>HG993140.1:11465000-12930000 GCA_905231865.2 Boloria selene | reverse complement strand
TTGAAGCTGGCACTGACCTGGTACCTATATAATAAGTAAATGAAAACTGCCAAGCTGTTACTTTTTTTACTTTTAATTGTTTTTTTTATGTAAAGTCAGTTTCTTTTTTATTTTTTCCATTTTAGTGTAGCAGAGTATTAGGTACATAGTTCCTACTTTGCACAAGAAAGTGTTTTTAAAATTTTGTATTTAGGTAATCCTCACATATTTTTTATACGTCTACTAAGGACTTTTTAATTTCCTACCATCGTCGAATAGAAGAATGGTCGAAATCAAACTTTACTTTCAAAAGCTACACGTGTAAAACAAAAATGTTGTAGCTATTATTCCATAAATAAATATGCTGGGACATTATTACAACACCACCATCTAGTTCCGTGATAAGCTACGAGGCTTGTGTTACGGTTTCCAAACAGTTGATATAGTACACACATATAAATTTTAAATACATACATATTATAAATATAAATACCTATGACTGGAGTAGAAACATTCGTGCTCAACAAATGAATGCCTCCAGTGGGACTCGAACCATCGACCGCTGGCGCAGAAAGTTCTATTTTGTATTTTAAGGGTTGGGTTTTTATTTTCAAATTTGAATAGGCTCAAACCGGAAGTACACATTTTGATACAAAAAATTAATCCTTTAAATCTACGTACCTACTAATATCATAAGTAGAGTTTGTTTGTTTGTTTGAACGCGCTAAACTACTGGTCCGAATTGAAAAAATATTTTTATGTTGGATAGTCCGTATATCGAGGAAGGCTATAGGCTATATTACATCACGGATCTGAGCCGGAAGCTTTGCGAGGTACCGCGACTCGAAAAGATTTGGTTTTCAGTCTTTAGAATACCGCGGGAAAGGCTAGTTAAATAATAAAATTCTAACTTAATCGAATCGGTACATTACATCTTATTGATATGTCTGTTTGTGACTAAATGACAAGAAAACTACTGGTCGGATTTTGATGAAACTTGGTGTGATAATAGCTGGTTATCTGAGTCAACATAGTATAAAATTTTATTGTGGAAAAATATTTGATTTCTTAGAAATATATAGGTACTAACCGTTAAAACCTAGTGACGAAGTAAGTTCATAAAAATGAACACACGTATTGAAAAAAATTGAATTTAGAACCTTTTTCTTATTGAATTCGGTTAAAAATAAGGTAGGTACATATAATTTCTTATCTCATCATCTATCCGAGTAATCCAAACATATAAATAAAATCGAAGTAGTTTCAAATGAACTGCTTTTCACTAAATGCAAGTGAAAGTATATAGGTAAGGTAATTAACATCAAAGGTAAGGTTATTAACATCAAAACATCCAATTTAAAATGTTTGTCTGTCTGTCTGTTTGTTCCGGCTAATCTCTGAAACGGTTAGACTGATTTTGACGGGACTTTCACTCGCAGATAGCTAATGTATTAGATAGGTAATATAAGGAGTAACTTAGGCTTCTTTTATATTAGAAATTTTATTTATTTTAACGAACGCTAGTCTGCAAATAAATGGAACGGAAATGTGTAAACAAATAAATGGATTATAATATTTACGTCTTATAAAGAATAATGTCTAAGATCACAATAATGTATAGGATTATATCGTTCAAGGCTATGATCGTAGGTAAGGCTTCAGCCGATTACGTGCAAATATGTAAGTTAAGTCTCTAAAGAGTATATAATATACTGTTCACCCTCGCTTGGCGCATACGCTTACCTTTGCAACTTTTTACAATAGTCTATTCATTAATTCTAACTATTCTAACTAGTTCTAACTATTCTAACTAATATTATAAATGCGAAAGTAACTCTGTCTGTCTGTCTGTCTGTCTGTTACGCTTTCACGCCTAAACCGCTGAACCGAATTCGATGAAATTTGGTACACAGATAGAGAAGACCTTCAGAAAGGACATAGGCTACTTTTTATCCCTGTAATCCCACGGGAACGGCAACTACGTGGGTGACGGGGTTCGAACTTGAACTCCTCCGAATCGGCATGACCGATTCTCATGAAATTTTTTAAGCATATTGAGTAGGTCTGAGAATCGGCCAACATCTATTTTTCATCCCCCTAAATGTTAAGGGTAGTCCACCCCTAAATTTTTATTTTTATTTTTTAGACATTTTTTTTAAATAAATAAATAAAATAAATAAATAAATAAATCAGAAGAGTTTGTTTGTTTGGTTGAACGCGCTAATCTCAGGATCTACTCCGATTTGATAAATTCTTTTTGTGTTGGATAGTCTGTTAATCGAGGAAGACTATAGGCTACATTATATCACGCTACGACCAATAGGAACAGAGAATCAATGAAAAATGTTGCAAAAACGGGAAGGGCGGGTCTGCGAGGTACCATACCGCGCGACTCAGAAAGAAATTGGTTTTCCGTCTGTAGAACACGTGCGAAGCTGCGGGAAATGCTAGTATATTATAAAAGAATGTCATCCGCCGCAACTCAAACTACTGCACCGATTTTCATGCTATTTTCCCCAATTAATAGGTTCTCGAGGAAGGTTTTAGTATAATTTGTCATGTTTTTGTATACATTTACTAGCGGAACCCGTGGCTTCGCTCGCGCGAAATCTAAATCGCTAGTGAAAATTAATGTTACTCTGGTTCATATCTTTGGCTGTTACTGTTGTGCGAATAGTTTGGACAGTCGGAACTCTACTTTTTTCTGTTACTTTAAATGTTGTGAAAGAAGTTGGTAACGATTATAAATGTTTTTATCAAGTTACCGATTTATTTTTCCATTTTTGGAAGTTTCCCGTTTCACGTAAAAATACTATCAGTAGGTAAATGTGAAAGTTTTATGATGTTTATGAAGATCATGTGGGATGGCAATGATTTTCTTTGCTGTAATCTAGTATAAATGGAAAATTTTCCGATGAAGTCATGAATGACGAGAAGCTAGTGCAATATTAGACTTAAACACTTAGCTCAATATTGAAATACTTTACAAATATTTACCCAATAACATATTGAATTGGCTAATTATTTACAGTTACTAAACACAACAAAGCGTTGTATGTTTCATCTCAATATTTTATAATAATTACAAACAAGCTTTGTAATAAGCACTCTCTCTCTTCTGATCTTTAAGAAAATCTGCCTGTGACAGACGATTTTTTTTAATAAAGTTTGGTATGATAATAGCTTATATTATCCGGGTTAACATACTATATGATACTTTTTACTGCGGTAAAATATCTTATTGAGGCATGAATGAACGTTCGCAGGGACGAACTCTAGCAGGGGGAGGGTGAATCTGTAGTACAAAATATATTTTTTAAATCTATACTAATATTATAAAGCTGAAGAGCTTGTTTGTTTGTTTGGTTGAACGCGCTAATCTCAGGAATTACTGGGTCGATTTGAAAAATTCTTGTTGTGTTGGATAGTCCGCTTATCGAGGAATGTAGGCTATATTACATCACTCTACGACTAATAGGAGTAAAAACGGGAAGGGCCCGCCGTTAGTTCTGCAAGATACCAAACCGCGCAACTCGTAAAAATCTGGTTTTTTGAACGCGTACGAAGCCGCGGGAAATGGTAGTATTATGTATTGTGATGTAACGCTACAATATAACAACAGCACAATGTGCAATCATCTTGTAATAATTGTCGCAAACAGTGCAGTGCACTTAGCAGGAAAAACGTTTTCGGCAGCTGGGCTATTAGTGCACTTAAAATACTTTTAATTTGTCGTTTTTGTTATTCTGTATTGTATTTCAAGTAAAACTCTTCATCATAATAAGTATCTTATTATTTAGTTGAATTTATGTAGATATATTCGTATCAGCTCTTTTTAGCGTCATATTAATGGCTACAGCCCCCTTTTCAGTACGAGGATATAAGGCCATGGTACACCATGCTGAAGCATGCAAGTAGTCAAGTGTCCTTCACGACTTCACTTTAGTGCTTACTGCTTAAACTTTAGAAATTTACCTACATTGTATGACATTGGATGATCGCTAGACGACAACAAATGTTGTACAACAAACGAACAAGTTTCTGACTGAAGATGTATTAACTGGTTATAACTGGTTTTTATTAATTAATTGTTATAAAAAGTATACCTGAGTATTATACCATTTATTACCTTATAACCAAAATTATAAAAATGCTTATTATGAGGAATTATGGTTAAAGATGACGTAAATAATGCTTATTTACGTCATCTTCTCGTCACATTCTCATCTCTCTTCAATCTTTTAAGATTAAAAACTACTCTTACAATTAAATGAACTTCTCTTCGTACTATAACAGTAACGTTAGGGCCTATTATCTTTTACGTATTGTATTTGTGTATATTCTTCCCCGGGAACAGGCCTCCCTTCATACGAAGGGGGTTACAGTTCACCAAGCTGCCCAGGCTCAAAATCCGATATTTTAGCTACATACCTACTTCACTCAGTTTCCTAAAAGAGCGTGTTATCATATAGATACCGAATTTTATCAAAATCTCCAGTGGTTTTGTCGTGGTTCTTATACAGACAGACAGACATACAGAAAAAATGCTAAAAACTTCACGTCTTAATATAATGATGACATAGCATGGAGCAAATAATAGTTGCATACTTAACACATTGTTATAATAAATAAGTAAATAATACCCATATGTAAACCGATTACCTACTTTAAGACTGAATTGAAATGGCATTAATTGTTGTATTGTAGGATCTACTGTTACAATATACCTACAGAATATTGATCTAAGTACAACTTGCACTGTAGTGTAATTTTAAAAATGTCTTATAGAAAAATGATGTTTATTTTTAATTTATTTTATTTATTATATGTATATCAGAAATAACTATATTTTGTTGTAAAAAACTTTATCAGCAATTAGGGAAAGTATTCCTCTGTCCTACAAGAGCTGTCGACAAAATTGGACTAAATATCTTGTTTTTTTTACACAGTAAAAAATACTAGCTTTAATATTGAAATAACCTGGTGATTCCTAAGGTGGTTCCTAATAATGTTCCAAAGGTATCTCAGTTTTTAACGTCTCGCTGCTGGGCATGGGCCTTCCAGTAATACGAGGGATCAGGCTGTATTCCACCACGTTGGTCAAGTGCGAATTGGCGAACTTCAACGTTTTTCAAAAACTTACTAGGTTCTCTCAGACATGTAGGTTTCCTCACGATGTTTTTGTTCTCCGGCACAACAACAAGTGGTAATCTTGTTAAAAATGAATCGCACATTAAAGTATCCGAGGTGGGAGACCCGGATTTGAACCCGCATCACTCGGTTATCCAAGCGAGCGCTTTACCACTGAACGACCACTAATATTAAAAACAATTTCGCTTACAAAAAAAGAGTGTATCTTACTAACTAGAAATAACTTCATCACATCAACAGTATTAATTTCCAAAGTTTTGTAATTAAGAAGACTTACACCTAAAAATGAAACATTATTTCAAAGAGCTTAAACTTATCTCAGACTTTGCCAATTATAACATTGTCGTACCTCTACAGAAACCACAATAAAAGGCCAAGATCGCGTTTCATATTATTTGTAGGATACCAAGTTAAACTGTTACGAAACAGAATTTATTTTTGCGAGATTATTAGGAAGTTTCATGTTAGAAAAACGCGGGCTATACTATAAATTGCTCGCTCTAGAGCAACTTTGCTAGATATTGCGCATTTTGTTGTATGTATATCAACTTATCACTACATAGTATAAAACAAAGTCGCTTTCTCTGTCCCTATATCCCTTTGTATGCTTAAATCTTTAAAACTACGCAACCGATTTTGATGCAGTTCTTTTAATAGATAGAGTGATTCAAGAGGAAGGTTTATAAGTATGCATAATAAATCTAGGGAAAAGCCCGAGCGAAGCGAGGGCGAGTCGCTAGTATAAGGTATACAAATAAGTTAGTCGATGCTTACGGCTTCATTCGTGTTAGTATTACAATGCATCTAAACGATTAAAGGTCAAAAGGATATCGCAGTTGTTCGACCACTGCGTGTTGGCGTACCTAAACTTTTTTATCCTGATACGAGTAGATACCTAAAAATAATATGTCGTTCTGTATATTCTTGTAAATCATCTACTGTGTTCTGTGATTCAAGATTGTATAAGAATTAACATTGCGAATAAATTGAGATAAGTACGAATGAATTTTCACGTTAACTGTTTATCTTTAGCCAAACGATTGTTCTGTTTACCCTGAACTTGTAAATTGTTGGTTGGAATATGTTCTAGTTAATATGTGTACGTGAAGTTAGATCACAAGTTCCGGCTTATAATCCAAGTAAAATAAAAGTTATGTTAACTAGCGGTTTAGTACTGTTTCTAAACGTTTTGCACTGCCTCGGTGGTGTAGTGGCTAGCATGTACGGTCATACATCGAGAGGTCCTGGGGTCGAGTTCTGGGTCGGGCAAAGTTTAGTTGTTGACTCTTTTTGTTTAGTAAGCCTCAGTAACCGCCCGGACTTAGGAAGTTGGCGGTGTGTCACCCCCATGCCTCGGAGAGCACGTAAAGCCGTCGGTCCTGTGCCTTAGCTCTCACTGTCGTGTCGAGTAGTCGTCCCACCGGAGTATGAGAGTGATAAGAATAGAGAGTGCACTTATGTCTGCGCGTACACTAGTGCACTATAATATCTCCTGCGCTGTGCGTCTCAACGAGATTGGCCGCCGCGGCCGGAATCGGTCGGAGAACATTATTACTCTTTCTAAAGCCCATCTCATATACCTACTATCTAAAGTTACAATACAATACAAATGACTAGTATTTATATTCGCTGTGATGAAACAATATATTTTGAATATATAATATTTAAATTATATAAATTAAAAAACTGTACTAACAAAGCCATATATAAGTAGACTTACCAAATTTAGGGTAATTTCGGTATTAATGCCTCAACACACGTATGTAATATATTGGTTAACCTTCGGTTAGAGTTAAACCGAAGCGTAACAGAATTTTAATGCTTAACAGTATAGCAAGAGCACCTAAACAATATACTCACATCTTAAAGTTAATATGAAATAAGTATGTACTTAATATACTTATTATTTTTATTAAAACATATTCATTTTAACCGTTAGGATATATTTCTGAGAGACGAGACGATTTTTCAGCAGAAAAAGTATTCTATATGTTGACCCGAATGACCAGCTATAATCATACCAAATAACTATGAAATAACATCAAAATCTGTTTAGTGGTTTTCTCGTAATGCGTTCACAGATAGACAGACAGACATAAATTCTAAAATCTCTAATATACTCGTACACACATTCAGACTCTGTATTTATCAAAAAAAAATTTTTATAGATGTTTCATCATCATCATCATCATCATTAGCAGCCCTTTTTAACGTCCCACTGCTGGGCACGGGCCTCCCTCAATACGAGGGGGATCAGGCCATAGTTCACCGCGCTGGCCTAGTGCGTGTTGACGGATTTCACATGTCTTTCGAAAACTTACTAGGTTCTCTCAGACATGCAGGTTTCCTCACGATGTTTTTCCTTCACCGTAAGACAAGTGGTAATCATGATAGAAATGATTCGCACATGAAAATATCAGAGGTGCGAGACCCGGATTTGAACCTGCATCACTCGGTTATCCAAGCGATCGCGTTACCGCTGGGCTACCAATATGTTTATTATT
Source organism: Boloria selene (assembly GCA_905231865.2). Taxonomy (NCBI): domain Eukaryota; kingdom Metazoa; phylum Arthropoda; class Insecta; order Lepidoptera; family Nymphalidae; genus Boloria; species Boloria selene. The sequence continues at coordinate 12,922,366 of HG993140.1, read as the reverse complement.
TTAATATGTTTAATTTATTAATAACTACTGACTAGCGATTTAGCGCAAGCGTAACCGCGGGTTCCGCTAGTACATTACATATGTGTAACTCTAGCGGTTTTGGCAGCACACGCCAGAATAGCTCGCAGATGTTAGATTTTTTACTACTTATTTGACACTTATCGTCATATTTTGGATAATTCACATAATATCTTAATAAATTGTAACCTAAGAGTTATTCTGATGTATAAGCTATATTATTGTAAAGTTTCATTAAAATCCATTCAGTAGTTTTTACGTGAAAGAGTAACAAATATCCATCTATCCATCCATCCATCCATACTTATAAATTTTCGCGTTTATAATATTAGTAGGATGAATAAAAGAGTAAAAACACTGTATCTACTACGACACAATCCAATTGCCCTTTTATACTATGTCAAATAGTGTATAAAATTTTCAATTAAAAAGTTGCCGCGCTTGTCTTTCCACTGTTATTGAATTTGTTGATGTAAACAATAAAATTGATTGATGTTTGCTTAAGCTTGCTTCCATTACAGTTAGCTTTGTAAGCTTCATTTTTTTCATTTGACATTGTTATTTATATTTACATACAGACTATAATAATTACTATACCTATTCTTGTCAAGTTTTAATACTATAATTATAAATAATTCTACATATTTGCTGAATAACATTGTATCTTGTTATTAGGTTAGAGTTGCAGCTAATAATATATTATGTACTACCTACCTATACCTTGTAGTATTTGTGACGATATTAAAAAAGAATATAAAAATTAGTTTATTTTTACATGTGTTTTTCCATCTTCGTTCAGTGTGGTAACTTAGTGGTTGCCCCGCTTGGGAAACCGAGTGTTTAAATCCCACGTCACAGACCTCAGATATTTTCATGTGGAAATCGTTTCCGACATGATTATCACTCTTGAAGGAGAATATCATGAGTTCCCTCATGAGTTCTCCTGCATGTTTAAGAGAACCTAACAAGTTTTCGAAAGACCTGTGAAGTCCTCTAACTGGCACTTGACCGGCGTTGTCGATTTTCGACTGATTCGACAGTAGAACTTTAAAAAGGGGTCAATACAATATATTTTCTCATGGAACCTAGTCTTTCATTAATCATTATGTATTTTTTTTAATTTATCAATGTACCTTAAGAAAATGCTTTCTAGTGTTCCTTTTTTCTTTTTTAGAATGGAAGTAGGAGTGCGGATAGTGGGCATCGTCCTCCGTATATTGAATTTCTTACTCGCACCAATCTTCTGGTGGCGCTTACGCAACTCACAAAAAGTACCCCCGATAAAAGATAAGTTGTTGTTGCAAAGCGTTACGGATATCATCAATTCTTTAAAAGCTGGAAGTGTAAGTATACCTAGTAGGTAACGTAGTATTATGTTCTATAGAATTTAGTCATCCCTTCATCCCTTATATCAGGGGGCAACCCATAATATAGGTATCTTTATTTAAATAGGTTAGAAATGGGGGAGAGGGAATGGAAAGGGACCCCGCTTTACTCGAAGAAAAATATTTTTTTTCGGATAAGGAACAGCCAAAAGCATTGTGTGTTTTCATGTGTATTGTACTTATTATATATACAAATGATTCTATATATAAAATGAAAAATAAAGCGTTATAAGAATTGCTGTCATTATGTACTGTATTTAGGTATTTAGATTAAATTCAATGCCATAGGATTGGAACAGTGATTTATTCATTGCAATTTTTATCTGATATTTCTTGTGAATTTTCTGTAATGTGCCAGACCATCCTCCGTCATGTTATTTTTATAAAATTAACTTATATTACCATAAATCTTTATTATTTTGAAGCAGGCAGCAGGTATCTCGTAATTTGACGTAATCTAATCGACTAGGGACGTCTTCTGAAAATAGGAAAAGAAAATTTATACTTACTTATTTTTTTAAGAATCATTAATCATTATTATGAATATTATTATAGAGTGGAATGGAATTTTAGTTTAAAAGACAATGACTATGTTTTATACAGACAGTCACACATATAGAAATTCTAAAAACCACAGTTTCGGACTCTACCTATAATATTAACTATATCAATTAGATTGTCCAAAAATATTTAAATACAGATTCGATTCGACTTGTTAGAGAAGTAACTAGTAAGTACCTACATAATGTCAGAATATGTTTACTAAAAATAATAGTAAGGTGGTCCTTTTTTTTGTTAAAAATCGATTTTGTCACAGAAATGTCAACTGTAGATTCAACAATTACCAATAAAATTAATAGGATTCATTCACAATTCCAAGCACAAGCTACTATCTGTTTCGAATATCTGCTAAGTTTTCCAGTTTCCACCTTTAGTATACGTCTAGGTTCGACGGGACACGGAATTGGCAAGCGTTCCACATTGCACAATACGCCGCAATACAATCATTAGCATATTGCTGTTCAGGAATAAATAATTTTAATTGCAAGACGTCGGTGAGCCCGATATGAGCATTTGTTATAAATATATGTAAGTAGGTTAAACTCGCTGCGGTTTAAGAGGTTCGGTGTGTCGCCTGAATTTTTATGTTTCATTTGCTGTTTTTATTCATGATTTAAACATCGACTGACATACTTAATTCTAATAACATAGAAAATCCTTCCAATAGGAATTTCTTCGAATGATCTTCTTGTCAATAATCTCATCAAAATTGTAATCATAATAAATTTTTAATCATTAATAAATTTAGTATTTCTTTTAAACATTATCAAATTTCTCTCTCTCTCTTTCTAAACATCGTAGTAGAACTGTGACAAAAATTTTAAAAATAAATTGGTTATATTGGTCCAACCGTTCTTAAGCTGCTAATGCTCATACCATCAAACTGTTATTCATTATTAATTAAGGATACTTATACATTAATAAATATATTATATTGAATTAAAAATTCATAAATCACTCTGAACTCAATAACGCAGGCTGAGGCTATTTCAAAGACAAAAGATGAAATATTTCAGTTTTTAGTGAAGAGTATCTTAGAGATGCCAAGTGATACTGCATCAGGTCAAGTTTATTGTTAATGTGACGGGATACGAAATTTCGAATCAATAAGAACTGTGGAAGTCCATTTTGCGTCTAGAAAAAAAGCTGATAGCCTACTAACAACTGAATGGATTTTCTTGATTTATAGCTAAGAATACTCTTATATAAAAAAAAAACAAAATTAAAATCAGTTTATCTTGTTTGATGCTACCAAGCCACAGACAGGCTTATATGTTACGACTGATACGTTAAAACGGGAGTTAACAAAAAGTCAAACAAAGTAACGATTATGTTACATAATTTAGAGACATCTTTCTCCAGATAACAAGTGAAGAAGTGGTATCCCGCTTCATAGCTAGGATACAAGAAGTGAACCCATATATAAATGCGGTGGTCGACGAGCGTTATGCCGCGGCTTTGGACGAAGCTCGACAAGTGGATAACTTGATTTCTGATGCGAGATCTAAAGGGGAAATAGAAAAGCTGTTTGCTGAGAAACCTTTGCTAGGGATACCTTTCACTGTAAAGGAGAGCTGCTCTTTGGAAGGTAGGTTTTTATATAGGTTTTAGTTAGTACCTATTTATAAAGATTGAAATTAAGTGTTGTAAATATTAAGTTAGTGGCAATTGCGCAATTAATAGATCGACAGTCAGTAAGTTATTAAATGTAACTTGTAAAAGTTTTATAGAATTAGCTACCTACTACTAAATGCTTGCTAAATATTAAATACACTGAGGTCGTTGTAAGCTTTATATTTTATTATATGATAAATAATATGATATATGCTAATTAGTGATAATGAATGCAGCCGGTTTGCTTGTTGTCCGAACATGCACTGGCTTGTTTAGGAGTGTTTCTATATATTTTAAATAACACAATCACTAAGCATTATTGCTTAAGTGTTCGGTAATACAGAAAAATTGATAATTCCGTGTTCGGTAACAACCTTTGGATTGAACGGATATTACAAATAATTATACTAGAGGCTTAGAATAATATTCTAAGACTAGAGATAGGTATTAAAAAATGTAAGAGACATGTATTTATTTTTTTAAACGTATTTTATTCATCAGACAATGTTGATTGTAGCGTATATCGTATTTTACATATTTTTGATAAATAAGTATATTTCAATTTCTGAAAGTTTTTTTTTTCGATATTCGACTTGAAACTTTAAAATACAATATAAGAAATGTTCTTTAAATTCAAGTACTTAGTTGTTGTATTTAGTACGTAGTTATAGTATCGGTGGTGGCATCAAGTTATAACTCGTTAATACATATTAGTTAGTTATTGTATTTAGTTATTGTATTAAGTGCTTAGTTATATTTTTTCGGATATTTTTACAATAGCGCCATCTAGTTCCGTTGTAAATTTCGAGGCTTGTGTTACGGATACCAGATAGTTGATATACTACACATATAAATTTTAAATACATACATAATATGAATATTAGCACCCATGATTAGAGAACAAACATTCGTGCTCAACAAATGAATGCCCCTAGCGGGACTCGAACCCGCGACCGCTGGCGCAGAAAGTAGGGTCACTACCAACTGAGCCAAATGTGTGTGTATTAAAATACAAGTACTTAGTTTTTGTATGAAGTACGTAGTTATAGTATGGGTTATTATCTCGGTGGTGGCCAGGTCTGTCAGACGCGGTGGGGTGTTTGGAGTTGTCGGGTCGACGCGCGGCTCGCTCTGGCGAGGCGGTGGGGTACGCACGAAGCGCCGGCGCGGTACCACTGCTGGTGTCGAACACGCCCGAGCTGTGCCTGGGTTGGGAGACCTGCAACCTGCTGCGCGGACGTACTCGCAACCCCCACTGTTTACAGCGTACGCCCGGTGGCTCATCCGGCGGGGAGGTATGTGTGATACATTTATTTTTGAAGTTATACTTCTTTAGGCGCGTTATGAAAAATTGATGAGAGTGAAATTTTACGATGCGCGCGCACAGCGAGACACAAAATTCTCACGGGAGAAGTTAGCTAACAGTCAACAGTTTAGAGGACTTGCAACTATATTCACGATATTTAGTTTCAACAATGACACGGGTGTCATTTTCGAGGTTTCTCGGGGTGCTAATTGCGAAAATGAGTATGTATTATTTAATGATACCAAAGAAGTATAACTTCTAACGCGTGTACTCAGTGGTGAAGTTTGTTTTTAATAAGCAGAAAAAGCAAAATAACCTTAATACAATTTAATTAAAGAATCAATTTGTAAATATAATCAAAATATCCGTTCGAAAGTTCATTGCAAAAGCAAGACAAAACTGTCTTTCTTGGCTAGCACCGACTCTAATACAAAACAAAATAATTTAGTATTTTTGTCGTGGTTTCATTGGCGTTTTTGTTTTTTTTTTTTACAGTGATGGTTACAGGAGAGAATAAACTTTCACATCTCAAAGTTTTGGTCCTGACTATGCTATACAAGTCATAATATAGGTAGGTACCTATATAGGTACAAATCTATACTAATATTATAAAGATGAAGAATTTGTTTGTTTGTTTTGAACGCGCTAATCTCAGGACCTACTGATACAAATTGAAAAATTCTTTTTGTGTTGGATAGTCCGTTTATCGAGGAAGGCTAGGATATTACATCGCGCTACGACCAATAGGAGCAAAACATCAATGAAATATGTGCCATACCGCGCGACTCAGAAGAAATTTGGTTTCCGGTCTTTAGAAAGCGTGCGAAGCCGCGAGAAATGCTAGTACATATATTATAATGTCGTCAAAGTACCTTACATTAGTTGTTAATTTAAATTTAGTTTTGGTTTTATTTTATTGTGATTTGTCTTGAATTTACATTTTAATTTTTTTTGATGATACATAGCTAATAAGTACGTATAGTCGTATGTAAGCATAAGGATTATCGAGTGTTCTGAGCTTAGTTGTGAAATCACCCACCATTATGCATAGGTATATATGTCTGAGGAAAATGATTTATTTACATAAGTTAATCTTCTTAAGGCGTAACTGAAAGGTATTTATCAGATTCGCGCATAAAAATATCAGAAGTGCAAAATCCTGAATTTGAACTCGTATCACTCGATTCCCCGAACGTGCGAGCTACCACCGAGCAAAAATTTTACCAAGAAGGATCAATAGAGACAAGAACTGTGTTACGAGATCTCGTAAATGTATTTAGCCTTTACATAATGTTTGTCGAACGATTATGTCATAGGATTCCGAGAGTTACTTATTACCGACTTAAAAAGGTATTATTATAGTTATATGATCTACTTTTATATGAAAAGACTATATGCTACCCACCCTTGCTTCGCGCGTGTTCTACGGTTCGTCCCTAGTTAAAAACAAACAATTCTATTCCACTACAGAACCGTACATTTTACCAAGATAAGCCTATTCAGTCTCTCTCTCTCTCTCTCACTCTTTCTCTATCTCTCTCTCTGCCAAATTATATCCAGATCTGTTAAGCGATTCTGGCTGAATTGTTGGAAAAGTTAGAATGTTTCCATTTCATTTCATTCAAGAAATATAATTATTTTAATAGACAAAACCTACATGTTTTTTAACGTACGCGGTACGACATCATGAGATAAAAGGAACTAGGTTTAGCTCGGTTTTAAAGGTTGTTTGGTGTCAAAGGTCTTTACAAAAATAAGTCGTAATCTCTAAATAATCTTAGAAAATTATTGTCCAAACTGATTGAAATACTTTAAAAATATTTAACTTCAGTGAATATCTGCTATTAGATAGTCTAAACAGTTGGGTCTATTGGATTAGAGTAGGTACTGACTAAATTGGACCTCAGGTTAGGTAGGTACTTCTATTTAAGAATCAATGTTGAGGAAGGTCACTTGAATATTCACGCTGATTAAGTAGGTACTCTTATGTATATAATCAAAGTAGGTACTATTACAACAGGTATTTGCTAGGTTCGAAAAGATATTCAATTTTGAAAAGAATTCATTTTTAATGAAATCGATGAAGAAAATTGTATTATTATATTATATGAAGATGTACTCTCAATTGCACAAATTGAATACACAATGACACAAACAATGGTCCGTTAAACATTTGCTGTGGATGACGCTATTATGTTAGCTAACAACACAACAATAGCCCTTGAGCATAAAATATTACGTAGATAGACAAATAAAATTGAAGTGTCTGTTTTTAATTTCAAATTAACAGTTTTTCACTATATGCATATGAGTGTATATAATATCGGTGCTTACATCAAATTATTTTTTAACAAAAATGAAAACCGACTTCAAAACGTTACAAATCGAAACTAAAAAGAAAAGAAAATAATTTTACTTACTTAGTTATTGTTGGAGTCGGTGCCAGCCAAGAAGGAGAGTTTTATCCTGCCTTTGCAATGAACTTTCGAACGGATATGTTGATTATATTTACAAATTGATACATTAATTAAATTGTATTAGGATTATTTTGCTTTGGCTGGCACCGACTCCAACAATAACTAAGTAATTAAAATTATTTTCTTTTCTTATTAGTTTCAATTTGTAACGTTTTGAAGTCGGTTTTCATTTTTGGTAAAAAATAATTTATTTTTATTTTTTTGTGGAAATTAGATATTATGTTTAAATATAATATTGGAAGGCTAACTAAACTACTGCTCCAATAAGTCAGCGAAGTTTTGAAATGAACGACAATAGTCAATCGAGATTTGTCCACGTCTATTTTTCCACGTAACTCGTAGACGTTAATAAGATTTACCTTCTATTATCAATCCACCTAATATTCTGAAGGAATACGACTATCAGTTTATAAGTACGTATAATATTAAAGAATTTTCTTTCAACTCCTAACCGTTGAGGAGATATACCTTACATCATCACAAATTCTTGAACAGCTTTAGAAAATATATGAAACAGGTAATCAGTGCCGATAAAATTTAAGGTTACCCTCGATTTCTCTAGGATCCCATCATCAGATGCTGCCTTGGTGACAATGAGAACATCTTGAATGTGACAATGAGAACATCTTGAATGTATACCCTACTGAATCAAAAAGAAATTTTTAAAATCGGCCAACAATTCACGGAGAAATCGGTGAAAACACATAAAAAACAACTGTTGAGGAATTTTACCTTTCATCATCAGCTCATTGACATAAGATGATGATTTTCATACGTAAAAGCTTTATCGGTTTTAGAAAATATATCAAAAACATAATAGGTGCCTGTAAATTTTGAGAGTTGCCTTCGATTTCCCTGGGATCCCATCATCAGATCCTGACTTGGTGACAATGGGACCACCTCGGAACTATACCCTACCATACAAAAGAAAAATTTTTGAAATCGGCTCACAGACGGCGGAGAAATCGGTGAACATCTATAAAAGAAATAAAAATACATACAACGGAACATATAACCTCCTCCTTTTTTGAAGTCGGTTAAAAATCATTTTTTTGTCTGTTTGTTCCGGCTAATCTCTGAAACAACTAGACCGATTTTGACGTGACTTTCACTCGCAGATAGCTAATGTTATAAGGAGTAACTTAGGTTACTTTTTGTTATAAATTCCATTTATTTTAATTACAGGACGTATTTTTGTGCTACAAACTATTACTATTTAGTCTAATTATTCCCTTTAAAAGTACATAACTGTTTGTTGCTATTATTTCGATTTCTAAAATAGAATAGGTAATCTCTTTATTTTATTCCGTTACTCCGTAGCCATCTTATAGGAAGGTACTAGGTAGGTGTTAGTATGTATGTAATGCAGGGTATCCTTTATACCAAGGACAATGAAATTAATAAACCAACAGTCGAGTCAAGGTTATGCATAAATTTAAACTAGCAATACGCGGGGCTTCGCCCGCGTTCATTTTTTTAATCGCTACTAAACTTCATTCGATCACTCGCTGGGTTGAAAATTCTCCAAAATTCCTCCAGCTTTAATATACTCCTGAGTCGCGCGGCTACTTACTTCATATATTATGTGCGGTGAGCACTCCTTCTCCTCTCCTGTTATTGTAGTTTTAGTAGGGATCCTTATTTATTTCTTGCAATATCGCGTCTATATTAATCAATAATCAGTGATAATGTGGCATTCAAATGGTGAAAGAATTTTTAAAATCGGTCCAGTACCTATTTTTTGAGCCAATTCGTTACAAACATACTTACATACAAACCTTTCCACTTTACAATATTTGTATAGATATAGATGTGATATTTGTTGCAATATAATTTGTTGAAACCAAGGGAGTCGGTGATGATCCCGTCCTAGCTCCCACGTGTCCGTCTAGGCCCAACCTGGATCTTAGTTGGTTTTGGTACATCGCGCTATTGTCGAGTACTAGAATAATAATAAATTTTCTTAAAATGTTATTCCAAATTATATAGTTTTTGAGAAACCCTTGTGCCATGGAGTCAAAGTGCTAAGCACTTTTTAAAAGACATAACACCTCGTCTTATCGCCTCTACTGATGACAGGAGATCTGGCTCATTTTTCGCCCAAAAAATCGGCATTGCCATTCAGCGGGGGAATGCGGCCAGCATTCTTGCCACTATTCCACGCGGACACGACTTGTACAGTAATAATTAAGTGTACATTTGCTTTGTATATATAGTTAAGTTTACTTGTAATTTCCTTTATTGTAAATATATATTTGTTTTTATAATGAAAAATGTTACTAGGCAGCGCTACTGGCGTGCGGTGCGTCGCCGTTCTCCGTGGCGTCCGACATCGCGGGCTCCATCCGCATCCCCGCCGCCTTCTGCGGCGTGTACGGACACAAGCCCACCCCCGGTGAGTTGCACTAAGCACTAATATCATAGAGTATATTGATACATATATAATACTAATATTCTTCACTCTCATGAAGAATGTATTTTTTGTGAGTCTTTTGTTTGGTAAAAAAAAGGAATACGGATTCCACGCGCGCACAGTTCAGTCGCCCAGACTTTCAGTTTCTTCGAGTTGTGACACCTGAATGTCAAGCCTAGGATCCCACCGCAAGAATAATACGTTCATTCATAATTTTATTTTTATTCTCTATATCTAAATTTCTAAATTACAGCTCAATTTCATTCCTGTCTTCCTCACAAAACGCGACACTTGCATAAAATGTACCTATTGTGTCTGTTAACGCAAAGAAAAGATTAACACGTTCATCGCGTTTTGATTGAACTCTATATATATATATATATATAATATTATTTTAATCAAAACTAACGGCCTTTTAAATGGCAACTTGGTCAAACATACTTCTTATATGTATTTATAATAATTTATACAAAATACATTTCAATCAAAAATGCGATGAACGTAGAAGTCTTGCTGAATGCTGTGGAATTCTAGGCTAAGAGCTGTCGGCTGATAGTTTATCTAGTATGCGCACCCACCAAGGCAAACCCAACTGTTATAGTCGGGGGACCAAACTATCGGTCGATCGAAAGTTCGATGTTTGCGGGGGCTGTAACAGAGGTTCTTTCTACCTTCAATAGGCATAATATTCATAATATTTATGTCAGTTTTGACATCTAGTAGTGAGCTTTGTCGATAACGCGTTAAATATATGATTTTAACGTTAATAATTCATAAATGAAGTTGTTTCCTTTACATACTCGTATAAACAAAATACAACTAGCAACCCACCAGGTACGAAGTACCCACTAGGCACTATTATAGGGGTGTTCGTTATATTAGATAGCAGAAAAAATAACCTGCTATTTATAAATAACTAAATCGCCTGCTATTTATTTCTAGAGCAAGCGCTATTATTTAAATTATTTTTATTACATATAATATGACTACAACAGAGAATATAATCACTATGGACGACAACTGCCGTGCGTAATACTTCGTGTTAACCGTATAATATTTTTGTCACGAGTCGTGTGCGCTAAATTATGCTCTAAGGCAATTGTATTTAAAACTACATTGAAATAAAAAATAATAATAATGTATAAATATAATATTATAGCGTAAAAAATAATTTATTAAAAATAGCGTATTCTTATATCTCGCTATCAATATATAGCCGATGTGCCCACCTCAACAGTTATAACTCGTTATCAATATATAGCCGTTGCGCCCACCTCTATACGAAGTACCCAGTAAGCCTCCATCTGCCGCCAGGTATAATCTCTATCGCGGGGCACGTGCCGACGCTGGCGGACGAGCGCTACTCACGGCTGCTGGCGGTGGGGCCGATGTCGCGTCACGCCGCGGACCTGGCGCCGCTACTGCGCGCGCTGGCGCCGCCCGGCAGCGCCGCCCTCGCCGGACTCGACGACCCCATCGACCTCTCAGACCTCACGGTACGTACTATCATTTTTTTGTTATTTGTCATTTATATTTCATTTGCATTTTTAAAATTAAATTCCGTTTTCGATTTTTTTAGGGATTTATTTTTATTGGTGATTCCTGACCTGTGGATTGCTTTAGAGTTTTGACATTTCAAAGTTTTATTAGATACAAGCTGTACAGGCTGAGACGAAAGCCCCAACAGTCTTTGGTTGATATTAATATATAAGTGTCTATCCACAATTTTAAAAAAATATTAAAAAAAAATTCAAAAATATTATTCAGAATACGTAAAAATGATTTCTCACACGGAACCATAGTTTCGTGGAACACACTTTGAATCACTTTGACCATTGATCTATAATAGTAATGAGTGAATTAATATCAAAAGAGGTTTGTTGTCGGCAGGTGTACTACATGACGGAGGCGCCGCGCTCGATGGCGCTACTGCGCGTGCACAGCGCTGTGCGCCGCGCCGTGCGCCGCGCCGCGCTGCACCTGCGCGACTGCGGCGCCACGCTTAGCGAGGTGCGCTTTTATACTACACACGTTTTTACTGTTAACTTGTAGAAAATAGGTTAAGGCCCGTATTCACTTTGATTAGTGCGAGTACAGGTGATTAGTGCAGTTATTTTCTCCTAATCACTTGCACTAATCACTAATCAAAGTGAATTCAGGGCCTTATGTGGGGCTTATCAGCTAGAAAAGCCAGTAATACCCACAAAAAACCAACAGTTCTCCCCCGTTTTAAAGGGACGTCACAGAATCGCTTACGCATTCACGATGCTCCGACGGCTGACGGGAGGTCTGCCGATGCAGACCACACAGCCATGGGGTCACTCCACAGTCTACTCTGTTTTCAAAAAAGTACCAGGAGCAATTCGAATGAAACACGGCACCTAAGGCCGTCTCTGTGTGATTATTGGCTTCACACCCAGCCGGTTTCCCGGACGCTACTGGGGAACTGTACTGTATTGTCAACAATTAGAAATTATGGTGGAAAAGCTAGCTATCAAAACAACTCAGATTGGTTAATTGGTTTTTTACACGTAATTTGCTTACAGGAAAAGTTTCCAGAATTTGAAGACTCAGTGGAGATGTCAGTGTCAGTGTTCTTCTCCATGAAAGACATTCCTAACATGCTTCAAGATTCAGCTAATCCTAAAGTGAGTATCCTAACGTAGTATCCCTACCCATATTCGAAGTAAGTTTTACTTCGAATATGGGTAGGGGTCCTACTTTACTTACTTAATAATTATGCCCAGCGGTAGCGCGCTCGCTTGGATAACCGAGTGATGCGCACTCGCCTGATATTTTCATGTGCGAATCATATCTATCATGATTACCACTTGTCTTACGGTGAAGGAAAACATCGTGAGGAAACCTGCGTGTCTGAGAAAACATAGCAAGTTTTCGAAAGACATGTGAAGTCCGCCAACACGCACTAGGCCAGTGCAGTGGCCTATCGCTATGGCCTGAACCTTCTCGTACTGAGGGAGGCATGTGCCCGTAAAAAGGGTTGATGATGTTTTTTTTTTATTTTATTCTGAATTAGTGCTTGACTGCGTTTACTTGCCGTGATGGTAAGTGGTAACGCAGTCGGAGATGGTAAGTCGCACTAATTCAGTAGCTACCATTCACTCTTGCCTTGAAGACACCCATATTGTAATCGGACGGAAACACTGACGCAGACAGGTTGTTCCAATCCAAATCCTTAGGCGCACGTATAATAAATGACGAAGCGAAACGCTTCGTCCGGACGGGGATATGTCCACGACATAAGGATGGAGACCAGCCGTTCGTCGAGTCGTCCGGTGATGGATGATGAATAATTATGTAAGTATGAACGTTGTTCTAAAGTCTGTCTGTGTATGTTGTTCACAGCACGAGCGCAGCCTGGTGGTGGAGCTGGTAAAGCTGGCGCTGGGCTGTGGCTCGCGCTCGCTGCAGGCACTGGGCTTCGCGCTGCTACACCGCCACCGCCTCGGTCTGCCGAGCACATCGCTGCCGCACCACGCCGCGCGCGCCGCTGCGCTCGCCACCACACTGAGCTCCCGCCTGGCACGCGCCGTGCTTATATACCCCGCGCACAGTTCACTAGCGCACGCGCACGGCGGCGTGTACACACGTGCTTCCGGCGTGGCCTACTCCATGCTGTTCAACGTGCTGGGACTTCCGGCGACCGTGGTACCGGCCGGTATGCATGACGGACTGCCGGTCGCGGTGCAGGTAAGCTTCGAGAAATCCGGGATTGTCCCGGATTCCGAAAACCTACTAGTTTTGTAACAAAAGAAACTAACAACGAATAACACGTCACACGGCTAAAACCTTTGAAAATTAAAAAAATCAATATTTTTACTATGATCTCGACCCGACACCGTTGTCCTAGAATTGTCCTCGATAAGTTTCTATCTGGCAACCCTAGGTGCAGGTGAGTCTCCTGCTGTGCAATGCTGCTCTAGTACCACCGCGCTATGTACGAATAGCTCAGGCTTTTTAACTCACTCACCTCAGGCTCACGACTCACCCTAATGGAAGTGATCACCGCCGCCCATGGACATCTGCAACACCGCAGGGCTTGCAAATGCGTTGCCGGCCTTTCAAGAAAGAATACGCTTCTTGAAGGTTGCCAGGTCGTAAGTTGTAACAGTTCGTAAAGACCGCCGGGGACAGCTGGTTCCACAGAGTTATTGTGCGGGGCAGAAAATGCCTTAAAAATAGCACTGTTGTGGAACGCTGGACATCAGACCGAACAATTCCTCGGAACACTCCCTGTGATAAAAGCGGTAGAAGATGCAGTGATCCAACATCTCTACGCAGAACTAAAGGATCAAGCCGATCGGAGAGAGCTTGATCGTCGATAACCCGAGCCGCCCTACGTTGAATGCGGTCAAATGGAAGTAGCTGGTACTGGGGAGCTTCCGCCCAGAGATGAGAACAGTACACCATGTGGGGCCGAATTTGCGCCTTATAGAGATTAAGACGTTCACCCGACGTGAAGTACTGTCTCGCCTTAAGCACAACAACCAGTGAAGAAAGAATCGGCACGTTTTTGTATTAGCTCAAAATCAGTCATTTACGGCGGGAGGAGAGGTAAGCTTCGCACGCTGTGATTCGTATTGGCCCGTATTTAAGCATAGAATTGCAACGATTGACTAAAATTCCGTCGTGTAAGCTTGGTTTAGCATTATATGTTTAGTGAGCGCGGAAGCCCCCGCACGCGTTCTCCACTGATTATTGTGGTCCATACATCAAGCCCATATCATGAACAAGTAGGCTTTCTTTATTATCTAAACGGCTCTGGTTGTTATCAGTATGACGTCACTCAGGACTGACCTTGTTCTTCCTTCGTAATTTTGACACCAGTCAGAAGTCTTCGGATAGCGAAGAAAGGAGATAGAAATAAACTATTTAAGACCGTTAGGAGTAAATTTTCTAGATTGCTGCAAATTCTTAATAAAGCTCTTAATAAATAAAATAGGTCATTTTCATTAGAGGTCCGTAGTATATATACAAGGTTATTTGGGTACTATTAATTATATTTAATCCTTTTAAACGTCCCGATGCTGGGCACGGATCTCGCTTCCGAACGAGGGGAATCAGTAGGCATAGTCCACCACGCTGACCTGGTGCAGGTTGGCGAACTTCACACGCCTGACGAAAACTTGCTAAGTTCTCTCAGACATGCAAGTTTCCTCACAAAAAGAAGCCTAGAAAGTATATCATTTCTTTTTTTCTTTTTTCGAAGAACCCAAGCACAGCGGGGACGAGACGCTAGTCTATACTTAATATTAAAAAGCTGAAGAGTTTGTCTGTTTGGTTGAACGCGCTAATCTCAGGAACTACTGGTCCGAATTGAAAAAATATTTTTGTATTGGATAGTCCGTTTATCGAGGAAGGCTAGGCTATATTACACCACCCTTAAATAACTTCTTTTTCCTTTTTTTGGAAATTGCATAGAATCAAAACCATATTTTTATTTTTTATTTCAGATAATTTCAGCGCCAAATCAAGACAGACTGTGCCTAGCCGTAGCGAAGGAGCTGGAGAAGTGCTTTGGAGGCTGGCATCCCGCGTAAAATAAAAATATATATCATATATCAATAATATATAATTCTTTTGTGAGTTTGTATGTGACTTAACTTCTCCTAAACGGCTGGACCGATTTGAATGACAATTTACATCTGTTAAGTGAATTCGAGAAAGATTCACAATTTAATCTTAACTTTTTAAGTTCATAACTTTTTTTATAAAAATAATAATCAAAATGGTCATGATTATTAGAACTTATTCAAAAAAGTTTGAAATTTTCGGATTTAAGACGTATTAAAAATATAATATAATATAATTTTAATTTTATATACCAACTTGGTACCTTAGTGTTAGGAACTCGAGCTTTTCTTACTGAGATGGAGTTGCAAGTTAAGGAAACGATATGGAGTATAGTAGTGATTTCTTTGTCAAACAATGACATATTATCAACTGACTTCAAAAAAGCAGTTTCAATTAGGTTGTATTTTTTATTACCTCAGAATTCCGCCATGAGTTAATTTAAAAAAAAACTTGCTCCCAATTCAATTTGAAAGTAAAATCTACCTCTTAAGTGTAGAAAATAGGGAGATGATTAATTTTTGTTCTGGTAAATTTTTATATTTGACTCCACAACGCTCAAAACATCTATAGCAAGTAATTCGGATCATCTATAGCAAGTTATTCGGGCATCCGGATCAAAGGGGTAAGGGATATTACGTATAATAAAAAATCCGGATAATCGATTTCAAAGTCAAGTCAAGCTATATTTTAATTTTATTCAATTTTTATTATGGTATGTGTAATGGGTTTTACGCACGTTGTTTAGATATAAAAAATTATGAGCTATAACTATAATAAAGACCATACATGTATCAACATAATTAGTGATTCAGATGATTTTTAAGAGAAACTGCTCTTTTTCGGTTAAACGTTAACAAAAATAAAAAAACCATTGGAATAAACTCATCGTAACATGTCTTGTTGCTTAATTTTTTTATCTGCAATTAGAACCGTGAAGAATGAGTCTGAATAATCGAGATTCTACTGTAATCAGTTATTTTTATTTGCAATTATAATTAACTGTTTTATTTTTTTATATAGCGAAATATTATTTATCTAAAAACTTGTAAATTTATTACATATTTTTAACACAAACCTCATATAACATATCTATTGAAATAGCTAAATCAAAATCTTATAAAAAAAATCTTTTTCATTTTTATCATTTAGTTTTCTATATAATATACAAATACAATATTTTAGGGTGAAAATATCCACATATTTAATATTAATGGTTGGTTTTGATGTAACTGTAACATGTGAATAGAAGCAATGTGGGGAAAAGACACCTATCCATATCAATGAAGAAGGATAATAATAAGTTTGTATAAAGTATTTATTTTCAACATTTTATTCTTATTTGAGGATAAGGGATTTTGATGTGATATGTGTTAGTTAATCTATATAATATTTACAATTTTTGAGAATAAAATATTAATAATATAACAATAATATATCATTGTTATAGTACTATTTGAGTCGACTAGTATCAAAGGCGGCAATCTGAGCATTTTGACAAAAAGTAGTTAATGATATGGCGACTCAGATTGATTTGAATTTTGATTACAAACGTTTCCCTTGGAGTATACGGCTAAGAACTGGCAATAAACCATAGTAAAAACAGGTCAAAAACTGACATCAGCATCAAAGCCGGCAATCTGTAAAATTTTGATATCAAACCCGGCAATCTTACGCTGTCAACCAATCAGAAGCGAGAGTTCATTTGCGTTTCGTAACGGCCGCAGGAACATTTCGTTCTGTGAATTTTAATGTTTTCTACGTGTTTTTGTGACTTAAACTAATATAAAGCAGTGGAAGTAGTATTATGGAAAGCCACCCCCCCTTTAGTAATAAATAGTTTTACACGGAAACGCAAGAGGAATCCAGAAAATTGGACAAGAAACCGGGATAAGGAATTGAAGTAAGTTTATCCGTAGGGTTGTCAATTCTTGTCATGTAAAGGGTATAATATTGTAGTATTATTATTTTTTTTGTTTTAGAAACTCTGCGAAATCATTACTCGATAGAGTGTGCAGTCATAATTCGAAAGCACTAAAATGTGCTACTTTAACAATGGCTCATGACATGACATGCGCATATAATTTTAAATTTAGTTTAAAAAAACTCAAAAAACTTTTTAGAGTTACTTAATTTTTTAGTTCATAAGTTAATTATAAAGATTTTTTGTAACTGCCAAATGCATTATTTTTTAATTACAATATACTATGCCAAAAAATAAAGAGTCGTTCCATGCTTGTATGACAACCCTAATTCTGAAATAACATCTATAGTATCAAAAACGGTTATCTGTGCCTTACTCAATTTCAAATACGGCATTCTTAAAAAAATAGCATCAAAGCCGGAAATCTTAAAAATTGAAATAGTATTTAAAACTGATATAGAATGATTATTAGGGTAATATAGCATTAATTCATCCTGCTATTTACCTAAGATCTTACTTAAATGAGTTTTGTAACTACAAACGAGATACAAAACAAACAATCCGTTTTTTTTAATTTACCAACATTTGTCTTAAAGTCACATTGCCACCTTTGATACTAGTCGACTCATTTTATTAGCTTTTTTCCTTTATCAAAATTAAATCATTTAGTAATTTTTATTTATCAAGATTTATTTAATTTGCACTCAACAAATAGTTATTTACATACTTTATAAAACATAATTGTTTGGTTTTATGTTTTTATATAAAGAAACCTTAAAATAAAAACTATTAAAAAAATATTATATTTAATTAAATAACTTCCTTAAGACTCATTAATACAGTGCCAGTTGTACCTATATATATTACTAACTAAATCACTAACTAAATAGTCAAGGTTAAGTTTAATCATTGGTTATTAAGCATTGAAATAATTATTCCATACAATTAACTTAAAATAGTCACTGTGTAAATGAGCCTTAAGTAATTTTAGTTTATACATTAAGTTAGTTAAATCTACGGGTTGGGTTTACAATCGCTTGGCAGGAGTTATTGGGTGAAACTTATATATATGGTAGGCGTTTATTCACTGATCACAATAATAACACTCACAACACAAGGTACCTAATTCATATCTTTAGAGAAAATTAATAAAAACTTTATGTGAGAGAGAAGGATAACAATAGGATTTTGTATATGTGAGACAAAGACGTAAGATCATTATGTCAAAAATATGTCGAATTACTTAAATGTCATTGTCAACTATTCTAACGCCGCCATATTTAGTTCTGCGTTTCTATGGACATGTGTGAAAGTGCTTTCATCGTAAATAATATTTTTTATTTTCGACTTGGATAACATAGGTTCAGAAGGTTTATCTTAAGTTTTTTTCGTTCTTTCTAGGTAGGTTAGGTTAGGTTAGATATATGACCACAACACACGCGAGCGAAGCGAGCGTGCCACAGCGGCGGCCGGTGAGTGCTACATTCAAAATTTATTTTCTCATGAAGTATGAATTACCTTGTAATGGGAGTAGTATAGGGATAATAGGGAGCATCTCCCCTGCCAATCCACTCCCTACCATTGTCATCGTCTTGCCAAGCGATTGTAAACTGCTACCAAATCTACTATATATGGAGGGTAAGTTAGGTAATAGTTAGCCAATTAAATTGGTGTTACAAACAAAATGTATCATTTTTAATATAAATGTAAATATTCTTCTTAGTGTTATTGTTTAATTCAAGACTTTTTTATAATAAAATGTAATATTTTGACTTTTCAATCTGAATGTGCTGTGAAATATATACTAAACATTTTGAAACTTTGTAACATACATGTTTAACTGAAATATAATTAATAAAGAAATATCTCCTTTCAAAATTGTTTTTTTCTTATATTAAATATATATATCGTCTTTAAACAAAGATCACATAGTACTTAACTAGTCAAATCAATCAAAATCAAATCAAATCAGTTCGGTCGCCTGGTTGTTTTGCTTTACCATTCACACTTACCTGACTGGCACTTCCACTGTTTTCATTAATTTACTCAGCTCAATAATTAAACCAGTGATACCACTCACTTTTTGAGGCATCTTGTTCAATATCTTCAATACAGAATCCGAACGTCTTAATTTTTTTTTCTTTGATGTCATCCTTATTCAACTGCTGTATAATAACTTCAGCTGATGCTGATCCATGTCTAAACTCTAAAATAAATAAACCGTTATAAGTAGTAAGTACTGGAAGACAGTTATACTTATAACTTTATAAAGATAAACATAAATTATTTATTATATAATATATTTACATTTGAGACTTGACAGCGACAAATATGAAATCAGAAATGACAATCTTCTACTTATATAATTTTCATTGTTGTTTTTTAAATTTATCCCCAATAGGGAAAGGCAAAGGACTATTACTTAATTAATAATTTTCATTTTTCGCGCCTAAGCTGTCTAGTGTGACCAGTATGTCAAATTTAATATATTTGTCTATGAACAAAATATGTACATAATATTATATGACCAAACAAATAATAATATATAGCATAATAGTAGATATGTCGTAGGATAGTTTGATAAACCGAGTTTTTGCAAAAACTATATGGATATCGCAAAAATACGGATAATTAGACAATTTCTATGATATTTCTCAATGTAACTTTGAATATATTTATCTCTGATTGGCTTGATTTTGGCGTATATGCCAACTCTTATTGTGATTGGTTCCTTGTATATTTGAAATATTTTGTCATAGAGTTATAAAGCGTAAGATAAGACAATGTGGTATAGGATTTTTAAAAATACTTTAGTTAAAATACAAGCTTTGGACCTTTTAAGAGCTACATTTCAATCACAGAAAGTGTATTAGATAAATAAAAAAACGCGCCAAAAAGGATTGACAAGAGAAACGTTAAGTAGTCAAACAATCAGATAACACGTTGTTTTGGGTGATCCGATTGACCAATAAGTGCGCGCTTTGTTTATAATAGCCATTAGCCAATGATTTTATTCGCTATCTTACTAAAGCAACTATTGTTTTCGCAAAAACCCTATCCCTTTTTCAGTAACATGAAGTGAAGAAATATCATAGAAATTGTCTAATTATCCGTATTTTCGCGATATCCCTAGAGTTTTTGCAAAAACTCTGTTTATCAAATAATCCTACGACATATATATGGCGAGCACGAGTAACGGTCTGGATTTTCGGGCTTCGTCCGACCTGCGTTGCGGGTGTGACTACACTTGCCAAGCTGTTGTGCGTGAGCAAATTAGCTGATTTATTTAACCGGTAACCTAGACATGTTGAAACCTGAAACTGAAAAGCGGAATAGGTCAATGTTCAAAACCGGTTTAAACATTGATCAGGTTTCCTAGCTTTGGTTATAACTTATAGCTTCTATTTTTTATCAGCAATTTCATTACATGGTAATTGGTAAGTCATAAAAAATATTGGAAAAATTGAAAAAACACGGACTTCCAAATATAATCATATTAATTTGTATGCTTGTTTTATTACTAAATTTTAAACTTAACATATAACTAAAGTACATGTTAATTTTGGCTTTTATTTTGAACATAAAGTTCATGAAAGTAAGTACTGGAAATATTAGTTTTAATGAAGTTTTAAATCACAAAACACTTATATTTTGGAAGTAGGTCTGAAATATTTTTTATAAAAATATAAATTATATAGGTAATGTTCGAGCAATAAGTGTTAATAATACTTTAAACTGTTTTTTGTATTTTGCAAAAGGTATTATAAAACCGTAAAACCGTAAAGGTAAAAGTAAAAACATTTATGGCAACACCACGTTCTAAATGTAACGACGTTCTAAGCGCGTGCGAGATGACGCGCCGGTGAATTTTTGTATTTTAGAAATTGACGTCATTTTTGTGTGTACGCAATATTTATAAGGTGAATTTGTTTCTCCTATTAACCTTTGAAAAGTTTATTATAATCAGATATTTAGTGAAGGTGAATTAAAGTTGTTTTAATGCTATTGCAGATTTCACAATGGCCGATCAAGTTGATTCAATGTCAGACGCGGAGCTCCGCACTAAACTGGCCGAACATGGGTTTCCTATCATGCCCATTACGGCGTCTACGAGAAAGTTATTAGTAAAAAAGTTGAAAATGGTATTGGACAACAAAACCAAGCCCCGAAATAGTGTTGACGCCAAAGTTGAAAGTCGACGGTCACTAGCGAGGTATTCGAGTGGTGAAGAATCTGATTTAGATTCTAGTAGTGCAAAGGAAAGACGAGGCCGGCGTGCTACAACTGGCGGAGCTATGCTCCCTCCGGTTACTAATAAAGCAAGGCGGACTCCAGTTAAAAAGGATTCACCTCTAATACGTGACGCCGATAAAGGTTCAGAGTCTGAAGACGAAAAGTCGCCAGTTCGAACACATGAAGAAGTTGAAACAGTTACTACTCGACGGATTACACACACTTACGCGACCAACGACCAGGATGACTATGAAACTGGTTCAGATAGTGATGTTGACAATGATAAGAAAACGTCCAGCCCCTTTAGGAGTAGCTCTAGGTCTAGTGATTATATTTCTAGCACACTACCAACTAATGACGCGTCCACAAGCCCACCTAAAACATCTATTTTCTCTCGTCCATCCTTATCGCAAACAAACTATTCTTCTTTGTCGTCATCTGATCAACTGAATTCTATTAGATCTAGACTTGGCTTAACTTCCTCTTTAGCAGATCGGCCATCATTCAGTAGTTACACACCTATTTACACTACTAGTACTTACCAACCTTCAACTTCTACAATAGATGAAGTAGAATCTCCATATCTGAGCAATTTTACTAGACGATTATCATCTCTTAAACCCGAAGCTCCAAAACAAAGTACATATCTAGACAGAGACACAACTAATGGGAGCACATTAATGCCACGAAGATCCTATATTACAGGAGTTTCCAGATCTGACATAGTTGACTATAAAGCAGCCAATGATAAAAAGTTCTTGAAGAACAATATAGTTTCTCTTGCCCTTGTTGGTCTTGTTGCACTTTTTTTTTTTTGCCTTTTTTTTATGTATATAGTTAAAAAAAATGATATTACCTCAGTGGTTGATGATCAGAATAGTGTAATACCAATTTGTCAATTACATATTCCTGGAAATAGACCAGGAATAAATTGTGTCGCAAGGGAACATGTCAGTTATGCTAAAAATTTGCTAAAAGTTATACATCCTGAACTAACGGCTCGGTCGGCAGCATATCAATGTGGAAAACCAGGTGCTCTTCCCTATCTCACTGAAAGAGAAATTATTGACATAGCAAGTGCTCGCGCTGACACTGCTGATGTTAGCCAATGCAGGACAGATTTGAATAACTTGCAAGTTTTGCTCGTCCATAACCCTAGATGGGGATTAAATGTTGTTCAACTTAAGAATTTGTACACAAAAGATGCTGAATTCACGCCACTCACATCCACTGATGTTGTTGTTCAACAACGCAATAAAGGCACAGTTGCATTGGCACTAGCTGACACATCAACCCCTATTGCATGCCTGTTTGTTAATACTTTATACTCGGCTGGTTCCACATTTCTTGTTGTGGGAATTTTATCAATATTAGCATTGGGTTTGCAAAGGTTTTTCAAGTACTATGTAAATTATCAAAAAAAGAAAAGCGAAGAGATTTATTCTATGGTGGAACAGATAATTGATGTTATATCTCAAGTGACTGAAAACAGTGAGGAACCATACATATCTGTCGACCACGTCAGGGACGCGCTAATTTTGCCTCAAAACAAGGAGAAGATGAGTGCAATTTGGGATGCTGCTGTTAAATTTATTCAGAAGAACGAAAGTAGAGTTAGAATGGAAGTACAATCGGTTGATGGGGAAGATTGCAGGGTTTGGAGGTGGATAGCTTCGCACAGCAGCCCGAAAAGAAGTACCTCCTGGCAAGGTCAGGCTTTCGAAACCCAGGAGGGCTCAGTCAACAATCTTACCGTTTCACCGACGCCATGTTTGAAAATTCGTCACATGTTCGAAAAAAATGACGCTAATCCAAATTTAAGAACAGTCATTCAAGATGTTATTTTGGAGAAATGCGAACGCTGCAACATTCTTCACATCGACGTTGAGAGGACTTCGTGTTGTGTGTACGTCAAGTGCGCTTCGCCGGGAGACGCAGGGGTTGTGTACAAGAGCCTCCATGGCTGGTGGTATGAGGGCCGTCTCATCACAGTTAAGTACTTGCGCTTAGAAAGATACATGCAAAGGTTTCCCAACTCGCCCTCCATCGGCCCTTACCTAAAGCCACGCCCACGACGATCCTGGGATGAATAAGCCAACCCCAAACTTTCATATAAAGTTATATTTGCAAAATATTTATTGCGTACAAAATTTTAGAATATATGTATTTTAATTTCTTGTTTTTGTGTTCTTCGAAGGATTGGTTCTAAGTATAAAGAAAAGTTTAACGTTACAAATTTTTGAAAACGCTCATTTAGAAGCAATCCTTTGTTTTTATATGTGGATTAAGGTAATACATAGTTTGCATAATAGTGTTCAGTTGCAGAGAGTCAACTGGTATAGGCATATGCAAGCTTAGAGGTGAACGGTCTTGAATTCATTAAAGTAAAATATGATATTTAATTATTTGTTATAAAAATTATACACCTATCTTATCAAGGAAGTAAAGGTCACATGAGAATCTCGAGTCCATATTAGATTCTCTACTTGAAATTGACTTAGAATTTTTTTAAGGAAAGTAAATTTAAATGAATTCATCATCGGCTGCCTTGATTTAATACACCCTGGTCATTGATAGTTATAAAAAATAAAATTGTTTTGACATTGTACATATTTGACATCACAAAAAATGTAATTTTAGCATAACATAAGTTACTAGATTCATAATGGTTTGCATTTGTTACTTGAATTTACTGTTTTGGAACAAATTGTTTAAAAAACATAGTTTATAAGTAGGCTAAGTTTCTAAGATTTCCAACTTTCACCTATCCTCAGAAGCAGCGGCACAATCTGATAGTGTGTTCATTTCTTTGACATTAATTTTATTTTAAGTACTTTTACTAACTAAATGTATCTTCTAGTGTTATTTTTTATGGATTGATTTTCACTTTTAATAAATAATTTAGGAAACTCACTTATTTTATTTATCCTTTCTGTCCAAAAACAGAAGATTTTTAATATTAACATACCTAATTGTGAATTTTTGGGTAATTTGCTTAAAATATTTCTTAGGGACCAAAATTTATTATCTTAAATTAATTCACTGGAAAACCACAGGCCAGATTTTTTAATAAATATATAGACTACTTTTAACTGAAAATATTACTGAGATTACTCTATAACATTTGCCAATTACATTCAATTTCAATAGAAGATGTGTGTCACAGGCTTTATTTAAGATATCATAATATATTACACCATAAAAATAATATAAATAATAATAATATGAAAACAGGATTTGTGTATGATAATTATAAATAATTATTTAATAATAATTAATTTTATGGTGTAACACATTTAGTTCACATTCCGTTGGGTTAAATAAAAATCATATTCCGTTACCAGTTTATTATTTCTTTCATATATATTAACATTTAACTAATAATTAATATTTAACAAGCTGTGTAAGGGCTTCCAAGCAGCGCCACTTGTCGGGGAGGTAGAAGGGCTCGAAGACGTGCGGGAAGGGCGCATCCCAGCCGGCTACGCGAGACACCGGCGCTTCTAGGTGCAAGAAACATTCCTCCTGGAGAAAAAAATGTATTCAATATTATTTATTTATTTAAATAAACTTGCGAGTCCCTAGATTTAGCGCAACCGAAGCCGCGGGGTTCCGCTAGTACATATAAACCTTCCTCTTGAATCACTCTATCTATTAAAAAAACCGCATCAAAATCCGTTGCGTAGTTTTAAAGATTTAAGCATACATAGGGATATAGGGACATAGAAAGCGACTTTGTTTTATACTATGTAGTGATGATAAATAAAATTGGTTTTTGTTGCTTGTATCGTATATACTTTATACGCATTTAGTGAAAAGCTGTTAATTTGAAATTAAAAACAGACACTCCAATTTTATTTATATGAATCAACCAAAAATCAAAATAAATTATCACAGATCACATAATACCTACGTTTTATTTAAAAATATCAAATATTCGCATAAGTAAAAAGGTGCAGGTGTATAAGGTGTAATTCTAGGTGCAGGAAACATTCCTCCTGTGGAAACATTACAAATTTATTCAATATTATTTATATATAATACATATCATATTGTCACATAGCCTGGGCATTAACTCGTTAATCCGTTAATCGTTAATTAACGAAGTTAACATTTCGATTAACGATTAACTTTTACGTTAACCTAAAAAAAACTTAACGGACTCATTAACTTCGGTTACATGTTCTCAAGTCTGTTAATCGTTAATCAAGTACCTACTCTTTACCAAGTACCACGTCGCGTCGAGTAAAACGAAACCAGGTACCTAAGTAAAGTTTGGTAGGTAAGGTAAGCATCTGCATCAGTCTGAAAGTCATGACACCGTGTGGGCCTCCTGGCCAAGTGAAACAGGACGAACTGCATTCACTTTCGCCAGGCCAGTCTCTGGGTTTACCAGTTGCTCCTTCCATCGCCGGATCATGGCCTCGTCAGCTAGACGGGAGGGATCCCACATAGGAAGTTTCCAAAGCGCACGCTCACTCACCCGAAACTGGTACACTTCGGCGAGTACTCCTGCCTGCGCCTGGAATACCCAGGGTGAAACGCCCGCCAGAAGGACACCGTGCGTCATCCCTTTTAATTCCTTCACCGCCAGGACTTGCTGCGTACTGCACAATTGGACCCCGTTCGTGACGGAGAGGGCGTCGATCCAAAAGGGGGCACCATACAGTGCCATGGACCTCACAATCTCAAAACCGGCAAAGAGATTCGATGCCCCGGACATTCGGCAAAAGCCTACCGAAAGTCGAGACGGCTTCCATCAGCATCGGCGTGAACTGGGAGAAATGAAAAAGGAACGTCCAGCGTCCGTCCAGGGCCAGAGAGAGGTGCCTCATGATAGCGAAGTGGCTCTTGTAGAGTCCCAAACGGCTGGGTATTGAAGGCGTTAAACTGAGCCTCTGAAAAGCCTGGTCCCGCCTTCTCGAAATGCTGAGAAGCTTTTAAGTTCCAGAACCCAAATCAACAGATTTTATTAGTAGATCATTATTGTCGCAATGATATAAAAATACAATTTTAATGACGTGTTAACGGATTAACGATTAACGTTAACTTGCGTTAAATCTTTCGAAATGTAACGCTTTAACGTTTAACGAAGTTAACTTTTTTAAGTAACGGATTAACGATTAACAAGTTAATTATTTGTTTAACGGTGCCCAGCTGTGCGCATATTGATTTGCGAATATTCGAAATTTTTAAATAAATCTATCTTTTCGGATTCACAGTTTTATTTTGATTTTTGGTTCATTCATCTATACATAATAAGTATAAATAACATTGGAGTGTCTGTTTTTAATTTCAAATTAACACCTTTTCACTAAATGCATATGAAAGTATATATGATTGAAGCTTCCTTGTCAATATGGGTTTGTTCGAGTTGGTGGGGGTACTTACCGTGTTATTATTATTATTTTTTTTTTTATATATTTAAGCATGTATAACTATAAACCCTGTGTTGTGTACAGTTTAGTGTAGTGTAGTAGATACCTGTACGGTAGCGGCGATCTCCGCGCCAAAGCCAGACGTGAGAGGTGCTTCGTGAGCGATCAACAACCTACCGGTTTTCTTCACAGACTGCAAACATAAGATTTAAAAATTACAAACTTATGATTCAATTAAAAGTAAATTTCATTAAATAATGTCCAGAAGACGGTCGCTTCAATAACCGAGTGATGCGGGTTCAAATCCGGGTCTCGCACCTCTGATATTTTCATGTGCGAATCATTTTCGGCATTCGGCCTATGTATACTGTAATTTGTTATGTAATGGTATTACATCACTTTAATTCGAAACTAAGCCATAAAGTTGGTATTTTTGACAACCCTTAAATTTGAAAGCATCATTCATTCTTTTCATCTCCCCCTCCTTTCCTCTCCTCTCTTCCCACTACGACAAGGTGAACGGTTTGAGGTACCAACTAAAACCTTTATCTAAATGGAATCGGTCGGCTGCACTGCCCTGGTAGCATGCTTGCTACCAGCGCTGTTGCCCTGGTAGCAAGCATGCTACCAGGGCAACAGCGCTGGTTGGAGATGGATGGAAGCAGTCCTCACATTGAACGTGTTGGGTGATCCACTAAAGCCCAACAAAACCTCCTTATTACTTTCTTAGGTTTACGCGAATATTTGACATTATAAATGAAACTATCTTTTCGGATTTTGTCGCGAATTTCCCGTCTCTCCCGTGACCATGATTGCTGTAATGCATTCCAAACGTCGGGACCCAAAAATCATAATAATCCGCGACAAAATCCGAAAAGATAGTTTCATTTATCTTCTTCTTCTTCCTTCCCTTGTCCCGTCATTCGAGGTCGGGACTCCTCACTTTGTTGCGCCAAGTAGATCTATCTTGGGTTGTTGTTATTGGCAATTTGGCTTGCTTGAGGTCTCTCGCAATATTTGACCACCAGGTCGAAGGCGGGCGGCCTCTACCTCTCTTTTGTTCAGGTAAGTTTAACGCCATTTGTACTACGTGGTTCTCGTCTCGTCTTTTGATGTGCCCATACCAACGGAGGCGATTTTCGGTGATTTTATCTGCTATCGGTACGACCTTAAAACTACCTCGGATGTATTCGTTACGAATTTTGTCCAGCCTGGTCACACCTCCCGCCCATCTTAGCATCTTCATTTCGTTAGTATAGACTTTTTGTTCATGCGTCTTTTTTTACTGTCCAGCACTCGGAGCCATACAGTAGCGCCGGACGAACTGCCGTTTTGTATACTTTCCCCTTGGTTTTTATGGGGATGCGGGGATCGCATAGTACGCCTGTGAGTGTTTTCCATTTTTTCCATGCGACGTTGATCCTGTGTGTAACTTCAGCATCTATATTGGCATCAGTTGTCAGTATGGAGCCTAGGTATTTAAATTTATCTACTGAGGGAATATAGGTGTTGACCCTATGTAGATAGTTTCCCGTGATCTATTTCCACTAAATGGGCATTTAAGGTATACGGTCTTGCTTCTACTAACAAAAATATAGTTACATTTATAACCTCCTTTTTCTTAGTGGGAATGCAGCTGCTCGCTACATTCCCACTAAGAACACTCGGACAGCAGCGCCGGTGAGAGATGGAGAGACAGACCTCACATTGAACGTGTTGGCGGGACTAAAACCCAACACAACCTATTCTTAATGGGATCGCTGCAGCTCGCTACCAGAACAGCAGCGCCGGCAGGAGATAGACAGGCACACACTCACATTGAACGTGTTGGGTGGGACCCACAGACAGGGTTGCCATTAAAAAATCAACAGTTGCCGTATTTCCGATGTCGGATTGCCGTGTTTTAAGGTAAAAGTTAAAAAATTACCGTATCTCATACAAATGTAATGAAAATGTACACTTCGTAAGGTGCTGATTGTCGTGTTTTAGGATACGGGAACGATTCTGCCGTGTACCGTGTTATTTTTACTATTTAATGGCCGCTGATTACCGTATAACACGGCAATTATCATATAAATGGCAACCATGGACCCACTAAAATCCAACGAAACCTACCCCTACCAGGACAGCAGCGCCGGCACGAGTTTAACTCGTGCCGGCGCTGCTGTCTAATAGACAGAAACACACACACACTCACATTGCATACAGTGTCCACGTCCCAGGGCGTTATAGACATGAGGTCGATGACCTCACACCTCACTCCCAGCTGGTCTTCCGCCAGCTGCGCCACCTCCAGCAGCACGTGCACCTGCGTGCCCCACGCTACCAGGCTCGCAGCGTCACCTGGAGGTAGTGACACCACATACTCTTAGGTATTTTCTCACCATAATTTATTGAATATATCTTATTATATAACGTACAAAAGCTATGAAGGTAAATAAATAACCATAAATTCTAAATAAATAACCACATATTTATAAAATAATCAAGTATATCTATATCTATACTAATATTATAAAGCAAAAGAGTTTTTTTGTTTATGTAAGGGCAATATCGATATTTAAGTCGAATAGTAATAGTTTTGTTTGATAGTTAATACACCAACACCCTAGACAAGGATAGAAATGGCAAAAAAGTGTAATGTTGGAGTGAGACAGCATTATTGAGAATACATAATATACTTCCAAGATGGCGTTGTTTCTTTAACGCAACCCTATCATTTGTTTGTTTGTTTGGTTGAACGCACTAATCTCAGTAACTACTGGTTCGATTTGAAAAATTCTTTTTGTGTTGGATAGTCCGTTTATTGAGAAAGGCTATAGGCTATATTACATCACGCTACGACCGATAGGAGGGGAGCATCAATGAAAAATGTTGCAAAAACGGGAAGAGCAGGCGTTAGTTCGGCGAGGTATCATACCGCTCGACTCAGAAAGAAATTGGTTTCCGGTCATTAGAACGCGTGCGAAGCCGCGGGAAATGCTAGTAATTTAAATAATATGATGATATATTTCTTTCGCCAGTTCGTCTCAGGTCAGGTTTTTTCTTTCCGAACTGGTGGTAGACTCATGACGTTCAGTAAGAAATTGTAATAATTTTTATGCTGAATAAAATATTTTGATTTGAATATCCCACTGAATATGACACCATGATCTTAAATATATTTTATTACATAATTCATAATCTTTATTTCATTATAATTAAATTGACATTCATATTTTTTTTATTAAGTACAAAAGCTGTAAGTAAGAAAAAGTAAAAGGTAAATGTAAAGCCAAAAATTGTTTTAAAATAAACATTCTGCCATTATAGATGAAAATTTCTTATTATTTCTTATTAAACGATAATATAATATAAAACAACCACATATTAATCAAATAATCAACTAAATATATTCATTAACTAAAAGTAAGTAATAATAATTTAAGTAAGGTGGCAATTTTCTTTTATTATACCAAAGAATTTAATTTTTTTTTTTAAATTAAACAAAATTGCTTAATTGTACATCTTGATAGCAAACAAACTGATGGACATAATCAGGAATATTAATATATACCTTCTCTCAAAATCTGTGCTTTACCAAGAGGCAAAGTGTAGCTATCCACGGGTACTTCTTCAGCCGCTGAACGGTATAAGATTTTAGGTTCCAGAAACAAACACGGATCTCTATCTTGTATACACGAGAGTAACAGACCTTTAGCTGTGATGGGTCCTCTAGGTACTACTACCTGTTGATAAAGAATAAGTAATATTGTTTAACATTTCTATTCTAAAGCACATTTGTATCTCCTCATACAATGCTGATTAAAATTCTATTTAAAATTATTATTACTATTAATCATTAAGTTATAAAATTCATTTTAAAATAAATTATAATTTATATTAAAATAATAATTTATTATAAAATTACTATTAATTATTAAGTTATACCACTTTAAAGAATAAAGCCATAAATTAGCCGTTTTAAAAGTAGACTGTTGAACAGATTTCCATTAAAACTAGTCACATAGATATATATAATAATAATTTTTTTTTGCTCAATAGTAAAATACCATGAACCATGGTATTTAATTATAAAGAAAAATGTGTACCTCACAAGGTAACAGTGCAACTTTGAATATCATATATAAATATTTAAATAAATATGTTATATGACGTATATAAAAAGTACTTACAAAATACAAATAGTAAGTTACAATAAGAATTCTGATACAGTTAGTAAGTTAGTTATTCCCACCTTTATCCCCGGAGCATGAGCAAAGAATGCCTCCGGGCTCTGCGAGTGGTAGAGGCCGCCATGACCGACAGCTCCACACGGAGACCGCACTGTCAGACCACCACATGAGAACTGACCGCCTGACCGGTAGCGGTACTTGGCTGCTTCATTCACCAACTGATGTTACATGGAATAATATATATAGAGGTTATAGTCAATTGATGTATCATACTAATGTGGCAGCTAAGACAGGCTCTTTAGACCTATATTACAGATGACGATGGATGATGCTTTTACTATTTAGTAGCTATTTAGCTCATCAGTGTTAAAATGGTAAGAATCACTGATTTCATATGGATCAAAATTTTATTTACTATTTATCATATTATGTTATAAAAACAGTTTATCTAATTTAGCAGTTCCCAGAGTCTTTGGGATGCAGCATTTGTAGTATAGTATTATATCTGTGATGCAAGTTTACCACTAGCAAAGTTACACATAAGTCATAACTGTATCTCCTACATAATGCTTTGAAGCTATTTTCTTACAGATGTTATTGCTATTACAAAACTAGTAGCCTTAAAAATGTTAATATTAATCCAAAGTAAACAAACAAATATGTGGTTTTATTAAACAACATTTTTTTATAACAATCACCTGATCGAATGCTGGAAAAATATAATCCGCAAACTGTATTTCAGCTATTGCAGTAGCTCCAGCTGTGGCCATCCCGATACCAAACCCAGCAATGCCTTGTTCACATAATGGTGTGTTGAAAACTCTGTCTTTGCCATATTTCTCCTAAAACATATAGTTTGGTTTAAGAATATGCTTTAACAATTATTAAGTTTGTTCTAATAATAAAAATGAAATATTCTAAGTCAAATATTCACAGTTTAAAATAAAATTATTAGAGTAGATAAGATTAATATGTTTAGAGAATAATAATTCATTCTTAGGTTCATGTTAATATTTGAACAAAATAAATAAAAAAGGAACATATGAAGAGTATTGAGAGATATAGTTTTATTTACAAAAACACAAACTATACAATTAGGTACTGTTTTTTGTTGGGACATTAAAAAAGTTAGATATAACATTACAAATAGTAAGAAAAGATATTTTTAGGCATTTTGAAGTTACACTCCAAATAATATTTATGTACTACTAAGTTAAAAAAGAGTATAAATACCTGTAATCCTAGAGCACATCTGAATACTCCACCAAAACCTACATCTTCACCAAATAGTACAGCTGTTGAGTCATTCTCGAGTGTTATATCCATTGCATTGTTTATTGCTTGCATCATGTTCATTTTTGTAGTATTCCCTAAAATGCATAATATTAAGATGTCTCTTAAGTTTTATCTGAAATGTTGTTATTTATAGAATAAAGAATAATAATAATATTTATCTTTACAACTTTTTTTTCAGTGTCAATTATTAATTTCTTAAGCTATTTCTTTAAGTTTTAAAACTCACCTTCCACTGGTTTTTCATTATCTGGGTGATAAATGAAATGTGAAGACAATCGTTTAGAAGAATTGTTAACATAATTAATAAATTTATTGAGATTCAAAACTTTTTTGGTTATAAAAGTAGTCATTGTGCTATGTAATATTTGACGCCAATACACAGAGGCGTTGAAGTAAAGAATAAATTAAATAATAGTACATCTTATCTACAATTGTAATTAGTGAACTTGATAAATACTG
Source organism: Boloria selene (assembly GCA_905231865.2). Taxonomy (NCBI): domain Eukaryota; kingdom Metazoa; phylum Arthropoda; class Insecta; order Lepidoptera; family Nymphalidae; genus Boloria; species Boloria selene. The sequence continues at coordinate 12,889,535 of HG993140.1, read as the reverse complement.
ATAAAGCATGATGAAAGATTTGTTTTTGTATTGTTGTTTAACTTAGCATATACAATATACATGAGTTATTTTATTTAATTTTATAAAATATCATTTTATAAAATTTTTACAACTCATTCCATCATAGATGAATAACTAAAGATGAAAGTTCAATGTACATTATTGTACCTATCATAAAAATTAAAATGAATAAATTATAAAGTAATATTATGCATAGATGACTAATAAAAATATTATGAAGTATCTTTCAAATGTTTGAAAATTAAACTTTAAAAACAATCACAGATAAGGACCATGTTAAGCGTTAACGTCAAATATTATTTTTCTTATTTATCTGTGGATGCACATTTGAAAATTTAAACTTACGTGAAAAATAAATGAAAGAAAATTAAATAAACATAATATTCATATTTAAAAATATTTTATAAATAAAATTAAACTTTAGAAAATATGTTTTATAGTATAATTTATTTTAATTTAAAACTAACATTATTAATCTAAGGTTGGCAACCATAAAAAGTTTAGGCGGGGTTTTTAAATTTTTTTGTTTGAATTTTTCATTCGATCATCGATGCATCTTTTCTTAAGAATGTAAAACACAGTGGAATAGTTTTAAATATTAAAATAACATTATGTTAGAACGTTAGCTTACTCAGCACCATCTATATAGTTCCATGGTAAGTTACGAGGCATGTGTCTAGGTAATGAATACACCAAGAGCTTATTTATTTAGAAACTTATACTATTGTATGTATTCAACCTTTTTTAACATATATATTAAGTTACTTTATGTTTTTTAACATCCCGCTGCTGGGTGCGGGCCTGCTTTCAATACGAGAGGGATCAGGGCCTTGATAGGTTCTCTCAGATATTATGTTTCCACACGATTTTTTCCTTCACTATAACATGACTTGTAAATTGTAAAGATGTTAGAAATTTGCTTTTTAATGTTCCCTGGGATTTATAATCTAAGATTAACAAGATATACCTACTTACAATTTAAAATAATTATAAAATTAAACAAGATTGGTATTATGTCTATAAATACCTAATAAACACGTAATAGTCTAACACCTTTGATTATATACATATCAAAGTCTAACACAATGGTATTTATTGTTGCTAAATTATTTAAAACAGAATATTATATTAACTGACGGTTTTACTTTATCAAATCACTAGCATCTCACATGCAAATTATTTATTATCAACGGACGGTTGACTCTTATAATTTATCACAATAATAAAAATTGCTTATAATTTTATATTTTTTCTAATTGTACACTAATATTTTTTTAAAGATACATCCCTATTTTAATATAAGCACAATATAGGATTGTGATGCATAAATAAATATATTATGTAAATTAAAAATAAACTATTTGTAAATAAAAAAAGCTTTTATCAAAAAATTACCATGTCTATATCTAGACTTTTAACAGTATAAATTGTTGATTAATATGTTTACGCGTAGGTATAATTTATAAACAGGTTTCATTTTGGAAGATGTAGTGGTTTCTTAATTGTTAATTCTGTACAACCTTTTTATTTGTTTTATGTTTTTCCAAATACTATAAAAATAGATGTGATAAAACATTTATTAAGTAATAAAAAACTTAATTTTTTATAAAACTGTGTTCATTGATTTGCTTTTTTTTAAACCGTGAGATGTGGCGTATAGACTACGTATTTTTTAAGCTTAGGAACTCTATTCCGGTTCGGATCAGTTATATAATAGCCCTCAATTATTCTTTAGATACTTGTAGTATCACAGATCAAATAATACTGTACAAGTTAGTACCTACTACATGAGGCAGTGGTGGCCCAGTGGTTACGCGCTCGTTTAGATAACTTAGTGATGCGGGTTCAAATCCGGGACTCATACCTCTGATATTTTCTTGTGCGAATCATTTCTAACATGATTACCTATTGCTTTACGGTGAATAAAAACATCGTGAGGAGACCTACATGTCTGAAAGAACCTAGCAAGTTTTGCAAATACATGTAAAGTCCGCCCCACACTAAGCCAGCGCGGTGGACTATAGCCTGATCCCCTTTTGTGAAGGGAACCCGTGCCCAGCAGTGGGACGTAACGTAAAAAGGGCTGAATACAAGACACTAGTCGGTGTACGAAAACATAAGTTTGTGGAACAAATGTGTGTCGTGTCCATGTTTTAAGCATATTTTTTCTTCGTATAAAGTAAACAATTCTAAAACTTAAACAAGCTGGCACGTAACTTCTGCATAACACAGTTTGTGGCAGTAACCGCGAAGTCATCGGCCGTCCGCGTCGTGACTGAAAGTAAAAGTCGGTCTAGCGATCACACAAACATGCATTACATTGCATACGAAATATACCGCGACCCGGTTTCTATAGGCTCAATAACGAATGCTTTAGTTGCTTAAAAATTAAATATGTACGAATATTTTCCCCAAACATTTTCTTTTAATAGAAAGCATTGAATTTTTCTCTTTTTGCTACTTCTTTTTTAATTTTTTAACTGTTTTGAAATAAAGATGGAGATGAAAATCTTCACCGGCCAATGTCCATTATACTTAATTATACTCGTATATCATAATTATACTCGTATATCATATTGAATAGATATTCATTCAACGCTATATTTTCGTAATTACTTTAGCTTAACTTGTATTCGCCAATTGAACTCCGTTAGCTATAAACACAATAATGAGACTTAAATAAAGGTTACACATTTGTTTGATTTTAAGAGCGTAGCAAGTACTTCGATGAAAAGTGCTCTATTAATCCATGATGTAAGCTACAGCTTCGCACAACCTTTGAGCTCTCACAATGCAATGTGAAGATGTAATCAACCCTCTCTCACTCACTGTACATATAAATTAAGATACAGATTGAAGCGCCTGTTTGTATGTCAAAGTAACAACTTTTTACTAAGTTGTATGTAAGTATATATTATACATGGTAAAAAACCCAATTCTTTTAATTTTTGTCTGTTTGTTTGTTCCAGCTAATCTCCTGGATCAGGATCTCCTTCTAATCTGAAACGGCTGGTCCGATTCTGACGAGACTTTTACCGACAAGTAGCCTATAAGGAGTAACTTAGCTACTCTTACATTTGACATTAGTTACTAGTGTAATAAAAAAATAATATTAGACTGAATAATTTTAATAAGTATAGTCCAAATTTAAAAGGCCTTGTAGTTTATATCGCCCTTGCTTTTCAAAGCACACAAAACTTCAAGAAAATTGTAGTTTTTTGTAAATATATAAAGAATACGTGTATTATTTCTAAGTTTCATACACTATAGTAGGTAATACTTTAGAGAAGCAAAATAAAGCTTGTAGGTAAGGTATCAGTAAGCGTACGTATTTAATAGCAGGTTTCTATATGAAATAAGTTCAGTCGGTCAATAGAGAATTAATTGGTTCTAAGTTTGAACAAGTGTTCAAATAGGCTTTGTAATTATGTCAAAATCAATATTGGTTATTCGCACATTCGTAGTATAAATGGGTATTAAAAGAATAGCTTTACCTATTATTTGGTAGGTTTGTTGATCATAGTCCCTAAACGAATTTTTATGTAGTTTTTAATTTTGTCGTCTTTAACTATTTTCGACGACAAATAGTATAAAAATGGAAAACTTGAACTACAACAATCTGCAGTTAAAGAACAGCAATATAATGATAAAAAATTTTATTTACATAGAGTGATAATAAGTTTGATCTACTTTAATCAATATCTTTTAAAATATCTTTGCTAATTTATTATAATTTTGGTTTCCCGACACAAACACCTTGTGTGTACATTAAATTATTCAATTAGTGATGTATCATAGAGTATTTGAACTTATTAATTACTGTTAATTCGATCGAATAACTGATTAAAATTAAATTAACTGTTATCGTAAAGTTTGAAATTTTCCAATAAACCACTGATTTAATGGTTGTTTATTTCACAATTAACTAACTTATATTGAAGGAGAATTATTGAATCGAGATTAAAGACATTCTTTGGTTTGAGCATAAGACTTCAACGGGTGATGGTGAGGGCTTGCAAATACTTGTAAAACCAACGATTTTTTTATTTTGTCTCATGTTTTATATTTTTAAATGTATTATTTAAATATTCATTAATTCTTTACTAATTATTTAAATAATTATCTTAATTAATTATTCATTCACTCTTTCCTAATGAAATATATGATAATGCTTTTTACAATGATGACCTCATTACTATATATAATTTACATATATTTTATCCAACTATATAAGGTTATATATAGTTTAAAGGAGTTACTTATGTGCAGAAACATAACATTTAAAAAATCTTGTGATTAGTATGAAATTATATACTTAATACATTTTTATTGGCTAACGCCAATCTTAATCAATAGTTGTCTATCCGAGGAATACCATTTTTATTCAGCCATTTTTAACATCCGACAACTGGGCACGTGTTACCTTCATTCAATACGAGGGGTTCGAGTCAATGTCTTCTTCACATATCTTTCGAAGCCTTGCTAGGTTCTCTCAGACATGCAAATTTCCTTACGAAATTTTTCTTCGCCGTAAGAAAAGGGGAAATCATGATAGAAATGATTCGCACATTAAAATATCAGACGTGATCGGATTTGAACTTGCGTTACTTCTCGTACTTATTTCTACTAAACACCAAACGTCGAGTCGTGGTGTTATATTGAAAAACCGTGTCTCTGAAGGCTACACGATAAGCTCATATGCAAATCGACACCCGTCGCGACACTGTTAGGTTACGGAAAGTAGGATAAACGATAAAATAGAGCTAGTGCACCTACATAGTTGTATTCTAGAGGGATATAAGCATTTTAAGAATAGACTTCTTAAACAGTTTATATCTTTGTACAAAAGATCTGGTAAGAAGATGATCGGGAGTTCAATGCTTGCGTGTGACATATTATTGGGTAAAGATTAGCGTTTATAGAATAGGCTACATACATGTCAAAATTAGTACTAAATAAAAGTAAGATTAATTTTGAATGAAATCTTAATAATGAACTATTATAATAATATGTTTATTTTAGTAAAAGTGTGAAAGATTATCCAATATTCACCGACAAATATATGCCCCAGTTTATCTTGATCGATCTCTGATCCGAGAGAGATGAAATTATAGACTGGCTGTTACTAACGCCTGCCACAATGTATAGAAACGACCTCCAAATTGAGAGAATTTGGGCTTTTGAACTTGCCAAACATGAAACACGTGTATTAATTCATTTAGTATAATAAAATCGGCTATATACTTAAACTAGCTTTAAAAGTATTATGACGGCACATTAGGCTCAGTTGGTAGAGCCTCTATAGGCTGTGGCAGTCGCGGGTTTGAGTCTCGCTGGGTGCTTTCACGAATGTAGGTTTTTAAATAAAAAAAAATATATAAATATGTTTCGACATTATTACAACAGCACTATCTAGTTCCGTGGTAAGCTACGAGGCTTGTGTTACGGATACCAGATAGTTGATATACTACACATATATAAATTTATAAAATACATATATATTATAAATATAAGCACCCATGACGGAAGTACAAACATTCTTTTTCAACAAACGAATTATATGTTTATGGTTAAAGTTAGAATAATACGAGTATGTTTAGTGTAACAATTATTTCGTATTTATAGCACAAGCCTAGCTTACTCTGAAACTAGATGGTGCTTTATTAATGTCCTTATATAATTTACGTATTTACTTTGTAAGTATATTTTATTTTACCTTATTAAATACGATTTTAAAAGTCAAGTCAATGTTGCTTTTTAACTAAAAAATAATAATTTATTTGTAGGCATTTATAAACATTTCAACCAGTAATATGCATCGACTTGTCTATATTTTACGGACATCAAAAACACATAATTCATTCTAGTATTGGGTGTAACGTTACATACACATTACACATACAGTACAGTGTGGGTCAAAGCAATCCTCATTTTAAGTTTATAGGAATAATAATTTTAAATTATCTTCAGGCAATATCATTAGTTACAGAGTATTAGACTGTTAGTGTCAAAACTGACCGACTTCTTATTAAACATATTAAAAAGAGACAACTGTAACCTATTCCTACCTATACCTACCTACCTATTCAAAAATATTTGCATCTTTATTTTTTGTCTTGCTTACACTTTTCTACCTTTCTTAACAACTAATGACTGAATCTTTTTATGTGGTAAGTTGGAATAAATTATTACGTTCTTATAAAATAAAATTAGCCTAAATTACTCCTTATAACATTAGCTATCTGCGAGTGAAAGTCCCGTCCAAATCAGTCCAGCCGTTTCAGAGATTAGCTGGAACAAACAGACTGACAGACAACAGCTTACCGTATATACTTTCACATGCATTAAGTGAAAACCTGTTTATTTGAAATTATAAACAGACTCTTCAATTTTATTTATATGATTATATGAAGAAACAGATTCCCACACAACAGAAGGAGTGATAACTCTCAGGAGTAAACGTCGATTTCTTCTAACGAGTTCGGTGAGGTTTCAGGAAATAGCGTTGTAGGTTCTTCTTTTTCAGTACCAAGGACTTGTGAAGGGTGCAATGTAAGCTCTATCACATCATATTATAAAACAAAGTCCTCCGCCGCGTCTGTCTGTCTGTCTGTTCGCGATAAACTCAAAAACTACTGCACCGATTTTCATGCTGTATTCACCAATAGGTTTTAGTATATAACTAGCGGAACCCGTAGCTTCGCTCGCGCTTAATCTAGGGAAAAATCCGAGCGTAGTGAGGGTCAGTTGCTAATATTCTATAAAACGTAATGAAAGTAAAAATTAAGTAAATACTGTATTAATCTTTGTTTGTAAGGTTTGGAAATGATGTCATAAAAAACAATATAAACTACTTATTATAAGAAAACCAATAAATTAATAAACATTAGGCAACCAATTTCCGTGTTCATCTAGTTCCGCGGTAAGCTACGAAGCTTGTGTTATGGATACAAGAATAAAGTTGATATACTACATAAGTTTATATACCTATATATTATCAATATGCTAAATTTTATTCAGAGCGAGAGCCAATTTATATCGATCACATTTTTTCCGCATTTAGTAAAGATGAATTCGACTTTTATTAGATTTTCAACGTGTCAATTCTGTTAAAGGAAAAGCAAAAGTATATGAAAATATAATATGCGTAGTATAGCCGTGCATTGTCTTTAGCTTTCTTAAAAAAATTCACTCATTTACTTAATTGGTTCTATTTCGGAAAGCTGCCATTATGTAGCATATAGTTTGTCGATATACATAAATATATTGGGACATTATGAGACAAGTGCCATCAAGTTCCGTGGTAAGCCAAGAACACAAGCCGTGTTACGGATATAGTTAATACACTACGTATATTAAAAGGCAATGAATGGAAGGATTTTAAGAATAGAATGCGTGAGAAGTATAAAAGGAAGAAAGGAGGATGTCTCGTCATTATGGCGACACGACGTAATGCGAAAATGTTTATCTTATATTTTAAAATATAAATAGTCTGAGTTCTAACAAAGTGATTTTATTTATCATCTTTACAATACTGCACAAAAATAAGCACCCAAGACTGGAGTACTTGATTGTGGTCAACAAATGAATGCCCCCAGCGGGACTCGAATCCGCGACTGCTGGCGCAGAAAGTAGCCATTCAGCGTGTAAAGTGAAAACCGATGGCAATATAAGTATGGGGTTGCCTTTAGAAGGTCGGCCTGTTGACGTAGGTCAGGTATATAAACAAAGTATCATGCATGTAATTGACACATAGATGAATAAAATATTAATTGAGTTTGAACGCGACGCAGTATGTAGTAACCTTTGACTCACAAAGATCAGTCGTTGCCAAAAGGTTATGTATTATTATGTAAACCTTACAACCAATTTATGAAAGGGTTTAAATGTAAGTCTATAGACAAATTTATGGATTTCATGATCGCGTTTTTTACCTAATGATGATGATGATATAAATTATAAGGGATAGTGGGTTCGAGTTTCAAGTCGGCCAAGTTCATTAAATGAGTATATCTCTATTCGTAAACTTTAATCATGAAGTCTCGCGAACGTCAGCAATGGTACCGAGGGTAGGTTAATAATTAAAATTTACATTATTTATGTAATAGATTGATAGTCTTTACATTTAACTAGAGTATACATTTATTGAAGGAAATGAAATAAAAATAAAAAGTCGTATCAATGATAAGGCTAACCTAGAAAACATGTAGCAATTATTGTCAAAGGAGGGTGACAATGATTGATCAAAGCATTTAAAACTTCGGAAACGGAACTAATAATAAATTTAACAATGTAGAATAAAAATGAATATATTTTATAATGAATATATTATGTTAGATGAAAAACAAAACACCCAAATTTAAAAAAAGATAAAAGTATAAATCGATTCATAAGTAAAATCTCACGAAGGTCGCTCTGAAGTCATCCCAATTTGTAAGCATCACCAAAATTGTTATGCCATTATCATACGAGTATAAACAATGCTGACATTCAGTCCTAAGATTAAGCTGCAGGAGTAGAAATGATTCAAAGCGTTCATTTCACGACTGCTTTTTACCGGTTATTATTATATTATGGTGATAATTTATTTTGTTTGAATTTATGTAATATATATAAATAAACTCTATGTATGAAATTGATATCTATTGGTATATTGATTAGATTAAAGAATAAAATATTGGGTAACAAATTTAAACCCACGTGTACACTTGTGTATTTTTTATACAACTGTTCCACCTCTTCCTTCTTTCGGGTCAAAAACTCTTTAATTTTAAACTTATTATATAGAAAATAGACAAAAGTACCAATAAATAATAAAATACGAAAAAAAGTAAAAAAGATACAAGAAAGCCAGATTTTTTATTTATTTTTTAAGCCATTTCCCATATATTCTGATGAATGAATAATTTCATAAGAAACAATGTTGAGAGCACTTTTTGATGTTCGATAACATTTCTACAATTAATTCAGTTTCGGGGTCATCACAACATGTTATATCTGCGTCGAAGCAACCGGTACTATTTCAGAAGGATGTATAGCCAGATATAAACTGCCTCGCATCTCTCTTTTCCTGTTAATAAAAAACTTCTTGTACAGCAAGTTTTACTACTTGTTGTCGCTATGAGATGCTTTTAAATGGTTAGTTGCTAGACGATAGTTTTACATTTACTATGTTAAATAGGTCCAGATTTTATTTATATTTCAAGCTCGTTTGGTAATTGAGTAATAATATACGTATCCTTATTATTTTGAGTCCAAGTTATAGCGATCTGTTAAAGGTAGAGATTATGATTACGACTCGTTTGGCTCAGTTGGCAGTGACCCTACTTTCTGCGCCAGTGGTCGCGGGTTCGAGTCCCGCTGGGGGCTTGCATTTTTTAATGTATGCCCCCAGCATATGGTGATGTTGTAATAATGTTCCAACATATTTATTATTTATTATATTATGTCAATTATAAGTTGTGAATGGTATAATTTGTTTTTGTCCGTCTGTCTTTACATCTTTTTAATTGCTTAAAGCTGCGCTATGCATTTGTAATTTTAATCTTAATGTCCTTAACTTATAAAATAACTTGCAATAGTATCTAAATAGGTATCGGAACCCACCAAAAAAATTGACAATCGTGGCGTGGTGTTCATAATGTTTCTGCTCCAAAACAGCTTGACCGATTTTGATTATTTCTTTGTATATTTTGCGTTATATAGAAACAATATTAAGAATAGACTGACACCTGACAGACTATGGCTTACTGCTGAATGCTGACTCAGGCAAAACTTCATCATAAAAGTAGAGTAGGTCGTCATGAAAATTTGGGAAAACATTTATAGTTAAGAAGCATATCGATTGATGTTATGGACCCTGATTCGGTGCGACACGACGGAGAAATATGAGACGTCTTTTAATTATAGTTGAATTGAATATTCATAACGTTACGCCGCCAGCGACGCCCAACGCCCTACATTTGGTGCGATCTTCTAATATCTTTGTTGGTTCTTTGGAAATGATATTGCTTGAAGCTTAACGAGAAAAAAGTACTTAATATATTATATATGTATAATTGAGGGCTGAGTTTTCAATGATCGAACTAAACAGCAAAAAGTAGGTTAAAATTATGCGCGTTTGTTTCCCATCCCTATCCGTCCTGGATTGGATGAAATTGAACTATTTAATCATTACATATTATAAAACGAAGTCCTTCGCCGCGTTTGCCTATCTGTCTGTTCGCGATAAACTCAAAAAATTCTACTGCCCCGATTTTCATGGTGTTTTAACCAATGGATAGAGAGATTCTCGAGGAAGGTAGAAGAGAAAGTATATAATTTGTTAAGTTTTTGTATACTTGCGGAAGCCGCGACTTCGCTCCCTCTTAATCTAGGGACAAGCCCGACTGAAGCGAGGGTCGTTAGTAAATAATTTCATTATTTTAATTGTGTTACTTTTAATTTATTTACTTTGCGTTATCTTCAAAAAAACAAACAGATGTATGTAATTTAATACAAATGTCTCTTTAAATTCAACATTTTGACAATATTAACACGTAAGGAGGTTAATTTCAAAGATAAATTACAAATAATTAAAAGTTTTTATTTTATCTTTTTTGTAGCAACGAAACAGAGCGTAGGTTATATATGGCACAAACAGTTGACCGCCACCACAGACTTTATTCATTTTGGATTAAACTATTTACTGCCTTCATACATTCATACATACAAACGTCTTCATATTTTGTTTTTAATACCTGAGATGTAATTAAGATACCTACTACGTTCAGAAGTAATTTCCTGAACGAAGATGTAAAGGTGAACAGTTTTCATTATATTCATTTCATTTTAATGATTTGCTTTCACACGGGTAAATAACTAGGAGATTTTTGCATAATATATAATTTTGATGTGATTCTATGTTACTTCAGGTTATACTCTATCCGTGTACGAAATTTTATTCAAATCGGTGTAGCTTTCTGCGTTGGTAACAAACACACAAACTTATACAAACTATCGCTTTACTCACTTATAAATAATAATTATGTTGGGACATTATTACACTCAGTACCATCTAGTTCCGTGGTAAGTTACGAGGCTTGTGCTACGGATACCAGATAGTTGATATACTATACGTACATAACTTTTAAATACATACCTATTTTAAAACCCTTGACTAGACTACAAACATTCGTGCTTAACAAATGAAAGCCCCCAGCGGGACTCGAACCCGTGACCGCTGGCGCAGCAAGTATCACACTACAAACTGAGCCAAACGTGTCAAACTTATGTTAGCAGTAAATTATTTTTTGACTTCGTAATAATAGTAAGTCTTCCATATTACACGTAAACAACACAGTGAATTGGTAATAATTCAATACTGCCATAACTTTTATTTATTGCGATCAATTTTCCGCCAGTAGAAAATTAAAACATTTAGCGTAAAAAAAAACTACATCAATCAATGAACAAACAGAAAACGTTAGTGAAATAAAATTTTATAAGGTTATATTAGACTGGCGACTCACTCTCCCTTTGGTTTGGTTACATATACTACATTTCAAGAAAATTAGATATTTTTTCTGCGGTAAAACCTATTCTAGGTCTTGACCAGCTAACATCATACCAAATTTCACCAAAATCTGGTTAGTGGTTTTCTCGTTGCGATTACAGACAGCTTCTCTATCGAAAATAATGGATACTTTCAACAAGATTTTCCAAAAAATATTAAACGTACGGATTCGACTAAGAAAGAATTATGTATGGATAAAAAATTAAAAGTGCGTGTGTACAAAGTACATATGTCAGAAGTAAAACTTCTTTGGCAAACTAATTTTTAAATCTCGTTTATATTTATACTAAATAACCCCGTCTAAGCTCGTTGAGAGAGGGAGATGGCGCGAAGGTCACACCCACGAGTTAGACAGAGTTAGAAATGTAACTGACTCGCGGTGGGCGATATCTAACTAAGGCTAACTCTTCCCCGTCTCTGAGTGCCTGGTACTATGGACTTATTTTTTCGTTTCATCGAATTTGAAATCACAACGATTCTAAAGAAGTTTTCACTTCAAATAGATTTAGGTTTGAAAAACAAACAAAACCACATATTAGAAGAAAAAAACCATACATAGAGAAACCAAACTATATATGGCGTCATGAAAATACCGAAGTATCTCGAGCGAGATACGCCTTTCTAGTACATATACTAGTTCACGATCTTAAGCGCTCCAGTCTACATGGGAACTCACATGTTGCAACCTAAATTCATTATCTCAGCAGCAAGTAGCCTTGGCAAGTTAAAACTTCGAATAGTCTTAGTCATATTATTTACAAAATTAATAATAATAATAAAACTTTATTTGATAAACACACTGAATCTAACACATATCTATATTAGATATACATTATAATATTTAAGGTAAGTATTACATTTAAAGTTTTGATGTTTAAAAATATAAACGTTAAAATAAGATAGTAGTGTAGGTAACAGTGTGTTTCGCAAAAAGGTGGGACCTCAGGTATAGTCATGACTAAAAGCCCTAACACTGGTTTTCAGGATTACTACATATAATATAATAAAAATTGTGAGTCGAATTACGTTTAATATTTTTTTGGAAAATGTTATTGAATTAGACTAATTAAGATTATTAGACTAAGATTAGACTTAGATTGATTATCGATACAGAGAATCTTTAATTTTTCGAATTTTTGTCTATCTGCGATAGTATTACGAGAAAACCACTGGGCAGATTTCGATTAAATTTGGTATGACGATAGATGATTATTCGAGTTCATATATAGGATACTTTCTATTGCAATAAAATACCTTATCTCTGATAAATGTATCTAACGAGAAATACGTATTAGTGCTAGGGACGACCGAAGCGTGGGTGAGTCGTTAGTATTAAATAAAAAAGTTTTAAAGGCATTTATGAAATAAAAAAAAGTTATTTTTATGGTTAAGTTCTGAAGTTATCGATAAATAGCACTTCCTTAGAAGGCTAAAAAAGAAAAAGATTTGTTTAACCAGGTGAAATCGCTAGAAATACTTAGTATACGATTATCTTCTTAAATATTATATACATAAAAGAATTAACAACACATTTTCAAACAAGTTATCACCTACAAAAAAGGTAAATTGCAGTTTAGAAATAAAATGCACTTGTAACTTAAAGTATTTTAAACTTTAGCAATTAGTAACATTGTAAAAGAAGTCTAGTCATGTTTTAAGGTAATTTTAGTTGTAAGTGTTTTTGCTTATAAATGAACATTATGTAATATATAAAAATATAATACCTTATAAAAATGATGATGATATAAAAATATATTTTGTGTAACTTGCACTGTTCGATAAATAAACTGCTTTCATATGTATTATAATGCAAAATTAAAATATTGTAACCATTAGCTTAACTAATTAAAAAATATAAAAAAACAGACTCTATTGATCCATTATATTATCCATTTTAAGCTATTTCTTATGAGTAATAATGAATATTGTTGTAACATAACTTTCAGCTTTGACAATTACCTTTTTTAATTGTAATAAATAGTAGCTTAAAACCAAAACCCTCAAAAAAAAACATCCAAATCCTGCCATCGATTAGAAGTGGTATTCCAGTAATACGGTTACGAAACTATAAATTGTAGAGTTAAGTTACGTTAGAGCTAGCGATACGTCCAGTCGCCTGAGTCTCTACTCTCTACGTAGACGGCAGTGTCGCGGTAGCCGTCTCGCGGTCCGAACGTTCCCTACTGTGCCGTGCAAGTCACCTAGTGTACATCGTGTGACAGTTATATGCAGGTTCCTATCCGTTTTAATTGAAAAGTGATTGTAATGTGGTCACGGCCGCGACTCATATGTCCGGCCCCGTTTTCACGATAGCTGGCTCTGTCTTAAAATCCCACTAGTTGCTTTGTTAGGTCCAATTCACTCAACAAGTTGGTCATTTTCAATTTTATATACGTATTTGTTACGGGTTTCGGCTTAGAATATGATTTTTAAACGCTTATGTTAAAAAATGCGGTGAAAATCTAATTAAAATTATGATTTAGGGCTTGTTTTTAGTTTGTAACGATACTATTTTATGGTTGCGTCTAATTTATTTGTAATTAAGTTTTAAATGTTGTTTTACGCCATACATAGCATAGTCACATTTCCTTGAAATTAGCTCTCTCCTATACTTTCGCACGTACAACTTCTATAATGGAAGCCGATTCCGATTTTTCTTTTTTACCACTCATTTTAATAGTGTACTTCAATTTTCAATTATTAATATAAGCTACGAATTTACAATTTAGTTTATACGTAATAAAAAGTACTAATTCAATAAGTAAAAAATAATAAATGCGAAAACATAATAAACATCATAAATATAATTGTCACCTTAAAACTACGACGAATAAAATTTTCTTTTCCCCAGTAGGAACTCAATATTTATTAATCTCTGCCTCAAAACAAATAAAACACTGCGGTGCGATGCCGATACCAATTACTACAGAATTCCTCCGTTTAACTAACAATTTATTTAAAAAAATTAAACCATTTATATTTCCTACAAGGACATTAAACTGTAAGTGCTTTAATACTTAAATTATTTCGTATTTAAATTTTTATGTGTCAAGCCTATAGCACAATAGTGTGTCGCTTAAAATTTGTTGACGAAGCCCTCGAAGCAACGTTCGCAATCCTTTAATTCTACGATAAATCGAGAATCGATTTTCTAATTAGACTTATGGACCAGGAAACTTTAGTTAACGTGGCGTAGTTAGAAGTATTTTACCAATTTCATTACCTAATCAGGAGCCTATCGGTTTTCTGCGATAACTTATCTAATTAATTGAAAAAAAAGCAATTCTGGGCCATTTTATTATTGTTTATATTAAGTATAATAGCACCGTATCAGTCGGCTTCGTTGATCTCGGAGACGCGAGTTCGCAGCTCGAAACTTTATGACATGGTAATTACACCAAAATTTGATTGCGTAAACGTTTTGAAGAAGATATTTTGCTTTATTGTTAGTAACAAATAAAATTTACTTTGACAGTAATTCTAAAAGTTACATAAATAATACGACTAATAAAAAATTTATGATGATTCCGGTTTTGTACCTTTCAAAGGCGTTGTTGGAGATATAAAATCGTTAAGTCTGTTCTAGTAACAGAATTAAGATTAAGATGTATTTATTTTATACTAGCATTTCCCGCGGCTTTGCACGCGTTCTAAAGACCGGAAACGAAATTCTTACTGAGTCCAGCCGTTTGGTATCTCGCCCGCCCTTCCCGTTTTTGCAACATCTTTCATTGATGCTCCGCTCCTAGTTGACGTAGCGTGATGTAATATAGCCTATAGCCTTCCTCGATAAACGGACTATCCAACTTAAAAAGAATTTTTCAAATAGAACCAGTATTTCCTGAGATTAGCGCATTCAACCAAACAAACAAACAAACTCTAGCTTTATAATATCAATATAGATAAAAATTATTTAATTTTTATCAAATAATGACGACTCGTATAGTGCGTGTAAGCCACAAGTTATGGGGCACATTTTGATTGAGATACGCTTTGAGTAACAAGATATAAGGGCGGCTAGAGACCGTCACCAAACACGCAATTATAAATAATGACCAAAAGTGGTAATCGGAGTGGCAAAACCACTTTTGGTAGAGCGGCGTGATAAAAATACGTGAAGTAATTTTAAAAATAATCTATGTCGTAAACATGCCAATAAATGTTATTTTATCAATTCACTGTTCTTTTGTACTGATTTTATTTATTTAGTATATTCCATAACACTAAAGCAAAGGTAAACAAATTGAGTAACATCTTTAACTAGGCTTTACCGATAACTTGTACGAAAAATGCGCAGTTACAAGAAAGCTTGAAATATAGAGATTGTTATAATGATAATATGAATTCATATATGTATTTTTTTAAAAACTACTGCATATTTTTTGATTTTGCGTGTGATTTTGTATCCGTTATACAAATTTTATTGGAAGCTTGACCTCTGATCTTTGGAACATGATTGTTAGGATATTCGCGTCCACGGTGTATAACCTTTACAAGCCCCTTCACGGTATAACCCATAATTTTGTTTATGAGAGAATGTCTTGCTCGTTCAATTTCAATCAATTTGTTGTTCTAATTGCATTTACATACGAATATTTTGTAATGTGCATATTAAACTATAAGGTTATAATTTGATTCTAGTATTTTATGTGGTTTCATCTAAATAAGCTCTACAAGAAATAGCTTTATTGATTTTCTGAGATAAAGAGTATTTCCTCAACGTCTTATTATGTGGATTCCTTTTATGTTCGTATCAACTGTATGTCAATAACGACTACTTTTATTGTACACGGTATGCTATATTAGATTGTTTGAAAGAATCTAACAAGATTTCGAAAGATATGTTTAGTCCACCAATCCGCACTTGGTTTGCATGGTGGACTATGGTTTAATCCCACTTGTGGAGGCCCGTGCCCAGCTGTTGGACATTCAAAAGGGCTTTTTCCATTTTAACCAACTTCAATATAAATTTATTCCATCTAATTTTTCAATTTTAACCAACTTTAATATTATCTTTAATATAAACTTCAATATGTATGTCTTTCTCATGTGTATATTGCTTGAAAACATAGGCAAATATAAACCGATTATCATATTTTTATACGAACAAGTAATCCAAGGGTGGTCTTGTACATATTTCAAAGAAAATCTATGCGACGTGGAATAATTACATTTAAGTGATTTTGAAGACGGCGATACCTTTTAGCAATATCGTCTAATACAGGATTTTTGTGAGTGACATGTTTCGCTAGTGGGGCCGTAGAGGTAAGTTAGTTTACAATTTTTACATAAATAAAATTGGAGTGTCTGTATGTAACATCAACATAAAATCTTTTACAATTTTGGATGTCTATCTGAAACAGCTGGAATGATTTTGATGGCACTTTCACTGGCAGATAGAGGGTGTGAGGAGTAACTTAGAGTACTTTTATTTTAGAAAAATAATTGGAGTTACGCTAAAAAATGTACCAGAGCGAAGCTAGTTATTATATATGAATTATGTATATCTGATTGCAACCTTTTAAAAACCATAATATATGAGGTTTTAAAGAAATTCTTAAGTCTCACTAATTAATGAAACAGTGCCAGCTTTAACATAAATTTTAGAGATATAATTAAATAAAAATGCACTTGACGTAATAAAATAAGCTTTTGTTTTAAAAGCTTTGTTGCGACAAGCTTATCTGTCAGTTACGACATATGCGTAAGTGGTCAGTTTGCTCGCTTGCGGCAGGTCTGGGCTTACAATATAAATAAACACTATCGGCAAATCTTTGCTTCGTCCGCGTTTCGCCTTCGTCCCCTTTTGAATAGACACAACCAACTTTTGGCATTTTATTACTATCAGTTAGCGTGTGCATTATTTATCGGTCTCGTAAAGTATATTAAAAATACGTTTGAATTAATATTTTAAAGAAAAAACTAGTCACTCACCCTCGTTTCGCTCGAGTTCGCCCCTATGTTACGTTCTGTTATAAGAATACATTTCTTAGAAATGATATATTTTCTTGGCTTGTTTCTTCTATAATTTGCATGTGTTATACATATAAACCTTCCTCTTGAATCACTCTGTCTTTTGATGAAAACCGCATTAAAATCAGTTGCGTAGTTTTAAAGATCTAAGTACTTATACATAGGGATAGACAGACAGCGGGAAGCGACTTTGTTTTATACTATGTAGTGATACGTGTGTTACGAATTGCATTAACCTGTTGAGAGCATATTATAATTTATGAAAAAAGGAATAAGGATTCACAATTTTATCACTCGTTCGTCAAGTTCGACTGGTTTAGGGACGCGTTATATCATTTCTGTGTTTCAGATTATCCTAACTTATGGCTTTAGCGTTTGCAATAAAAAATACACGACTCATATCTCCTTTTTTGGTTGTTTAGAACAGGTTTTGTTTCATAATTTTGGATGTAACAGTGAATTGTTATGATACAAGGCTATATTCTCTTGTATACAGACAATAAAAGTTTTACTGTAGCGAATTCCACAAAGGATGTTTGTATTGGATTTCTATATAAATAAATAATGAAGCTATAAACTCTATGACATAATAACTTGTCCTGTATTGGTATGTGTATTGTGTAGTATACACGTGTATTTGCCCTTAACTGGACTGAAGGACATAAAAAGGTTGTAAAAGTAAGAAAATGGTTGTGGTAGAGTTTAAGCAATTGCCTCAAATGGAATCGAATCTTAGCCTATTCTTAATAGTAATGTACCTGACATTTTAACATTGTAACAAAGCCAGACAGGTCGATTTGATTTCGTCTATTCAAACACACTCGCCATCTCTACGTGTTATTCAAACATGACTGTGCTGAATAGATTCGCAATATAAACACTGACGATTTATATATATATATCAAATTTAATATAATAGATGGAATAAAATTCTCAGACGACTAAAATATATACGCTTCGCTGGGCAAAGGTTAAAATAAATTACTAACTAACTAACTGTTCTTCATGATTTTTGTTTCCCGACGTTTCGAATACTTTATCGCAATCATGGTCACGGGAGAGACCATGGTTTATAATGTCAAGTATTCGCGCAACTAACTATTCTTCTAGATTTCTAATAAAATAAAAGTAGCCTAAGTTACTACTTATAACATTAGCTATAAGCGAGTAAAAGTTTCGTCAAAATAGGTCCAGCCATTTTCCGGATTAGGTGGAACTAACAGACAGACAGACAAACATTTTAAAAATGATTTTGCAAGTACCCACTACCGCATATTCTTTCATATGCATTTGGTGAAAAGCTGTTAATTTGAAATTAGATTTGTCAGATATGAAATATTTCCCTACAGTAAAAGAATCGCTTTATGTTGACCCGGATATCCGGCTATCACCGTATCAAATATCATCGAAATTTGTCTAGAGTAAGACAGATAGAAAGACAGACAAAAATTTTAAACTAGATTCGCATTATGTATCGATTATAATAACTATTTCAATTAAATTTTCCAAAAATATGTAATGTACAGATTTGAAGTTAGTTTATTATTTGTATATAATTAAAAAAATACATAAGCTTGTACTTTAATTATATATCAAAGTCACAAATAAGTATTTATAGAAAGTTATAAATAAAACTGATACCTTCATTGCAACAATGGCAAAGTTTTCTACTGCAATTTTTATTATGGCCTTTATATATTTTCATTGTACTTTATCAAGTGAAAATGAAGCCCACGCAGCACTATGACACAAAATTGATAGTCCAAAGCATATAATATTACTTTTCTCTATGGTCCAAAGCAGTGACGTAAAGCACCCACACACATATGTCAAGAGGATGACAATGTGTCTAGATTATTTAACTCTTTATAAAACGTATTGTTAGTAACTTCGTGGATGAATTATTTTTGGAATACGAAAAAATACAATGACGTGTATTTTTTTTTAAATTACTGATAATATTTTTTAAGCTGACTTGACCTTAGGCATATATTAATTCGGCCTTCCGTTACTTTGGATTTTCATACATAGAAACGCTATGGAGTTTAACGTTTTCAAACAACCTCTCAAAATCTTATAGATACGTATAAAACATATATATTTCTGCGTGAAACTAGGACAAATAAAGATACACAATTTGGCACTTTAAAATATTTGTCACTGATACATCGTATCGCTTTCGTTTCGTAGGGCTTTATACTTTTTCTTAAGAAATAAAAAAGATTTTTCTATTGTTTCGACGATTCAGTCATAACTCATACCAGTCAGACTCGGACATACATTAATTAACTAAAAAATCGATTAAAGAAATGTTATATTACGATCTTCGGAAATGCAGTAAAACTACCTGGTAACTATTAAACTTGAATTAATTCAAGGCGTCGTTTATTTAAATGTGTTCTGTAAACAATACAGCTAATATGCCGCCAAGAAGCTCCCGCTCTAACCTATGTTTACATGCCAAGTAATTTACTTCGCTTTGTTTGTACCATAAAGCATTTATGCTTTACGCGATAAAATCTTAACTCATTCTGTTAGCTAATGTTACCTGTAGTAGAACGTTTAAAGAGTGTATATAGTCTTATTTTAACTGGCTCCTATTTTTTTAATCTTGTTAACTAACTATGTTTCGCTTAAATGAGTTATTTATAATATTTCATAGAATTTGGCAAGTTTAATTTTTATTTTTACTAGCGATTTACCCTTTAGTTAAGTTCGATCCTAAATACGTTTTGATTTATTTATGAACTCTAATTATATTCCGAAATAAGAGTAGTCTAAGTTACTCCAGATAAGAAAAGCTATCTCATAGTGAAAGTCCCTTCAAATTCTACACAGCCGTTTCAGAGATAGACCCGAACAAATAGACATTCAGGCAGACAAAAATGTTAACAATTTTGTTATCTTATAAGTACTCTCGCTTCGCTTGGGCTTTTTCCTAGATTTAGCACAGGCAAAGCCGCGGGATCCGCCAGTTATGCATATAAACCTTCCTCTTGAATCACTCTATCTATTAAAGAAAACCGAATCAAAATCCGTTGCGTAGTTTTAAAGATTTAAGCGTACAAAGGGATATAGGGACAGAGAAAGCGACTTTGTTTTATACTATGTAGTGATTTAATAAAAAGTAATGTTGATGTAACAAACCGACACTTCAATATAATTTATGTATAGAAGACTGACTAATTACGTTATTTAGCACATTGGCAAGACTACTGGCGGACCGTTAGACGATTTGCACTGAACGCTCGCGTATGCGGAACACTTGTGTAATTCACATTTCGTTATTATTGTTTGGCAGTTTTAGTTACTTTAAAATAATTATAATTCAAAATCAATAAGGAAATACTTTATATTAAATAACTTAAGTTATTTTTTAACATTATGTACAATGTTAAAATTATGTATATGAAATTGGGTTAAGATCCACAATCTTAATTATTTAAATACACTTATAAAACCTTTTATGATGCAACGTTTTGATTATCTCTCGTCGCTGCTATCTCAGAAAATTAAAAGTAACGGTTAGCTCTTTTTGTGTACTATCTACTCCTGATACTGACTTTGTTTTTCTATTTGATAATGAAATAATTTATTTTTGAATTATCATTTCTCAAAATTTTGTTTTATTTAGACTAGCGTCTTGTCCTCGCTCCGCTTGCATTCGTTCTTAGGTCAGTTCGTCGGATTTGTTATTTTGACCTGGATAATTTGCTGTCATTGTACGTAATTTCATTAAAATCTGTCCATTGGTTTTCTCCTCGTGTATTCCCAGATGGACTGATCGACAGTCAAAAAATCTAACAACAGTATAATATGTTAAGACATTCTTACAACAGCACCATCCAGTTCCGTGGTAAGCTACGATGCTTGTGTTACGGATACCAGTTAGTTGATATACTACATATATAACCTTAAAATACATACATATTATAAATATAAACACCCATGACTGGAGAAAAAACATTCGTGCTTAACAAATGAATGCCCCCAGCGGGACTCGAACCCGCGACCGTTGGCGCAGAAAGCAGGGTCACTGCCAACTGAGCCATAGGAGAATATATATGTATATTAAAATATGTTATATTGATTCGACTCAGTTATAATTTTATTATATGTATAGATGTTACAATTTCTTTTTATTTTGTACCGCGCAAAAGGTTTTGAAAGGAAATAAGAAAATTCCTGTAAAAGGAACGTTACAAACGCAGATAACCGAATGTGAATGCATACACAAATTGAGAGAGACTTATGAAAGCGGAACTGACATAATGGATATGCACTTTAAACCTTACGTCACTATACTAAATTATGCGAATGATAAACATTTCAATATCCGTTTGGATTTGAATTTTGTTTTGAGACATTAAAGTTTTATTTTTCTAAGAGTTTTCAATTTCCATGCAAACCGCTAAGAATAAATAGATTAGCTAAATAAGTAATGTCACATTATTTTTACTTGACATGCTATTGTATTTTTATAGTTTAGTGGTTTAGTTTTCTCGTGATGCAGTCTCAGAAAGACAAACAATAATTTAAAAAAAATGTACATTTGGCCTCTGTATCCTAAATAATAACTACTACAGCTAGATTTTTCAAAAATATAATTAAATAATGAACAGATACGATTCATTTAAAATTTTATAATATAATGTAAATTAATTAGTATTATTTTTATTCCGTATCAGTGCTATTCATTAAAATTTTCCACTAAAGCTTTTGCGTTTTTAGTAAACATTTTGTATTTATACTATTGTGATACTCGTAGTGACGTCGGTATTTTTTGTACTTCCAATTTACGCATATGATTGTTGCATCCATTGAAAATTATCTACGGCTAATCAATGAAGTCTTTACGCTTTACGTCAGTCTCGTTAGAAGCAATCACCTTTAACGGTTTAACGTATTCATTTGCTATTTTATGTATTTGTAATGTTTTAATTAAATTCACGCTCTCTTCATTTGATTCTTGGTACATTGAAATTTGCAATAATCATTAATTGTTCAGTTGATATATTGAATTATGTATAAATATAATAAAGTAGATAGTAGGTAGTGGTAGCACTAGTGGTAACGCGCTCGCTTGGAAAACCGAGACCGGGTTCAAATCCCGGGTCCGTCTTTTGATATTCTCATATTTGAATCGTTTTCACCAAAATGTCCACTTTTCTTACGGTAAAGTAAAATCTTAATAAAACCTGCATGTCTGAGAACCTTGTAAGGTTTTCGAAGGACGTGAAATTTATAAACCTGCAGGTCCAGCGTAACTATGGCCTCATCCACTCACATTAAAGAGAGACCAATGCCCAGCAAAGGGTTGAATACAATAAAATATGTTACCGCAAATATATTACTACGCTATTATTAGTTTATCTTGTACATTTACATAAAAATGTGTTGTATTTTAAAAAGGCATTTATCATTTACCATTTATATAACGCGCAGTACAATTGTATTAAAATCGCCTATAGAGCACAGGCTTCCAACGTATTCTACTCGCTAGTGCGTACTCTGAGAAAGACCAGTCCACAGTCCATAATCCTATTATTATATCGAATGCCATGAGACCATTTCAAACCGTTGGAACAAATATAGTTTTAACTTTGGTTATTTAATAATTAATTCCTTATTGAACACGTTCTTCTTTCAAGACCCTTATGGGAAGAAAAAGTTTAGGTCGTCTTTTAATAGGTCTTGATAAATTGTTATTTTGTTGTACGATATTTTTGATTGACTTCAAAAAAGATAGTTAACTTCTCCATAAATATCTTGGGATATAAGTTAACTATCAGACAGAAGTCAACAGATTCAGGATATTTATGGAAGAAGATTGTGTTCCATGATCCAAAATCGAATAATTAAATAATTAATTTCGAAGTAATTAGTATATTAATAATAAATAATTTCGTTTTTCTAATACTAAAACATACAACACTTCTACCCACGCAAATCTCAGCTCGCAATTCGGTCGTATTCTCTTACTACCAAGTTCATTCTTTGACGGTTTTCCATATTTAGCCTTTGAAACCTTAAAAACTACGAGATAATAATGTTATATGCTTATTACTTTTCTTTTGAAACTCACTAACGGTATCATGTGTTTCTATTAATGACTAGTGATTCACCCTAACTTCGCTCAGATTCGTTTATCGGTTAACGATTCTCATACCAAATAATCGATTCAGAATTTTTCGGTTTTCTAGTAGTTTGATTTTGTGTTTTCCTCTTTTTTTATCCTTAATAAAAAAAAAAAATAATTATATAATTTTTATAAATATGATAGAAGATAAAAGATTACTAAAGACGACTAATTCTTAGTATAGAAAAATGTAGAGCTTAAAATGATATGAAAGTGAAATCCGAGCTGCAGTTCAATGTACATATATACATAAATACATACATTTGTTGGTAAATATTGTAAGTATTTATTAGGATAGTGGTAGCTAAGTGGTAACGCGCTCGTTTGGATAACTGAGTGATGCGGGTTCGAATCCGGCTTTCGCACCTCCGATATTTTTACGTGCAAATCTTTTCTATCATGACTATCACTTGTCTTACGGTGAAGGAAAACATCGTTAGAAAATCTGCATATCTGAGAGAACCTAGCAAGTTTTCAATATGTGGAGTCCGCCAACGTGCACTTGATCGCCCTTGTATTGAAGGAAGCCCGTGCCCAGCAGTGGGACCTTAAATAGTATATACTAATAACAATAAAAGTTAGCATTTAAATTTTATTTAGTTTAGTCTTGTTATCTTGTGTATGGGTTTTTCAAGATCATGTCCTTCATATATAAGTAATATATATTTACATTTGATGACGGGATTCATGAAGTTATCAGCAGTCATTATGATTTACCAGATCGTCACAATTGACTCTGCAATTAAGCGGCGCCGACACTACATATTGAGCATATGATTTGCAGACTGTTTTAGGGTTCCGTAAAAAATTTGTTGAGTGTTCGCTAGTTAGTATAATTATTACTTTTAGGTTTCGTAAAAGTAGTTTATTTCGCATTAGGTATGGATGTATTGAGTTCGATAGAAGAAACCTAAGATTTCAAATTAGGGTAATTACAGACGAAAGCTTCATTAGTTTTCAGATATAATTATAACTTCGGTACAGAATTTCGCTTTCTTAGATTTTGTTTAGTTCGTGCTACTATTTATGTTATAGAACTATTCATTTTAGTATAACATTTTTATACTTGCTCTTTAAACGTGTTTTATATTAAAAATATCACATTCATATAAAACTTAAAACTTAACCTCACTTCGCTCGCGTCTTCGCTTTCTTTTTCCCCAAAATTAGTCCAGGCGTTTTGGAGATTAGCCCGAACAGACAGACAGGCTGACAGACAAAATTTTAAAAGTTGTGTTTTTCTTATCAGTGTCATCATAAAAAGTTGTTATTTTGACATTACCATCTGACCCTGATACAATAACTGTTATCTCTCACTAGATGTCATCTAGTAGATGATAATTCTCAACATATTTCCAGATAGTAGTAGGTTAGGATAAAGAAAAGTTTTATTAAAATCAGTTAAGTATTTTCTTGTAAAAACCACTCACTGAACATTACATCAATTCTTTTATTACTTTCGTATTAAATTGATTATTATAAAGTTTAATTAACAAATGGCGTCTTATCTTAAATCGATTTTACACAAAAATGTGCATGAAGTTTTCTATGCAAAAATTTTCCTTTGTTACGAGTAAGCAAATTACATATGTATATATTACACTACGTAATAATAATGTTATGTAGAATTTAATTTCGCTATTCTGTTGATAACGCGTATTTAAGTATCTGGCTGTGTTGCGAAAATAAAATAAAAAATAATAGTAAAAAAACTTATACGAATATTTTTTACATGAGTAGTATTTGAGAGTCCATCTCCACAGTTATATTTTTTAACCAACTTCAAAAGGAAATAAACTCGATTTAGGTGTTTTTTTCATATTGCTATAATTGTCCTTGGTTTTTTATTTTATTGATAATAAATGTTGTATTAAAAGAACTGAAGGATGGTCGTAATAATATGAAAAAAAAACTGGTATTGTAGTTCTCGTAATATATATTTACTAGTTTTTACCCGCGACTTCGTTTAGATTACAAGTGGGGCGGGGATTAAGGTTAGCGTAGATCCTATCAGGACGCAATCTATGACTTCACTTAATTTTATCGAAATCTGTTCAACGCTTTAAGTCTGAGAAAGATACTTTTAAATATTGTTAGTTTAGTGTATATAAAAACTATCACGACTCAATAAAATCACAATCTTTATTATATCAGTATGAGAATTGAGAATATGTAGTAAATGAAGTTACTGAATATCAGCTTATAACACAATTTATTGGTTTTTAGATATAGATTAGTTTTTACTTTAGTATTTATACAATTTATTACTGTACTTGTAAATTATCGTACTTGCTACTGAACAAATATATGTAAGTACATAATAAATGTATATAACGATTAAATATTACATGCATGTGACAGAAGGCCTTGATTGTTTATAACTTCACACTATTATTTTCTAGAAGTAATAACATAAAGAAGACATACTTTATTCTTTCTTGTGACACAACTATATTTAACCGACTTCAAAAGCAGAAAGTGCACATACGATATCTTTGCAATAAATGACAGATCAATAAATCGCATGTCAGATTTTAATATAGTTTTCATGATATTCTATTAAAAAAGTAGAATACTTAAACTTTTTACTAGTTTTCAATATCAATATCAGTTCAAGTCAGTGTTACCTATAACTTACGCCTTACTTCCCCACTCTCCCCTATTACTTGTCTCTTATCTTGCATCTCTTTCTCTTTCAATTATTTCATATTCTTTCCCGTCTCATCGTTTTTAAGTTATAATATGGTATTATATGAAAAATAATAGCTATATGTCCTAACAACAAAAGTATTTTTTTTGTCGCATTTACATAAAAAAAATCTGGTGAATAAAGATTAAGATTTCGCACTTTATATTTCGTCACAATTAGTACGTTACGTAAAAAAAGCTACTGAACCAAATAAAAATTGAATGTGAGGCTTTCAACATTAGATATTGTTCTCAAAACTAGTCAATGCAGCTTTGTAGACTTTATTATCTATACAGAATAACGAAATTGAAGTGTCTGTTTGTAAAGTCAAAGTACGAGTAGTAACTGCTTTCACCAAATGCATATGGAGTTGTATACGGACGGTACTTATTAGAAAAACTTGAGTCTATCTATTTGTTCCGGCTAAACTCCAAAACGGCTGTATCGATTTTGACAGGATACCTGATGTTATAAAAGTAATGTAAGGTTGCTTTTGTTTTAGAAGAAGAATAAGAATAGGAAAAAAATAAATGAAGCGAAGCGAGGGTAAGTCATCAGTTAAAATGTAAAATAATAAGTCGAAAGCGTTAAAAATTAATTAATTTGCATAAACAACTAATAAACGTTGTCTATAAAATTTAAATTTATGTTTTAACATTCGTTATTATATAAGTGACGTAATATCGTCTGACATGTATAAACTTGCTGTTTTGCACTATACATGATTTTGCACGTCGCATTTAAATACTGACTTTATTGTTTTAAACAAGTAGTTTTTATAATATATTTTTGGAATGACCTCCAGCCTTCGATGTTTTCTTAAGTTACATATACTATGTCTCGATATTAGTCGATTCTTTATCGTTTTTTAATAAACTTTTTCATCAATAATCAAAAATCAAGTCTTAGAAGGTGAATCTGTAGGTTATAAGTTCAAGTAAGTATTCATATTGTATAAAACTAGCTTTTACCGCGACTTCGCACGTGTTGTAAAAACTGGAAGCCAAATTATTTTTGAGTCGCGCGGTATGATACTTCGCAGAACTAACACCTGCCCTTCTCGTTTTTGCAACATTTTTCATAGATGCTCCGCTTCTATTTGTCGTAGCGTGATGTAATATAGCCTATAGCCTTCCTCGATAGACGGACTATCGAACACAAAAAGAATTTTTCAATTCTGACCAGTAGTTCCTGAGATTAGCGCGAACAAACAACCAACCAACCAACCAAACAAACAAACTCTTCAGCTTTATAATATTGGTATAGATTAGGATTTTTTTAGTAAAAATATCGACTATATTTTGTAATCGTTTATTATTCTTTTATTAAATATAGTATCAATATCTATGATAATAAAATAAAAAGATTATGAAATGCTTAAACATTCAATTTTACGTGCACGACATCAAAATAGAAGTTTGACTCAAATTTCTTGCTTCAGTCAAAACAATTTTTATATTGAATAGAAAATTTCAGTAAAGTACCCAAAAAATATAACAAGTGTGTTACATATGTTTTATTTGTTGGTTAGTCTGTTCGATAAGAGCAGTAAATTATCACAATATTCTTTTTAATCTCAATCTAAAATTCTTTTAACCTAGTTACTTTCAATAAGGTTCAGGATTATATATATTTGATGTATTTAGTACTAAATGAAGTTAGCTAAACGAGGGCACAAGTCCAAAATAGACGAACAGTGATAGTATATCTCCGCCTACGTCCCTTTTTGCAATATTCTCGATCAAATAATCTGTATATCAGCCTTAATCTGATAAAAATTGGGGACACTTTCATCCATTGGCTAAATACATTACGTATTTACATGGAAGCTTTTTACTTATTTTTTGGTAGTCTTAATGTTAATAACATATTTTTCTGCCTTTAAATCTTTACATTAATTTCTGTGTATTGTTTTCTTGTTATTCGTATTTATATATGTATTGTGCATTTGTCAAAAAGACCAACAGGTTTTTTCTTCTTTCTATACTTAGACAAAGTTCTATTGAATAAAATCTACTAGTGAGTCTAAATAATTTAAGAGTTGAAATACCAAAATTCGAAGGTAAGTTAAGTTTAGATGTTTCTCTACATGTCAGTGGTGTACATTATAGGCAAAGACAAAAGTGCTTATCTTTCTTATTCGATCGGTCCAGCTTTTTCTTTCTAATACAATAAAAAAAAGGAAAAAGTAGCTTATAAGGTAGCTAAAGCTAAAGTAGCTTATAGCTATTCCTTTCGGATAAACTTTTAAATCTATTATAATGAATACTGTCGCACTTTCATCATTACCCGAACACTTGTCTTAAAGAAATGTTCTAGCCATTTTAAAGTGCAGTATTCATTTATTTCATTTTTTGTAATAAAATATTATTGCTTTTCCACTATCAGAACGTACATTCCATTTTCACGAATGTATTCCACCTGTCATAAAGGACGCGAGTTTAAATCTGCTTCACTTTCACTCTGATGCAATACCGGCCATTCACGCTTTTGTTCATTGCCCCAACACTCTCGTAAATACATAGCTCTTTAGGATTTATTTTTAAACCGATTTAGACATACCCATATATAAATATATTATTTTTTTTAAATATTTTCATTTCCTACATTTAATGTCTGTGGAAAAATCTTTTCATACTCTAGTACTAATAATTAATACTCAGGATAGAATAACATACAAATTACATTTGGTATGCTCAGTGATAACTGATAAGTAAATAAAATATGTTAATAAATAAAATAATTTATTTTACATTAATAAATAAAAAAAAATATTACTTATTCCTACTACCTCTTTATCAACGGGAAGAAACTTAACTAAGTAGTTTAAAAAAATTCGTAATTTATAATATTATTTAATTTAAATAATAAATATATGAGATAATATATTATACCTTAAGAGAAGTAAACAATCTTAAGCAAATCTCAAGTAATGGCAAAATCAAGAATAGTAGCGCAAAACACGCTGCTATTATTGGCTTGGATGATTTTTAGCCGGAGTCTATCTATATGATTCTTAAATCTAGGTATTATTATTTCAATTTATTATTTAGTTTGCCTGTCTTCAATCAAGAACGTTATCTAAATTTTTGGAAGCCAGTTATTAATAGGCCGGGAAAGACTTGGGCTATTAGATCTATAGAGACTGTGTTATAGCTAAAAATATACAAATTATTACTTTTTCTATGTCTAAAAAATTTTGATATTGTATAAATTCCTTTGGGAATGTCACATATTAATAAGCTTTTCATAATTTGTAAGTTCGGTTATTATGTAAACAAAAATTAAAGTTAAACTTTAATTTAAAATCGCAGTAGGTACATTTGTAAGACATTTCATATCAATTTTAATAATCTTGACTTATGTTTTAATATTCTCAGAAACAAACATAAACATATAATTAAAATAGTTATAGTTTTACTAACATTTTGAACGTTTCTTAATTATTTGCTCAATCATTTGTCGGTCTGTCTTAAATTCCACAATAAACAGAGCATAAAGTATTAGTACGCGAGGCTCGCTCTGAGAGCTTGTAACGCATCTTAAGACGCTTCATAACGTAATACAATTTCTAAACATGTGTTTTTGATAAGCTAAATCTGAATTTTAGTCTTTACCGACTTTAAAAAAGAGGTATTAAACTTGTCTATTTTTGGTACTTCGCGGCACATTTACATATTATTATTATGTAAATAATTAATACCATAACTTAAACAACTGATCTTTGAAGTCATTGAAGTTTCATAAAAAATATAATTTTCTAAATATTTTAGCAAATAACATATATTAGAAGTTTGTTTTTTTAATTTAAATTCATTATTCAACATATACTATACAAGGCATACAACATTCATGCATACATTAGCGAGTTGACCTTGACAAACATACTGACGGACAGACGGACGCGGTCGTAGTAAATAATTATCTCATCGATTATATAACAAAAATATTGCATCCGCAACTTTACTTAACATACGGTAATAAAAATAATATTGACATTAATAAAATGGCGAAATTGTTATAATTAATATTAGTTTGTTGACCGCTATCTGAGTTCGTGACTTAGATAATTTGACGACACGTTTGGCGCAGTTTGTAATGACCCTACTTTCTTGCGCCAGTGGTCGCGGGTTCGGGTCTCTAAGCTCGGATGTTTGTACTCCAGTCATAGGTGTTTATATTTATAATATGTATGTGTTACTACTATCTGGTATCCGTAACACAAGCCTCGTAGCTTACAACGGAACGAGTGTAATAATGTCCAAACATTTATGTATTATTTATTTATAATTACAAAAGTTAGATATATAGAGTTTTATTGTTTCTTTAAATGGTCCCTTGTTTTTGTTTTAATTTACACTAGTTAGTAATTTGTTTCTTTAATATCTCTATATAAATATTTAAATAAAAAAGGGATGAAAGATTATGTTTTGTTCAATGTACCTACTATTTTAGTTCTAACGTGTATTGTGGCGTATTTTCACATCTATGTAGGTATATATATAAAAATCGATTTCAGTATGTACGTGTCCATGGCTGGGTATGGGTTACAGACTGGTTAACCCAGAGAGCCCTGTAAAGTTGTAGAGACCGGAATTTGAACGCGGACAAAGCCGCGGGTATTGCTAGCTATAGAATATTATGTAAGACTATTTATTACATACAAAAAAACGAACTACAGAAATTCAACTATATATACGGTAACATAATATTAACTTTACAGTTAAATAGTTAGTGTATTAAGGAATTTCATTCACTCCCGCAATCACTAGGATATTTGCAGCAATAACATTTAACTGCCATTCCTGACCACATAAAAACAAGGTTACACGCAATTTATCATAATTCATGTCATTTCTATTGGAAGTATAAGATAATATAAATTGCAGCGCATATTTTTCACGCGTAGTAGTTGTCAAGTAAACAAAAAACAAAGGAGCATTTATTACTGTTTCAAATGTCAGTTGTAAACTAGCTTGTGCTCGCGATTTTCCTTTTCCGATTAAATTAGTCTTTCTATATATCTAGTTCTTGAGAGTCTGAATCTTATTTCCTTATTATCTTATCTACTTATTCTCACTCTAAAATTGTTTGTTTTTGTTTTTGTTTGTTTTTTTTCTCTTCAATATTTTTATTTTTTGGTTTGTTGGATGTACATATTGTTTTTTCTGTTACTTTGCTGGTGGAGGGCGTTGATAAATGCAACACAGTTTTTAACTTCTGTAATTATCATCGTTGAATATGTTTTTGTTTCATATGTAGTGAAATAAATAAAAATTAAAAAAAAAAACTATACTTTTTAGCTTGTTTGTCTGTCTATCCGTCTGTCTGTCAGAAAAGAAAAACCAATTGACAAATTTTGAAGTTTAGTATGAATATAGCTAGATATCCGGGTATACATATCCGTTTATCTGAAGGAAGATCTCCAAGAAATCTATAGGTACTAACCGGTTAAAACATACCTAGAGGCATACCGAGCGGTACAGTATGGGTCATTATTCACCTTGTAAATTATAAAATAAAACTTAATTACTAAATATGATGTAGAAAACATTGTTTTAACAAACTTAAATCAGCTCTATTTTGTTTTAAGACTCTATTATAATAGAATTTTAAATGTCAGCAATTATGTTTTGATATAAACCTCGGTGTGTGAATAGAATTATCACTCTTATGGACTGGAAATAAAGCCCACTGATTACGCAAATATCCGCTTATTGTAACGCGGTCATAACTAATAGTGATTAGGGTATTCGAATATATGCGCCAGAATTATTCATAATGAAATACAAATGACTCGCCACGTTTTCACTTTCTGATAATAAAGTTAATTCCTTCAAATTATTACCGAATTTAGAGGCCAAATTAGCAATTACAGCATATATCAGCAAGATTCTTGATTAAGCTATATTATGTCTATAAAAATAGCAACAGACAAACAAACAGTAACTTATGCTTTTTATTCTATATGGAATAATAATAAATAATACATTGTGGTATACAAAATTGACAAGAATATTAACTAGCATTGAAATGAATGAAAAACTATGAGAAATTGAGTTTAAGTATAATAATTAAGACTCCAATAATGTGTATGGGGCTTATACAGTGCTAGGGTATACATACATACACACATATACATAAACGTAACTTGTATACCGTAACTTTATATATTAATTATATACCAAATGTTTCCCATGGGCTGTTACAGTATTTCAATGGTCATCATAACTCATGATATAATTTAGTTGTTGTAGTAACTAGTAAGCAACATATGATTTTCTATATGCAAATTCACACGTCCTTCAAATATTACCATATAATTATTTAAGCCTGCATTTCTAAAAACCTTTCTTAGGCGTCCCTATTTCTTAACTCTTTTATCTATACTAATATTATAAAGAAGTAAATTTTGTTTATTTGTTAAATTGTAAGGGGTAATCTCGGGATCTACTGAACCGATTTTAAAAATTCTTTCACCAATAGAAAGCCACATTATTGCTGAGTGTCATAGGTTATATGAAAAACCGAAAAATAAAAAAAAATTACGTGGTAGTCCGTTTTGCACAGTGAATCGGAGAAAAAACGGTCGAATGAAAGCGTTTCTTACGAACGCTGCCTTAACTATGAAAGATATATTTTTGAGTTCTAGAGATAAGATGTGGAGCTTAAAAATGCTTACAAAAAAGTCAACGGCAGCATATGTGTAACTTTTATATTTAAGTTACAAAAAGTAGTTATTTTAATATTAGTATAGATAATTTAATTTTTAATTTTTAATATTAATAAAATAATTTAAATTATTTAAACACTCTGTACTAAAAAAAGATTATTAACATTATGCCCAACGAAGTGGGCACGGGTCAGCTAGTATGAAATATTTCGTGCTCAACAGGAGGCTTTGGTTTTGCGTACGTCAGTCGGACGATTGCGATATTAGAGTTTTATTGGGTTGATAAGATAACAGCAAAACAAATGACTTTTACTTAACTATGCCATGCCAGTAATTGAGTTGTGTGAAGGTCAATCCAATACGTTCTATGTCTTTATTATATACACAAATGTACCATTTGAAATTATAATTCGAAAATTTTTAACCACTTCACCTACATTCGAGTGTCAGTTAAAAGTATTTCAGCAAAAACTATTTACGTGCAATTATTTAGGTTAGTTTTTATCATTAAAAATCTTAACTAATATTATAAAGCTGAAGAGTTTGTTTGTTTGTTTGGTTGAACGCTCTATTCTCTGGAACTACTGGTTCGATTTGAAAAATTCTTTTTGTGTTGGATAGACCGTTTATCGAGGAAGGCTGTAAGTTATATTATATGACGATACGAACAATGGGAGTGGAGTATCAATGAAAAATGTTGCAAAACGGGAAGGGTCGGGGTTAGTTTTGCGAGAGTTAGAGTACTATACCGTGCGACTCAGTAAGAATTTGGTTTCTGGTCCTTAGAACGCGTGCGAAGCCGCGGGAAATGCTTGTATGCAATAAAGTTGCATTAGTGTGGGAGCCCTTACTTACAAAAGTGAGTGTTCCAAGGTTGTCCAGTCTGAGCTCGAATTGGAGCCAATCTAAAACATTCTCTATGAAATAATGTATACGGTCTCAATTTACCGATTTTTTTCTATTATATCACAACTCTAGTCTAAAATGAACTCTAAATTTCGTGAAATAGGTTCAAATATGCGTTTTAATAGTTTTTTGTTGATACTCTATATGGAAGTGGCTTTCCTTGTTGCTGCTTTTGATATCGGTATGTGTTGAACTATAATTAATGATTTATTGAACCAACATTGATACGTTAAATATCACCGACATAGGTATTTAAAATAAATAAATAAATAAAATAAAATAGCCTTTATTACTGAAATAAATAGACATTTTACATTTTCACTTTCATTAATAAATTACCTAGATCCATTTTTATACTAATTCACATTTGACATTTTACTTTTACAATTATATTACTAATATTTGTTTATGCATTCTTAACTTCTCTTCTCTCTTCTCTTCTTGATTCACAACTTTTGATCTAATTTACTTAATATTACAACTTTTAAAATGTTTTTTCTTATGTTAAATAGGATAGTAATAAACTTATTTTTCTTATGTTACATAATTTGGTTAGTTCTTTTAGTTATATGTACTACATGATACAGAGACATAGGTATTTAACTGCGTTTAAATAAGGAGCATAGAATACATAACACATATGTACAAGGTACACAGTTTGATCGATGTATGTACAAACATACGTCAAAATTACTATATACTATTCAGGAACGATGGGTGTACTGATATAATATAAATTGCGCTAACTTTAAAGCAAATATTGATATGATGATAACTTTCCTTATTTTATTCATATACATTCTTTTATCCAATAACATTTATACAGTTTTTTTTTAATACATGCTTTTGTTTATTACAATTTTGTTTTCTTTTTTTTTTTTAGCGTTTTACATTTTTAAACTTAAAACTAGCGATACATGCATTAGCATGTAACGTGGTCCGACACTGACTTTTTTTTGTTTCTTTTTTTTATTTTTTTTTTTTATTTTTATTTTTTTTTTAATTTTTTTAGACTTTTAGGACCCTACAACCCCGCCCCATCCCGCAGTTGGGCAAGCTCAGCCTCTGTAATTTTTGTGTCGCGTTTCAGAATGGACATTTTGAGGCTGTGCTTTTATACAGTTAGAAATCAATATTTACATGTATAATAACTTAATTCTCAACTACTTCGTTCATGTGCGTATTATTTGTTTAGTGACATGTTTTTTTGAAGTGAAACTTCTTTAGAATCGTTGTGATTTCAAACTCAATGAAACGAAAAAATAAGTCCAGGCAAGTACCAGGCGCTCAGAGACGGGGAAGAGTTAGCCTTAGTTAGATCTCGCCCACCGCGAGTCAGTGACATTTCTAACTCTGTCTAACTCGTGGGTGTGACCTTCGCGCCATCTTCCTCTCTCAACGAGCTTAGTCGGGGTTATTTAGTATAAATATAAACGAGATTTTTAAAAATTAGTTTGCCAAAGAAGTTTTACTTCTGACATGTGTACTTTGTACACACGCACTTTTTTTTATAAAAATATTTGTCTAAGCAAAACCATATCCTAAATCCTACTAATATTATAAACGCGAAGGTTTGTAAGTATGCATGGATGGATGTTTGTTACTCTTTCACGTCAAACTACTGACTGGATTTTAATGAAACTTTACAATAATATAGCTTACACATCAGAACATCACATCAAATAGGCTATAATTTATAAAGATATATTAGCGGAACCTGCGGGTTCGCTCGAGCTAAACCTGGAGACAAACCCGAGTGAAGCGAGGATGAGTCGCTAGTTTAAGTATAATCCTCACTAAGGTGTAAAATTTCGCATTTACATTTGACATTATTTACAATACTGTTGATACTTATACAATAAAATTTGCTCTACATATTTTCGCTTAAGTTTTAGATACATAATAATATGTATATAGTAACTTCCTACACGATACGCCCATTGAAATAGCTCAAATTACTTATGGATAGTATAAGTTACTTCTAATGAAAGAAGTTGGAGACTTGATTCAGAGCATTCCCTACATACACATGAAGAAATAAATTTTACCGAATTGTGAAAACTTGTACTTATTTATGTTAATGTAAAAATGGCTGAACGAATTTTGATGATACTATCCCCTGAAGTAACTTAAATACTACTACTATATTAAACTTTGACAACATGTTATGAATATCATCTAACAATCCGAGCGAAGCCAGGGTAATTTGGTAGTGTAAGACATGTAACGTCATATCGATGTATGTTTGTGTAAATAATATATTAATACATAAATTGAGGGAAACCTTTGTAAAGCAAGGCTGCCCCACTGAGAACAGATTTAGGGAAGGTCAAGGTTGTGCTTTAATATAAAACAAAATGGCAATCGTTTGAACTATACGAGTATATTACGAGTATTATTAATTTTGACATCGTTTAGGTTTTATCATTCGAGTATGTGTTCTACAAGTGTGTGTACTGTAGACCTTGGCATTTTTAACTAAATTACCTTATCATTAAATTCAATAAATACTTTGGAACACTTTGCATAAGTATGTTGAGATAGGTTACGTTGTAAGATTTTATCAATCATTACAAACAAAGTCCTCCGCCGCCTGTCTGTCTATTCGTGAAAAACTCAAAAGCTACTGCACCGATTTTCATTTTATTTTCACCAATTGATAGAGGGGTTCTAGAGGAAGGTTTAAGTATACAACTAGCGAAACCCGCGGCTTCGCTCGCGCTATATGGACGAACCCAAGCGAAGCGAGGGTAAGTCTCTAGTATGTAATAAGTACAAATCCGACTCACAATCAGTTAGAATTTTATTATTATATATAATGCGATCTACGTCCAATTTTTATTTAGGTTTATTTTTATCTAGGTTATTTAAGCACTAGAATCTTGACTTAAGTAGGTTTACATTATTTTATATCTACTAAATACTTATTTCAATTACATTGTACATATAAAACCCTGTTTTTTTTCAGAACTTCTAATTATTGAGGAACAGATTTAAAATACGTTTTAGAATTATAGTGCTTCAGTTGAAGCAACTTCAAACTTCAATAATATCTTTATAAAGAAAACTTTTATCTTTCCACAAAGTTTGTAGGTCGGTCATTGACACAATTCAATGAAAACCTCGACAAATTAGCTAATTGATCTCTAATTTAGCTTCGAATCCCGTTTAAATATCACTAGTTGATATTTAAATCACATTTTCATCCATTCTCAGTTAAAAGTACAATATGCGAGCATAACTGACAGTTATTGCCAATCGCTGTTCTACCACCAACTTTGCCATTACGTACCGGTAGGTATATATTGGTCATTTTAACGTGTATGTACGAAATATATTCTATGCTACTACTACTAGTGTTTGTGTTTCTATTTATGTTTGCAAAAATATCAGTGGGACTTAAAGCTTAGTAAAAAATACAACAGTACTCTCTTGGATAAATGAGTGATGCGGGTTCAAATCCGAGTCTCGTACCTCTGATATTTTCACTTGCTTTTTATACTATGTCTTACGGTGAAGGAAAACATCGTGAGGAAACCTGCATGTCTGAGAGAACCTGACAAGTTTTCGAAAGACATGTGAAGTCCGCCAATTCGTTTAAGCCCCTCATATTGAAGGGAGGTCGCTGCCCAGCAGTGGAAAGTTAAAAAAATACATACATAAAAAAATCTTATATTATTTTTTTATAGTTTTGATTTCTTCACTCCATCGTTTGTTACACGTGTCCATTAAAATACGTCACGGTTTTTATAACTTCATGTAAAATAAGCGGTTACGTCAGAACTGATTAGGAATAAATGTTATTTTTTACGTTTATATTCATTCTAGTGACCTGCATACTCGGTTGCTTCAACGATGCAATACACGCTTGATCTTTTTTGTGCACATCTATGGTACAGTACCTCTCAAATTACATAACACACTGTTAGTTCACGTTACAATAACTAAAAGACTACTGCCTTTATAACTACCTTTTTAATGTGCCTGCATAAATGTATATTTGACGACCTATCCAACGAAGAAATGCATAAAAAATATTTCTAATTAGTTTTGACGACGTGTGGCACAGTTTGTAGTGACCCGACTTTCTTGCGCCAGCGGTCGCGGGTTTGTGTCCCGCTGGGGGCATTCATTTGTTAAACTCGGATGTTTGAACTCTAGTCATAGGTTTTTATATTTATAATATGTATGTATTTAAATTTATATATTATGTAATATATCAACTGTCTGGTATCCGTAACACGAGCTTAATTCGTAGCTTACCACGGAACTAGATGGCGCTGTGTAAAAAACCAAAGTATGTATACTAACAAAAAATCACTTGTATTAAGAGATTTACTTTTAATGAGATGTTGATTATAAGATTGATGTGTTGGAAGCTGTTGTAATGTGTTTTGCTTATGAATATAGTTTTATGACTCTCATATTGGATTATTATCTATTATGTAATTTTCATCTTCAGTTAACATATTATTATGAACTTAATGAAGGACACGTGTTCAAGATCTTAAGCTAGTCATTGCATGTAATGTCTTATGTGTATGTTATATAAAAAAAAAAACATCTTTGACTATTATTTATGAGAATTATCAAAATTAATCAAATCTGCCTATATCCGAAAGATATTAACCAACACCTCAGTTCCATGTCGTCTGTCTGTTTGCTTTCTATCGTTTGTCGTCGTCACGGAAAGTGTTTCAAAGAACTTTTAGATCTGATGCCACTGTCCTGTCTCATCACCATCACCTCATCACTCACTCACTCATCACCATTACCATTACTTTACGTACTTTCTCCGTCGTTTTAGGTGTCATCCACACATCTTTCAAACACCCTACAAATAAACATGCATCACGCTCTTTTTAACCCTTAACCCTGTTCGAGCAAAATGTAGAATAATCTTCCTCCTAAGCCCTGTTACTTTAATACAAGATATTGAAACCTTAATCAGGAAAAGTTGGGGCTGTTTAAGACTCGTGTCTTAAGGTTTCTCAAAAATTGGTAACGCATTCAAAGAAGTCTATTAGCAAGGATAGGCTCTTACCTGATGGTACCTACATGTTCACCGTTTGCTCGATTTCTCCTTTTTAACAACAACAGTATCTACCTCCTGACCCTATCACATCAAGAGGATAGTATGTGAGTTTTGTTTGGCCTTTCCGTATTTAATATAGATACTTATAAAGATTCAAATAACTAAAAAGTTTTATTTACATAGCAAGTTGCAAATGAAGCCAATAAAAGTGTTCTATAAACTTGTTTTTGAATGGAGTCTCAAAACTCCTTAAAGTTATAGAGAAGGTTGAAGGTTATCTTGTGCGGTACAGTCTAAATGTATTGTTATTTAAAATAAAACATAGTAGCGATCTCCTTTGCTTTTCTTTTGATGTTATAGAGCTTACATCTATATTCACAAGTTCTGTCTATTTATAACATAAGTTTAATTTTATTAAAATAGTGGGATATAGAGCATATTCAATAGGAAACTAAATTTTCTTAGATACATATTGTTCTTATTGTCTTAACTTGGCGGTTTGCAATTTACATCAGCATTCCGACTGGGTTTTTGCGGATTACTCATGAACTGTAGACTTTAGTGTTTTTAAGAATAAATACATGTGAAATTTGTGTTTAGCACATAATCTATACTAATATTTTAAAGTTGAAGAATTTGTTTGTTTGTTTGTTTGGTTGAACGCGCTAATCTCAGGAACTACTGGTCCGAATTGAAAAATCCTTTATGTGTTCGATAGTCCGTTTATTGAGCAAGGTTATATGCTATATATACGCTACGACCAATAGGAGTGGAGCATCAATGAAAAATGTTGCAAAAACGGGAAAAAATATTTCTTTTGATATTTAGCCTTTAGAACGCGAGCGGAGTCGCGGGAAAGGCTAGTATTAAATAAGTCAGTCAAAGTGTTAT
Source organism: Boloria selene (assembly GCA_905231865.2). NCBI lineage: Eukaryota > Metazoa > Arthropoda > Insecta > Lepidoptera > Nymphalidae > Boloria > Boloria selene. Next base: position 12,849,654 of record HG993140.1, on the reverse strand, counting down.
CGCTTGTACTTCATGCAGAGTAACACTTTCGTCCATGACAGCGATAATCGTGTTTGTAAAATGGCTGCTGATTAAATATGGCGAGTTGCGCTCTACCGTGACGCATGGAGAATGGGCACGTGGTCGTTACGCTACATCTTTTAAATTAAATCCATACTAATGTCATAAATGTGAAAGTGTGTTTGTTTGTCCTTCTTTCACGTCAATACGGAGAGAGATACGGATTTTCGTGATTTCTCGTGTAGAGATAGTTTAGGAGCTGGAGAGTGACATAGTCTACTTTTGACCGCGGGTTTTTCGGACCGAGTGAAGGGTGAGTCGCTAGTTTTATAGATACTACAACTCGATTTTTTACAAAAGTAATGTATAAATGTCATCTTATTCAAAGTCACTTTCTGGCTAAGACTTTTTTTTTACTTTTGAAACAGAAATACAATAGTGCAGTTCTAATGATCAATGGAATTATAATTCTCAGGGACCGCTTAATGCGTCGACGTAAATTGAATACCAGGGTATAAACTTGAAAACTACGAAATGCACAAAATGATCTTAATATATAACTCCATTTTAAATGAAATCATTGTTTCAATTACAGTATTATGTGAAGATTGTTTCTCTTTCTTCTTGAATTTACATCTTTATTCATTAGATGATAAATTTTAATAACTTTAAAGTTATTATAAATTCCTCTTAAACGCCGTTTAATCCCTCGACAGACTACTTCTTCCAAACTTATCTGAGCGGATCTGTGTATTACTAAGCCGATAATCTTGAAGAACTTTACATTGTCTGCACGAGTCTGTTGACTGACAATGAAAAAATTTAAAGTTCCGACTTTACTACAGAAATGTGCAATTTGCCGGTGATCGTTGCTGGTTACGTTTCTACTAAAAGCTACTTAGTTAGAGAATTATTTTTTAATAATCTCGCGTTTTACACAACCATATTGAATCTAATACTATCTTGCATATGTATACTACAATTTTTTTGAACATACAGAGTTGTCATTTATTGAAGATAAACTCGAAATAATAGTTTTTTTTCCAATTTTAGTATGCATTAAATTACTTACAAAACAAATTTTAATTTGTAAAATATTTCATCCCTGTCACTTGTTGGATACATATTCAAGATAATTGTCTAAGAGGCAGTACGCTCCTAGCTAGCACTCCACACATACTTGACATGTGATATATATACGCGTACTTCACAGCGATTGAAAAAGTCAAAGGATAAAAGAGTAATTTTTTCCTTCTTTACTCTATAAGATTTTCTTTGTTTTATTTATCTTATGAAAACACAATATATTTACCAATTTATTTACAGATTATTGATAATTTTAGAACGACCATAATTTTGCAGCAGATAAATGTGTATAAATATGACAAACTACACTAAACTATATTAAGTATACCAATTCTGGGTGTTCCTAGATAATATCTTATGCAAACAAAGCCCTTGTTTGATATTCACTTAATGCTATATGCGGATTGTTTCTCTTCTATCAGATTATCTTGCTATGGAAGCTTAAACTTCAGGGTGGGAATTCCGTATGTAATATGTAAATTTTGGTCTCATGTGACACTTGAGTACTTTCATATTAGAGTTCAGAATATTTGTAATAGTATAGTCAGAGTCTTATAAGAAACGAGTGACTTACCATCGCTTCGCTCTAGTTCGTCCCTGGGTACTCGCTGCCAAAGTTTGTAGCACAACAATGAAGGTCTTCATACAAAATTACGAGAGCCCTTACACCTCCTTAATCCGGATCTGTAGCAAAATCTGAAAATATTAATTTTTATTTAGATTTACTGCCAATCTGCCTCATTTAGTTATTATATTTAAACTGTTAGACAGTATACATACACTGTGAGATCAGTACTGTATTCAGTAATCCATATTAAATAATCCACATGTATGTTAAAGCTGACGTTGAAAGAGAGTGTTGAGTTGAGAGAGTGTGTGTATTCCTTTACTTAAACGCGTTGAAGTTGACCTCTCAATATACTGGTCGGATTTAAAACATTTTGTAGTCTGTTTATTGAGGAAGGTTGTAGGATATCTTACATTATACTACAGTCTACTTTACTACAGGGAAAAGCTAGAAAAAAGTAAGTAACATTTGCTTTGAATACGTACGATTTAAAGTGTTTCGAATATTTTGCATATAGTGATTGTTGTTAATGGTGTTATTAGATATTTATATTTATACCATTTGTCACTATTCACTTAATATCGACGTAAATAAAAATTATAGCACATAATATCTAACTAAACAAAAATAAAAATTATATCACACTGATTTAATATAAAAGGTTCGTAGTTTAATCCTTTAAATAATCCGAATGTTCAACCAAATTCCCCATTTAGAGGGTTTTGCATAATAATTGGTCTTAGCTTAGTTTCTTAATATTTCTTAATTTTACTTTCTTTAGTTTTACTTACTTTTCTTTCACACTTCTTCAAGAAGGGATCTCTTTTTCTCTAATATACATATTTCTAAGTAATAGAATTGGTCAAGCCATTCTCGAGTTATGCGCTAATATTCATTGTTATTTATACATATTATAATATAGTCTATAGCCTTCCTCGATAAACTGACTATCCAACACTAAAAGATTTTTTTTAATTCGGATCAGTAGTTCCTGCGATTAGCGCGTTCAAACAAACAAACAAACTCTTCAGCTTTATTTATTTATTTATTTAGATTGGATTACCAAAAAAGTAATAATGTTTAAAAAATAGTAGTTAAAAAAATAAAGGGTCATCTTTTATACACCAATAAAAGGTAAACACAACATTGGAATGACATAAAATAAAACAAAACAAAATATCCTAATTAATAAAATAACTTAAATTAAATAACTAATTATAACAAAAAAAAAACAACAAATTGAAAATAGAAAAATGAAATGAAACTTAATTTTGTTTTAAAGAAAAGTGAACTTTTAATATTAAGCTTTATAATATTAGTTATATTAATAGTATAGAATCCAGACAATAATATAACATAGTGGTTTGTTTATTGTTTTTTATATTATTAATGTTTTTACTTATATCTACTGGTATATTGATATCGCGTGGGAATGCAGGGTGAATGAATGCTTCCAAGTCGATCTGGCACGCCGCCAGGTGTAACAAGTGCGGGTGCGGCCACAGTTCAAGTTCGCTGTTACGTAATGTTACACTGAAGTGTGATGAACTCTTGCGTTAGGGGTAACTGAATTATTTGTTCTTGACATTTGCGCTTTCGGAAACACATATAGTTATACTTAAAATGTAAAATCTGGTTAAATTCAATGTATAAGGTTTTAGATTTTAATTATATTTAATTTATTTACGTAATAAAAAAGTAAAAACATAAGTTCTCATGCTGACTATGTCATATATAATATTTATGAATGTTTGTATTTACTTTGTAGCCAACGCATGATCCTACAGAACCAGCCTCCTTTGAACGAAGCGCGACCGTCTCGGTATTTACTATTTATATAGTAAAAACTATATCTATACATTATAAAGCGAAAGAGTTTGTTTGTTTGTTTAGTTGAACGCTTATCTCAGAAACTACTAGTCTAAATTGAAAATTTCTATTTGTGTTGGATAGTTCGTTTATCGAGGAAGGCTATATATAGGCTATCACATCACGCTACGGATAATGAAAAAGGTTGCAAAAACGAAAAATGTTGCAAACGTCAGAAAAAAATGGTTTCCGGTGTTTAAAACGCGTGCGAAGTCGCGGGAAATGCTAGTGAAATATATGCATGGCTACAGTATATCCTAACATCAAGTAGGTCAGCCTCACGGATTAAAAGGGTGACTGCTTGTTTCGTACCGGAAAACGGACTGTTTACTTTATCCATGTGCTTATAAGTTCCCGAAGTTAATAAGGAAATCAATCGTTAAGCTAAATTAGACAAATATTGACTCTTATAATAATTATCTAACTTAACGTTTGTTTTTCGACTCCTTGGCTAATGGCTGGATAGATTTGGGTGAAGTTTACATAGTTCAGATAGACCATGATATGACATTGGCTATTATAAGTATTTAAGAACGCACTAGAAAGAAGCGAGCTTAAACCATTATTATTTTGTATGAAAAACAAACATACATTGTAAGTAACATGCCTTTTTCGCAGCATTTCCTTATCTCCCAAGCGATCAAAGCTGCGTGTTTCTTTTGAAATTTATTAACGAAATTGATACAGCCACAGTTGCACAAAATAAAATCAGCTAAGACTGTCGTACTTTTGTAATAAAATGTATTTTCTCGGGGAATATCAAGTAACCTTATCTTGCATCAGTATGTAGAACGCATTTCTGTAGCACGTAACATCTCACCGAGTCTGATGATCCACTGCTTGTTTAAAACTATTTTTATATTGCCTTTAAAAAAATAAGAAAATTTAAATAAGATAAATAACAACTCTTCAATGAATTCCTAGAAATATCTTTTGCCGTAATTTAAAATAAAATGGAGTTTCCTTAAAATCACCATAGGATCCGATATAGAATTAAGTACCTACCGCTTTTTAAGTCGATAAAAATCTTAAGCTTTCATTCATGTCCTAGTTTAGAACTTAGAATGATTATAAAATGTCTCTATCATCAGTTCACCTCAAATACCAAATGCTAAATATAAATTTTAAAGCACAAGAAGTACCCGCGGCTTCGCCTACATTTTAATTTTTGACTGCTACCAAACTTTACAGGATCACCGACTGGGACAATCTGCTGAATTCGTTCCAGCCATTTTGGAGTCTTAGAAATTACCATATATACACATATCAGTTTTTATTATTATCATAATATAGTAAAATGTCTTTTGTCTGTATAAAATAAAGGAAACAAATGAAAAGCTATAAATAAACATAGCTTTCATTAGCAAGTCTATATTATGAAGAATAGCTTCATCGTGCCAGTTATATCAGAAACATCAAAGTCAGCTCACGCGGTCTGCATTTGTGGCGAAATGCCAAATATAGTGGAATTTTAAGGAAATAATGCATTTTACGTGTGACATAAAGTTTATAATGATATAGTTATGTAACTTTGCGTCAGTCAACGATACGATGTTACCTGTTTGTAGCGTAATATTAAAATATACACTTTTTAATTAAAAACACTAAAAAAATACAGACCTGTTCCTCTTTGAAGTCTGTTGAAAAGTAGAAAACGTTTAGAATGTATTTAGTCCTTTTTAACGTCCCACTGCTGGGCTCGAGCCTTCCTTCAATGCTTCACATGTCTTTTGCAAACTTGCTAGGTTCTTTCGGAGGAAAATATCGGAAGTGCGAGTCCCGGATTTGAACCCGCACCACTCGGGTATCCAAGCGAGCGCGTTACATGTTTGGCATAAATAAGAATAATAAAACATACATTACTTAAGAAAAAAGTGGGATTTTATTGTGTTATTAGTGTCCCACCCTCGCTCCGCTCTGGTTCGTTCCCTAGATACGTTTTATTGGTAAGTATAAATTTCTCAGAGATGTGATGTTTTCTCGCAATATAAGGAAGAACTTTTTGATCTATTATCGCGGATAATCACCTATCATAATACCAGATTGCATCAAAACCTTTTCAGTTGTTTTTTTTAACAGTGCGGTCACATACCGACATATTTAAAAAAATTAAAAGTATAGGTTAAGCCTCTATATTAACGCTTCCTATACCTACTACAGAAACATACAACATCATTTAAATAGTAAACATCAAACTTCAAACTAAAATAATATATTTTCTTTAATACTTTTCTATTATACGCTACGAGGTGCAGTTGAACTATAAAATTGAATTGAATTGTATTGAAGCTACATTCAATATTTTATATAGTCATAAAAACTATACTTTTGTGCGGGAAACAAAATTTAAATCTAAATAATTAGATTCCAAAATACCAAAAACGACCCTAAAATCGTTAAGCTAATCCTTTCGTTGAATTTTATTCAATTATTTTTAAGGAAGATACAGTAAAGTTAAAGTATAAAATTAAACAAGTTGTCATAAACACCCTCCATTACTCTTTATTAATATTGACTGTCTCTTTCCATCCTTGGCACAGTGACAGGGATATTAGGGGCGCCACTTGTTGCATAACCTTGACAGGGTAAGTAGGTCAGCGGGACGACCTGTTGCTATAGGAAATAGGGGTTACAATATATATCGGTGTATTATGTAGATGCAAATTAAACACTGTGCTAAATTAAAATAAATAAAAATTTAAAATAAATATATTCAAAATAAATATATACAGTCCATATTGAACTTGCCTTTGAGGCAATTTAAATCAAAAATTAAAAATACGTTAATGAATAAAGCTTATTACACTATAGCGGAATACCTGGTAGATGTAAATGTGTGGGATTAGTGACTGGTTGTGTCTCACGTAGGATAAATAGATAAATTGTAATACAATATTGTTACCAAATATTTTTTTGAAAAGAGCAACTGTTGAGTTTCTCGCCGGTTCTTCTCAGCAGAACAGCTTTCCGAGCCGGTGGTAGTTTACTCACAGACTTACAGACTGACTTTTAATTTTGATAATGTAAAAATGACGATTCAAAAGTGGTTGTAAAAGTCTATTTGAATAAAGAATATTTTGATTTGATTTGATTTGATTTGATTTGATTGGGACATTATTACACACAGCGCCATCGACATAGTTCCGTGGTAAGCTATGAGGCTTGTGTTACGGATACCGGATAGTTGATATACTACATATATAAATTTAAATACATACATATGATCCATGATAAACATCCATGACTGGAGTACAAACATCTGAGTTTAACAAATGAATTCCCCCACCGGGACTTGAACCCGCGACCGCTGGCGCAAGAAAGACGGTCACTACAACTATTTTTCCATATTAGATATGCGCATGCGACATTTTGTGTATGGCTTTGTATAAATATAGTTTCGATTTATATTTTTGATTATGACCACAACGAAGCAGAGTAAATTGCAAGTTTTATAAAAAGCATCTAATAGGATATTCCCTTCAATAAAATATTTGTAAACAAAAACAGTTAAAATTATATCGAATGTTGAAATAAGAACAAAATAATAAAATCACGAATTTTAAACGGTTTTATTTAGCTCACCCCGTTTGTTTTATTTATTATTTATTCTTGTTCTTATTTATAACGTCCTCTTACTAAATCCCACTACTCGGGTTTGTCCTTGGGCAAGTTTTATCCTTAAATATGAAATAGAATCTATAGAATAATAATAATTAAAAAAAAATGCCTTATAATAATTTTCAACCCCCTTTTTACCCCGTTAGGATATTGAAGGATATCCTATCATAATATCATATATCGGACATCATAATTCGTGATAAAAACTATCCTAGATATTCGTTCAACTATTTTCATATGAAATAATTAAATTGTATCTGCTATATAGCAGATACAATTTAATTTTTTTTTTCATTTTTTTTCACTTTTATTTTTCTTTCAAACACACAGATTTCCTCACTATATTTTCCTACACCGTAAGACAAGTGAAAATGATTTGAAAATGAAAATATCAAAGGTGCGAGACCCGATATTTGATCTCGCTTCAATTGGTTTTCCAAGCGCGCGCGTTGGACTTGCCACCGCTATCATAAATATTATATTAATTAAAATTATATAATACTACTGTATAAAAGTTTATTTAGTATATACTTTACTGTATTTGAAATGTTAATTTAGATTTTAGCTTTAACCCACCGCAGATTTAATGAAAATGGAAATCCTATTCAGCGTTTCTAAAAAGTAATTTCCTTGTAGCCTCCAAAAATACATAATACATTTTAATAAAAACAAGGATCTGCAAAATTGTGTTAAAGAAAGGTTTGCTCTACTTTGTAATATAAAAATGATATATATTAAATGGATAGATAGTGGATACTAAAAGCCTTAAAAAGATTGCATGTGTGTTTGTACCTATGCTTGTTACTCACTTGTGAGATTTGGGGCTTTACAAATACGAAAAATTTTAGATTTAATGTAGCTTTATAAAACACTAGTTTTAGTGTCAACGTCATTTCTACCTACTCCTTTTATGAAGTTGGTTAAAAAGTTAAGCTAAGGCTAAGTTAGGCCTTATAACATAAGCTATCTACGAATGAAAGTCCCGTCAAAATTACTCCAGCCATTTCAGAGATTAGCCGGAACAAACAGACAGACAGACATACAAAAATTTTAAAAATTGTTTTTTCGTAGTTAGCATCGTATATTCTTTCATACGCAATTAGTGAAAAGCTGTTAATTTGAAATTAGAAACAGACACTCTAATTTTATTTATATGTACCTATAAATCACTACATAGTATAAAACACAGTCGCTTTCTCTGTCATTATATCCCTATGTACGCTTAAATCTTTAAAACTACGCAACGGATTTTGATGCGGTTTTTTTACTAGATAGAGTGATTCCAGAGGAAGGTTTATATGCATAACTAGCAGATCCCGCGGCTTTGCCTGAGCTAAATCTAGGTAAGAGCCCGAGCGAAGCGAGGGCGAGTCGCTAGTAAAGTTTAAAGCGTGAGAATATAGAAAACCCACATTCTCTAGTAAAGATTTGTTCTATATGCTGAATACTAATGGTCTAAGAGCCGGTGGGAGATCGACCTTCACCGACCTGATAACCAGATGAGACATATTTTTTATCGAATATAATTTATAAACAAATATGCCTATAATTACTTGCCTATCTGAAAGTGCTCATGGCTATTTTTAATTAAATTAATTTTATTAGATTTTTTTTTCATCACTTTCATTCTTTTGATAACCAAATCAATTTTATTTCACTGTTGTTTTTAACACACAGAATATGCCTCAGTAGGCTTGCCTACTCATTTTTGTGTATAGCTACCTGGCCAGCCGATGTGAACAGGTAAGTCAATATAGGTGACTCCATCGTTCTGCTAATTTATCGAAAGTTATATCAAATTTTAGATCATTTTATTACAAAATCAGTCATATAGACTTGCCTGCAAAAAATCATACTTAAAGCACTGTTGCCTAGCAATAAATAGCCATGAGCACTTTCAGATAGGCAAGTAATTATAGGCATATTTGTTTATAAATTATATTCGATAAAAAATATGTCTCATCTGGTTATCAGATCGGTGAAGGTCGATCTACCACGGTCTCCTCTACCATAACATACTATCAAATTCAATTCAATTTTCTTGTTAAAATATCTATCTTTACAAGTATAGTAACCGCAGACGTATGGATTTGACAAGTGACTCTTATTTAACTACTAGCGGTTAACCCCCGCTTTGTTCGGGTGCCTTTGTAAATACCTTTTGTATTTGCTAATTTATATACAGACAATGAGATGTTTCGGTAAATTATATCACTAACAAAATTTCATCAAAATCATTCGATATTTTAGCGTAAAGGAGTAACTAGCATAGAAACACACATACGATCTTTTGTAGTTGTCACTCCGCTTTAGTAACTGAAAGATTGAAATCGACTACTTATTCTTTTGTCTTTATCCGGCTTATAAACTCTTTTACGCAAATTACTTTTGAAAAGATACACCAAAATCAATATTACATTAAAAATAATTTATTTTGGGTTATTTTTCTTTACAATTTACTTGGGATTTAGTGTTTAATTTATTTGGGATTTGATTGCATATGAAAGTATATACGGTACTTACATAAAAAAATCAATTTTTTTAATTTTTGTGTGTCTGTCTGTTTGTACCAGCTAATCTCTGAAACGGCTGTACCGATTTTGACGCGACTTTCACTCGCATACAGCTAACGTTATAATGATTAACTTAGGCTACTTTTATTTTATTAGAAAATGATAAAAAACCGTTTAATTTATTTTAACTTACGCCCAGCTAAGCGGTCTTTGTTAAAATTGCTAACAATCGTCGAACCGATCGACTAGCATAAAGGAAAGAGATGTGATTATCTGGTGATTCGCTTCGACGTGGCCGGCGATGCGTGAAAATGAAAACTTGTAATGTTAACGTATTCGTTGATATCACATCTTGTCCTCGTTTATACACTGAATAATTTTCTTGACTTACTATTAAGGGACTATTGTGTTATAACATGCTTTAATTTTGAGACTGCGTATGTTTTATTTTAGAGCTTTGCATTGATTATGTGTCATATCTCTTACATAGATAGATATAGTTTAGCATTCATTTTATAGATGAGAAATGATTTTTGATGGTTAGGTTAGCCTACCTAAATAGAAACTTAATACTTTCTTATATTTAAGCGAATATTTGACATTATAAATGAAACTATCTTTTCGGATTTTGTCGCGGATTTATTTGGATTGATTGGAGAGACCATGATTGCTCTAAAGCATTAGAAACGTCGGGAACCAAAAATCCAAATAAATCCGCGACAAAATCTGAAAAGACAGTTTCATTTATCAATAGAAACTTTATTTTTTAATGACGTTAACCACTATTAAGCCATAGCCAGTTCTGGCCTCACGATCAAATCATTTTGATATTGTCAATTTTTTGTACACTAAATATATAGTTTTAAGTCAATATCACAGTTAAAAATAGATTAACTTCCTTTTGGCCTCGCCGTAGTCGGGTAAAAAGACTTGCTAGATATGTTTATGTACTTCAATTTTTATTTCTAGGTGACATTGGCAAAGAATGTGCTCTAATAGCACCCACAGAATTTTAACTAAAATGGTACATTATAATTGATAAGTGTTATGAAAATGATACGATGTAAGTGAACGATAATAATTTTATGATACCATATCGGGTTCTACCTTGATTGAATACAATTTAATTTAACGAAATCGATGAACTCACGGACTTATTTATAGACCTTCCTCCTTTTTGGAGGTCGGTTAATTTGGAATAAACACGACAACATACCCACTTTTACGCAAAGGAAAAAATGGGCAAATTTTATCATAGTCAAATATCCTATTTTTGGTAAATGTAAAATCTTCTTACAATTTGCTACTAAAAGCATAATAAAAAGTATATTACATTTAATAGATCATCGTATGTGTAGATGAATAATAATGGGAAGATACGCACGGGAATATGATACGAGAAGAAATATGGTACACGTGGATTATGGGGTATAGGCCTCATAATATCAAATATTGTTTACATCATTCATGAAAACGGTTTTATTAGAAAACTAGAAACTTACCCATGCTTTGCTTGAGTGATTTTTCGATAGTAAAAATAGTTTTTTTATTGTGTCTTATGGGAAATACAAACAAACAATAACTTTCCCGTAAAGTAATATAATATTCAAACGCGTAATCTTCAAAACGTTTCGCCCTGAAACCAGCAATCTTTCCGGATTAAAACATAGTCTTAAAAAACGTCTATCTTTGAGTGAAAGTCTTATTAAAATCAATCAAGCCGCTCGACTCCAAAAAATACTTAGAAATAGACCGACGGACAAAAAAATCATATAGGTGTTGTTGATGGGAGTTTTGGTACTGGTATAATAGAAACATAGTATTTTATTTACATAATATATGTTATCTACTAAAATAGCATTCTCTTCCACTTTCAATTTATAAAGAAGCTAAAATACTATGTAGCTATCTTCAGGAAGGTTTGAAACCCACACTCTTCGACTAAGCTTCACTAGACTCGACACGACTGCACATTATCATGAATATTCATTTAATATTTTCTTCACTCATAGACATTAAAGTACTTATTTTTTCCCTTAGCAAACAAAGACGGTGAATAATAAATTATTTCTGCTAAGATATATGTATTATTTTTAGCGCAAATATAACATAACGGTTTTTCTTTTGATTTTTCACCTTCTAAAACGCGTAAAGAAAGTGTAAACCGTATAGCAAGTCACATACTTTTTCATATAATGCATGCTTTGAGACATCGCTTATTAGGTAGCTAACGAATTGTTTAACGTTTGTCAACTTGGTATATTACGAGTATATTATGTGATAACACTTCTCGTCTAACTCTTATATTTAATTACCCGATATATATTGTTTCTTATAAAGAATAAATTAAATATAAGACTTCCGTTTTTTGTATAATACGAATTCGAAGGCAGTGCTAGTCCAGTAGTAACGCGTTAGCTTGGATATCCGAGTGATGCAGGTTCAAATCCGGGTTCAAAAATTACCACTTGTCATACGGTGAAGGAAAACATCGTGAGAAAACCTGCATGTCTTAGAGAACCTAGAAAATTTTCAAAAGACATGTGAAGTCCGCCTACTAGCACTTTTTGTTTTCAGTGTTTTGTTGCCTATATACGTAGGTATTTATTATATACATTTTAAAGGACAAGCTGATATTCCCGTGTTATTTACCATATTCGATTACATTTTCATTGATTATTACAGGTAATTTTCTATCACGTAAAACGACCCGCGTTGCGCTGCCACCAACGTGAGATCAGAGAAAACTGATTGTACCTAGAAGCTATGACCTAGATAAAAATATGTTAGAGGCTTGTGTTACGGATACCAGATAGTTGATATATACTACTCATATATAATTTTAAATAAATACATACTATAAAGACTGGAGTTTAAACATTCGTACTCGACAAATTAAAGCCCCCAGCGGGACTCGAACCCGCGACCGCTGGCGCGGCAAGTAGGCTCACGACAAACTGAGCCAAACGTGTCGTCACAATCTAAACATATTTTTACTTTCTATGCTTTTCTTGTTAATTAGTAACTAAGTACTAGGTTACTTAGTAATTAGAGATCATTGCCCACTTGAAGCTACTATTTTTAAATAAAGTTATGTGAAAAAATATTTATATAACAATAATTAAGATTTTATCGACATATAAATTGTCGAGGCGAGCATTGTTTTCTTGAAAGAGATTTTTTTTTAATTTTTATCCTATTGTATTATGTAATATTTATATTTACTGCTTAGTTATTTCATTTTAGGTTGGAATATAGGAGAATATATACCGTAGTAGGTTCGATTTTATCCTTGAAATATCTAGTTTATATTTATTTAGCAAACAGCTAATTACTTTCCTTACAGACACTACATTAAATTTAAGCATAAGTGCTGTCGATATTTCCTAGAAGTCGTTTATTTTAGACCATTTGCCTTTCCACTTAATCTATTGTTAGATAACACAATATCGATTACATGATATGAGTGAGATAATAATCAGCTGTTCGCCTGAAAGTAGAATGGTCTTCCGACTGCAAATTATATAGCTGATTCTCTTCTGCCTCATTCAACTCTCTGAGGGCTTAGCTAAGATTACATCCTACAATGGCTTATAGAAGTATGAGGATTTTATTATTATACAAGTTACTCACCCTCGCTTCGCTCTGGTTCATCTCTAGATTTAGCGTCAGCGAAGCCACGGGTTCCGCTAGTTAAAGTAAATGAAATTTCTTCCTTATTTATTGAAGTCGGTTAAAAATAGCCTAAGTTACGCCTTATAGCATTAGCTATCTGTGACTGAAAATCCCGTCAAAATCGGTCCAGCCGTTTCAGAGATTATCCGGAACAAACAGACAGACAAAAAATGTTTTTTTTGATTACTAGTATCGTATATACTTTCATATGCATTTAGTGAAAAGCTGTTAATTTGAAATTAAAAACAGACTCCAATTTTATTCATATGTATAGACTAGCGACTCATCCTCGCTTTGCTTGGGTTCGTCTCCATATATCGTATAGTTAGTATAGATTTTCTTAGTCATGTAATGTTTTCGTACAGTCTAAAGTATCCTTTATGTTGACACGGATGACAAACTATCATGATACTAAATTTTATCAAAATCGCCCTAGTAGTATTTTTGTGATACCGTCATAGACAGATAAAAAATCAAAAACAAACTAAATTATGCCTGTATCAATCGGTATCAATAATAATGACCATTCCAATAAGATTTTCCAAAACGTTTATACCTAATATAGAGATTAAAATCAGTCAGAATTTTATTTTATATGTAATACGTATAAATAAATAAATATGTTGGGACATTTTACACACAGCACTATCTAGTTCCACGGTAAGGTACGAGCCTTGTGTTATGGATACTAGATGGTTGATGTACTACACATATATAAGTTTAAATACATACACATTATAAATATAAATATAAACATCCATGACTGGAGTACAAACATTCGTGCTCAACAAATGTATGCCTCCAGCGGGACTCGAACCCGCGACCGCTTGCGCAGCAAGTAGGGTCACTACAAACTGCGCTACGGGTGTCGTATGTTTTTTTATTTTCGTTTAATAAAATTGTAGAAATTGAATTGGGAAGTCATTTTAAAATGTAATCAATTTAGTTTTTGGGTAAAACCAAAAAAATACTTTTATCATCATATTATGCCCTTGTTACTGGGGTTAATGTTGTTTATATATTTTAATGATCTCATTCAATTGAGTTTAGGTCCTATTGATAATTTAAAAAATTATAAAAGTACGTCAATATTTTAATTTTTAAATATAAATTAACATTTTACTTTAACGCTTGACACTATAAAAATAGAACATATTTACAGTGGGAATTCCCTAATTGAAGCAATTGTAAATATTATCAAGTGGAAATTTTATAATAGTGCATAGAACTCTATATGATAACGTTAACGTCTATTTTCTATTTATTATGTACATTTCATAGTCAACGAAGCCATATTTAGTAAGTACAGGCCGACGTTTTAACAGCGACTTACACCTGCCACCAAAACCGGTCCTTATAAAACACCAATTTATGAGAAATTCTTGTTTATTGGTGAAAAACCTGTATTGAACTCAACCGTTGTCACGAGGTCACTATGTCGGTACGTTTGGAGAAGAGCGAAAGTCAACGGTCGTCTATCGTCCATCCACACTCCCATAGTAGTTCACTCGCTTAGCCAAGAAAAAACGAGACAAGTTTTTTCTTTCAATGGCCAGTTCTAGCTAAATCGATTTAAAGATCTATTGTAAACATTTGCGCACGCACACTTTAATCGTGTTTGATCAGGTTATGCGATAGTATAAGCTAGAGATGCTTTGTGATTTTCCTCGTAATATGATGTAAGCGACAGTGGAATTTAATCGTTTGCTGCTAAATTATTTATTCAATCGAGAAAGTATTATAAAAATTTGTTAGTTTCAATTAGCATTTTGATTTAAGATGGAGCTAAACTATCGTTTTCAATAAAAATATATTACTATTTTATTAAAACACTAACAGTACAACACTAATAACTAATTTTTCCACAGGGTTCAATTAGTGTGAACGGGGGTATACCATGTAGTGGAGATTCGTTAACAAAAGTGTTTGTTTACAACATGGCCGACATTGACGAATCAAATATCGACGAGATAGTCGGCTACGAATACGAGTCGAAGATACCAGAAATAATCACTGATGATATGAATGAATCTGGTTATCAAGAAGGCTCAGAGACGAGCTTCGGAGACAGACGGGATTCGAAGGAAGGGTTATGTGAGGGGGATTCTGATAGTGGAGTAGATGGGGTGAGTAGTGGCTGCAGTACCGTGGACGACTGCCCGGTGGTGTCTATTAATGATGTGGTCGCATACTACGATGACATCCGCCCGAGGCGAAGACACGTGCCTCAACTTAATTTCTACCACGTCGATATCGAGAGGATGGCTTTGGACGCTGTTGCTCAGGTCAGTTATATTTTGCTTTATATATTCTGCTTTGTTTTTTGTTGTAAAATTTTATTCCTTTAATAGTTCTAAGTATAGGATTTTTAAGCAGGCGACATCGGTAAATCGACAATTTTTATGACGAACTACAGCTACATACTATAAACCAACGCTAATTTTCCGGTTTAGTATAAAAAATATATGTTTGAAAAGGGTAAAACGCAAAAAGCATATTATTATGTTGGTTGGAACTAACTATAGGTATATTTTGTATAAAATTGCAAGCATTATAAATGTCTATGTGACAAATGCACACGATTATTAATAATAGACATCTCCATCATTTATTCACATAGACTGAGTACTTGATTTATGTGCAAGAGAACAAACAAGACATTATAACGACAATTATACATCCCACGATCACTATAATCTATCTCCAGACACTAACGATGATTAGTTCAATACAGGAAACAAAGTTGACATTCAAAAAGGGTGACCTTTAGAAAATGAAAGGTTCTTTCGAAATAAATAAGCAAGTAGTTATTATAAAGTCTAACAATATTTTGTAATCTTAAAGCTAAGAAGTAGAAATATTCTCTATATGCAATTGCAATGGTCTCAACATAATAAAATTAAATTGCATGGCGTTTGATCAGATTATTTCAGTAGTGTTAATGTATTAGGTAATACTTAGGTCATAGTACTGAAAACTATCGTTATTTTGATGTAACATTTATGTGTACTTATAAGGTTTTGCTCAAATCACCATCATATATGGACTATTATCGAATTAAACGGTGAGATTGGACCTTTTGCCATAAACATGACGTCTGCCGTCAACCGTGAAAATATAGAACAATGATTTTCCAAGACTTGGCAAAAAATAAACATTAAGGTGTAATATACCTAAACTAGATGGTTTTAGTAAACATATAAGTTTAATTTAGCTCTAGAGTAATAAAATAATTAACCTTTTTCAACACTGGGCACGGCGGGCTTCTTGGTAATGTGTAAGGTACATGCTTCTAAGACGAATTACAAAAACAAACATTCATCCAAAATAAGTTAGGTTTTTTCGACAGTGGTAGCCCAGCGGTAACGCGCTCGCTTGGATAACCGAGTGATGCGGGTTCAATTCCGGGTCTCGCACCTCTGATATTTTCATGTGCGAATCATTTCTGTCATGATTACCACTTGTCTTAGGGTGAAGGAAAACATCGTGAGGAAACCTGCATGTGCAATGCAGTACTAGCAAATTTTTTACTAAACAGTCAAACTATAACAAAACACATTATTATACAATGAAGCATTCATATATATAGTAAAGTTTCATACAAATGGCGTGTAAAAGCCATTACTAAAATGTTTTCAGATAGCCGTTGACTGTCCAGGATTTAGTTTTCTATACAACCGAGGTTAGTTTGAAAGTTATTAGAACGAATGTTACGTAAACGAGAACTTTGTTACAAAACGCTTTATTTAAGCCAGTGTATGTTGGTCTGCCTTTCTCTTCGCTATCATGATTCTATCGACGTCTAAATGCAATATAGAGCTGCCAACTTTTGTTCTTAATTTGACCTAAAGTCTATATCACTGGACCATTAAAATTGATGGAAGCTTATGTAATTGTTCGAAGCTTTCGTACAGAGCTTTTTATGTTATAGAACTAAGAAAATAGTAGTGACATAATGATTTTTAGCTTTCGGTGTTCTCGTATTTTCTGTCATCGACGTCATCTTTTGAGAAAAAAAGAAATATACTGTACAATATACTTATATGTAATTAAAATTCGCCCCTTTTTAACGTCCCACTGTTGGGTACGGACCTCCTTTCAATTTAAGGGGTACAGGCCATAGTTCACCACGCTGGCCTAGTCTGATTTGGTGGTGACTTCACATGTCTTTCGAAAAATAGCTTCTCTCAGACATGTAGGTTTTCTCACTATGTTTTCCTTCACCATAAGACAAAAGGTAATCATGATATAAAAGATTAACATATAAAAATATCAGAGGTGCGAGACCCGGATTTGAACCCGCATCACTCGAATATTCAAGCGAGCGTGTTACCACTCAGCTACCACTATACTATATAATGGTCAGAAATTGGATTGTGTTGGAGAATACATTTAGTTTTATTATTATTAGAAGAAGATACTTCACGTATTTTCCCTAGTATTATGTAGTTTAAAAATTCTAAAAACTGTTAATAGTGTAGATAGGATAAATGAAGAGGACTTAGTGTGTAGTTTCTTTGCTTTATGCTTTCCAATAAAGTCAATGCATTTCATCAACGAGGAGCAATTCAATACTTTTTTAATGTAATTCTCAGAAACTCCATCCGCCTCCATATAATCATTATTTACTTTGTACTTAAAGCAAGGCTAGTCTCATCGAAACTATTAAAACATTCAATTAATTATTTGACTGATAAAAAGACGTTTTAAACGATAGAAAAAACATTATTATGTCAATATTTATAAATCATTATATCAACATTTGCTAGGAGCAACGTTGCAACTTGCGACTCAATATTAAGATAAATAAAATAATGATTGATTTCTCATACAATATTGCAGTATAAGTCAAGTTGTACCTTTAAATGGTGACATAACCTTGTTAAAATATTGTTCATTGCAGTTGTCAATATAAAGACATATTTCGTGCTGACAGATATTCTGTTGTAATACATTCGGTATTAATACTACGTTACACAAAAAGTATGTAACATTCGTAAATGGGCAATAATTGGATAGTTACAAGTAATGATATCAACCAGTTATTCTAAGACACAGCTTCCTAAGAAAATATTCTGTCTTTAGTCTATTTAAGTCCTAAAAATATGATTAATTTATCACATTATATAATAAATATCATATATAGAGACTAGAGTACAAACATACAGATTGTTCATTTCGTCAATGAATTTCCTCAGCAGACTTGAACCCGCGACCGATACAGCAATTCACTATAAACTATAAACTATAACTGAGTCAAACGTGTCGTCCAAAGTATGGACGAAATGATAAAAATTTAAATGTCATTTGATGGTGTCAAATCCCTACATCATTCAATGTTGTTTATCACTGTTGAAGTAATTATAATTTTTGTACTTGTAAAAGTGTTATTTGCATTCAAACTCTAACTTAGATCGAAAATCATCATCATAACTTATACAGTAATGTTTACAACATGTAAGTAATTAGTGTGTGCAACCAAGATGAAGCCTCTAATATGCATGGCTTATGTTATATAAGTAGACAGGCGGGTTACATCTTTCCATGTTCTCTTGAAACTCATCTACAATATAATTTTTTGTTTTAAAAATCTTTACATGTAAATGAATCGAATCGGTATATTAAATATTTTTTGTAAAATCTTAGTGCAATAATCATTATCATTTTTTACGCAAAATTAAAAAATTGTTTGTATTAACAATGGGTTCTGAAATAGCTAGAGTAATTTTGAAGAAACTTTCAGGCATCCTACAGATCAACCCAATGAGGTTGATTAGCAAATAAAAAAATGAACGCGGCGAAGCCACGGGTAAAGTTAGTTATCGATAAAGAGGCCGTATCTTTTTAGAATTTTTATCTGTCTGTCTGTTTCTGGAAATGTCTACCCTGAGAAATGTATAGTAACGTACATAGGAACAACATGCACAAACCCGATCGGAGTTAGGGTGAGTCGCTAGTTTATCTTTTATGTATACATACATAAATAAATAAATATATATGTTGGGACATTGTTACAACAGCGCCATCTAGTTTCGTGGTAAGCTACGAGGCTTGTGTTACGGATACCAGATAGTTGATATACTACATTTTAAATTTTTTTTAAATACATACATATTATAAATATATGAATGCCCCCAGAGGGACTCGAACCCGCGACCGCTGGCGCAGAAAGCAGGGTCACTACCAACTGAGCTAAACGTGTCGTCAATATCTAATTGTATCGTGACTGACTCACTAACACGGTTCATCATATGTTTGAACTTTGAAGTGTTAATAGTAATATCTCATAAGGACTAAATAGCCAGTAAGAACAGGTTTTTCGTAATTATCATAATCCCTTACGCAAATATTTTATATGCAAAATCAACTTCTATTGCGATTTGCTTCCAAAGATTATTTTTGGACACGGCTTCCCAGTATCTTTTCTGCTTTGACGTTGGTTCCATATTTATTGAATTGGTTTTACATCAATTATATTCATTGCTTGTTGTCTGTCCAAGAGAATATATGGCTTTGAACCGTTGCAAGCAATGGACTTGACCTTGGAGAAAAACAGAAAACTTCTTTGTCGACTTTTAAATTAAATACCCGAAATTAAAATGTTACAAATCACTAATTAAGTGGTCAAATGTCTTATGATTCAATTTGATGTAACTTATGAAACCATTCTAAAATCTTCCACTTAAAGAAAGGTGCGAGTGAAAAGTAGTATTTTACAAATTAATGCCACTATTTAATTTCATGTGTTGTTTCTCGCAAATATACTCGTATTTTGAGGACTTTCTAACGAATCAATGTGTTCTATACACGCGATAATAAATATTTGTATACGTACATAATTGAAACGGTATGACGACGGTTAGGTGTAGTGCTAATGTATTGTCTTTATAAATAAGGTACGAGGCTTGCGTTATGTACTAGATAGTTGATGCACTACACACTTATAACTTAAAATACATACATACCTATTCTAATATTATAAAGCTGAAGAGTTTGTTTGTTTGGTTGAACGCGCTAATCTCAAACTACTGGTTCAATTTGAAAAATTTCTTTTTTGTTGCATAGTCCGTTTATCGATGAAGGCTATAGGCTATATAACATTACGCTACGGTCTTTAGAACGCGTGCGTAGCCGCGGGAAATGCTAGCTATAAATATAATCACTCATGACTGGAGTTCATCACACAAATGAATGCTGAATGCTCCCAGCGGGACTAGAAGCGAAGGCTGGCAAGCAAGTAGCGCCACTACAAACTGACCCATTCACCAATTTTGTGCCACTATATAGCACAAGATTAAATATCATATAATATGATGTAATTGCAATTTTGATGTACTCGTATAATAATGGATTCAGCGTAGATTTTTATTTTGAAATTAAATGGAGTTTATAAGTGGTATAACATGTACATGAAGAAATACTCGAAATATAGCTTTTTCGGAATACTTAGATAATGTGATTGTTTCTTCAATTCAATTTAATCAGAGCGAATAACTTCACATCGGAAAATAAAAACAAACGTTCAAATAAAGGAGAATAATCAGATGTTCTAACAACGAATAATGTTACTTACATTCTAAATTAGCATATTAAATTCACTTTGTTATTAGGCAATGTCGGTTACGACGGCGAGCGTCTTGCGTAACGTATCTCGATGCATCACTTAGAGATTGTATTTTTGTAGCCTTTCCTCTTTTGCAAGTTTTACATACCACCAATAATTGAAATCGCACTACTAATACTACTAAGTGAACGTTAGTCTTTCAAGCTAAAAAGGATGATTTTGGCCGAAATCTGGTTCACAGATACGGTATATTAATTTATGAACCCATTATGAATTTAAATACCCTTTTTTATATCGGGTAATGGATTGAGAGAACCTGGAACAGCCTGGATGACACATCACTAATCGAAGTTGGCTACCTCTTCGTGCGGTTCTTAACTTCGCGCTCGGCTGGATTGCCGCACGCTAATGAATCCACCTCCCTTTCACGGCTAGATGAACAGACATTGGTAGGTTACCCGAGTAAAGCCTGATTAAGTCGCTAGTAATCCAAATATAAAGTTCTTCTTTGAAGATGTGTAAGTGGTTTATGCTGTATTAGTTTTAAAGGTGTGAATTTGAACTTGATAATAACTTGACATGATAATTAAGCTTACGTGACTAAATATGTTCCTCAGATCTCATCTCATTAATGAATGATGCGGGGCTTTGCTACTCAGTTTCATCAAGCTGATGGCTTTAAACGAGTTTTTTTAAAAAAACGGCTTTGTTAGTCAGGAAAAATAGCAGCTGCAGTTCATATGAACCAATTGATTTTGCAGCTCGTTATCTTCAAATAAAAAAGACAGTGGATAAAAAACAATTTTACTATATATTTTTAATGTTAAAACTACGTAAAAAATATACGAAAAAAGATGAAGACATACATACCTCTCAACTGAACTGATTTAACTCCACGCCCATCCCAGAATAAAATTAGCGACTTCATCGTAGCATTTATTATGTCTTAGTAGCTAAAAATATTATCAAATTAAATTATAATTTCGAAATCTTATTTCTCTTCTCAATAATAGTTATTACTGACCAAGCAAGGAAGTTGATCTAACGTAGGATTGATATCGGCGCAATTACACCTTCAGTGGGACGAATGGTTAATCTACGACGTGCGTGAATGGATATTATGTCATAGAAGTACATTAGAGATGTGCGTATGATGAAAATATTTCTAATTACGGACCTAATGCCCTTTTAATAAAATTCCTAGTAAGTAAAAACCTCGGGCAAGTGTTTTTTAATTTTCATTTGTAAATTACGGTCAAAGAAGTTAAATCTTTTAAGGAAGGAGGAATTCATTATGTTATATTGATATTGTCTTTACACGTGGAGTTTTTTCCTACTAACGCGTTGGGCTAATCAGAATATTTTCATAAAATTTAGTCAAGCCGCTCCAACCTTTTTCGAGTCTATGGAAGTAATATACATAAACCCATAGAATGTTTTGAAAGTAAATGTGTCCAGCAGCGGGACAGTAAGAACTGAAATAAATATTATGTGATGTAACCATCGGAGATTTTTATCTATTTTATCGTTAGACGAATTATTATAAAAGTCAGACAGGTTATATTTTATATACTTTTGTAAAATGAATATATTAATAGTGAAAATTATTAATATTCAATACATAACTTCTACAGTAGTAACATAGTACTTTTAGTAACATAACACTAAACTGACAAGTCAAGAAATGAATCTACACCAAGGTCAAGCTTAGCTGAGCCATAATACTTCTATGTGATTACCGGGTATTCCCCACAGAAGAGTCGTAAAAGTGCATTTCATTATGCAATATTACCATTTATTGTGTACGATGAAGGTTTATTTTTGTATGAAAGTATTTAATTGTCACGTTAGTGTAACAATGCACGCATGAAGCCATATTGTCGTTGATTCTTGAAAAATCGATATCTGCGTAGGCGGATACGCTCAAGGGCATGCCTAGTACTCCACTCGGTCGCAGGGCTTTACGAATTCATTACTACCTTCACTATTACCAAACTTTTCTAAGGCAATACGTTATTTATTTATCCAGGATAAATAATGTATCCTCAGGAACTGTTTACGTACGTTTCGATTTCTGTTTTCATTGAAATGATACTGTTTACTAGCTCCTATATTGTTTACATAATACGCCATTTTGTTAGGATTTCTTATTTAGATATTTGTTTTATTTGTTTTTTGTGGTAAGTTTGGTTATTTATTATTTTTACTTGCTTTATGCGCCGCCGATTATATTGCTGAACGGTGCTGGCTTGGAAAACCGAGTGAAGCGGGTTCAAATCCGGGTTCTGATATTTTCATGAGCGAATGATTTCTAACATGATTACCATTTGTCTCACAGTGAAGGAAAACATCATGAGAAAATTTGCATGTTCTCTCAGACATGCAGATTTTAGTAGGTTTTCGAAAGACATGTGCATTCCGCCAACCCACACTCAGCCAGTATGATGAACTATAGCCTGATCCTTCTAATATTGAAGTGAGGCCCGTTCCCAGTGGAACCAGTGGGACGTTAAAAGGGCTGATTACAATACTTTTGTATTGTGAACTAGCGACTCGCCCTCGCTTCGCTCGGGCTCTTCCCTAGATTTAGCACGGGCAAAGCCGCGGGATCCGGAAGTTATGCAAATAAACCTTCCTCTTGAATCACTCTATCTATTAAAAAAAAACGCATCAAAATCCGTTGCGTAGTTTTAAAGATTTAAGCATACATAGGGATATAGGGACAGAGAAAGCGACTTTGTTTTATACTATGTAGTGATGAATAAATTGTATTCATATTTAATGTTTTCCTCAAACTTTCAATAATGGTCCAATTTCGACCACTGGAAGAACACCAGTTATTATTATAACTTGTGTAACTTCATTTAAATACGTTTAGTACATATTAAAAAGAAGCCAGAGTACTGACGTAGTAGCCAGCCGGGTCACACGTGTGCAGAGTAATCAAATTAGCGGTTTGGGTAATCTATTTGTTTATTAATTTTGATTATTCAGATTTTGCAAGTTAATTGCTGTCTATTTTCGCATTTGCCATATATGGCAAGTGATTAGCACTCATTAATTATTGTCAATGACATAAATAGGCTATTGGAATCGCACTTGTCTTATTTTTATCGGATAGTTTTGTATTTCATATATTATATAGCAAACTTTATTACATTCTTCACGTAATAAGTTTATTTTTTCGCAGAGTTAGTCTGATTTTTGGGTCTTAACGTTTCTAATGCATTATAGCAATCATGGTCAGACTTAGGTAATTATGATTGCTGTTAAGTGTTCGAAAAGCTGGACCAAAAATCAAAGTAAAATTATTATTTTTTAGGGTTCCGTAATCGAAATTCCAATAAGGAATCTGTCTGTCGGTCTGTCATAGTGACTTATTTTTAATTCTAGTACTTAAAATGGTAAAAAGAATATTCAATAACAGATATTTATACAACACAATTTTAATTGTACACTAGAAAACGCACTGACCAAAGTATCAAGTGTTAAACACTTGTTGCACACAAACTCACAGTAAAGTGCAAGGTTTTAGTTATTTTTCCTCTCTACATTTAAGTGAACTATTATTTTTGTATGAAACTAGTTCTCGGTACCCATCGAGTTAGTACTTAGAAGGTATTTTCTTATAATCAAATGCATTAATTTTGTGGTTTATTTCCATTTATCGGTAAAGCGGAGTTATAAAAAATATTTCTTAGAATTTCAACAATAATAATTTTAGTTCAATATAATATAATTACGTCAGCGATTTCTAAATAATTAATTTAATTTTCGTATTTATATCAACGTAGTTCATAAAATCACGACGTTAAATAATTAAAGGCTTATTTTTAATTTTAGGCCAGCATTCTTGCCACTATTCCACGCGGACACGACTTGTACAGTAATTATTAAGTGTATATTTGCTTTGTACACATAGTTTAGTTTACTTGTAATTTCCTTTATTGTAAATAAATGTTCCTAATATTAAAAAAAAAGTTTTGAGGTGTATAAAGCACGTTGTTATATAATAATAAAAAATAAACATTTTAGTAAAGTTTATTTAATTTTATCGAAGGGAGGCCCGTGCCCAGCAGTGGGAAGATAAAAATTCCTTTTTTCACAATATGAAGTATATTTATTGTCTCCAGTCCTTTTTAACCGACTTCAAAAAAAATTCAAAAAAGGAGGAGGTTATATGTTCCGTTGTATGTATTTTTTTTTTTTTTTATGTATGTTCACCGATTGCTCCGCCGTCTGTGGGCCGATTTCAAAAATTTTTCTTTTGATTGGTAGGGTATAGTTCCGAGGTGGTCCCATTGTCACCAAGTCAGGATCTGATGATGGGATCCCAGGGAAATCGAAGGCAACTCTCAAAATTTACAGGCACCTATTATGTTTTTGATATATTTTCTAAACCCGATAAAGCTTTTACGTATGAAAATCATCATCTCATGTGGATGAGCTGATGATGGAAGGTAAAATTCCTCAACAGTTGTTTTTTATGTGTTTTCACCGATTTCTCCGTGAATTGTGGGCCGATTTTAAAAATTTCTTTTTTGTTCGGTAGGGTATACATTTAAGATGTTCTCATTGTCACCAAGTCAGCATCTGATGATGGGATCCTAGAGAAATCGAGGGCAACCCTTAAATTTTATCGGCACTGATTACCTTTTTCATATATTTTCTAAAGCTGTTCAAGAATTTGTGATGATGTAAGGTATATATCCTCAACGGTTAGGAGTTGAAAGAAAATTCTTTTAATATTATACGTACTTATGAACTGATAGTCGTACTCCTTCAGGATATTAGGTGGATTGATAATAGAAGGTAAATCTTATTAACGTCTACGAGTTACGTGGAAAAATAGACGTGGACAAATCTCGATTGACTATTGTCGTTCATTTCAAAACTTCGCTGACTTATTGGAGCAGTAGTTTAGTTAGCCTTCCAATATTTTATTTAAACATAATAATTTCCACAAAAAAATTTAAAATAAATTATTTTTTAACAAAAATGAAAACCGACTTCAAAACGCTACAAATCGAAACTAAAAAGAAAAAAAAATAATTTTAATTACTTAGTTATTGTTGGAGTCGGTGCCAGCCAAGGAGATTGTATTAGGATTATTTTGCTTTGGCTGGCACCGACTCCAACAATAACTAAGTAATTAAAATTATTTTTTTTTCTTTTTAGTTTCGATTTGTAGCGTTTTGAAGTCGGTTTTCATTTTTTAACGTCCTACTGCTAGGAACGGGCCTCCCAAGCTTAGTTAATAAATTGGTAATATCTTAACTTAAATTTTTAAAGAACAATACAACAACGACCTCACGAATTCGCTGTGCTAAAATTCTTAAAAAATATTTTTATAATGACATAGATAGTTCTGTATAGTTATTTAATTTACGTATATATAGCAATCTGCATTCAATCTGGTTCATAAAATAACGACGATTAAAGGCTTATTTTTAGTGAAGTAAATTAAATTGTATTAAAGAGAGGCCCGTACCCAGCAGTGGGACATTAGGACATACTAGATTCATTGTTTTGAATATATTAGAGAAAAGAAAAATGATTTTATTTTGACATTTTAGATATAATATGAATAAAATGTCGTTTTTGAATGCACTTATTAAGTCAAAAATATTAAAAAAATCTGTAAGGTAATGCAGTTGTACGTCATTACAGTTTTTAATTTATTTATTACTATCTATTAATAAGAAATCATAAAATACTGTATTTTATAACACAGAAGTCTTAAAAATAAAATAATACAAAGTATTCCTATTAATGTAATGAAATGAAAAGCTCTGGTTACCCTATAAGTTAACATTATTAGTTAACTTCTAATACAAACTAAACCTGCATATCCCGTTTTATGGTCCTAGGACCTGTTCTTAGATTATACAAGTTGGAGACAGGTTCAACGACCTCTTTATACGATCAATGTGGTCACTATCCAGTGCACTCCATGGGGCATTTACTCTGAATGCAAGGAAATTATAATATGGTTTATCCTTATTGCTTAATTTTGTTAATAAAATGTTAATAAGTTAAGTAACTTAGTTAATTTTAAGAGTTAATTTAGGGCATTTTTAGGGTATTTTTATATTTATTTTAATATTGATGCCTTGACATTCAAGAAAATAGTGCCATAATATAGTACATTCTTTTTTACGTATAAATATATTTGTTTAATAACGTTAATGTGCTGTTGATTGTTTTGTTTACGTATACTTAGTTTAAATAAAATAAAATGAAAATAGTTTTTAAAGTAACGCTATAGGGGTGACTTGTACGTGAATAGTCGCATAGGAACAATTAATGAATCGGAAATGTGAGTCAAATTAATTATTAACAATTTAAATAAATATGGTGACTGATTTTTCGAAGCAGCATCTGCCATAGCGCCAAAAAGTTTATACGCACTCTTTTTTATATAGATTTACAAGTACTATTGTCTTCTATTGCCGGCCCTTGCCTTCCAGGCAATTTTGTTTATCACAGAAGGCCTCAACAATTGTTCTTTCTAAATATCCTTATATTTTTGGAGATATTTTCTTTTCATTGAGAAATATTAATGTATTTGTAGAGTGGTTCCTTTTTAAGAGTCATTAGACTTAGAAAGAGTTACTTAAAAATGCATTACAATCAAATAGACCGGGCGTTCCACCTTTTTTGTATTTTATTGAATCCATTATCACTAACATGAAAATAACATTAGGTGGTGGAACATAAAATTAAGAACGGCTTTAAATATTCTAAAATAATGTTCGTACTGTGATATAATGGTTGTGTTTTTTTCGTACATCTAGCAACCCTGCAACTGCACTATTTAGACATTTTTAATTAACAACAAAAAAGTAGGTACTGACATCAAATGTATTTTTATGTATTGGCTGGCTCAGTTGGTAGTGACCCTACTTTCTGCGCCAACGGTCGCGGGTTCAAGACCCACTAGGGGAATTTATTTGTTGAGCACGAATGTTTGTTTTCCAGTCATGGGTATTAATATTTATACTATGTATGTATTTAAAACGTATATGCGCAGTATATTAACTATCTGGTATCCGTAGCACAAGCCTCGTAGCTTACCATGGAACTAGATGGCGCTGTTGTAAATACAATATATTTATTTATTTATGTATAAGTAGATACCTTATGCCTTCTATTGTAAACAAATTTTACAGCACAGGATGGTCACAATTAAATAAAATAAATCCAATACTTATTGCCATTTACGAGTAAAGTGAATTGAATTCCCGTTCAAGGCCTTGTTTTCTCTCACACAATTTTTTACCTAATTGTAAGAAGATTTTGTTCAAAATAAAATAAATCTGTTACAAATTAAAGTATTTTCGATATTAAAGCAAATATTTTAATTTGTATGTATAGTGTACTTACTCTTTCAATAATTAAAGAAAAAAACGTTAATCCAATGGTTGCGGGTTAAATCAAAAGGTTAAAAAGAGAAGATAAAGTACGAGAGAAGGACAAACAGAGTTGTGAAAACGGTGCCATATGCAGACCGTAATGTTATTCTGCACGAGAGCTTCGCGTAAATTACATTAGAGCTTTACACTTTCAAGACCGAATGTGTAACAGCAATTTTGTTGATACCTCAAAAGTTGGGCTGAAATATACTAAACTGTACAATAGATGGGACATTAAACTAAAGTACTTTACAATAATTTGATTATCTAAAACTAAGTCGAGACTGGAGGTCTTAATACACTTAGGTATATACTAAACTAACTCTTTCACAAGGCTTTGTCTAGAATTTTAATTTTTTAAAGGTAATTATGTATTTTAGGGGTAATAATACATATAAATAAAATTCGAGTGTCTGTTTTTAATTTCAAATTATCAGCTATTCACTAAAGGATACTTTTTAAAATTTTTGTCTGTTTGCGGTTTGTTCCGGGTAACCTGTAAAACGGCTAGACAGATTTCGACGGGACTTTCACTCTCATATAGCTAATGTCATAAGGCGTAACTTAGGCTAATTTTCAGAGTTCTCTTAGAAAATTTTGATTTTTTCATTTTTCACAAAACCTATTTTTATTAAAGGCTACGTTATCATATTCTTAAAGTGTTAAGTATAATTAAACACCATTACTGAAGTACCACAGCGTTTGAATGTCGCGACTTATTAAAATAATGAGAGTAATAAAGCGAGCGTGTGCAAGTGTCAGTTTTGATCAAGATGTTTACATTATGTTAGAATTCGTGATTTTGTGCTCGATGTGAGGTGACAAGTGCTCGGATACTGAAGGGATAATAAGCTTTACCATACAGCTTTCTCAAGCTCGTCGATAACTTTACAAAACTTAACAAGTTTGCTAACTATAGATTAATAGTTTGTATTGAGCTTATGGAGAATTCTCCAGTAACTAGCACGGGAATATTTAGATAGGTAGGTTATTGGGAACCACCATATTATGTCACTCTAGTTATCCTATAAAAACATATGTATTAATTATATTAACGTCCCAACATAATTATTCCCAACATATTGTTGTTTTTTTGTTTCAATTACTTATTTAATTTAATTTATTTTATTAATTAGGATATTTTGTTTTGTTTTATTTTATGTCATTCCAATGTTGTGTTTACCTTTAATTGGTGTATAAAAGATGACACTTTATTTTTTAACTACTATTTTTAAACATTATTACTTTTATAACACTCTTGGTAATCCTATCTAAATAAATAAATAAATAAATTAATTAATTAATATTGCTTCATGTATTAAAAGAATGGCAAACTCAAAATGACCATGGTGTTACGAATTTAAAGGGATATAGCTAATGGAATATTATTGTCAACCATAGATGCCATTACGTGCGTTTTTACGCTCTTGCAAATGGTTGTGCAATGTGAAATACTAATATAAACAGTTCTCAATAAATAGACTGTAAAATGCAAAAAGTTTCCCTAACGAACGGGTAGTTCCAGAGATAAGCGTGTTCAAACAAACAAACAGATAAGCTTTATATATTAGTGTAGATCTAGATTAAGAGAATTTCTTGGGAATGAACCAAAGCGACATTGGAAAAATATTTTTTTTAAGAAAATCAATTTCGTTAGTGAAGTCAAGGGTGAAGTTATGTATCAAGTGGTATTGAACAAGTTATTTTATTGCTTCAACAATAGGCTAAAGACTAATAATATGATTAAATACACTTTAGTTTCTGACATTTCTTCATCCTGGCCAGGACCCGACTTAGCCTACCCTACTAGTCCCGTCTTTGCACGTTCTTTTCACTATGGTTTCAGACTAAAAATATTATTATAAACTAGGGACTTCACTTTTCTTTGTTTCGTCTCTAGTACTATTTGATTTTTAATGGGAACCCTATGTTTTATAAAATAAAAGATAATAGAGCCAACAAACAGAGAGAGAGAGAGAGAGAGAGAGAGAGAGAGAGAGAGAGAGAGAGAGAGAGAACAAAAAAAATGTGTTTTCTTATATACGCTTTTATGTTGATGTTACAGACAGAAACTTCATTTTTATTAGATAAATATTGTAAATTCTATGTTGCGAAGAAGTGACAACAATTAAGCTGCTATTTTTTCCATTAAAACAGCAGCCTTTGTTTTACAATATGACTTTAATTGAACGCTCGCGCTTCATAATTCGTAACATTGTTTACTGAATTTTTCCTGCCTTTTCAAATTTTCTAAGAATTTCTTAAACATATTAAATACTGTTTTAAACTTTAAATAGACGAACGTTGGATATAAGTTGAGTTAGATAGTCTGATTTTATCTTTTTCGTATAACTTTAGTGCGAGCGAAGCCGTGAGTCCTGCTAGTTAAACATATAAACCTTCTTCTTCAATCACTAGTATCTATTAGAAAAACCGCATTATAATCAAAATCCGTTACGTGGTTTTAAAGATCTAAGCAAACATAAGGACAGACAGCGGAAAGCGACTTTGATTTTAAATAAGTACTATGTAGTGATGTACCTACTGATAAATATGAAAATAAAATATTTTATTTATTTGTACATAATATAAGTTTTTACTATATATGATTGAAATCATTCATAAACTAAACAAAAATTATCTTTTCTATTTGTTGTCTGTGCTTTTGTTAACCCCAGGCCGCTTCATCATCACTACATAGTGTAAAACAAAGTCGCTTTCTCTGTCCCTATATCCCTATGTATGCTTAAATCTTTAAAACTACGCAACGGATTTTGATGCGGTTTTTTTTAATAGATAGAGTGATTCAAGAGGAAGGTTTATATGCATAACTTGCGGATCCCGCGGCTTTGCCTGTGCTACATCTAGGAAAGAGCCCGAGCGAAGCGAAGGCGAGTCGTTAGTATTTGATATAATAAGTAGTACCAAGGTTTGATTTCCGAACCGTATGAACTTATAAATAAATAACAATATAAGAATACCCTTAAAAAAGTAACTAAAATAAAAGTGCAAATAAGTACAATTTTCTTGTCAAATCTTGTAAAACATCGATCGGTAAAGCTTTGCTTTGAAGAATAATTTATGGAAACAATTTAGAATAATGACTTACAAAAACGATATAATAACTGCTCTTCTCTCTGCCGACACTTCAACGTGCCTTTATTTTATAAGGGCGCTACATTTTCTCCTTTGACCTACGTTGTCGCAACATAGTCACATTAGTGTGTGATAATGCATGAGAACTGCTTGTATTTTGTAAGACACCTAATTTTAAGGTACTGCTTCATAATACATACTTCTTGTATTGGTCTAGTGGCTAGCTAGCATTTCTCAGGTTCGAATCCCGAGTCGGGCTCAGTTGAGATAAGGAATTATTAATTTGGTATTGGATTTGGAAAATTTACTGTGTTTTAGCTTCGTGTCTCGGATTATGTACAGACGGCCAATTTCTAAAATTATATATTTAAGCGAGAATATGTACATATTTTAGTAAGATTATAATATTGCAAATAATTTTAATACAAGTGTTTTCAAGTAACTTATCATACTAGACGTTAAACAGCTTTCATTACGATACTTGCATGTTAAGAGCAACGTACGAACAAACATGTCCATTTAATACTTTTTATATGTAGTTAAAAGTACAAAAACAGTTACTTTAAGTAGTATTATAAAGTATAAATATAAAGTTTAACTTTGTTTTTATAACTATCTCAACTCTCAAGATCTATGTGTTGCATCATACTAAGTAAGAAAAGTTCTTTTATTTTACGTATCAAAGAAGAGCTGTAAAGATTTATAAGATATGCTTTTAACTCGAGTTAATGGCTTTCTCTTGAGTAGTTGAAACTTTAAATGAAATAAAGCAATTTTAATTTAAGTGGGCTTGTTGTTAGTGGATAAAAATCTTCTATATAAATGAAAATAAAAGCGCAAAACTCGAGAATGGCTCGACTTTTTTTGTATTCGGAATATTTTTATAATAAAAAAATCTAAGTTTCTTGACTTATAATAAAGGGACGAATGCGAGCGAAGCGAGGGTGAATCACTAGTTAATAATACAATTTTGATACAGGACTGTCCATTTAAACATAACTATAAGCATCATTCCCTCACTTCACTCATGTACTGACGACACCTTCGGTTCAGTTTGTACTGACCCTATTTTCTGCGCCAGTGGTTTAGGGTTCGAGTCCCGCTGGGGGCATGCATTTGTCGAGCACGAATGTTTGTACTCCAGTCATGACTGTTTATATTTATAATTATAAATGTTATAAATGTGTATTGTATTAAAAACCAACATTTGGTATCCGTAACACAAGCCTACACTTACCACAGAACTGGATGGCGCTGTTATAATAATGTCCCTACATATTATTTTACAATAGTCTTTGTTACTCCAGGCTACTGTCTATCGGTGTTACACCAACATGGGTTCAGCAGAAATAAACACACGAGCGCACATATGTATACAGACACACATACATACAAATAAATTCGCAATTATAATAGTAATTCTACAACAGTGTAATGTATAAGACCTTCATATCTAGACTTTATTACGAATATTGCCGTTAGCGTTTTACTAATTTATACGTACTGGGGAGCTATTTCTATCACAACTCCAACTGTTCTAGGTAATAAAATTAAACGTTTTATGAAAGTTTTGCAAAACTAATTAATGTATTAGCTCGAAGCGATATGGTCTGTCGACATCTTGTTTCGGAAGGCTTGAAGTATGCTGTTGTATTAACATAAGATACCGAGGATTCTATTTGCTAATAGTATTTAATTTTGATAACCTCGAGTTGAAGTGGAAAAATAAAAGTTAAAATTTTCGACACTTATTTTTACTGAAAACGTCGAGATTGCGATTTTTAATAAAAAAAAGAAAGAAGAAACTATGTAACACATAGAACATTAAATATAAAAAAAACTGGGTTTTGATCGTATTATTTATTTATTTAATTGGCTGATTCCTTTGAAATATATAATGATGATACGTTAAGTTGTTTCACAATTCAATAAAAAGCTTCTAAAAGTTAAATGAAATTAGTGAAAATTTCGAACACAATGGAACACTAATCTGTTATTATTTTGAATAAACTAGTAAAAAAAGTCACTTAGTCAAAGTTACTATAGAGGTTAACCCTCAAAGTTTGATATTACAAAGTTTTATTTATTACCATCTAATTGCTTTTGTATAGACAGTAAAGTACCTAATAGTTTTTTTAATTTACTCATCCACAGGCCGCGCCGTGCCTTTTGTTTATTTAATTTTTTCTTTTATTTATTTGGCGTTTTTTTTAAAACTTAAATGCATTAGCTTACATACTATGACGTGGTCCGACACTGATATTTTTTTCCTTATATTATGTGTTTTACACATTTATATTAAACTTACTTGCTAGAAAAAAAGTAAAAGTAATAGTGTTACCAGTAGACACGATTAACTTAAATTTTTGTACGATAAAAATACCATTTTAAAGAATTATTTTTATACAACTCATATATAGCGTGTGATGTGTTCTCCTTTAATTGGTTATACATGAAGAACATTTGTTAGATTTAAGTAAATTGTTAATGTAAAATATGTGTGCTATTGGAGATCAGTATAGATATATAAAAAAATACTAAGACTGGACGTAGGTTCTATGCCAGCATAGTCCTTGTATGCACATATTATAAAACGGTATATGATAAAACGGTACCGTCATTAAATAACAAATATTATGTTGGGACATTTACACACAGCACTATCTAGTTCCACGGTAAGGTACGAGCCTTGTGTTATGGATACTAGATGGTTGATATACTACACATATATAAGTTCAAATACATACATATTATAAATATAAACACCCATGACTGGAGTACAAACATTCGTGCTCAACAAATGTATGCCCCCAGCGGGACTCGAACCCGCGGCCGCTTGCGCAGCAAGTAGGGTCACTACAAACTGCGCCACGCGTGTCGTCATAAAAAAAACTGATAATAATGAATAGCCTAACTGGTTGACAGGTTTAACAGGGAAAAATAATCCTAGTATCTTTTAGAAGGTATTTTTGTAATTTTCGGCATTTTCCAATACATTCGCGGAAGGATTGAAATAGCAAAAATTTTTTATGAGAAAATATTTTGTTTTGTCCAAATATATATATACTTTTTATCTATTTTGAAAGGAATTTTGATGGGAAATCATAATCGTTTATAATAATAACGTTGATGGATGGTGTAGAGTACATTTCTTCTTTACATTTCGAGTTCAATCTGCTACTAGATGTAATTTCGTAAGGTCTTTTAATGATAAGTGATGAAATGTAGTTAAGAGAATGGTACTAAAATACCGAGCCACTAATTATAACTACGATTGGGCCAAGGTGAAAATATCTAAAATTGATAATAAATCATATAATTGATTGAATTGATTTTTTGTACATCTTATTATAGATTTCAACATTTGCAATAATATAGAGATGCAATAGGTATGCGAATTTCGTTAGACTAGTGTTGTCCCAGTGAGTGAATTTCGAATATAATAATCATTATTATAATAATATGTGAAAAGTCATCGAGTAGTCACGTCTATCAAATAATCGATTAAATGAATGCTTATATGGCATATAATCGATTTTTTGATAAACCGTTATCAACGCGCTAAATGCGGTAAAAAAAAGCAGTAGCCATATCGGTTTTTATTTATTACTAGCGACTCAACCTAGCGCCAGGTTCCCCTAGTTAAAATAAATAAAACTTCTAAAATATAACCTCCTACTTTTTTTGCACCTAACCAAAACAAACAGACAGACGGACAAAAATAAAAAAAAATGTTTTTTTTTGCTATAGTACAGCCGTATTATATAATTTCATATGCATTTAGTGAAAAGCTGTTAATTTGAAATTAAAAACAGACACTACAATTTTATTTAAATCTATAGAAGATAATGCTCCAACAAAGTGGGCATATAATGTATTTATTGAAGGTTTTAATTGTAATGAAAGTAAGTAGTACATAATACGTTATTATGTAACTTGGGGTACTTCAAGTAAAATATAGTGGCTATTTTTCTTAATTTTACATGAAAATAGATTGTTTGTCAAATAAACTACACATTTTCACCTCTTGAGGATTTCAATAAAAAATCTTTCTTATGCTTAATTCAACTAACTCTAATAGCAATCTAAATTGGCCTCATCTAATAATCTAAATTGAATAACACATAACTGAGTTTCATTTCAATCTTTCAAATATTGAGCTGTTTTGCTCAGATGTATTAAAAGCGAGGGTATATGATAATTTCGTTAGAGACTAAACAAAAAATAAGAAAAAGTGCGGTTTTTGTTATACATAAGTTAATAAAAACCAGATAAACGTACGTATTTCTAAAGAAGCTATGAGTAAAAATACATTAAAGATTAGATTCAAATAAGTAACAGTTAAAAAAATATAAAAATAAACATTTGTGGAATTAAATTATGTGGTTTCCGTGGAATATTAGACTGTAGTGAAAAGTGATCTCACCTACTTGAGAGTTACGCGAATATTTACCATTTTAAATCTACTTTTTTAGAATTTTTCGAGGATTTATTTTTAGTTTCTGACATTCCGAATGCTACAAACAAGGTCATGGTCAAAAACAGAAGAAATCCGCATTTTTTTTAACTTTTGGATCGGGAATAAATATTCAACATGTAGTATTTTCCTTGCAATAAGTAAAAAAAAGAAAAACAATTAGCACTTTATTAGAAATCAACAGAAAGTTTGATAAAAATTAGCGAAATGTCGCTCTTAGTGTACAAAAAATGCACATACAAGTGGTAGTGCCATGCTTGTTACCTTCGGGTAGCAATCGAATGAGCCGGCACGCCCCGTATAGTTCATTAGTACCACTCTCTCACAGAAGACCGGCGTGAAGTGGCAGCTATGCTGTCGCGTTTCGTCCGGTGAGTGAGAGTCCGGGAGGCCCACTCTCCTTCCCCCCTCCCTCTTCCCTTCATCATCCGCCTTCGTTCCCCGCTCCCACCCACTTCCCTCCCTCCTCCATCCCTCCCTTTCCTGAAAGGCCGGCAACGCATCTGCAAGCCTGTCCATTGGCGGAGGTGATCACTTCCCATCAGGTGAGCCTCCTGCCCGTTTGCCTCCTTTTTACCATAAAAAAAAACATAAATTCTGCAACTCTTTTTATAGAGTCGGTCAAACATGCCAGTATTTTATAGTATAATAATTCAACATATTATCCAAATATATAGACGTGCTTATTAGAAAATAATCTTCTTTAATATAGTTTTGTTTAAGCAGAAAGCCCTCGAGTGGCTTGTTATTTCAATCATCTTGTCGTAGGTCACGCATATTTTTGGATACAAGTGGAAACACACCTTATCTCTGTCCAGTAGGGTACAAAATAAAATGGATGTTAACATCAAATTGTTACGGAATAGCTATATCCGGCTGCCATATTGAAAAAAGATCTGGATGATGGCCAAACAATTGTCATGTTACATTGTAGCTCTACTGCTTACGGCCAAAACGTATCATTATTAGGTTGTGAAGAGTTTCTTCAATGGTAAGCCAATTACGTTTCTTAAAGGTCGCATAAATAAATAAAAACGGACGTAGTAACCTATTACAGTTTTGTTATGGATACTAGATCGTTTATAAACTAAACATATAAGTTTAAATACCATATTTATTATTTAAATATTATAAATAGAAACACTCATGACTACAGATTCGTGCTCATCACATAAATGAATGCCCCCACCGAGACTCGAACCCGCGACCGCTGTATACTAGTAATAAGCGTTTAAATTATACCTACTTAAACCTTTACACAGTACTTTTTTATCAATGACCTTTCCTTGCCTATGGGTGCTTCCCCAGGGATTCTTTGGCATACATATATATATATATATTTTTATCAGCTAGGTAATTTTCTTCAAAAAATCGGAGTTATTTACTTTTTCACTGTAAACATTTGTATCGAATTAAAAAAATAAACTAGAGTTCTCGATTGTAATGAAGTTACATAAAAATTTTGAAAATCGGTAGTTTCAGAAATAACCTAGAGGGTTATTATACAAACTTACAAACGCTATTCTTTTTTACACGACTGTCCAAAAAAAGGAGTGTTATGTCTTCAGGGTTCATGTATGTACGTATGTTTGTGAGTTTCTTTATTCCACCATAACTTCTACCTCCTTTCCCCCCTCATTCATAACTTCCACTATAACTTCTACACGCCTAGACCGATTTTGATGTATTTGGTATCGTGAGAATCCTTGTGTTACCCCGGGTATCATAGGCTAGTAAAAAATTGAAAATAGAAGAATTAATAAAATAAAATAGCAGGTAGCCATGTTTCATAAAGAAACACCAACTTGTTACAAGTATATACATCAAAAACAACATTAAGACAACAAATAATAGAATGAGAACTTATTGTACAAGAAACAACTTTTTCTCTAGAAGATAATTTCCAATAAGAAAAACAAAGAAAACAGGCAGTTACTGCTTACTATTAGTACTCTTTAGTAACGCCTTTGTATTATAAGGCATAGAAATTATTTTATTATACTACTGAAATTACATAAAAATTAAATTTTTTAGAATAATAAAAAGATATGAGTATGAGAAGACAGTGGTAGCCCAGTGGTAACGCGCTCGCTTGGATAACCGAGTGATGTCGGTTGAAATCCGGGTCAGACAGCTCTAATTTTTTCATGTGCGAATCATTTCTAACATGGTAATTTTAATTATTAAGTAGGTAATAATTTTTACTATATTCATAACTTGTTATTTATGCCACTATGGAAAAGTTAAACTCGTTGAAAATAATGTTATTTTTAGTCGGTAAATCCCCTAATACTTAACTAATGTTACACTTGAAATATATAATTTTATTATCAAGTTAATTATCAGGTTGACATTTTAATATTTTACAATGCTTATTTAATAGTAACAACTCTAATTAGTTAAAATTTTCAAGATTTATTTTCTAAAATTACACCGAATATTGAAATATTCTGCGCCATCTAAATTTTGTATGAGCTTAAATACGAAACAGTGATGCTTGAATAAGCCTTAATTTGCATACGAATTCCATTAAACGTATTCAGGATATTCTACTATATAAACTTTTACAAGGTCTCCATTTTATCCTTTTTGCTAATAAGAATCTGTTGGACGAGTTTGACTTTGTACATTTGCTTTCAAACAGGATATAAAAATCTTATAATATACTGGTACGATCTCCCTGGCTTTACTCGTTAAAACGTTTTTTAATGGTCCCGGACAGTATGGAATAGATGTATAGTATATATACATACTATATTCATGATGATGGTTAATAGCCTCAATAAATGGACTATCTAATGCAAAAGGATTTTTCCAAATCGGATTATTAGATCCTGAGAATAGCGCGTTTAAGCAAACTAGCTCTGCCACTTTGTAATGTTAGTATACACCATATAGGCGTATATATTATGAAGTTAATTAACCTGACTGATATGTGAACAATCGCTTAAAATGCTTCTTAAAGCTAAAAAGCTTTAATTTAAGCGTTAATTAAATTTAAGATTTAATTTTTTATAAGCTTTTCCTGTTATGTCGATCTTATAAGGAATCCTTTTTAACAGAAGCTCAAGCTCATCTTAATACATATTATATTATAACTTACTATGTTTGAATGTTTAAGTTTTCGTCGATAAATTCTTCATTTTATTGAAATAATAATATGGTCTTCAAAAATTCTTGTTATAAAAATATAAGACCATATGAATAGCAAAAACAGTAGCAATATTTTCTATGGAATTTATAAAGAATAATCTCACGTGGGTGTAACTGTGAATTCAGTGGAAAATCAGTCAGTCGAGGAAAATGCTCAATTCGAAATGTACATAACTTTTTTGCCGTATTTTATTTTGTTTGACTTTAAGCCACTCAAAGTCTCTTATATATTAATATTTTTAAGATTCATACTCGTATATTTGTTAAGATATTGTTTTTAATAATTTTAATAACTTCACTAGCAATTCTCGCGGCTTCGTTCTAATCACAATTAAAAATAGTATTGGTTATAAGTATTTTATGATGCCAAATCATAATAAATTAGTCTAAAAATAAAAAAATAAAAAAATCTGGAGATGGCCACTCTTACCACCTAGCGGAATAAGAAATAGCCGACCTACTCTCAAACCGACCAAATCCAAATGTACACAAAAATTCATAAATAAAAATCGGTCAAGGCGTTTCGGAGGAGTTCGATAACAAACACTGTGACACGAGATTTTATATATAAGAAGATGTACAGTCGTAAGCAATGACATGTATACGTTGACAACTTTTCAAATATATGTAAACATCCTTCGTTGCAAAAGAAAGTATACAAGCTTTGTGTCAAAATAAAGTATCCGTAAGTTGTTTCATAATTAAGTATACATTTTTATCAATTCATAGTAAATAACATAAAACGAATATTATTGTATACACGTTTCGTGTTATAAGTATGTAGCCATTAGTCTAAGAACTAAGAATAAAACATTAAAGAATATTTTCGTATTTAACAAAGTTTTCTAATACAAATACTATGTCTCTTTCATTAAATACGTGAATTCTTTAAACTGGTCCATAGAAGTTTAATTTATTTTTATATGTTGAGTGATTGAATCAATTCGACGACCTGATTCTCCAGGATGCGCCTTGAATTCACTTCAGGCAGAGCTCTCCTAAACAGCTTTACCCAGGGTATATGAGATATCCTCTGCAGCCAACCGCACAGACAGGTTTTAAAGTATTGTAACACCATGATTCGCAAACTTAATAATTAGATAATTAACAGTAAAATATTTTTAAGATCTTTGGCTTATTGCATCGGAAAATGAAACAAAATTGAAAAAAAGAGAACACATAATACTATGCTTTTAAAAATGTATTATTATGTATTTAAATTTAAATATTATAATACATTTTTAAATCATACGTATAATACAAATATTATCGCGTAATAGAGTGTGCATATGTGTATGTGTAAGAGCACGTTTGTAACACATTCACAACATTGGATGACAGTTTTAAACTTTTGACAATTCGAAGACAAGATCAGTTTATTGAAAATTTTAATTTGTAATAAAGCATTGCCGGAAAGGATTCGTAATTATTAGAATTACAACTGACAATTCTCTAATTGTTTAATTTGCGTTGTTATGGGAAACATACTGTTTCGTAAATTCGCCTTTGATATTGATAGTTATCATAGCTCAATCGGCGTGGCTAGTATGCGTTTCATATCTTTGCAGCGCGAGTTCAAATCCCGCGCGTGTGTGAGTTTTTTTTATTTTTGTTAATTTCATGAGTATCTTTTCATTAATTTTTGTTTTCCACATTTGTGAATGTATAAGAGTATACAATAATACGTATAATTATAATAGAGCAGTGAGTTAAAAAATCTATACATAAATATTTTTAAAAACACTGACTGTAACGTATGGTGCATTGAACTGTTTGTTATATGTTATTGTTTAACACAAAAAGTACAAAATTTTAAAAATTGATGTTCTTTCTGTTTCTTGCTATGCATTTAGTCTTCTGCTTCTTGTCGAGTCGATGGCAATTGTTAAAGTGAGAGAGCCCAAGACTCGGCCACTATAATAATTGCATAAGCTCCTCTAAGTTGCAGGTAACAGGGCAAGGTGGTCATATTAGTAAGTGTAAGAGAGGAAGAGTACCACATCTGCACTCCAGGCCACCGTTCGCAAATTCCTACCTGGTCAAGTTTTCCTTGCTTCTGCTAACCTGAGTCCTAAGTCTGTTAAGAGACTTTCAGGTCTAACAAGGCAAACAAACTATGTCCAAAGGAAAGATTCTCGATATGCATACGGAATGAGAAGCTGTTAATTTATAAAACAGACACAATTTATCAATTTTATTTAAATATTTATATATAAATATCTATGTTTTTTTATTAGCATACTATGATTAAATCATATTTTAGTAGAACAATTAAAAAATGCATCTTTTTTTAAAATGTAAGAAACTAGCATTTCCCGCGGCTCCGCCCGTATTCTAAAGATCGGAAACTAAATACTTAGATATCGAGATTTTTAAAAATGAGATATTTTCCAGTAGTAAAAAGTATCTTATATCTTGACCCGAGTAACCAGCTATCATCATACTAAATTTCATCAAAATCCGTCCAGTGGTTTTCTCGTGATGCGGTCACAGATAGACAAAAATTCTAAAAACAATAGATTAGACTCTGTATGGATAATAATGTCTATTTCAATTAGGTAGATTTTCCAAAAAAATTTTAATGTAAAGATTTGACTCAGTCATAATTTTATTATATGTATATGTATAGATAGGTAATGAATTATTTGACTTTTCAAAATAGATTTTAAATTGATGTCTTTGTATCGACACGCAAAACGGCAACGTCGCTTACGTTGCCGTTCCGTCAAATAACATGTGGCATATATATTATTTTTATTATCTGCCAGTTACTTTATTAAGAAGTTTTATAATGAAACAGAAAAAATATATCTGCAACTATTATCGCTAATCGCCGTGCGCGTTCACACAAAAAGTATTGAACCGATTTTGTGTAGTGATAGATTACCTACTAAGGTCAATATTTAGGATGCCGCTTACTACAGGATAATCTTTTATTCTCACTGGATAATACAATTATAGCTGGTTCTATGAAGTGGTTCACATAAAAGAGTGGTGGAAATTTAAATGGGAAATGAATTGTTGGTATATTATAAGTAATAGCATCTATTAACATATAATATTGTTATAAAATATTAACTAAAATGTTAATGGAAGAGAAACAGTATATGTATTAGAAAACTTTGTTTCAAATATGAAAATATTATTTTATGCTTTTCGAAAACGAAACTGTGCACAAAATGTGCACAGACTATATGTCTACATCCTTATAAATATTCGTTATAGTCGGCTAATATTCGTTTTATGTTATTTACTGTAAATTGATAAAAATGTATACTTAAATATGACGCAACTTACGTATACTTTATTTTGACACAAAGCTTGTATACTTTCTTTTGCAACGAAGGATGTTTACATATATTTGAAAAGTTGTAAACGTATACATGTCATTGCTTACGACTGTACATTAGTAGGTATATAATTTATGTACTTACGTCCTTCATGTTATTTAATTTATATCTTCAGATGCGAGTTGCAGAAAAAGTTAAGTAACGTTATACAAGTATGTATGTTTTTATCAAATTAAAAATAGGTATGTACTGACAGTAACTATTTTCTTTTCAACTCAATTTTCAGATTTAAAATTTAGGTAAGATCTATTTAGCCTTAAAAAGAAATGTGTATTATATACTCTCACTTTGCTTTAGTATATAATAGGCTATACAGATAGCGTTGCTTTCGGATTTATAATATCAGTAAACCTAGATGCGCCAGAAATAATATGGAAAATAATGAAAATTCTGACGAATGTTGCAAATTTTTCTTATTATTCATTACTATTGTAATAATTATAGTTATTTGAAATTCAGTGGAATTGTAAAAACCTAATAATTACAATAAAGATACCGTCAATAGCAATGGACAATGAGATCACGTGTTCGCAAAACGAGAGTCATGGTTGGGTGTATTATGTACTGAAAGCTA
The DNA here is from genome assembly GCA_905231865.2 of Boloria selene. Lineage (NCBI taxonomy): Eukaryota > Metazoa > Arthropoda > Insecta > Lepidoptera > Nymphalidae > Boloria > Boloria selene. Next base: position 12,806,696 of record HG993140.1, on the reverse strand, counting down.
TAAGATGTTTAGCTATTGACTTAAATAATAATGATTTTTATTATCAAGCTACTATATTGCTATGTGTAGGCTTTATTCCTCTTCAACCTGAAACCATTAAACAGATTTGGTATGAAAGTACACATATTGTAACGTAAACAGTACCTACTTCTAGAAGTAATATTTGCTAATAAATAGCGTAAACTATACACAATTAATAACAAAATATTAAAGATAAGGAATAATACTATTAAGGTTTTAAGACGCTAGTTTTTTATATTAATCATTGCTTTAGACAATTACGAAAATTTGTGAATTTGGTGTTTTTATTAATGAAATTTTAAATAATAAATCTTATCAATTTTCACTTCTCTAACCATTTTTATGTTTTTTAATAGGTTAAAAACGATTGACATGAGTTTCTGTTCATTGATTGCATTTTAAGTTACCGTTTGAGCTCATACATTTTTCCATAATTTGGGATTTCGAAGACTCAGTCTCTCCCGTGACCATGATTGCTGTAAAACGTTCAAAACGTCCGGAACCAAAAATCATAATAAATCCGTAACAAAATCCGAAAAGATTTTGTTTCTTTTATAATATACTAGCGACTCGCCCTCGCTTCACTGGGGCTCTTCCCTAGATTTAGCACAGGTAAAGCCGCGGGATCCGCTAGTTATGCATATAAACCTTCCTCTTGAATCACTCTATCTATTAAAAAAAACCGCATCAAAATCCGTTGCGTAGTTTTAAAGATTTAAGCGTACATAGGGATATAGGGACAGGGAAAGCGACTTTGTTTTATACTATGTAGTGATGATACTTTATAAAAACATAGTATTTGTATATTTCTGATGGTTACTCTAAAGGTAAAATTTAGAAGAGCAAAAACGTCTCAATTCAAGCCTCTTAAAGCTGACGTAAAACTAACAAAGGGTTTCGCTGATACCTTTCTATTTGTTGCTACTTTTTATTGCTATCTCATTTGATGTAATTGGTCAACCATCTTAACTGCTGTCCAATGATCGGATGATTGCAGGCGGATGTGACGTAAGTTGCAATTGACAGTACAGAAAAATATGGTTTGTTGTAATGATTTTTTGGAACACGATTTTTCCTTGACCATTTTTATATTTTTATAGTTTTAATAAAATAAATTGCTTATATTATATTATATTTGTTTTTTAATATCTCGCAGGCTTCGTTTGTTAACTATAGCTTAGTAATAACTTAGCAGTTTTAAGTAGATTCCGCGATTTTGAGAATATTAATATTGGTCAGTCATATGTATCCTTTAAAGCCGCTACTCGATTTACATCCATCAAAATTGCTACTGGTGGGCTCAGTGGTTACGCGCTTGGGAAGCCGAGTGAAGCAGGTTCGAATCCTGGGTCTTGCATATTTTCAAAGGCAAATCATTTGCAACATGATTACCACTTATCTTATGGTGAAGAAAAACTTTGCAAGGAAATCTGTAAGTCTAATAGTACCTTAGCAGAACTATCTGGCTGCATATCAAAACTTTCGTTCTCTTCCTGAAGCAAGCTCACCAGCTTACCATCATATATTCTGATATCGTATAAATGTATAAAATGAATTCGAAAACGTCGTGAAGACGTAACGAATACGTTTAAAAACTGACCAGCTTCCATATTTATATATTATGATGCACAGGAAGCTGTACACGTGTGCAGATTGACGTAGGCGAAAGTTACGAGATATTGAAATTCCTGTCGAGGTTATAGGTCGAACATAGTTTACATACAAACTACAGGCTAATTGGCTATGTATTCATTAGAATAGTCTTGTATATTTAAGACTGATAATTGGCTTTCTAGTAGTATCTGCTATAAGTTCCGAATTTGGTTCCACCATAGAGGGAATCTTTGTATTTGTACGGTAAAAATACTAAACTTGCTTAGTACTAACAGTTAACAAACCTTTTTTACTGGATGTAAATGAAATGAATTATAAAATCGAAATAAATCAGCAATTTTAACGTTCGACTAATGATTTAGATCTAAAAGAATGACGACAAAAGAGTAAAGAGACGGGAAATCGTTTATTTCGATGTCACAAGTTCTAAATAAATATCTCAGAAGCCAGACTACATTTGATCAAAGATTCCTTTTAATATCTTTTTCTATAGTAAGGAAGATACTGTGTATACAATTCTATTGACCTAAAAAAAAGCAAGTCTTTATATATCATACATGAAATAAAACTCCCTCATCTTTTTTCATGTCATATTTGTTTCATTGTTTAGGGCAATCATGTATAAATTGGTCAGACTTATGTTATAACGTTATAGTGTAAGTATAGCTAAATTAAGTTACGTAATAGAAATGATGGATGAAGAAGGCTACAAGAGTTTATAATTAATGCTTGCTTTGTTAACTTATTAATATTATGATAGGTAAAATTTGTAGGCTTGGATGTAAAAGGTAAACTTAAGACCTGACCAAATCATAAAAATTATGTTAAAAATGGGAACTTAATCACCATCACTACATAGTATAAAACAAAGTCGCTTTCTCTGTCCCTATATCCCTATGTATGCTTAAGTCTTTAAAACTACGCAACGGATTTTGATGCGGTTTTTTTAATAGATAGAGTGATTCAAGAGGTAGGTTAAATGCATAACTAGCGGATGCCGCGGCTTTGCCTGTGCTAAATCTAGGAAAAAGCCCAAGCGAAGCGAGGGCGAGTCGCTAGTATATAGATATAATAGAAATAGGCAATAGATTCTTATTGCCTCTCTCTATTATATGTTGATACATGTAGACTTTATTTAGATTAGTCACTATGTAGTATAAATTCGTATGTCTTAATATTTGGTATTACCAATCTAATATCAGTATTTGGCCATAAATGCTAGTAAAGAGTACAGAGTACCTCTTTTATTTTGGGATATGCATTAAGGCATAAAACCTTATGCATGATTGCGATGATTATGTAAAGACGTGTCGTCTAGGGAAGTCATCATCATCATCAACCCTTTTTAATGTCCCACTGCTGGGCACGGGCCTCCCTTAGTACGCGGGGATCAGGCTATAGTCCACCGCGTTGGCCCAATGCTTGTTGGCGGACTTCACATATCTTTCGAAAACTTGCTAGGTTTTCTTAGACATGCAGGTTTCCTCACGATGTTTTCCTTCACCGTAAGACAAGTGGTAATCATGATAGAAATGATTCGCACATGAAAATATCAGAGGTCCAGCCGATAGGTGCAGACCCGGATTTGAACCCGCATCACTCGGTTATCCAAGCGAGCGCGTTACTGCTGGGCTACCACTGTCTAGGTAGGTCAGTTCCCTCTAAAACTCAACGGATCCTTCCACGACTTAATGAACCAAATGGACCTTCCAGTTCGTTACTTGGTTTTACGCCTGGCTGCATTGCTGGACGCTAAGCCTCTCTCTTCCCACAAGATAAGCCGCACACCTAAAGTCAAAGCAAGTCGCAAGCTAACAATGTTTAAATATGGTACATGATACGATCCAAATTATCAATTAACGAAGAATTATCGTATGTACATTGTTTATATTCTCTCATTAGGAAATATTTACACTTGTTTTTCTTCAGCTAATAAAAAACTAATAGATATTTATGTCAGTGATAGAGTAAAAATACTTTTATAAAAATATTATAAAGCTGAAGAGTTTGTTTGTTTGTTTGTATGTTTGTTTGGTTGAACGCGTTTATCTCAGGAATTACCGGTCCGAATTGAATCTGTTACTTATACAAAACATAAATATACTTGATTGTGTGTTTACAAATTGTCATAATTACTTGTACAAGTATGACAAGAAACAAATAAATAAAACAGATTATGATTTCCTTATGTATAGTATGATGTAAAATATTATATATGGAGGGCATATTATGCGATTACAAATATAAAACTATTTCTACATTATTACTCTTTGTTATTGTTTTTCTTTGTACTTTAACACAAAAAAACAAACCTACAAACACGCTTCCATATTTATAAGGTTTAGTTTCTTTTTTTGGACGACTTTACATATTTCTTCGTATCTCATACATAGATAATAGCCCAGTAACTACACTCTTACTTGGGAATAAAAGTGAAACGTATTCAAGTCTCAGGTCTTGTACCTATGATATTTTCATGTGTGAATCATATCAACATGATACCATTTGTCTTACGGTGAAGGAAAATATTGTGAGGAAACCTGCACGTTTCAACAAGTTTTCGAAAGACATGTAAATAAATAAATAAATATGTTAGGATATTCTTACAACAGCGCCATCCAGTTCCGTGGCAAGCTACGATGCTTGTGTTACGGATACCAGATAGTTGATACACTACATATATAACTTTTAAATATAAACATATTATAAATATAAACACCCATGACTGTGGAACAAATATTCGTGCTTAAACAAATGAATGCCCCCAGCGGGATTCGAAATCGCGACCGCTGGCGCAGAAAGCAGGGTCACTACCAACTGAGCCAAACGAGTCGTCAAATAGTCTGCCAACCCGAACTTGGCCAACGAGGTATATCCAGACTTATGACTGATACGGGTCCTCCCCTTTGAAGGGAAGCCCGAGCAGTTGGAAGTTGATAAGGGCTGAATACGTACAAAACTCATTATTAGAGGTGGGGCACAACGGCTTTTTGTAGGCTATTTTAGGGGTGCTCGTTATTCTAGATAGCTGAAAAAATAACCTGGTATTTAAAATATTACCTAAGCTAGGCAGTAGGCTACTAAAATCTATAAAATATATATGGAAAGAAGACATTAATTACATTGCAATTTAAAATCTAATTTTTATTTCGAAATAAGTTATTAATATAACTTGTGAAGTTATACATTTAAAATTCAATGGGGAATCCCAAAACATTTGTTGTTGTAATTTTCACTAACCATAACCTATCATTACCGTGAGCAACAGCACGGCACAGCCAAGGTCGCGACCATTGTCATACAACGTAAATAAATCAGTCTGTCGTCATTTTTTTCACGAAATTCAACTGTCAATTTTGTATAGTCTTATTAATAGTATCTTTTCATCTTTTTGTTATTGGAAGATTAATTTTACTACTAATTGGCTTAAATTGAGTTACTTGAATAAATAATATTATTTGTTTAAAATTTCTGAGCAAAATTCAAAGCAAAAAAATATGAGGTTGGTGAAATTAGTAATTAATAGCCTTTCCCGCGGCTTCGCTTGCGTTCAAAGGCTGAAAATCAAAAGAAATATTTTTCTCCCGTTTATGCAACATTTTTCATCATGCTCCGCTCCTATTGGTCGTAGCGTGATGTAATATAGCCTTTCTTAATAAACAGGATATCCAACACAAAAATAATTTTTCAATTCGGACCAGTAGTTCCTGAGATTAGCGCGCCAAACAAACAAACAAACTCTTCAGCTTTATAACATTAGTATTATTTTATTCGTCCCTCTATTTTCTACATTAGGAATCAAACCCAGGACTAATTAACATGTTGTGTCCCAACATAATATAACACATTTTGTATGAAAGTGATAGTAGGTACTATTCTTGTAAAGGCTTACTTGAAACTTTTCCGGTTTGTTTTGCGGACTTATTTAGATTTTTGGATCTCAACGTTGTGAATGCCTTTTAGCAAAGATGACCATGGACTAGACTATTGAAAGTTCCTAAAAGATAGGTACTTTTTTTGTAAGTGATAACAAGCTCCTGTAGATTTTCCAGTTGACCAAGTGGCACTAACTTGTCTTAAGAGCCAATATCGATCGAAAGCCGCTGAGACCTTTGGCTTAGCTTGTTAGTTATTTGTTTTTAATCGTATTTTGCCAGAAGTATAGTAAGAGAACAAATTAATTTGAAAAATCACAGATTCCTAAACAATATGTTTCATTTTAAATACATCATCATTAATTTCAAACAATCATAATTTATTTAAATGGTAAGGGAAGTCACATTTAAAGTTTATATCATTTCAATATAAACATACCTAATACTTAACGTGTATAACCAGATATGACTGAAAGTAAAAATAATAGAGTATGAAGAATAAAACAACATATTTTTTGACAAAATGAACTCTATACCACAAACATAAGTTTTATTTCAATGTAAATATGTTGCTGAAGTCTTTTTGTCCCAAATCGTACTCTATTTTGTATGGTTTGAAGGTATTTTTTGAGTATGGAGTAGCACTATTGTGACTTGTTGCTATATGGATCGTGACGCCATCTGTCAGTAGCTTCCGATGGCCGAAACAAATGAATAAATAAATTTACTTTATAAAGAAAATCGGCCATGTGTGAGACAAACTTACGCATTGTTGGTTCCGTATCACCGCTCTGATTATACGAATATATGTCTTTACTGAATCACGTTTCTTTTATCAGAACTGTTTTTAATATTTCTTAAGAGTTTTTGTGCATCATCATCATCATCATCATCAGCCCTTATTAACGTCCCACTGCTGGGCACGGGCCTCCCTCAGTACGAGGGGGATTAGGCCATAGTCCACCGCGCTGGCCTAGTGCGAGTTGGCGGACTTCACATGCCTTTCGAAAACTTGTTAGGTTTTCTCAGACATGCAGGTTTCCTCACGATGTTTTCCTTCACCGTAAGACAAGTGGTAATCATGATATAAATGATTAGCACACGAAAATATCAGAGGTGCGAGACCCGGATTTGAACCCGCATCACTCGGATATCCAAGCGAACGCGTTACCGCTGGGCTACCACTGTGTGTAGTTTTTGTGCATTATATACGATTTCTTTCAAGTTTAAAACAGTTTTTTTATGTTGTTTAGGGTGCCTAATATTAGCTTATGCGCTTCTTATGATTATGGTCGTAGTTTCAATTTCTCTCCATTTCTGCATGAAGGAGTAAATGATAATATGTAACATAAAAACTTTCACAATACTAGACTTCATTTATTTACACTCCTGTAAATTACTGAGTCTTATTAATACCTAATTACTCCTTATACATACATAAGTAATATCCATCATTTATATATATTCGGATATATATTTTTTATTTAAACATATAATATTATGACTTTTCTTCCTTATATTTCGAATTACCCTTTTTAAAAAGTATAATATATCATCTAGATATTTTGAAATTGAACCTTTCTTTGAAATTGATAAACGTTAAGTATCTTTATAAATGTAATCAGCCCTATTTAACGTACCACTACTGCTACTCCCTTTATACGATGGGGATCAGGTTGCTAAGTTCGAGGTGGACTTCACATGTTTCGAATACTTGCTAGGTTCTCTTAGACATGCAGGTTTCTTTACGATGTTTTTCTTCACCATAAAACAAGTGGTAATTTATTTATTTATTTATTTATTTATTTAATTGAGGTTTACCAACAATTATTTACACTAGTTATAAAAGCATATAAAATATTTATGTGTTCTTGCTAACAGTGTAACAATTACTTAAAGGTAAACACCACATGCAACTTAAATATAATATAAATAAAATATTAGAAAGCCAGTAAGAAAGATACTTAATTACTTAAATAGTTTAGTTTGCTTCTAATATACATGTATGTAGTTCTATAATTCATTAAGGAAAAATAATTTATTCTCTCTTTTTTTATTTAAAAGTTTTACAACCTTAATTAATTATAATTTGCTAAGCTGAAAGTAAGATATCAGGGCGGCTAATGGTTATTCACTTATACACCTTATAACAATGGATTTCATCACGTTTTCGAATTCGATTCCACATAACTCCAAGCGATCGCGTTACCGCTGGGCCACCACTGTCATACTTTATGAATGTTAGTTTTAACTGATTCTAGGATCTAGGAGTACAGGAATTAAATATATGCTGAAGTATACGCTATTAATCAGGTTTTTCGTACTATTTAATATATAATTTATATTTACTATTTATATTATAAGCGTTGATTAATCAAGACCTTTTTGGTATTACCATGAAAAAAGTTTAATATTCGCCTTCTAGTCTAAAGAGGCGTTATCCTAATCTACAATGGAATATAGTAAAAACATCGAGCTTGTCCACCTTGTTATACATGCGCAGAACAAAAAGCTAGGGTTGAGTTTTAATTAAGCATGGAATTTATATTATTAGAAACTACGTTACATAGTTTAGGGGTTTCCAATAATTTTCAATCGCTTTGGAGTATGTGACATATTATCACTTTATAGTTTATAGATATCAGTTTGGGTCTTTTGGTTTCTAAATTAAATCAAGAGTGTAGCAATACTGTTTTTAAATATATAGGTATATACAAAAATACATACATTCTTACATATAAAAATAGAACTATATATAAAAAAAGTAGAAGTAGACCTAAAATAATACAATTTAAAACTAATTTTTAAGAATTAGGTTTAATTTGTTTTGTAGTTAATTATTATTTGCAAGTTTTGTAAATTAATCATTAATTACCAATTTAACTTTTATTCTTTTTTTGTTGATAGAATCTTTTCATTAATTTTTAAAATGGATGTAGTCCACATAAAATATTCGATAATTTTTAAATCCGCTTTTGCATATGTAAATTTAAAAGGTGCGAGGCCCAAGTTTGAATCCGCTTTCGATGGTTTTCCAATTGAGAATTAATTATATGTAGATATTGACTCTACGAACATACTAACCACTTAGTTATTAAGTAAATACTTATTTTTACGTCACACCATGCATGCACACTTAGTTCATGGTATCTTAAAATCAATCTTATATTCTATTATTTTTCCCACTAGGTTTTGCTTCATTAATCCAGTACTTTAAATTAATAGTGTGATATTAATCAGTGTTTCATATTCATAATATATTATTCTTATTGTATAGACTTTTCTCATGTCGACTGCGCTTTTTGTTGGGACATGTTATGGAAATAGTAATGATACATTTATGGTAAGACAAGATATAATGTAATTTTCCACTGTTGATCTTAATATGAGTAAAGAATTGGTTAAGCGTGAGTTCTAATTATACACCATAGGTTCTATATAAATAACATATAGGTTTTATATGACTATGTGTAAGATCTCGAACCTGGGACCTATGGATCTTCAAACGCATACCACTAGACTATCGAGGCAGGTAATAAGCTTAACACAGCTAGGTTATTATCAACTGCTTTGGAAAATTACTAGATCCCATTTAAGTCAATGCCTTTACATAACGTTTAAGCTAATAATAGTATACTACAGCAAGCTCCATGACTGATTACATCCTATAGACGAACCACTTACATCTTTACGTATAATTTAAGAAATGTTTAAGAATGTATTTCTGAATGCTACACTCTTGATCCTAAATATTTCAGACAAAGTAATACCCAAGATGTTAAAATGACCAATAGAACAAGCTCGCGTTGAGACATAATTTAAAAAAAAATATAATTATGTCCTCACGATAATTTCATCGAGACCAGCTATCTGCGCATGAGATATGATAATGCACGAGTGTAGACGCAGATACATACTCTCTCTTCCTGTCACTCTCATACTCCGGTGGGATGACTGATCGTCACGACCAGTGAGAGCTAAGACGAAGGACCGGCGGCTTTACGTGCTCTACGAGCCACGGGGTCGGTAGTCCGCCAGGTTACTGCCCTACCCGGGACTCGAACCCACGACCTTTAGAAATGTGTTCGTAAATGCCACTATACCATCGAGGCAGTTAACAAATATATCATTTGTTAACTGTTAATTTTCTATTGAAAATACTTAGGCAATGATATTAGGAGTTCATTCACTAGTAAAAGTGAAAGTGTAATTTTATGTCTCTATATACATATATTAAATTAGATTACTTTACAATTTTTTATCATATTAATGCTATTTTGATATGTTAATTTACTTTATAGATATTCTTTACATGTCATTCGCCTTTAATATCTCTATACCTACTAATAAATGGCGAGACGTTTTTTTTGTTTGCTCTAACAACGTTCGAATCGACATAACTCATATCCTGGATTAACTAGGTTTTTCAACTATATAGTATCATGCGAGAAAATTGACGGCTAAATGCTAGTGAAATAATATTTTAATTTGCCGTACCTATATCTAAGCGAATAACTTAACTTTTATCTTTCTAGGTTATTTTTACCATATTGAAACGCGTGTATAAGTATAAGTGGTTTTTAATCTAAGGAGCAATAAATAAACCAGCAAAGTAACACATGTAAGCAGTGTCTTATTCACAATAATAATAATCTGCATACTTGTCTCGGATAAGTAAACACTTAAACTGGCAAAGTTCAATAAAGTACTAAGGTCATTTGTTTGTTATTTTATATGTATTAATTTATTAAGTTAACTCTATGATTAGCCTTAGATTTAAACGATTAAGAGAAATTAATCAAATTAAATCAGTTTACAAAAATAAATAACAAAGTATTAGAAGAAATACAGTTAATTTCACTACATTTTATACAAACTCGTTATTAAAACAAACTGACCGACAAAGCTCTTAATTTTAATGTTTCTTCTACAAACGTACCTACCTACAGATGAGTATAAGTATACCGTAAAACTTAACGTAAGAATACTTCACTGTAATACAAGTGGTAATCATGTTAGAAATATATGTATATATAATAGAAAAATGCAAGACCCGGATTTGAACTCGCATCACTCGTAATCGAAATGATCGCATTACTATCTAGGCTACTACTGTATTTAAAACATAATTTTATTTTAATTTTAATCTTTTTCCTTTAAATCAATCTATCTTTAATGATAATGAATCATAATTTTTGCGTTGCAGGTGTTATGTAATTTGTAAGAGCTATGATGCTATAGCTTACGCCACTCTCGACATTATGCAAATCTGGATTATCTTATCGTTGTTAAATAACAATTTGTTATTGTAATACGATGTTGCCAACTAGAATAAGGTATTCGATTAAAGGCTTAAATTATATACTGGTTCGAAATTCGAATTGAAAAATTATTTAGGTGTTGAATAGCTCATTTGTCGAGAAAGGCTATATAACATGGTACAATAATATTTAAAATCTGATTTCCGGTCTTTACAAAGCGAGCGGAGCCGCGGGAAATTCTAGTATTTTAAACTTTCATTATTATATTCAATTCAATTCTTTGACTTCAATACACTTGAATTGAAAATTTTGGTAAGTTACTTTTAAAGCATTAAGAGTTTAGACGGACAGACTGGCCAAAAATATTATTTGTTTCTGCTAATACTCATTTTAATATTCATATAACCTAATTTTCCATCATCAAAATTTTATTTTACAATCAACGAAATCTCTTAAAGTAATAGGATATTGTAATAGACTATAGGCAATATTAGATATATTAGAAAGATGAGTACTGGATGGTAGGCGTGCATTCTTAAGATGATCGCTGTACACAACTTGCAACAGCATTACGCCAGCGCATTCCTCGCAAATGAGTTGGGAGATCCTTTGATCTACTTTATCTAACCTAGCTTTTATGTTGACGTTACTTAATATTAATTTATAAATCATAAACAATTCTGGTTATAAATACTTTTAAGGCGTTGTTTATATTCTTGCAAAAAATATATGTAAATAAAGAAGATTTTTTTTCTTTATTTTTATAGAGGGTTTTTTCAGAAAGTGAATATGTAACCCTCATCATTGCTTACAAGTTACATATAATACAAAAACTAAACTACTTATTTTTAAGCTTAATTACTAATTTAACTAATTTATAAAGCATCTTGGCTTTCATGGACAAAGGATAGGTTGTAGATTAGAAGTAATATTGATGTCCTTTGAACTGAAACTCTAAAAAAAAGAAGATTTAAAAAAATCCATCTTACGGTAATGGCGGCCAAGTTGTAACGCAAGTTGTAACTCGCTTAGGAAGCCTAGTGAAGTGGGTTCTAATGCTAGGTCTTGCACTTTACTTTGATATTCTTGTGTAAATCATTTCCAGAGGAGGTAAAAGGAAAACATTGTAAGGAAATAAACATGTCTAAGAGGACCTAGCAAGTTTTCGAAGTAATATGGAACCGAGGACTATGGCCTGATCCCACTCATTTAGGAAGCTCATGATCAGCAGAAGGGTGTCAAAATACATACATAAATCGTACATACTACATATGAATAACTATAAATTATATATGACTACTTTCACGTCTTGATCCTGTAGAATCTTAAGCAATACATAACTGGAGGGCATAGGTAAGACAATATAAGGCAATTGTACCTCGTTAACCTATCACAAACCCATTAGCAATCAAAATGATCGATGACGTTTTGGCACATCGCTCTTATTCCATTATGCATAAAGTTTATATTTGAACAATTGTTCCGATTTTATGCAGGGGCTTTCAAACATAAACAGTATAAAAGGTTTTTTTTGTTTCCTGTTTGTTTAAGATGAAAGCTAATCATTAACTCTATTAAACCTTAGTGTAGCTCATAATGGAACTCTCTCATAGGAACCCTCCATATCATTAAAAATTCCGTGGTAAGCTAAGAGGTATAAATTTCGGATACCAGATAGTTGATATACTACACATATATAAAATATCTACATACTATAAATATAAACACCCATGACTGGAGTTCAAACATTCATGCATAACAAATGAATATCCTTAGCGGGACTCGAACCCGCGACTACTGGCGCAGAAAGTAGGGTCGGTACAAACTGAACCAAACGTGTCGTCAGATTCTATCTTTTCCAAGCCTATTTATATGACGGAAAAATGAAATGTTCTAAATCGTCATTGTAGGAATATTGAGAAACAATATATATTCATTTGTTATGTCAGATTGAATATTATGTCATTCTCATGTTTTTTAGGTTCTCTATCAAGATATCGATTATTTTAATATAGAATGAATGTAAATCGATTCGAAATAAGCAGCTGTTGTACGAAAGATATTACAAAAATAGAACTATATTATTCATTTTGCCCAAAAAATTTAAATAATGAACCAAAACAAGTTCGTATCCAAAAAAACATAGAAATTTACATTATCAGTTCAAACGCTTATCAAATGGAACGAGGTTCTAGGCTTTGGGCAAAACAACACGTCAAAAATACGCACATCCTGTCGTTAGACTATATTCATACATTATTGAGTTAGCAACAATGACATTTTATCTTTTGTTAGTTAAGTATACATCGATTATCAATTGTGACAAATGTATGAAACGTTTTTATTTATTTATTTATTTAGGAAACAAATGGTGTGGCAATATAGAATAACTAACAATTAATAGAACATAACCAATAAAAGTTTCCAGTGTTAAAGTAACACTTACTACAAAGAAATAGATATAGATGCAAAATATTACAAATGACAATTAAAAAAAAGAAAAAAAGAAAAATAAAGAGAAGACTTTAATATTTACAATTAACTAGCGACTCGCCCTCGGTCGGCTCGGATTCATCGGTTTTCATTTTAACGCAGCAATATTATAACAATATAGGTTTTCGGTTATCAACAGCAGTTTTCTCGAGATGCGACTACAGAGAGACAAAGAGACAAGCAGACAAAGTTCTGAAAAGTATAGATTTGATCCCCGTATCAATAACAGTTAGTTCATGAGGAATCGGCTCATGGGTTGTTCGTGCCATATTGTTTAAACCGAAATAATATATACTATACTACGACACAGTTTGTTACTACTGTAGTCATTATCGTACATAAGTTGTTTATTGTAAATAATGTTTCCAATAAAGATTTTATTTATTTAAAAAAAAATGTTTAAACAATTGCAAGGAATTGTTATTTTTCAACTGGACAATTTTATTTGTATTCTTTATTGAAATACAATTAAAAAAGTTAATTTTTTGTGACGAAATTGTTGATTATATAGAGTATTCAAAATAATAATACAAGTTAGTGTGTCAATTTTCAACTGATAGTTCTTTTTTTTACTCAGATTTATTCAGTTTTAAATATATTATCCGTTAGATTTATAAACAGACGCATTTTTAAAATAATATTTATACGCATATATTTTCTAGCGGGCCTTATTTCTAGTCTGATGGATACTAACGTAATGTTATGACTACTTCGCTTACCGCCGTATTGATTTATGTTTCGTTTCGAAATGCTTCGAACAATCGTTCTAACATTGCTTATTAGTAACATAACTATGAAGGTAATACAAGATTCTAGACAGATAACTGGTACTGACACTTAATGCTTTTGCGAATAATATAATATTAAGATTTCTATTATATAATTTATGAAATATATAATAATGGCAAAGGCAAGCTCCTTACTTCGCTTTGGGTTCGCCCTCTAGTGAAAAACAAAACACCTATCCCACAGAAGCGTACGTTACGTACAGTACGTTAGGCGTAAGTAACGTATTTATATGTTTTCTAAATTTTATCCAGATCTGTTCAACGTTTTTCGCTAAATGAGTAACAAACATTTATGGATCCAAACTTTATACTATATTGCTTGAATCAATTATAGGCATGGTAATTTATATTTTATTTTTCGCTTTATTAATTAATTTATTTTACTTATAAGACACGATTTGACTTTAAATAGTTACTTTCAAAAGAGATATTCTTTTGAATTTGGAGATATTCCTTTGGCGGATCTTTTTTGAATCTTTAGAGGAAACGCTATGGACTAGAAGTAAAAGGAATGGGCTACATTCCCATACACCACAATTACATATTTAATTCTTTAACAAAAAATGAAGCTATATCAAGTATTGCCATTTTACTAAAAAGGAGGCACTTATCTTTCTCGTTAAAATAAATATATTTCAGTTGCACTAAAAAGCTCTTAAGTTAAGAGGTACTTTATATTTGAAAATACAATATTTCAATTAAGCTTTTGACATTGAGTGTATTATTCTTACAGAAATTATAAAATTACTAAATCTTCTTATAACAAAATGTTAAAACGAACCCAATTAAAACGAACAGCTTTGATGATAAGCTTTACAGAGTAGGCTTATAAGGCATTATTATGAAAAAAGAGATTATCCCTACAGGATATGAAGCAAAAGCTCGAGAATATTGATATTTTATGTGTAAGCTGATTGAGTGTTTAATATTAAATAAGTAAATTTATTAGATGTTTAAGTGAACGTTTATTTCATTCCTGAAAACCTTAAACCATTAGATAGGGTTTTGGAAAACATGTTTTCTCTTTATGTATGATACGTTTTAATAATATTATAGATTTTTAACATAAAAACTTCTATATGTACAGATTAGTATTGTTTAAATTGAAGGTATCAAATACCTTATGTGTACCATGAAAAATAATCAAACGTAGCATTGTATTTGCGCTGATGGGGCATTATTACACACAGCGCCAGCTAGTTCCGTGGTAAGCTACAAAGGAAGCTTGTGTTACGGATACTAGGCAGTTGATATACTACATATATAAGTTTAAATACATACATATTATAATTATTAACACCGTACACCATGACTGGAGTACAAACATTCGAGTTTAACAAATGAATGCCCCTAGCGGAACTCGAACCCGCGATGGCTGGCTCAAAAAAATGGTGCACTACAAACTGTGCCAAACGTGATCGTTGAAGTTTACACTGCCGCTAAAGATATTAAATATGCGTAAAGACTGTTTATTATAGAAAATCAAATATTTAAATTTAAATATCATAGATCAAAAATAGCTCATAATGTCAGATGTGAAGTGTGAATCATAAATTGCTTTGCATTCTAGTCTAGCATCAGTTATATTGCCTCATGGCTCATAGGGATTTTAGTTACATTCGTATTTTGCAATAATTCAAAATATTTTATAATACGAGACAAAATTGCAAGATTTTCAATATTTATAACACTTTCTTTTTGGATCGTTTGTGTACTAAAGGCTATTATTCGAATAACTATTTTTTAGAAGACAGTACGCCTTGGGAATGATATGATTGCCGCCAGGCTATTTCAACATATAGAATTATTGTTAATTTACAATTAAATTTAATTAAAAAAAGTGTGAGATTAAGATAAAAAAAAATATTAGTCCCGCTGAGTTTCTTTCGCCAGTTCTTCTCAGGTGAGAGGTTTCTTCCTTCCGAACTTGTGGTAGACTCATGACGTTCAGTAAGAAATTGTAACAATTTTTATGCTGAATAAAATATTTTGATTTAATTTGATTTGATTTTACGATTACTCTTTGTTATGACTTAGTCGAATCTATATACATTCATTAAATAATTACGAATTTGGGAAAATCTTATTAAAAAAGTTATTATTATCGATGCAGAGCTATTACAATTTTTGCCTGTCTATGACCAAATCACAAGAAAACCTCCAGACAGATTTTGATGAAATTTGGTATTTCGATAGCTGATTGTTTGGGACAACATATATGCTTTTAACAGCGGGAAAATATCATAACCATCAAAATGTACCTATACAACGAACCCGAGCGAAGCCAGGGTGATTCACTAGTAAGAAACAAATATTTTAATAGTATAGTCTTTTGTTGGGATAGAATTTTTCTTGAAGTTTACATAGCAATATTTTTTATGATGTGAAACGCGATATTTACCATGTTTTTCACTTACTTTTATGAGTTCCCAATATTTCAATACGTGCCATAGTCAGTAAAAAACTTGTTTATATCCCATTTTAGATTATAATAAGTCTGCATTAGTGATGTGCCATAATATTAGTGATGTGATAACTTGGTCAATAGGAATTCATTGACCAAGTTAACATAAAATAAATTTTGTGCTATCCTTGTCATATAAATTTTATTACCATTTATATCTATAGTACCCAAGAAATACCATATTTTTTTCATTGGCAAATACATCATCAAAAAATCAAAATAATGAAGCATTCAAGTGAGTAATTCCTTATTTTAGAATTCTGTGAAACGATATTTTAGTTATAAAAAAGTACTTTAAAAAGACATGCAATTTCTATTCAAAATAGTATCGAAGCCGTATTTAAAATATGAAATACATTATCCTTTTGAAGAAGTCGATCTCCGTGTATTGTGGTAGTATATTGCTTGCTGCATCCGTATCATTTCCACATTATAATATGTAATTTGAATATATTCTCATTGGTTTTTCCTATGAATGCCATAAATCTTCTGCTATTTTATTATATTTACGTCTATTTATATAAAAATCAATAACTTTGTTTGTCCTCCATTCGTTTCTGAACCGAAAAACCTGAATTAAAAAAGTGTGAGATTAAGATAAAAAAAATATAAGTCCCGCTGAGTTTCTTTCGCCAGTTCATCTCTGGTCAGAGGTTTCTTCTTTCAGAACTGGTGGTAGACGTTCAGTAAGAAATTGTAACAATTTTTATAAATAAAATATTTTGATTTGATTTGATTTGATTTTACGATTCCTCTTTGTTATGACTTAGTCGTATCTATATAATACATTCATTAAATAAATACGAATTTGAAAAAATCAATAACTTTGTTTATCCTCCATGTGTTTCTGAATCATTCATCCGATTATGATAAAACTTGCTGGTTTGCTTTTCGTACGTTCGCATAGTAAAAAAAAATTCCTGCCAAAAAGTATACAATTTTGTACATATAATCATTTACACCTTATAAATTTACTTTATAAAGGAGAAATAATATGAAGATGGACATAATACTTAATATATATGTTGAGAGATGATGAGGCGTTGTTCACTGCCATATAACTGAGGTTCCATCTTTACTAATATTATAAAGAGGAAAGATTTGTATGTAAGTATGTTTGTAACGAATTGGCTCAAAAAGTACTGGACCGATTTTAAAAATTCTTTCACCATTTGAATGCTACATTATCACTGATTAATATAGACTATTTTAATTGCAAGAAAAAAAGGATCCCTACTAAAACTACATAACAGGAGAGGAGGAAGAGTGCACGCCGCACATAATATATGAAATAGGTAGCCGCGCGGCTCAGGAGTATATTAAAGCTAGTAATTTTGGAGAATTTTTAACCCAGCAAGTGATCGAATGAAGTTTAGTAGCGATTAAAAAAATGAACGCGGGCAAAGCCGCGCGTATTGCTAGTTCCAGTATAAAGCCAAAGCTTGTTTAACCACACTCAATGTGAATGAAAAAGCAAAATATCATTATTAGTATAAATGTGGTAGTTTTTATGTATATTTGTTTGTTACTACCTGATGCTGAAATAAGATGACATTTTGTACACACAGACCTACATATAGGTTTTTTTTAGTAATTAAAATGAATATTATAATTACGAAAGGTTGGCAAGTGGCTATAAAGAAAATTAAATTAAAATTACAAAATAATCTCATTAATTACTTATTCGTATAATGATACGATATTTACATACAGTAAAACGTTATAATAAGGACACGAGGCTTAAAATTTATCATGTAACGTTGTATTTCGAATTATTACAATAATTATAGACTCAATATGTATCAAGTAAGCCGTTGGATTATCGAACATTACCAATCAGCTTCAGTTATTATCAATACATATAAATAAAATTGAAGTTTCTGTTTTTAATTTCAAATTAACGGCTTTTCACTAAATGCATAATATGAAAGTATATAGGGTACTAGCATCAAAAAATCATTTTTTATTTTTTTTGTTGTCTGTCTATCTTTCGGATAATTTCTGAAACGGCTGGACCGATTTTGACGGGACTTTCACTCGCAGAATGCTAATATAAGGAGTAACTTAAGCTACCTTTATTTTGTCAGAAAATTATAAAAACCGTTCAATTCATTTTTATTTACGACGAGCGAATCGGGATGGGTTTGCTTGTCTTTAATATATTCTGATACGAACGTTTCTTAACACGAGTAGTAATGAAACTACTGGCTGTGTAGTAAAGGTCAAACAGTACTACAGGTTAATAAGTTTGTAGCTATTTACAAAGGCTATGTAGAGATTGCGTTTGATTTTCGTGTGGTATTGGCTTGCCTATTGTTGAAATTTATCTAACAGTTTGATTGAATTTTTAGAAGACAGTAAGCTTTGAGAACGATGTGATCACCGCCAGGCTATTTCAACACATCTAATTATTGTTAATTTACAATTTAATTTAAAAAAGTGTGAGATTAAGATTAAAAAAAATTTTGTCTCGCTGAGTTTCTTTCGCCAGTTCTTCTCTGGTCAAAGGTTTCTTCTTTCAGAACTGTTAAACAAAATCGATAATAATTTGACAATATCTCTAATATTCTTACAATATAATTATCAAGTTCGTAAAAACGTAATAAAATCACCAAAATTTTTATAAACATATTAAAATATCTGTAACTACTCCTGATGATGTAAATTTACACGTAACATATACCGAGTAGGTTGTTTACACAAAGAACAGGTATCGCAATTCAGTCAACTATAACACTTAGTAACTAGACACAGTGGTAGCGAAGTAGTGCGGCGAGGCGCCGGCGCACGCTTTGTGTCTGCTCGGGACTGTGGAACGAACGCCGCACAATGTACGGCGACTATATAGTACACTAGCGACTCGCCCTCGCTTCGCTCGGGCTCTTCCCTAGATTTAGCACAGGTAAAGCCGCGGGATCCGCTAGTTATGCATATAAACCTTCCTCTTAAATCACTTTATCTATTAAAAAAACCGCATCAAAATTCGTTGTGTAGTTTAAAAGATTTAAGCATACAAAGGGATATAGGGACAGAAAAAGCGACTTTGTTTTATACTATGTAGTGATATTTAACTTCCTATCTTTTTGGTATACATATATAGTTAAAGTAGCTATCTTTGTCCATAATATAAGCTATATTGTATATGCGAAAGTGACTCTGTCTGTCAGTTACGTTTTACGCCTCACATTCTCCGCGAAATCAATTTTGATGAAGTTTGGTATAAAGAGGTTACTTATATCGCTTGCTATTTCGAAAAAACACATGGATATAGGCATAACAAGTTTGTATTCGGAACAAATCATTTCCCAAGTAAAGGAAAAACAATTTATTGTATTCTAAAATTTTGGTAAGAAATAAAGAATATTTCGGAGTTTATTAACTTAAGGAAAAATAGTGTGATTTAAAATTTTAAAGTACTTTACTTTCTTTTCTCTATCAATTTATATTAATTCGATAAAGAAAAGTTAAAACTGTAGATATATATTGAAAGACTATTTTGCTTATTTCTTTAAACGTTCTTATCTCAGGAACTATCAATTAGAATGACCAACAAGTTTAGTTATTAAATACGTGTATGAACATAAGTCACGCGTGTAAAGTCGCCGATAGCCACTAGTACTATACATGGCTAGCTATTTCATAAATACAAATAGAAAGTTTAAATTTGAAAACGTATTTATCTAAATAAAACGGTCAAGTACCAATTGGACTCACGCTCCGAGGAATCCGTACATTTACATACAAATATTTGCGTTACGAGTTTACTTGTACAGACTTTATATTGAACTAATCTGATTCTACACAATATTAATGGTTAAATTGATATATTTCAAAACTTTGTCGCCACGATTTTAAACACGAAATTTAGGTTATTTTTACCCTCGAGTGTAACTGGTGAAGTTTAAAAATCTACATTATATATAAAAGACACAGGTAGCCCAGCAGTAACGCGTTCGCTTGGATAACCGAGTGATGCGGGTTCGAATCCGGGTCTCGCACCTCTGATATTTTCATGTGCGAATCATTTCTATCATGATTACCACTTGTCTTGCGGTGAAGGAAAACATCGCGAAGAAACCTGCATGTCTGACAAAACCTAGCAAGTTTTCGAAACACATGTGAAGTCCACCAACACGCACTAGGCCAGCGCGGTGGACTATGGCCTGATCCTCCTCGTACTGAGGGAGGCCCATGCCCAGCAGTGGGACGTTAAAAAGGGCTGATGATGATGATATATAAAAGCCTAGTATATACCTAGTGAACATGTATGTCAATAATGTATATTTCAATAGAAGTTATTTTTCAATGGAGAATGCATATTCTACACGAGCGCCCACACAGTAGTCTAGAGCAGTGGCGGAGACACCATAAAACAAAGACCTCCGTCGCGTCTGTCTGTTCGCAATAAAATCAAAAACTGCACTGATTTTCAAGCTGTTTTCACCAATGGATAGAGTAGTTCTCAGAGAAGGTTTTAGTATATAATTTGACAAGTTTTTATATTCATTTACAAGCAGAACCCACAGCTTTAGTGTAAAGTAGAAATATTGAAATCTACTAAGTACCTATTCCTGTATATATATTCATCCTGAAGAAAATGCTAGATCTATTAACAGATATCTTGAAAGAAAAATAAAAAACTTCAAATAAGTAGATGTACTAGCCTTTACGTAGTTTCCAATGAATTGAATTTCTCCTTTGAGAAAATGATTAGAATAACTAATTCCATTAGCTTGTATTGAAAAACCATGATTGAAAAACTGTACTGGATAAAAGTAAAAATATTCTTGGAAATGATATTTGAGTAAGGGTTCCTTATGTGCAATAATTTAAACTTTACATTAACATGATCGATACTAAATCCCACATTTTATTATAATATGGACAAAAGAAGAATCTTTGGAAAATAATACTTTATTTTCCAAGAATTCTTGTCTCTTTAAGGAGATCTATAAAGTTGTAGAAGAAGGCTTACAAAGAAATAAGTCCTAGTAGTCACTTAGTAGGTAGTAGTAGTAGTAGGTAGTAGTAGTAGTAGGTGTGATACTATATCACTTTACTTCTTTATACCAACATAATAGATTAGTAGAAAAACGAGAGATCATAAAAATGTTAATTATTCTTTAATCTTCATACCTATGTGTTATTTTCATGATTAAAAAACAAGTTCTTAAAAACATGTAATTAACGAAATTCACTTAACATTATTCTAAATTTTAAATACATACAATATACATATTATCTATATATTAAATAATACTTTCTTAGGTTTACGCGAATATTTATTTTTTAATTATCACTACATAGTATAAAACAAAGTCGCTTTCTCTGTCCTTATATCCATTTGTACGCTTAAATCTTTAAAACTACGCAACGGATTTTGATGCGGTTTTTTTTATTAGATAGAGTGATTCAAGAGGAAGGTTTTTATGCATAACTAGCGGATCCCGCGGCTTTGCCTGTGCTAAATCTAGGAAAAAGCCCAAACGAAGCGAGGGCGAGTCGCTAGTTATATAATAAAATTCAAACCGAGTCAAATTTGTACATTAAATACTTTTTGGAAAATCTAATTGAAATAGACATTATTATCGATATAGAGGTCAAATCTATTGTTTTTAGAATATTTGTCTGTCTGTGAACGCATCACGAGAAAACCATTAGACGGATTTGGATGAAATTTGGTATGATGATAGCTGGTTACCCGGTCAATACGTAGGATACTTTTTACTGTGGGAAAACATCTCATTTCTGAGAAATCTTAACTAGCCGTTACAAACCGGCTATAAAACGTTACACGGTATGTGAAATCTATTTTGTTTCCGGTCTTTAGAACGCCGGTGGAGTCGCGGAAAATGATAGTTATAAATATAATTATGTTTAATTGTCAAACATATTTTATTTAAAAATATAATTTACACTCGCAGTAACGCAATAATATAACTAATAAGCGCCATATTATTGATTATTATTAAACATTTATTCTAACAGAAACTAACTAAGAAATAAAAATGTATTATACCTTAAGATCCCAACAGTATATACAATAATGTGAAAATCAGTAGATTTCATATACTTCTAAGTGGAATGTTTACTCTGTGGTCAGTTAAGACTAGCAATACGAATACGAGAGAGGCCATTTGGTTCTCTTAGCTAAATGTATAGGTTCATTGCTCAGTGCGATTACGGGCAAAGTACTCACAGTCGTATAACTAGCTAATTAGATACTTAAATAGGTTGTAAAGTAAATTATCCATGAAACTTTTATATATTATAGACAGAGATTATACAAGTTTTGCTGGAAATGAGGCAGTGGTAGCCAAGGCGCAACGCGCTTGCTTGGATAACCGAGTGATGCTGGTTCAAATCCGGGTCTCGCACGTCTGATATTTTCATGTGCGAATCTTCACTAACCGGTCTGAATTGAAAATTTTGTTTTGCATTGGATAGTCCGTTTATCAAGGAAGGCTATAGGCTATATTACATCGCGCTACGACCAATAGGAGCGGAGCATCAATAAAAAATGTTGCAAAAACGGGAGGTTTCCAGCCTTTAGAATGCGTGCGAAGCCGCGGGAAAAGCTAGTAATAGAATAAAACCCTATATCATCTATATCTCCGGTCTATAAAATGATCGCTATGCAAAACATTAATTTGATCCTATGCTTAATTTCTGGGAAAAAAAAATTACCTATTAAATTAGTAGAACCATTACTAAAGCATTATTTTTTTAAATAGCAAATATTTATTTACTTACCTTGGCTTCGCTCGGGAGCTTCATTTAAATTGAATGGTTTAAGAACGCATACAAGATAGCTTTAAAGAAATTATTTTTTTTACCAAGTCTTCCCAAGCGTAAATTAAGTCTAATCCAGTAAAGTTTCATCATAATCGAAACAATTGTAGAAACGCAGAAAGAATAACGTATATTAACTTTACCATGACACATGCTAACACGATTTTCTTAAGACTTTTAAAAATACAATTGTTTAACTAAACCGTTGGTACATTGTTTTGATGTGTTGTACTCGGTATTATTAATTTCACTATACAATAATATATATGTAGTCAGATTATAAGTACAAGTATTATATAATTTCAACAAAGGCATCTTATTAAACGAAAATGGGTAAATAATTGGACCGACGCAGCCTTCAACGTCAGGTCTAGCTTTTGTCATTGGTACTGGGGCCTGGGACGGCGGACTGTCTAATTTATTTAGGTCACTCAACACGTAGGTTAGCAGACAATAAAATTAAGATTTAGATACGCTTAGGGATATACTAACCGGAATATTATGGATACAAAATGTGTTGGTAGTCCTTGACGCTCAATCGGCTAAACAGATTTGGATGGAAATATCATCTATGGATACATTCCAAAGAAGCTTGGATTAATTAAACAATAACCTACAAGAAATCACAATTAAACTATTTCGGTGGTGTAGTGGCTAGCATATATATCTATAGGTCCTGGGTTCGAGTCCCGGGTTGGGCCAAGTTTAGTTATTGAATTTTTATGCTTAGCAAGTCTCAGTAATAACCCAGAGTTAGGAAGTTGCCATGTGTCACCCCCGTGCCTATGAGAGCACGTAAAGCTGTCGGTCCTGCGCCTTAACCTTACTGGTCGTGTCGAATAGTCGTCCCACTGGAGTATGAGAGTGATTTGAATAGAGAGTGCACTTGTATCTGGGCGTACACTTGTGTAACATAATATCTCCTGCGTAGTTGGCTAGTCTCAATGAGATGGACCGCCGTGGCTGGAAACGGTCGGAGATCATTATTATCAGACATCACGATTGATTTGATTATCTTTGATATAATGTTTTGCATATTTCATTCTACTTTGGTTTATAATTTAAAACGTTTTAGGATAATTCCTGTGTATTAAAGTATTTCATGAACATAAACTTTCAGCTGTTATCCTGAGGGATATTTTCGTTCCACCTAAAACTTTGCCTCTTGCCATTGCCCGGTGTCAAAATTCATGAGCCGCGAATTAACTAATAGTTATGCTAATTAGCGTTAAACTTCTACAAATAATTATCTTCATTACGTAATTTTCTCAAAACTTACTTTATTTATCGCATGGGAAATTATTTGTATGAGAAAAAATATTAAAAAGATTCTGATTACTTATATTACTGTTTATCTTTATTATTTATTATATTTTGTTTTAAAATACATTTTAACATTATAAATGAAACTATCTTCTAACTATCGGGAGAGACCCGTGACCATGTTTGCTGTAAAGCATTCGAAACGTCGGGAATCAAAAATCAAAATAAATCCGCGACAAAATTCGAAAAGATAGTTTCATTTATAATGCCAAATATTCGCGTAAACCTAAGACAGTATTATAACTTTTGACAATTACTATAGATTTTTTCTACCATAATATGCATAATATATTGTGCCTCTGTTTAAAAGATGGAACCGTACAAACACATGTATGTAAAGATGTATGAAAAGATATTGTTAGTAGATATTTTCGCTAATAACTTTTTCAATAACTTGATTATATTTTTATGGGTCATATTACTTATTAAGTATAGATTTAAAAAATCCTCTCTTAAAAGATGGGTTGGATGTAGCCTAACTTGAGCAATGCACAAACTCACTAAATTATAGTAACATTAAATATTATTTCAAGTATTAATTCTGTTTGTTTTATTTTGGTTAACCGCTTCAGTGTCGACTATCGACCGCAGGAGTTAGGTAAGATTTCGGTTGTCCTGCAATGGAAATGTCCGCTAAAACAAAATATTTTATTGTTATTTGTCTCACTAATACTAATTATATTAATATATAGCATTCATTCAGGTATTTCATCTCTCGGCCTGTTACGTTAAATTATCTATACTAATCTATACTAGTAATATTATAAAGCTGAAGAGTTTGTTCGTTTGGTTGAACGCGCTAATCTCAGAAACCACTGTTTCGATTTGAAAAATTCTTTTTGTGTTGGATAGTTCGTATATTGAGGAAGGCTATAGGCTATATTAAATCACGCTATGACCAATAAGAGCGGAGTATCAATGAAAAATGTTGCAAAAACGGGAGGAAAAGGTTTTTTTTGTATTTCAACCTTTAGAACGCGAGAGGAGCCGCGGGAAAGGCTCTAGTGGTACTATATGAAGCAACTCTTTTTTGTGGCAATTTGGTATTAATATTATAAAAATAAGTATAATCACTTAAGATAATAGTAGAAGTTCTGATAAAAATTATTTATTCAGCATTAAATTATTACAATTTTTTTACTGAACGTCATGACTCTACTGAGAAGAACTGTCGAGAAAAACTCAGCGGGACTAATATTATTAATTAACTTATTATTTTTGAAAACCAAGTGAAGCAGATTCATATCCAGCACCTCTGACAAAACATGATTACCACTTGCCTAATGGCAAAGAAAAATATGACGAGAAAGCCTGGATGTATGGAAGAACCTAGTAAATCTTTGAAAAAGCTTAGCACTATGCCCAGCAGTGGGAGTTTAAAACGGGTCGAATATATTGACAAAAAAAAATATTCGATAAAGAACTTACTTTATCTATATATTTCGTTTGGAGCAGTTGTTATTATTATTGTAATTAGAATGTATATAATCCTACTATACATATATTAAATCTAAAATGTTTTTGTTTCAGGTAATTCATATTAAACTCACATAAGCTTTCGTAGCTTTACTACGACTTAGACGCAGGTATTTACTTATTATTATAACCTAAATTTTAGTTCCATGAATAGGTTTATAGGTTGAATGGCAACACTCTTCAACTGTCTTTTACAAGTGAAATAGCGTGAAGTATATAGCAATTTGTAATATATAAAATAAATTAATATGGTGAGACATAGTTACACACAGCACCGTCTCGTTTTGTGATAAGCTACGAGGCTTTTGTTACGGATACCAGATAGGTGATATACTATACATATGAGAAATTTAAATACATACATATAAACTATAAACACCCATAACTGGAGTGCAACCATTCATGCTCAACAAATGCCTTCAGCGGGACTCGAACCCGCAACCGCTGCTTGTGTCCCAAACATGTCGTCATATTATGCTATTTCATAACTTTCATTTAGCTTAAGCTACAATTTCTTAAAATAAAATAAAGCAATATTAATTTTGTAAGATATTTCTCTTATTTATCAACAAAAGCAAAATTGTTTATTCATTTAATTAAAAGTCGTTACGGTATTTTCTAATTAAACGTTAAAATGTTCTGAAACATTTATTAAAGGTAAATAACAAGTTATTTGGTTATCACAACGCCTACGTATTGATAATTTGGGCAAACTGGAAGATAACAAAGGAGCTTTTATTACGTCATAGTACGAACAACTGTTATCAGTAGATGTAGAAATTTTGCGGATATCAAAAAGTATAGTATGTATCGTCTGATATTCTTAATAGGTTTTAATCCACTCATAAGAAATGCTACATATTTAATATTTAGGACAAGTGAAGAGAGCCTTAATACTATCCCACAACCTGAATATTTTATTAATCTTTATGTATATTTATTAATCTTTAAATCATAACTATTCTTTTATTATTATTAATTAGTGAATTATATTGTTCACACCCCTTCCATTACACTTTGCAAGTTCCAACACCTTAAGGTTGCCTGGAAGAGATCGCTGTTTAGCGATAAGGCCGCCTCGTGTACACATTCCTTTTATAAATTTTTCTTAGACTTGTTTTTCTTTGTGTGTACAATAAAGAGTATTTATTATTATTATTATTATTTTGTGGTACACTTTATTTAAAAACTATCACGTATATACATAGATTTGTGCTTTAACATAAGAATTTTACATATCTAGATCTATAGAAAAAAAAATATGGCCATTAATCAAAATGAACCTTAAGAAAATGGATAGAATGTTATTGTACTACTAACGCCATCTGTTAGAAAACCAAACATCAATTAAACAATATACAAAAGAATAATTAAAAAAAACTGTCTTAAATTTTATTACCCGTTAGAAAAAACTACGCGAGCCTTTACAAAGCTCAGCTTTTTGCTAGTAGTAGGTATTAAGACTGTGGAATTGTACAGAGTGTAATTGAAGTAAAATAGCCAGAAAATGTTTTAAGATTCTACTAATATTGTATATGTATGTACGACAAGGTGACTCGGTTTGTAGTGACAGTTGGGCAAAATTTACATCGCCAAAGTGGCGTAGAAATAGAGCCGTTAAAAGAAAATATTTTTTTATATGATATTTGGGACTTTGACATTTCATTTCGCGATCCATATTTTTTTATTTTACGCAACATTGGCGAAGTAAATTATGCCGGCACTCCTAGAAGACATTAAAAATAACTGAATTGAATTATTTTTAGTCTCACATTACTATTATTTCCATAAGATCGCACCTAACGTCTGTCATAGACTAATTAAAGTATAATCTATGAGGAATACCTCATAGATTATACTTTTTTTTATAAGATTGCAACAAATTATTTCTTCAATCATCAACATTATTGAATAACATAAATTAGCAAGATGGCTTATCTTAAAATAAATTAACTAACAATTTTAGTACTATAAAAAAATTATG
Source organism: Boloria selene (assembly GCA_905231865.2). NCBI lineage: Eukaryota > Metazoa > Arthropoda > Insecta > Lepidoptera > Nymphalidae > Boloria > Boloria selene. The sequence goes on along the minus strand of HG993140.1, from coordinate 12,778,605 downwards.
AAAATAATAATCATAAAGTGGAAATCGCCTCAATTATTACGCTTTTTACCAAAATTTTAAAGCTTCCGCCCAATTTTATTATGTATATCGAAATTATAGGTAAACGTTGCATAAAAAATGTTTGACAAAAAGTTAAGTTTTGTTTAAAAAGGGAAAGTTTATAACCCAAAATTAAAAGTATAGAAGGTCGTCTATACAAATAGACTCGTATATGCAAAATTCGCAGGACGTGTGTTATTCGGATATCTAAGTTAAATATGAAATATAACTTATTAAATGAATTTGTTTCGTAATTAATTTATATTTTAATGAATAATTACCGTTAATAAACCTTTTTCATTCCGCTCACGATCCCTTGACAAATGGCCACAAGAAGTTTTGCTGGCGTTTAATTTGCATGCTAACTTTTTGCTTTGACCTCCATGGTATAGTGGTAACGAAATCAATGTTTTTAAAATAATCTAAATTATATTTATATAGAAACAAAGACATTTTCGAATGGCGAAGTAGGCACACGCTCTACTAGCAACTTATACTCTTGGTATTCACTTACACCTACATACAAACTAGTATAAAATTGCTTTGACATACAATTTTTGTTATTCTTAGATTAGTTAAAAAAATGATACATGTAACGTTTTATTAACTTAAACTAATGATTTAAAAGTATCCATTAATTAATGATATTTATCATTAATGGTGTTAAGATCAAATAACATCAATAAATTTTAATCTTCACATAATTACTGATCCCGCGATCCCGTCGGGTTTGATTAGTAAGGCGCCGACACGCTGCCCGGCCTACGTCAAACCTTATAGCGTCTGCACGGTAACCCACTTTTTTCATCTATACTAATATTATAAAGAAGTAAAGTTTGTTTATTTGTTAAATTGTAAGGGGTAATCTCGGGATCTACTGAACCGATTTTAAAAATTCTTTCACCAATAGAAAGCCACATTATTGCTGAGTGTCATAGGTTATATAAAAAACCGAAAAATAAAAAGGCTTTTACGTGGTAGTCCGTTTTGCAAAGTGAATCGGAGAAAAAACGGTCGAATGAAAGCGTTTCTACGAACGCTGCCTTAACTATGAAAGATATATTTTTGAGTTCTAGAGAAAAGATGTGGAGCTTGAAAATGCCTCCAAAAAAGTCAACGACAGCATATGTCTAACTTAAAAACACTATGTACTAAAAAGGATTATTTAAATTATGCCCAACGAAGTGGGCACGGGTCAGCTAGTATATAATATATACATACGTATATACTTGTAATATATTGAAATTATTTGAAGAGTTTTCATTGAACATTAAATTTAGCTACAAAATTATTCTTTATAGTGTTTTATTACAAAGTTTAAAAATCTAGGATAAATAAATAACACATAAAATATATTACTTGTGAATTGTTTTATTTAAATAACTATAAAGGTTAACTTTTTTTTATTGGTTCAGTCCCCTTCGTACATTAGCTTTTCCAAGCGTAGCGTTTTGCAAACGAGTCAGTCGTTGCTACGCAGAAAATGTAACGTGGGGTGCGTCAAAACGGTTGTAATTAAAAAAATGTAATGTTAAAATATTATTAGAAGCTCATCTCCAGTCTATAAGCCTACAAGTAATAGTAGTAAGGCCTTTAGTAACATCCCACTACTGGGCATTGGATGTCTTTCAATACGAACGAGATCAGGCTGTCCACCGCAGGACAAGTGTGTTTGAGAACTACACATGTCATTTGATTAAAATATGTTGGGACATTATTTCACACAGCGCCATCTAGTTCCGTGGTAAGCTACGAGACTTGTGTTACGCATACCAGGTAGTTAATATACTACATATATAAATTTAAATACATAGATATTATAAATATAAACACCCATGACTGGAGTACAAACAATCGTTCTCAACAAATGAATGCCCCCAACGGGATTCGAACCCGCGACCGCTGGCGCAGAAAGCACTACCCACTGAGCCAAACGTGTCGTCAGATTACTTTCTAGGTTCTCTCAGATATGCAGTTTTTCTCACAAGGTTACCGTAAGACAAATAGCAACCATCTTTAAAATGATTTGCATATAAAAATATTAACAATAAGATCCTGGATTCGATCCCGTTTGGCTAAGTTTCTTACGAGACCGTGTTACCACTGAACTACCACTGCCTTAGAGGTAACCGTAGTAAAGACAATTACTACGTTATTTCGCACCACTACTCACTAATACACACAAACACGAGGCATAATAATTAACAAGAAATTTGTTTACAGTTTTCCTTCAGTTCTTTTTTGTCGACGGTAGTAATATAATCCATATTATAAAGAAGTAAAGTTTGTTTATTTGTTAAATTGTAAGGGATCTACTGAACCGATTTTAAAAATTCTTTCACCAATAGAAAGCCACATTACTGCTGAGTGTCATAGGCTATATAAAACACCGAAAAATAAAAAGGCTTTTACGTCCGTTTTGAAAAGTGAATCGGAGAAAAAACGGTTGAATGAAAGCGTTTCTACGAACGCTGCCTTAACTATGAAAGATATATTTTTAAGTTCTAAAGAAAAGATGTGAAGCTTGAAAATGCCTACAAAAAAGTCAACGACAGCATATGTCTAACTTAAAAACACTATGTACTAAAAAGGATTATTTAAATTATGCCCAACGAAGTGGGCACGGGTCAGCTAGTATTCTATAGTTTGAATTCAATTCATTTATTTCCTTTAATGGCTTCCATAAGTGCCAGTTGGGTACAGTTGACTTATCCAATGTCGCGTAGAATGGAGAATACACGTTATATATAGACTGATCGGCGAATTCTATTAGTTGCAAACCTGCGTAATATATAGGTATAAAAATAATTGAATATTCAAATAACAATAACCTTAGCTAATGTGGGGTCACGGACATTGAGACTTCCTTTTCTTTCCCAAATTATCTACCATTTACTAGTTAGATAGCGACACCTGAAAAGGTATTATAATCATATGTAGTAGGTACAGCCAATATAGTTAACGCATTAATGCAGTTTTGTCTAAAGAACCTTTATAACTCCTCACTTATTTTTTTTCCTTTCAGACGATCTATGTTTATAACATATTGAAATCCCGTGATCCGTATCTGTGGTTCCTCCCATTACCATGATTGTTGTAAAGCATTCCAAACGGAATAAAAAATGAAACTAACAATATAACCTCCTCCTTTTTTGAAGTCGGTTAAAAACAATGAACCGCTACACGGAATGATCAATTCAGATTCAAAAATATTGCAATGACAAATTTTGTCGCTTAGTGCCTATAAATTTTGAAATCGATTGTATAAGCTCATCTCTTGTAGCTAGCCTCTTCTAAATCTAAGATTAAGTTTTCTTTTATAACAGAAAAAAAGATTTTTTTTTTTTTTTTAATTCTTATTCTATTTAGGGACTTTTAAAGCATAATGCTAAAATGTCAGCCCCATCGTTCCCTAAAAATATAAATCCTACATCAACTTATATAACTACAATTACAATCCTATTTATTAAACCTAAAATTGTAAATCATTTTAGCTGCCATTGAGGTAGGCTCCGTCAATATGCTCTGAAAAATACCCATATTCATTAAATTTAAGTCAAATTGGGATATCAACTCACGACGTTTCTCCGCGTTCCGGACACATTCCACTAGGAAGTGTTGTACATCCTCTTCTACTCCGCACATGTCACAATTTGGCGAGCTTACCTTTTTCATAATATATGCAAACTTGTTAAGTGGAATATGTCCAGAACGCAATCTGAGGGCCGTAACTGTTTGTTGACGCGTCAATTTTACATCCGAGAACCACGGGATATGAGGAGGCTCGTTTTTAATAATTTTGTACCAAATTCCTTTATCTTTCGATCTTTCATCAAAGTACTCTTTCCATATATTAAAAATGTCTTTTTTATATTTTACTAACACATCAGAAGAATTTGGCTTTATTTCCAGTAATGTACCTTCAATTATGGCTCTTTTCGCTAAACTGTCAGCCTTCTCATTTCCCGTTAATCCAATGTGGGACGGGACCCATTGTACTTTTACAGATATATTTCTATTATACAAATTAACTATTAACTTTAACACATTATACGCTACTGAAACCCCCCTCTTCCCTTTAACACATCCTACTAAATGAAATAATGCACTTTTGCTATCACAGAAAATTACTATCTTCCTTAAGCCCATATTTATAGCATATGACAGAGCCTCACTTATAGCAGCTAATTCTACAGACATAATTGAGACATTATGGCTAATTTTGAACATTCTGCCAAAATTACAATTTGGGTCATAGAAGGAGCAACCAACATTTATTCCATCTTTAGAACCATCTGTGTAAATCGAGTACCACTCAGTATAATTTTCATTTAATTCATTGATAACTTCCTGTTTTAATATATTAATATCAAGAAACCTTTTAGCACCTTTAACACAATTTAAATTAGTGATAATTACATTATTTACCTCGACGTTAGATACCCATGTATCCATAGAAAACATTTCTAGAGTATTGGATAAGCTTATATATTCCTCTTTCGTTTTTAAAAACACAAATGGTAATAGAGGTTTCTTTTTCTTATTCCAGTATCGGTTGTTAAGCAGTAGACTAAGTTGAGAAATACACTTGATGGTTTCACTTTCACACCAAGACTGACGTATAACACAATATTTTGTAGCAAGAAAACGTCTTCTAATAGAAAGTGGAGGAATGCAAAGATCGTTCTCCATTACATGAATTGGTGTAGATCTTATATATCCGCCTATAACTCTCATAGCTATATTTTGTATTTTATCCAATTTATGTAAATGTACCTTTGCACTGTTATCGATGAGAAATGACCCATAGTCCAGTCTACTCCTTATCAATGCTAGATATAACCTACGCAAGTGGTGTGGATGTACACCCCATCCAGATCCAGCTAGTACTTTTAGTAATTGTATAGATTTACCTGCCTTTGCACAGATTTCATTTATATGCTTTCCCCACCGTAGCGACTTGTCCAACCATAAACCCAAATATTTAATGCTTTCAACTGATTCTAGCCTTGCTCCATTAACAAAAACATTTACATTTTGCCGTCTATGACCTCTACTGAAAATACATAGTTTGGTTTTAGTGTTCGATATTTCTAGGCCTAACTTATTAAGTAAATATATCAAAGTATTAATGGCTTCTTGTATGTTTACAACACTTTCTTGGAATTTATTATGACTAGAATACAATACAAAGTCATCAGCATACTGACTTAAATAAACATTCTGAATTCACTGACAAATTTCTATAGTAGCCACATTAAACAATAAAGGAGAGATTGGATCTCCTTGTGCAAGTCCTGTACTTGTCCATCTCTCGTAGAAGGACTCGTCAGTGTCAATTCTAACTTTTAAACGTCTTTCATTTAAAAAAAGCCAGATGTAATTACATATTAAAGAACCAACTCCTAAATTATCCAATGTAGTTACAACAGTTTCGGGTAGTACATTGTTATAAGCTCCCTCTATATCGACAAAACAAGCAACTGTTTGTATATTTTTCGTAAACCCTATTTGAATGTGTGTTATAAGACGAGATAAATTATCCAAACTTGATTGGCCTCTTCTAAAGCCCGTTGTTTTTAGAGAAAAAACATGATTTTTTTCAAAAAACCACTCGAGTCGCTTATTGATCATATTGTGTAAAGTTTTGATAACGCATGACATAAGAGAAATTGGTCTTAATTTATTAATATTATTACTGCTGTTATCACCCCGCTTAGGGATGGCAACAACTTGTATGGTTCTCCATTGACTTGGTATATATCCTACATTAAAGACAAGATTAAATATTTTTAATAAATATAGTTTTGCAATACTTGGTAAATTAAATAACATTGAGTATGAGATTTCATCATCACCCGGGGCGCTGTTTTTCTCTTTAAGGATGTTGTCTAATTCATTCAACGTAAATTCTGTTTCTAAGATTGCATTTCTTGAGTTGAATGCAGGTTTTTGTATGGAAACGAAGTCAGGAGACAGAGAATGTAATAGTTGTTGCTTTTCCTCTGCTGATGCACAAGTTCGAGTCTTTCTCACACCTTTCATCCATTGCATCTTATGCCACATATCCATCGCAGTCATACTTGCATCTATACTATCACAAAATTTATACCAGCTAGTGGCTTCGGCTTTTTTTATAACTAAACGTGCTTCTCTAATCTTTTGTTCCAAAAATTCGAGATTATCTGGTGTTGGGTTTCGTCTAAAATGTTTAAGCGCTAATCGCCTTTCCGCTACTATCTTAGAAAGCGTTTGATTCCAGTAATGTTTAGGTACAAAGTTTTGATTTATATTTTGACTATACTTATATATTGGGATACTCTTATCTGCAGCTACATTCAGTTGTTGACTAAACCAATCATACATTTGCTGAATATCATTAAACTCAATGTTAACTTCTGTAAATATTTTTGTTAGTGTGTCTTTATATTCCTGCCAATTAGCTTTCCTATAGTTTTTTTTTCGGACAAAACGTATGGAATCTTCATAACCAATAGAATATTTAATTATCAAGTGATCACTACCAAGGTTTTCATTAGTAACTTTCCAGTCAAAATTTGACGCTATATCAACAGAACAAAAAGTTATATCGGGTGAAGACTGTTGTAACAAACCATTAACAAGTTTTACTCTAGTAGACATACCATTGTTTAAGGAAATATAACCATTGTGGATAGAACTGTCAAATAATTGACTTCCTCGAGTATCTATTTTATTGGACCAAGATGTGTGGTGTCCATTAAAATCTCCGGCAATAATTGTATTTTTCGAAAAAGAAGTAAATAAGTCATCCCAATGGGATTGACTTGTGTTGACACTAGAGGGGCAATAGACAGAGATAACATTTTTTAATAATTTACAATTCAAAATTTTTACATGTAGAACTTCAATACCCCTACTCTTGACACTAAAAGCACTTTTTATTGTTTTTAAAGATTTATGTGTTAAAATTGCTACACCTCCGTATGAGTCTATCCTATCGTTTCTATAAATGTTATACTGACTGACCTTTAAGTTTGAATTAATTCGTAGCCAAGTTTCACTTAGAATAGCAATATGAACCTTTTCCGTACTTAATAGTAACTTAAAGTCTTTTAGTTTTGGCCTGAGGCTTTGTGAATTCCACTGTAGAATGTTTAAAGCGTACTTATGATACACTACATCAGCCATTAAGATAGGAAAGTATTCTGTTAGCTATGTCATTCCCTTTTATAAACATCGTCAATAAAGCACCTATTTCCCGCACTATTAACCAGACCACATCAATAAGCTTATCTTTCCATTCTCTTTTTGATGAGATTATTTCTCTTATGTTGTTTAAGAGTCTCTTGATTTTACTTTCATCCTTATTATTGGTAGAATCCTTATGAGATTCTGATTTGTCCTTGGCTTCTAACGAGCTTACCGTTTCATACATCCTTTCTGTGCCAGTTTGTTTCTTTCCTTTCTTGCGTGTTTTATGTAAGTTTTGATTGGTGTTTTCAATGTTGTTATCATCCGAGTCAGTATGAGACATATTATGGTCATTAACTTCAAAACTCTGAATTTCGGGTGTCGTTATAAGGGCATCTCTATAAGAACGCGAACGTGCTTGGTTTAGGTGGTTGGTTAAAATGTTCTCTTGAATTATATTGGGCGTCTTTTCTCTCACATTTATTTCACTTATCTGGCATTGTTGCTCGCAATAAACATCTAACGCCTTTTTATAAGTAAAATTTTTTTGGCACATGATATTTCTTATCTTCTTCTCTTTAATAAACATAGGGCATTTCTTATCTAATGCCATATGGGCACCTTTGCAATTAATACAAAAGAAGCGTTTCGCGTCGCAATTTTGATGGTCTTGGGCGCATTTCGGGCATTTGATCTTCTTAGACGGACAGGATCTGAGTAAATGTCCAAATTTCCAGCAGGCAGAACACTGCGAGACTGGAAAGGTGTATGGTTCAACCTTGAGCCTGTACCCGTATCCTATTATATACGGGGGTAAGGTTGTGCTTTTAAAAGCCAGACGTATTGTTGTACTAGGTACCCACTCACTGTTATCTTTTAATCTTCTTAGTCTTCTCATTGATAGTATTTCTGCCTCACATTGGAACTCCTGCATTATTTCTTTCTCTTCAATATCTAAATCTATATCTTTAACCACACCATAAGTAATTTGGACTTCATTGGTGGGTTGGCATTTGTAGTCTAAATCAAGAAACTTTTCGTTATTTAACAGCTCTTCTGCATCTTTTTTACTAGAAAATGAAATTAGCGCTTTATATGGACCCTTGTATTTGATCTTAACAATGTTTTTGATATTTTGTGACTTCATAAGCTTTGCCAAACCTATTTGTCTGGGCAAAAGTTCCTTAGACGATAAACAAACTTCATACAATTCTTCGTCAGATGTACTTCTATGCACACGCTTAGGTCTCCTTTGAACTGTAATAAATTCGTCCTCTTCATTTTTATTTCCTTCACTTTCCTGTCTTAGCCTCTTCTCCACGTTTCGATAATTCATATTTGACTCATTAATTTCTACATCTACTTGTTGCTCACATACACTAACATTCAGCACTGCGTCTTCCTCTATATCACTCGAACACGATATAGTTACATTTTCATCATTAAGTTTATCCATTATCTTTATAACTCAACATGAGGGTAGAGTTGAAAAAAGATAATAGACTGTGATGTATTTACGTAAGGATCGTGCACTCGCGACCGATAACGACGCGCGACTGAGAAAAAAAAAGATATAAATAAGTTCTTGAAAGCATTTCTCGAATTACCTAAATAAATTTTACTTTCTTATTCGTCAGCTTCAAAGATATTCTCGATACTTGACTTAATTTATTATTAATAGTATGTTAATTAGATCTTATACAATATTAATTACATTTATATGGAAAATGGCCACCGCCCTTGACATTCTATCTAAGCAATGATAACGATGATAAATTGCTTTATGAAAGTTGTTTAATAACATATATTACTATATAGTTTGGGTCTTGAGAATTGGCTCAACTTTAATTAACACAACTAGTGGCATAACTATAAATTATAATTTTTTTTTGACTTTATATATACATTTATCTTTAAAATTATTTTTAACGATTTTAAAACGTACTACTACTTGTTGCTGAGTTACAAAATATACTAATTTATCTATTTTCTTTCTAATTTCAAATTCGTTACATACAAAAATACAATCTTTCCTTTTCATAATATTAAGTATAGATTTATTCCTGGTTCCTCTCATACGACTGTGGCGTTCTACTGTAAAAACACAACCTGTGGTCAGGCCCAAAACTGACAGCTTTACGTGCTCCCCGCGACATAAGGGTGAAACACCCCCAACTTCCCAACTCCGGACCTTTTTTAGGATTTTTAATTGAAAAACTTGCTACTCACGATTTGAACCCGGAAATTGAATAAAAATTAATATAAGTAAAAAAGTAAACATATACATACATAGACAGTGGTAGCCCAGCGGCAACGCGCTTGCTTCGATAACCGAGTGATGCGGGTTCAAATCCGGGTCTCGCACCTCTGATATTTTCATGAGCAAATCATTTATATCATGATTGCCACTTGTCTTACGGTGGAGGAAAACATCGTGAGGAAACCTGCATGTCTGAGAAAACCTAACAAGTTTTCGAAAGGCATGTGAAGTCCGCCAACACGCACTAGGCCAGCGCGGACGACTATGACCTGATCCCTGACCCTCGTACTGAGGGAGGCCCGTGCCCAGCAGAGGAACTTCAAACAGGGCTGATGATGATGATGATGACGATGATACATATATACAAAATAAATAATCCATATATATTTTTACACTATCTTTGTATATAATTAAGGCAGTAAATAAGTATATGTACATAACAAAAGAATCATATTCATATTCTTAAAACTAAATCGCTCTATGTGTTCAGTAAAGTCAACAATAGCCAGCAATATTACTATTATTTCTGCAAATATGAAAGGAGTTTACGTAAATAGATATTGTTATTGAAATACCCTATCTCGACGGATTGACGGATTATTTTACAAATTGGAGTGACTTCTAAAAATATCGTTACAAAAACATTTCCATTTTGAATTAAAGTTTTCTTGCGGATAATCTCATTGTGATGAACGAATTTTTTTGTTTTCCTTTTTAATATATCTTTATATTATTATTCTTAATAATCCTTACAGCAATGTTATTTGGGATATACAGATATTGCCGAAGTAAATTTAGAGACATAATAAGGAAGGAGATGCAGAGTATGCCAGATTTAACTGCTGCAGTATAATATGTTGGGACAACATATAACATGTTGATTTTTCAACTTTAGTGTTATACGTCTATATAAAGTGCAGTGTACCTACCTATATGTTATTCAGATAATTATATTAACTCAAATAGTGCAAGTGAAAAATTTAGCTAAATAACGTAACAGATTAAGTTCGAAAAGCTATACTTGGTGATAGAAATAAGTAAAGGGTAAAATTAATTATAATAAACATGTAATAATAATAACAATATTTTATACAAAACAAAATTGTAAGTTTAGAATTTAATTTTATATACTTTTTTTATTTTCACATTTGATTGTTTTAAAATTTTTACAACTTTATATGTTGTTAATTTTGTATTTTTCATATTATTTTTTTCTTTTTTAAAGAGGGGGAATATTGTACCTATTGTAATGTGCATAGATCATGTAACATGTATTAAAGACAGATCGATTTATTTTAAGATATGCTTGTCAGTCTCTCACTAGGTCTCATATGTGCACTACACCTTTAAATAAAAGTATAATAATAACTTCTTATTATTTTAACCTAATGTCCGCCACAAGTTGAATAATATTAATTTATAATTTTTTTATTGCAAGGAGCTTAATTATTTTTTGGATTTTCGGTTCAAAGAAAAACATAAAAAAACCACGACATTTCTAATATTCCTACTTCGCTCTAGTGCTTCCCTAAGTACCTATCTAACATTTGTCATAAATATGGTGGGACTATATTACACACAGCACCATCTAGTTCCGTGGTAAGTACGAGGCTAGTGTTTTGGATGCCAGATAGTTGATACACTACACTTAATAAATAATAATAAATAAGCCATTTATTCCAAATCTCACTTTGATATATATATACGTACATTACAATATTTGTTAGTAGTTTCTTGCTTTATTAGTTAGTTGATTAATGTTAGTATTATTTATGAGATTTGAACCCCTGTTTTGGTAAAGGCCTCCTCCATCCCACACACTACACTTATATAACTTTAAATAAATGCATACATATTATAAATATAAACATATGACTGGAGTACAAATATTCGTGCTTAGCAAATCCCCCAGCTGGAGTAGAACCTACGACCGCTGGCGCAGGAAATAGGGTCACTACAAACTAAGTCAATCGTGTCGTCGTCGTCGTATAGGTAGCCTATGTGTTGTTCCAGGTCATCTTCACTAATATTATAAAGAGGAAAAGTTTGTATGTAAGTATGTTTGTAACGAATTGGCTCAAAAAGTACTAGACCAATTTTAAAAATTCTTTCACCAATTGATTAAAATAGCCTATATCACTGATTAATATAGGCTATTTTAATTGCAAGGAAAAAATAAGGATCCGTACTAAAACTACAATAGCAGGAGAGGAGGAGGAGAAATAGGTAGCAGAGTATATTAGAGCTGGAGTAATTTTGGAGAATTTTCAACCCAGCGAGTGATCGAATGAGTTTAGTAGCGATTAAAAAATGAACGCGGGCGAAACCGCGCGTATTGCTAGTAATACATATATCTATATACAAATAATGAAACCTCTGCAAATACATAATAGTGGTCCGATTATTAAGCATATAAGCTATTTGCATATGTTAAATAGAACAGTCTGGTGTTTAAAAATTCAAATACGAGTGGGAAAATGACAAAGGTGCAAATTACGTCAATATGTACTGGTCAAGGTTGATTATCTACTTGGGACCGATCTTATATAATTATTTTAAACGATATCGCTTATATGGTTATAATAATCTTTTAAATTTAACTGTACTTAAAAACTTATCAAAACTAACTAGTTTTTATATAATTAAGTTTAATTTTAACTTTTAATTTAATATTTGTGCATGCTGAGATTATCTTTAAGTAGAAAAACATTTAAACAATGTACTTTATCATACGTATAATAATGTATTTTCTGTTGACAGTCCTAAATAAAATAATTAAATTAAATAAAACGTTTCTAATGGATATTTTTAACCTAATTTTATCTTTTCTTCAATTAATAGGAAAATTGAGAAAATTACTATTAAAATAATATACATATTATGATTTGTAACGATTCGGAATATGAGTGAAGTCACAGCAAGTAATAGATTCAATATATCTTCCACAACAAACCGACCAAAAGGACACGTACAGGACTCATAAATAAAAATAATCCGAAATTAATGGACTCCCTTTTGTATCTCGATCTTTTGACGAGTAAGAACTAAGCTCCTTGCTGAAAATCCACAAAAAAATCTCTGTCAAATATGTACATAGAGAAAGCGACATTATTAATTATAATTAATTAAGAATACGTATTAAGCCTATATTTATATATAAAACTGAAGAGATTTTTTTTTGTTTGTAAAATTATAATAATATCTAAAGCAAACTATTTAATATAAACAAGGTAATATAACACCACCATCGTTAAATCCTTAGATAAGCGAGCGGAGCCACGATATCTATATTGTATGCAACTACGTATACATATTTTCTTCTCGTAGACGATAATTACTTTCAATTAAAAATAATCCTAAGCATTAAAAGCACTCCACAAAAAAATAAATTAATTAAAAATTAGAAAAATTAGAAAAAGACCGACATAAAATAATAAAAATGAAAAAATATGAAATTCGTGATTGTTTAATTTCATCCACAGAATTGATATATTCATCTGCTCTGTGGTTTCATCAAACATAGCTAAGAACACTCTCATTTAAGTCACATTTTAAACAAAAAAAAACAAAATCAACATTGGTTCATGGCCGTTCGTGAGCTACGAATTACGATGCCACGGACAGACATACACATTATACACACGTAGTTTTTGCGTTGGGGGTTAGAAAATATAATAATGAAATAAAGAACAATAAACTGCTAAGGGTTGCATTCTAAAGTCTATTTTTTTAAAGTTTATCATTTACTTTACTATGTTAGGTCGAAACAAATCATTGAAATACGTGTTATTCTCATCTAGCAATATTATTTTGTAAATTCGTCTTCATCAGAATAATAATATATTATTTAAAAAGAATAAACATAGGATATAATTACTTGTATTTCTGGACAAAATGGTCAATTTTCTTTAGAAATACCAATAAATGTATGGTCAAACAAGCCATATTGAAGTAAAATAGTATACTCAATGATGAATGGTCTCTTGACTGAGTGCTTGCTCGCGTAAGAACCCTCAACTTTGAATTCGTTTACTCATAGGAATCACTATCTCTATAAAACTTTTGCTTTATTCTATTGTATTTACTTTAATACAAGATGCTAGATATAATATTATAATTCAATAATTCATAAATGTTCCTTAACTTTTTTCTTCAATTTCACTAAGAAGTTTGTTTGAACATGCTCTTTTTACGTTTCTTAGACTACTTGTAAAGACAAGTCTATATCATGCTGCCACCTACGGGCGAGTATATCTATAATAAACGACGCGGACGAAACCAGGGCAGTACGTTAGTCTTATAGTCATTTAATAAAGCTACGTATCGATTTGTACGCGACTAATTTTGTACCCAGCCAATTACTGTACGTATGGTAGCGGCGCCTGACGAAGTATTTGCATGAGCAAGCAAAATGCGGTTTGAAACAAATAGAACCTAACTTTGAATATTATGTTATGATAAAACTAGAAAACATTTTGTGTTTTATGTTCTAGGTGTTAGGAATGTATTTGAATTGCAGGTCGTAGATAGAAATTTACGTAAATATAATTTTGGTGATTTATTTGCTTAAATTGCAATTTGTGTTTGTTGAAAGCAGTTTTTTTCATAAGTGGGGATCGAACCTATTACTGTAGTTCTTACGTCAATGCAAATGTGCTTAAATTAATATGAACTCTAAAAACTCTTAAAAAATGCATTTTATATTTAAAAAATGTTATACATAATCTTATAATACGACCTACTGTTGGCTTATCCACGCGATACGATATACAAGTACATGTACGTCTAGAGTCTAGACATTCATTTATTGCTTTATTTTAACTCTACAGTACTAAATTATCTCACAATGGTAGAATGTATTGGTGTGTTAACGCAATTCTAAGAGTCATTCTCTTAATTTAATAAAAATTGGATAAGTCATTACAAAATAATCTAATAGTTAGATTCCGGGATGGACATAGGACAGTTTTTATCCAGGAAAATATTATATTAAGTAAGGCATATAAAACATCATACCTATGTCTATCCATCTATCTATTCAATACTCAACTTCAAAATATGTTTAGGGATGAACCAGAGCGAAGCGAAGTAAAAAGTCTAAAGAAAACATTTCACAACGCTTTGTAACAAATGTGTCACATAGTTTTCATTTATGGTGTATATCAATGACGTCACTGGAGTCAAGTGGTCTGCTGACGTCACTCGATAAAACCATCAATTTCACTTGATTGTCGCCTCCGACGCAATTGTATGAAATTAAGTACAAATAATGTGTCGCGTCCGGCCTTTTCCATTGTGGATGATTTTCTTCATGTAAGCTGTATATTGCAACTTCTATAGATAGTTAAATATATTTAAAAATATTTGTACTAAATATGTATGCATATAAGACAGTGGTAGCTCAGTGGTAACGCGCTCGCTTGGATAACAGAGTGTTGCGGGTTCAAATCCAGGTCTCGCACCTCTGAGATTTTCATGTGCGAATTTTTTCTATCAGGATTACCACTTGTCTTACAGTGAAGGAAAACATCGTGAGGAAACCTGCATGTGTGAGAAGACCTAGCAAGTTTTCGAAAGACATGTGAATTCCGCCAACACGCATTAGGCCAGCGCGGTGGACTATGGCCTAATCCCCCTCTATTGAAGGGAGGCCCCTGCCCAGCAGTGGGACGTTAAAAAGGGCTGAATAAGTCTTACGTTAGTTTGTAGATATTTATTTATGTATTTCTGGCTTTGACTCTTTTGGTTACCCTTTTCCTTCTGTAATGTGTATTTTTTAATGAAGTGTGTTTTTTGGGTATTTGTTATAATTTATCTTAATTTAATTAATAAAAACTGGAAAAGAAACATTAACACATTAACTACTTAGATTAAGTATGGAGGAAACATGGGCGGTACATAGAACAACCTTTTTACGCAAATGGAGTGCTTGTTGAGTGTTTGGTTGGTAACAGGAAAAAGTAAAATAATGCTGCTAAAACCAAACATTATACAATATTTTAGTTTTTTTACGTATTCATTATTTATATTATTTGTTTTATACTTTTTTCATAAATTGTTAAATAAAAAACAACTACAAAGCTAGCCATTTTGTAATTTTCTATAACATATAATTTACTACAACATGTCATGAATACTGTGAAGATTTAAAAAGTGACACGAATAATCTATGCCAGTATTAGCAAGGGGTGAGAATCAACAGGCGTCCCGGCGGCGCCAACACTGATTACAGGCCGTCGATTAAACTAGGGCTGTGTACTATTACCATATTTATATTTCTTATCCTATAATAAAATTGTTTTTGTATATACTATTCACATAACCTTGCTTTAACTACATTTTAAATTAAAGAAAAACTACATTTTTAATAACTGTATTCATGCTATGTAAGAAACCTTCACGATATATGAAGAGTAACTCGTCAAAGTAATTGGAATCGGTAAAATATTTCACAAATATGTACTAGATAGTGATAGCCTAGTGGTAACGCGCTCGTTTGGATAAGTCATATGCGGGTTCAAATCCGGTTTTCGCACATCTGTAAAATTGCTAGTCTACCATACCTCTAATCTTTATTTTCCATAAAAGAAACATAACACAAAGCGAAAATTAGAAAAAGAGGCTGATAGTAAGAAATACAGCGAACTAACTCAAATCGGTGAATAAATATGCTGATAATGCTACTCATATATATTGAATAGAACATGTATAGGATATCATTCGGTTTATACTTGTATAAATGTTTATAATATGTTCTATAACCGAAAAATTATTTCTTATGAAATCTAATTTAAAATTTAAGACTAAATTGTATTGTTACTTCTTCACGCTTCAACTGTTGGACAGATTTGGATAAAATTTAGTACAGAGATAGATCACGTCACACGAATATAGTGAAAGAAGATAGTTAGAAAAATAAAATACTTTGAGTATTTTTCCGTTTTTATTACATTCAGCCCTATCTAGCTTGGTTTAGTTACCAAATTTTTATTATCACTTCGATGTTATATCGCTCGTTGGTGTAAATTATGTGTAACAACTCGTAATAACATACTACTGTATGAGTTATGACCTATAGAGCAGTTTAAAGGCCAAAGTTAATTAAGGGCTTATAAATCTTCGAAACTAGACATATTATGAAAAATTACAGACAGTGATGTTAAAGTGTGTAATCAAAATAAGGTACTGACGCATTATATACGTGTACCTACATCTATACTAATATTATAAAGCTGAAGAGTTTGTTTGGTTGAACGCGCTAATCTCTAAAACTACTGGTCCGAATTGAAAAATTATTTTTTCATAGATAGTCCGTTTATTGAGGAAGGCTATAGGCTATAAAACATCTCGCTACGACCAATGGGAGCGGATCATCAATGAAAAAAATTGCAAAAACGGGAAGGGCGGGCGTTAGTTCTGCGAGGTACCATACCGCACGACTCAGAAAGAATTTGGTTCCGATCTTTAGAACGCGTGCAAAGTTATAATACACAAAACGAAGCGTAGTGTAAATTAAAAATAATTCAATTCAACTTTCTTGTTAATGCTGATGAAAAGAAGAATTTATTTATCAGTTAGGTAATTACAAAACTTTAATTATAAAATGTTTTTTTTTTTTTTTCTCATTGAGGGTAGTAAAAAGTGCACACGTGTTTTTGCAGCTCTTTAATAAATATTTATATATTACAAGTTTTATAATAATTTTAATAGAAGACTATGCTTATGTAACAACAAATACCTGCCAGATAGTATATTCCTTTTAGTTTTTTCACTTTTCACAAAGTTTAGTACATTATCAAATATGGATGCTATCAAGGAGTCCCTGTCCGCTATGGCTGATACATTCAATACCAGAATGAATGAATTTCAAATGGACCTTAATAAAAGTTCTTCACCAGCCACAGTCAGTTCCATTGCAGCCGAGTTCACTTCCTTCAAAAACTTCATCCACACAGCGCTGACTACCTTGCAAAAGCAAGTCGAAATTTTGTCTAGAGAAGTAGACAAAATGGAAATGAGTAGAAGGCGTAAAATGCTGCTATTCCACGGAGTGGCAGAGAAAAAGAATGAAGACACAACTACTGTTATAACCAGTGTAGTAGCTGAACATCTGGATCTGCCTAATTTTGCCAGTACTAACATTACTTCTTCTTTTCGCCTGGGACGCTCTTCTGGTGACAGACCGAGGCCTATAGTGGTGAAGTTTTTAAATGGTCAAATACGTGATAGTGTGTGGTTTGCGAAAACCAAGCTTAAGGGTTCAGGCATCACTGAGTCAGAGTTTTTGACCAAACGTCGTCATGAGGCGTTCTTAGAAGCAAGGCGACGCTTTGGCATAGGCAAGTGCTGGACGCGTGATGGCTCGATTTACATCATTACTCCCAATGGATTGCGTCATCGAGCTGAGTGCATGAGTGACATACAGTGCATTCCCGATGCGCCGTCAGTATCACCGAAGCCTAGTACCGTGGTGCCTTCCAAAAGTGCTGACAATAAGGTGGTAATTCAACGTGCTAAACGTATTGTTAAAAAATAGTAATTCTATATTTACTTTATATTATATTAATTATTATTCACTTTCTATTACTTAATGTTTTATAATATGGTATTTCTCATTTTCATAGAAAGTTATTTGTTTTACGTGTCACTAGCTCAATTCTTATTTCCTGGTTGTTTGATTTGTATTACTGCTAGTTTTCACTATTTATATTTATTATATATAGGTAGTACTTTATGTTTTTTTCATGTTAATTACCCGCAAACTCACATTGCTCATTGCTGATGTTATGACAAGCAAAGTGACATTAGCCAATTGCACTGACTAGTGTTAGTTAAACATCGATAGACTATCGATAGTATCGATAGACATGGGCTATCGATAGTATCGATAACTATTATGGCACTATCGATTGTTAAGTTATTACTATTTATTTCCCTTCTCATCAAACCTGTATAGTCGGGAATTATTTTTTTATAATATTCTTATAATATAAAATATAAGAATTTGTAATTCATATAAAATAAAAACAAAATAAAAATGTAACTGAAGTGTATAAAATAAAAAAAATAGTATGATTAAATAAAGTATAATATATTTACTACATAAAAAAGAATAATATAATAATGTGTTCTAAACTTATTGAAATTAAAAAAAATAATAATTATTAATTAACCGATGAAGATAGCGGTGGAGCAATTACGGATTCTGCTGGAGCATTTGAGGAGCAATTTTTTGAGATATAGTTCAAAAAGAAATAACGAATTTTCGCGACCTTATAGCATAATTAAATTTTCCGAAAAATGGATTTAAAAAAAAATTATTATGAATTAACCAATTATGATAGCGGTGGAGCAATAATGGATTCTGCTGAAGCATTTGAGGAGCAATTTTTAAAGATATAGTTAAAAAAGAAACGAATTTTCGCGATTTTATATCAATATTAAATTTTTCAAAAAATGGATTCTAAAAAAATTAATTATTAATTAACCGATTACGATAGCGGTGGAGCAATTACGGATTCTACTGGAGTATTTGAGGAACAATTTTTTGAGATATATTTCAAAAAGAAAAAACAAATTTTCGCGATTTCATACCAATATAAAATTTAAAAAAAAAATGGATTTAAAAAAAATAATTATTAATCAACCAATTATGATAGCGGTGGAGAAATTATGGATTCTGCTGAAGCATTTGAGGAGCAGTTTTTTGAGATATAGTACAAAAAGAAAAAATGAAGTTCCGCGATTTTATAGCAATATTAAATTTTTCAAAAAATGGATTCTAAAAAAATTTATTATTAATTAACCAATTATGATAGCGGTGGATCAATTATGGATTCTGCTGGAGCATTTAAGGAGCAATTTTTTGAGATATAGTTCAAAAAGAAAAAACGAATTTTCGCGATTTTACAGAAAAATTAAATTTTCAAAAAATGGATTCTAAAAAATTAATTATTAATTAACCAATAATGATAGCGGTGGAGCAATTACAGATTCTGCTGGAGCATTATTAGTTTCAATTAATTATAGCATAAAATATCTTTAATATATGTTTATTTAATACACGAAACTATCGATAGTATCGATACTATCGATAATTTTTTCTCAAACTATCGATAACTATCGGAATACAAATCTATCGATGTTTAACGTACATAAGCACTGACGTTTGACATATTTTAAAGAAGTGGATTCGAGTCTTTTGAGTATTCATACAGATAACACTTTTTATTTTTATTATTTTTTCGCTTAACTGTATTTATTTTACAGTATTTTTATATAAACTCCTTACTGTTTCATTCTATTTTTATAAATTTTGTGTTAATATTCCTTCCTCGCAACTGGCAGGTGTTTAGTATGTAACACTTTTATTTATTTATTTATTAATATATTCTTTTTCTTAAATATAATTAACAATAATTTATCGTATAATTTCATATAAGTATACTACATATTTATATATATTTTTTAATATTAAGATATTGTAATATATTTATTATTTTTATCTAATTTTATTTTTATATTTATTCTTATTATTGTTATACACATTTTCAATGACAGATAATTGTACCAGCTTTAGTGACTCCTTTCAATCCTTTTCTTCTTCCTCCGATGGATCGAGCAGTGATGACAGTTTTTTAAGTATCCCTTCACTAAACGAAACTTTGCATTCTAATTTCTTAGATGTTCTAAATAATTTCAACATTGTCCATATTAATGCTCAGAGTATTCCTGCACATTATCCAGATCTTTTAACTTCTTTCGATAATATATATGTTCAAGCAATATTAGTATCTGAGTCGTGGTTAAAGCCTTGCTTACCTTCGACTTCTTACGCGCTCCCGGGGTTTCACTTGATACGTAACGATCGTATAGGCCGTGCTGGTGGCGGAGTTGCTATATACTTACGCTCACATATAGCATTTTCCATTATAGACCTCTCCGAGCATCATTCAAATGTGGGACCTGAACATCTATTCATTGAAGTGACTTTTAGCAACACAAAGGTCTTGCTTGGTGTATATTATAACCCTTGCCTTACGATCGATTACTTTTGTTCATTTGAATCCCTGTTGGAGCGTTTTAAGCTGTTGTATAACCACACTATTATTATGGGGGACTTTAATACTTGCCTATTAAAGGACGACCATCGTTCCTCGCGTTTAAAATCAGTGGTCAACGGTGCTAATCTAAATATCCTCCCTCTTTCAGCTACTCATACTTTTCCAAATTGTTTACCCTCATTATTAGATTTAATTTTTGTTTCTTCTGTTGACCATGTTGAAAAACATGGCCAATATCCTGCTTCGGCATTTTCCTATCATGATCTCCTTTATGTCTCTTACAAAATAAAGCCCCCTAAAGCTAAATCAAGAATTCTTCTGCTGCGAAATTTTGATGGAATAGACTTAGACAGGCTACGGGAAGATGCAGCACAAGTTGACTGGTTGGATGCGCTTAACGGCGCTTCTATCGACGATCAAGTGTATCTTTTTAACTCACTTCTGACGCAACTTTACGACCGACATGCCCCATTACGCCCTGTTCGGCTGAAACACCTTCCTGCCCCTTGGTTGACCGACGAAATCAGGAAACTACAAGTTAAGAAAAATGCAGCGAAAATTAAGTTTAGTGCAAATGCTAATGATGCCAATCGCCTCAAGTACACGAAAATTCGCAATCAATGCAATAGGTTGTGTAGAGACAGTCAACGACGCCATATTCATAAATCCGTGGTTGATGAAAAAGACACTTTAAAAGTCTGGAAATTTTTAAAATCTATAGGAGTGGGAAAACCTCGTAACAATGTAAATCCTCAAAATATCAATTTAAACGAGCTTAACAAGCACTTTTCCTCTTCTATTGCCATTGATGAGGCAACCAAGCAAATAACTATTAATAACATTTCAACTTCATCCCCTCCTAGTTATCCAAGTTTCTTCTTTAGTCAATTTACAGAAAGTGATGTTAAGAAGAACATACTTGCCATTAACTCTAATGCAGTTGGTGCCGATTGTATTAGTCGTAATATGATCATACCCATCCTTGATATCCTATGTCCAGTTATAACCGGCATTCTCAATTTCTCCATAGATTTCAATGAATATCCTACGTCGTGGAAGGACGCTCAAATTATACCCCTACCTAAAAAAACCAATCCTAAAAGCTTTAGTGACTACCGTCCCATATCAATCCTGCCGTTTTTATCCAAAGTCCTTGAACGTCTTGTACAATGTCAACTTTCTCAATTCCTTTCTACTTATAACCTTCATAATCCTTTGCAATCCGGTTTCCGTTCGGGTCATAGTACGACTACTGCTCTTGCTAAAATAACTGATGACATTCGCTTAGGCATGGAAAATCAGCAAGTCACAGTACTGATATTGTTGGATTTCAGCAATGCCTTTGGTACTGTCGATTTCGACATTATGCTCGCTTCTTTAAGTTCACTTAACATATCTCCTAATGTAATTGACTGGTTTCGTAGTTACCTGCACGGACGCCGGCAACGTATACGAATTCACGATTCGTACTCAGACTGGCTCCCAGTCAAGGCTGGTGTTCCGCAGGGTGGCGTGTTGTCTCCTCTATTATTTTCAATGTTTATTAGTTTCATTTGTCAGCACATTTCTTCTCTCTACCACCTATATGCAGATGACTTGCAAATTTATATGCAATCAAAAATTCCAGATATACCTACTACTATTAATGCTATCAATTACAACCTACAAAAAATAACTGCTTGGAGTGAGTCCTTTGGGCTGCGACTAAATTCTGATAAAACGCAAACAATTATTATAGGTAGCCCCAAGCTCATTGCCAAGATTAACTTTGATAATCTACCAAATGTTGTCTTAAACGGTGTTATTATACCTTACTGTAAAACTGTAAAGAACCTAGGTATAACCATGGATCAAAATATGTCCTGGAGTCCACAGGTAAGTGAGGTGAGTAGGAAGATGTTTGCAGCAATATCATCTCTTCGACGATTAAGCAACTTTCTCCCTATTTCCACCAAAATTTCGTTAGCACAATCGCTCCTCTTACCAATTCTTGATTATGCTGACATTAGTTACCTTGATATTAAAGAGGAGCATTTAAATAAACTTGAGCGCCTTCAAAATCTCTGCATTCGGTTCATATTTGGCTTACGTAAATATGACCATGTATCTCTTTTTCGCAAGAAGCTCAAGTGGCTCCCGATCCGACTTCGCAGGAATACTCACATACTTCATCTTCTGTACTGTGTTCTGTTCGATACCTATACTCCACCTTACCTTAAGGATCGCTTCCAGTTTCTTGGAAATTCACATACTCGTCTTCTTCGCTCTGACCTTAACCTTATCCTTAAAATTCCTTCTCACTCCTCTTCCTTCTATAGTAATTCATTTACTGTAACAGCACCACGTCTTTGGAATTCTCTTCCCGTAAATATCAGGCGCGCGAAGTCACTCGCAATATTTAAAAAGCTTTTAAAGGAACACTTTCTTACTTTCTAACGTATTTACTATAATTTTATTTTATTTACATTTATACCTTTGTAAGCTATCTTGCCATATCTGTGTATAATAAGTATATAGTTACATGTATAATATTTGTGTGTATATGTGTGTGTATGTATGTATGTATGTATGTATGTATGTATGTATGTATGTATGTATGTATGTATGTATGTATGTATGTATGTATTTATGTATAATTTATATGTATGTACGTATGATGTATGTATATATATATATATATATTGTATTTTTTTTTTCTTGTGAAAGTCTCTATATTTTGCACCCCTTCCCTCTGTAAAATTTGCTATTTCCTACACCTAAAGGTTGCCTGGAAGAGATCGCTGTTTTAGCGATAAGGCCGCCTTTTGTACATTATTCCTTACTATGTATATTTTCTTTTCTTTTTGTGTACAATAAAGAGTTTTATTATTATTATTATTATTATTATTATAAAATGTTATTGCCTCTTTGATGTAGATAACGTCCTAGGTTCGAGTCCCGGGTTATCAGGCTTTGAGAGTAATTAATAATGAAGTAATTCAAAAGGCGATAAAATAACTTTGAACAACCTTGATCTATCAAAAATCATGTAACTACAAACGTGGCCTAGCTTCGATTAATTACATTAAGAGTAAGGAATAGATTGATGAGCTTTCAGCTTTTGGATGATCACGTTCAAATTAAAATTAAGTTAATCGCTCGTGATTGACATAAGGTTGTAATGCGAACTAATGAACTCACGCCTGCCATGATAATTATTATTGCGTTGCTTCTAAATGGTATTAGCTTGTTATGTGTTTGACTTGATGTCTAGCATGTACGATCTGTCATCAAGTCCCGAGTCGAGCTAACTTTTGCTTATGGGTTTTTCTGTTTAGAATTCCGCAGTTACATTTCACGAATTTCATCTACAAACGGAACTTAACAATAGTGCTTGTGTCCAAATAATTCACTAGGACATTGTTATATGTAAAACTAGCGACTCGCCCTCGCTTCGCTCGGGCTCTTACCTGGATTTAGCACAGGCAAAGCCACGGGTTCCGCTAGTTATGCATATAAACCTTCCTCTTTAATCACTATCTATTAAAAAAAACCGCATCAAAATCCGTTGCGTAGTTTTAAAGATTTAAGCATACATAGGGATATAGGGACAGAGAAAGCTACTTTGTTTTATACTATGTAGTGAAGATGTTTGATGTAGGACTAATTATTGACTGCTTTCTATACGTTTTGACAATTTCTTATACTAACCCAAGCGATAGTAACAAACATATGCATAAATAATAATAATTAATAATTAATAATAATAATTAATAATATATATATATTAATAATAATAATTAATAATAACATATTATTAATATGTACATTATGGAGTATAACCTCACGCTATATTATTATAGAGGTAACATTAAACAAAAAATTATCTATGATCACATATTAAACGTGGTAGTTATTTACAACCAATCTTACAAAATGCGAAGTATTCATTACGGTTACTTGGTTTAATTCTTTAACTAATAAAATCGATATAAGCTAAGTAGCTCGAGGTCAATGTGTGTTTTTAAGTGACTTTTTTGTAGCCATTTTGTTTTTATTAAATAATTACGTACCAATTAAAAATTACAGGAAACACTCAATACTTATCGTAGATAAACTATAAAAACGCTTTTAAAATATATAAAATGCCGACAACCAGTTCAAACCGAAATATATTCATTATACTGTAAATTAAATTGACATGATCAATTAGTCTCCGAATTTCAAGAAATATTTAGATTTTTACGGGCAGTATAAAAAAATTACGCATATTTAGTAGCGTTGACTAAGCATCCATTTTAAGATTAAAAAAAATCTCAATTTTTTATTAGTTTAATTTAAAATATCATTACATCAGTACATATAAATAAAATTGAAGTGGCAAAGTAAGAGTATATGTACCGATACGATACTTACATATAAAAATATAGTTTTATAAGTTTTGTCTGTCTCAATGACTGTCTGTCTGTTTGTTTGTTCCGGCTAATCCCTGAAACGACTGCACCGATTTTGGCGAGACTTTCACTCGCAGGTAGCTAATTTTGTAATTAATAACTTAAGCTACTTTCACTACTATTATTTTTCAGAAAATTATAAAAATCGTTTAATTTATTTTAACTCACGCCCACCGAAGCGAGCCAGATGCAAGTTTAAAATACAATATTTCAGATATGAGATAAAAAATAAACAAGCCTTTTAAAAACTAGCATTTTTTAATAACAATTCTAATATATATACAAAAGTAACAGTTTTAGCATTTTATTATTTTTACTAGCTGTGCCCGCAACTTCGTTCGCGTGGATGTCGGAACTTAATTAGTATTTTTTAGTGCGAAGCGCTTATCTTCTTATCTATCGAACAATACTGCACGCAGTTGATCTCTAGTTATAGTCCCGTCTAAGTTCGAATACTCGTAGATGGCACTGTTTTAATATTTTACTTCGGAAACACTATTTTTTTTTATTAATTTACATTTTTTATAAGTGGTGAACTGATTACGATGAAACAAAAACCTTAATGTTACTTCAATTTACGCACATATTGTTGTGTATAAAAGTTACGTGAAGTTGTGAGACCAAATGCACATAACCCTAATTTTACTTCTGGAATTTCTCTACTTCTTCACTTTAAACTCAAATATCTTTTGATAGACTGAACCGATTGCAATGAAACAAAAACTAAATGTTACTTCAAGTTACGTTCAATCGTTGTGTATAAAAGTTATCTACATTGCTTTTGTACATTTTACGTGATGCCCGGATAAATAAACAGACAAACCGACAAACAGACAAACAGACAAAAATTCTAAAAATGCTGGAAATGGGTTCTATTGGTTATCCTTTAACACCCTGGCTATTTTTTTTGTAATTTTTTTTGATGTACAAAAACGACTTTTCTACAGTTTTATTATATGTATAGATATGTGTCTCGAGCTACATATTTCGTTTCGTCACTTTTTATAGTGTCGCAAATGCGGAAGGTCTAGCGAAAATGATCGACATTAAGACCAATAAGACCAACTTTCCTTACTCCTCACTTCGTATTTAATTAATTGTATGCTACTAAAATTGTACAATGTAAAATTATAAACAGTCTACTTTGTTCAATTTACGAGTTTTATTTGACATATTCGGTATTAAAATTATATTTTTATGCATTTTTCGCGTTTTCAATGCTTAACAAGATATATGCTCAAAAGTTGTATCTGTTTTTCATATTAAATTACTAGCGACTCGCCCTCGCTTCGCTCCGGCACCTCCCTAGATTTAGCACAGGCAAAGCCGCGGGATCAGCTAGTTATGCATATAAACCTTCCTCTTGAATCAATCTATCTATTAAAAAAACATGAAAATCCGTTGCGTAGTTTTAAAGATTTAAGCATACATAGGGACATAGGGACAGAGAAAGCGACTTTGTTTTATACTATGTAGTGAAGTATAACTTGAAAAGGTTCCAATATATTTATCTTTAAATATATTATTATATGTACGTAAAAACTAAAAATATTGACTGTTAAAAAATACAAAAATGTGTTTGTACACATTATTGTATTTTTTAATTTTAAAAAAGACATTATTAAAAAAGCTCTTAAAATTTAATAGAATTTATATTGTATAGTTAAGATTAACAAATCAACTAAGAATTCAAACGTATCCTGCAAGGCTTTGTGTCCTATTTTCAAAGAATTTTAATGAAATCTCGTTACAATAGGTCAATAAGGTAACTTTATTACCGGAATGCGGAGCGATAAATGCTATAAAAGGCGTTTTAATAAGTCCATTACGCTGTTTCCGCGGCGCTAATTGATAACAATAGTTCTTTAGTTTTATGATCGCTCATGAAATGTTCGTGTAATGGAGAATAAATGATCAAAGTGCTTATATATAAAAGGTGATAAATTTTGGTTTGCTAAAACGAAATTAAGCTATAGTTTATTGTGTACACAGTGGTGGCTTAGAGGTATAAATGGTCTCACGACTTTGAGTGTTTCATGGGAAAATTACCTATTTTTAATGGTATTACCCCTTGTCTTATGGTAAAGTGAAAAATCGTGAAGAAAGAATTACTAAAAAGTTAAGTACTTTTCGAAAGTCAAGTACGCCAAGTTATTTTTGTTAACTACGGAAATTCTATTGTTACATTTATACTTGCTTATTAATACTTATTTACCCTCAAATTTAAATTTCTTGACATGGAGCTTATTAACATATAAATTTCTAAAGATAAGTAATATAATCCTTAATTTGCGTCTCAATGACGGTAAAATAAAGGACTGATCCAATTAAGGTAATAATCATCTCGAGTGTACATATTTGTTTATAATTAGTTTGAAATAAGGCTATTATTGAAGTTAGGGAAGTGATATAAACGAAATTTCATTTAGACTTATCAAGTTTTGTTTAACCAACTTTGAAAAGGAGGAAATTACTTGACGCTTCTGTATTTTCGGAGTACGAACGTCTATGATAGATTGATTTTGATAGTAATTCTTTTTATTGAATAAATTGTATCTATAATGTGTTTTATAAGTAATTTAGATGTCAGTGTATACCTTTTTCTGTGTGATCTTAACGATATAACCATTATTTTTTTAAAGTGCGATTTGTCCTAACTTAAAATATAGGGTAGTTTTTATACTGAATATTTCTTTTTTTAAAAGAAAAAATAAAGATTATCTCATCTTGAGAGAAATTCTGGAAAGAAATCCTGAAATATACCCGTATTATTACTCTAAGCTACTCTGTTCTATGCACAAGCTAAAGAAAAAAATAAGTGTCACAAAAAATTGTGATGGTCAGCTAGTTTATCGATAAACCCCATCACTTTATTTAGATTTAAGTGCGATTTATTTACCGCGTACAGTAATTGAATAGCTTTTCGTTGTAAATTCTGAGAAGGCATGATATGTGCGACATCTTAGAACCGCGACAAATACCAAGGTCGGTCGTGATTGAAGCGGTGTGCGGTTTCTAACTATTTCAACTTCCCCCATTATTGCTGTTATTGGTGTTATATTTTAGGATTCACTGTATATAGTTTTGTGGGAATCTTTTGATTTATTAAATAAAACTTATTAAATGAAACTTACTATTTAATATATAACACTTGTACATTGTACAATTGACACGTTTCGTTTAACTAACTCTTCTCAGTACGTGTACGAAAATGTACGTAAAAATATACACAAATTTCCTAGGAATTGCGACATGCATAGCATTAATACTAGGAGCAAATATAAACTTGTAATGCCTGTGACTCGCTTACGCCGAGTCAGTAATTCTTTTTATGGACAATGTATACGCTTTTACAACAGGATTTCAGAAAATGTTCAAAAAGCTTCTAGTGCCAAGTTTAAAAAAATGTGAAAGAACGTTTGTATGATAAAGGATATTATTCGATGAACGATTTTATAAAAGACAGTACGCCTTGGGAATGATGTGATCGCCTCCAGGCTATTTCAACCCTATGGAACTATTGTTAATTTGAATTTAATTTGTAAAAAAAAAGATTAAGGAAAAAACATAATATTAGTCCCGCTGAGTTTCTTTCGCTAGTTCTTCTCAGGTCAGAGACTTCTTCTTTCCGAACTGGTAGTAGGCTCATGACGTTCAATAAAAAAAAAAAAACTTTATGCTGAATAAAATGCAAGAAAAGAAACAATTTGTTGTTGTGTTTAATTCTAAAAATAGGCCTTTTGTCGCATATTCTATAGGTACATACATATTAAAAATACCTACATATTAAAAAAATAAATCTCAATTAATTTTAACAGTAACATTTCGTATAAAGTAAGGAATTAATTTTAAAAGGCTTTAAAATTTAGTTTTTACACAACTTTAAAGTGCTATTATTTAAAATGTAACTAAACTTTATTTAATCAACAACCAAAACTTTTACATTTACAATACAAGTTTTCTTTCCTGACTTTGCTCGCATAGTAAGCCATTTATAATATTAGCATGATGAGTAAGAATTTAGCCATCGCTCTGGCTTGTTTCTGAAATTTCGAATTACATAACTGAAAGGTGTTACATTGTTAGGTGAAGTGAATTGATTGCCGCGTCTGGGTCTCGACGAATTACAACTTATCTTCACTAACAGAACGAAAGTTGTATAAGTTAGTTAATTCCTACAACACTATAGACTTAGTGGTGTTGTTTGCTTGATTTTATACTAGCGACTCGTCCGGGGTTTGCTCGGGTTAGTCCTTAATAAATCTATCAATGAAACCGTACATTTTTCTAGAATAATAAATAATAAATAAATAAATAAAAAAAAAAGTTGAGCTATTCCGCTATATAATCTATCTCTGCGGCAAATTTTATTCAGATATGTTCAGGCGTTCTCACACAATTTTGTTATCTTAGCCATATAAGACCAAAAGAGGGAAAGAAAAAGAAGGAATAAGGAAAAAGATGTATGTTTCATGATAATAGTAGAGTATTAATAAGATACCACCTCAATCCGTTAGGATCATCCTAACCCCAGAATAAGATTGTGTGATTACGACTGAAAATTTGCCAATTTTACAAATTAACACCGTACCAAGAAAAGGCATTAGCTAAATATTGACACAGATGTGAAACTGTTATAATTCATAATATTTGACAGGTAGTGCGTATTACAGTATTAACATTTTTGGTTACTTTATAACAATAAAATACGTTCATTAGCAAAAGAATGGTAGAAAAGGTCACAACAGGAAAAATGAATCTCATTACAAATATTCAAAGTAGAACAAAAAAATCTCGTATCGTGCACACTTTTTAAAAAGCAATTATTACATACTAGCGGCCATCGCTTTACTCAATTATGTCATTTTTTATTTATAAGCACAAAATATAGGTAGAATATATTATATTTACTACTATAATTCATGTTTCTGTTACATCTGTGTGCGCTTGATATTCTCTAAAGAGGACGGCGAAGCGCCTTGAGCACCTGAAAGGGATCGTCACACGTGCCTTACCTATTTAGACCATTTTTTGAGTAGAAAAATCCAATAACTGGATCGGTCTGACCGGGATTCGTATTTAGGAACATCGTCTATACATATAATAAAAATTTTACTTTAAGTCAAAACAAGTCATAATTATTGTTAAAGAAGCCGAATTTTTGGTCTTTCTATCTGACTATACGACAAGTCAACATATTATAGAATACGTTCACATATGTGATCATCATCATCATCAGCCCTTTTTAACGTCCAAATGCTGGGCACGGGCCTCCCTTTAATGCATGGGGGTCCACCGTGCTGGCCCAGTGCGTGTTGGCGAACTTCACATGTCTTTCGAAAACTTGCTAGGTTCTCTCAGACACGCAGGCTTCCTCGCGATGTTTTCACCTTAAGAAAAGTGGTAATTATGATAGAAACGATTCGAAGAAAGTGCGAGAACCCGCATCGCTCGGTTATCCAAGCGAGCGCGTTACCGCTGGGCTACCACTGTATATTACAATTGTGATACTGTTTGATAATATCTCATCTCTGAGTAATCTATAATAAGCCTTAAAACGTACCAAAGGTCGAACCCGAGTGAAGCAAGGATGAGTTGCTAGTCACTATATCAATCAGCCTGCTAAATGATGACAGTTAACAAATTTCACATACAAAACAATATTAACAAATAATGTACGTACCTTTAAAACAGCATGAGGTACAAAGAGGATGGCTTAATACTTAGATATTCTGAACGGTATAATGTAACTCGTCGGTCTAGACTCTAGACCAGAGCAAGGCGTCGATAAATTATGAAATGAAATTAACAGCCGTCCTCGAATCGCACTGAAGCTTTCGTAAAAGTGAATGTGTGAAGACAATCACTTAGTATTGTGTAAATTTAGTTTACTATTTATGCTTTATTCGCTAAGGTAAAGGTTGGCTCAGTTTCAGTGACATAATGATGGGTTAATATTAAAATAATTACTAAAATTTTGCTTTTTTTGTTGAAAAAAAGGTAAAAATTACATTTTTGTCATTTTTGTTGTAAATATAAAGATTTATTGTATGTTGGGACATTACGTAAATAACATTAAGGCTTTATTATCAAAACTTATCTATTTTTCCACATTTCATGTAACTGGCACACGTATATTCCCAATACTTGTAATAATAGAGGCGTAAAATTAAAAAATGTCTTTGTAAGGCCTTCTTATCAGCGAGCATAGAATGGAAGCACGATAAGCTTTATGATCTTGAAGTAAAAACTATAATTAGTTTGACTAAGCGTAATTTCGCTTTATAGTGTCTCCAAATTAAATTCTACAATATTATACAAAAAGTACGTTGTGAGTAACGTTTAGTATTTCTCAAAACTTATTTTAAGAACAAAAAGCTTTTCATGTATCAATTGAAAATGTTAGGCAAAAAACTAAATATATAATATAAAAATACATGCTAGGGCCGTCAATTAAAATGCCATTTTCATTTTTAATCGATAAAAATAATAATTGAATAAAATTAATTTATGAGAATTTAAATTATTTCGTATTTCTCTATATTTCGTAATTTATTATATACATAGTTATCATTTAATAGCATTATATAAGCACTTGAAAGTATACGCTTATCCTTCAGTTTACACGAACTTGACTCATATTTCTATTTTTCCAACACTGAAAAAACCATTCTACCATTACCGTAGGGAAATGCGGGCTCCGACGTATGTTACGCTTCTATTAGAGGAAAATTACTTGATAGCTTCTGAAATTATTAGGTTGGTACTCTAGATAAAATAATGCATAATATGCTATATTATATGTGAAATGTAAACTACTAATTGATTTGACAAATTTATTGAACTTTACAAGTTCGATTCTCGGTTAGGGCGATTTCAAATGTTACTAGAAGTTCAGATTAGTAATTACTTTATGAATGCAAACGATTCCTTCCAATCCTTTTATAGCTTAATATTTTTTTATACACCATCAAAGAGAAACCATGAGAAAAAAAGGGTTCAAAAGTACAGTGTTAATCTTGAAAATTAAAAAAGTAAAGTTAGTTTACTTCAGAATTTGTAAAGAAAACAATTTTCGTTTTAATCATTCTTTAGACAAAAACAGGTTATACACATTTTCCTCATCGGCTCATCGCATCGCAATTATTTGCGACCTACTGGGATGTTTTCCAATCAATTGCACATTTCTAGCGATGTGCTTAGATAGAGTGCGATTTACACGATGAGATAAACGTTTTGTTATTCTCAACCTGACGTGCATATGTGACCGTACACGAGTTTTATATTAAAACCATGTTAAGAGTATACAGACTGCCGATTTATAAGTAATTTTAATATATTTTGGTCAATCTCACAGGTTTCATCGGTTTTTCAAGATATCGAATCTATGTTAGATTCTTGTTTTTTAAATGTTTTATGACAATGAAGAGATATTATTTTAAATTCAGTCACTTTTTTAATGAAACAAAATTTGGACAATCTCTAAAATATTTTCTTTTTCTTATGTTTGCTCCAAGATAACGCGAACATATTACAAGAAAATAAAGGTTAAATTCAAATTTCATAGATATCAGTGTACTTAACTCGCTATGCAAATTTATTTTCTTATAATAAAATAATTATTTTTCTATAATAAATATTCTTATGAATGGAGCGCTATCGATAATAATGTCGTAGAGCAGCTACATCCCTACGTTACTCCAGGACGAAGCTAAATTACCGCCCGTATATCCGGTCAACGAACTCAACCTACACAGCTCAGCCATCTCTGCATGGCTCTACATAATGTCATTATATACGTACATAGACCCAACTGTATCATCGTGTTTAGTGGCAATATAAAGCCTTTAAAAACAAATATTTTTTAAGATATTGATATTGTATATAAAATATATAATATATAACTTATATGAAAATTTTTGTATGTGAACTTATTAATTAGTTTTAAATTAAATTCACATTTACTTTACTGTTATAATTTTGGTAACATTATAAGAAGTATTATACACTTTCTATCTGACGAGAAAAATAGTGCCCAAAAACGTTTAGGACTTCTATCAATTTACTTATTGTACCAGAATTATTTTCAGATAAAATAAAAAAAAACATCAAGGAGTCTTAAAGAGCACAAGAAAGCTTAATCCCTATTTATTTAAACATTGCTTGTTACAAACGGTAACCAATCCAAAATCTGTGGTAACGTCGCTTGACTTTAATTCTAGTTATATTAGTCAAACGAATCATCGATAGAATATAAAATACGATACATAATAATTATTTTTAGTACTTGTTTTTTACAAGTTTTAACACGAATGAATAGAGAATGTGTAAAGACTTTTTTAATAGTACTCGTATGCGAATTCTGACCCGCATGTCATTTTATTACTATCGGGGCGTACGTGACAGGAAAACTAACGATATTTTTGTGGAAAATATACAAAGCACAAAAGTTACTGCGTGATGATACATTTTTAAAATAGTGACTTGGTTTATATAAAATATTTATGGAAAAACAGACAAAATAACTTCACTTACAACAATGGAAACTGGAAAACATAACTTCTAATCTATACATAATAAAAATTATAATTAAGTCTTATATATAGACTAGCGACTCACTCTTGCTTCGCTTGGGTTCGTCCATTGGTACTCCCATTAGTATAAGTTTGTTACAAACTTTGGATTTTTAAATTTTTTTATTATTAAAACCTTAGATGTTCCTACAAAAAAAATTAATAGCCGAATTGGTCGAGCCATTTTCGAGTTATGCGCTTAGCAACAATCATTTTATTAAATATTTTTTGGAAAATAATATTGAAATAGTAATAATTATTATTGATAGCAAGACCGAGAGTTTATTTTTTTTAATTATTCTCTTTCTGCGACCGTATCACGATAGTTTTCTCTTGAACTGGACAGTTTTTTATGGTGTGATAATAGCTGGTTATCTAGAATTATTTTACTGAAAACATATCAAATTTGTACTTACTGTTATAATAATACGTAGATGAGAATCTAAGCAGTAGGGAGAGTCGCAAGTTAAATTTAAGTGGACAATATAGGAAAATAACATTCATATTTGAATTAATTAAATAATAACTTTACAAATGACTACGTGAGCATCTGTCCACAAAACAGATCGGGCTAAGCTGTACAAATAAGGCATAATAACACGTGTTAACTTGTTTTAGTATATTTTTATACGTTTTAAACATTTTCCGCATGTACTTTACAAGATGTGATCCCAGTCAAGACTTTTGTGTACAAGAGCAAGTACTTCATTTGAATTACTGGTTAACTTTAACTTTTATAATTAAGAGATATTTTTCATTGAATACTGATTTTTGTATGAAAATCTCAGAGGTGCAAAAATCGGAGTTTAAACCTTCTTCACTTGGTTAAACACAACAAATCATTATTTAATACTTTAAAACTACTATCTTTCTATATAAATAATAATAAATACTAAATATGTTCGGACGTTGTTACACACAGCGCTATCTAGTTCCGTGGCAAGCTACGAAGCTTGTGTTACGGACACCAGACAGTTGATATACTACATAATATATAAGGTTAAATACATACATATTATAAATATAAACACCCATGACTGGAGTAAAAACATCCGAGTTTAATAAACGAAGTCCCAGCCGGACTCGAACCCGCGACCGCTGGCGCAAGAAGGTAGGATCACTACAAACTGCGCCAAACGTGTCGTCAATTCGTATATAAAAATATTCTTTAGAAACAACGTAAGGTTTTTGACAACAATCTTTGCTTACTTTTCTAGACGTGTTAATTCGAACAGTTTGTCGATTTGATTCTTGATTTTTTTTATATATTCGCTACAGTTATTTTATATGAACTGTCGACCGTTTTAATAAAATTTACATACTAATCTACTTTCTAGTTTCTAGTCTATACGTTTATGAGTTATCTTACGATTCGATATAAAGCAGAAATAAAAAAAATCGGATTAGGTAAATCTTCAAAAGTAACACAAGTACTAAAGAGTTTTGTTCATATAGTACAAAAAACCTTAAAAGAATGAGGCAATTTTTTTATTTTTTTATATATTATTATTTTATAATAAGTAAAACTGTTAAGCTAAATGTATGTTATATTTAGTTTTAAAATAAAAGTTTCTTTTAAAAAGACTATTTATTTCTTTAATGTCATTTTAAAGTTTAAAATACTGTAGTTATAATGAAAATATTTTTAACTATTCGCATTTTGTTTCAGGTAAGCGAACACTGACTTTGCTGGCATTTGGAAAGGCTAAAAATATCAAAGGTGCATCATTGCTATACATAAACTTTATTATCACACCTAAGAAGTATGCAGGTAACATTTATATTTTATAATATTATGTAGTTGGTAGTATTACGCAAAAATAAGGAGTATTCCAAAGAATAAATAAAAGATAGTGGTAGTGCCATGCTTGTTACCTTCGGGTAGCAACCGAATGGGCCGGCACGCCCCGTATAGTTCATTAGTACCACTCTCTCGCAGAAGAGCGTTTCGTCCGGTGAGTGAGAGTCCGCGAGGCCCACTCTCCTTCCCCCCTCCCTCTACCCTTCATCCTCCGCCTTCGTTCCCCCCTCCCTTCCACTTCCCTCCCTCCTCCATCCCTCCCTTTCCTGAAAGGCCGGCAACGCATCTGCAAGCCTGGCTTGCAGATGTCCATGGGCGGAGGTGATCACTTCCCATCAGGTGAGCCTCCTGCCCGTTTGCCCCCTTTTTATTATAAAAAAATAAAGATTCTTAGTTAACACTCGAATAAAATCACTCAGTAGAGTTAATTTTGAAATTCACTTTCAACTCCTACTCATTAAATGTATAAATCTTTAATATAAATTGTACACTTGAATATCACTTTAATGGAGTTAAAATATTAAAACATATCTTTTATATCTATTGACCCGGATTGCTAGCTATCATCATATTAAATTTCATCAAAATCTATCCAGCGCTGGTGGTGTAACGTATTTGATTTTTATATTTGACTCAGATTTTTATTTATTTATTTACAAAGAAAACAGTAAGTACAAAAATATACCTTACATAAGTCAATTTCAGATTTTCATTATTTAGCCAATATAGATAGGTAGACTAAGTTTACATTTATTTAAGAAAAGACATAAAAATTGTTAGTACAGTCATTTTAGGTTTGTTTTGAGGAAAAATCCTAGTGAGCTAAATCTTTGTATACATATTATTTACATATTATTATGTGTTAAAATATAAATATATCTTATATTTCTTATTGAAAAGCCAATTATAATACCATTTCGGGCTCTACGCTTATATTTCGGGCAATACATTTCAATCGCTATCTTTTGCGCATTTTATTTATCTTATTCTTATACAGAACAGTTCGACTCACAATCTTCTGCGCAATAAAATTGTATGAATTGGCAAAGCTGATATCTGTACTTAATTGAGATAAACAATCTTAGTATTAACACTTTCACTTAACGTGTAATAGATAAAAGATAACTATCATTATTTGCAATCTGTTAGTACAATCGAATGCTATTAAGAAATATTGTTTGTATTTTTACAGCTAAAGATAACTTTATCTTTTTTACGTAAAGATAAAAGACAGATAGTGTCTAAATATTTTATTGTGTAGATCATTGGGAGTTTTAGGTTAGTTAGGTTCTAGGTTTTAATGTCAATGTTAAAATGATAGTTTTAAATTATTTCAACTATCCAAATATAACACTTTCACAATTGAAAGTTTGATTAGTAATAGTCCTTAAAGTGATTAAATAACGACACGTTTGGCGCAGTTTGGCGCGGGTTCAGGTCCCGCTGGGGGCATTCACTTGTTAAACACAGATGTTTTCACTCCAGTCATGAGTGTTTATATTTATAATATGTATGTATTTAAACTTATATATGTAGTATCAGCTATCTGGTATTCGTACATTAAAATCAAATAAATGGGGGTTTCAAGGGGTTCTTACATTCAACCCCTGAAAAGTGACGTCAAAGTTTAAAATAAAATTATTTATAATATAAATATTCTAACATTCCTCAGTTATTCTAATATCTAAGCCTTTATTTTAAGAACGCTAAGTTTAGACACTTGAATGTATTGTCTTTCGTTTGTCCCTTTTTAACGTCCCACTGCTGGGCACGGGCTTCCCTTCAATACTAGAATCTAGATCCCTTCGATGCTAGGACAAGTGTGGGTTGGCGGACATGTCCTTCGAAGACTTGCAAAGTTTTCCCTGACATGCAGGTTTCTATTTCTATATAATTAAATATAATAAGTAAATAAATAAATAAATGGTTTTATGTAACATGGCAATATTAGTTATAACATCTCATGAGTCAGTACTGGCCCCGTCGTCCCTTGGCCGAGAACACGTGCTTTGATTTCCCTTGGCTAGCTACACAATTTAACGCTCGTGTACATTTGTCCCTTTCACGTCTCACCTAAATTTGACTGTTTTTGTTAATATGAATTTATGACGTAAACAGCCCTTGATGTGTCGTGGGAAATTTCAAGTAAGATTATATAACCTTGTAATAATATTAATCATTTTATTTGTCACTAGCGATTCACCCAGACTTCGCTCGGGTTTCTCCCTAAGTAACTACCTTTTCATTCTTTTGACGGAACCCTGATTATCTTTCTAAATTAAAAAGTCTAAGTCTAGTTCTAAATAAAAATTAATTCTTAAATCATTAATCCAATTGTGGTGAAACTTTGTTAAATTGGTCTGAGTACAGCCTTGAAGTTTCCTACCTCAAAAAATTTTTTTGTATACGGTTGCTAAGTCATTCAATCCCACGAACAACAAAAACTTACTTATATATAATTACAGTAATACTTCTTATTTCTTAATAATTAATTAATCTATTCCATAGTAGGTTCTGTAAAGATTATTACCATACTCAAACGTACGCGCCTAAAGCTGACTGTTGGAATGCCAAAGGCCAACATTCCTTACCGTCTGAGTGTCTGCCGATCCGTCTATAAGGTCTCACTATGTGTCTTCATTAAAAAGGAATTAAAATCCTTATATCACAATTTTGAAGGGCAGAGTACGTAAATTCTAATAAAATATTCGCGGTAATCTAGTATGGATGTACAAATTTACAATTTTTTCTACTTTTTCATACATAAACTACTAAATATTTTTTATGAAAATTAAATGAACCGCAAAAACCTCTACTTATTTTAAAAATATAGTAAATATTTGCAAGTAAATATGTAAAATGATAAAAAGAAAGTCGCAATTTAGCTTTATCTTATCAAATAATTTGAACGCAAAAAATAATCTTGTATTTGATCACAATAAATCATTATCATAAATATGAGTGTGACATTGACGTTGTATTTTCCATATTAATACTAGAAAATCATAGATCAAATTTAGTAAAAATAGGCTACTTTCAAATAGGGGTTTCCTTTAACATGATAATTGACTTAGATACAATTTCTATAAATCAACTTTATTCCCTATAATATCAGCTATCAGCCAGTAAAAGTCTAAAATCTATCCAGCTGCTTCAGAGATTATACAATATACATGTTTTGTTTATATATGTTGCCGAACAAACAGACATATTGACAGTCAGAGGGATTTGGAGTGGATGTTCGTCTACACTAACAATTTTAAAATAACTCAAGAACTACAGACTCTAATTTTAAAGATTATTTTAGAACGCTTCAAAGTAATTGAATTATTAAATTCACTCTATAAACAAAGAAATCGATTTTAAAGCTCATTAGATTGAACTTTACGACTTGCTTATATATAAAACAATATCTCGCAACGGTAGAAGTAGGTACTGCATTTGACACGGCGTCTTTGCGTCACGACGAACTACGGAA
This sequence comes from Boloria selene, assembly GCA_905231865.2. Taxonomy (NCBI): domain Eukaryota; kingdom Metazoa; phylum Arthropoda; class Insecta; order Lepidoptera; family Nymphalidae; genus Boloria; species Boloria selene. The sequence goes on along the minus strand of HG993140.1, from coordinate 12,739,785 downwards.
TATAAAAATATTAAAATATAGAGCGTTGTTGGATTGTAGTGAAATATATTTTCTTTCGACGCCACCACGAGATACTTAAAAGGTATTTATTATATATTAACGAAAGTATTTGTTCAATTATATGGTTTATAAACTTTTAGCCATTTTTTACTTATACGATGGGTTTTGTAACAAAATATGTTGTATTTGTTATAAAATATATATTGAGAGTTATTGTTCAGTTATAAAATATAGTGCACATTTGTTACTAAAAGGTTTATGTTTGTGATATATTTTATCTTTATCTAAAAGCACACAGTATTTTCTCATTTAAAGCGTAAAAAATCTGGAAATATGCTTTTACGCTATTACATGAATAAAAAACATGTTTTTGGTAAGTAAGGAAAAGATAATGCAATCAATAATTTAGTCAAATTTCATTGAAAGCTGTTCAACTAGCTTACATCAGCCCTTTTTAACGTACCACTGCTGGACACAAGCCTCCGTCAGTACGAGGGGAATCAGGCCATAGTCCACTGCGCTGACCTAGTGCGTGTTGGCGGACTTTACATGTCTTTAGAGAACTTGCTAGATTTTCTCAGACATGCAGGTTTCCTCACGATGTTTTTCTTCACCATAAGACAAGTGGTAATCATGATAGAAATGATTCGCACATAAAAATATTACAGAGGCGAGACCCGGATTAGAACCCGCATCACTGGGTTATCCAAGCGAGCGCGTTACCGCTGGGCTACCACTCGTTTCATCACTGCTTTACATAAAATTGCGCTTATAATATTAGACAACTAAGCCGTAACTTAACTTTGAAAATGTTTCTCTTAAGTGAATCAATAGTTAAAATGTTACTATATTCATATATTTACACAATAAACAGACTCGCTTGGTTGAGAGTGAGGAATGTAAGTCGTAATTTTAAGATGTTAAACTAAAATGTTACAACCGGATGGGAATTCCGCGGCGTTTGCAAGCGGCCTTGCGATGTTGCAAGAAGATCGCATTTCTATCACTGTTTTACACTTCAAGATAATCGTATAAATTAATATAATTATTATAGAATAAAGATTTTTTTGGTAGAACTTATTGAAGTAGTCATTATTATCGAATTAAAATAGAGGACGACTTACAGTTTTTGGAATATTTGTCTGTCGTTCAAGGACAGCAAAAAGAGAAAAGTATTAGACAGATTTTGATATAATTTGGAATGGTACTTCTCCCATTAAGATACTCTTTTATTGAGTGAAAATATATTTTTCTAAGAAATCTATACTAACCAACAAAACGTACCTTGAGAGTGAGTCGCTAGTTGTGCAATAGGTTTAGGTTTCACTCTACTATGCTTAGTGTTTGATACTACGTTAAATATTCACGAGTTCCATTCCAGGAAAAGCTTCATAAAGAGAACACATTGTTATTAGACTAGAAACATTAATAAAAATTGTAAATTCCTCAAAAGCTTACATTCTTGCAAAATAAAGCCTATTTACAACACATATTATATTTTTTCTATGGACTATTTATTAATTATACGATTTCTAATACTTTTGTCGTTTTCCAAACCATTTATAATAATTAGCAGCGTGAATCAATGCCAAGAAGTACAGGGTGTAATTTTGCCAATTCGATATAGTGTTGACACTTGCCGTGTCGGTGACAATGGGTTTCGACAGTTGGGATTTCTTTTTGCTATTACAATATGCTCTTTGTTACATAACGTTTTCAAATTAGAAAACAACGTTTTTGTTTACGGAGCCTTGATAGTAAATTAAACTTGATGGAGTTAAAACTGTGATATCTTCTTTAATTATCGAGAAAAGAATATTAAAAATCGCGATTTAAATACATCGAAAGCTATGGCGTAGTTTATATTAAAATAGCAATGGATACATAAAAATAAATAGTAGTCATTTTTAGAAACCAATGTAAGTTCCGTTTAAAGTTTGGTAGCTATATCGGAAGTTTGAACACGGGTGAAGCCGCGGGAAAGTTATATATGAACATACATACGTTTTATTATTTATTATCCTTCCGTGACCTATCACTATATCACGTTATCATTTTCTATACGTATTTTTTAATTTTGCGTTCACAATCAGTGCTGTTACTTTTTATCGTAGATTAGCTTATCTTGTAAGCTTAAAAAAAAATGTTTTTAATGACTATTATCTCCACTGTTATGAATATTTATATACATATACATATACATACGTATAACGAAATCTTTTTACGCATAACACCTCTAAGCAAGAGTTACTTCTAGAGTTCACCCGCTAGAAAAGCAAATACTAACCATGTATAAATAGCCTAAGAACCACTTTCTTAACCCCTTTAATTTTGAGAATTGAGAATGAGAATTGACTTTAAACATCCATCATCTTAACGCCTCACTAAACAAAGTAACGTGTAAATCGTCACGTATCGTTTACGTACGACCCAAATACAGTATTAACTTCGAGTAGGTTCCTTTCGAAGCAAATAAAATCTCTCGTAACACCTAACGTACCTTGATACTATAAATGAATTTATTACACACTAGCAATACCAGCCCGGTTCGCTGGACGTTAGTTAGAGTAAATCAAAAAGTTTTTATAATATTCTAATAAAGTATAAGTAGCCTAAGTTACTCCTTATAACATTAGCTATCTGCGAGCGAAAGTCCCGTCAAAATCGTTGCAGCCGTTTCAGAAATTAGCCAGAACAAACAGACAGACAAAAATTTTAATAATTGTTTTTTTTTAATGTAAATACCGTATTTACTTTCATATGTATTTAGAGAAAAGCTGTTAATTTGAAATTAAAAACGGACACTTCAATTTTATTTATATGTACGGATTATATAAGTTGATTGAAGTAATCTTAAAGATGCACTTGTCTTATTAAGAAATAGTCTAACATATTTGTACGGTATATTCTAAGATACTTTCAAACCGTTGTTTCAAGGCCCGTCACTTGCGCAAGCTGTGGTATGTTCACGATACTGATTTATCTCTTCACTCGCAATTACTGCCACGATTTGGATGCAACTCTACAATTGATGTGTTTAATGCGATACAATTATAGCGGAAACTTGTAATGTTCAAAATATTCTAATTTTATATATTTTGAAAGGAAAATAAGTGTATGTACTTGAAATATTTTATGTTTAATTACTTAGTTTTCATTAATTTTGCATAAATTAATGAAATATTATTTTATTTATGTAATATTTATTTTGTAACATTAAAATATTTATAGAGACTTAACTTTGACTATTTTTTTTATGTTTAATGTAATGTAACTGAATTAAACATAATAAAAACATAATAATAATTAACACAACTCTCATATTTATTAACTCACTAGCGACTCGCGCTCGCTTCGCTTGGGCTTTTTCCTAGATTTAGCACAGGCAAAGCCGCGGGATCTGCTAGTTATGCATATAAACCTTCCTCTTGAATCACTCTATCTATTAAAAAAAAGCGCATCAAAATCCGTTGCGTAGTTTTAAAGAATTAAGCGTACAAATGGATATAGGGACAGAGAAAGCGACTTGTTTTATACTATGTAGTGATAACTAAATTTTGACAACAGGTTTGGCTCAGTAGTGTACTGGTTGTGCTAGCGGTCGCGGGTTCGAGTCCCGCTGGGGGCATTAATTTGTGTGATGGGCATGAATATTTGTACTCCAGTTATAGATACTTATATTTATGATATGTATATATTTAAAGTTATAATGTATAGTGTATCGACTATCTAGTATCTATAACAAAAGTCTCGTAGCTTACCATGTAACTAAATGACGTTGTGTGATAATGTCCCAACTCCCAAGATATTAATCTATTTAATTATGTATGTACAAATAACTATATAAATAAATATATAAATATGTTGGGACATTTTTTTACATCAGCGCCATCTAGTTCCGTGGTAAGCTACAAGGCTTGTAGTTCGGATACCAGAGAGAATAAAAAATATTTCATAAATAAATAAATAATTAAAACTTTGGTTTTTTTTTGTAATTCTGGGGAAATTATTTAATTAAAGTTGATCAATGGCAGCACCTAACCGTTTCGTCGATGACAATGTCTTGTCTCTTTTCAAAGTAATTAGCCTTGTACATACATCATACACATATAAATTTTATATACATACATAATATAAATATTAACACCCATGACTGGAGAACAAACATTCATACTCAACAAATGAATGCCCCCAGCGGGACTCGAACCCGCGACCGCTGGCGCAGAAAGTAGGGTCACTGCCAACTGAGCCAAACGTGTCATCACTATATATGTAATATGTTTGTAGCTTATGCCACTGAGTCTAGAAGCTGAACTTCGGCACAAGAATTCCTTCTCTAAAATGGTTGAAGTGGGAGATGAAAGTTTGTACGAAAGTTTGTCATTTCTGAAGTTAGTGCACATCGTATAGGAAATCGTTACGTACATAACCCAATCGTACCTTGCAAGAAGCGCAAAGTGGGAGCAAAAGGAAACAGGAGAACCCAACCATAAATAAATAAATAAATATGTTGGGACATTTTTACAACAGCACCATCTAGTTCCGTGGTAAGCTACGAGGCTTGTGTTACGGATACCAGATAGTTGATATACTACACATAAATATTGACACCCATGACTGGAGAACAAACATTCGTGATCAACAAATGAATGCCCCCAGCGGGACTCGAACCCGCGATCGCTGGCACAGAAAGCAGGGTCACTACCAACTGAGCCAAACGTGTCGTACCATAATTTGACCACGCTTTTTACGTTTTTGTTGCCTATAAATAATTATACATTTTCTTATAATAGTTAACAATAAGTTTGTTTTTAGATCAAGGTATACCTACTCGTATTATACCGATTACCAGCACAAACAAGTGAAGTATAATATGACGTTTTCAGTCTTAAAATAACATAGTTAAAGTGAATACATAAGCGTTCTTGAAAAAATTTGGAAAATGAAAACATTTTTAATGATGTCCTTATTCGAAAATATAATATCGTTTGAAGATGAATGAATCTGTCGGGAATATAAATTCTTAACTTGATATATTTATATATGAAGAAGAAAAATATTATGGAAAACAAAAATTTATGTATATTTAAACGTTGTTTGAAATAGATAATATAGGTTTGGACTTACGTCGATACAAAATAAACTCTTAGATATGTACATTGCGACATTTTCCATAGAATATTATTATATTCCAATAAATGCTCAGTAAAATTCCTAACCTTTACAACAATAAACGTTTAAGTGAATAAATATGTTATTTATTCAATCGCCATATACGCATTACCCTTTCTCTTGTAAAGTGTCGATTCGTTAATTTGATTCTGACCGGATAATGCAATATGGAAATGGTATGCTAATCGTTTAAAGGCATCGGGCTTATATGTATGTATATGACGAAACAAAATAGTTTCTGTCTGTAGTAAAAGTAAAACGGTGTTTTTATGAGATCCATATTCATTTAGCACTTATAAGTGCTAAATAACTTCTTTAATGTTTATATACTAGGGATTTGGCCTCGATAAGTCTGTAGGTTATAAGTACATACTGAATAACATTTAGTAGTGTACTTAGTAGTCGGTATTCGACCATATGTAGTCATTATTAAAAAGTTTGAGAAAGCATAGATTAATAGAATTTATCTATATAAACTGCTAACCTTTCGAAAGACATGTGAAGTCATCCAAGCAGCACTTGGTTAGCATGGCTGTCACTGTCAGAATCATAGTATTTACAATTTAATATAAATATTATGTTGAAACATTATTACAAAAGCGCCAACTATAATAAGCTACGAGGCTTGTGTTACGGATACCAAATAGTTGATATATATACATTTTAAATACACACATATTATGAATATAAGTGTTTGAAGCTGGCCAATGAAAAAAAATCTCTTAATGGATTTGAAGAAGCTATGAAGTTTGTTAATTTTATAAAAAATAACGTTTTCGCACGTGTACATATATCTTTTGTTGTTTATTATTTTAATAAAAACGTATTTTAAATCAAAGAAAATAATATCAATTACGTAAATCAGAGACCTCAATTGATATTACATAAAATGTATATGCAAGTAGAGCCAGATGTCGAATAGTCCACAGCATAATTGTACGTTTCGTTGACGTCGCGACTTGTAGATTGCATTGCTTAATGGATTGGTTAACAGATAGCCAGGAAATTATTCCTATAAATACTAGGTAATACTGAACCATTGAAATCTTGTTAATATGTACGTAATGTGAAATATGATAAGGCGTCTAAAATAAACCTCTTGAAGCAATATACGAGCCGGTAGCCACGAGTTTACAACTTAATGAATAATGATCGTAGAAAAGTAATAAAGTGTATTTAATAAAATATTTATGAATCATCATCATCATCAGCCCTTTTTAACGTCCCACTGCTGGGCACGGGCCTCCCTCAGTACGAGGGGGATCAGGCCATAGTCCACCGCGCTGGCCTAGTGCGTGTTGGCGGACTTCACATGCCTTTCGAAAACTTGTAGGTTTTCTCAGACATGCAGGTTTCCTCACGATGTTTTCCTTCACCGTAAGACAAGTGGTAATCATGATATAAATGATTCGCACATGAAAATATCAGAGGTGTGAGACCCGGATTCGAACCCGTATCACTCGGTTATCCAAGCGACGCGTTACCGCTGGGCTACCACTGTCTCGTAATTTATGTCATTTGTTTATTTATATAAACATCAGCAAGTGACAACACACAGTCTTTAATGTATGAAGTAAAACTTCAAGCAAATATATTTTAATATATTTTATTTTAAATTATTAGTAATTTTACTCACCCTTCTGCAACATTCGTTTATAAATGAATTGACGTAGGTATCCTTTATTTGGTCTAAAGAAGTTTTACATCAAAAAATCCGAAATGAAAAATTATGTTTTACGACACTTAGTAGGTACATTAGTTAATTACGTGTATGTTTGTACTTGTGATTCCAAGCCTTGACTTTATGCGACGTCAAGACCAGCGTTGCATGTTCATGAGTAATCAGATGAAGCCTATGGGTTAACGTGATTAGTTTGTAAAACATACGTCAGTAACTGAACTGAGATTATATTTTACATGAAATAGTCTAACTTTGCGTAGAAAGAAATTCTCTTATGGCACAGTATTTCTTGCAAGGTAAAAAAATATATTTTTCAGTTATAATTTAAGCTATTATAACTTATGTTCCTTAAATTTTAGTAAGTATATTAGAAATAGTCTAACTTTGCATAGAAAGAAGTACTATACTTATACAATAGCACAGTATTTCTTGCAAGGTAATAAAAAAATATTTTTCAGTTATAATTTAAGCTAGTATAACTTATGTTGCTTAAATTTTAATGAATAGTTTGTATACGTGTTGTGACGATTGTTAAGATTAATCTGTGGGGTTCATTAATATAATGAACTAGCGCATCACCCTAGCTCTGCTCGGGTTCGACCCTAGGTACATTTAATGGTTAGTTGAGTCCCCTCCGTATTTTATACGTTAACCGGGATTATTAGTTATCATTATACCAAGTATTTAACGTAAAGTCTTTAGCTACTGAAAATCGTAAGATATTTTTGAAAATGATTAAGCAATGCTGTGTTCTCCTACAATTAATTGTAAGTGCACATACATAGGTTAAGTTTTGATAATGTATGAGTGTAAATTTTTCTGTGTACTAACGTTGGAGATCCTTATAAATAAATAAATAAGTTTTATCAAAGTTTGTTAAGTGGTTACCTCGAGACACGATCCTAGAAAAACAAAAAAATTTAAGAACTAAAGATTCAAAGCCTCTATATCGCTAAAGACTACTCCAAAAAGATTTCTCAAAAAATGTTTAATGTATGTACAGATACGAATCATTTAGGATTATGTTATATGTATAGATTAAAGATTAATTGAAAATATTAATATTTTATAACTGTAAATAATACATAAAAAATCTATAATTAAAAATTAACTAACTGTGATATAATTTTATACAAAAGAACTTATTTTAATTAGAATTGCCTTCCTTTTTAACGTCGATTGAAAACGAAGCTTTCTTTCACAATTTTTTTATCACTTGCTAGTTATTTTCCAGTTCTACTAAGAAGTCACATTGACGACGTAATGAGATGAACGTCTGTTTATTGGTTCGCGTGATCTGCATACAGCTTCCCTAATGGATGCGAGGATTTGGATATGCGTGACTGAAATTGATGGGGTTTTATATCCATGAATTTAAGCTCTTGTTAACGATTATGCTTTTTTAGATCTAAGCTTTTATTTGATATTTTATATGAAACTATTACTCAGTTCAGCTTAGAATACTTAATCATGTATACGGACGAGGCTATTTTCAGCATTTCTATGGATAATTATGACTATTTTAAAAGAATTTTCCTAAACAATAATTACTTTTAATTTATTTAGACAGTACGCCTTGGGAATGATGTGATCGCCGCTAGGCTATTTCAACATATAGAATTATTGTTAATTTACAATTTAATTTAAAAAAGAATGAGATTAAGATAAAAAAAAATATTAGTCCCACTGAGTTTCTTTCGCCAGTTCTTCTCAGGTCAGAGGTTTTTTCTTTCCGAACTGGTGGTAGACTCATGACGTTCAGTAAGAAATTGTAAAAATTTTTATGCTGAATAAAATATTTTGATTTGATTTGATTTGGTTTGAATTACAGATTCGACTGAGTTAACATTTTATTATATACAGTATAAATTATAAAGAAACTATATTGTGTCATTTCAATTCGTATAATATTTTTAACAATGCTTTCACTCAAACATACAAATCTTTTGGGACATCGCAAAAAACCTTTTCGTCCTAGAGTTTCGAAGCAAAGCGAAACTTTCGAAGGTCAATTTAATTTGTGTCAGTTAACTGATTTACCAAAACTGGGCTTATTTTTATATAGACAAGCTGTAACTTTTTCACATTTCTAACTGTTATACGAAGTGTACAATTAAATGTATTGGACGATTAATAATACGCTTGTGCTTAAGTAAAAGTAAAACCGAAAACTTGCTTCAACAAAGTAAGTGCAAAATTAACTAAAAATAATTAATTATATGTTGGAATCGAACTCCAAATATATGAAAAAAAAGTTATATTCATATACTCGAATGCTAAAAAATATTAAATATAAAAAGCTAAATGGAAATAACAAATATTAAATTATATTTCCTTATCTTCGCTTTTGATATCTTTTTCCTCAAAGAATATAATAAGAAGACTTACTTATGTTTTTACATATATTTATAAGTATCTACACAATAATAGCAGTGGTAGCCCAGTGGAAACGTGCTCGCTTGTGCAACCGAGTGACGCGCGTTCAAATCCCGAGCGGACCTCTTATATTTAAACGTGCTGATCATTTCCTGATTTATATAATTTTTAATTTACTGATTTATTAATTTTATAATTATTATTCTGTGGGGTTCATTAATATAATGAATCATCCCAACTCTGCTCGGGTTCGTCCCTAGGTGCGTTTTAATGATTAGTTGAGTTACAACATAATTACCACTCGACTAAAGGTAAAGGTAAAAACTTAAACATCGTGAGGAAACTTCATGTCTAGTTTAAATCAAAGATACGTAAAGTCCGCCAACTCCATACTTAGTCAGCGTGGTGGACTACGGCGTAATCCCTCTCGCATTAAAGGGAGGCTTTTGCCCAGCAATGGGTCGTTAAAAAGGGCTAAATCAAGTCTATAATATGTATATGCGCAATAATTATACGCTATTAGGCCACTTCTATTACTCATGCAAAATTTCGGAACTAAAGAACCTTTATGCACCACTTCAAGCGTATAAGCAACGATGTGCCAACTCCGTTGTTATACATAATGCAAAACTATTGTATTGTATACTCGTTTTTTATTCTTGAAATATATCCTTGTAAAAAACTGATGAATTTTCGTTAATATAGATGTACTGTGTATAAAGTAGTATGCACGAATGCACTCTCTAATCCTGGCACTCTTAAACTCCGGTGGGAAGACCAGAGAAGAGATGGCATCCTTCCATTCTCTGAACTGTTACTGAATATTTATTAACAGAAAAACACAATAACTGAACCTGGTACAGGAATCCAGAACCTCCAGCCAACCTCCTCCTCCTCATCCGTGTACTGCAGTACATGCTAGCCACTAGACCACTAGGCATTGATGATTGTAAAAGAAACAATTTGTATGCAAAATTTCATTTATGTACCTCAATCTATTCCTGAAACTAATATAGGTCATAATAATTCATTAAATTATGTATATTTAACGATTAATAAAAAAACATTTATAGTAGGATAAGAAGGTACACACAGTAAATAAAAGATACTTCGAACTTTGCCTGAAAGCTTAAATTCGTAAGTTGAATACGGTGTAGATTTCTAGATCTTTTCATAGTGTCTAGATAATTTTAAGTCATTGATTTGGTCCTAATTGTTGTAATAAATAGGCGTAATATCCCACAGCTCAGCTGTCACATCCGCAAAGATTGATTGCATTAACGGAACACAATATTGGGGTAACGCTTTTGTTCTGGTAATTCCCAACACAGTGCTGACAAATAACTTCATTATCCCATGTACGTGATTTCAAGTTGCGTTTAGGAGTTAGAATATAGAAGATAACGAAATGAATATTTTGAAAAATCCTCAATTTCACCATATACCTACTTAAGATTTTATTAAATACTAGCAATTACCGCGGTCGAATCACAATTAAAACATAAGGATTAGTAGTAAAAGGATAAAAATTTATAAGTAAGTGTTTTTTGATGACAAATCATTAAAAAAATTGGCCCTTATCACCTGAATCTAGAGGAATAAAAACTAGCCTACGACCTATTCTTTCATACACAAAAAATCATAAAAATCGATTAAGCCGTTTCGGAGAAATTCCTAAAAACACTATGACACGAGATTTTTATATTATATATTAGATTAGTAATAGTAACTCTGAATATTTTTTAGAAGATTAGAACACCACACACGTTCCACGGTAAGCTACGAGGCTTGTGTTATGGAAACAAGATAACTAAAGTACACATAAGAGTGCTTCCAGAGGGACTCGAACTCGTGATTGTACTGTACTCACAGGCACAGTAAACAAGGTCACTCCTAATTAAACCAAACTTGTAATTAAATCACCTTATTAGAATCATAAAATAATATTCACAAAATCGCAGAGATATGGGTACATTTTTTTTTGTTTAAATAAAACCAATAAACTCAAATAAAATAAATCATAGAATATATGCGAACACTTAAAAAAGTCGACTTGAATTTTCTATATTTCAATTTTGTTTCCTTCGTTCAGTTAGTGTACTAACAATACTAATATAACGTGCAGCAGTTACCCAAAGATACGATTTTTTAGCTATTCCATTCGAAACAAAACGAAATAAAAGAAAAAATTAAATGATCAATAAACATGTTATTGCGAGTCATGACTGCTTTAGGGTACCGCAGGAAGTGGTCCATCCGCACTTAACATTAAATACTTAAAATTAACACTGTACATATATACATAAAAAATCTAAAGGAAAATCGAAAAACATTCAAGTCTTCTTGACTTAACTTAACTTCCCGATGTCTGTCTGTCCCAATGTATGCTTTTGATCTTTAAATCTACGTAACGGTTTTTGATGCGGCTTTTTTAATAGATAGAGTGATTCAAGGGGAAGGTTCATATGTATAACTAACGGAACACGCGGCTTCGCTTACGCTAAATCCATTGATTAATTTTGTTTTAAACAAATATATTTAGTGGTATGTACAGAACCATAACTAAGTTTAACTCACACTGTTTATTACTTGTATGTAGATATAAAGGATACATTAACCTACAAATATTCTAACCTTATAAACTACTAAAAACCGGAAGGCACACGAGTATATGATATAGTGTAGTAATCACGACGTATTAGCATTGAAATCGTAATAAAGTTATTAACTGGTTACAAATTTACCTTTTATGAAATATTAATGAAAAAACATAAATAATCAATGAACAGCGGTGTTTGTGAAACTACATTATTATTTAAAAATACGGATTATTTAGAAGGTATTTTTAGTACACTTTAAATAGAAAGAAACTCCTCTTAAATAACAATCTTATATTATACGTTAACTAGTGATTCACCCTCACTTCGTCCCTAGATCTAGCGTGAACGAGGCTGCGGGTTTCGCTAGTGTATTACACACTAGCCTTTCCCGTGGCTCCGCTCGCGTTCTAAAGGCTGAAAATGAAAAGAAAAAAATTTTCCCGTTTCTGCAACATTTTTCATTGATGCTCCGCTCTTATTGATCGTAGCGTGATGAAATGTAGCCTATAGCCTTCCTCGATAAACGGACTATCCAGCACAAAAAGAATTTTTCAATTCGGACCATTAGTTCCTGAGATTAGCGCGTTCAACCAAACAAACAAACAAACTCATCAGCTTAAGACAAATCCAACATAAAGAAATAGAATATCCGTCCTTCATAATATAATCATAGATATAGCGAGTGGACTTAGCGTTTCTTTGTCAGTCGTCAGCTGAAAATGGCGGCGGCGAAAGCGACAACAATTGTTCTAAAGGCTTAATATTAATTGAAATACGGTGAATGAAGATAAATGTATATAACCATTTACATTGTGTAAATGGGTTAAGTATTTTACACCTCATGTATAAATTAAAATAGTAGGTAATAAAAGACGAGTTATTAGCGACACATTCGCTTTCTATATTTATCAATTATTTCATTATAATTTACATTAAAGTGGCAGACAGATAAACAATTTAGAACAGATAACACAATAAAAAAACTAAAAACTATAACATAGAATTAAAGATATTTGACACAACTTTCATTTGGTTAAAAACTTCGCTGGGCGTAAGTTAAAATAAATTAAACGGTTATTATATTATAATTTTGTAATTAAATAAAATTTAACAAATGTTCGACGTGATTATTTAAATTGGCATAACTTTTTTTATGAACGATTGACATGAAACGTACGACACGTAAAATTATGCAAGTTGCAATGCAGCGTTATAATGTATGAAACAAATTTATGTTTTCATTTTTATAAAAAGCTTTGAAAATGAGCTTTTCTCTGTAGATAATATAAATGAGTAGCTCGAGCTCTTTGAGGAAATCTAAATGTCCGCATATATAAAAAAATATTAACTGCGTAGTTATAATGTGCTCGAAATTAGAAAACTGAGTAAAGCGGGTTCTTCTCGCACCTAAGATTTTCGACTGATTACCAATTAAAAAGTAAACTATATAATATAGGTACTTAAATAATAAAACAGTGAGTCAAATTTGTACCTAATATTTTAGAATTATTGAAATATTCAATATCTAATAGTTTTTTTCTGTTAGTCTGTGACTGCATAACGAGAAAAAAACTGTACAGATTTTGATGTTATGTATAATAATAGCTATAAGCTAGCGGTGAACATAAAGGATATTAAGAAAAACATTTTATTTCTGGGACATCTATACTTATCTTTACAACGTATCTAGGGACGAACCCGAGCAAAGCGAGGGTTAATTGCTAGTGTATATATATGTAGGCAAAGACAACAGTTAAGTACCCTTTTCCGATCTGTTTGTAGCTAATAATAAACTTTTTAAGTAGAAACTCTCAATATTGATTATGGTCAAATATCAACTACTAGTTATTATAATTTTTCATTAAAAATACTACAACTGGCCACATATTCAATGAGGTTATTTAAGGAAAGGTAGCTCGGTTCCATAAATATTACTAAGCCACATCAATCTTTTTAATATTAAAAGATTTTATTGCTGTTTTCAGAAAGAGGTAGAGTGATTTAAAATGAAGTTTTATATGTAAAAAAATAATAATAATAATAATAATAATAAAATCGTTTATTGCCATAAAGTACAGTAAAAAGAATTTAACATAAACTAGGTGGCTTAAATAACTAAATGGCAAAGGGTAATAACTCAGCTGATGCTGCTGAGGTCAGAGTCTCAGACAGCGCTGATTTTCAGTTATACTCAGCTCCCTAGGGTGTTGAGCGGGAGCATGGCAGTAAAAAAAAAAATAACAATTCCTCTTTAGTTAATCATTCCAGGGTCAGTAAAAAAAAAGAGAATATCATCTTAGTTCTGAACAAAAAATAAGAAATAAATTAACAAAAAAATAAATTAAATTAAAAAAAAAAAATAACAATTCCTCTAGTTAATCATTCCAGGGTCAGTAAAAAAAGAGAATATCATCTTAGTTCTGAACAAAAAATAAGAAATAAATTAACAAAAAAATAAATTAAATTAAAAAAAAAAATAACAATTCCTCTAGTTAATCATTCCAGGGTCAGTAAAAAAAGAGAATATCATCTTAGTTCTGAACAAAAAATAAGAAATAAATTCTTAAACTGTGGGGTCTATCTTTTTTGTTTTTGTTTGTGTGTTTGTGCGTGTGCATGTGCGTGTGTGTGTGTGTGTGTGTGTGTGTGTGTGTGTGTGTGTGTGTGTGTGTGTGTGTGTGTGCGTGTGTGTGCGTGTGCGTGTGTGTGTGCGTGTGTGTGCGCGTGTGCGTGTGTGTGCGCGTGTGCGTGTGTGTGTGGGCGCGCCGGCGTATGCAATGTGTATTAATTGTAAAAGATTAAACGTTATAATTGTTTATTACATTAAGTGTACTGAGTATTAGAAGTAGGGTTTTAGGCTCATTTCATTTGTATAGGAATACATTAAGTTCTCTGTAGCAAGTTGTCTTCTTAATAAACATGCATATTATAGTGAAAAGCCGATAAAATATGTAATTTCTGTAAAATCTATCCTTATCCTTAAAATTTGTCTAGACGAACTCAAGGGAAGCAAGGTGAAGTCGCTAGTACTATGTAATATCACGAAGCACGAGCTTATACATATATAGTAAAGGCTGTACTCGTAAGTTACCGGCCTATTAAGCATCTATGCATAATTCATGACTCCATATCAGTCTGTTGGAATTTAGGACCTAAAAATAAGATTTATTGCCTTCATGGATACAAATTGATCTTACTTATTCCAATAACATTTTAAATATCTGATTGCGTGAGGAAATATCAACTTAAACAACTTAGCAGTCATTTATTTATCATATACCTATATTTTGCAAAAAAAATCATTTCGTTTTATTATAATACTAGCATTTCCCGCGGCTTCGCTCACGTTCTAATGAGCGGAAACCAAAGTCTTTCTGAGTCGTGCCCGCCTTTCTCGTTTTTGCAATATTTTTCATTAATGATGCGCTCCTATTGGTCGTAGCGTGATGCTAATATAGCCTAGGGAAGCCCGGGCAAGACGCATATGTTAAGGGATATTGTAAATAAAACCACAATTTGATAATTCAATAGAACTTTTTGTACTTCTAGTTTGTACTATGTTTAATCATCTTTTGAAAATAATCACTAAAATTAAAAAACTTTAACAATTTCTATAATAATTATGAGCACTTACAAAAAGTATCAATAATCCGTTTTGCCCGGAGGGGTCGGGTTAAACGGATATGCCCCAAGGGCAAAAAGGATATGTTGAATTAGTTCAGATCAGTCTTCACATTTATCACAGAAGTAGTTGTCATCTCCTACATAAGAAGTGCAACTTTCATGCGCTCAACTTTTGCACTGATTACACTGAATCCAATCTTCTACTGGTGGTTCAGTGTATTTGTCAGCGCACACTAAACAGTCAAAATCTTGTTTCGGGTTTTACTTTGGTTGCTTGACTGAGGATCTTTTAGTTTTAGTTTTATTGGGGCTTGCTAACTCAGAAATCTTGGTCTTCTTAATATTTACTTTCTCAAACATTAATGCTTGCTCAGTTTTGACGGGAGTAGATGTCAATACCTCTGACTTCAGGAGTTGTAAATGGAATTCCAACTTTTTTGCGGTTAAATTTATAGATTGTCCATCATCTTTTACAGCTCTTACTGCTCTTTCGGGTGTTTTTTCTGACCATGCTGCTCGATTACTTTTGCGTTTTTAATTAAACACCATCTAAAATAAAAAAATATATTCGTTATATTTTATGATTTCATTGAAACTGAATATAAAATATTAGTACCTAAATTTTAGTAAACCGAGATCTGTATAAAATTAACATTAGTTGTCAAAAAAGTGTTAAAATATTTCTTACTTAAGAAGGAGATAATGAAATAACTAAATGGGAAAACGAATACCTATCCGTTTTGCCCATATCCGTTATGCCCAACAAGCTAATATTAGAAACAAGTCAACACATGAAATGTTTTAGTAGGTAAACAAAAAGTAACAATCACAATTAATAATACTTAAATAAATGTGCAAAATGATTAACTAATAATATTCATAGGCAACTGATGACTAATACAAAAAGTTTATATACAAACCTTCACAAAAATCGTAACAAAACAACAATATTCCTTTTTTTCTCCTTCCACAACAAATGCACTCGCTTATTGTTTTGGTTGAACTATCATGGCGTAGCCGGTCGCACGTGTCACGACTTGAGAAAGTTTTGTAGCGCTATCTATTATATATTTATGTAAAAATCAATTATTCTTCTTACCCGCACTATGCTTCTTGCCCGGGCTTCCCCTATAGACTTCCTCGATAAACGGACTATGCAACACAAAAAGAATTTTTCAAGTCGGACCAGTAGATCCTGAGATTAGCGCATTCAACCAAACAAATATAGGGTAAACTACCCAGTAGTCAGCCATGCTCCAGTAGTCAGCCTTTTCTTGCTTTAAACGTGTGGGAATAGCGTTATAATTTATTTAAACCAATTTTGTCATACCTTACCCATCCAGTGACTCATCCTTATTAAATTTAAAATGCAAGAATTAATATGAGTAGTCAGTAAAAAGAGAAATTTGAGTTTATTTCGATGAAGTCAGCGGGCAAGGAAGCGAGCGTGGCATCCGCCATTTTTTTACTAACGGTCAGTGTTTTTAAAACAGCTCATAATTTCTATATTTTATAAAGGATTTGCTAATAATATGTAATGTATGTGATTAATATATAAATTAACTATTTAATTTAATAAAAATCTTATTAATAAAAAATGAATTTACGTAAATATTGACATGGCCGACTACTAGATTGCTGTTTTTGATGATTTTCCAGAAGTCGGCCGCCCCCGGCTGACAACTGGTTTTCAGCAACATTTTTAGATTTGATTGTTTTTAGTATCAATAAATAGCCCTTTAATAACTTCATGTTTTAAGCCAAACATGTCATACGCAATTTTACCAAAACCCCAGTAGTCAGCAACCTTAACGGTCGCGAAATTACCTGTAGCTGAGCACTGGCAGTTAAAAATCCAGTGGTCAGCCTTGAGTTATGTATTTCTAAAAGTATTTTATTCAACTTTTATATTTTAATTACAATGATTTTTTAATGTTATAATCGTTTCATTCATTATAAAATACTAATCTTTTCTCTTTCAGGGATATAGAGTATGCTATATAGAACACAAACATACACAAAGTTTAAATGTTTAGGAAGGTAGAGTAGAGAGATACAAACGGCAAAATAATTAGAGAAGATAGCAGTATTTAGATGTAATATTCCTCGAAGTAAGTTGCAAGAACGCTTCACCTTCGTGTTCTTGAGGGTCTGAGGAGAATGGGTCTTTATCCTAGTAAAATATTTCGCATACTTGCTCATAGATCTAAGAGCTTGTCGTTTTTCCCTAAGACCTAACGATCTAAGAATACTGTTTCATATATTATGATTGAAAGTGCTAGGTAGGTTTATCTTTATTTTAGGAGAAAACCCTACAAGAATTGATTACAATCATTTTTTAGAATAAACCATTTTCTTGTTTGCTGTATTGCTGATGGCACTTGATGCTATAAGCCCTTATATGGAAGTGCGATAATTACAGAAGAAAGCATAAGAAAGTTGTTTATTTGTGTGTTTACATGTATTGAAGCAATAAATTTGCTGGAAAACTAAATTTATATTAATATTTGGTTATATTTAGAAGATATATAAGATAGTAAAAATCAGGAAAAAGAATAATCAGAATCTTTGTTTAGAAAACTAGAATCGATAAAGAAAAGATTTATCAGAGCAAAACTAAAGAGGAATAATTATAAGTAGTAAAGTACATACTAATGTACACAATAATATATACATGGAGATCTTTTAACAAATTCCCATTCATCACAACAACATATTCAGGCTCATAATCATCTCAGTATCCTTGCCATTAGGTGCTGCAACGATTAAGAATAAAAAATTAGATAAACGAGAGAAATCTTTCACTAACTTCAATAAATTAACCTAGCGTTTGAAATAAGCGTAAGTTAAATTTTAATGCTTGTTAAAGAAAAATCCGGTATGCAATATAAGCCAAAGTATCGAAAGATCTCTATTTGTCAGAGCTTTATCTGATTCTATGGTCCAAAGTATACTCAGAGAATATCATCCATTGTACGACAAACGTAAACGTACGTTTAGTAGGCATATTAAAAAAGAATGTAATTTAAAGGAAAACAATGCTAAACGGCAGCAAAGAGAGGCAATCCTGATAAAGAACTTACGAGAAAACGTGTAAATACAGTGTCAGACAACAAATTTGATGTATTGATATAAATAAACATTAATCATCTAAAATTAAAACCTTCAAACATAACACAATTGTTTGTGAAGAAAATAAATATAAGTATAGACCAAAATATATTAATTTATTAGTTAACAGAGCTTTGCAGAAAGCAACTTTGTGAAGAAAAACATTGAGAAATTAACAAGAACTTTCGAACTTTTTAACAGTGATAATACTAATTAATAAAGCTTTAAGTGAACTAGGTTTTTTGTTTTATATATACGTTATATGGTCCTTACTAATTAAAATCACCTAAATCAAGTAATTACTTTTAAATTAATTATTTATCTCGTTTAATAAATAGAGGCCGACTACTGGCTACGTATGGCTGACTATTGGATCTTAGGGGCTGACTTCTGGTTAAATGGGTCTTTTTTTGTTTAAAACGTATTTTTCCTGTGTTAAACGGTATATTTGTTATTTATATTGATTTTTTAAGAAAGTTTAATAAATAAGTAAACAAAAACAATTAAAAAACTTTTGGTTTTTGCTTTACGGAGACTGTCATGTAGTATCAAAGTTAAAATTTCCGTTAAAAGGCTGACTACTGGGTACTTTACCCTAATAACCATAAATTAACCATAAATTGAAGCAAGAATTTAGACAAAATATAGTATAAAATGACAAAACTATAAAAAATCCACAACAGCATATGAATTCACTTAATCCACCGCAGTAACATACATTACGTACAACAAAGTACGCAGATGAGAACAATGAATCAGAATAGCTTGCACAAGATATATTAAGTAGAATTACAAACCATTAGCACTATGTGACTATAACTTCAAGTTAACTAATGTTATGTCGCAATGTTTAGAAAAAGATTTAACGGATAGAATAATAATAGAATAGTTATGTTTAGGCCGCTACTTTTCTCGTGTAATCAAAACTACTCCAAAAAAAGTTTATATGTATTAGTCCAAGCTATATTATAAGTGGTAGTGCCATGCTTGTTACCTTCGGGTAGCAGCCGAATGGGCCGGCACGCCCCGTATAGTTCATTAGTACCACTCTCTCACAGAAGACCGGCGTGAAGTGGCAGCTATGCTGTCGCGTTTCGTCCGGTAAGTGAGAGTCCGGGTGGCCCACTCCCCATCCCTCCCTCCTCCCTCCCTCTTCCCTCCATCCTCCCTCTCTCCTCTCTCCATCTCTTCTCTGTCCCTCCTCCCTCCCTCCTACCTCCCTCACTTTCCTGAAAGGACGGCAACGCATATGCAAGCCCTGCGGTATTGCAGATGTCCATGGGCGGTGGTGATCACTTTCCATCAGGTGACCCTCCTGCTCATTTGCCCCCTTTGTCCCATAAAAAAAAATACATATTATAAAGAAAAAGTATCCTAGCAGCCTCTGTAAGTCTAGACAATAAAATCAAATATTTTACTCGTACTAAACGATTTTCGTACACTACGATACTACCAACACTAATAGTTCATACAGTAAACAGTACTCCGCCAATGCATAGATTTATAAAAAAGGTTTATGTGAATGATTCACTAAGTGTTGAATAAACTGTTAGAAATATGATATTGATTGTTGAAGATGTCTTAAAACAACATAAGCTAAGAAATCAAACCAAATTGGATAAATAATACATTATTCAAATAGACTTTTACAACCACTTTTGAATTGTTACACTATGAAACACTATGAAAAGCAATGTAAAGATACCTTGTATGATGTAATACGGAACTAAGACAAAAATAAAAAAATAAAAAGCACTAATTCATCACTACATTTTACATTATTTAATTTAAGTAATTAAATATTTCTTTAGCTAAATAAATAATACATGTATCGTACAATAGCGTATTATTGACATAGCTGAAATTTATTGGGGCCAATTTCGAATATTTAATTTTTATTCTACTTTAACTTAATAACAGTAATAAGAAATGTTTAATATTTTAAAAATTATTAAAATACATTGGGACATTATTACAACAGCATCGTCTAGTTCCGTGGTAAGCTACAGCCTACAAAGCATGTGTTAGGGATTCCAGATAGTAAATAAATATTCTACATACATAAATATACATTTAAATACATACATATTATAAATATAAACGCCCATGTATAGGTACAAACATTCGTGCTCAACAAATTAATGCCTCCAATGGAACTCGAACCCGCGACCACTGGCAGAAAGTAGGGTCACTACTAACTGAGCTAAACGTGTCGTCACAAACTATTGGGTAGAAGTTTCTAGATATGTAAACTGGTCTAGATAGAAAATATCCGGGTATACCACAAGGGTTTCAAAAGCCAATAAAAATGTTGAACGTTAGGTAAAATTATTAAGTCGACAGCAAAGTTAACTATAATTAAAATGAATCCTTAGACGAGCGTCTACCAAATATAGTGACTAGACTTTCCACTGGATTCTATGTCGGGTGGAAAAATTCCAACTAGGAATATAACGAATACACATATGTATATATACGTTGTACAATATACCTATATTTCGAATGAAGGTCGAATACATGACCAGTACCTCTGACATAGCAATTAATACTGGGAAAATACTTTTGTTCAGTTTGTAAACATAATTTCTAGATGAACGGCAGTTAAAACGTCTTATATCCATACTAATATTATGAACTAGCGAGCGCCCTCGATTCACTTGGGCTCGTCCCTCGATATAGCGCAAGAGAAGCCGCGAATACCTCTAGTAGATGTATACTAAAACTTAACAAATTATATAATAAAACCTTCCACGAGAACCACTCTATTCATTGGTGAAAACATCATGAAAATTGGTGCAGTAGTTTTTGAATTTATCGCGAACAGACAGACGGAGCGGTATGTAAAAGAATAAAAATTACGTTATAATACTTTATGTAAGGGTGATATGAATACAACTCTGTTGCCCTTCACGCCTTTACTTCAATAAAATTTAGCAAAAACATAAATTGCATCCTGAAGGCTAAAACTGATCCCCGACCCATTTTGGACGCGAGCGAAGCCGCAGGCAATAATTAGTTATACGATATATTGGTTATATCGTATTATTAGAAGAAAATTTTCCGAGAAGCTACAAAGAAAAGCCCATACAATAATGCATTTATCTTCTTGTCGCTATAAATATAAAGAAATTGTGCAATGGATTATGAAACGAGTTTTCACTATACATGCTTTTTATCAGTGAACTACAAGAGCAGTATTAGGATCGACTGCGGGCTATTTTTAGATACCAATTTATCTGAACATTCGTAGCTTTCAGATCATTGTGTGGTTTAGATGGTTTTGCATGACTTTAGGAAAATTAAATGTAGAGAAATGTTTAACTTTCATTACTTTATGTAAGAGTTGATTTGAGTGAATTTTAAATACCGTTTTAGAAATTGGCAAGATAATCAAAATTGAAAGGCACTTCTGATTTTTATGTATATACTATAACTTTAAAAAGTTTGTCTTCATCCAGCTCTTTCTCATTTCCTTAGAAAACTTACTAAGTTGTCCTTTAACGTAAGGTAAGTGATAATTATGTTTCAAATGATTCGCAATATTAGAGGTTCGAGGCCCGGGATTTGAACCCTTTTAACTCACTTTTTCAAGCAAGTGCGTTACTACTACTACTAAGATATCACTGACTTCAAAGATAAAAATGTATTTATTTACAAAAGTGAAAACTCTACTATAAATGGCTATAACAATTTTATCTTTTTATAAATAACCATCTGAGCTGGCAGCTATTTTGCTTGACGTATAAGTATTGTAATTCAAAGAGGTGATGCTGCCTTTGTCGAGTACACGAGTGGCTTTTGACTTTATTGTCATATAAGTTTTTACGTAAAAGTTTGTAATACCTTTATAATAAGTAAATAAAGCTCTAAGAAACTGACTTTATAAAATTAAAATTAATAAAATTGATAAGATAGAACGAGGACAAACTAAAAATAGTATTATGCAGTACTCCTTTAGTCTTTGCTCTTGTAAAAATATATCTTACAGTTACTTAGTGAGCACATATGAATTAAATTGAAGTGTCTGTTTTTAATTTAATAATAACAGCTTTTTACTAAATGCATGTGAAATTATAAATTGTACTTACATAAAAAAATCTTTTTTTTTATTTTTGTCAGTCAGACAGATATGTCTGTCTGTTTGTCCCGGTCGATGTCTGAAACGGCTGGACTCATTTTTAAGAGACTTTTACTCGCAGATAGCTAATGTTATAAGGAGTAACTCAGATTATTTTATTAGAAAATTGTAAAACCTCTTTATTTATTTTAACTTACGCCCAGCGAAACGGGTCTGTTTAGTATAAAAATTACCATATCTGTTAAAATCGTGTTCAACAAGTGTCAGTGTCAAGAAGAACGTATCCAACAAATGCGTAAATCTCAGCACACGCCATTAATCAGTCGGCAATATAAATCTCTGCAAAGTAATATTGCGTAAGAGTCGTCTCTCAGAGGACTTGAAAATTGGTTAACGTTTCATATTTCGTATGAATTTATTGGACTGCTGAGTTGTTGGAGAAATGATATTGTAAAATGTCAAATCTATTTACAAGAGTAAAGAAATGTGAAGAATAT
The DNA here is from genome assembly GCA_905231865.2 of Boloria selene. Lineage (NCBI taxonomy): Eukaryota > Metazoa > Arthropoda > Insecta > Lepidoptera > Nymphalidae > Boloria > Boloria selene. Next base: position 12,716,646 of record HG993140.1, on the reverse strand, counting down.
GTACTTAAAATGTATAAGGTTATATAATAAAATACGCATAATTCTCTTCATAGACCGCGAATGCAATTAAATTTTTTATTCTCGAGAAAAATACAATTAAATTATATTAAAGTATATATATTAAAGAACTAAATATCTATTAAGTCTAATATACATTTAATTATTCTTCATTTTTAAATACTAATTTCCTATTAATTTTTAACTCCTCGCGGAAATGGAATCCTCGACCTGCGGCGTTATGGGCAAGGCTGGTTAGATACATACTACACAGTGCGTCATAAAATTAAAGAGTTTACGCGAACATTTAACATTATACATGAAACTATCTTTTCAGATTTTGTCGCGGATTTATTTCGATTTTTGGTTCCCAATCCCGACGTTTCGAATGCTTTATAGCAATCATAATCACGGGAGAGACATTCAAAACGTCGGGAACCAAAAATCAAAATAAATCCGCGAAAAAATCCGAAAAGATAGTTTCATTTATGAAGAGACATAATTTAGTATTACTTGCGACCCAATTACTCGTAATAGTGCTTAAGCTAGATGTATATATGGTTTCGAGCTATAGAGCTCGAAACCATGAATCATGAATGTAATCAAAAAAGTTTTAGTTAGTGATTGTTTTATATTAGAAAATGATAAGAGTATATTTATCTGCTTTGTCTCGTCATCTGCTCAAATTTAGACAGTTTTTTTATTGACCTAGGACTTAGGTGTTAAGGGTGGCCCTCTCCAGATTTTTTGTTTTTTTTTTACACCAAATATGTTTTTAATTAAAAAAAATACTTATAATCCTAAATTTTCGTTCTTCTACCACCAACCCCTATTTTCAATAGTGATTAGAACTTGGGAATTGCTAATTATTATATATAAACTAGCGACTCGCCCTCGCTTCGCTCGGGCTCTTCCCTAGATTTAGCACAGGCAAAGCCGCGGGATCCGCTAGTTACACATATAAACCTTCCTCTTGAATCGCTCTATCTATTGGAAAAAACCGCATGAAAATCCGTTGCGTAGTTTTAAAGATTTAAGCGCACATAGGGATATAGGGACAGAAAAGGCGACTTTGTTTTATACTATGTAGTGATGTTACCATTATATACCTACTGATTAATAAATATAAGTTTGAATTTTATCGCGGTTTTATTTTGAGTCTATTCCAACGCGACATTTCAAATGTTTTAAAGAAGAAGAAGTCACGGGACATACCACATACGATCATATTAGTATCATGTTATAGATAAAAAAATAACAATTTCTAACATCGTTATCGCCGTTTTGTGCTATTATATTACATACGTGGTGCTTCCTGTCCCTATATAAGTCACTATAAATCTCTTCGGAGTAAAATTACGAATATACATTATCGGTAGATCCGCTATTGCTTACCTCATATTTCATATTGAATTACTGTTTTTAGAATCTTTGAAGTAATTACTAACATTTCTGTGATCAATAAAATACTTATGTTAGCAACTTTACACTATAGCAAACGTCTTGTGTCCTCGCTCTTTGTGGGTTTCATATACATTTTAACACTTAAGAGTCGGTTTCAAAACGTTCTCTAAAGTACTATTTATGCTATTACTGTCAAATTATTTTAAAATTCTTACACTTCAAGTTAGACATCAAAAAGTAAGAAAAAACAATATTTGACGACTACCACAAACTATTAAATTTTTTCCTTTAGACTAAAATTGGGATGTGATATATCACGTTTCCTTTTTATTTCTCGTCCTTCAATATTAAAAATCAAGTGAAGTTTAAAATCAACATCAATTTAATTATGTTGTTAATAACATTAAAGCTTGCAAGTGGAGTCAAGATGACTTCACCAATTTAAAAAATATATATATTTTGGTGTTATAGGATAAAGTGTTCAACAAATTAATATTATATTGAAAGAAATTGGTGAAATATCAATATTTACAAGGCATTAAAGTGTAATTATGTTATTAAGATCGACATTAGAATGTACATTAAAATTAAGTTTATAATTTTATGTATGATTTATTCATTTTATTTATTTTGCTGGAAATAAACAGTGTAGTAAGTGTTATACATTACGTTACAATCTAATATATTTTCCAGCAAAATTTCCACTCAAAAAAATCATTACGTCCTGTACTTGATATGTGTTATTTTATTGCTATAATGAATATATTTTTTATTGCCAATACTGATATATTTTGCTCCATATCCTATCGCTTATTATTTTTTACTTAAAAAGTATTTATATATTTATCTTATTATTAATTCCTTATGTAACTGAAATATCTGAACCATATGTTACAAAGAGCAATGTACCAGAAACACATTCATGTGTAAAACTATAGAATTTTCATTCATTTGCCTTGTTCCAAAATTAATATATGTTATATATTAAATAATAATATTAAAATTGTTTTATTGTTACAGGTATGTAAAATGTATGCTACTTGGGAGTAAGTTAGATTCTATGAAGAAAAAATGTAAATCTAGGATTTCGTAAACACTACTTGTACGATCTAGTTCTAGATCTAAAAGTCTAAGTAGCTAATGCAAGTATTCTAACTAATTAAAAATGTCATATAACCTCTTTTCTACGTCTTAGAATGGTAATGACCAAAATTCAAATGTACGTTATAATATTGGTATAACTACGTCGGTGGTGTAGTGGCTAGCATGTGGGGTCACACACCGAGAGGTCCTGGGTTCGAGTCTCGGGTCGGGCCAAGTAGTTATTGAGTCTTTCTGTTTCGTAAGCCTCAGTAAGAGCCCGGAGTTGAGAAGTTAGCGGTGTTTCGTCCCCGAGCTTCGGAGAGCACCTAAAGCCGTCGGTTCTGCGCTTTAACTCTCACTGGTCGTGTCGAGCAGTCGTCTTGCCGGAATATGAGAGTGATAAGGAATAGAGAGTGCACTTGTGTCTCCGCATACACTATAATATCTCCCGCGCAGATGGGCAGTCTCAATGAGATTGGCCGCCGTGGCCGGAATCGGTCGGGTGGAAAAAAATCAAAATAAGGACAATATCTAAATAAATGAAATGATCATGCAAAATCAGTCCCGACTGTCGTGAATAATTTCACGCAAATTACATTTGCACGGAACATAAATTAAGTCTGTCGCAGGGAGAATAATTTAAGTAGCTTGACAACTCGCAAACATTTTAGTACCTATTGATATCGGTTGAGGTTGTAAGAGAAACTTAGACCTTAGTCTAGGCAAGTTATAAGTGTTAATATTTGGTAAATATAATACTTTCTTAGGTTTACGTGAAAATTTGACATTATAAATGAAACTATTTTTTAGGATTTTGTCGCGGATTTATTTAAATTTTTGGTTCCCGACGTTTCGAATGCTTTACACAAACATGGTCAGAGAGACGGTTGAGTCTTTTGATTGTTATGTTTCATTTATAATTTGGTAAATACTTCTGTACATGTCATACAATACTAAGTGCTGTGAACTCTACGCAACACTCCTTTCTTAGGTAATCTTATAACCAAGCAAGAGTTAAATATTTTTTTTTAGTTAACGCTCTATTTACTGTTTTTATTAGAACCTCTCTTGTACGAAAAATGATAATCAGCTTATGACTGAAAGCCATTTGGTAAATACGTGTTAAAATACAAATAGAATTTACTAAGAAATCTTCGCAAAGTTCAGATGAATAAATTAAATGTTATAAGTTGGAACTAACGATGTATTTGTAAATAAGGAATTACGTCTTTCTTTGCACTCAGGAAAATCTTTAGCTATAAAATAGATAACTAATAAGTGTAATTTTTCTTTCCAGAAGCTCATTCTCCTTTTTATTTTCGAAAGCAATATTAAAACTATTTAAAATCAATTAAAACCAGACTCTTTTTATTTTACACAGGTACTTATTAAAGCACCTGTGAAATTATTGGCATGAAACATTTAAGCAAATTAAAAATATTGGTTCAAACGTAGGTTTATTGTATACACAGTATAAGGAACAAGCGTAACCAACGTAAATTAGACACGTACATACGTAAATTAACTTTCTCTTTTCCAAAGAAAATCAATTAAGGAAAAACAAAAATTATTAATTTTTGGCAAGTCAATTGGTTACACATGATTGATTAATTAATACTGTTTCTAAGGCCTTCCATGCTATATGTAATTATTGCCTACTTCAAACAGACGAACAGTGTCCTAAATCTCGCACTTGGCCAGCGTGCTTTGTGCCTTAGCTGTGGAAAACCTAAATCATTAATTATTCCTCACAAAAAAAAAATATATATATATTTTTAACTTTGGATCTACTCGTAGCAATAAGTTTGTAGGATGCGGTTGTACATTGTGTATGTTACAATATATTATTATATACATATTTTCTATAATAGCTTGTTGGAAAATGTTAATTCCTATCAGTACTTATGGTCAGTTTTACCTAAATTTACCGTTTGTCGGAATAAAACATCATTGCAATTTTGCTGTTTATCAAATGAGGGTTCAAAGGTTAACTGAATGTCACATAAATGTGGTGACCTTTTCAGGTTCTTAATTCAAGCAACTTTATTGTTTCAGCATAAATTTACCTTATAAATAACTGTGTTGAATACATAAATACTCATTTGTCAAAACCTCTTTAAATGACTTTATAATATTTATCTAAGTTTTCTAAAAAAAATTACTTTCATCGGACAACACAATTCTCATATAAATATTATAAAATCAAGTGTTTCTTGTTCAGTCCTTTGTTTTTACAGAAAAACTAGCATCGACTTATTTTCGCAATGGCAGACTGGCAGGCTTCATTTATCCCGGCTATTACTACAGTAATACTATCCTCTTAAGCCTCCCCCACTTTGCATGGTGTTTAACGCCACCCTGATCTTTTAAAAGAAACCGTTTTCCTTCCTCTTCTTTTTCTTCTCCACTTTCCTAACCCTTTTCCGTGTGCCACTCTCATTGACCCATTTTTTATCCTGGTTTTCCCACAACTATGGGTTTTGGATGTCAGATGGCAATCACTCTGTACAAAATCAACTTCGCCGTTAAATGAATAGAACCAAGAAAATGATATGTACAGTTTATGAGACAAAGTGCGACTTAGTAATTTCATGTCGATGTATCAAATGCTTCCCTCGGGGTTGTATTACTTTTGAATGCGTCACCGCGATATGAAAGTGGGTCGCTGTACAAGTACTTTAGATTTGGTAAACTTCTTTAGCAAGCCAATATGTTACTAGCGAAGTCTCTTGCTAGATATATTTTACATTTGTCCCATATAGTTTGACTTTTTAGACAGTCTGTTTTGAGTGTAGCTTATACTTAATATTATAAAGCTGGAGAGTTTGTTTATTTGTTTGTTTATGTGTTTGGTTGATCGCGCTAATCTCAGGAACTACTGGTTTGAATTGAAAAATTCTTTTATGTTGGATAGTCCGTTTATCGAGGAATGCTATAGGCTATATTACATCACGCTACGAGCTTTGTTTTCAAGGGTAATGAAGTAGTCTATATATTATTTAATAAAGACTATAAAATATATGTTTCCTTTTATATCTGACCTAGATAACTCAAAGATAAGAACGTTCAAATAAAGAATCTTTACAGACACCTAGAGATCAGAAAGAGATAAAAATACCACATACGTGGTTGTATAGTTAACTTAATCGCGCAAAGTTTAATTAAAAACTATACACCAATCAATTTTACATCAATTTACTAAATACTCTTAAAATAGCAAATCGCTAAGTTTATTTTGCGCCGGCGCAGGATCGTGTGATATCGAAGTTGCATAATGTGTAGAGCGGTGACTGGCCTTGCCACGCCCTACCCTGCTATGTGGTACAAGCAATACTTAGTTATTGCCGCAGACTACTTATCTTTATCTGTATATATAAAAACCAATTGCTATTAGTTTGTCTCGCTAAAGTTAAAAATAACTGGACTGGTTTTCTTTTTGTTAGGAGTGAATTAGAGGTGGTTAAGTATAAAAAATAAGGTTAAGTCAATAGTAAGATATAGATGAAAATCAAAGTTTAGAACTTAGTCTATTTTGTAAAGAATAACAACTTTGGATTGCTTTTGCGAATGGTACACGGAACACATAGTTTATAATTATTTTGTATATTCTCGTACACACTTTCTCACCCTCATGCCTCTATTCTATAATTAATTTATTAAAAACTAGCCATTCCCGCGGCTTCGCCCGCATTCTAGAGGCTGGAATCCAAATACCTCGCAGAACTACCGGCATCCCTCCCGCCTCGCCATTGCCCGTCTTGCGTTCTTTTTTTCACCCCGTTTTTGCAACATTTTTCATTGTTGCCTCACTCGTGTTGGTCGTGGCGTGATGTAATATAGCCTTCCTCGATAAATGGACTATCTAACTCAAAAAGAATTTTTAATGCCTTCCTCGATAAATGGACTATCTAACTCAAAAAGAATTTTTAAATTCGGACCAGTAGTTCCTGAGATTAGTATATATAAAAAAGTAAAATTGCCTTTGTCTAGAAATTTATCGATAAAGAATGTTCTACTCATAGATTCTAGACTTGTCTCCTGCTGCATAAATACGTCATTACTTTCCAAATGAGTTCTGGAAAAATCTTAGCAATCTCAATGTGTCATTATGACTCGGAAATAGTCAATTGACTAACGCCTTTCACAGTAAAGCTGACGTAAAACTTTTGTATACTAGGAGACTTAGAAAAAGCTTGATGAAATAGAAAATTTCAAAATTGTAGTGAAATTAAATTATATTTGATGGAATCACATTTAATTTTTCTACATATTTTTAACCCCGACGAAACACATATTAAACCTATATATAATATGTTGGGACATTATTACAACAGCGTCATCTAATTCCGTTGTAAGCTACGAGGCTTGTGTTACGGATTCCAGATAGTTGATATACTACACATACACATACACACCTAAGTGGTTCAACCTGGGACTAACGCTTCAGTATTACCCGGAATCTTCTTGGTCTTTACTAATATAATGCAAGCAAATGGTGTTTAAACCCATCGAAATATCTACGATGAATAGGTTATCACTACATAGTATAAAACAAAGTCGCTTTCTCTGTCCCTATATCCCTATGTATGCTTAAATCTTTAAAACTACGCAACGGATTTTGATGCGTTTTTTTAATAGATAGAGTGATTCAAGAGGAAAGTTTATATGCATAACTAGCGGATCCCGCGGCTTTGCCTGTGCTAAATCTAGGAAAGAGCCCGAGCGAAGCGAGGGCGAGTCGCTTGTTTGTATATATTTTAATATTATTAAGATAATTTTTGTGACATACAAACCAAAATACACACGATTTTATTCATAAATATCAGTATAATAGTTTAATACAAACCTTGTGCATTACTCCACTTATACTACAATATCTTGTCTCCAAGTTTTCAAGTAGGTACGAAATTAAATAGATTACGCGTTTGATAGAATGATAGAAATAATAGAGATGATAAAAGCTTCAAACTACCCTCTTTTACTTTAATATTAAAAAGGAACTACATTTATTGCTACTTTATTACTTTATATATTATTAAGTTAATCAAGAAATTTAGGATTAGGTAATAAAACAAAGGAAATTGAAATAATTAGTTTATATTTACTACCAGTTCGGAAAGAATAAGCCTCTGACCCGAGAAGAACCGGTGAAAGAAACTCGGCGGGACAATTTTACCATTATCATATTGTTTATTATATATTAACACAATTAACATAATTAATACAGTCACAAAATAGTTAGGATATAACTTAATAACTTCAGTATAATATATTATAAAAAAGAAATCTATATAACATGGAACTATATAGCAATAATTGAAATTCAAATAAATACACTATACATATTACTTAACTTAGTCCTGCTCAGCCGCCGTCCAGAGAAAAAGTGAGTCGCCATAACTAGCAAGGGGGTATTTATAACATCGTATCGTTGTTGTTGTTATTTTTAAAATTTATCCCCAATAGGGAATGGCAAATGATTTTAGTCCATACAGCCTTATAACATAGTATCGGTTCGTAATGTCAAATCTTAAATTCTTACTTAGATTATAAATCTGAATGAAGTGTTGCCACTAATAAAAATTATTTAAAAGTATAAATTAATTTTATACAATAATAAAATGAGATTTATACAAAAATATATATTGCGAAATTAATAATTATCTATTACGGCCATACTGACAGTACTTCGTCCACGAAGTACTACTACGATATATATACTCCTACTGCACATATGATTGTCGTGTATAATTAACACAATTAAAAAACACTAAGCTTAAATATACAATCTAGAGTTATAATTATACAGAGCAATACATTTCGTACACATAAAAGTAATGATACTATATAATATCAAAAACAAAAAACAATGTTCTCATGTACAGCAATAATCAATATTGTATTTGTAATAGAACATGAATTATCCTTATTGACATAATATATACACATATGTTTTACACATTATATCGCAGCTACTTGCATAGACATAAGTCTCATTTAACCGCTGCTTACTACAGCGAGCACTTGCCAACTACATAGACATACCAATCACATTCAACTGCTGCCTGTGAGATAATTGGTACCAAATAGAAGGCCGACCAGCGAAGGTGCCGATAACTAAAATATACCCGAGCACTTGCCAACTACATAGACATACCAGTCACATTCACCCGCTGCCTGTGAGATGATTGGTACCAAATGGTAGGCCGACCAGCGGAGGTGCCAATAACTAATTACTGAATATAATACCTTTTATTACATCATCATCATATTTCCAAATAGAATTTTCAAAAGAAATATTTTCATCTATCCATTTCACATACTTGCGACAGTTATTATACTGTGTACGTATGTGTAGATAGGTACAATAGAGCTCCAGATAATTTAAGGTCGCACTACCCTTCAGAGCACAGCGATCATTGTTAATAGTCCGAAAGATCTTGACTAACGAAAACTACATTAACTTCATTATCCTTTATGTGTTTTCCTAAATGTTTCCTTTAACTATGTCAAAATGTGGCTTACATTTTTACTTAAAGACTTGACTTTAAAATGTTGGAACATTATTTTATTATGATTAATTAATGCTTTATCTTCCATAATTCGTTCGGTTATTCTGACTTATTTCAAATAGTAGATTAATAAATGTAGACACAACGGCAACCATTACTAAGTACTTCTACGAGTAGGTGTGTCGTAACAAGAAAGTGTGAAAGAAATAAGTATATGTCTAAAGTGTTGAAATTCACCAACTGTAGAAAGGGGTGAGAATATGGCCTGATGCCCCTCGGAGGGAGGGAGGCCCGTGCCCAACAGTGGGACATTAAAAGGGCTGAAGTAAGAAGTAAGAGGGAAAAATATATAAATAGGTATATAAATACAAAAGGATTATATAAAAACTATAAATATTATATAATGGTAGTTTTATGTTCAACCTTAAAATTGTATAAAGCAAAAATGTATCCGACATCAGTAAAAATTGAAGAGGGTGTACCGACTAGCGATTTTTTTTTAATTACATATCAACTCTAAAGCATTTATGATTTTAAGAGGTTCAGAACAAATAACAAGGGTTTTTTTTTTATGTAGAATTACTTTTGTGTTAACTTAAGTTAATACAAGCATTACGTGAAGTAAAATCATAGGGACCCCTAATTTGTCGAACTTGGTTGATATTACATATTAAGCACAGATAATTTAGTTAAAGCAAAGCTTTAGATTTACCTACTATATGCCTAACGCCGCTGCGAAATAAGAGTCTACCCAAATACTCAATATAATCTTTAAAGAAGATAAATTTCAAATAAAACTATTTCGGATTTCGTCGCGGATTTGCCTTGCAGCAATCATGGTCACGGAAGAGACTTTTAAGGTATTTTACATCTCAGGTGTTTATATACTTGTTACAGACAGTGCCTACCAGCAATTTACAAGCTATCTAAAATTGCACATACGTACCTACCTTATAAAATTATTTATATATGTATGTATTTCAATTCTGCACATCTTAAATTTTAAAGGAGAAAACCAGTTTTCATAGTACTTTGGGCCTTGTATATTTAAAGTGTTATAGAATATAAAGTTTTTATGCTTAGGTTGAAATTTATTACTAAATACCTGTATTAAATCTATGAAAAGTATCAGAAATTATAGAAACGCGAACTATAAATAAAATATTTTACTATACAGATTTAAATGTTTTATGCGAGTAAATTTTAGGATTTTAGAATATACCTACTCTATATGAAAACACGAACTTTTACGATTTAAACCGAGACATCAGAGTATCAAAGTAAATAAACATGTATTATAAAAGGGCTTTCATAATTTTTACTATAAGTAGGTACATATATTATGTTGTCTATCAGGTGTCGTGACACGACAAAAATGAAGAAATATAAATGTTCAGACAATAGGTATAATTTAAATTGGTACTCATTACTGTCAGTTGATATAGGTACTAAATATGTTAAACTAAAACAAAGCTGACTGTTCGAAACGCAATCCATTGCCTTAAGATGGAAAGTATTTATTCATTATCCCAAAAGTATACAATATACTTATTATTTTATAGCGGATCTTTTATATTATATAAATACTGCATATTGATGTTTAGTCGTCAATAAGACAAATACAGAATAAGAGTAGTGCCCAATGTCTTACAACTTGCACTTTGATGCCATAATATAATTATAGATAGAACGATGATTTACATTTATCTATAGAGATTAGGAATTCTTTAAAACATATTATGTCAGGTTATTAAAATATTATCTCAGGAAGATATTCAAATATCTTATATCTAAGGAGGTTTTTATTTGCCATTAAAAATAACTGATTAAAGATTTTCGTTTTAATTTTTAAGGTTATCCAAAAATATAATTGAGCTTAAATTATACAAAAGTATACTGTAAACTAAAAGCAATTAATTCGTAAATAAATTGATAATAATTTTTTTTTAAGAAAAATTCTCTATATCCTGCATTTATTCATATAGACATTTACATTTTACAAATTATTATAATGTCCGTTTTAAGCAATATCGAAAAATTGAGTTTTTCCTTAACTTGGCCAAAGCAAATAAAGCCAAGATTTTAAAAGATAAAACGGAAAAAATAGCATAGCTATATCGTTCGTGTATTCGACTTCTCTTTTTAAAATTGGATTATAATATATTAACTTATTTTTAGCTACTATAATTATTATAATTATCACAATTTTTTTTTGTAATATTCATGAAATAATATTATGTAGTGGTGCTATTATTAAAATATGTATATTGTGTTATAAAGTATTTAGAATATAAATTATTTAAGAATTGTTAAGCAACAGTGGGCAAACTAAAAATATAATATTAATTAAATCTAACTATGCTCTATTTACATGGGGGTCTATCTCTTCATCAAGTTATAACTATTATCAAGTTCTTTTAAATTATAATTATTTTTAAAACATAGAATTAAATTAATGTCAGTCTGAATCTATCATTGATTCGGAACGCTGAGTAGAAGCCAGCAAGAAATAAGTAAATCAAGACAGTATACTATTTTGACTTCATTTAGCACCAAGTACCTCGCTCGCCTCGCTAGCTGTCGACCGACACTAGTGGGTACATTCAAAGTACATAGTTAAGCTACTTGATCCTATATTTTATCCATTTGGTTACTAAGAAAATGAATAAGGTCTGGGGGGGTTTTACATGCCGCTCTGTAGTTTAAATACAGTATACACTATTATAATAAATATATTATAATATAAATAAGTTTCCTTCTTGTATAAGGAGGACAAGGCCAGCAAAAGGCAAAAGAGAATTTACTTTCAATGGTGGTCTTTTACTTAACGAGAACTTAAGCGGCTATTGCAGATTTCATTACTAATTATTAAAAAGTATTTCATAGCTCAATACATAAATGTTTACCTGGTGATGCTATGTTTGCAAAGTTTTTCACTACCAGTAGGTTACTAGGTAAGTACACAATATAATAAAACAGTAACTTAGTAAAAACTGTACCCACATCAAATATTATTTAAAAAAAATTATTAACGTATGGTGTATCTATATTACTTTATTTTTTTTATATTTGGGAAACATACAGTGTATTATCACATAGAATTTTTTATATACGTATATTACAAAAACACAAACCAGCAAAGTTTCAATATTTATATTATAATAAATTGATTACATTAGCTACTCAAGCAATAATTTGTAGGTATTAAAATTCTGGTCCGTTTGTCTTTTATCGTTTAACACAAAAAGTACTGGACCGATTTTGACGAGACTTCCGCCGACAGAAAGTCAATGTTATAAGGAGTAACTTACGCTTTTTTTATTTTATTAGAAAATTATAAAAACCGTTTGATTTATTTTAACTTACGCCGCGCGATGACTTATATACTTACTAGTATATATAAGTTTGATTATAGCAACGTTAAAATTAGAAAAAGACTTACAATGTCTACCGCTTAGCTCTGAAGGTAGTTTCTTAGATTTTTCTTTTGAAATAAATAAAACAGAAATTTAAATCAGTGATAGTTTTTTCGTAGTTACTACAAGTAAACGATGTTATGCTAATTAAACATAAGTATTATTCTGTCACACACTAAATCAACTAATTGGAACTTTTCGAAAATAATATATTTACTTATTACATAATATATTTTTTGTATATTCGCAATACAATGTCGTAAACCTAAAAGCTTGTATTTCTAAGCCTAGATTCTCCTATGAACGGTCGTTCGTAGGACCGTTTCCAAGTTACCCGCAGTTATACAGACCCTTCTAGGGCCTTACCTCCTTTGTCTGAGACCGCGGTGCTGCTCCAGCGAATTCCTTTGGACTCCATGTTGCTGCAGCATAACACCGCACCGGGACACTTCTTACATAGCCGGGAGCGGAATATCGATCTGAAAGCATAACATGTATTAGAACGGTGGACACTATCCCACTTCTGATGATAGAATGATAGAAATAATAGAGATGATAAAAGCTTCAAACTACCCTCTTTTACTTTAATATTAAAAAGGAACTACATTTATTGCTACTTTATTACTTTATATATTATTAAGTTAATCAAGAAATTTAGGATTAGGTAATAAAACAAAGGAAATTGAAATAATTAGTTTATATTTACTACCAGTTCGGAAAGAATAAGCCTCTGACCCGAGAAGAACCGGTGAAAGAAACTCGGCGGGACAATTTTACCATTATCATATTGTTTATTATATATTAACACAATTAACATAATTAATACAGTCACAAAATAGTTAGGATATAACTTAATAACTTCAGTATAATATATTATAAAAAAGAAATCTATATAACATGGAACTATATAGCAATAATTGAAATTCAAATAAATACACTATACATATTACTTAACTTAGTCCTGCTCAGCCGCCGTCCAGAGAAAAAGTGAGTCGCCATAACTAGCAAGGGGGTATTTATAACATCGTATCGTTGTTGTTGTTATTTTTAAAATTTATCCCCAATAGGGAATGGCAAATGATTTTAGTCCATACAGCCTTATAACATAGTATCGGTTCGTAATGTCAAATCTTAAATTCTTACTTAGATTATAAATCTGAATGAAGTGTTGCCACTAATAAAAATTATTTAAAAGTATAAATTAATTTTATACAATAATAAAATGAGATTTATACAAAAATATATATTGCGAAATTAATAATTATCTATTACGTTCATAAACACTTCCTGTGAGAGCACTTTCTTTATACTTACTTATATATCTTGTTAGTAATAACAAAATACTTTACGTTATGAGTGTTATGACGACTTTCTAGAAATTTTAAAGATATAACCGTACGTTTTTTAAAAAAAACAAAGTATAATATAACTATGTAATGGAGAAATAATAATAACAAGACCATGGCCACTTTAAGCTTTCTACTAATTTATATCCTTTTCTTTACTTCGCCTGGGATTGAGTGCATCTCAACCCTAAACTATCAAATCTTGGAAGTTGATTATAAATATGTTGGGACATTATTACACACAGCGCCATCTAGTTCCGTGGTAAGCTACGAGGCTTGTGTGACGGATACCAGATCGTTGATATATTACATATAATATGCATGTTTAAATCCATACATATTATAAATATAAACACCCATGACTGGAGTACAAACATCCGAGTTAAACAAATGAATGCCCGCGGGACTCGAACCCGCGACCATCATCATCCAAGTCACCTATTTTGTGTACTTTTGAGTTTTGTGTATTTTCATATGGAATAAGGGACGTTAACAAAGCCACAGATAATAACCAAGTTGGTACAAGACCCAGAAATATCAATATTCTTAAGTAAGTATCCACAATTATCACGTTTTTCTTCACATCTAGATCATATTAATTTAAATGTCTTACTCCAATAAGGTAACTGCGTTACAACTAAGTAACGAAGTAAGGGTAAAAGAGAATATTATGTTTTCTTTATTTGTGGAGTTATGTAATAATAGTTTGCAGTATTTCTGTTTTTAACAGATTTAAAAAAAAGAGGCCATCCAGCTCAGATATAATGAATGAATGAATGAATGAATGAATGAATGAATGAATGAATGAAAATACTTTATTGCACACAAAGTAAAAAAAATATATAGATTACATTGCTAGACAAAAATATTAGATACCATTGCTATGCAAAGGCGGCCTTTATTTATTGAAGAAGGTATATCCGTATATCCGTCTAATCTTTCCAATCTGTGTCAAGATTTAATGTTATAATATGTCTTAATAATATAATATATATCGTAGATAAATTAATGTACAGTACTAAAATATATTGGTACTCGTATAATAACAAAAAAAACATTTACCTCAATGAGGATCCGTACGGTTTTTAGTTGAGAATACAGATTTATAGAGCCAAGAAATCCTTAACATACAGTGCAAAAATTTTTGTTCTACGACTAAAATTGACGAAGTTATAAGGAAATTACTAGCGAATTTTGCTGCGTGCCGCCGCTGTAGCTGTGACGTCATAGTAACAGATAGCCGTTGGCAACGGTAAGGCGCGCAGTGTGTTCGTAACTTTAATATCAAATCTAAGTGTCCAATTTGTGTCGAATTGACTTTTTAACTATGTATTAATATTGTATAGTGCATAAATGTATAAACACTTGTTTTAAAACGCTAGATTGACTATTTTTTACTTACTAAAGGGCCCAAAACTTCGTAGAAAATGGTTTTCCGTTGAAAAAAGAGATGATAAATTTCCACACTCTGTCCAAACTACAAGACATTGTTGTGAAGATTATTTCGATGAACGTACCTACAGGCTACGACTTTACCCAATAAATGATATGTATTGTTATGTTGGTACTCAACTGAACTAAATAGTTGATACTAGTGATTCTCTCTCGCTTCGCTTGGGTTACTGCCTAGATTTAGCGCGAATGCGGCGTGAATTTCGCTAGTATTGATAAATTATAGCTGATGTGTTATTTTAATTTGTAAGCTATATACTTATAAAGTTTCATCAAAATCCATAGAATAGTTTTTGCGTGAAAGAGTAACAAACGCGCAAGTATGTAAGAATTTACAAACTTGCGCGTTTATACTATTAGTAGAATAAGTTGGTATCTACTATTACGTGTAGTAAAAGTGTACCTATGTATTCTCTTATTTTAAGCCAACCGTATTAATAACACATAAACAATACTATTACACATACCTACTAATAAACATATGTACCTACTTTTTATTAGTTTTGTGGATAAACCTACATACCAACGCAGTGGCGGATACAAGATTAAGTTTTGGGTTAGGCCTTATTTTTTTAACGTTGGGAAATGCATTAACGCATACCACCAGATGGTTATGTGGTACTCACCAGCTTAAAATAATCCAGTCCTACCCACTAAAGTCTTATGGGGCGTCGTCGTTACGCATTTAACCACGACGGCCCGGCAGGTCTGCCAAGGCAGACCACACAGCCCAGCGGTTGCTCCACAGTCCGCTCTGCTATCAGAGAAGTACCAGGAGCAGGAGCATGACTCACCGCTTGCTGAAGTGGTCCCTTGCGTGAGCCGTGAAATGGAGAGACACCTCATGACAAAGAAGTGTCTCTCGTAAAGTCTCGAACGGCAGAGTGTTGAAGGAGTTAGCTGCATCCAATGAGACGGCTAAAAGCACGCTTCCCTCCTTCACTGCGGCCAGAGACCCAACCTTCAGGGCATTCAGGGCGTCCACGGTTGACCGACCCGCCTTTAACCCGAACTGAGCCTCTGAAAGACCCGGCCCTATCTCGAGATGCTGAGTGATATGCAGCAAGAATGTACTAAAAGAACTTGCCCATCTTACTCATCATCACGATTGGCCTGTAAGAAGAAGGAGAGTACAGAGAACGACCCTCCTTGGGCAGCAGACACAATTTCTCCTCCTTTTAAATCTGCGGGAACTATCCAACACGAAGACGTACATTGAACAGGCATTCCAGGGCGATGTACAGAACTCGCCCTGGAATACCGTTCAGTCCCGGAGCCCAGAGTCCTGGTCTGTATATCGAGGGGATATCCTCAATTACCTCAAGTAAAGGGGAGGAGTCATCTGCACTGTGTTAGACGACTCCAGAAAATAATCTACTACACTAACACTTTTCTCACTGGTGAGCCCTATGCGTTTTTCTACATAAAAAAGGTAAAAACGGTACATATAGAATTTCGTTGCACTGTGTTAAATGAGAAGAAATTGTAAAATTCAGCTCTATTATATTATTATTTTATATAGCATATTATTATTTTATTATATTTCTGTTTTTCATGTTGATCCGAAATTATAGTGCGCGAAGTGCGAGCGAATCCGTGGGCTCTGCTAGTGTATTATACATATAAACCTTTCCGTTAATTGTGTATCAAACGTCATAAGGTTTTCATTCATATTAAAAAAGTTTATATTGTCTAAAGCGCTAAGGTAAGATTTAAAATAATTTTATATGGTGGTTAATTGTTGTTGAATTTTCTAATTCTCCGCGCAATTTTCGTAATATTTTATTTTGTAAGAACCTTCTCCTGACAATAACAAACACAAAAAATAAAGAATTAGCGAAATCGGTCCAGCCGTTCACGCGTGATGACGTGACCAAGGGAAATAGGGATTCATTTTTATATATAGATAGATTAAAAACTCTTCAAAATCTTCAAAATTACCGTCTTCAGTCGTTTCTTTAATAAGTAAATATGGTTATATTTGTAAAAATCGTAAACAAATATGTTAGTAACTAATAATTACACCTGACGGTTTGATAAATTTAATCTCTGAGGAATATGAAGGGAGGACCCTAGACTCAACAATAAGTATTTGAATTCACTTTTAGAAGGTGATTGAGCTTGCACAAAACCAGCTTCTATTTTATATGAACTCATATTAAGCTGTATATAAACTTAAATATCACAAAGTAGTATTCTTAAATACTTAAATTGCTAACACTCTTAAAAATAGTTGCCAACAGCGTCGCACGGTACTCGGGCGGGCGGGCCGCCTGTGTTCGATCCATCACAATGACGTCACACGCGCCCGCGTAATTTGAATTTGCCCGCAGAACGGCGTCATGTTTATTACTTAATATCTTCGTAAGTTTTGGTCCGATTTGGATAATTCAAAAAGATATATCATTCTTATGTCATAATTAATAACGTGGATATGAGTAATATGGCATTTGCTATTACTGTACTGATCCTCATTGGAAAACGAACCGGGACCCTCTTTAACTGAACAGAAAACGCGCTCAAACTTTGTATTGTAGAATAGAAAGCCATATTTTCCTATTCATTACAAAGTATTCGCTTGACCTGATACAACTTTAAAAAGTTTAGCTTCCGAGACGTACACCTACACACTCGTATAGTCGTATTATATGTGGGTAGGCAATTTTCTGTCACATTTAACTTAAATGTCTATATAAGTATCTATCATTAGCCATTTTCTAGAATATAAAATTCGAACCGTTTATTGAAAAGCTATTCTATACTATGTAGGCAGTCGCAGGCAATGGACTGTAAAATAAAGCAAAATAAAGAAAAGTATGAAGAAATCTATACTAATATCTAAAAGTCATTTTGACCGACTTCAAAAAAGTGATGTATATTGTTACTTGATATCTACACCGATTTTCATTAAACTCTACGAATTTTCGCGGATTTATTTTGATTTTTCGTTCAATAATTTCATGTGCGAATATTTTCTAACATGATTAATACATGTCTTACGATGAATTAAAAGATCGTGAGGAAACTATTATGTCTGAGGTTCTCTCTTAGGAGGTTTTAGAAAAACATGAAGTCCGCCAACACGCACTTAGCTAGTCGTAGTGTAATAACCTGATCCTCTTTATAAGGAAGGGAGGGCCGCGCCCAGCAGTGGGTCATCAAAAAAGGCTAAATACATAGTATTTAGCCTTTGTTAGCCTAATCTCTACATAGTATGAAAAAAAATCACCTCCCACCATCTGTACGCTTAGATTTTTTAAACTACAAAACGGATTTCAATAATGTTTTTAACAATAGACAGAATTAATCAATAGAAAGGTTTATATGTTTAATACATGCGTATTAAAAAAAAAGGGGAAAAAGTATTGCATTTCTAAGCAATCCACACTAATCGTATCATGAAAATAAAATGAAAAAGCTCGAGGCAAAGTCGACTTGTATCGCAAGTAATTTTATAAATGTGCTTAACGTTCGAATAAATTGAATGAAAATAGTAGTTGCTAGTTTGTAGGTACAGCATTTAACGTAATTAAGCTGAGATTGTGCTAGTTACTTGTTATCTTAGATATTACCTGTATAGGTCTTATAAAAATAATTAGAATTGAAGTAAAATAAAAAAAGTATAAAAAAAATTAATTTTAATATTCGTACCTTATTCTATTTTATAACAATAAGTTATTATTTAATGTTAAAAGCGATTTTCCCTCTTAAAGAAAAGTAGCCTTATAATATCAACTATGTGTCAGTAAAAACCATTCGGCCATTTTAGGCATTACTTCGAACAAATAGAGAGATACGATAACTTATAAAAACATGCATTTAATAAAAATCAAAAAGCTGTTAGGTTTATACTGTTTCAAATTGGCACTTTTTCATTTAGGTGTCTTTAAAGATAATAGCTTTTTAAAAAATATCGGTTTTAGTAAATAGTATTATTCGTAGGATTTGTTTCGTTTTTTTTTTTGCACATTATATAACGGCAAATACTTTAATTGACTGAACATTTTAGTTAGTGAAGTCAATCAAAAATATAGCGAGAGCTTTCAATCATGCAACACACATGGGGACAAAGGTGTAGTTTAAAGTTAGTTTATATATAATTATTCGACGGCCGCGGTGGACTAGTGACTAGTATTTTCATAGGCAATAGGAAGTCTTGGGTTCGATTCTCGTTCGGGTCAAACTTAGTCCGTAAGTTTTACACGGTAGCTGAAATCAATGAGAAGAACAATATTATCACACAAAAATATACCTTAATGGACGTACATATATTGTACTTATGCAGCAGATTCCCACACGCCTTGTCAACATAAATAATACTTTACTGATAATTACCGGCTTTATTTAAACGTAATTGATTGTGTCTTAGACAGGTGGTGTGTTATTACGCATATTAAAGACTTTGTTTATTATTTTTGTTCCTAGATTTATTGATGTTTTACTGTTGTGTAAAGCGTAGGTCATGGGTTCGATATTGCCATGGAATAAACATTTGAGATAGAGATAAGTTTTTGAAGCTATAGCGATTCATTTCAAAAGTACATTTTATTTCGTGGAACTTGTGATGATAAATTCAGTAAAAGTAATTTGATTTATTTTATTTCAGGATATAATTAAAGATAGCGTTTTGCTTGTTTTGTTTATTACGTATTAGACGATACTTACTTATTAATATTCAATTTAGTAGATTTTTTGTAAGTGCACTGTTTAAGTAAATTAACTACGCGTACCTTTCATTTGACAGAAAAGAAAGACAATATCTTTATTCTATAAAATATACTCATGTGTTATGAAGAGAGAGGACACAAAAACAAGTTAAGCGTTTTACAGAGCGGGATTTAAACACACGACTAAATTTGAAGAATTTAAAGAATTATTAGTAATTAAGACTCCATCTTTAGACATATGTACATATATTTAGGGCAAATAAACATAAACAAGGTTAATTCATTTAATAAAATACTTTGCTAAATACAATGTAATACGTAAATATACAAAACGTCAAACAAAATTACTACAGCGTAGGCTTCTACCCTTGACATTCATTGAAAACTGACTTATTTTAATACGCAATCTAAAAGATTCTTTAAAATATCGCAATAAAGTCGGTTTTCTATTTTCACTTATATTAACTTCTTCAATTATAAATGTAAAAAGTAATATTTGCCATATTTTTGTTAAAGTCAAATGCATTTAAGATCTACGGAATAGAGTGTATTTTTCCTTGGCAAGCAATTGTTTGTGTATCCGGGTTGGAAACAAAGCCAAGTGACATTTGCTTCAACGTCCACTTGCGGACATGTGTCTAGGACTTAAATGGTACGTATATAATGAATGTATACCTCAAATATGGCTTTAAAATTTTATAAAATAATGGAGATTTAACATAACTCTTACTTATTCTAATACTTAATGCCTTTGCAAAGCTAGTTAGCGTATATTCTTTTAATTGTATAAAGGACTATTTTCTATATTTTGTGGTCATAATACTTGCTGTTATAAATGATTTTATTAATAAAACTATCTTTTCGGATTTTGTCGCGGATTTATTTTGATTTTTGGTTCCCGACGTTTCGAATGCTTTACAGCGCACATGGTCACGGGAGAGACTAAGGTATTAGACGTCTCGGGGGCTTTATACTTGTTACAGAGAGTGCACACAATTTACAAAAATTCAAAATGGCATTAAGGTACCTTATAAAATATTCGAGTCTCGCTGGGTGCATCGTTTTTGTGATGAACACGAACGTTTGTACTTAAGTCATAAGTGCTTATTATTTTTAATTGTTAAAAGCATCTTTTATCCTGATATGTAAAGTGAAATATTTGTCAGTTTTGAATGTTAAGGACGTGTATTAATTAAGAAGTACAGGTTTTCTACATAAATCTTTTTACATAATTAAGAATCCTCCTTTGAGTAATTCTCAAATCAATTAGCCTGACATGCTAATCGTTTAGAATAATTAGAGTAATCGTACTTTTTAAACAACAATAAAAATTTATTTAGAGCAAAAAATGTAACAATAGACGTCCGTTCTCATACAAATGATTTATTCTTGTTAACTACAATTTATGTAAGAGAATGTCGTAAAAACTCAAATTAGCATCAGTACTTATGTGTTTAATATTTTACGAATGAGTGTAGCCGATTTGATTCTTGGTTGGGGTAAAAAATTTAGTCATTTTGTATGTAAGCACAATATTCATGTCTCTAGCAATATGAATATTGACTTTAACGATCTCACCTTTAGACCCCTTAAATAAAACCCTGTCAGAGAATTCGTAGCTGACTTATCCTATCTATAAACGACCTGCCAAATTTCATCTTTAAAGGTCAAGTTGTACTTTCAAGATTGTGTTTAGTCAATCATAAGTGACCTTTCGCTTTTATATGTAGATGTGAATTGATCTATATCAATTTTATTAGAAATCTTATATTTTATTCACTATCTCTATAAGCAACGATTTATTTCTTTTTCTCCTACATTTATCATACAATTTTCTTGCTTTTCTTTTATTTAGTATATTATAATATTTAGTTTTATTAAAAACTAGGGACTTTGCTCGGGTTCGTCCCTAAATTTAGGGCGAGCAAAGCCGCGGGTTCCTATAGTTATATACTAAAACCTTCATCGAAAACTACTTTACCCTAAAAACATTGGTGAAAACAGCATGAAAATCAGTGCAGTAG
This sequence comes from Boloria selene, assembly GCA_905231865.2. Taxonomy (NCBI): domain Eukaryota; kingdom Metazoa; phylum Arthropoda; class Insecta; order Lepidoptera; family Nymphalidae; genus Boloria; species Boloria selene. The sequence continues at coordinate 12,694,745 of HG993140.1, read as the reverse complement.
TTTTTGAGTTAACTGCGAACAGACAGACAGACGCGACGGAAAACTTTATTTTATACTATGTACTTAGTGATAATTTGAAAGCACTTTTTTTACAATTATTACAGCGGAATTTCAACACAATTAATTTAAAAACAAAAGTGTGTTATTTGGTTTCTCCTGAAATTTTCTTCCTATATCCCTCAAATGGCTTGGAATGATGATTATAATATTGCTAAAAGCTACTAAAAGTTGCGTGGGTCGAACTTAAAGCACTAACTAAACGAGAACGGGTCGTTAGTAACAAGATAAAAAAACAAATCGTCTGTTGGCCTCTTTATTACTGGTAAGCTAAATTAATTAAAACAAACTTTGTTATTTAATTCTGTAAAAGCTAACTGTATAACAAAAGAGCTTTCTAAGTATTGTTATCATTTAAATATGCTTTAACTCGTTAAATATATAATTAATAAAGTTAATTTATTGCCTGACTGACAACGTCTGGACTAGAATGTCTGAAGAATAAGTAACTTATGTGATGAAAGTGAGCATTAAATACTATATACCAAGCCAAGATAACTTTATTTTCAGAAATCTCGAATTAAAATCAAGAATCACGTAAAACATTAAAAATATTTTAATTTTAATTACATAGAGCTTATAAAAAGCTTCCTTATAATTTATAAAATACAACAGCTATTAATACTTTAACATTTATGACATAATCTTCTTGAAATTATATTATTAATTCTGAGTAAATAGCTTACACGTTCCTCCAACGTATCTATTTTTAAAGAAGCCAGGGATTTTCTTCATCATCTAATTTATTACAGTTACTTAGTAGGTACTCTATCGCTTCGAAAGATTGCTCTTTACGTAATCCTTCTAAGTTCATAATCTTAATGTGTGTGTTGACGGGTAGCAGGTTCGAGTTCCACTGGGGGCATTAATTTGTGAGATAAGCACGAATGTTTATTCTTCAGATATGGGTGACTATATTTATAAGATGTATAAAAGTTATACAAGTGTAGTGTGTCAAATATCTGATATCCAATAATAGAAACTTCCTAGGTAACTATGGAGCTAAATAGTGTTACGTAAATAATAAATAAATTAAAACAAATTTATTTATTTCTAATATGTATATGGGTAGTGACCCTGCTTTCTGCGCCAGCGGTCGCGGGTTCGAGTCCCGCTGGGGGCATACCTTTGTTGAGCACGAACGTTTGTACTCCAGTCATGGATGTTTATATTTATAATAATACTAGCGACTCGCCCTCGCTTCGCTCGGGCTCTTCCCTAGATTTAGCACAGGCAAAGCCGCGGGATCGCCTAGTTATGCATATAAACCTTCCTCTTGAATCACTCTATCTATTGGAAAAAACCGCATCAAAATCCGTTGCGTAGTTTTAAAGATTTAAGCGCACATAGGGATATAGGGATATAGGGACAGAAAAGGCGACTTTGTTTTATACTATGTAGTGATGTATTTAAACTTATATATTATGTGTAGTATATCAACCATCTAGTATCCATAACACAAGGCTCGTACCTTATCGTGGAACTAGATAATGCTGTGTGTAAATGTTCCAACATATTTATATTTATATTATATTGAGGTGCGCGACCCGGATTTGACCCTCATCACTTAGTTATCCAAGCAAGCGAGTTACCACTGGCCTACCACTGCCTTTTGCACCACAATAATAAGACACAAAAAGCTAAACTATTATTTGGATAGGATAAAATTTCTACAAACTTTGAATATCATTTTTATTTAACTTTCATCCCCTATTTCAACCCCTTACAGTAGCCTATGTCCTTTTTCAAGCTCTAGACTATCAGTGTACCTTTCATTCAAATCGATTCAATAGTTTTGGCGTGAAAACGCACCAGACAGACAGACAAACAGACACACAGTTACTTTCGCATTTATAATATTAGTAAGGATAAGGATATTCATTATGAAATCAAAAGCTAAAAATAAACTACGTTTCCAACTTCTAAGTAATTTATATGACTTGAAGCGAAGTCTTAGTAACTTTCAAGGTGTAATTTCAATATATTTACATAGCTTTTGAGCTCTGATGAGATTTGAAAAAAATTAATAAATATTTGCTGCCTTACTTACTACTTTTTTATTAACTTTTAATACAGTTTACTTCTATGAATGTGAAAGTGTGATAAATATAAATGTAATAATTATACATACATAGCTTACGTGTTGAAGAGCATTACAAATATTTTATTATAAGTTCGTAAGATATTAAAATATTCCCAAAGGTGACTTAGTTTTTGTAGTTGTTGTTGCTCAATAGTAACGTGTTTGCTTTAGAAACTGAGTGAATAAGGTTCAAATTGTGGTCTCGCATCTTGTCTTTGGTGAAGGAAAACATTGTGAGGAAACCTGCATGCCTGAGAGAATTCAGCAAGTTTTCTAAAGGACATATAAAGTCTGCCAACCCACTCTATGGCCTGATCTGCTTCGTATTCAAGAGAGGATATAGTTGGGTGCATTCCTAGACTTAGATTTTAAGAAAGCTTACAAGACTAATTTAGCCTAAAACAGAGCCTAGATTTGAACTTGCTTCACTTGGTTTTTCAAACCAGCGCGTTCCCCTTAGGTATAATTATTTAGGTAAGGATTCTTCATAATAAATTGGAAAAAATATTGAAATAAATATTCTTTATGATAAGAAATAAAGCGTTGTTAAAATGATTAAGGTTGAGGTTAAGCGCACTTCGCGATCCTTGACGCTGTTCTTCTGAAATTACTCGTCTCCCCAACCTCATATACCAGAGCAATGTTGTTTCCACTGCAAAATAGATTTACTGCGAACTTAGTAGTTTATTATTTATCTTGCTTTATCTAAATAAATGAACAAAATATGTTAGTAATTCAAAAATATTTTATTAACTTTTGTTTTCAATTGTCAAAATGAATGACAATATACGTTTATTAAGATGTTTCACGTCAAAATTTCTCGGTAAGTACATATTGTTTTTCCTTTTTCCATTCATAAAGCTCTCGCTTGGGAAATGGAGTGAAGCGGATTTAAATCTCGGGTCGCGCACATCTGACATTTGTGTGAATATTTTTTAATATGATTACCACTTATCTTACGGTCAAAGAAAACATCGTGATGAAAGTCTGTAATGGACTATGGTCTAACCAGTATTGAAACGAAGTCCGTGCCCCGCAGCGGAATTATTAGAACGACCGATCCATACGTACATACATTCTCTCCAGCTGGATAAACTACACTATTTATACAAAAAAGTCATATATATTAAATCTATTTCCTTATTGTGTAATAGAACTGACAATCGTAATTTTGTATGTATAATGCCTCATCTACCGTCCTCAGGGCATCAAGTCAAAAGTGCTTGATCGACCAAGAAACTAATTAACCCTATATAGCCTTGTCGCTCCACAGCTAGTCAACTAAGCTTAACAAGCCGATCTTTTCCGGCTATAGACAGTTCTCTATATAAGCTACTTTGGGCATATCAAAGGCATTTGACGACACGTTTGGCGCAGTTTGTTATAGTAGTAAGGTACTTACTGCATCAGCGGTCGCGGGTTCGAGTCCCGCTGAAGGCATTTGTAAAACACGGATGTTTGTTCTCCAGTCTTGGGTGTTTATATTTATAATATGTATGTATATAAATTTATATATATGTAGTATATCAACTATCTGGTATATATAACACTAGCTTCCTTCGTAGCTTACCACGGAACTAGATGGCGCCAACATATTTATTTCGTTGCAAAAGTTAACAGTGTAAATTTTAATATTAGTAAGAACATTTTAAAACTTAACTTAACAAGATGGCAAGACATTATTTATACATGGACTCAGTGTGACCACAGTCCAACAATTGCGAAACCATTATACCAGCAGCAATATCAAATTCTAATAAAATATCCTGTTTCAAACAAAAAAGCATCGTGAGAAATTAAATTAATAAGCGTTCGTAGCGAGACATCCGCAAATCGAGTTGATTCAGTGGAAAATCCGTTGCAATTCTACTGAAGAATAAAAAATAGCTTTTCTTTCTTAAGTGCACTTGGCTTTATTTTATTTGACTCAAGCTTCCTTTTATCGAGTCTTGGTTCCGAAAAGGTAGTTTGTCTCGAGATTTCAAGTTGACAATTGATTTACTTCGACTACTTGTTGTGAACTTTAAATAATTGAGAAAAATACGAAGATAGAGATAAGAAAATAGAAAAATGTATTATTTTTGAACAAATTCATTACTTGCATAATCTTAATAATCTTATATGAAAAATCTCGTATCACAGTGTTAGTCGGACTCCGAAACGGCTTGACCGACGACTTTTTTGTCGTAGTCGTCGTAGGCTATTTGTTATTCCACTACCCGGATTTTTGTTTTATTTTTAAACTAAATTTTTATTTTTATTTTTAAACTACATTTTTATTTTTTAACTCTAAACTTTCAAACTTACAAAGCCCTTTTTTTAAATAGTGATTAGAACGCGGGTGGGGTCATTTACATTGATAGTGATATGTATAAATATCAACCTAAGTTATTAAATCATACTAGAGACTAAAAATTAATCTCCTTATACATTCAATGAAAAATATCAAGATCTAATATACTATTCATAACCTGTGTGTCAGATAAAAATATGATATCGCTGTAAAGTGTTTCCTACCTTAGGTACTAAATTATTTATATACGACACAATAACTTTATAAGAGTATATAAGTTATATACTTCAAAGATATAACTACCACAATATTATCCTTATATGTCTGTATATAAATAATAATATTCGTTCCAAACAATTTGTTCTCACATTTTCTTCATCAGTATAAGTATTGCTTAAATATCAATTTCCATACCTAATAATCGCTGAACTTTTTACTAACTTTTCTTCCCTATTTCTTTATATTCATATTGGTATATTTATATTGGTAAATGATTTTTATACATACTTTCCTTAATGATTTCCTTGTTTAATAAAGAGTGCCATCTTCGTAAAGAAAATTGATTGCGTAGCTATTAAGTTTATACGTCAGTCAGTCAGTCAGTTTAAAGATTTAAATTTTTGTATAAATATATAGTAAAAGTATAATAATAAGTAGGCTTATTGAAATTTAAAAACTAACTAAAGCTAAGAAAGTTTACAAGAAAAAAATATCACCTTAATATTTCAAAACAGTCTTACTTAACTGAGTTGTATTATAAATGAAACTATCTTTTCGGATTTTGTCACAGATTTATTTTGATTTTTGGTTTCCGTGGCTATGGTTCAAAAATAAAAATAAATCCACGACAAAATCCGAAAAGATAGTTTCATTTATAATGTGAAATATTCGCGTAAACCTAAGAAAGTATTATCAGTTATATTACTTACCTTATCCTCTTAGTAGTATAAGTAGCAGTAGTCAAAAAAAGCTCTTAGTTTTGTTCGGTTATTAAAAATTTCCTGTATATTTCACGTTATAGTGATATAAGATGTTGATTATTTTAGAGCTAATTCAGGAAAAACTATGAAATTATTCGATTTCTAATGCAGCAGTGGTTACGCCGCACTACGAAACGCGTAGCGTTCTTGCTACGTTTGAAGCTCTATCTCTTTTAACGAGCTTTTTTTTAGCTTAACCTATGAGCTTAGTATCACGAAACAAAAGGTAGCAAAAGCAGTTTTAACCTCGTAATTGTACCATTACTTTGTTAACCCATTTGTAACAAATTTAATAATAATATAATATTTTGTTAACATCATATTAATGATTGTTTGTTAACGATCCTTAGTTAGTCAAAAACGTGATTAATATTATTTTTTGTGAATATTTTATATATTTGAACATACGTCTTCTTTTTTTATAAAGTAAAATCATAATCATCTATATTTATATGCAAAAAGTATTTACCGTTTTTTTATATAGTAAACATTAGATATCATCAACAGCTAATAAACAAATACACGGTACTTACATCGCAAAGTCAATTTATAAACTTCTTGTCTGTTTGTTCCGGCTAATTTCTGAAACAGCTTGACCTATTATTACGGGACTTCCACTTGCAGATAGCTAATGTTATAAGGAGTAACATAGTGTACTTTTATTTTAGTAGAAAATTATAAAAAGTCTTTTCTTTGTTTATTTATATATAAATTTTATTAGATACAAATTTAATAATATTTCAATCAAACATTTCAGAGCTGTCTAAGCAATAACGTTCCTTTATCAATGTAAATCCAAATCCGTTGTAACCCAAGATTAACCTACTTTCCTACAATATTAGTTATTTATATTTTGCTTCAAATGAATATTAATGATTACTTATAAATATTTCATTTCACTCACTCACTCACTCATTACGAAATATCAAAAACCGTTGTGCCAGCGGTCACGGGTTCGAGTCTCATTGAGGGCATTAATTTGTTGAGCACGAATATTTGTACTCCAGTCATGGGACTATACTTATAATATGTATGTATTTAAAGTTGTATATATATGTAGTTGATTATCTATCTGGTATCCATTGCACAAGCCTCGTAGCTTACGATGATGTAGATGGGGCTGTGTGTAATAATGTCCCAAGGTATTTATTTTTTACTAGCCTTTCCCGCGGCTCCTCTCGCGTTGTAAAGGTTGAAAATCAAAAATATGTTTTTCCCGTTTTCGCAACATTTTTCATTGATGCTGCGCTCCTATCTTCCTCAACCTCAAACAAAATACAAACAAACAAACAAAAAAACAAACTTTTCAGCTTTATAATATTAGTATCGGTAAATTTTTTATTCATACAAAGCAAAAAGCTGTAGCTCATTATCTTTTTTAGGGTTCCGTACCTCAAAAGGTAAAAACGGAACCCTTATAGGATCACTTTGTTGTCCGTCTGTCTGTCTGTCTGTCTGTCTGTCAAGACCTTTTTTCTCAGGAACGCGTGGAGGTATCAAGCTGAAATTCATATCAAATACTCAAGTCTATGGTCTCTTGGAGCTGTGAAAAAATCAAACTTCTAAGTCAACGCGATCAAAAGATACTCCCGTTTATGCCGCAAATTTTCGACACTCGCAAGGGAATCAAAACCTACAGGGTACTTCCCGTGAACTCAGAATCTTGAAATTTGGTACGAAGCAACGTCTTATAACACAGATAAAGGAAAAATTGCGAAAAGCATAAATTTTTAGTTACATCATATAATAAAAATATTTTTAATAATTTTAAACTTATTACCCCTTTACTCATACACCGTTCCGTACAGGTTTGTACGGAACCCTCGGTGCGCGAGTCTGACTCGCACTTGGCCGAATTTTTCTGAAATAGAACGAACTATTGTCCCGCGAAGGCATATTTAAACGGTACTTTATAAGCACGATTAATTTAGTTCCTATCGCAAGCAAACGATTTTTATATTGTTCGTTCAGACGGCATTCATACTTTACCTTCTTTCACGTAGAAATAAAGTGAATTGGCGTGATAATATGTACTGAGATAGAGATGTTAGGTTGATAAAGATTTTTTTCCGCGGGAAGTAATCTCATCCCTACTCTAAAACACGTATATTACAACGTATCTTGCCTATATATAATATAAATAATGTATATTGTATCAGTACATATAAATAAAATTGAAGTGTCTGTTTTTAATTTCAAATTAACAGCTTTTCACTAAATGCATATAAAAGTATATAACGGTACTTACATAAAAAAGTCAATATTTTTTTGTTTATCTGTCTATTTTTTCAAGCTCGAGATGAGCTAAACGGCTAGACCGATTTTGACGTGATTTTCATTAGCAGAAAGCTGTTATAAGGCGTAACTAAGGTTACTTTTATTTATATATTTTATTAGAAAATTACAGAAAACGTTTATTTATTTTAACTTACGCCCACAAAAGCGGGTCGCGTTTGCTAGTATATAATATATATACAATATACAAAGACTACTTTTCCATACTAAGCTTTTATACGTACCTAAGAATGAACCCGAGCGAAGTCACTAGTATTCATTATCCCACCCACGCAGCCAGAAATAGCACCCCACACTACCGCTATGCAGTTACGCTGGGTTAAACGAAACATTTTTCATAGATAGCTATGCGATTTATATAGTGAAAGAAAAAGTGCTTTTAGGGGTTGAAGCGGTTAATTGATTATTATATAACGTTTGAATTTTTTGTAAGTAGCATACGATAAAGTTATTTTAGTTAGGATAAATAACTTGTATATACATATGCCTATGCTATAACTTCAGTGTGAAAAACGTTATTGAAATATCTAAGTTATGGTTCCAAAATTACCTTATCTGGTAAATTCCTTTAAGAGTTGCTAACTAAAACTAAATATGAAAAAAATCTGCCTAACATCAAATAAAACTTTAAAATTTAAATCTAATAGCACTTAAAACAAAGTCACAATAACAAAATACATTTTAAATATTTTTAGTCCGCTTCAGAAGGAGACTTTACAGCTGAATAGACAGTCGGTTGTTTAAACGAGCTCCGAAAATAGAACCTCATCCCCCTACCGCTAGGGATGTGCAAACTAAGTTATCGATATATCCGAACCTCGCTAATAATATTATTATTTAATTATATGTCTACTATAATCAATTTACGTTGTTAGTATATTATGATAGTTATATCAAATAGTGAAGCAAACACTAGCTATTCTAATTTAACGGTAATTTTTATTAAAATCATTCAAATGTCATTTAAAGTTTGTGTCGTTTTCATAGTCATTATTTTTCTGTATAAATAATTATTCAAAAATCTTTATTTTAATAAATCTCAAATGTACATGTAAAAAAGGAAGTGGTAACTTTGAAAACCGAGTGAAGCGGATTCAAATCCCGGATCTCACTTAAATATATTCATTGCTATGTAGATATAAAAAATACATCTTATTTCCTTTACAAGCGTACCTAATGACTAAATGTACTGTCATCAACTTACTTTGAAAGCATAACAGGGTCTTCTACGCTACGGCTCTGTCATTATGTAGTAATTTAATATGAAAAAAAATTCGTAAAAAACCCTGTGAATGCTGAGAATCTTTCTTCGGATCTACTTAGAACTGAGTATAAATATAAATAAAGTTTGAATGTTATAAATTACAATTTGTTTAAAAACTAATTAAATTAAAAATTTATTTCTACACAATTTTTTCACTATTAAGTTTACTAATTTCACTATTAAAGCTCATCACTACATAAAAATATCTGCAGTAAAGTAAATAAGGCTACCTTATTTGCAGCAATTCTTTCACTTTAATATGAGCTTTCAGATTCACTAAAAACGTTTGTTTTGTTATAATAATTTGTGTTGTGTTCATTGAATTGTTCTTTTTTCACAACATCGCAATCTCGTTTTTCTATTTAGACGTTCGAATCGTACTTAGTAATATTATTTTATAAACACACGTTCACTTCTCTCGGCTTCGCATATCAGTGAAAATAACTTCAAAATCAGTCTAGTCATTTTGGAGATTAGGTGGAACAAACAGACAGACAGACAAATATTAAAATGAGTTCTTCTTATAAGTAAAAATCTGTTATGTCAACAGACACTTTTATTTATCTGTGTGTACCTATTCATTTCACCGTATCACCTTTTCTGTGTTAAAATAGAATTAAATGAGTTTCCACCGCTGAAAATAGTATTTTACACAATACCATTGTTCATGTAAGTAAACAAAACCTAACTTAATCCTTTTGAAACTGTGGCTTCTTGCGACAGAAACTTTGTTGAATACTCAACTAATAGACGTGATACTTTGCATATGCCAAAGTTTAAAAGCAAACAAGTATTATCAACCACCCTGTAATAAAATACAACTGTAGCTTTCCATGAGACTCGCAAGAGAAGTTTTAAACACTCCAAGTACGTGTAACGGTTTTTCAAAAAGTATTATGGTCATACTCAGAAAAAGTGTACATTTGACATTTGTAACTAAACTGATAGGTAACGATACTGAGAATCTTCGTAACAAAACTGATGTCATAAAGCGTAGTATAGAAACAATTGTTTGGTTTAATAAATATTATTTACATTATTGTAATGTATTATTTACATTAAATAAAATAGTGTATTTTAAAGTTACAAAAATTATAAACTGACTGTCGTGGACTGTATAAGAGGTTCAAATTCTTTTCTTGCTTGTTCGTTTATTCTTCTTGTTCTCGCCTCTTCGATGGCTGTCTGACGATGAATGTAGAGTGCTGTTGGCTCTACTGGCCTTTACAGCGTGGTGAGGCGGACAGAACGTCCTGCCTAAAAATGGAGCATGAAATTCGGGGGACTTAGTGGGACTCTTGAAGGAGTCGTATACGATTTGGGACCTCTTTCGCGTCGGCGAGAACGGTGATTGTGTGTACGGTGTCGGTGTGTGTTCCTAAAGATAAAGGCTAAATTACGTCTTTTGGTCGTCTGTGCCTATCTGTTATGTCATCTACGGGTTCGTAATTAGCGGCGTTTACTAATAACTCGTCTGTGTGCATTGATATTATTGCAAAGTACCTAGTTAATGAAAGTTGTTTTTATGTAGTCCCTAATGATCTCTAGCTGTAATTCTTTGTGTAGGTCTACTGTGCACCAGGCTGCCTGTGGCTATGCGTATAAATCGGTTTTAGTTAAAAGTACGCAGCCACTCTTTTCTCAGGGTTCAACTCACTACTCCATTTTCGGAACCAATGCCCCATGATTATGACTGCCTTTTGAAGTCTTGAAACTATTCTATTAGTGCATATTGCTGGGGCATAAATGGCTGTGTCATCCGCATTGAGGGCGATGGTCGTAGTCTCATGCCTCGGAATGTTGATCGTGTAGAGTGTATAAAGTATCTCTCGTGTCTTAGCTTTGAGCCCTGAGGTACTACTGCCCTTATGGGGTGTGGTATGGGAAATGTACCATCTACTCTGCAACGGAGGAACGATTTGACAAATATTCTCGTTTGATGTGAACGAGACCATTTGGTACGCCCATTCGGTAAAGCTTATATAATAAACCGTTGTGCCAGATTTTGTCAAACGCCTTTACTATAGAAAAGAGCACACCTGTGCCTACTGATCAATTAAAAATGTTAAAATGTCTATGTATGTGCTGCGTTAAGCGGTGCATTCCGAATTGTTCAGGAAATATGAGAGTTTTGGCCTATGCTATGGCCCTTTGTTTGGCTTATATTATTCTTTCGTTGATTTTACTTATGCGGTTTAGTAGTGAAATCGGTATGTAGCTAAAAAGGACGTGGCGAGCCTTCCCTGGTTTGTGAATACCTATAACTATAGGTTCTTTCCATTCGTTTAATTATTTTATTAGGGATTCTATCTAAGGTGTCTTTCTAGTCTGAAGTGTCTTGATTATTGTTTAACCTCCTCTACTGAGGTTGGTGTGAGTTGGATAGTACCTAAATCCTGGAAGCTTGCCAACGTGCAACCAGTGCCCAAGAAAGGTAGCCGTGCTGACCCTGCCAATTATCGTTAGATCTCGATCACCTCCATACACTGCAAGATTATGGAGCGTGTATTGAACAATCGACTAATGGCATAGCTTGAACAGAATGATCTCCTCAATGATTGACAATATGGAATTCGCCGGAATCGGTCGACTGGGGACCTTCTAGTGTATGCCAATCACACCTGTGGCGAGGCTCTTGAGCGAAACGGGGAGGCGATCGCGGTCTCCCTCGACGTCTCAAAGGCCTTTGACAGGGTCTGACACGCTAGCCTTGTAAGCAAGCTTTCAGCCTATGGTATATCTCCTGGCCTGATCAACTGGATTAAAGATTTCCTGAGGGTTGAGGGTTGTTCACCACAACCCTTAAATACCAACTCAGGGGTTCCTCAGGGGTCTGTTCTCTCTGCAACCTTGTTCCTGCTTCATATCAACGACCTGCTTACACATGGGTACGCAGACGACAGCACAGTTGTAGAGAGATACCTGCCAAATCCTCGAGCCAGTAGAGATCAAATTTAGTCCGAAAGAGAGGCCATGTAGAGCGATTGAATCTCACACTCAAGGCAGTTTCCACTTGGGGCGATGCCAATCTTGTGAGTTTCAACGCCACCAAAACACAGGCGTGTCTGTTCACCACAAAAAGGAGTCCTTTTACCTTGATTCCTACTTTCCGAAATGTACCTCTAGAATACACTGCAGTTGTTGGGGATGGACATTAGCCCCAACATGAACTACGGGCGGTTCATCGAGTCTAAGGCTAATGTAGCAGGGAGGAAAGTTGGCATACTCGCAAAGGTCCGACAGTATTTCACACCGTGACAGCTTCTTAATTTATAAAGCTCAAGTCCGGTCGTGTGTGGAATACTGTAGTCACATATGGGCTGATGCTTCGAAATGCCATCTGTCTGCTTTGGACTCGATTGAGAGGCGTGCGCAGAGGATTATTGGTGACCTTACAAAGCCTCGATCACCGACGTAAAGTTGCCAGCCTCTGTGTATTCTATATCTGTTGTAGAGAGATACCTGCCGAGTGCTCGGGCCAGTAGAGATCAAATTCAGTCCGAAAGAGAGGCCATGGTAGAGCGGTTGAATCTCACACTCAGGACAGCCTCCACTTGGGACGATACCAATCTTGTGAGTTTCAACGCCACCAAAACACAGGCGTGCCTGTTCACCACAAAAAGGAGTCCTTTTATCTTGACTCCTACTTTCCGAAATGTGCCTCTAGAATACACTGACCGTCTGCAGTTGTTGGGAATGGACATTAGCCCCAACATAAACTACGGGCGGTTCATCGCGTCCAAGGCTAATGTAGCAGCGAGGAAAGTTGGCATCCTCGCAAAGGTCCGACAGTATTTCACAACGAGACAGTTTCTTAATCTATACAAAGCTCAAGTCCGGTCGTGCGTAGAATACTGTAGTCACATATGGGCTGGTGCTGCAAAATGCCATCTGTCAGCCTTAGACTCGACTGAGAGGCGTGCTCTGAGGCTTATTGGTGACCCTACCCTGGTAAAAGCCAACTTACAAAGCCTCGATCACCGACGTAGGGTTGCCAGCCTTTGTGTATTCTATAGGTTGCATTTCGGGGAGTGTGAGCAGGAATTACACGACTTAATTCCCCCATCCCCTTTCCATCATCGGACGACTCGACGAACGGCTGGACTCCATCCTTATGTCGTGGACATTCCACCAGTCCGGACGAAGCGTTTCGCTTCGTCATATATCATACGTGCGGCTAAGGATTGGAACAACCTGCCTGCGTCCGAGTTTCCGTCCGATTACAATATAGGTGTCTTTAAGGCAAGAGTGAATAGGTGGCTACTGAATTAGTGCGACTTACCATCTACGACTGCATTACCGCTTACCATCAGGTGGAACGTAGTCAAGCACTAATTCAGAGCGTAAAAAAAAGTCCGTTGTCCCCTCCTCTAAAGTTGGTGGCGTTATCTGAGTGAATGGTGTTCGGCCGTCCTCTTCTAGCTGCCACTCGTCTCAGCGCCATGATCGCCGAACTCGTGGACAGTGATGGGCGATCTCCAGATGCACGGCACGCGATTTGAGACACATGAACAGCGCTTCCCACCGCTTCTCTCGATATCTGCCGATCTTCACTATCATCGGCCCGAAGTAGTTCATTCCAAAGTAATTGAATGGTTGTTGGGAAAGTACGAACTACACGTTCTCGATTGGCGTGACCCCAGCGCAATGTTCTCGTAGTACAAGGAGTATCCTGATGCGTTGGCCTTCATCGAGGATAATAGGTCATTTCATCTGGAGGGGCGAGGTGGCAGATCCTATACGGCCTCTTACACGCAGCACATCATCCTCCAGTACTGGATCCAGTCGAAATAATCTGCTCGTCTTAGGTGGTGGACGAGATGCTTTAATCCGTAACATTTCTTTTTGAAGCTGACCGCGTTCAGCTTCTTCGATGTGACAATGCTTCATCCTGTAGCTCAACGTTGACACTTGTTCTCAAATGTCAATACTCTAGCTGCTCTCACCAATGTCTCCGATTTCGAGAAGAGAAGCGTGCAGGATCCGGTAGCCACTCGTCGTCTTGCTTGAACTGCTTGTCCTCCTCAGTGACGTGCAGCTTTTTCTCCTCAGTTATGTGCAGCAGACCTTCCTCTTCTGTTAATGATTTTTTAGAAGACAGTATAGCTTGAGAGTGATGTGATCGCCGCCAGGCTATTTCAATATATAGAATTATTGTTAATTTGCAATTTCATTTGAAAAAAGAGAGAGAGAGATGAACTTAAAATAATAATATTAGTTCCGCCGAGTTTCTTTCGCAAGTTCTTTTCAATTCAGAGGCTTCTTTTTTCCGAACTGATCGTTCCGTAAGAAATTGCAATAATTTTTATGCTGAATAAAATATTTAGTTTTGATTTGATTTATCAGATATGCCCCTTCAGCGGATTATAGTTCTTCTGGCCGCTACAGAAATTCTAGCTCCCGGAACAGTTGGTCATGCAATGGCTTCTGGTGATAACCTCGAGGGCGCGACAATGCGTTTTTTTTTGTCATCAGTGGCGAGGTGAATTCATCCAGTCGGTGTCCCACCACACAAACTATCGTGCTGGCTGATCCTTAGGTCGAATCTCACCCGAAGGATTATCTCCTGTATGTCAGCGTGGTATCCACCTGCCCTTCTTGAAAGCCGAACAATATAAGCGACGTTAGCAGATTAGGTCCCTCCAGCAGATGGTCGTAAAGGCTTACACCTCTGCTGAAGGTATTAGCAGACATCACTCGAATGTTCTGTGCCGTCGCACTACACTGCGTATTTCTTCTCCAGCAGGTTGTCTACCTGCTTGACGTATTCTGGTTGGAGGAGCTTCATATTCTTAACTATTCTTGTGTCTCTTCCCGTCCATCCCCACTAGGTGTACTGTGTCCAGCTGACTATCTTCCTCGTGCTGAGACATGGAATCCTCCTATCTCTAAATACACACAGTAGTTTAACCGTTAACGAGTTAATAAAAAAGGCGTGGCTTAAAACAAATGCGTGTCGACGACTCGCCGTCGAGTGAATTCGTCTACGTTCGGCCGCCTTCGACTTTTGTCCACAATACTGATGTTAAATAAATTATACTATTAAAACATATTGAATGAAAGAAGAGCTACACAAGGACGCCGAGATACATGAGGTACTCCAGATTAACACAGCCAAACAAAAATATAAACACCGCCTTAAAAAATCTACCAAATTACCTGGCATCTGTGCTGCTGTATATCAGCTACTACACACGCTTGAAGCGATACGATATCCAAGAGCTAGATCTTAGACACTTAAAAAGGTAGCTACCGCTGGTAAGCACCTCTAACAAGAAATAGGCCCACATCTCACAGGCCCACAAGATCCGCTTATAGTCTAAAAGAGACTGATCGCAGATATCGCTAATAAAAAAAAAGTAATAATGGTTAAATGGAATTTTAACAAAAATAATATATAAAGTTGGTTTCAGACGTTCTCTATATTTTTTGTCTCGCGGCGTGTCTACTGAAATAAAATTTCATTTATAAAGTCAAATATTCGCGTAAATTCAAGAAACTATTAAATTAGATATTCTTTGTGAACTCTGCCATCATACATATCACCATTTACCTACAACATGTATTTTAATATTTTTGCTCTGAAAAAAATATTTTATAATACTACATAAAATAATTATTTATTTGTTTTTATGAACTAAGCTTAAAAATTTTTCAGTTTCGTAACGTCACGCAATATAACAAACCTGAGAATCAATTCTGAGAAATTATAACTTTAAAGAGGGTTTTCACGTAAACCGTGTATTACACAAAAAAACACTGAGTATAGTTATAATGGTCGGACAAAATATGACAAAAGTATTTAGTTATTAAAAGAAAATTATAAAATATTTACCAAAATAATAGTCGTTTATTACCCTGAGACATTTTAAAAAAAATATTTGTTTGACAAAAAATCATGAGTGAACTATGACAATGAAAATACAAAGGCCGCAGCAATAACAATTTTAACGTTATTACTAGTACAGCCAAAACAGAAAAAATAATTCTACTCTTTTAAATAAATTCTTTCTAAATTTTATTATGCGTAACTCACCCTGAGTAACAAAATGACATAATTTTAGGACATACATTATTTTATTAAAATATTTTTTTCCT
This sequence comes from Boloria selene, assembly GCA_905231865.2. NCBI lineage: Eukaryota > Metazoa > Arthropoda > Insecta > Lepidoptera > Nymphalidae > Boloria > Boloria selene. The sequence continues at coordinate 12,678,675 of HG993140.1, read as the reverse complement.
TTTATGATTTACGAATAAATTTATTCTAATTTAATTGATTAGTTTAGCAAATGTAATATGGGTATACACAATGTTAGATAAATCTATTATTATTCGTAACAACCAGTCTCTGAACAAGTAAAACGGTCATTAGGACATTGAAAAAATGTATAGAGAGATGATTTTTAAGAAAATTAATCTCAAAAAAAAAGTATGTTTTAATGTAAATTATAGATATAATACTAAAGAAATCAGTTTATTAATAGATAAATATAGCAACAAAGGCATTTTTTTTAATTATATTTGTAAAATATGACATTTATAGAAGTATGAAGTAGCGGGACAAGAAAAGATGACAAATGTACACTTTTTCTGAGTATGACCCATAATTAACAATCACTACATAGTATAAAACAAAGTCGCTTTCTCTGTCCCTATATCCCTTTGTACGCTTAAATCTTTAAAACTACGCAACGAATTTTGATGTGGTTTTTTTTAATAGATAGAGTGATTCAAGAGGAAGGTTTATATGAATAACTAGCAGATCCCGCGGCTTTGCCTGTGCTAAATCTAGGAAAAAGCCCAAGCGAAGCGAGGGCGAGTCGCTAGTAATAAATAAATGCAAAGCAGTTACTGTTATGCAATTAAAGGCTAAAAGCATTTGCCACTTAACAAAAAAATCAAGACAAACCTACACCTACCTACCAAAAAGAACATAAAAGTAAAAAAAATCCTAATATACTCTAAGTTTGGCAATCGTATCTTGAGACTAAAGCCTGCTAAATAAATATTTACCTCGAGAGACTCTACCTTACGACCCAATATACTTGTATCACAGTATAATTGTTTTAGAAAACATACCTACTCTATATCGTTTATAAATACATGCGCTATTAAAACTAAGAAACAATATTAATAATAACAAGTCAATGTAATTAAAAAACTAAAAACCGACTGCGTTTTGTGTAATTTTGAATTAAACCCTAAAATATGTTTTGTTCTGCTTCAAAATTCATACCCGGTGTCACTTTTACAAGTAATACGAATCTAACGACACCTATGAAGCTAAAATCCATAGAGCTGTTCAGGCTGCAGAGTGCGTCAAACATTTTATTTTGATGCCAAAATTTAGCCATTTTGTTTTTTTTATTTTGATATACCCAGTGTCTCACAGTAAACACGAATCTAACGACACCTCTCAAGCTAAGATCCAAGCCGTTCAGGCCACAGAGCGTTCCAAACAATTAAACATAGTCTCGAAAAACATAACCCTCCTTCTGGCGTAGTCGGGTAAAAATAACACATTCAACGTTTTTACAAAATTCGTGACACATTTTCTACGTTGCGATTTGGTAATTTTGTGAAAATGTATTTATGCTAACGAGTGTCGTAACGGTCTCTGTCCGCCCACGTCTCAAACTCCATGAAACGTTTTGTAATAGCTCATTGTGCTTGAAATATGGTAGTCTACAACTTTTTTAATATAAAATTCATATTTTAACTAACTATTATGCAGTGAAGAAGTACCAGTTTTCTTCATTTTTAATGATAAATACTTTTATCTTTATTTTTACGCCCATAGAGGTTTTGGAAATATACTGTTAAAGTTTGTCAGTCTGTTCATTAAAATCATTTTATACCTGACTAGCAAACTGGACAAAGAGACAAAAATTTTAAAAATTGTTTTTTATATATGTACTATACTACGCATATTCCTTTATACGTATTAAGTTAAAGCTGTTCATTTTAAATTAAAAACGGACACTTCAATTTTATTTATATGTATGACTCATTTGAAAAGCTTTTTTCATTTATACCATTTTCTAGTGTTTCAAAGAATGTTGTTTTCATCAATTCGCATATCTAAAAATAGAAGCTAACAAGCGTAGTAAAGCTATGAACGATCCAATACGACGCAGATGTACGTACACCCACAGCTCATTTTATCGGGCTTTGTTCGAACTGAATGCCTTTCAGGCTGATTAGCCGGCGAGATAGACTTTTATATCAAAAAATTACTTCTTAACCTGGTTTTTCTCAATTAAATGTCTGTGTAGAAAGAAAAAGGTTTGTATATTGTTTGTTTGTATATTTCTGAAGAAATTGTGGCTTTGTAAAGCATACATGAGTATGGTATGATATCATATATATGGTATCATTGAGCTATAACGAAGGTCCCAGGTATAATTTCCGAATGAAGGAATTTAATGATGAAATATTTTATAAATGAAGCTATCTTTTCGGATTTTGTCGCGGATTTATTATGATTTTTGGTTCCCGACGTTTCGATGCTTTACAGCAATCATGGTCACGGGAGAGATTCGCGTAAGCCTAAGAAAGTATTATGAAATATTTTTTGGATTGCAGGAGGAAACTAAGAATAATTTATACCAAAAAATTCTTCTGTATAAAATAACTTGAAATTAGAGAATTTGCAAGTAATAAGCATGTCCAAATAAAACAGTATTGTCAATCCATCTCCATATATACTATACGTTTCGTAGATAGTAGACGTTACACAGAAACTGCTACAAGTCGACACCGATTGATCAAATACTTTCAATATTTAAAAGACAGATAATGATATATATTTTTCATATTCTATACAGAAGGTAATCTTATATATAAAATTCTCGTGTCACGGGGTTCGAACTTGAACTCCTCCGAAACGGCTTGACCGATTCTCATGAAATTTTGTGAGCATATTGAGTAGGTCTGAGAATCGGCCAACATTTATTTTTCATCCCCCTAAATGTTAAGGGTAGTCCACCCCTAAATTTTTATTTTTATTTTTTAGGCAAAATTTTTTGTTTTTATTTTTTTATGACACAGCATACAAAAATACATACAACCCTTAATTTTCACCCCTCTACGATCAACCCTTATATTTTATTTGTTAATGAATATGTCACGGGGTTCGAACTTGTACTCCTCCGAAACGGCTCGACCGATTTTTGTGATCCTTAGCGTGATTGTCGGCCAGGGTGGAGAATCGGCCAACATCTATTTATCATCCCCCTAAATGTTATAGGTAGTCCACCCCTAAATTTTTATTTTTTATTTTTTAGACAATTTTTTCCTACAGATCAACCCAATGAGGTTTATTAGCAATTAAAAAAATGAACGCGGGCGAAGCCGCGGGTACAGCTAGTTATAATATAATTCATTGTATACATTCCCTAACAATCAACCCCTTACAATTTCCTTACAAATGATCGCACAAAGATCTCTTGTCAAAAATATTAGCTTGTAAAATAACAAAAGAAGGCTTTATTAACATTCAACAAAATAAATAATAAATATCGAATAACAGAAAATGTACGTCGAAATACTGTACAGATTTCGTGACTAAATGACGCATTTACGTGACGTAGAGGGCTGGTCACGTGACGTCACAGACTTGCGTACAACGTAAATGCGTTGTAGCAAAATTGTACCTGACGAGGTATTTTAGATTCTGATGTATAGAGGATTAGGTCGCATGTTCTTTATTTTATATTTTAGGTCTTTCACGCTTGGTTAGGTTAGGTCGGCAAAATGTTTTATGTAGAATCAGAATAGTTTGTTTTATTTGGCCCGTATGAGAATGTTTCGATTACTTCATTACATAAGTATATAATAGATATCTTTTATTTTAAAATTTCTATTTTATTTAAGATCATTTGGCACAGTAGTATCTCTCTTTCGTCATATTTCGTATAAGGAAGGGTATAGATTCGAACTTCGGTGTAACAAAATATAAAAATATCTTTATCTTCTTATTTATTTAGACGAGTATATAAAAACGTTATACCTTAATGAAAATTTTAAATATTTCGTAGTTCCGTGTATTAGTTTTGGCAGCTATTACCATTACAATTTATTTGCTTCATAGAATAGTATATTATTATACCCGTTAGCAAGTACATTTGGCAATTCACTATATTGTTTTAATTATAGCCAATAAGTCTTGACCGTGTAGTGTTTAAAGTAAAAATACACATAAACACATATTACGAGAGGAATTGGCTTAGACTGAAGTGAAGCGGGTTCAAATCCCGAAATTACACCTCTACTGTGCTCATGTGCTGCATAATCTTATCTGTACATTTCTATACATCTATACATATAAATAAAATTGGAGTGTCTATTTTTTATTTCAATTTTACAGCTTTTCACTAATATTATACCATACTAGCATCAAAAAAAAAAAACAATTTTTATTTTTTTTGTCTGTCTGTCTGTTTGTTCCGGCTACTCTCTGAAACGGCTGGACCGATTTTGACGGGACTTTTACTCGCAGATAGCTAATATTATAAGGCGTAATTTAGGATACTTTTTAACCGACTTCAAAAAAGGAGGAGGTAGAAATTTTATTTATTTTAACTAACGGAACCTGTGGCTTCGCTGACGCTTGACCGACGAACTAACCCGAGCGAAACGAGGGTGAGTCGCTAGTTCAAAATAATAAAATAGGTTTAATAAATCAAGTATAGTTCTGTCATGCACGAAGTACAGATTGCTACAAAATTTACATCTATTAAAATGGTGCGTATTGCATAGTCCGAAGACGTCTGAAATGTAATAATGAAAAATGTTTTATTCATAATACCATTTTGGCTGTTAAGGTGTCATGGGTCAAATGAAATTCTAGCGAATCGATAGTCTCCTCGTTCACTAAAAGAAACTATTTCCGTATTCACGAAATTTACTTTAATGTAGCTGGTTTTTTTTGGGTCTAGACAAACAATGTTAGTGTTAAACATATCTTATCAACTAATTTAATTACATTGATTTGAACTTTAACTATGACAACAAAATCATTAACCACAGGTTACTAATTAGTATTGAGAAGGGGTTGTGTACATTTTGTAGATTATTGAGTACAAGTACAGAAAAAAAAATATTATTATAAACATTTTATGGAGGCACGGTAGTGCAAAAGCAAGCCAAGTGAAGTGCAAGGGCACTACCTCCCTTTTCTCTAAGCACTTCGTTGTTTTTTTGAACCCTACATAAAATATTAAAGGTGATTACATATTATGTTCATAATTGATTTTTTTAATGTATTTGTAGATATTATTTTATATCGCAAACGTAACAGAGGCCACGCAAAATCTAATGATGAGATCTCCGGACCGAACTGATTGGAAAATTAATTTCTGTGTTTTACAATTGAATGATTCAATTAATTTAATAAAGTAGCTAAAATGTAATTGAAAACGTGATAATTGTTATTTAATGTGATAATTGATAGTGATATTAAAATATCATAGTATAATTTCCCATGGTATATTTACTGATATTATAGTTAGGTCGATTAACTTCCAAAACTTAATTTTTATGTTGAACGGAATAACTCAATTTTTTTAAATTTGTAATTCTATTAAACAAATAAATTTTTGTACTATTCTTTATTACACTTAAATATTATCACAGAAGTAAATATAAATAAAATTAGTTTGCGATTTCGCATGAAAACAATACATACAATTAAAGCATTAAAAACTACGTAGAAGTCTTGCTGGCCTTGACTAAAATTCAATAAGTTAAATTCAATAATTCAATGAATTTTAAGGAAATATGACAAAGCTACTAAGTCTGGAGCGCATATTTAGAATGCTATATCTGCTGTCTAGAAATATTTTAGCGTCATTTGAAAGTTTCACGTCTTATCTAATTTCAATATGAACACAAGCTTAGCTTACTTACAGGTAGAGCAAAGATAAATATTGTGAGTAAGCATTTATGTCTGAGGGAACCCTTTTGATCCGTAAAGATATATGTGAAGTTCGCAAACCCTTACACCCTAGTACTAAATCCAATAGAAAATCTATTTTTAATCTTTCTCCTGGGTGTGGAATGAAATCGGGCCTTAAACTATTTTGGACCTTAACATTCTTTACATTGAATATGTTTTGGAAAATCATCGATACAAAGGCAAAAAAAATACAAAGGCATGTATAGTTTTTAGAATTTTCGTTTGTCTGTCTGTCATGAAAAAACCGGTGGACAGTTTTTGGTGAAATTTTGTAGGTTGATACTTTGATAGCTAACATATATCGTCGCTGTAGAATAAAAACCTCGTATGTCCAGAAATCCAAACTTTACAGGAAACGAAAAAAAATGGTTCATTTTGTCAATGTTTTTCATACAACAGGTTTTCGTTTTACTCAAAATATGGCACTAATAGTCATGTATTGGGTTTACGGTTTCGCCGTAATATAAAATACGTAATTTTCATTTGATTTTTACAAAAAAAATATGCATTTTTGACATACGAGGTATTCATTCTACAGCGACGATATGATACTTTTTACTGCGAAAAACCATAATTATAGAGAAATATCGGGACGAATGCGAAGGGAGGTTGAGTGCCACTATAATTGTAATCACAATATAAAATATTTTATTGTTAGTTTTATCATAGAACTTGTCACTAACTCTGCCTAAGTTATAAATAAATAAAGTTACAAAGAACTATGTATTTATAAAACGCTTACGTATCTAAAATTATTATTTGAGCCTCAAAGGAAACGTGAGTGGAGTGATAATATTCTTGACGCGTCGTTTGGTTATGCTTCCATTGGCTAGATCATGTACTCGGAGAATGTATATTATAATTTGTACTTAACTATAAACGAAGTGTCTATTCATCCGATAAGCGGACGAATAATGTAAATATTATTCGTCCGACAATTGGTGTTTTATATATCGCGACTGAGACTATTTTGCTTCTTAAATGGCTCAAAGAGAAATCAATTTGTTTTTTAAGTTTAAACATACTCGTGAATGCAATTGCGGACGTTTCTGTAGTACTTTTTACAAAATACCAATTTCTTGTACATTGTTTTGATGTAGGTACATACTCTCAGGGAGTGTTGATAACGTAAATTTCATAGGACGACTCTATAGAGCCAGCTCTTTTACATATAAAAATTCTTGGACTTATTAAAAGTGGGTGGGATCTATATAATAAATTATCAGCTCGGTAGGTTAGGGTTATTTTTTTTTATTTTTGGCATAGGTATATCCTGCACATAAAAATCGCTTATTTTATATTAGAAATCAAAGAAGTGATAGATATTCGTACAAACCGACAATAGTCGGACGAATAATATATTTTTTATTAATACGATTATCGGATGACTAGCAACAGCCTTTAAAATAATTTAGTCATCCAACAATTGTTGGACGACTAAATTATTTTACTCGTCCAACTAGCAGACGACTAGCATCAGCCAACTATAAAACGACGTAACAATATATATTATATACATACTAGCGTATCACCCTCGTTTCGTTCGGGTTCGTCTCTAGGTAAATGTTGTGAGTTTTGTATATTTACTTTTCACTGCCTATCTATTTGCCCGTTTAATTCATAATAATTATTCTAACTTTCCGCGCAATTTTCTTAATTTTTTCTTTCATAAGAACCTTCTCCTGACAATAAAAACACAACAAAAAAAGAATTAGCTAAATCGGTCCAGCGTACACGCGTGCTAATGTGACTAAGGAAATGGGGATTTATTTTTGTATGTATATACTAGCCTTTCTCACCGCTCTGCTCTCGTTCTAACGGCTGAAAATTAAAAGAAATATTTTACTCCCGTTTTTGCAACATTTTTCATTGATACTCCGCTCCTATTGGTCGTAGTGGTCATAGTGGTCGATGTAATATGACCTATACTTCGCCTATATTATCCAACACAAAAAGAATTTTTCAATTCGGACCAATAGTTCCTGAGATTAGCGCGATCAACGAAACAAACAAACAAACTCTTCAGCTATATATTATAGATATAGATTTATTTTATAGTCATCCAATGACTTAAATAAAGTGATAATGATTTATTGTTATATTAGGTTAGTTGCTTAGTTTTTTTTTGTTTATTAGTTTAATTTCGTTTTTATTTTAATTTGGTTTTCATTCCACTAAAATTATACTTTGTCACAATAGATAAATAAGCATGCTGTAGTCTCCTATAATTAAAGGAGCACGCATTATGTTTTATAATAATTTATTGGATTTTTTTTAAAGTATTGTGTGTATTTTTTGTTGGAGACTTATGAAAATAAAATAAAAATAACATAAAATAGACGCAATTTTTCTAAACGCTTGCAAATATTTATACATCATGCTAAATGATACAAAAATATTCACATAATTAACACACTAAAAACAAATTCTATTTAAAAAAGCAAAAGTCATTGTTATTTACTTAGAACATACTTGTCCTTTAATACAGTCCTTTCTTTTGAGGTAATTTAATAATAGAGATCCATATTCCTTATTGTATCTGTCCTTTGTACGAACGTTCGTAAATAGTAAATAAATAAATAAATGTGTTGGGACATTATTACACACAACGCCATCTAGTTCCGTAGTAAGCTACGAAGCTTGTGTTACAGATACCAGATATTTGATATACTACATATATAAGTTTAAATACATACATATTATAAATATAAACACCCATGACTGGAGTACAAACATCCGAGTTTAACAAATGAATGTCCCCAGCGGGACTCGAACCCGCGACCGCTGGCTCAAGAAAGTAGGGTCACTACAAACTGCGCCAAACGTGTCATCAAATTGTGTTTATATCTAAGAGGATTGAATAGAAATATATTTTAGTGCTGAAAGAGATAGATTGTACGTCTGAAATAGTACATGGCTACTTACAGTGATAGCCGAGTGGTAACGCTTTCGCGTGGATAACCGAGTGATGCAGGTTCAAATCCGGGTCTTACAAATTATTTCTAACATGATTAATACTTATCTAACAGTGAAAGAAAAACAACGTGAGGAAACCTGCATGTCTGAGCGAACCTAGCAAGTTTTCGCTAGAAAGAAGAAGTCTGCCAAACCGCTAGCCTAGTGCTAGCGCAATGGACTAAAGCCTGATTCCCTCGTATTTAAGGGAGGCCCGTGCCCAGCAGTGGGAAGTTAAAAAGAAATTAATATTTTTGATACTAAAAATGTACGGTTTTTATAAATGAAATTATATTTCGGATTTTCAAAATCCGAAAAGATAGTTTCATTTATAATGTCAAGTATTCGCGTAAACCTAAGAAAGTATTATGTACGGTTCTTATTAATTTTTATTGCTTGTATATCTAAGGCTAGTTTTATTATACTAGTATCATATAAAAAATAAGGAAAACATAAATATATTACGAGAACATCATTTATTTCAATACACTGATGTTCATTACTGCTTTAGGTCACAACTTACCAACGCTTACAAACAATCTACTTGTTATTCATCAATTTCGCGGTAATATTTATTCGCTTTCATGTAAATTCCGACGACAGTAAACTTGACATATTCTATGAATATTAATAAAATTTTATTTCGGAGCGCCACAAAAATTCGTCGCAAAAATATTTACGACGGAACTTTTTGTATAACTAAAGTTAAATATTAATTAACTCCGCGTTTCTATATATTTCATCAAGATCGTTCAAAAATAGGTACCTGTCGGTCTCAATTTTCCTTTAATTCACAACAAAATGTTCTTTGAAAGAAAGTGTCCTAAATACTAGCGACTTAATGTAACTTCACTCGGGTGCTGTACCTGTTATAACGTTATATACAAAGCCAACTTTAAAATTAATAAAAAATAATTAATTCACAAAGGAAATAATTAAAAAAGTTGGTTAAGACGCTCTTGATTCATTATGAAAATTAACATCTTATTAAACAAGTAAAATTAAAAATACATACCTAATCTGATATTTTTAGAGTAGTGTTAATCAAAAATGATTATAGCTTAAAATTTGTGCGTGTATTCAGTCCTTTCTAACGTCCCACTGCTGGGCACGGGCCTCCCTCAGTACAAAGGGGATCAGGCCATAGTCCACCGCGATGGGCCAGCCCTGAAATGATGAAATGAGTAAACTTTAAAACAATATCATAACATTCCAACAATACTCGTATAAAATAATAAAGTTTTGATAACCCTTTGATCAACTCTCTGAACTTGTCGAAATCATAATGAAAATGCCTACAACCTAAACTCATTATTTGTTAAAATACAAAAGAAACTGTGTCATTGTCAGATCTGTGTAAATAATAAATAAACAAAATGCCTACTGACTCAACCTTCTAACACGATGCTGTTGAAAGCGATGCCCACCTGAAATTAAACGTAACAAAAAGATCAAATGCGAGGAATAAATATCACAATACAAAATTTAAAACAATAACAAGTAAAAAAATATAATATTAATTAAGCAAATCATATGATTTGGGCAGATAGGAATAGGGTGTTTATTTTATTTATTATTAAACTAGCGACTTGCCCTCGCTTCGCTCGGGCTCATCCCTAGATTTAGCACAGGCAAAGCCACGGGATTCGCTATTTATACATATAAACCTTCCTCTTGAATCACTCTATCTATTAAAAAAACCGCATCAAAATCCGTTGCGTTGTTTTAAAGATTTAAGCATACATAGGGATATTGGGACATAGAAAGCGACTTTGTTTTATACTATGTAATGATAATGAAGAATTCATCCACGTGTTCAATAAGGATAAACTTCTCATAAATGTACATAGAAACGATAAACGATAACATATACATCAAAGCAATGTACTAGAAAAATTGTAGGTAAATAAAGGTTCATAATAGCATCCCATATACACTCTATCCCAGGTACACTTTTAATAACTATTTTATCCATTAAAAACGCGCCTACGCGCCAAACAAGGCGAGAATAGGTCACGAGTATGAAATAAAGTTAAAGAGCTAAAATTGCAATATGAAACTACGCGAACTATTTCGAGACTAGGTTAGTTCTATATTCTAGTACTTTCATTCTTCAATTTTATTTTTAGTCTCATATTAAAAAATTGAAAAGCAAAAGGTGTATTCATTTACGAAATGTGAAATGTAAATATTCATTAATCTACATCCAACGTTTGAAGGAAATCCAAAATCCACACAAAAGCCTATTCATAATACAGTGTTTACATACATAAAAATACAGACGTAGCAACTGCGTCATTCATTCACCCCCCATTGAAGCAGAGGGCGTACCCCTTTACTCTTCCCCTGATTTAGCCCCAAGTGAACCCTCTTTCAACCCCCTCCGTACGCCTACGCTTTCATTGACTCCCACACAGCCCCATTCAGCGCTTATTCGCGTAGTTTTCAATTAATTGTTCTTATTTATCTGAGCCTAAGACATTACTGTTATAATTTTGATTATAATTTCAAAATGTATAAACTCTACGCACTTTTAATTTTTTAACTTTCGAATAAATAAATAAATTAATATTTAGATGTCTTTTAAGTTTTTAAGAACATTTCGCGAAAAGTCTACTTGGAATCATATACGCTTACGCATTTACGCTACATCATTACATAAATGTATTTACTATTTGTCTCTTCATCCCAGTTTATTGAAGCATTACTTTTATAATAAATATTTCAGTTTAGACTACCAAAACAATATGGTACTTAGATACACAGAATGTACTTCAAACTGTTACCTATAATTTTAAAAGAAATCTACGCGTGGATACTTATAATATGTGTATTTCCAAAAGTGTTCGATAATTCAAAAGCTTACGTACAAGCTGAGTAAGTTAGATGTGCAAATTGGATGACATTAAGGCTCAAAACGCCGGGTTTCGGGTGAAAATTTAGTGTAAACATACGGTTTAATAATTTGAGCGAAAACGTCAGTAATTTTTATAATAATGGCAAAAAAATATATTATACGAAACCAAAACTTTATCAAAGTAAAAATCGGTACTTTACAATCGGTTTTTGTTAAAAAAGTTAAGATCCGTAAATCAATCCATACAAAAGCCTGTAAGTTCAAAGTCTAAGGTAAAATAACTAAAAGTAATCATTTTTTTTTCTTAATCTTTTTCAAATTAAAAAATATTTTTTTAAATTAAATTGAAATTAATTATAATTCTATAGGTTGAAATTCCATTTAATATTACAATTATTGAAACCTTCCTCACAGCCAGGTCATCCAGCTATTGAAGTACTGGATATTTTCAAAGAAAACGCTCGAACGTCTTTGTAACGAGTATACCTATCCATTATAACTAAATACCCATCTGGCGACCGGCCTGTTACAAACAGGGTTACTAGTTAAGGATTTAAGCTGTTAATTGAAATCGACCTCATTTCATCCTTTGTCAGCCAAAATATCTGCCTTGACGCTAATTCCTAATTTCCCATTTGCATAACTAAATGAATTTAAAAAAATCTGTATTTTTAGAACGGCATCAAACTAAGATTTTTTTGTGATTTCTATTTAAATAATTCATTCATTCTTTTTAAACTTTCGCGTTCCATAACTATATCTTATATCGTATAACGAGACTTAACGCGTGTATTAATTAAAGGCAGATACCTTATTCCCGACGTTTCGGCTGGGTTGCACCAGCCGTGGTCACGTGAGAGACAAAAAAAATATAATAAATCCGCGACAAAATCCGAAAAGATACTTTCATTTATAATGTCAAATATTCGCGTAAACCTAAGAAAGTATTAAATCACGTCATTTCACCACAAATCCGATTTAAGAAATAGATTAACCCTCATACAAATTTAACAAGACTATGCCTCAAGTGTTAGAATAATTTCACTTCCCATGCTTCAAAACAAAAGAAAAATAATAATAAAAAAACAAAGATTTGTTATCGTACAATTTCTTTAAAAGACTATTTTTTGCACATAATAATAATAAATAAAAACCGATATAATGTTACAAATGGAGTAACTGTTTTTATTTTTTGTTTTAAAATGAATATTTATAAAATAATCTACACGTCGTCGTATTGTCCGAGAGAGGAAACCATACATCCTCTATCATACAAATTAATAACGAATCATTGTAAGGGAAAGACGCAAGAATTGCAGGTAGCCAGCTTGCATAATATTAAGTTTAATAATAATACGTATAAAAATTTGCAATAATGAATTAAATAGACACATAATACTTCCTTAGATTTACGCGAATATCTGATATTTTAAATAAATCTATCTTGTATGATTTTTTCTGAGCAAAAATAAGTCAGCACACAATTCTGTTTCATCTTCTACTCGCAAACACTGCATTTCTGAAGATCCCTTCTCTTCCATAAAGTCATCGGTCATGCTGATCTTTCAGAAATGTCATCCAACTGGAGTTTCAAAGCCATAGGAAAACATGATATGATATGGTATGTACTAAGTTTATAATTGTGTCATATAAACAAAATACAAACATTTGAATCTAAATAATAGATAAGATTTTTCAAATTAAAGACTCTCTTTTAAAAATAACGCGAAGCACCAAAAACAGAAAAAAAAGTGTATAAAAAGATTTACTGCCAGATAGCACTATAGATATGGGAAAATTTATGTGGGGGTGTGACGTCGTGAGGGTGGCATCGAACTTTGGTATTTGGGGAGTAGAATACCAGGGTCAAGGTCAGAGGTCAAAGGTCATTGCAAATGCGCACTGTGACCTTCCTAGTGCTGTGCATTGCTTATCGATTTACTTTATTTATGTTAATGTTTGTTTTGATTGTCTAAGTATTTTAGATGACAAACAATTAAACAAATGTTGTTCTATAATTATAATATTTCACATATATGTGTATAGTAAAGGCGGTAGTAGTGCAGTGGGAACGCGCTCACTTGGGAAATCGAAGCGGGTTCAAATCCGGATCTACCGTCTCTGATAATATTTTCACGTACGAATTATTTTTATCATAATTACCACTTGTGTTACGATGAAGGATAACATCGTGAGGAAACCTGTGCAATCCGTCAACTCACACTTGGCTAGCGCGATGGACTATGGCCTTATCCCCTTCGTATTGAAGATAATCTGTGCCCAGCAGTGGGACGTTAAAAAGGACCGAATACATATGTATGTATAGAGTCAAGTTCAGGTAGATTTACGTATATTTTATTCATACGACGTATACAGGTTAAAGAGACATAGCCTATTTTTATATAGGGATAAAGGGAAAAGGTCCGAAAGAAAATGAGGTTGTATTTATAAAGAAATTGAAATAAATCTTCACGCTATATCTTTTGTAGAGTAGAAGGCTACTTATATTAATATATACTAATACTTAGCCCAAAATTTTTCAGTTATTGATAAGTAGTTTAAGCTTTTAAGTTTGTAAGTAAGTGTTTTTCTGCCTTTTGGTGTTAATCAAAATTAAGGTGAATAATCAGGCTAGACGATAAGTATCGACGTGAAGCAGCACTAGGTATACTGTAGTTTTACTCGGCGAGTGAAAGCGCTGGACGCCCACCTCCCATTTCCTGACCCCACTTGTCTCCCCTATATCACAGGTGGTACAATGATGCCTCAGTGCTGCCAACTGCAAGATTATAAGACTCAAAATGTCATTAATTAGTACTTAAAAGTTCTGTATGAATAATGTCGTAGAAAAATCTTTGTTATCTTAATCTTAATCTTTTTCACAGATTGCATATGAAAGTGAATACTGTATCACAGACAGTACTTACATCAAAAAATCGATTTTTAAATTATTTGTCTTTTTGTTCCGAGTAATCTCTGACACGGCTAGACCGATTTTGACGGGACCTTAACTTGCAGGTAGCTTATGTTATAAGGAGTAAAACTTTGGCAACTTTTATTTTCTTAATAAATATTAGGAGGTTATTAAATTAAATTTTATTTACTAAGTTTTGAACAAAACGAAATAAAACAAAATGTATTGTCTAACGTTTTAGACTACCTTCTAACAGGTCATATAGCTGTTTATAACCTTCATGGTTTAAAAACGGTAAAGGTCTTAAGGGATTTTTAATCATCATGAATTCCTTTTTGAAATCCATATTGATGTAGATACTGAGATTTCATAATATAAAATTTAATTACTGTAGTTTGTCTTTCTAAGATCAAAAATGGACTGATTTTAATAATTATTTTCCTCATTCATTGAGGGTGAATCAGTAGTGGTTCAAAATAGGGAAAACCAAAAAAAAGTTACTTTGTATGGTGACGAGCTTGAATGAAGCGATTTGATAAATTACGATCTAATTAAGAACATTTATTTTTAAAGTTTATTATTATTTGAGCAAGGTTCATCACAATTTTATTGGTTTTTATATGAAGTTGCGTGTTTTAATTGTCTGTTATAATTGTTAATAAAATATTATTCGCTTAGCGACCTTCCCGACCACGTTAAATATGCGATTTTAAAATACAAGTTCCCGGAAAGGATATTCATTAAGCAAAGAAGTTATAAATTGAGTTATTATTTAGTTTAAACACTTTTAAGGTTTAATACTAAACTAGTAAGCGACTTTCGACACTTGGCTTGTGTATTTTATTAGTATAAATGTTTATCCATACGGACGTTTGTATACCTTTCTTGAAGATGAGATATTAAAAGGTACGCTAAATATTGACCCGTATAACCAGCTACCATTATACTTAATTTCGTTCGAATCCATTAAGTAGTTTTCTCGTAATGCGGTTACAGACTTACAGACCGTCAAAAATTCTAGAAACTAATAGATTCGGCTCCTATATTGATAATAATGATTATTTCAATAAGATGTTCCAAAAATATTCAAAACGAATTCGACTTAGTTAGAATTTTATTAGGTATATGTATAGGTATAGGCGTATATTATAAAATTATGGAAGTAGCTTCTTATTATTTAAGCTTCTTATTATAAGTAGAATATCAATGACTTGATTTTAAAAAAATGTTTCAATATATTTCTTTTAAGATTACGTATTAGATGGAAAGAAAATTATATTTGAAATTAACTTTCCGTGGGTGGAAGCTCAGGTGAAAGTCAAGAGGCCAATTTAAAACCGCAATATACGAAAAACCGCGTACTTTTTACTCTTAAATTTACATTTAAATTACTTTTTATACTTACCTAAAATATTTTATACCGAAATGTAAACATATAATGTAGTTTAATATAGTACTTTAATGTATTCAACCCAGAGCTGGGCACGGGTTTCCATTCAATACTAAGGCCATAACCGATTACGCTTGCCAAAAAAATAAAAAATAATTAATGTACGGATTCGACTTAGATTTTTATTATATTTTTGTTCATTTTTATTCATAGTTACATTATTTTTAATATATAATTACCTAAGGTTAAAGCATTTCCTAAATATAGCAGAATTAACGTACATGCGAATATTAAAATATTTTTATACACTAAAGAAACTTTTTTACTAATTTCTAATTACGATTAACAGTTTACATTTTAACACAATGATAGTAATATTATTTTAATTGAATGTATTAATTATTATTATATTTCTTTTTCAGGTACTTTTGCTAATCATTTATCCAGTATGATGTCCTGGTAAAGTATGCATTTTGTGTCAATATTGATTATTTATTGATACTGTTACGTTCTACGGGTTCGGGATCGGAAATTAAAAGCGTTCTCGCACTAAAGTTGTTTTATTTACACTTAATACACACGCGCAGTTTGTACACAACACTAGTTTAATTTAGTCTCTGAGCACTATAAACCACCAATTTTAATAATTCACTATGTTCTTCTTCACCTTTCCACTATTTCGTATCTCTTCGCAATCTTCACTCAACTCCGAACTTCAACTGAACTCTCGACACACTGCCGGCCTTTTTATATGCGTAAATAAAGAACATTCTAGTATCGAAAATTCAAAATGTTTCTAGTAACTTCCAAATCTTTCTTGAAAATGCTTTCTCTCTCTCTGACACATTAAAATTTGCAATAAACTGTTCTTGTTATCTAATTGTCAAAAGTTATAAATTGACATTAGCTGTTGTAAGGCATGGTACAAGCGTGCTATTATGACGGGTTCGCACTCTATTCCGCGACACTACCCCCTCCTAAGACATGCTCGTCTCGAGCATCGTTGCTGCCGTGATACTTGGCCAATCGGTCCACATGCACGATTTTAGCCGGGCTTCTGTTAATTTTCGTTATTACCTTATAAGGCCCCTCCCAACTGGGTTGTAGCTTTGGCGATTTACCCTTTCGTCTCACCGGGTTATGTAGCCATACCAATGAGCCTTCCTCGAAGTTCGTTCCTGTCGCCTTCCGGTCATAACGAGTTTTCATGCGTTCACTTGCTTGTAGCCCTGCATCTCGTATCTGCTCATGAACACCAATCATCTTCGCTCTTAGTTCACTGGCATATTCGGTGATGCAACTTGGGGTATCCGGCGGGCAACCACTTAACAGATCCGCTGGTAACCGTAATTCTCTTCCAAAATTGGCAAAGGCAGGTGTCATTGCAATGCTTTCATGTAATGCTGTCCGGTAAGATAGAAGAAACAGTGATATGTACTCGTCCCAATCCTTTTGATGACTATCTACAACCTTGGCTAGATGTCGTTCTAAAGTTTGATTAAATCTCTCCACCATTCCATCGGACTGTGGGTGACAAGGCGTAGTTCTAGTTTTGTGCACCCCCATGATCTTACACAGTTCTTGAAACACCTGCGATTCGAAGTTTCTTCCTTGATCACTGTGCATTTCTAACGGGACACCAAATCTGCAAAATACCTCTTTGACCAATTTATTTGCAACAGTAACAGCTTCTTGATTTGGTAAGGCGAATGCTTCAGGCCATTTCGTGAAATAGTCCATTACAACTAAAATGTATCGGTTCCCGGAGTTAGTAATCGGAAATGGTCCTGCTACGTCTATTGCGATTCTCTCCCAAGGTGCCCCAACATTGTATAATTTCATTGCTCCTCGACTTCTGGTTTGCGGGCCTTTGACAGAGGCACATTGTACACATTTCCGACACCAGTCCTCGACATCATCTCGACAATGCAACCAATAAAATCGCTCCTTGATCTTGATTAACGTTCTTCTTACCCCTAAGTGTCCACCAGAAGAACCATTATGATATGCTCGAAGTACCTCAGATACTTTTATTTTAGGTACCACTAGTTGGAGATGGCTATCATTTCCACGTGTCTGCTCCCATTTGCGGCACAATACTCCATTGTGTAACAACAAACTGTCCCATTGTGCCCACAAACTTTTCGTAGCGGTACTATACTGTGCTACGTCAGTCCACTTAGGTTTTGGTCTACCACTACTTAACCATTCCATGATTGGTCGTATGTCTCTGTCTTCTTCTTGTGCTCTCTTCATGGCATCATCGCTCCAACGTTCATCTATCGAATCTGTTCTTATAATTTTAATAGATTCTAGTTCCTTTACTTCTTGTCTGTGACAGTGCTTGCAGTCTTCCTCGCATGGTCTTCTAGATAGGGCATCGGCATTACTGTGTGTTTTACCCCCACGATGTTCTATTTCAAACTGAAACTCTTGAAGTTGTTCAATCCATCGCGCTACCTGTCCTTCGGGGTCCTTAAATTCTAATAACCATTTCAGGGCAGCGTGATCGGTTCTTACCAAAAATTTGCGTCCTAGCAAGTATTTCTTGAAATGCTGTAAGGTTTTCACTACAGCAAGTAGCTCTCTTCGAGTAACGCAATAATTCTTTTCCGGTTTAGAGAGTGACTTACTGAAATATGCGATAACCACCTCCTGATCACCCTTCCGCTGGGACAATACACCTCCAATACCGATATTGCTGGCATCAGTGTCGACAATGAACTCTCCCTTTGTGTCTGGATACCCAAGGATCGGTGTTTGGCAAAGATGTTTCTTCAGTTCTTGAAAGGCCGATTCACAATTATTGTCCCATACGAAAGGTCTCTTCTCTTCGGTCAGTCTATGAAGTGGTTTGGCGATGTCAGAGAAGCCTTTTACAAATCTTCTATAGTAAGAGCATAATCCCAGAAATGCTCTCACTTGCGTTTTGTCCTTAGGGGTCGGCCAATCTTTCACAGCGGTGACTTTGCTAGGGTCCGTTTCCACGCCGTTTTCCGACACTACATGTCCAAGGTAATTGACCTGTCTCCTAAAGAATGAGCACTTCTTTGGACTTAACTTTAAATTTGCTTCCCTTAGTTTTCCAAATACTGCTTCGAGTTTCTTAAGATGGTCTTCGAAGTCACGTCCCACAATAATTATGTCATCCAGGTAAACAAGACAGGCTGCTCCTAGTAATCCAGCGAGTACACGTTCCATCAACCTCTCGAATGTTGCTGGTGCATTGCATAACCCGAATGGCATAACCTTAAACTGCCACAACCCTTTTCCAGTTGAAAACGCAGTTTTCTCCTTATCCACGGGGTCCATGTCCACTTGCCAATAGCCACTCTTCAAATCGAGAGTTGAAAACCATTTCATGCCACTGAGAGTGTCTAAGGTGTCGTCGATTCGAGGCAGGGGATAACTGTCCTTTTTGGTTACATCGTTGAGTCTGCGGTAATCGATGCAAAACCTTGTAGACCCATCCTTTTTCCTTACAAGTACTACTGGAGAACACCAAGGACTAGTAGATTGTTCGATGATGTTATTCTTTCTCATGTCTTGGATCATGTCATTAACTTCTTTCTCCTTAGCCCATGGAATTCGTCTTGGTCGTTGTCGAATAGGCGCTACGTCACCAGTATTAATTTTGTGCTTCACCAAACCGGTTCTTCCAATATCGCCATCATGTTTCGAGAACAAATCTGAATATTGGTAAAGTAAATTTTCAGCTTTTGTCTTTTGTGATCTTGTGAGATGATCTTTGCAATCTTCTAAAAGTTTCATTGCTTGCTCTTTATCCTTGTTAAGCACCTTCTCATTCCGTTGACATCTGCTTAACCAGGCTATCTCTTCGCAAGTCCCCACAACTTCCCCTCTCTGAATAGTTTGCGTAGCGTCACTGGTGTTCAGCACTGGAACCATGGATGTCGAAGTTTTACCTACTACAACTCTTGCTGGGATCCACGAGCTCTCATCTTCACACTTCTCTATGATAGCGCAGCACCATTGACTTCCTGACTTGTTCTGAGGTATAGCGACAGGTACTAGAGTCTGTGATCTTGGTGGAAGAGCGGTGTCTCTTAAGCAACAAACTTTCCCCTTAACTCCACCACTTATCGGTACTTCTCTATTTCTGCACTTTAAAACTCCATATTTCATGTCAATCGTACACTGGTAATTTTGAAGGAAGTCCAATCCAATGATGCAATCATCCACGATATCTGCAACTATTGCGTTATGCCAATAGATGTTGTCCCCAATTTTTATAGCTATTTTTCTTTCCCCCCAAACAGGTATGCGCTGACCGGTGGCTGTCATAAGGATGATGTGCCTTCTATCTTGCAAATTGTTATCCGCAATGTGTTTCAGCTTTCGGTTATTAATGATGGTTCGCGAAGCTCCGGTATCCAGTGTCAGTTTACATGTCACTCCATTAATAGCGCCATGTACAACCAAAGTGTTTCCATCTACTGCCTGTTTTATTTCTATCGGTGGAGTTGTAGATCCCCCGGCCAGCGTCCTAACTCTGGCCGAGATCAATTCTCTTCTGACTTGATCGCAGGTTGTTACACCAACATCTGACTGTAGTCGACCATTTTTCCTTGTAGGGCAGTCACTTCGAAGGTGGCCCCGCTCACCGCACTCGTAGCACTTTGGGTTGAAAAGACGTCTCCGGTTGGATAATCCTCCCGTGGTAGCTTGATGCACCCTCCACGGTCTTGAGTCATGACGCACAGCTTCAATCTCTAGAGCATGAGCGACAGCTTCCCTGAGACTTGTATGGTGCCTTAGGCGTACAGCGGCACGTACCTCCGAGTCGCGAATCCCGTCCATAAAAGCCTGCAGAACAATGGTTTCTATGGTGGATGGCGAGGATTGATATGCCTTCCGTACGAGCCTCTCAATCTCTACGGACCATTGCTGCAGGGTTTCATTGGCTCGTTGTGTACGGTCTTTAATTTGAGCCCTGTATACGTGCTCCAGGTGACTATCACCATACCGAGACTCTAAAGCGCTAAGTAACTCACTGTATGTGATCTTTCTGACGGGGTCGCTAGCAAAAAGAGCTTCCAATATATTCAGAGCCTCCTCTCTAAGTGCGACGGTAAGGGCAGATCGGGCTTCATCATCTGTCCATCCACTTGTCTCCTTGATCGTCTCAAACTGAATCTTGAATGCGGCCCAAGAAGATTTGCCGTCGAAGTAAGGGACTTTAAAGATCTTTGCTGATGATGAGCTAATGTCGGCACCACGCGGTAACTTCTGAGTTTCCAAGTAATCCATCCTCTTCTCCATTTTAGAGAGTTTTGAGTTGTACTCCTCTAAAGCTTTACCGTGTGTGGCGAGTGTCGTCTTTATTCCCTCAACTTCTCTCTCAACGGCTTCCACCCTTTCCGTATGTTGTTGAAGAGCGGGTATGACATTCTTGTGAAAGCCCTCTTGAAGTGCGCGCAGCTGTTCCTCTTGGCGGCGATCCTGCTCTTCTTGGAGTGCGCGCAGCTGTTCCTCTTGGCGGCAAGCACGTTCTATCTCGCGTCGAGCCTGCTGGTCTCGGAGTGCGCGCAGCTGTTCCTCTTGGCGGCAAGCACGTTCTATCTCGCGTCGAGCCTGCTCCTCTTGGAATGCGCGCAGCTGTTCCTCTTGGCGGCGAGCACGCTCTATCTCGCGTCGAGCCTGCTCCTCTTGGAGTGCGCGCAGCTGTTCCTCCTGACGGCGAGCCTGCTCCTCTTGGAGTGCGCACAGCTGTTCCTCTTGGCGGCGAGCCTGCTCTTGCATCATGAACGCCATTTGTTGCAGAAGAGCGTTCATGTATGGTGTGGTGCTCTGTTGAGCCGCAGACTCAAAACTCGACGTACTAGGCCCAGAATCTTCCCTTTGCTGTTCTGCCATTGTGCGTGTAGTGACTCCTTCCTTCTCGTGTCTCGGTACTAACGGCATTTCCGATCCCACTTCTGACACCAATTGTTACGTTCTACGGGTTCGGGATCGGAAATTAAAAGCGTTCTCGCACTAAAGTTGTTTTATTTACACTTAATACACACGCGCAGTTTGTACACAACACTAGTTTAATTTAGTCTCTGAGCACTATAAACCACCAATTTTAATAATTCACTATGTTCTTCTTCACCTTTCCACTATTTCGTATCTCTTCGCAATCTTCACTCAACTCCGAACTTCAACTGAACTCTCGACACACTGCCGGCCTTTTTATATGCGTAAATAAAGAACATTCTAGTATCGAAAATTCAAAATGTTTCTAGTAACTTCCAAATCTTTCTTGAAAATGCTTTCTCTCTCTCTGACACATTAAAATTTGCAATAAACTGTTCTTGTTATCTAATTGTCAAAAGTTATAAATTGACATTAGCTGTTGTAAGGCATGGTACAAGCGTGCTATTATGACGGGTTCGCACTCTATTCCGCGACAATACGTATTCAACTTTTGATAGAAATAATAAAATTGATAAAAAGAAACTTCATTAAATAGTATTTATAGTGTAATAAATATTAAACAGTGGAAGCCTAGTGGTAAAACGCTTGCTTGGGTAACCAAGTGAAGCGGGATCAAATCCCGGGTCTCGTACCTCCAAATCTAACTGTCGAAAACATCGTAAGTAAACCTAAAGTTGACGAAAGACATGTATCCACCCACTTAAATCCCACTTAGTAAAGAGAAGTCTGTGCCCAGCATTCGGACGTTAAAAAAGCAGCAGGCGTGTATATAAATGTACTAACGACTTACCTTCGCTTCGCTTAAGTTTCGTCTCTGGGTGTTCCATTCGAAATTAAAGTTTTAGCATAAAAAATGAAGGACTTACATACAACCGCGCGAGAGCCCTTAGACCTCCTTAATCCGGCCCTGTCGCAAAATCTGTTCTAAGCGGACTTTCACTAACTGCCTCCCTGCCGTCTTTCATCTTTATACGTCAATCTGTTTTCGATATACCGTGACGAGTGAGTGACCTTTCGCTTTTATATATTAAGATATATCTTAATTTCACCTTAAAGCGAGTTAAATTATCCGAAACATTTATAAATGTAACGGTCAAGTTAACTTTATATATAAATAAGAAACAATAACATAGCAACAATGTAGTTTTATCGGTAATGTTTGGCAGACACTGATAATGTTATAATCACCTCTGGGCTTAGCGACTGGCAAAATTGAGAGTTGATTTTCGTATTATTCATTGAACTGTCTACATAAGTTATTTAGATATTAATACGAGGAAATGAAACTTAATATATTGTTACACTAAATTCTTACTTTACTTATTGAGATATGTAATAATGGATTAAGGGACCATTATTTAAAAGTAAAGTTTTTGGCTGCATAATATGTACACGTGTAATTTTAAAATATTGAAATTAAACTTGACAGAGTAGGGATATCTAATGTATAAGCTAAAGTTAGTTAGTTAGTTAAATACTTAGTATTTAACTAAGACGCATTGATGAGCTCCACCGGATAATGGATGGTAGACCGTGGAGTAGATACCTGTTGATTCTATCAGATCGGTTCGCTTATAGGTAATATTGAATGTTGGTAGCGTCATACAGATCTCACTTTACAAAGTTTCAAATTGATACGACTTCTATTGATCAATTTTTCGATATCCAAGTTAATAAAAGCATGTTAAAAACGTTAATGGCGTAAATGTGGACCTAACAAAGAAATAAACAAAGAAATGGAAAAAATGGAAGTCCCTAGTCTATGTCTAAGATTCCTCTCTTATAGTCCCTTAATAAATAAAAGCCTATGTAAATAGAGTTGTAAGTCCTTTCATTAAAGATTTATACCTATATACATATTTGAACAAATAAATAGCCCTATAAAGTAGAAAAAATCACTAAATGAAGTTAAAATAAGTACAACCTGTGTACACAGTAGCTATACCTCGATCGAACCTGTTTGACGATATGTGAGGAAGACGTAAAGACAAAAAGGCCGAATATCAGTTACCCATTGTACCATTCTTTTGAAAGTTCTTTCGTATCGACTTTCATTGTAATTGAGTCTCTCAGTCAAGGCCATTTCGTAGCCAATTTACTTATTCACTTATAGTCAGTCTCCTTCGGGTTTACTCGCTGTTTCTTTTTTGTATTGTTTTTATTTAAAAAAATGTGACTTCATTTCGACACGTTTGAATCGACCCTACTTTGCTGCGCCAGTGGTCACGGGTTCGAGTCTCGCTCGGGGCAACCTTTGTGTGATGAGCAGGAATTTTTGTACTCATGCGTTTACAGTCATTGTTATTTATATAAAGTTACATAATATATATCAACTATCTAGTATCTATAACACAAGGCTTGTACCTTACTATACAACTACATGGTGCTGTGTTAATAAAATTTGAAATTACTATTCGATTCGAGAGGAAGGTTTATATGTATAACTAGCGGAACCCGCAGCTTCGCTCGCGGTAAGTCTAGGGACGAGCCGAAGCAAAGCGACGCTGAGTCGCTAGTTATTAAACCTTCAGATCCAATTTATAACAACTGAGTCCGGTGAGATTTCCCATCGGCAATCGGCAAAAATCTATATAAATAAAAATAAATGTTGCTAAGCGCAAAATTCGAGAATGCTTGACAAATCGGCTATTTTTTTATATGTTCCTTGAGGCACACGAAAGGTTTTAATAATAATCATAGTTTGTAAAAAAAATTTATACTAACGGGGGTACCTAGGGACAAACCCGAGCTAAGCGAGGGTGAGTCGCTTGTAAATAAATAATATAAAAAAAGCTAACAATGTAGTTCAAGATTATCTTAACACATCATATTAAATAGGTAATTTATTATAAGACTAAACTCATTTTTTGGGGGTGAACAGCTCGTACAAAGCTGTGAGCCTCTGTTAATTATACCTGACAGATAAGACCTATCATTGATAAAATTTCTATAATAAAAACACTATAACTTACACATCATATCTAAATATTATTATTTATTGTTGCATTGTATGCGATAATTATTTTATAACAATTGATCTTTTTATTCATATATGAAAACAGCTATTAATAGGTACGATGTTATCTACTAGAGATCGTTCACCTTTGTTTCACTAGTACGCTTACATTAATTAAATAACTTTCAAAACTTCTACAGCTTTGGAAATATTCGATTCATTTTCCATACCATTTTAGGATATGCAAAAAATTTAATGTCATTATTCCTCTCAATCGTGTCTTTTATAATTATTTACTTTAACTAGTCGGCCAGTGGTGGAAATTTGATTCAGTGACCATAGTCATTTTTTTAACACTAAAGTTTGATAATAGCTACTTAACAAAAAAACTTCTCAAAAAGAGATGGAAACGGTACTGAACTTGTGTATTTGCCTATTTATTTATACATGTACATACATTGTCTCATGGTAATCTAATGTACCAATGTAATAAGCTCGTTTCAGTACCTACTACACAAGCTTCGATAACTCTACATAGGATGAAGGGCAATAGTCATAAAGTATAAAATTTATATATTTTTTTTTAATTATTGTGTCTGCGTATAAATATTAAATATTCTTGAGAATTTATACCTATAAACCTACTATCACAATTTTAAATTTAAATTCATTTTATGGATATACACTTATTAATGTAATTAAAGCTATCAAACATTTATCTAAACATGATAACTTCTTAAACGTAATATTATTATTTATTTAGCAAGCTTATGTTTACATCGCTAAAAGGCATTAAATATTAATGAATGTTTCGTTTTACTACACATAAACGTGTTAATTTTCAATTTTATACACGAAACGAGAAGTTGTTGAACTCAATCTATGCTAAACTACTTAGAATAAACCGAAGTCTGTTCGCAATAAACTCAAAAACTGCTGCACCGATTTTCATGCTGTTTTCACCAATGGATAGAGTGGTTGTCGAGGAAAGTTTAAGTATATAACTCGCACAAAATCGCAAGTATGCTAATAAACCAAAAGCTTTTCCTTCAAATTTAGTTATAGAGTGGTATACTAAGGCCTGACTCACATATTAAAGGGAAGATCGTGAGTACAATGACTAATTATGGCTCGATAAGCTAATTTTTCAGTAAACGATATCTCTATCTCCTCTCTATATTATTAACTAGCGACTCGCCTTCGCTACGCTTGGGCTTTTTCCTAGATTTAGCACAGGCAAAGCCGCGTGATCCGCTAGTTATGCATATAAACCTTCCTCTTGAATCAGTCTATCTATTAAAAAAACCGCATCAAAATCCGTTGCGTAGTTTTACAGATTTAAGCGTACAAAGGGATATAGGGACAGAGAAAGCGACTTTGTTTTATACTATGTAGTGATAAATGGCGAAACGTTTTTTGTACTACTACTTTTTGTACTTTTCTACAAAACGTATACACATGGAACTATCTTATAGGATGCAACGTGTTTGGGTGAAGGTTTTAGTATATGTAAGATACAAAAGCTTAATACTTACTAAGGTTTATGCGAATATTTGACATTATAAATGAAACTATCTTTTCGGATTTTGTCGCGGATTTATTATGATTAACACATACATGACACAATAAATCCGCAACAAAATAAGAAAATATAGTTTCATTTATAATACAAAAGCTTAGTTTCCGGTCTTTTAAACGCGATCGTAGCCACGCGAAATGCAAGTCTATAATAAATTACATATAGAAAACAAATGTCAAACTGTCCTTTCTTATACAAATAAATAATTATAGCTATTAAATTATTCAACCTTTACTTCCTCGTAATCCAGTGAAAGTGTTTGATCAAGGTTGTTAATATCTTTATGTTATTCCCAACCGTTCACTAAAATGCTTATGACACTTGACGTGTGTATTGAATTTCTTAAGGCATAATAACATGTTACATCTAATTAGGATTATGTAGCTATTAAACATAGTGTATATATAAAGGAATTTGAAAGATTATATTTTATATATTTCATAGCTTTTATATTAATATAGTTTTTTTATCTAGCGCGAGCGAAGCCGCGGGTTCCGCTAGTTAAATATTTAAAAAAAAATAAAAGTAGCCTGAGTTACTCCTTATAACATTAGCTACCTGCGAGTCAAAGTCCGGTGTAAATCGGTCTAGCCGTTTCAGAGATTAGTTGGAGCAAACAGACAGACCGACAGACAGACAAAAATTTTAAAAATAGGTTTTTGTTGCTAGTATAGAAAGCTGTTAATTTGAAATTAAAAACAGACACTTCAATTTTATTTATATGCATAAATTAATCCACAAAAAGCAAGGCATCTAGGCAGGGCAGTGCTGTAGAAAGTCTAAGGTGGACTTTCATAGGAACTTTTATATGACAATCGGGAGATAGCTGATGAGTTGACAGGGATGGCACAACTTCCGAACGTTTCGCCATTATTTGTGAGATATTTCCGTTGAACTTAAACGTACCTACGAAATGTATATTAATTTGGTGCTGTGATTTTTTTTCAATTGTGAGATAAAATGAACACAGTAAACATGGCCAAAATCAGAAAGGCAGGAGAAAATATTCTCAACACCTGTCGATTTAACGATAAGTACATCTCAAACATCCACTCAACCTATTTTTTTCTGTAATATCTAATGTCAAGTACATTAGCTCCCCAGATATTATTTTGTGTATCTGCCTCAGTACACATGTAGTGGCTAGCCTGCACAACCTGAGGTTCTGGGTTCGAGTCCCCGATGGGTGAAATCAAGTCTTTATTGTAAGTAGGTAAGCTTTTGAGAAGTTGGCGTTTAAACAGTCAGTACTATACCTTAACTCTCAATAATATGGTAAAAATGTGGTCCAATCGGACTTTGAGAACGAGAGAAATAGATATGGATATAGAATAGTGAACATACTGGATGTA
The DNA here is from genome assembly GCA_905231865.2 of Boloria selene. Taxonomy (NCBI): domain Eukaryota; kingdom Metazoa; phylum Arthropoda; class Insecta; order Lepidoptera; family Nymphalidae; genus Boloria; species Boloria selene. Next base: position 12,651,013 of record HG993140.1, on the reverse strand, counting down.
TGAGCGGTTGCGGGTTCGAGTCCCGCAGGGTTCATTCATTTGACATGAAAGTACTGCAATCGTAGGTGTTTAGATTTATAATAATAAGTATATTGAAGTTATAAATGTGTAGTGTATCAACTATCTGGCATCCACAACACAATCCATGCTTACCATGGAAGTAAATGTAAATGGCACTGTATGTAATATCCCAACGTATTTATTCATTTATATTAGGATTTGATCCTTAATGACGGTAGGTATTACGTTATAGTAAATAACGTTTAGCAATTATGTGGTTCGAATTAAACGAGACATTTCTGTAATGGGATTACAATACCCATAAACGTTATGCGATAACTTGGTGGCTTTTGGACACCTCAAAGAAAATATCGCTTTTAGGCATACTATAGTATTTGCTATAAGTCGTTATAATTACGATCAGATCGAATGTGTGGGAAGCTCCTTTTCAAAACTAAAATTTTAATTAAATGTAGTTAAATAAAAATATTTTTTACTCAAGTGTTTTGTTTTTTTTACAAATAGTAAACTATATGTATCATATCAGCACTACTATATTTGTGATTATGAATAAGCGTTAATTTAATTTATCAACATAGCAAAATCCTAACGTTAATTAAACTTGACCAAAGAAAAGAAAACGAGCACTTTTAGTGGGTATATTTCGAGGCACACGCAGCAGTAGACAGCTCTAGCTTAGAGACGTTGTTTTTTAAGAATTTCCTAAGAGAGAACCTAATAATTTTTTTAGCTCACTCCTAGAATCGAACCCAGGACTAAAAAATCCCTGATCAAACCTCATAACAACAGGCCATTGTACAATAATATAATTGTTAAGAGTCGATAGTAACAAGGGTTTATTCATGTCAAACCAATTAAAGCGTGTTTTTCTACGATATCACCTAGATAGTACTGACCGATGCGGTTATAAAGTACAAATTGTAGGCAATACAATTTTTCTGACTTTATCTACTTATAAATAAGTTCGTTGAGTGCATTGATAAATACGTATTGATATAAACTTTAGTTAACATAAAAAAACTAAAAAAGACGCTTTTTATAGAAAACCGAACTAAAAATAGAAAATAAAATCATTATCATTTCGATAATATCTTAAAAAGCACCCCACGCTTTTTTTTAAATAAAATTTTATTTTCTATTTTTTAGTTCGGTAGCGTGTTTTTTAGTTTTTTTAAACTATTATTTATTTTCTACTTTTTCTAGCAAAAATCATATTTTGCAAATTGAATAATGGAATAATTTTATTAAATTAGTGTATTGTCATCGGTCCTCAATAAATCTACAAAGTTTGAACGAAATCTGGCCGTTTAAAGTGGGTCAAAATCGCGCCCAAAGAAGTCGGTTACAAACAAACATACAAACATACAGGTGAAGCTAATAAAAAGCGTGTAATAAAAAAATGAGAATTACTTTACCAAAGAGGTAGTGGTAGCTCAGTGGTAACACATTCGCTTGGGAAACCGAGTGATTTGGGTTCAAATCGGGTGCAAGCCTTCTGATATTTCGTATCCGAATTAATTCCAACATAATTACTACTTAACTTAAAATTAAATAGTTTCTTAATTGCTTTAACTTTTTAAATGGTGATGGTTTTATTTAAAATCTGCATCAGAGAAACTAATAAAAGACTCGTGAATTCCATATTAAAATTATAACATGTCGTTGTGTGTATGTGTGTATGTGTATATAAATATAATAAAAAATATCTTTATTCAAATCTTAATATATATATTTCTTGTGTGCGTGTGTATGTGACTGAACTCCTCCTAAACGACTGGACCGATTTTGATGAAATGTTTTGTGTGTGTTCGAGTGTATTCGAGAATGGTTTAGATTCACAATTCGGTCCACTAGATAATGTATTTTTTATATTATTTAGTTATTTATACATTTGCACAATAAATGACATATTCAATTATAAATAAGTCGTTGCTAGGCAACGCTGTTTTGCGCATGCATACTAAAACATTTCACCGGGAGCAAAAGTTTATAAAAATTTTCTATAAGTACAGGACAACGTCTGTAGGGTCCGCTAGTCTTTATATAAAATACAGATATACGCAGATTTATGTTTCTTATACAATAAATAAATATTTATTCAAACAAAGAATCTTGAAACATTTAGATATTAAACTGACCGAGTTGCATTATCACTAGCTCCGGCAACACTAAGTAAGTTGTAAACAACTTCGCATCGACACCGACACCACAATTCAATTGGCTGTATCTAATTATTTCGATGAAACTGCAATTAACTAAATAATTGCTTTGATGCCGATAAAATATTTCAAATTACTAAATATCCGACTGTTTGTACGCGAGTCTTGTTTGTAACAAAAATAAAATGCATCAGATAGTGTTATAATTTAACTTCTGTATATTTTAGCATTGATTAATAAAAACAGTGGTTTAATCGAATTGAGTTCTCATTCAGTTTCGCCAACATCGATTTCGTTGGAAATTATTTATTCGCACATTGCTTAGTTTCCTGGTTTCATATTCAAATCGAGTATTGATCCTGTATGTAGAATAACTAGTTTACAAAAGCGAGTAAACCGTTAATTTTAATTTTTTAAATAGCCTACAATAGACGTAAGCAAATTTATCCCTTATTTTACACCTTAGGGAATTAATCATTTATGAAAAATAATACTTAGAGTATAAAATCTAGGTACTACAATACTACATATACATATATATATGACTCCATAATAATAAACACCCATGACTGGCGTACAAGTACAGTACAAACATACGAGTTTAACAAATGAATGCCCCCAGCGGGACTCGAACCCGCGACCGCTGGCGCAAGAAAGTAGGGTCACTACAAACTGCGCCGAACGTGTCGTAAGGTACTGTCGAATCTTAATACCTTATCAACGATTATACGCTGTCAATTTTGATTATCTCGCGATACCTAAAAAGATAAACCATTTTATCCTTGACCATGAAAAGGTCAGATAACGTAAAATAAAATTGAATGAAAAATAATATTATCATAGGTCACAACTTTGCAAAGCTATAATTTAATATTTAATAAATTCAGATTTTCATAAACATATTTTATATGCTTAATCACTACTTATTATGAAAGAAAGTCCGTTTGTCAGTTTTTTCTGTCCGCCACAAACTCAAAAACTACTGCACCAATTTTCATGCTATTTCCACCAATAGATAGAGTAGTTCTCAAGTAAGAATTTATAGGTATATCAACTAGCGGAGCCCGCGGCTTCGCTCGCGCAAAACCTAGCGATGTGTCGCTATTAGGTACGTTAATATATATGTGATGAAAACTTCTGATGAAAATGAACTTAAGACAAATCCAAACACACGACAAAGATGAGTAATTAACTATGTAAATTTTATGTAATTTATACCACTAATCAAAAATCGTCATGATTTACCCACCACAAGATATTCGATTCATTATATTTTCTTAATTAAATGAATGCGTAGATTTTTTTATAAACTTTAGTTTTCAATAAACGTAACGTAAAAAGTATCATCATTAAGCTCCTAACAACGCACCCAGACTTCGCTTAAGTCCTAATTACATGCTCTAACTTTTTACAATAGACGAGTACCTACTGTATCTATCCAGCGCATAGATTATTTCTATTCAAAAAGCCACAAATTTATAACAGAAGAAAACACAATATTATCAAGATATTTACTCTTACTTCGCTCGTCTTTTGCTTTTCTTATTTTATGTCGGACATTATTTCAACAGCGCCATTTAGTTCCATGGTAAGCTACGAGGATTGTGTCACGGATACCAGATAGTTGATATACTACATATATAAATGTTAAATACATACATATTATAAATATTAATACCCATGACTTAGAAAAAACATTCGTGCTCAACAAATGAAACGCCTCCAGCGGCACTCGAACCCGCGACCGCTGGGTAGGGTAGTAAGTAGGGTCACTACCAACTGAGCCAAACGTCTTTTGTTATATATTTTTATTTTAAACCGTTTACTTTACAAAGTTAAGTTTTTATTGTAACGGAAGAGATAAAGTATTAATGATTTATGATATTAAACTCATTTATTTGAATAAAAATAGTCTATTCTTACTCACCCTATTGTACCTAATATATTCGTAACTTCCTATAGTAGGTGTTAATGAAATAAATCAGAGATTCCATATCTAAACTTACATATCATTGAATACCTCTTTATTAAAGTATAAACTTAAAACACTAATATTCTCTTTATAAGACTTCTAGTGAAAGCCAGAGGTCACAGCTAGTTAATTATAATAATTTGCTTCAAAACAATTGTTAGGTTGTTGGTCAAGACAATTTCCCTTCGAATATTTTGTATGAATATTTGCATAAAAATGAACCTCACGGCGACCTTGGCAACGCCTTTCGCTTTTATTAACTGAAATTAACGCTATTATTACTGACATTGTAAGCCATTGTTTAATACTTATACCTTACTAATATTATAAATCCTTTGTTGTTTTGCCTGTCTTTGACAGATTGATGAGTATCTTTATAGAAAAAATGAGGTGAAGGTGCTTTTACTACAATTCAGTGAATAGTTCCGGTTGGATATAAGTCTGGAGCAAATTCCAAGTTTGTTATTACTTGTAAACTTACACAATTGATAGAAAGAACGTATAACTTATAAGTCACTTATGTATCCTATTTCCACTTTCCGGTCTGATCCTTCATCCGTCTGAACGGATATGGAATCGGTTTCTCCGGTATTGCTATTGTAAGATTGTACCGACTGTAAAAAAAGAAAAATATATTTTCCGAAATTTTCCCAACATTTCCGAAAAAAAAATTCCCAACTTCAGACTATATAGTTCCTTGATTTTCTTCTGCACTGTTTTAAAGCCGAAATTGGCATGATAGATATTACTAATCATCGAAATCCAATTCCATTTGCATCACACGATTTTGTCAACGACGTTGTAGGTATGCCATCAAATTAGCATTAAAGCAATATTATCTAGATTTAGCTCTGAAATCCTCTACCCTAAATCTAGCACCCTTTGATCTAGCTGTCGATTATTCGATAACATCGACTCCGGCTATATAATATTAGCAATATTTTATAGTAATGAAGCGCCCATACTCGCTATATTCTATTCTATTTACTTATATAGATTTTATTTGAACTACTTACTAAGTTCATGGAATACAAATTACAATTAACGAACATTAAGACTTTCTCTTCTTATCCTTGTCATTCTTCCATAATTCTGTCTCTTACAAAATCAACTAAGTAACCAAAAGAAGCTCGTAGAAAGAGGGAGTATAAATCGGCTAGTAATGAGTAGTAACTAATTCTAGGACCTCATAACAAAACAAATAAGTAATGAGGATGTAAATTAATATATTTACACTTTACAGCCTTATTTTAATAAAATATTGAGCGAACATAGCGTTCACAATCGGCGCTTTTACATTGCGCAGGTTAAAATTAATTTTTGCTAGTCATATTCCAAAGGAAGTAATCAATATACGAAAAGCAACTAATATTGTGTTCCTATTATATTTAGAATATGTATATATTTAAAGTTTTATATTGTATTTGAAATGTACTAAATAACTGGTACTAGATAGCGGTGTATGTCTCAATGTAAAAACGTCTATGCATAAAATCACGTTTCTATTATTTTGAAACAGTAGTTGTATAAGTAATCACAGTAGAGCAGTTTTATTAAACACTAACAATGTTTAATAATGCTATTCGCTGAAAATTTCTCTATTTTCACATTTTTATACTTTTACAAGTTAATATTAATAATCTTCCTTTTTATTAATACAAAATTTCATATAAATATTATAATAACAGTTTTATTAGGGTTGCGTTAATTAAATGGTATCAATCCTTCAACCACAAAGCCTTCGCTGTCTAAAAGCAAAGGTTTAGAGCCTTCTGATCTCGCTTTGTATGTAGAGTGGGATGAGGCTCGGATTTTATGTCTTACGCATTATCTAATTTTCATTTGTTATTCATTTCAATAGCAAGTTACGAAATGAACTGTATTGATTTTACCGACGTTGAAGAAAGGTGGTACTCAATTTCAATCCTATGATTTTCTACATATTTTTTAAAATAAGTAAGTTAAGATATTACCACAAATATCATCAAATTTAAATAGGCACTGATAGGGATGGAACAAATATTTTGAGACTATTAATTGCCATTGATTTAATATTTCTAAAAGCTACTATACCTTAACTTAGGCATCCTTTAAAATGTAAAAGAATTTAATTTTCCACGTAGCTTTCCCTAAAGCTTAATGTCAGCTTTTAACAAATTAAACAAAAAATGAACCTCCGACGCATTTTTTAAAAATATTTTCATTTATTGGTGTGATTAATGGTCATTTCAAATAAAAATAACTTACTTTTACGCGGATTTCTTTTGATTTTTGGTTTCCGACGTTTGCGAATGTCTTACAGCAATCTTGATTAATAAAGGGAGATTTTAAATAATTCTTAAAAGAATATTAAAAAAGATGATACCTTTGGCTTAGTTTGTAAAGACCCTAATTACTGTAGTATGAGTCAGTCTGTAACTATTAGGTAAATACTTTCATATGCATTCAGACACTTCAGTTTCATTTATATGAATAGATGTATTTGAATAAATATTTAAAGAGCTAATTTCTTAAAGAAATCTGTAGGGTAACATCTATAGTAGTAACATAGAAAAATTACGCTATTTTTTTTACTTTGACATTTTGATCGGCTTCCTCTAAATTATACTGTACCTATACGTATGGTGGCTTACACTATATTATATATAATAATTTCGAAAATAATCGTCATAATATAGATAAATTCTCCTACACGTCTTGATTAATCTTCAGTACCAAATAATCCTAGTGATTTAATACTTTTTTAAACTTTCTTATTATATTATATAATTATTTATATACAGTGTTTGTGATTTATGTAAATATATGCAAAAATACAAATAAAAATGCATATCAACTTCAACAGTAACGAAATCTTAACGCATTATCACATTATCGATTGATAACGTACATTAAGTACACGCGATAAAGGGAGCCACTTAGAAAGAAAATGTTTATTTTTATTACTTTTACTAATGCTCTATGTAATCGTATCAGAGTGAAAGGAATGAAACATCTTCTATATAAATATATAAATGTCTTTACGTCCATACATTACTACCAAAATAATTAATGAATTTCTGTTGTTAGCACATATAAAATCTGTACAGGTAAACAAAACTGTTAAAATGTCTGTTTGTAATGTTTGAAAAGTTTTGAAAAATAGCTAATGTTATAAAAAATAACTTGTTTTTTAACGTCCCACTGCTGGGGGTGGGCCTCCCTGCAAAGTGCGGGTTGATGAACTACTCATGCCTTTCGAAAACTTGCTAGGTAGTCTCAGACATGCAGGTTTCCTCACGATAAATTGCTTCACCGTTGAAATTATTCGCACATGAAAATATCATAGGTGCAAGACTCGTATTTGAACCCGCATCACTAGGATATCCAAGAGAGAGTTAATACACCTACATAAACAAAAATAACTTAACTTTTTTTATTGTAGAAAAGGAATCAGGATTTCTTGTAATAAAGAAAAGAAATCTGTCAATGTTCTCCGTAAATAGGTCATCATAAAAATAAACTATATTTAAAAAGCAATTTTTTCTATTGGTTTGTTTGTTTAAGATTAAAATATTGAACTTATCTATAAATATAAGCCTCATTCTAAACTAGGCAGATAGAAATTTTATCGTCAACTATAACTATAGTCGCGGTATCTCATTTGTAATTCTGATAGACACTTGGGTCGATGCTTTGATCTTCCCGACTTCGTTCAACTTCGATATTTTGAAAATATTATTATTTATGAATTACTTATTCACTTTCTTAATATACTTGTCTAAGAATTTTCTTGAACTTTAAACTTATTTGTGTAAAAATATTCTGATTTTGGAAATTTTTATGTCATTTTTGTTTTTTTATTTCATTTACTATTTGAATATTATGTGATAGTGAAATAAATAAACAATTTATAACCGTCAAAGTTATATAAAAATTGAACTTGTGTGTTTTGAATTTTAAAGTATGTACTATTATATTGTTGGCTGTATAACTTAAAGCAAAAATGCTGTATATCTTAAAAAAATGATTTTTCTCAAAAATAAATATCCTAAAGTCATTGTTGCGTTTAATAAAAATTACCCAACATGCCATATTTTCATGAAAAAGAGCCAGGAGAATAATATTCCGATGGCCTTGATGTAGAAATCACTTTTGTTTACCGAGCTATCGACGCTTATCAGTCGTTATCAAATCGCTTTGCATATCTCGCACGTTTGGAAGTCATGGACGGAGTGGGCGTTGGCTTTTGATCTGATTTTTGTTATTTTATTTATTTTGGAACAAAACAAAGTATTTACATGATTATATATTAAATTGAGCTAGTGACTCGCGATTTAGATTTAGCGCGAGCGAAGCCGCGGGTTCAGCTAGTTATACATGTACCTAAACCTTCCTCTTGAATGACTCTATCTATTAAAAAAAACACATTAAAATCCGTTGTGGATATGTTACTATGTTCAAGAAGGACACAAAAAAGTAAACACGCTTTCGCTTTTATAAGTAGTATGTAAAGATTAGGATATATTACGATATATCATTATCTTATGTCAGCATACTTTCGATGAAATTATAAAATTGCGACTCTATATTATAATAATCAGAGACAGTAGCCCAGCGGTAACGCGTCGCTTGGATAACCGAGTGATGCGTGTTCAAATCCGGGTCTCGCACCTCTGATATTTTCATGTGCGAATCATTTATATCATGATTACCACTTGTCTTACGGTGAAGGAAAACATCGTGAGGAAACCTGCATGTCTGAGAATACCTAACAAGTTTTCGAAAGATATGTGAAGTCCGCCAACACGCACTAGGCCAGCGCGGTGGACTATGGCCTGATCCCCCACGTACTGAGGGAGGCCCGTGCCCAGCAGTGGGACATTAAAAAGAGCTGATGATGATGATGATTATAATAATCAATTTGAAGATTTATTTAAAAGAGATTAGCGTCTTTGCAGGTAATATTGTAATGTAAACGTATAAACAATATACATAAACAAACACAAATACACTATCTATTTCTTTTACTCCCAAAGTCCGATCAGATCAGAATTTACTGACAACTTTGCATGCTTTCTGATACACGAGGATATGCAAGGAACTCATCGCCAACTCTAGAATTTCGTAGAATAATAATCAATAGTTATATTTATTATAATAATTAATAATAATCAATACTCTGCCCTACCCGGGATTAGAATTTAGAACTAAAGTTACGCAATTACTTCAGATGCCATACCTTCTATCCAAACATACGATACGTCTTGTATTAAAATATTAAATGTAAACATAATTTTAAAAAATCTTCCTTTTTGGAAGTCGGTAAAAATGTGTTGATTTTATTCATGCGAAAATTTAATTTACCTTGGCAGTCTGTTATATTTTACTAAATTCTTGGGCCAAAACAAAAGGTCAAATACCATTTTACACTCGTAATTGTAGCTAATTTGAATATTTATGTATCTATTTATACATTATTACTTATTAAAATATAGAAGTGTTATAGTTTGTTTTTTTTAGAAGATATAATAAGTGCTTATTATATTGTTGTATTTCACGCTCTATTATTATTATTACTTAACCTCCCTTAAATACCAAGTAAATATTTAGGGTTCCGTACCTCAAAAGGTAAATAAGGAACTCTTATAAGATCACTCTCTTGTCCGTCAGTCCGTCTGTCTCTCCGTGTGTCACCACCGATTTTTCTGTGTTAATGTTTCATTAAAAAGAAAAGAAAGAAGTAGAGTATGAGAATTGGACTTCACTACAATATGAATCAAGCCGTAATTTACAAGTAACCCAAGTGCGGCTTGGCGGACTTTAGATATCTTCTGAAAAATTACTAGGCTCTTTAAGACGTGCACACGATATTGGCCTTCACCCAAAGGCTCAAGATTTCTTTCCGTAAAACATGTGGTAATCATATTGAAAATAATTCGCGCATGAATATTGAATATGTCAATCGTTTTGATTGACACTTGGATTTGGTATAAAGTGCGTTACCACCAGGCCTTATACTTATACTATACCATATTGGCCTTATTTAATTTTGGCATAGGAGAGAAATACCATAAAAGAAATATTAGATGATAAATAGAATACCTCTATACGAAAACAATACTTAAATCCCCTACCCTACACCCATCTCATCTTATTAGATATGTAAGAATATTTCGTTTGATGATGAATTTGATTCTGTTTATTTGATGCTGAATATTGTTTCCTTATTTTTCAACTCAAACAGTCTTAATATTTCGAAAGCTATAAGAACATCCTTATAAAATATCCTTACAAGTAGAATAATCTATACAAATCTTTATACGATACCAATATTATAAAGCTGAAGAGTTTGTTTGTTTGGTTGAACGGGCTAATCTCAAGAACTACTAGTTCGAATTTATAAATTATTTTGTGCTGGATAGTCCGTTTATCGAGGAAGGCTATAGGATATATTATATCACGCTACGGCCAGTAGGAGCGATTGATGCTCCATTAATGAAAAATGTTGCAAAAACGGAAAGAAAATACCGACGCGACTCTGAAAGAATTTTGTTTCCGGCCTTTAGAACGCGTGCGAAGCCGCGAGAAACGCTAGTAAACTTAAATTAAAACAATATAAAACCAAAAATTCTTATACCTTTCCTTATACGTTTTATTTTTCATGTAACTTAATAGTTTCGAGTTTCGGGCTTGGCCTAGTTACAGACCTTGTAACCGGACACACTGGGCTAACATTCAAGGCTCTACAAAACTGGTGTCCAATTTTAGTACTTAAATCAACACATTACCTTGATCTTTTGTCTCGCGTAAGTTTATTTTTGTTTTTTCTTTTTTGTAAAAGCTACTGATAGCTTTATTTCAAAATACCTAAAATATGAGACTAGAGCTTTTCTTGATACACAAATTAAATAATTAATATACTATACAGGAACACACAGCACCATCTAGTTCCATGGTACTAGCCTAGTTATGGATACTAGATAGATACTACACACATAGAATTTTAAATGCATACATGTTTTAAATATTCATGTTATTATTATACAAACACTCTATCTCATCTCAAAAATGAGTACGCCATTTCTCAGCGGGAAGTGAACCTGCGACTGTTGGCACAGTAAGTAGTATTTCAAATTTTCTTCTTCTAGTTTTTTTTTCATATAAATATGTTGGGACATTATTACACACAGCGCCATCTAGTTCCGTGGTAAGCTACGAAGGAAGCTAGTGTTACGGATATCAGATAGTTGATATACTACATATATAAGTTTAAATACATACATATTATAAATATAAACACCCATGACTGGAGTACAAACATCCGCATTTAACAAATGAATGCCCCCAGCGGGACTCGAACCCGCGACCGCTGGCGAAAGAAAGTAGGGTCACTACAAACTGCGCCAAACCTGTCATCAATATAAAAGCTTATTATAAATTAGGTTTTAAAATATAGACAAAGATTTCAGAAACATTTACTGATATCAACTTACGTAGCGCGTACTAACTGGACTTATCTAACTGATAAACCTACCATGTCCTTTAGTATTTTGTTTATGCGATACAGCCTAAATGTGTTTATAATTATAGCAATCACAAGCGATAACAACAAAGTATAAGCGCCGATAAAAAGAGCAATTAGGTATAAAAACTATAAATTACTAGATAAATATGTACCTAGACAGTTTGTTTGTTCTTCGTCATAACAACTTTTTGACAAACGTCATAAATTTTCTGTTAAATAATTAAAATTATATAGGTGTCTAATTAATTCATTAATAGTAATATTTTTGAGTGCACTTTTTATCTACTATAAAAAATTATTGGCATATGAGCTTATAACGAGCTTTACATTATATTTGTTTTTATTCAATTTTAAAATACAAATACATATTCAAAATATATAAATAAAAGTTCTAGTGAATCGTAAAATTTCGCGGTTAATTAAATGTCAGTATTGAAAGTCCTTGAGGAAGCTACGAGTACCAGCTTTAAACTTGAGCGAGCTATAAAGCCCGTCACAGACGTAGCTATAATATATATTAATATAAATTATAGCAAGGCATATTACGATATATTTTCTATACAAATATTCATGTGACCACATACGTAACTATAATATATATTTCTATGACGTCACCAACGTATATAATATTATTGCATATTAATATAAAACATCCTATTACAAAACGCGTGCAAATGTTAGGCTAACCATCAATGAAATGAAAGCAAAATATATATTATAGCATTGTCTCCGTGTGTGGTAGCTTACTATAATATATACCTATTATAGCACGGCATATTAATATATATTATAGCTACGTCTGTGACGGGCTTAATACTCGTATCTCCATTGGTTAAAACGTTCGAAATAATGTACAGAATCGTTGCTTATTCATTTTAAAATTATTATCATATGTGTTTATTTACATATTATTGTGAACTTATATGTAGATTTATACATCATTATAATTTAAAAGGCCCAATTATGAATGAATTTCATTCAAAACTAAGTAAAAAAATGTGTCACTTTTATCACTTTGTGTTGCACTTTCACTTATTTATTCTCTTTAAGTTATATATTATATATCTTATAATATATAACTATAAGTTATATATATATATTATCTCCGTTATAATATCAGTATACAAACAATTTAGTGTTTGCGCCTCGTCGTTCCGTTAAAGAACCTACTCATTCTTTTGAACGCACGTGATAAAGCCGCTACTCGCGACCTTGCTTTGTTTAAGCTTCTGTTGTTTTTCAATATTTTCGTTAAGAGACGTGAGGCTGATTTCCTTTAATTTTTTTCTATGTTCTTTAAATACAAGTAATGATAGCCAGATGGTAATGCGCTCGCTCAGATAACTAGAGCGGGTTCAAATCTCGGGTATCGTACCTCTGATATTACATGTGCGAATGATTTCTAACATGATAACCACTTGTATTACTTGTATTATTTGTGAAAGAACTTTCGTGACCTGCATATCCGAGAGACCTTAAAAAGTTTTCAAAAAACATATTGTGCCTATAATATTCCTAAATAGTTTATGAGCAAAAAAAGAAAAAAAACATCTATCTGGCAGTTTCAGACTATAACGCGTTCAAACAAATAATAGAAAAAAAAACAAAAAAAAATGGCATAGGCATGCCGTCACTAGACATAAATCACCCAAAATATACATACGTCTTTTTTAACGGCTGATATAAAAAAGTCAACCCAAGGAACAAAAAACTTACGGGAAAATCCATTTTTTTCTTATTTCAATGGTATCAATGCTAATAACAACTACATAATATTATCATATCTGGTTCTACAATGCCAAGAACGAAAACGCCGATTACAAATTATGTCAGTCATTAGATAATTTCTGTCCTAGATTATGTTGGAAGGTCCGACCTAGAATCTAGATCCTGTTTAAGGATAAGCGTACTCATTTATTTAGATTGATGCATAAATTTTAGTTTAACAGCAAAATCATAATTAATTGTTGGTCTTTATATTATAGTATATTACAGTATAATCTATACTAATATTATAGAGCAGAAGAGTTTGTTTGTTTGTTTGGTTGAACGCGCTAATCTCAGGAACTACTGGTTCGATTTGAAAAATTCTTTTTGTGTTGGATAGTCTGTTTATCGAGGAAGGCTATAGTGTGACTTTATATATTATTACACGCGACGACCAATAAGAGCGGAGCATCAATGAAAAATGTTGCAAAAACGAGAAGGGCGGGCGTTAGTTCTGCGAAGTATCAATTCGCGACTCAGAAAGAAATTGGTTTCCGGTCTTTAGAACGCGTGCGAAGCCGCGGGAAATGCTAGTAATTATAAAATACTAACTATGTTGTTACTTTAAATCCTCGTCTGTGACCGCATCACGAGAAAACCATTGAACAGATTTCGATGAAATTTGGTATGATGATAACTCCGGGTTAACATAGAGGACTTAGGGGCCAGAAATTACGTCACACGAATTTTAGAAATTTTAGACCCCTCCCCCCGTCCTTGTCACAGGTTGTCACAGTTTTTGACCCCCCCCCCCCCTGATGTGGCGTCACACATTAAAAATAATCAAAAAAAAAGAAACAATAAGCAAAGAATTATCTTGTTTCGTGTTTTGGTATTTTAAATTTTAACATGTGACGTCACTAAGCTTTTGACCCCCCCCCCCCCCCGCCCCTTGTCACACTATGTCACATTACGGTGATATCCTCCCCCCCCCCATTAACGTGTGATGATTAACGTGTGATGATTCTATGGTATAAAATAGTACTCGATTGTTTCAATTGTAGAGAAAGAATGTTATAGAAAATTAATTCATACAAATCTTGTACTGAGAAGAAACAAATTAAAGGCTAAATATTGCTATTTTCATCTATTTTATATTTTGATCTCATTGGTGATACTATAACAAAATAATTTTCGGGTTTTCTCCTCTTGTCGAGATGTAAATAATTCATTAGTTTATATTTAGAAATTTTCGTTCTAATGCCAACATTTCAAGAATATAATACATATTTCAATTTTTTTAAAGATTATACAATACTATTATTTACATTCTATAGAAAAATAGCAATAAAATTCAATAAATGAAGCATTTATTATACATATTAAACAATAACCAAAATACCTCTATTACTAAGAACGACTTACAAATTATGAATATATTAGATGTATTAAAAATTCATAATAAATCTAATTAGTATACAAAAAATAAGAGAGCCAATGCTTTAAAGTGCTTTATTTGAATAACACTAAAGTCCGGCAACTAAAGCTTGATACGAGCTTTCGTTGAACATTAAACGTATCCGTGTATAAACAAGCTCCGGCCCTGTCAAGGACGATACACATATAACCGAATGTATAACTTATATCATTAAAACAAAGATCAAAATCCCATAAAACATCACCTTTCTATCCCACTTCTAAATGTAGAGTATTTAGAGCTTTAATCAAACATGTTAAGGTTGTTTATCCATTAACATGGAGGTGTCACAGACTATAAAGTAAATATAGTGCACGTCGTAGTTTACGATGTTTTTCTCCTTGAGGCGTACTCTGATAGAGCCTGCAGCCGGATACTTGGGCACTACCGAAAATTTATATTAGCTGTTTGATTATATCGTATAACATTTATAGTGTATCAGATATTATGAAATATTATTTAATAATTATTATGGACTCGTTTTTAGATCATAAGCGAAAGATACATATAAATTGACATCTTATCGTCGTAATACAAAAATTTACATTAATGTTGAATATAATTACTTTTTTAGATACCTCCGAGCCACAACTAATCAGTTAAAATTATCATTAAATTACCAAAAATAACCTAATATTGCTCATACAAATTATCTTATTTTTAATCCCTTTAAGATTTTTTTCGTATTAAAAAAAGAATTAATTCCTTTAACCTCTAAATTCAGCTTTTATTGAAATCCCACAGCTGGGTACGGATCTGTTCAATATAAATAGTTTAAAGTTTACTACGTCAAGTCAGGTTGGCAAATCTGAATTCTGATATAACTTTAGAACTTGCTAAAGTCTCTCAGACACGCAGACTTCCATTTTAATTCAAACAATGTATTTACAAACATTTGGAAAATGTTATGTCAACACACTGGATAATATAGCCAAATATGATAAAATAGCTTTAAAAACATAATTTATTATTTTCCAATTACTATAAAGCCGTCTGTTGTAAGAAATTGTAATGCTCTATCATTAAGTGTGCTCATTTCTATTGTGAAATAGGCGTATGTAGAATATTCGTGATGAAATAAATTGAATTGTGGCAAGCACCAAAGTAAGTGTATACTATACAAGTATATTTAGGCTTAATACACTTCATCTTCTCAAACAAAATATGTTGTTTTGGTAAGAATTACTTATAAATAGACTTAGAAGTTAGACATAAAACTTTCTTAGGTTTACCCGAATATTTGATATTACAAATGAAACTATCTTTCCTTTCGAAAGATAGTTTCATTTATAAAGATTTAAACATGTTAATGCTAAATACAGCCAACACATCATCCCTTAAAACTATTATACCACAATAATGACTAGATAAGAAAGGCAAATAAATCGCAAAGGAGGCTTTTTAGAATAGTGATGATACCGCGTAATAGTTGCATAAAAAAACGAACGTAATTTACCTTATGAAATCAACCTTTACCACATAACCATCTTTAATGAAGACATTTTAGCGGTTATTTATTATTTCGTGTACACAATTAAATAATAAAATATTCATAATAAAATCTAAATAAGACACGCAGTAGACATTTCACCTTGACTCAACAGTGACCTACTTTTTAATCCACCGTACTTTCGTTTTATCGCAGGCCAAGGTTGCAAATCACTCAGACACATCCTAACTCGAGTCATTCATCCTTTATTTATAAATAAACTTAAATATTGACATTTATGTTATTAGAAAACTTGGAAAAATAATGGATGTAAGCTAATAAAAGTATTCTGCATATTCTGCTTAGCAGTCTCGTCCGACATCGCACAGTGCTTTACCTACAACTTATCCTTATCGAATTGTATTTAACTTACAAGCCTGTCATACCTCCATTGATGGCATAATATATCATCATTTAATAAAAGAATCTCAGTCAAACGTAAAGCCTGACTTAATACGAAATCTAAATTCAATAGATACAAAAATACTTCTATAATATTTGTAAAAAAAGGAAACTTTACAGTCTTATTATTCTTGGTTTGAGTCTACGTGAGTACTTTTCAACGATATGTATATTATAAAAACATTTATATTTAATAGTAAGTTGCCATACGTCACAGTGGCTCAGGCTATTCATGAAATACTGTTTTTTTCGCTTTCTAAATACATATGATTTAGTTTCGCAGTAAATATAATTTATGCAGCTCGTCTCACATATTAGTGAGACTCAAAATGAGCGATATTCTTGGCGTCGAAAGGTGGTGCCTATCAATCATTGTCTTTATTTCAGCAGAAATATACTCTTAAATACCATACATACATAAATACGAGTAGTTCTGACTTTTAAAACAATTGTATCTACTTTGTCGTGAATAGCGTTGCGATCTTTTAAGAGATACAACTAGTTTATTGAAACACTTAACTTGCTTGTTAAATTTGAAAAAGTTTATCTATATTTGTAAATGTAGTTTTGAAATTGCATCATCTTATCATTTTCGCTGGCTTCGAACTTACGACCCTCAAGTAAATTAGACTGTGACGACTAATGTTGTGTAAGCCAAAAGTACGTTCTGAAAGGTTAAGGACGTTCATAATAACAGTACAACCTATGATTTAGGTCTATAAACTTTAATAAAATGCTACCACGGCGCCAAAATATACTTTATTCTTATGGGTAATGCGTAATAAACGTAACCAAGCGTTCTTAGTATTGGCGAAATGAACTCCAAAATTATATATTTGATTGTCTGATTTTTGACATCCCTTTAGAAGATTATTTTCCAATAATTCTTTTTTAATTACTGGTTCACTATAATAACGATCTGTATGTCAAATTTTATTATAAGAAATTTTCCATAGACTAATAAATTATGGAATACGAAATAGGATACGCATTTAAACCTCTCTGATTGATGTAATTCCAATAGGTAGTCTTATTAAATCTTTATATTAATTTATGCCCAAATAGCACGTTTAGAAGCCACGGAATAAAGAACATAACATAAGTTTAATATGAAACCCCACTAAATGTTCGGGTGCATCGGTTTCTCAATCACGATAAACTTTGCTTACCGACTTTCTTACCCTTTGGAACACTTAGCTTTTACGCACCACAGCCATCGAAGCCAAAGAAAAGTATAGTACGCTCTATTAATGACACAACTTACCAACAGTTCGTGGAAACTTAATTTATTTATAAGTGTTCATTTAACGACACAATTGGTTCAATTAAAAGTGCCTGCTGTGCCTGCGGTCCCGGGTTCAAGTTCCGCTGGAAGCATTCATTCATTTTATGTGATAAACACGAATGCTTGTACTCAAGTCATGGGCGTATTTTTTTTTTTATATACTTTTAAAGTCCATCCATAACACAAACTTGAACAAAAAACAAAGCAAGAACGAGATGGTGCTGTCGGCTGTGTTGATGTCTGTAAAAAAGAAAGAACTCAGTCACTAAATGTAAACTTTCATAATATTATTTCGTCTACGTCTTGTTTTAGTAAAATAAAATTAAATTTTAATTATTTTCTCCATTAGCATTTTCACAGTCTAAAAATCTTGTGTTTCTTTATCAAAGGAAAGTTTTTACGAAGATTTTCTATAATTTGGAGCCTTTGTATCGCTCGTTAATTACACAACTGAGAAAACACCTTTCAGTTGAAAGGACTAAATGAATCTATTTGACATGTTAATAACGCAGATATAATTATAATATAATAAATAATAGCATTGTTATTGAAGTAATAAAACTCTATTATCATGTTTTGTTTTATGTTGTATTATTAAAATGTCAATCGTTATTACTTTTAATTTTTAACAAAGGTTTAAACACTAAGTATTTTTTATACATATTATTATTCTCCTCATGCATATTAAAATATATATACAGTATATTTGCAACTACCTAATATCAATAAAATTTAAGTTCTCTTTTTGGATTTTAGGAATTATGAATTATACTTTTTCCAAATGAATGAAATTTCCAATCAGTCAATTCAGTCAGTAGTAATGTCTAGATTATTCGATTATTACTTATTTATTATAAATAACTTTTAAGGGCTACAATATAATATGTATTATTATACCTTAAAGCTTTCTACAGCTTATACTTTTGCCTGTGACCTTCAGCTATTATTAAAAAAAATACGCTTAAATGTATACAACGATAACTAATTAACGTACACACGACGACGCAACTGTCAAAAGTGACAAAGACACAAATATACAAAAAATCGTATGAGAGAAAGAGACGGGATATATAGCAACAAGTTGCGGGGGAGGGATGGCGTGACGTCACGACCCTTTCACTCAACTCGCGTAGTGCATACTTTTGAGTTTTGCTTCAGTCCGCGCGGCTCGGTCACTGCGTGAGTACGTCTCGCGCGTTGTCCTAAAACAAACCACGCGTTACTCGTCAGAAGTAAATATTTGAAACATTCCCGAGGTTATCATCACGTAAACGGTCCATTCGGTCCTCCGTGTGTTAACTCGAATACAAGATGGGCGTAATTAAAGTGACTCCTGACACCGCCTCCCTCATCTCGGCTTGTGATATGCTCGACGACATGAAGGTAAGTCAGAAATCATGTGATGTCATGGCGGGAGTCCAGCTTCAGAAAAATATGTACATTCTTTTATTAGAGCGTGTGGGTGGAAACGTCACGGGATCTCGTAAAAGAAAATTTGCTTATGCGTTGTGCTAAACGTTCGCTACGTAACTTTCCCGCGTGGCAAGATTTTTAGAAGTATCTATACTTTTAAAAATTTTTGTCTAATTTAAAAATAAAAAAACTATGATGCTTATAAAATATATATTTCTTCCTTACCAATTGAATTAATTTATTTAATCAACTTAAAATTATTTCATAAACATAATAAATTGTGAAATATAAGTTGAAATTTTATGTTAGTTGCTACAATATTTTTGAACTTTGAAAATTCAGTTCCTACGTTTTATTGTAGTTTCTATAATTTCGCTTTATGATGCATACAAGAACTTATATAGTTCTTGTAAAAAATATATTTCCTTATATTTCAAACGCAATTGCTTAGTGATTATAATAGTTTATTACTGTAATGCAATGCGGTATGGACATTGGACATTTTTTAAATGAAAGTTATCGTTTGTAATATAATATAATACCTATTTGAAATTATAATTTTTATCAAAAACTATAAAAATTAAAAATAACTAGGTACGTAAAAATTAAATTCTACCCCATAATGGCCGTTGAAGGTCGTTTCTCAATCTAAATTACTTTTGTACGAAGGTAATATCAAATATGTGTTTGTATGTACGTTGTTTTCCTTGGAAATAATGAACTGATTATTTTATTTCGCTTATCGTGAATAATATACGTTGTTTATCGACGTACCGTGTGCAACGTCAGACGATTTAATTATATTAAAATACAGACTAATGTGTTTAGGTTATTAGTATAAAATTTCTCAGAATTGTATTATTTTCCTGTAGTAGCTACCTAACAAGTATACCTATGTATCATCACTACATAGTATAAAACAAAGTCGCCTTTTCTGTCCCTATATCCCTATATCCCTATGTGCGCTTAAATCTTTAAAACTACGCAACGGATTTTGATGCGGTTTTTTCCAATAGATAGAGTGATTCAAAAGGAAGGTTTATATGCATAACTAGGCGATCCCGCGGCTTTGCCTGTGCTAAATCTAGGGAAGAGCCCGAGCGAAGCGAGGGCGAGTCGTGTTATAATAAGTTGACTTGGAGCTGTCATTTCATTAAAAAAAGAAATTTTATAAAAATCTATCCAGTAATTTTCTGTCGGACACAAAAATATAAACTAGAAATTCGGCCTTTGTGTCGTTGATAATGACTAATAAAAAATTATTTATTGTACAGATTCAATTCAATTAAGTTTTATTATAATATGTATGACAAAGAAATATATATATACCTAAATACCTATATTGACTCTAAATGTATGTTTTAACTATCGAGAATACAAACAAAGATATATGACTAAGCCAATTTTAATAATTTATAACGATTAGGTAGAATTAATAGCAAAATATGATTTACCTTTTAGCGATACATTATGAGGTTTATTAGGATTTTAAATGCAATGTCCTTTTAATAGGACACAAGTGCACAGTAGAATCCTATTAAGTAACCCGATTACGTCCACGCAATCGGTAGGTAGGTAGGTATGTGGAACAATTTCTAGCGCGCGGTGAAATTTCGACGGAAGCGGTATCCTTATCAGTGGTTAGATACGCTATACCGCGACCAAAAGCAATACGTGAGAACTTGACGTGGTACTGGGTTATCAACTAATATTACTTTTAATTATTATTTTTTTTTAAATATGGGGGGACAATATTACACAGTTCTATCTAGTTAAGCTACGAGGCTTGTGTTACGGATACCAGATAGTTGATATACTACATATTATGTATAACTTTAAATAAATACCTAATATAAATATAAACAGCCATGACTGGAGTACAAACACTCGTGCTCAACAAATATATGTCCCCAGCGGGACTCGAACCCGTGACCGCTGGCGCAGCAAGTAACTACAAACTGAGCCAAACGTTGTGTCGTCGTCGTCGTTATTCTGGTGTATAATTCGAAATCTTAGTTTTATTTTTTATTCTACCGTCTATCACTATGCCCAAAAGTTTAAACACTCGCAAATTCTAAAATAGTACGTTTGAATAATGATTAAGTGAATCTTTGATTGCATGAAGACTTCTATACTATATTCAATATTGTAACTAAGGTATTTCTTCATTTTTTATTGGCTGCAAAGCCTTCCTTATAAACATAATTATTGCTTTTCTTATACTTGTTTCCAAGCAAAATATGTTATAAATGATGCGGAATATATGAAGTTCTAGAAGTTGTTAAGAGCGATTAAATTAAAAATGCATGCGTAGGTACATACAACGGTGAATCATTATAGTGTCTGGCTCTTATTGCCTTGTTGATTTAATTTACCTGGATTTTAATTGGTTTTAACTTAGGTCATTTATTGACATATTTGAAGTTTAAAAGCACCAAAAACTCTTTGGAACTAATGCTAGCTATGGAATTCTTCAGACGTAAATAAAAATCAAACAAGAGTTTTCGTAATAGCACAAGATGATTTCGAGTAACAATAATTGTGCGTATAACATTCGTCTATGCTTAAAGAAGTGCAAGATAGATAGAAGAGATTATATTTTTGTGCCGTTTTGTCTTATAAATGAAACGGCCTGTATTCTGGATCAATGTTAGGGTTGGCACTTTTAAATACATGTGAAAGAACTGGCAGGGTCGCGGTAGTTCATTTAATATTATATTGAATTATTTTCTTTGAAATGAAATAGGTACTCGATAATGTTGTCGATTGTTGATTGTTTCAAAAGAAGTTCCTTATTAAGTTACTCCTGACTCTTTTACGTCATTCAATCTTCTTCTTCATCTTCATTACATAGAATAACTTGTTAACAAGCATGTTGTCATGTCCGAACTCGAACTTAGATATTTGTGTGTCAAACAAAAACTATTCAAGTCAAGATCGATATCTCGTAGACTAAATCGATTTTATCGCGTACAGATGCAATAAACACGTTGATTCTCGAGTATTGTGTGAATTTTACTAAATACCATTCAAGTCGCTCACGCAATGTTTTCGCCAGACTCGGATAGAAACACGCGTTCTGCTCGTGCTCCAATGAAGGATTCTTTGTGTTAATATATTCATATATTATTCATACACTTGCATACATACGTTTTCTACAAAATTATGTCCCATTTCGGAATTTTTAGACCATTTTTATTATATTTCTTTTGATGAAATACAGATTGTGATAAAATACTTTCTTAATTATTAGCATTTATGACGGAAAATATGGAAATCTAGGTGAATGGGTTATGTTGGTACTTTCAAATGTACTCGTACATTTCATTAAACATCATCAACTATCTTTGAATAATCACTATTTGTAAACAACATTGAACTTAGCATCGTCATAAGAATTACAAATAGTTGTGCAATAATAGAATTAGTATAATCTATGTACTTATCTATGTGCTGAGAAATAATAAACTAAAACCGACTTTAAAGTAAAAATGTAATTTAGAACAACAGTGAACGGCAAAAATAGTCCTATTAAAAGTTGACCTTTATTACAGACTAAATTTTGAAGTGGATCAAAAATATTAATCTCTCGGTCAGTCGTGACAGAGGCATCCTTGAGAGCAAGTGTAGTTTTCTAATATACAGGATGTACTCGGAATGTGGGTTGGTTTCTGACTGGAATGTCACGTAATGATCATAAATAATTGTTTTAATTTCTACGGTTTTTAGGCCTAGGTAATAACTTGCTGTAAATTCATGCTGAATGTATGAAATTAACGAATACTTAGGGATATTACCACCCAGTACTATCTAGTTCTATTGTAAGATACGGTTTGTTCTAGGGAAAACGGAAGGTTAATACTAGTTTATCAATCTATATAACTTCATAGACACATAATTAGAATAATTCGTGCTCAACACACAAATAAATGGTCCTAGCGGAACTCGAACCGACGACTGCTTGCGCAGCAAAAAGAATCACTACAAACGGTTATCAAACATGTTGGATTTGTAAGACCATACACACATTTTTTACATGTTTTCCAACGTTTTATATATTATTTGATATAATAATTCTACTATACATGACCCTACCCTGGTAAAAGCCAACTTACAAAGCCTCGATCACCGACGTAGGGTTGCCAGCCTTTGTGTGTTCTATAGGTTGCATTTCGGAGAGTGTGCGCAGGAATTACACGACTTAATTCCCCCATCCCCTTTCCATCATCGGACGACTCGACGAACGGCTGGTCTCCATTCTTATGTCGTGGACATTCCACCCGTCCGGACGAAGCGTTTCACTTCGTCATTTATTATACGTGCGGCCTAAGGATTGGAACAACCTGCCCACGTCAGTATTTCCGTCCGATTACAATATGGGTGTCTTCAAGGCAAGAGTGAATAGGTGGCTACTGAATTAGTGCGATTTACCATCTCCGACTGCGTTACCACTTACCATCAGATGGAACGCAGTCAAGCACTAATTCAGAATAAAATAAAAAAATAAAAAGTTTAATTTAGCCTTTAACAGCTGCTTGTTCTACAGATAAGTTATCTACTATTTCAAGAAAAATGTAAAATTTTTTAACAGTACCAATGCACGCTTGGAATGTGGGTCGATTGTATCTCAAGGTCGATTACTTCGTAACATTAAATATGAAGGTATTATTTTTTGTATTTTAAACCGTTAAATCAATTCAAATAAATACCTACTTGATTTTTTTTTATTTTCTTTAAAGTTTTGTTTAGAAAAGAATCGAAAGTTAGCATTCCTTTCCATTTGATGCTTTCTGACTTTATAATTTCAAATTTAATTTCACCAAAGTTACCAAAATCAGTTAAATCTAGCAACTAACCCTCGCTTCGCTCGAGGTCGTCTAAAACCTTCCTCGAGAACCCCTCTATCTATTGGTGAAAACAGCATGAAAATCAGTGCAGTAAATTTTGAGGTTATCTTGAAAAGAGCTAACCATGAATGGCAAAATCAAAAATAGCGCGCTACTATTTTTGACTTTGACGTTTTGGTGGGCATCGTCTATACTCTAGGTGTGGGTATTTTATTTTTTCTTCAAAGAATACAGTTGATGGTAGCAATGCACGTCTGCACTGTAACTCTAAAATCTTTACTATTTCTTATCCATCTAAGGAAATCTAACAGTTTGTTCATACAATATTTAAGGTCACTAGAAGTATTATCGTTATTATTCATTCTTATTATATTTGCATGTATCAAAGTATTATTAACTCGTATAACTAATTGAGTGCGAAGTACCATTTTCCGGTCTTAAAATCCCAAGGTAATGCTTCCCTATTAAGAGTTATTGTGTATTGGATATTAGTGAAGCTACGTTTTGTTAAGAATTTAATGCAAAAATGATCTGAAACATAAAATAATTATGTAATAAAGTTGAAACTATTGTTTTTTTATGTTTGTATAAGTGCGTGAAATAAACTCTTTATCCTGTACAGGTATTATACCTACATCATATACAGTGAAACCTGGTTTTAAGTGAGACATCAAGGGACCTGCAATGTTGTTTCACTTATAGAGGTATTCCACTTACCCAGTGTCTCAGATATGCAGGTATAAATAAATATCTGTCTCATTTACAGAGGGTTCCATTGATAGAGGTTATTTCAGTTATGAAGGTGCGATCAAACAAAACAATGTTATCTCAGTTACAGAGGTTTATACATATAAAATTGACTCCCTGTCTCAGTTATAGATATTAATATATTTGTATAGGAGTTCAGAATATTATTTCAAGTTAACTCTCCTCAACTCCTGCAAAACGTTAACTCTTAACTCAATAAGGTAATTAATTAAAGTTCTATATTAAGAATCTACTATTATTAAATATATCTTTTAATAATCTTTTCTTCATTTATGAACTAGTGACTCAATTTATAACTCATGCTCGCTTCGCTCGGGTTTGTCCCTAGATTTAGCGCGAGTGAAGCCGCGAGTTTCGCTAGTAAATTTTACAAAAACTTCACAAATTTATAATATGCAGTGATTTTATAAAATTAACGAATAGTATATAAAAGATATAGTAATTATTGTAATGCGTTATGCGATCTCCTGTGGAAATAGGTAGTCTAAAGCACTCTTCAGCTCACTATCTCGTTAAAAAAATTACGTCATGTCATTCTGTTTCGACGTGAATGAAGGACAAATATTTTCAACCTTCCTTTTAACTAGGTATGTATAATTGCATTACTTTTTCAATTAATTTGAATAAAAATGCATTTAGACCATACATTTCGTAAAGAATAACCTAGCACGTTTTGTACTTGAAATGTCCAAGAGATTTACCTACTCCGTTTTGCCAGCTGTTGCTTCACGAGCTGTAGGACGATGTTAGTATGCAGGCGGCATTCTTCTATTTTCCTCGATAGAGCCCTTGATAATGTAAGGGCATTTCGTTGCAACAAACATTGTTTCATTATTAAACAAAATAAACTTGAACTACATATTTATGCTAATCTACATTTAATTGCTTAGATATTTACGGATATATAACGGATGATAGCAACGTGAGCCATTTATCACGTTGCTATCATCCAGTTATTTATCATAAGAGCATTTTAAAATGATTTTTTTTATCTATAATTAAAATCGAATCTAAATACTTTAAAAATTATTTTAAAAAAAGTAAGCTGGATATTATTAACATCGAATCTGTCTGTTTTGATGTCCTTTTTATGTCCTTCTCGAAAAAAACATTTTTTATACATGTTGCTTTACTTTGTTGTAAGCAATAAGAATTTCAACCTAAAATGTATACCATATGACTAATTTTGAATGTACGTTTTAAATTATTACTACAGAATACTAATCAAACGATAATTTAATCAAGTATTATAAAAGAATATCAATTCGTTAGTTGCATGAACATAATTCAAATTCGAATAGCGAAAAGTTACATAAAGTTCATATTCAAATAATGTGACGTAATTATTAGATATTTGAATAAATTTTTAATTCGTAATTGTTGTAAAAGTTTTATAATTATTTTTTATCTTTAGGATCTTTTAATTTATTATCTGTGGATATTGCCGCTTGACCGCGAATGAATGAATTATTTGAAGTTCATAGGTTAGTGACATTTACACGTGTAGTATTTAATATATTATGATGATGTCTTTTGTGTTTATCGAAATAAATTTGGATTCCCACACTTGTTTCAATTAATCATACGATCATTTAACTTTCGTGTTTTAGAATATGGAATCAGTGTTATAATTCTGTTTTTGTTTAAATATTTTTTAACATCCTTCAAATAAAAAATAATCGAGTAAAAAGAAAAAATAATGATTTTTAAATAGGTATTTTAAATTATTTCTTCCTTTTAGTCTTTGGTTTTTGCTTGTATTTAATAATATAAAAAAAAATATTCTTTACAATTAGATAAATCTGCACAATTCATCATATAAGCGATAAGATCGATATTTAATGTGTCATTTGTATAATTATGAAATTTCGAGAAAGAATATTATCGAACGATATTTATATGAATGAAATTTACAATCTTTTGGGTTTGACAGATAATAAAAAGAAAGTGAAATTAGTTCCATTCCTTAGCTCAAACCGAATCCCGCTAGTTCCGCTCCGTGTTACGCATCGCACGCCGAAGCCATGCTAATTAATTATCACACACGAAAATGAAAGTACTAGATGTGGGTTGGCGTGTAAAGAAACGCGATTTGTAATTTATGGATGTCTACATTCGTCTGCATAGCTTCTTCATTAGTATGTATGCTTTTACCCGTGACTTTGTCTCTTCGATGAGCTATCAATACTAATACTTACGTGAAATAAAATGTCTGTTAATAATGAATCATCGTTATTTTTAATAATTAAAGCCAAAAAGTTAAACAATTAAAAAAAAAGTTGCTGTTTTCCTTACAACTCTTATCTCAGGAAAGCTTAACCGATTTGAAGTAGATTTATACTTAGACAATAAGAATTCGAGTAAGAGTGCTAAGTGACTTGCTGGCAAAAGCTTATCTATCATAATTAATGAAATTGGATAAGCAATGAATAATGTATAAGGCCTTTTAAAATTTAATATTAAATTAGGTAATTAAAATGTCGAAAAGATTTTTATGAGTGTTTTTATAGCATTTTAGTCATTAAAATTCAAAATAATATTCAAACAAGTTATTAAGCTGTGGTGAATTTTCATATAGTATATTAAGAAAGTTAGTATATATTTAATATTTATTTATATTTTACTATTTAGTATCCCGCAACTTATGAATGGCGGTCAGTACAGATGACCTTTCTTGTCTACATTCCAGACGGCGTCAGTCACGAATGAATACTAATGGCCATGTCGAAATCGAAAGCATCATTTAAACTCTAGTTAAATTAATTCACAAACGCACCGACCTCGATCGCGGATATCCGAGCCGCATCAAAGTTACATAATATTATAAACTTTTAGTTATCTTTATGTTTAACGCCAGATGATCACGCGATTGTTCAAGGTTATCTTTATTTAGATTGTTTTTAATTTTGCCAATAATTGTAATCTCTGTTTTGTTTTTATCTGCGTTCTTTTTTATTTCGAAGTTTAAGAACTGCGAATAATCATTTAATTTTGTTTTCGATATCTTGTTCATGTTCTCAAAATAAATATTTTTAATAATTTATTAATGTTGATAAGATAACTTATACAAATATCAGTAATATTTATCTTAACTCTTTGTAGTAATATATGACTATTATTACACGTTTGTTGTATTGAAGTGCTTATTTATATTAGCATAGTATGCCTTTTAATGGACGCGAGATGATGTAACATTATGCTTCATCTTATTAAGTGAAGTCGTTCATTTTATAGAGATCGTGAGGACCGGCTCCAAAATAACTGTTTAAGCGCGAGGGAAGACGCGGGTTGCTCTAGTAAATGTATACAAAAACTTGATAAATTATATTCTAAAACCTTCCTATAGAACCATTCAATCCATTGGTGAAAACAGCATGAAGTTGAGTTTATCGAGTAGGTACAGTCAGACAGATATGACGGAGGACTTTGTTTTATAATCCGTATATATAATTAAGGTTTTCTTATATAAATAGAGCTACTATGTAGGAAAATAGTATCAAGAAAAAGACTTAATACTCTTTAAAGGCGAAACAAAAATGGAAAAAAACTCCAAAAAGAGTTGAAATAAAGAAATTATATACTAAATAATTATAACTTATGTTACTAAACAGTAGTGCTATTCAATAGGATCTTTAGATTGTGAGTGCTTTTTTAATTTTTTATTAAATAGATTTAGCATCTTCTACGTATATCCTCCCTTTGATACGAGGGGATTTAGGCTTGATCTAAGATTGGAATAAGGAGTCCACATAGGTAATGAATCGTATAGCTATGCTTCTTCAAACATAATCGTTTTTATCCCGTATTTTGTTCAAGTTTTTCTTTGTAACTATAATTTATTTCTATTACTAGCACGATGTAAGTTTAGTGTATAGTGCATAAATTGTACATAATTTAATCGTCATCGATCAAACATCGGAAATAAGAGCCTCTTCGAAGTGGTTATAAGTATAAATTAATCGGAATGTGTAAAGCAAGTGATATTCGGGAGCGTAAAGCGTAAAACGATGCGACACACACGACTTAACATAAATATTCAACAAATGTTATTCAAACGACCAACTGCTTGGTTATATCGATTGGTAAATAGCTGTTTGCGTATACCGTAATTGAATTATGTAGAAAAAATCAATCATGCCCGATAATAGACTTTTACGGTCGTCGTTTTATGTTGTAGATTTATTTTTTTTCTATATAAACTTTCATTTTTTAATGTTCCAAAAACGGTAACTTGTTTCCTTAAAAAAAATAATTAGAGGGTACTTTTAGTTTTGTTCAGCCCTTATTTTAACCATCCATAGCTGGAAATAGGCCTCTTATCGAGAGATCAAGCCTTAGTCCACCAAGCTGGCTATGTACGGTTGGCGGACGTGACATGTTGTTCAAAAACTGGATAAAAAGAGGCTATAAATGTCATAGTACACTCAGGATTTGAACCTTTCTCGCTTTTTTTTTTCAAGGGAGCGTGTTACCACTGGACAACAGCTGTCTACACAGTTTTCATATCATATCTAAAATAAATTGTAATTATTTATGTCTATAATTAAGTTTAAATTGACCTTTAGTACAACACGACCTTACTCTTTCCTGTTTAAAAACTATAACGGATTTACAAATAAAAATATAACAAGCTATCCTCATGGCATCAATGTTACGCAAAACGTTTTGCAAAGGTCCACCACAAAAATCGTGACCGTTTTGACATTGCGACCACTTGTTCAATCCGTCTTTTGTATTCGACATGTTTACCATCTGTGCGACGTAATACGTATCAGTTGTTTACAACCTGATAATGATATCGGAAAAACAGCCAATTTAATATTTCCTGTATCAAATAATTAATTCAATATACGTAATATGGATCATGGTTTGTCATTCGAGTTGAAAATGTTAATCGTTATTTATTGGTGCATCAATCAAGATTGACTGTACTATTTTTAATAGAAGTTTTGTTAATGTAAATAATGTTTGTTTTTTCATCCATTTAAAACTACTTTTCAGCATAAGTATAGATATTTAATTTAGTGTTGATAGGATTTATGGTGCATAATACCAAAAGTATTAAATATTTTCGGCGGTTTAAGATAATTAATATTTGAATTTCTGACTATGTCTAGTAAAACTTATTTTTTAACGTTTTCATGATTAATTATTCCATATCGATATGATTCAAGTACTTTTATTGAGAGTTACATCCGAGATCCGACCAAACAAAATTGTTGATGTTATTCGTTATTTTTAAGTTTTCAAGCTTATTGCGAATTTGGTGACTTTTCCTTACTTTATAAATTTAAATATTGAAAATTTTATTATCTCTTAAATATTTCGTTTTATCGTATTATTTAATTATTAATACAGCGTGACTTGCTTTATTTAAGTTAGCATATATGTATAGTCGACATGTGGCTATTATGTAACATCGGGTACATTGTTATGCAAATTGAAGATGAATACAATAAGTTTCAAGTGTTCCTACATTTTTCATAAAACATTCAAATTCATACATAATTTATTACCTCATTTAGAACGAAGAGACCTTTATTTTGGTTTTAAAATAATATCTGAATTTAATAAAATGAAAAAATAGGCTATTAAAGTCGCTAAATCTAGAGACAAACCCGAGCGAAGCGAAACGAATTGATAGTATTTAATAAAAATTACGGTGACTAGTATACAACTAAATAATAAAATTATGTAGAAAAGGTAATTTTGACGGCGATGATATATGACTTGACTTATCTTATCAACTACTTTCTTTGATAAGTTTTTTTTAAATTCATGCAGCTGTTATCACAGTGATGTGTACTCTGATAAATGAATTTATTAATGAGCAATTATATGGAATTGTTTTATTTAAAACATGATTCAAGTTGTACCCATACTTTTTGAAGATTAAAAAATCTATCAAGGAAAAGATTAGAATTATTTATTCAAATATTGTAGTTTTAAGAGAAATTATCGAATCAGATGTTTTATACATAACAGTTACGCAAACAAATCTTACAAATATTATAAATGTGAAAGTTTAGATGTTTGGATGGATGTTTGTTACCCAATCACGCAAGAACGGCTAAACGGATATAGATGAAATTTCTCAGAGATTTTAGTTATACAAATAAGTTTTATTCCGGAAAATGCAAGGTGAGATAGAAATTTTTGTTTTTTACTAGGGATGAATTGAAGCGAAGATTGTGTCGTTGTAGGTATATAAATAAACAAGTCGTACCAACATAACATATTATAAATTATACATAATACCTGTAAATAACGTCGCTTTTATTATTATATAATATTGCTTTAGAATAATTAACTTGTATCTTCAATTATATATCGAGTTCAAATATAATGTAAGGAAACTTTGCAGAACATCGCTTTAATTACAAATACTCCTAGTGTTGTAGTTCATGTTAACTATACAGATAAATAAAATTTAAACTTGCTTGTTTGTTGGTCAAAATAACAGCTTTGTACATAAAAAAATCTCTGCTTATTCCGGCCAATCTATGAAACGACAACCGATTTTGAAAGGATTTTAACTGGTAGATAGCCGATGTTATAATGACACATTTATTCTGGAAAAATAATCAGGTCTCCGCTCAAAAAAAAGTAAAATCCATAAAATCGTGACTGTATTCCGTATCTACTACCTACGTACATTATACATATACTAGCGACTCGCCCTCGCTTCGCTCGGGCTCTTCCCTAGATTTAGCACAGGTAAAGCCGCGGGATCTGCTAGTTATGCATATAAACCTTCCTCTTGAATCACTCTATCTATTAAAAAAAACCGCATCAAAATCCGTTGCGTAGTTTTAAAGATTTAAGCGCACATAAGGATATAGGGATATAGGGACAGAAAAGGCGACTTTGTTTTATACTATGTAGTGATATTCTTTTTTCGTTAGAAAATGCATTTACGCATACCACCTTAGATAGAAAATAGGCGATTGTGTGGCTTGGTTCAAAGGACAAACCAGCCAATACTACCCACTAAAACCCGAGCACCCATCTTCCATCTTATTGACACAGGAACACATCTTAGCGAAGTAAGGGTAAAGTACTAGTATACTAATATAGGTAGTATATTTTGTTCCCTATTTCACAACACCTTACGTTCAAAACACTTGCAAAACCAGGAAATCCTAAATTAGGCAAGTTTGTTGTAAGTTTGCCTAACTAATCAGTGCGAGGGTTCAAATTTATTACTTAAGAAATGTGTGTAACTAACGAAGATTCTAACTTGTAACATCATATTCAATTATGGTGATTAAGCCCATTTAACGTGTTAATGAGCACGGGCCATCTTTCTATACAAGAGGGATCAGGTATAGTCCTCCAGGTTGGCTAACCGTAAGTTGGCCTCATAAGTAAGTCCACATATAAAAAAATGAAAACCTAAGCGAATAAAATCTTCTATTACTATTACCACTAGTACTCCCTTTTACCTACATAGTTTGTTTCATAATATTTTCCTTAATAATTGTTCAAGAACTTAAATAATTTTAAATACATTATTATTTTAGTTGAGAGTTATCATAGATTGGTTGGTTATAGTTCATATAGACCAGCTTTATTGGACTCCAAAACTACATAACTCTCGTAATCTGTTGCTGATTTTAAAGGCAAAAATTTTGCTCACGTCCTTATACTGACATGGATACCCAATAAAAAAGAAATTCTTGAAATTGAAACCCCTTTGGGGAGTAACGATGTAACGAAAATAACATTTTCCTACATATACTTAAGATTATGTAGAGCAAGCTTAACCTTTCCGTAAAATACACTTTTTCTTAATAGGCGTTCACAATTTTGAACTTAATGCTCCAAAGATAGGAGAGTTTTGTATCTAATTTGTGGGTGAATGATAAAGAGGAATAAAGACATTATTACCTATGTCCAACTTAATAATGAAAGTTAAAGTTTTAGATAATTGATATAATGAATAAGTGCCTACCTACGCTTGGCCTGTGATTCTAGAATTAAAATGCTGATAACTAGCTCTATTCTAACCCATAAATCACAAATGTAACTTTTAACTTATTATTCACTGACAGATTGACAGTCGCATACTTCTTTTGTATATAGGTACTAGAACTAAGCATTAAGATCAATGTTATGTTGTTAAGAAATTAAAAAAAAATAATGAACTTTAGAATAATAAGCAATATGCATATATGTTATTTACTAGCGATTAACTACTTCTACTCCGGACTTTATCCCTGCCAAATTTAAGGTATGGACTTTCATACAAACTGGCGAGTGCCCTTAGACCTCCTTAATCTAACCCTGTCGCAAAATCGTTCCGCGAACGTCTACTCACCATAAACTACCTTCCTGTTTTTTATCTTTATGATGAGTGAGTTACCTTTCGCTTTTATGTATTTAAAATAACAACTCTTATGGATGGATTTGAAATTGTTTGATTGAGTACATAATAAATGAATTAAGAATTAAAGAAATAGCTCTAAACAATGTTAACAGAAACAATTTCAAGGGCATACCAAAAATATTTTTACGCAACACAAAAAAATCGCTTTCATTAAAGTTACAACACAGGGCATTACCCTCCATTGTTGGGAAATAAATCATTGTTCCGTACGCACGGTACGATTCACACGAGCGCGAAGTTCACGAGCGGTACCGCATAGTGTCATTACTATTTACTACCTATGTAGGTATGTACTAGTTAAGAACTGTGAACTAGAAGTCCTGGGTTCGAGTCTCGTGTCGGTCCAATTATAATATTGAGGTTTTTTGTCATTCTACTTATAGCTGTTCAATTTACACATTAAAAAAACATCTTAAGTGGGTCCGTATCTCGGTTGTGTCAAAATAGAGTCCCGTCGTATTTTGAGTGAAAGGCCACAAAACATTCAAAATGATAAGTCGAATATCCTTAAGAATTAGAATGATAATTTATAATATTTTGATAGATTTGCTGAATAAAAAACTGCTAAACTGTTCAATATGCTTTTTTTTTCATTAGAAATATAAGTAACAATTATATCTAAGTTTGCTTTTCTCCGACATCCAATCGTTGCATATTACGATATTATGATATAAATACCCACATAGTAAAGAAGTAAACCTAAAAAGCGTGTAAAGAATATTTAAACGTTATATCGTACGCATTTTTTGTCTACTTTATGTGTAATATTAGTTGATTTATCTGTTTCATTAAATATACTGTACCTATAGAATAATTATAGCGATAATAAATATCGACAGGCTTTTTGGCAGAACACTGATAAAATGAGACTAATTATGCTTTGATAAACGGACGGAATTTTAGCGTATGTATTAGTTTAATTTGTATATAACTATACCGGGTGTAACATTTAAATGGGTCAGTATGGGGAAGTCTGAAACTATAAAACATACGAAGATCTGTTCTTAGGTACCATGTTATCAATTTTAGTTACAAGAATACATCGACTACTTAGTAGTCGATGCAAGAAAAACTGCATTCATACATTTAAAAAAAACTTGTAATCTGTTCAGGAATCGATATAATCTTAAAAGTACATTTAAAACTAATTATAATAGTCTTCTCGATTTCAAGCTTTATAAAGTGTTGGGATGAAACATTAAAAATGGTTTACTATATCATGATTTTTTAACACTAGCCACTTTCTACTCTGGTTATTCCATTTTACAAAAATTTATAGCTAAGCGACGTTTTATTTGAATTTGAATAAATTGAAAAAATGAATATTTGAAAAAGAATCAACAGATTGATATAGAAAGATTAATGGGGAATGATACGTACTTGGTACATAAAGCAGGTGTTCCTCACAGATTTATAAAACCAAAATTAAACTCAAGTATAAAAAGTGACTGTTAAAAATTTATTAAAATAAATACATTTAGCATATTTAATAGTTTTAAACGAGAGTGTAGAGGGAGAACTGTTTATTATACTGTGATACGTCCAGACGAAGCCTTAAATAGGGAATGAAATGACATCTCATTACATCGTTCATATAAACTCATCAATATAAATCTTGTCCATTCCATACTTACTAGTCTTCCACCCACATTCTACGACTTTTATTATCTTAAACGTCATCCACTTAATCTTAACTTGCAGTATCTACGTCACGTAAGAAATACGAGTATGTGCGATTCTGTCGAGTAAATGTTCTATTAGAACTAATATGTGATAACTAATATTTAAATTCGAAGTTGCTTTGGAAATGTTTCAAAATGTTGTATGTAATTTCAGTCGATTCGGCTGAAACTTATTGTGTATATTACACAATTAGCCATTGTTTATCGATTTTAATAGTTTCGTTTTTAAATTAATATGCTGAAAGCCTTTTGACTTTGAGGTAGTCTCTACCCCTTAATGGTGTAATAATATTGTTTTGTAATTTCATTGTCGATGTACCTTGCTAAATATAATCTTGTGTTGTGATAAATCATTAATTAGGTAAATCAACATATAAAAATTTAATTATTGTTATAAACAAACTTTCCATTTACAATTTCAAATTTTTTAATTAGGTATTATTTTCATTTAATTGATCTTAGATTACCAAAAATGGAAATTCTAATAATATTTCAGAGGACCATTCCACCTGTCCGAACTTTACTCGTCTCGTTAGAAATCGCTAAACGAGATCATTAAAAAAGTCTTGTGACGATCGTTAGAGTGCCGCTCGTTAATTGCCCTGTCACATTGCACGCTGATTTTTTAAAATCATATTTTATACTGCTATAATTTGTTTTAAGAATTGTATCTGAAATATTTTTCATTTTGCAATGGAAATGTCTTCTCCTTTGAAACAAGCAGTTTTAGTTCTGCCACAGCATCTGTTTAATTATTGTATTTGAACTAGCGTTTACGTTTTACCGATTAGTATAGATTTGTCAGAAATTAGTCATTTTCTCGGCATATTTTCTATGAAAATATGCTTGTATAAAATATATGTTGTTTATAAATAAATATGTTGGGACATTATTACACACAGCGCCATCTAGTTCCGTGGTAAGCTACGAAGGAAGCTTGTCTTACGTATACCAGATAGTTGATATACTACATATATAAGTTTAAATACATACATATTATAAATATAAACACCCATGACTGGAGTACAAACATCCGAGTTTAACAAATGAATGCCTCCAGCGGGACTCGAACCCGCGACCGCTGGCGCAAGAAAGTAGGGTCACTACAAACTGCGCCAAACGTGTCAAAAGCATATCATATCCTCTTACTATCTATCGATGAAAACCGCATTAAAATTCGTTGAGTAGTTTAAATTAATATCTAAGCGTACAATATGTTAAAGTGTCTGTATGGGACCTGTACATGATGTTTATTCTAGTTTATCAATTTTAATCAGAAGCAAAGAAACAACAAAATGTGTTTTGTCTCCTTTAAAATGGCTATATTTTCTCACCTACCTTTGTGTTTGTATAAAATGGCACCTAAATCGTTTAGTAGCAACAAGAAGAAAATTGGGTTACGAAACTCCTGTACTGAAATTTTACATAATACCTAATTTTGGAATATCTTTTACGTAGCCTTTATATTGTAATTATTTTGCCGCGTAGGTAAAAAATACTAAACTATTTTTGATAATGCTCAGATGATCTGAGTCAGATCTATGTACCTATAGCAACTATTTCACTTAGTAAAGAAGCGAAAAATAAAAATATTTATGTTTACTTGACATTACCGAGCGTATTTGCGTGCATATTTCTGTTTAAAAGGTCCCTCACCCAATTAACCGTGCGTGATAAACGCAGCTATTTTTAGTATATAACTTTTTTACGTATCAATAACGTGATGTCAACGATCAAAATTTTATTTGTATGTTAAACTACGTGACTATAAGTGACATTATAAAGGTGTTTCCACTACGAGTTGGTAATATAATGAATTATTAGTGCAAACTAATTGTTATCTAATGAAATTTCCTCATAGAATACCTATATTAAATTAACAATCGAATAGCTAAACAGGACATTCTCACACTATGACTCTATATTAACCTTATAGTCCAATCAAAATCGTTTTATGAATAACACATTTATTTATTATTTCATAAGAAAACGAAACATTATTGATTGTCTTTCTTCAAGCATCAAAACCATATAAAAAAATTATAACAACTATGTCTCTAAAAAGAAGTGAATTACCATCTAACAAAGACTATTAACACCTTCGAAGTACTCTGACTAAATTTAACTTACGCGTACATTAAGTTCAAATTGCACTCGTAAAGTACGACCTTGCTACATGGATTTCTACCGCTTTTAAAGCATAAATGCCTGCTTAATTAAAGACCATTTAGTACATTGTTCTTTATTAATACATGTAAATTGTTCGAGTTCAGAAATTGTATATTTTAAAGTTCTCTCTCAGCTCTTTGCAACTCACTTATATGATGATTATGGGTTATCAATAAAAACTAGTGATGGATTGATTAAAATCAATAGATAATTTGCAAAGTAAAGCATTTCATACTTTTTCTCTTTCGTTTGTCGACCGAGTTTCGTTTTTGTTATTAACGAGCTTTATCAACAATTAATCGATAAGAAAAATCGGAAGCATTTTTATACAGATAAGTAAATTATATTTATAATATTTTATTATTTTATAATAAAATAAAACTGCCCCAAGTTACTCTGTATTAATATTTGCCTCAAAAAGCGACTAAAATATATAAAAACTATCCTATCAATGTGATCAATAATAGATAAAAGTTAAAAACTGGTCTGCCATGACAATAAGTGGTAGTCTAACCTTCTTTGTCATTCATAACCGGATACAAATAAAAAAGCACAAGCAAAATTCAGAAAGCTATTTTGATTTCAATTAATAATCTCATAAAGCTATAATTAAAAATTAAAATAACAAACCAGATTTTGGCACAATCTGTTTCTCTCAATCACATACTCTCATAAAGTATTTATTAAAGAAAGATTTATCTATCTATACTAATATTATATAGCTGTGTAATCGCGTGTCGGTCATTTTCAATTTATACTTACGTCACTCTGTTAAGTAATGATTATCGTAAATTTTGTTTTCTATACGCGTTAGCTAATTAAAACTATTAAAACCTTTTCTCTTGCTTTAAATAAAAATGTACCTTAATTATAATAAATATGTTGGGACACAGCACTATATTTTATAACTTATTAGTTCCACGGTAAGCTATGAGGTCACATTGTTCATACACTACAGTATGAATATTACTTTACAAAGGTATATTATATAAAATAAGCAATAAACACCCATGACTTGAGTACAACCATTCATGCTCATCACACATAAGAAAGCTACCAGAGGGACTCAAACCTGCGACTGCTGGCAAAGCGAATACAAACTGACCCAAAAGTGTCGTATAAACTAAATCAATACTGGACAATAACGCCTTAAAAAGCTTAATAAAATCTAGTATTTTCTTTACATTTCCTTTAACACAGCGTCATAAATCATTGCTCTTGTACAGAATTTATTGCTAGGTACGATACAAAAGCTACACAAGAAAAAGATTAGTTCAATAACTGTTGAACTCGGTATACAAATGCAACATTGTAAGCCAATTTAATTCTATTCAATCCTTATCGACTGCATTGAGTCGCTTTTATAGGCTTTATTATGCCACTTACTAATAACGAAACGTCGTCCAAAATGATTTATAACTCGCAATGGTACAAGGACATGTCTATTACAAAGTTTGTGTGAAACTGTTTACAAGATAATAACTCATAAAATGACCTTATATGAAGGACGAACACATTAAAATATTTTAGTTTCACAATTTCCAACTACTAGTACTGGTTTTTATCTATTCCTACGTGTACTTTTAAACACATGAAGGTCAATATCACAATGCATTTATCGTGGAATGTGTCCGATCAAACAACACGCCCAAAATCAAGCTCGTTTTTATATACCTGACCTTGATTCATGCGTAATATTTTATCGAGCATTCGAACTACCAAATATAATTACATCATGGCTTAAAATATACAATTTTTGTTGACATTTAATTATGTCGGTTCGTTCATTAATATAAATAATATCTTTGATATTACGTTATTTTCCTATATCTGTATTATAAAAATAACAAACTCGAAAGATTTTCAGTTGTTTACTCATTTTTGAATCTGAAATACACTGATCTATTTTAGTTTATATTGTCCTCACATCGTATACCAGTCATGTAGTAAAACACAATCTAGTATGCCTAGTACAAAGCGAAATGTCGCTCGTGTATATCATGAATTAAAACCAGTTTGTCCACTCTTGGCGACAACGCCAATGCAAGTTCGATAAAAAATCTTCTTACACGACTGACCTAAACACACTACTTAAAATATCAAGTAGTACATAATAATATGTAGATACCATAAGGAAAGAAATAGAGTTAAAAGAAGTTGAGAAGTGTAAAACCTAGTTACTTAGTCCATCCCGTAACTAAAACGAGATTCCATCCAACAAAAGTTAATAGTATAAGTTTGAAGCAGTAAATTAATACTTTTAACCTTTCTTGTTACAGAGCGAGTGTAGCTACACCTCTTCAGAAGAAGGCTGCGGCGGTGGCGAGCGCCACGCTGTGCTCAGCTACGAACAAGTGCGTAGACTAAACGACGTCATGGACGAAGTGGTGGCGATACCCGGCCGCGGCAACTTCCCAACCCTGCACGTGCGGCTGAGGGAGCTCGTCGCGGGGGTGAGAGCTCGTCTCGAGGCCGCGCAAACCGAGGGCGGTGCCGGCATAGCAGTCCGTGATGTGCGTTTAAACGGTGGCGCCGCCAGTCACGTTCTAGCCGATCGTCCGCAACCCTATTCCGACATCGACCTAATCTTCACAGCGGAACTGCCAACTGCACGTCATTGTGATCGCGTAAAAGCAGCAGTTCTTGGACATCTGTCCACTCTGTTACCGGCCGCGAACCCCCGACGTCGAGTCACTCCGGCCGGTTTGAAGGAAGCGTACGTCTCGAAGATGGTACGCGTCAACTCTGACGGTGACCGCTGGTCGCTCATCTCGCTTGGAAACTCCCGCGGCCATAAATCAGTAGAATTGAAATTCGTCGACACTATGCGCCGTCAGTTCGAGTTTTCTGTTGATTCGTTCCAAATCGCTTTGGACTCCCTGCTCGCATTCCACGAATGCGCTCAGCTGCCGATAGGCGAGAACTTTTACCCGACTGTAGTCGGTGAATCCGTGTATGGAGACTTCAGTGAAGCACTCCTACACCTATCAGAGAAGCTGATTGCGACACGACAGCCGGAAGAGATTAGAGGCGGTGGTCTCTTAAAGTACTGCGCCCTTCTGGCTAAAGGCTACCGGCCGGCACGACCGGACAAAATAAAAACCCTCGAGCGCTACATGTGTTCGAGATTCTTCATAGATTTCCCGGAGCTTGGACAGCAGCGTGCCAAGCTCGAGGCATACCTACGGAACCACTTTTTGGGGCGAGAAGAGGAATCGCTAAAGCACAGGTTAGAAACTATTTTCAATCTACTTTAAAGTAATACATATTATAGTTAGTAGTTTTTACAATTACTATTGTGAATGTAAATAAAACCACTCATCAACCCTAATAAGTCATAAAAAATAATAAACTTAAAACGTAAATTTCAACCGGTTTCACTCGTATTTTTCAATTCATTGATACGTTTAAAATTATTACAATTCATAACTGTCAATTACGTGTATCAATTTATTTATTAGTTCAATTGTAATATGTAACCATTTCTTCATCTGGAGTCATTGACATTATATATTACGTAGTTGCAATAAACATATATACCTTCACGCTGTATCTCAGGCGGGTCAACATAAGAGAATGTAGTGCAAGTGCAAGCGCAACGACCTATGTATCTGCTTGACTTCCAAAGTCATGAGTACTACTTTGTTAAAAAAGCGTATTAGACTTCAATTATAAATGCAAAAAATTTATGTTTGGTACTTCTTCGTGCTTAAACTGCTGGACGGATTTCGATATAATTTACACGTATAGACTGTTTATGACGAGTACTGGCATACAGATTAGTATGAATAAGTTCCTAGTATTAAATATTAATATTATAAAGAGGAAAGATTTGATTGTTTGTTTGTTTGAATTGAATAGGCTCCGAAACTACTGGACCGATTTAAAAATTCTTTTACCATTAGAATCCTACATTATCCCTGATGAACATAGGCTATATTTAATACGAAACAAATAGATATCCGCATGAACGACATATTAAATAAAGGCTTTTCAACAGGTACCTGACGCTGTTGCATAGCGTGGTGCGGGAGTCGACAGTGTGCTTGATGGGACATGAACGACGGCAGACCCTGGCCCTGATCGAAGCTCTCGCCTGCCGCGAGCTATGCGCTCGGACCCCCATGCTGCTCGGACCAGGGATGGGTATGGTCCCGGTACTTCCCCCCCCAGGGTACTATCTATGTGTCACGTGTGCCACCTGCCCCCAGTGCGCGGCGTGCGCTAACGCCTGCTGCGAATGCTCGCTATGCCCCGCGTGACAACCCAAACAATTCAATCATTAGTGCCAAATGTATATAATCGATTGTATATAGCTTCTCAGACCGGACCAGTCAATTCGATCTTGCTCATCTAATCCACGTCAATTCGGCGACTCGATCGTTCCAACATGCCAGGCCCGTGCGATATTTCTAGTACTCCTTGCGTGTTACCCCGTTAATATGTTAGCAGTACGGAATTATTTGTTGCGGCGGAAAATAAGCCCAAGTCGACGGTCTGCCTTTGAAAAGACTAGTTAGTTACTTTTAAGCTTCGTATGTAAATTCCGTAATATAGTGGCATGTCTCTCAGACCGCGGAATTTTCTAGAAAGATCGATCACAGATCACAGAAGTAAAGCTTAGCTCTGGCTGGATGGGCTTCAGGCATTCCCTAGGTTTCAAAGTTGGACGTACTCTTGACCAGTCGCGTGATTTTGGACGTCGGTTCGTAGCAAGTATGAAGGTTCCGTTCCTCGATATAAAGTAAAATCTATTTTACTATCATATTTATTAATGTGAAGTATGTATACACTTACTGTCGTGTTTGCTTTAGTATTGTATACGGCTTGGAGTAAGTAACAAAATAAGATAATTGTAAAGGAACAAAAAAAATTAAAAAACTAAAAAAAACCTAATATAATATAACTAAGGTGTGTACAATATTAAAGTGTATATTAAACACCATATATGAATATTTTAAGAGAGTTTACAAGTAGTCATGTTAGTAACAGAGTACTTAGGGAGATTTTTTTTATTCTAACATCTAAAACAGCAGTAGATGGAAAATGTGATTTAATTGTTGTACTTGTTGTAGATTGAATTCTAATGTTGTCAATGATACCTCAGGCTAAAGAATTGTATAGACGGAGCCCTTCAGAATGAATGTCGAAGGCAAAAATAGTAGCGTCATTTGCTATTTACTATTATTCCCGATTTCATCATACAAATCGTTTACTTAAAAAATATGATATATTAGTAAAATTATAATATAAATTTGTGTCAAATTAGTAATAATGTGTAATAATTTGTACTAGAAAAACAATATTTCGCATCACAGTTCTGCACTGTCTATATTATTCCTTAGTCTAAGATACATACATACATACTAAATAGCATTATTATATAGTTAAATTCAATAGAGTTATATTGTATTGTTGTATTTTAATGTAAAGATATACGAATGAAAGTGTCCGGCCAGCGTAGCCATCTGTCTTTATATAGTACAATGTATTTATCTTCGAAAATGAACGAATTTCATATTGCTCACTATCGAACCAAAATTTAAGATCTCATTTTTATTAGCCTTCGAAATTTTGTATTTGGTAAATCATTTTGACTGCTTCAGTGTCTATACTATGGATTGGTCGATCGCTACTGACGATACGTCAATGGATGTAGTAAATAACGAAACGTTACTATACAGTTCATAGTAAGAACGCAATTTTCGTCAACATCTATCTTCTGTTCATACTTTGGGTTTAAAGCCTAAATTTTCTAAGCGCTAAAATGTGTCAAATTATTTTGCGATGTCAATTTTTTATATTTCAAAGTATGGGTGGAACAAATATCATATTCTTCGACAGTTGTACTTAGTTATAAATTAAGTACATAGTAGTATAAAATTTAACTATATTCC
Source organism: Boloria selene (assembly GCA_905231865.2). Taxonomy (NCBI): domain Eukaryota; kingdom Metazoa; phylum Arthropoda; class Insecta; order Lepidoptera; family Nymphalidae; genus Boloria; species Boloria selene. The sequence goes on along the minus strand of HG993140.1, from coordinate 12,607,829 downwards.
ATATAAGAGTGATCGTAAGTATGTTATCAATAGAATAATGATTTATGAGACAGGCGTCTAAGTTGTGATTCGCGTTTCGACAGATATTTTGAAATCTTTATTATTGTCTTTTTTAAAGGCTTAGTTTTACAAAAAATACACTATTTACATTAATAAATGTCTATTAGAAAATGTAGTGTTTAAAAATATTTAACCGACTTTCTGGAAAAGTTGTTATTCGCTATTAAATGAATTTCGATATATCTATGCCTTGCTTATTAATTTTGAATTATATAGTCGTTATGTTTAATGTATAGTAGATCTTTTGTAAAATTAAGTTTGATCAACTGTGATTATAAAGTAGATCGATTATTGGCATCAGCTGTTATCTACCTCCTATATAAACGATAACTTCCGTTACATACGATTTTGTATTTTTACTCTAAACTTGTACTTATTAAGAAACAAAAAGCAAAGCTTACTGTTATATTTCATAGAAATCATATTTCGTAGCAACAAATTTCTATCGTCGTACTAGAAATCAGAAACATGTGGTATATTTCCATTATTTCTACATATAGCATATGTAAATATGTAAGGGATTTGTGTACGACCATTTTACATCAAAATCTTGGCCTATTTTCAAAAACAAACAATAACCTATTTTTTTCTATAATAGATAAAGACATGTCTTTCTATCTGTAGTAAGAAAAGAATAGATTATTGAGAACTAAGTCGAAGTACCGATTGTATACGGGGGTGCTTGTCTTAACCAGTTAACTTCTACGGTCTGTTCTACCGAGAGACATTGCAATATAAGTTAGGTTATTTCATGGTTACCATCAGTTTCTGCTAGCCTTATAAAATATGTATTTTTTTAATTTTCTATAAATTGTTTTATGGCGCTTGTGTGTTTTATATTATTAAAGATAATATAGAACTAATTCTCAATAATAACATAATATGTTGAGTTTAAAGTATTTATCGTAAGCAATTGCCAAGTTTTATTCGTCGAAGTTTATTGTTGAGAAAATTGTAGACGTTAGAAAAATAAATTGTTACGATTTATTATTAGATTGTTCGCTTGAAATATTGAAACCACAAGCGCCTAAAATTGTAAGCGTTGTTCGGCCGAGCAATAATAATGTGGGAAAAATGTTAGATTTCAAATGTATTACGCAAATTCTGTATAAACAAATTAGACATGCCATAGAAATGTAAAGAATGTACTGTGTAATTTCAATATTAACGCATAAACTATATTTCTTTTACCGATAGCCATATGTAGTAACAAGATTATTTCGCACTTATGCGTCAATGGACGTGTTGTGACGTTAGTACGTAATCACATAGAACAAAAACACTATAAAGAACAAACTTGAAAATCTTATTTTTTCACATTATTATTGATTTGTTTGCCGCCATGTTTTTCGGTGCAAAATAACTTGTTACAAACCGAATATTATAAGATTAAGACATTCAATTGCAATCGACTGGTCGCTCTTGAGTTATCAATGAAACCTATTGAAAATCGTTAAAATCTTAATATTTGGACTGTAACAAGTTAATAGTACGGTCAGCAGTAAAAAACACTATAATAAGATAAAAACCCTATAAAAATAAGTTTTTCGTTGCTGTCTGTACGTGTACCGTCAACAACGCATGTCGCGTACGCTCATATGTTAAAAGCGATCTCGCGACTACCCGACTCTCTAGGTAAGGGGACGCTAGTACATAAAGCCTTAAGTTGTATAAGCTTATTGAATAGTTTTTATCCATATTTACATTTATTACTAGTTATTTTTTTGTCTCTTCCAAGTGGCCTGTTTCGTAACGCAATGTTTGGTTACATAACTATATATTTGTGAAGAGTTTTAAGATATTGTAAATTTTACAGAAAACTAAATAAAAATGTTGTGAAAATAAATTATAAAAAAGTGATAAACAGTGAACTTTTGTGTGTTATTTCTACCTCCTTTATTTATGTTTAGTTACTGAATGACTTTTTTTAAAAAGTCATAAGCCTTATATTAATATAAGGTGCAGAAATTAAAAAAAATATAATACTTTAAAAAAATAGTATGTAGTTACATAAAATAGAAAAAAGGACACTACAACTTACTAACAGTTATGTATTTTTTGAGTTTATTTAAAAGACTTAATATAAACCCTTACCCTCGTGAGTGAAAAACTAAAGTGTTAAAAGTAAACTAAAGAAAATCCCTACTGCCTAGTAGGGGAAGGGGGGGCAAGACGGGGTTGCGGGCAAGACGGAATACCCGTCTTAAATAAGAAACCAATTGACCTATCTCAATCTTTTTTGCACCTGACAGTGCGCCGGAATGTCAGTTATTAGTTAGCAAAGTCACTGGATGACAATACTACATTGTTTAGTTGTCAAATGAAAAAATATATTTTTGGCGGTTTCCTTAGCATTTTTTTACATTACTTGGAACGTGTTAGCTCTGGAAATAACATTATTTTAAATTATAAATAAATTTAGTCATATTTATCAATGATTACGCTTGCAGTTAAGCACTTATTTATGTGTGTGTGAGACCATTGTGTTGAGAGGTAACATTTTTAATCCAATCGGGCATGAGAGGGCAAGACAGGGTATGGGTACCCCATCTTGCCCGCATTAAAATATTTTTACAGATTATTTTGCTATGTCAGTTAAAGTGTAGTGATTTGTAAGACACTATCGATGATTTTTTGTTGTAGGATAGTAAACATCTATCTAAAAGAAAAACAAATAGAAAAATTGATCAGTAGAGTCTGTGATACAAGGAAAAATGGTTGAGATCAGCTGCAATTAAAATGAAGGTTAGGTTAGGTCAGTTAGGTCCTAAATTACTAGTTTTTTCCTATGATGAAGAGAAAGAGTTACGTGATTATAGATGAGATATGACATAATATCTGAGACCCATCCTGCATTGTCCTCACCCACTCAGTTAAGAATAGATCTGGCTAACACACCGGATTTATCTATAACTTTACTATTGCGACTGAGATTTGGTCGGCGGTTAACAAAAAAAAAAGAGTGAAAAGTGAAGTGAAAAAAAAGTATCGAGGATTAGCTCATCAATAAACAGTAGCAATAGTGAAGTAGAAAATACACCATGTTTGTATTGTGAAGGTTGTTATTTGGAGTCAAATGTAGGCTGAGCTGCATGTTCTGCGTGCGGAAAATAGGCTCACTGTAGCTGTGCTGGGGTAGATGACAAAGATGAAGATGCGAATTTTGACAGCAAAAATTATTAATTCAATGATTTTGGCAAACCTCATCTTGCCCTTTAGGGTACCCCATCGTACCCGAGGGAGGGGCAAGATGGGGAGATCTGACTTTTTCTACTTTTAGTTTTATTTTTATTTAATTATGTAACATGTTTCTCATTAGACTGAATTATGAAAGACAGATAACCAAAGATGATTATCAAAATAAAAAATATAATATAAACACGACTTTTCAAACTTTTATTGACCTTCAAACGTAAAGTACCCCGTCTTGCCCCCCCTTCCCCTACCTGCTTGCGTAAGAAAACGAACGCTTAGTTTTCTACTACTCAAAGATGGGCATCTAAACTTGGTGTCTTCCTTAATCGCCATAGAACAAGGTCGAGACTAGAGAAACTAAAATAATCATTTTACGATATATATAGGATTTCGTAAAGAATAAAAATTATTACCAACTTACAATAATGATATAGTTAATACACCACTCTTTTTTATATTAGGGTTAGCATACACCATCTAGTTCCATGGTAGGGTACGAGAATATTTTTATGCATACCAAAGCTAGTTGCTATATTTCACATGTATTACTTAAAATACATGCGTTTTATAAATATAAGCACCCATAACTGGAGTACAAACGTTTGTGCTCGCCACACAAATGAATGCCCCCAGCGGGACTCGAGCCCGCGACCACTGGCTCAGCAATTACAACTACGAGTATCTACAAAATATTTATTTATTTATTTGAATTTTTAAGGGAAACATACAGAACAATTAATAAATATAAAACAAAACATATTGAAGTAAACCAAAAACCAATAAAGTTTCCACAACTAATCTAGAACATAGAAAAACAAGCTAGCACCACAATATATACAAAATGTAAAACTAAACTAAAAAGATAATATTAAACAACTGAAATATTTACTTTAATCTGAAACGTTTAGTAGAAACATAGACTTTTAACATGCTGTTAGTAATAAAATTTTCAAAAGATCGCTGTACATAATATGTACTCTTATTTTACATTATAAATACGAAAGTTAAGACCAGAGCGATACGAAAGTAAGTCGACAAGTAAATAGATTCATAAAAGATACTACATTTAAAAAATCTAGTTCACAAAAGTAGTATTACAGAAATTAAATTATAATTAAAAGGCATACATATGGTTTAAAGTATATGTACAACATATAATAATGTTTAAAGAAATCAAGTGACAATTGGACATAGTTATACAAACCAGAACCAACCCACAACGGTGATTAAATTGAGTTAAGTACACAGATAGGTCCAAAATTACGTGATTTATAGGTATATGCTAAAAAGATCAAAGTTATCTACATATTCTATAATATTATAAAGGTATTTTTGGAAAGGAGGTTTATACAAACGTTGTATACAGTTTTTATGAAAATCGATCATATCAGATCGTAGAATGACTTTTTTCATTCTGTGGGTTGGTTCTGCTTTGCATAACTATGTCCAATTCTAAAAAATTGAGTGAAAAACTAAGTATTCATACGAGAAAAATTAGTCTAGTCCTTTTCATAATTAAATAAAACAGGCCTTTTTATTATAGCACCAATGCTGTTTAAAAGCGTGAGTATTTATGTACGAGTTATTTTATAGGTACCTAAGTTAGTTTGAGTTAAAAAAGATGCAAGTAAATGAGTTTTTAAACTAGTTGAGCCTAACCGCTCATTGTGGGATTTAATTATCTTTTTCATTAATTTTACATAAAAATATATTTATAAATAAATTAATATGATGGGACATTATTTGCATCACATTTTTCTATTCTACAAGTCTTACAACCTCGATTGGTCTTCTTAAATATGGCCCTGAAACCAGAGGTCAAGCATAGGTAGTAAGTGTATTATTTTAATAGCACGATCATCGCCCATAATAAAACACTAGATAATAAATAGATGTAAAAATAATGTATGTATTCTTATTTTTATTTATATTATTAAACTTAACTTCGTATTATGACTTATAATATACAAAGTTACACTATCATCATTACATACTTATTATAAAACAAAGTCCTCAGTCTGTCTGTTCGCCAAAAATTTAAAAATTACCGCACTGATTTTCATGCTGTTTTCACTAATTGATAGAGTGGTGTGTGTGGAGTGTTGTTCTCGAGGAAGGTTTCAATTTTATAATTGGTCAAGTATTTTAAATTGTTTTCTATAGGTACATGCTAAAATGTCAATAAAAATAAGCCATCTGGGAGCTTTCAACGAAAACGCTGCCTTAAGGCATCTAAGGGTTAACCCTTTGAGATGTAACAAAATGATGTACGGTGGAATTTTGTATCTTATATAGGTCTACAGAAAAGTCCGTGATGGCATATAGCTGTGGGTGGCTTCGCTGGCGTTAAATCTAGGGCCCATGCGAAGCGAGGGCAAGTCGTAATCCATAAAATTAACACAGTCATCTCATTTTCACATATCATTACATACTTTAAAAATAAATATAATGATATTTTACACAATATTGCTGTTTTATTGTCACAAAAACATACCCTAGCCTATTTTAAAATCAAAAATGTCAGTGTATGCTTGTTCTTCTTTTACTCGAAATACCTATAGCAATAGACCTTTCGGATTTTATATTGGGTTTTATATACTGTGGTTCCCGACGTGAAACAATATTTTCTTGTTGTTGGCCTTAAAGTATATCAGTTGAGCACTTAGCAAATGTCAAGTAGGTACAATGGAGAAAGTACTTAGGAGATTGATCGGTTAAATAAGATCATTAAACTATAATAACGTTCTCCGACCGATTCCGGCCATGGTGGTCAATCTCTTTAAGACTGGCCAACTGTGCAGGAGATATTATAGTGCACAAGTGTACGCGCAGACACAAGTGACATCTCTATTCCTATCACTTTCATACTCCGATGGGACGACTATTCGACACGACCAGTGAGAGTTAAGGCGCAGGACCGACGGCTTTACGTGCTCTCTGAGGCACGGGGGTGACTCACCGCCAACTTCCCAACTCCGGGCTACTACTGAGTCTTACTAAACAGAAAGACTCAATAATTAAATTTGACCCGACCTGGGACTCGAACCCACGACCTCTAGATGTATGACCACGACGACACGACGATGTACATGCTAGCCACTACACCACCGAGGCAGTTGCCATTAAACTATATTAGTATAAAATAAGGAGTAAAAAATCCACAAAAGTAGAAAAAATCGACAATGTACATCCTAAAAAAGCGAACTACAAAGATAGGAACTCGTAGAACATATTTACGATCGAGTAGAAATATTTGAAATATGTATAAAGAGGAAAAACATAATAACACTTATACACAAGAGATTTCGATTGAAATTGATTTTTATATGTAAATGGCCAGGCCAAGGGCTGACTGACATAGGTATGTGTATGGACGAACCCGAGTTAAGGGGTATCTCTTACATAAAATGTAATTGTTACTTATATAAACTCTGCATATATTATGTATAACATTATATATATTAATTTGAAAAAAAGTGAGATTAAGATAAAAAAATAATATTAGTCCCCATGAGTTTCTTTCGCCAGTTCTTCTTTCCGAACTGGTGGTAGACTCATGACGTTCAGTAAGAAATTGTAACAATTTTTATGCCGAATAAAATATTTTGATTTGATTTTATATATTAAGCGCAGGCTTATGCCCTTATTTCATGTTCTTCACTTTTGAGTACCTTAAAATCTAATAAGCTCTACATACGTGTAACTTACAACGTACGTGCCTACAGTATACGGCCGTCGCGTCGGCTAGTATATGAAATTTATTAAAAATGAAAGAGGCAAAGATCCTTGATTCGTCCATAACGTCCCAAATACATATCAAAATACCAGTGACACGTGACACGTCCCCAGTGACATTAGCAATATTCGAATATATACTTACTAGCTGATACCCGCGACTTCGTCCGCGTTGCTTGAAATATTAAAGTTTTTCGCATGGCGCTACGCCGCTTGCCTCACTACTCCGCAAGAAGGAAACATACATACTGCATCACTGAACACGCAGTACATATACAAATCGTTTTTTCTTGAAACTTTAATAAGTTTTTATTAAATGAAGATATCGCAATCTTTTTTTATATAAGGGCCAAGTGTCTAAGAAATAAAACTTAGAAAGTTTCATTTAAATATATCCAGTACTTTTTCCGTGATGCGCGCACTACTGCAGACCTCTATCATTTTATTTATATAGATTATTAGGTTATATAAAAACAAATGAAATTAATTAAATAAAAAAAAACAATAGACTTTAACCTTTTCTATTTAAACAGTAAAAAAATAATCATTTGGAGTCTGTAGAAGTTACAGTTTGGAAACATAAATTTAACATTCTCACACCCACCCCCGCAATCCCTATTGGAAATAGAATTTCGTAAAATCCTATTTGAGATGATTTCTGCATGACAAATAAAAGATTACTACCAAATTTAAAGTCTATAGAGGTTACAGTTTGGAAATAGAAATTTCACATTTTAACACCCACTACCGCAATCTTTTTCGGCGGTGGGTTGTTGTAAAATCCGCTCTTAAATCATTTCTGCATCACATATAGACGACTCTAGCTAAATTTGGAGCCTGTAGGAGCTACGGCTTAAAAAATAAAAATTTTCATTGTTAAACCACCCCCGCAACCCCCTGTGGGGTGAGCTACCGTAAAATTCGTTCATAGACTATTTCTACATCTCTTACAGAAGATTCCTACCAAATTTGGAATTTATAGGAGCTATAGTTTAAAAACGGGAATTGTTCATTGTTAACGACCCGCAATCCCCTTTGGGGGATGAATTTCTTAAATCCGTTTTTAGTTAACCTCTACATAACGAAAGTAATATTCCTACCAAGTTTCACATTTCTAAGTCCTATAGTTCCCGAGATTTCGTGATGAGTAACTATAGAAATTGGAATATAATTATCATCGAAATTTTTAACGTTTTAGCAGACTTTTTTAAAATTTTCTTACATATAAACATTCTCCTGACAATTCTGAAGACAACAAAAAAAAATTAACCCAATCGGTCAAGCCGTTCTCAAGTGATATTCGATCATAGATACGGCATTTTATTTTTATAAAAAAATGAGAGTGGGTGTGCAGGGGTGCGTGGAAGTTTGTAAGTAGATTCTTAGCTGAATGTAAAAGAACATTATCCGTTTAGTAAACTCCGTTGAAATCCATGAAAACAAAAGAATCAAGAGAAAACGCTTGTCTTTTGTTTTTATTAGCGGGATAAATGTTCATAAAAGTAAAACAGCAATAAAAAAATGAAGGAACGTTAGAATTCGAAAAATAAATAGCCATAAACCATCTAGGAAAAATTTCGCATCGAATGGTGGTAGTTTCATGTCGATACGATCAGTGGTTTAGGCGTGATTGAGCCTCAAACGAACACCATTTTCATTATATATATATAGATAACTTGCCTTTGATCGCGGCCCTCTTTTTAAAGGATGTTTTTAAAACTGTTCGACCAGAAACAATCATTTTGCTGTCTGGGCTGAAACAGAGCCTTCAAATTCAGGCACAGATTCACGTGACAGAAATAAACAGCACATTTAGTTTTATAAACTGTCTATGCAAAAAATAAATTATTCCGTTATTTCGTCCACGTCGTTGAATTAAATTCGAACGACAACAAAAACATTATTATTTATTATTATATAATTTATTTTAAAATCCCACTGCCAGGCACGGGCATTCCTTATACACGAATGGGATTAGGCCATAAATCACACGCTGAACAAGTGTTGGTTGGCGAATTTCACGTTTTTCGAAAACTTGCTAGGTTCTCTCAGACATGCAGATTTGTAAGACAAGTGGTAATCATGATAGAATGATTCGCACATGAAAATTCATAAGTTGCGAGACCCGGATTTGAACACACATCATTCAGTTATCGAATCGAGCGCGTTACCACTAAGCTACCACAGACTCATATGCTGCCTACTCTATGTCTAATTATTTCATCGTATTAATTCAGAATACATTATATCGTTTGAGCCTGAAGGAACGTAACGAACTATGCTACTAGATAATATATGGATATGGTAGTTTACTCACAGACTTACAGACTGACTTTTAATTTTGATAATGTAAAAATGACGATTCAAAAGAACTTGTAAAAGTCTATTTGAATAAAGAATATTTTGATTTGATTCATAATAGTAGTCGGATATGAACGTTTGAAGTAGGTACCATACTCTAAGGCGTGGTAGAAAATAATTAAAATATACACATATTGGTTACTGACATTTAAAGGAATGCCTAAGTATGAAGCCTGTATTCGAGTCGAGTGGAAATGGCAATGACGTCATCTATCTGAAGGCGTTTTAATATACATTCGTTCTAACGGTCGCTCCAAATACAATCATGCAACGATCGCGGCATACAAAAGCGAGAAGAAGTTAACACTTGCTGAAATTGATTTTCTTTCATACGTAACTAGCTTTCAGACTGCGACTCCGCTCGCGTTTTTTGTAGTAAAAAGAGCTACTCAGAGAACCTAAAGCTTGCAGATTTAAGGTCTGGGATTGAGTCTCAGGTCAGGCTAAGTTATTGCGTGTTTTGGTTAAGAAATTTTTAATAATCAATTATCAAACCAATCCGAAGACATGTAAATATGAATTGTATCTGAAAAGTGGTATCTCTGCTTTACAATACCGAATTTATATCCCTCGGATGTAATCTATACCTACTAATATTATAAAGCTGAAGAGTTTGTTTTTTTGTTTGTTTGGTTGAACGCGCTAATCTTAGAAACTACTGGTCCGAATTAAAAAAATCTTTTTGTGTTGGATAGTCCGTTTATCGAGGAAGGCTATAGGGTATAATTTATCACTGAAAAATATAATATAGCCTATAGCCTTCCTCCATCAATGAAAAATGTTGCAAAACGCGAGAAATTTTAGTAACTAAAAGAATTAAGAGTGAAAGATAGGGAAGGCTCTTCATAGACATTTACTTACTTGTCCTTATTTAAATTTCCTGCGCAGATTGCTGAAATCAGTACTAATCAAGGGCCAATTGTTATTCGTATGAAGAAATGTCTCATAGACTATAATGAAGATATCATTAATAAGATAGTATGATTTTTATTTTCCAGAAAGATCTAAAGGTGGGCTTTAGTCTTAGGTATGTTAGATTTCCATTGTATTTAAAAAATATACCTTAAATTTCAAAAAATGTTTAAAATAATAATCAACACATCATGTATTTTCAAAGATTAGAGAGTAATTACTCATCTTTTAAAACCTTCTACATTTTTATTTCAATTCAAAAAATATTTGTAAAACAATTTTTTCGTTCGAACAACAGTCGTTATTCAAACGCTGCGTTAATGTGAATCGTTTAATAAAATTTTCTTTCAATTTACATTTGCGTGAGTTTCTATGACCACTTTGAATCCTATTTGGAATTATAAATATGCATCAATAGTTATCACAGAAAGAGAATAAAGCGAAGATAGCTAATTATCTTAAAAGTGTTTTTTATGCGCTTGATATATACATTAATAGTTATTAACCCTCACTTCGCTCGTATTCGTTCCTTAGGTACGTAGGTATAAATATAAATAAATAAATATATTTGGACATTATTACACACAGCGCTATCTAGTTCCGTGATAAGCTACGAGGCTTGTGTTACGGATACCAGATAGTTGATACTACACATAATATTTTACTTTAAATACATACATGTTATAAATACAAACATGACTGGAGTACTAACATTCGTGATCAACAAATGAATGCCCCAGCGGGACTCGAACCCGCGACCGCTGGCACAGCAAGTAGGGTCACTACAAACTGAGCCAAACGTGTCGACAGAATCTACGAATCTAAGGAGCCTACTATGTTTTAACGGTATTTATAGATTTCTCATTTATGTAATATATTTTCTGTAGTAAAAAGTATGCTACATGTACACCCGTATAATCATTTCATGTTACATCTAAATCTGTTCAGTGGGTTTCTCGTGAAGCGGTCACAGACAGAAACACATATATTCTAAAATAAAAATGTGTGTGTGTACTTATGTACACGCGTTAGAAGTTATACTTCTTTGGCATCATTAAATAATACATACTCATTTTCTCAATTAGCACCCCGAGAAACCTCGAAAATGACACCCATGTAACTGTTTAAAAAAAACCGGATGTCCGCCATCTTGGACTTGAAAATGGACCTTATTTTCGTAATCAGCACCCCGAGAAACCTCGAAAATTACACCCATGTAATTGTTTAAAAAAAAACGGATGTCCGCCATCTTGGACTTGAAAATGGACCTCATTTTCGTAATCAGCACCCCGAGAAACCTCGAAAATGACACCCATGTCATTGTTGAAAATAAATATCGTGAATATAGTTGCAAGTCTTCTAAACTGTTGACTGTTAGCTAACTTCTCCCGTGAGAATTTTGTGTCTCGCGGTGCGCGCGCATCGTAAAATTTCACTATCATCAATTTTTCATAACGCGCCTAAAGAAGTATAACTTCAAAAAATACATATTCGAACGGATTCCGTATCGATATAAATGGCAATTACAATAAGATTTTTGAAGAATTCGTTGAATTTTATTATATTTATAGATTATAATTATCATTCGTTACTGCGCGTGTCCGTCACGCACTAGATGGCGTGGATTACTGAAACATATTGATAAGGAGAAACAAAAATTAATAGAAATAAAACAGATAAATACAATTCAAACCAAAGTAATTCTACAGTTTTAAATGTCGTTTCTAATTATTTATTTCTGCACTAATAAGTAATAATCTCGATATTTCTAACCAGAGCAAAATAATCTTAATAAGATACCTATTCGATTCCTTCCGAATTCCTGTTCGAAAGTTTATTGCAAAGGCAGGATAAAACTGTCCATTTTGTGTAACACCGACTCCAACAATAAATAATTAATTAAAATTTTTTTTTTTTCTTTTTAATTTTTTAAAATACCTCAACAAACAGAAAGTTATGAAACTTTTAAGTTGCGGTTGACGTCGTACATGACATAAGCTATAGTAATTTAAATTACCATTTCATACATTTATTTATTAGTTTAAATCTATATTATTAATGCATAAAATGTTAACAACAATATGAACTTCTCCATGCGAAAAATCTTTTTAGTATTCATTGAGGTAGGTATTGCGTTACCTGCTTTAAAAAAATACCAAAATTCCTTTTTAAGTTAATGAAAAGTTAATGAATGAATGTATCTTATTTACTAATAAATAGATGCAAGATTTTGGAATTGGGATTTAAAAAAAAACTAATTTCAGTGTATATTACAACCAGATTTATAATAAAACTTGACACTTTTTGCCAAAATTGAATTTTAGTTTTTGGAGAAGAAGTCAAGTTCATAGCCTTTTACGTAATAGTTAAATAAAATGGGAGCCTTCCATCACATTTCGTCTATCAATTTCGTGCACCGATGGAGAATATATTTTTATGCTTATTATCTCTCATAATTATTCGTAAAAATAGAGGTTGGCCTGTTATACAAATATATGAAAGTAAATGGCTTCTTATATTTCCTTTCCTATTCTTACAACAAACTATTACAATTTTCGAAGTTTCTCTATACATATAATATGAAAAAAAAAACTAAGGTCTTTATAGATATTCATGTCGCTCAATACTGATGGTGCACATAATGAAATTTAAATTCGAATAATTGAACTTTCAATATGTGAAGGATATTTTTAAATAAGTTACAAGATCGTGAGATAATTGCTACGCCTCTCTTAATGTAGCAACAGGGTGGCCTGATCTGGAGGCGCCCTGTAAAGTAATAAGCAATATGACTTCAAATAAAAGGAATTAGTATTTTTTTTGCAAAATATATGTATGCCAAAGCGAACAACATTACAACTATTGAATACAAGGAATTATTCTAATGCGATATAAATATATATTTTACAAGTCATTGGCAACACAAACAATTTATGTAACTTCGTTCAAAATAAAAAGAAATCCGAAATGATTATAGGAAGCTTTTTCTTCAAAAATTTGCTTAAAAAATTCCAGATTTGTCCCAATTCTGTTGTAAGTGTCATGACCCGGGCCTAAACGTAACCAAAACGTATGCCCAAACGCAACCCGATACATATATTAATAAATCTTTTTCCAGTTCAGGTTCAATGTTCGCTTTCAAAATATCTTCCGTTCTAGGACAGCTTTACATAATGTTTTATTTAAATAACTATAAAAACACGACCGAACTTGTAATGATCTAACGATTATTTCTATCAATTGTTGTCACTCGTGGGTAATAGGTTAAATGTGAGTGGTTATTTCTTTCGATTGCTATGAAACCTGTCTTCAGCCCTTTTTTAACGTCGAACTGCTGGACACGGGCCTCCCTCAGGGGATCAGGCCATAGTCCACCGCGCTGGTCTAGTGCGTGTTGGCGGACTTCACATGTCTTTCTGAAACTTGCTAGGTTTTCTCAGATATACAGGTTTCCTCACGATGTTTTCCTTCACCGTAAGACAAGTGGTAATCATGATAGAAAAATGATTCGCACATGAAAATATCAGAGGTGCGAGACCCGGATTTGAACCCGCATCACTCGGTTATCCAAGCGATCGCGTTACCGCTGGGCTACCACCGCCACACGAAAATATGAAACCTATAAAGTCTATGAAATTTTGTCACAGACTAAGTCAATGATTATCAGATATAAAGCTTTTATGCTTAACGAGCTTACCAAAGCTTGGAAGAGATAATCTACACAAGATCATGGATGCCTATCAGAACAGGGTGCAGTCATTATAGTTCATCAGCGAGACCTTTGCTTTTATTTAGTTCTATGTATTACGAAATCTAAAACGACAATTATAATGACAAAAATGGTAAAACCAATTGAATAAAAATATCTTAGTTCAATCAGACCATACAAGGTCGTAACAGAACTCGCTAAAAAGTTACAATTGAGGGAATGATGTCATCTCTAGATACCTAACAAGTTTTAAATAATAATACTGTAAACTTATAGGGACTTTTTATATTGTTGCTGTTATGGTAAACTTATTTTTTTAAAATAAAAAAAAGCATTCGGACGACTTTTTGTACTTTGTCGTAGCCGTACTATCCAACACAAAAAGAATTATTCAATTCGGAGCAGTAGTTTCTGACATTAGCGCGTTCAAACAAACAAACAAACAAACTCTTCAGCTTTATAATATTATTTTAGATTTACAGAGCAGAAACATGAAACTCAAAAAAAAAAACTTTAAATGAAACAAATGGCAGAATGACTTCGAACTATTGAGAATAGTGTAATATTCTAAGACTTTATAGATCTTAACCGTTGACCTGAGTTGTAAGTCGATGTAGCGTCATAGTGATACCCTCTTTGAAGTTCAAGTGTCGGTTAATATTTAAATGAAAAGCATACTATTTAAAAACCTCTACGTATTTAGATTTTTTGATGTAAACATCAAATGTAATGATGGGGAGCCACATGAGGAGAAGGTAGAACATGCTTTGAGGAGAGAGATATTATGGTTAGAAATGACAATCTGGTAAAAATACTGTATTCGAAACGCTGGGAACTTAAAATCAAAATAAATCCACGAAAAATTTCGAAAAGATATTTCTGTAGGTAAATCTAAGGAAGTGTTAAGTGAACCAGTACTGGAAATCGCTTATTAAATATGACGAAAGCTCTCGAGATAAAGTGGTTAAAATAAGTTTTTTGTAGTTTAACATTTGGCGAATCTTTGCTAATAATTAATTGGTTTTTAAAATAATATGTACGTTTTTACTAATTACCCAATTTATTAACCAATTTATTTCGATTTACTAAAATATTCTTTTTTATTAATGATAAAAGAACAAAAATTAATTAATAATTTCATTACCGAAATTAATGGATTTTTAAATCTGTTCCAAGCCCTGGCTTTTGTCAGCCATGAATCAGGCGATATCAAAGACAAAAAACAAAAATATAATAATATTCAGTGTAGAAATAAGTAAATAGCTTCATCTTGCAGCACGCTTGGCCTGACCTCTTGACTTAAAACAATTATGTTACAAAGCAACATGCGCCAGAGATAAGCTGTGGAAAGCATGTTACTCATTATATCGAGTTATAGCAAACAATCTCGTAATACATGCGTGAGATACAAATGCAATAACAAAATAAAAGTGCATCGACTGCAACTTGGCCTTTAGCACGAGTATAGCACTAAGCCGGTACCACCCAGTTATGTCGGGTTTAGGACTCGTGGGCTTTATTGAACTGACTAAAATGATCACGAGAAGAAGAGAGATTTTAATTGAATTTGGTATGATGATAACACATATGATACTTTTTATATTTTAAATATGTATGTATTTAAAACTCATATATCTAATAGGTATATCAACTATTTGGTATCCGTAACACAAGCTTCCTTCGTAGCTTACCACGGAACTAGATGGCGCTGTGTGTAATAATGTCCAAACATATATTAGTGCTGAAAAATATCTATTTTTTGAGAAATCTCAACTAAGCATAACAAACCGGCTATAGAACATCACATGGTATATATATATATATGAATTCTTATAATTTAATTTCCTGTCTTTAGAATGTGGGCAGAGCCTTGGGAAATGCTAGTGAAGTTATAGCTATTTAAAGTTTAAACCTAGTTAGGCCCCAATACTAGCATGTACTAAGACTTAGGTCATTCATTTAACGATCATTAAACTCTTATTAACACGTCTTTCTACATTCGATATCGCTGATAGAAAACTAAAAATATGTGTGAAACGCAAGTGAACCACGTGACTTACGTGCGTAGATACGCCACGTAAATACGTCTATTACTGTTATCGTTTTCTATTACTTACGACGTATAGCTGATAGCAATTTTATTTATTCATTCGAAGCGATTTTCTACGTCGAATGTTTTGTTTGATCCAAAAAAACGTTACCTATACGTATATTTTTAGTTAAATTAAAAGTAGGTACGTAAGTTTTAAAAGACAGTACGCCTTGGGAATGATGTGATCGCCGCCAGGCTATTTCAAGCTATAAAATTATTGTTATTTTTATATTTTAATTAGAAAAAAGAAACATTAAGATAAAATAATAATACTGGTCTGGAGTTTCTTCCGCCAGTTCTTCTCAGGCCAGAGGCTTCTTATTTCTGAACTGGTAGGACTCATGACGTTCAGTAAGAAATTGAAATAATTTTAATGCTGAATAAAATATTTTGATTTGATTTGAAAATAAAACTTCAATTTTTTTAAGTTAAATCACTATAATTTAACGAGCTTTACGTGAGATTAGATAGACAAATTATTAATACGTTTTTGATATGTTCTTCATTTCAAAATAACGGCAAACTTTTTGTTGTTCAACCTTCTTCTTCTTCCTGGCATTAATCCCGGCCAGCAAAAGTAGGTTGTTCAACCTACTTTTGCTGTTTTGGAATTGATAATGTAATCACTACTTTAGTTCGTTCGTTCGTAGTTCGTTCTACACTATAATGTATAGATAGCCTAATAAACTATTTCGTAAGTTTGAGACGCTGGTTTTGATCTTCTCCATACAAAAACGCTAGTATTATTATACCTTAGAGAATAATAATTAATAATATTATAACTTGAGATATACGGAAAGACATACTTATTTATAACGAAGTGTCTATTCATCCGCTAAGCGGACGAATAAATTAAATATTATTCGTCCGACTATTGGTGTTTGATATATTGCGACTGACACTTTTGCTTCTGAAATGGCTCAAAGAGAAATCAATTTGTTTTTTAATTTTACTCGTGTATGCAATTGCGCTTGTTTCTACAGTACTTTTTACAAAATACCATTTTCTAGAACATTGATTTGATGTAGGTACATACTTTTAGTGAGTGTTAGTGATGTAAATTTCATAGGACGGCTCTATAAAACCAGCTCTTTTACATATAAAACTCTTGGACTTAAAAGTGGGTGGGATCTTAATAATAAATTTTCAGCTCGGTAGGTTAAGGTTATTTTTTTTTATTTTTGGCATAGGTATATCCTGCACATAAAAATCGCTTATTTTATATTAGAAATCAAAAAAGTGATAGATATTCGTACAAACCGACAATAGTCGGACGAATAATATATTTTTATTCATACGATTACCGGATGACTAGCAACAGCCTATTTATAAGTGTTCCATTTTAGATTTTATTGTGCTACGGAAGACTAAAGGTAGGCTATAGTGTACTACGCCGGCCAAATACTGGTTTGGGAACAACCAAGTTTCCTTACAATTTTTCCCTTTTTTCCTTCTCCGTTACAAATATTCAAACTTGAAAATACCAGCACTGTGAATCCTGGGATTTGAATTCGCTACACTCGTTTTCCCAAGCAAGCGCGGTAGGTAACAATTACCACTAAGTTACCACAGCTTATTTAAGAAAAGTCGGTTCTAGTAAATTCAAATATACTTGAACTTTGAAAAACAAATTAACAAACACTTCAGTGTAATATTATAGGGCAAATTGAAAAACTTACGGCCGCCAACTCCATACCCACGTTAAAAAGTAATCAAACTTGACACCTATTTATAGGGGCTCGTGAACACACAATATTGAACAGCCATGAATAAAAATAACGTATTTCAATATTCGAGCGATGGAAATGTATAAGAGGAGCGTCAACGGTGACTTTTAATTTTGAGAGCATAAATAATAAGTATGTTATATCTTTGGTTCGTAAATAATAATAATAAATATCGATTAATGCTTGTCTGAGATAAATAAATAAGTGTTTTCTAGGTAATTTCATTATTTAAATTGGAATCATCTTCGGACTATATGTACATGTGAATGAATCGATAGCGGATGTTTAATTATTAAATAAATGGTGTTATATACATTATACATACATATTTACGTATATATTTATATAGCATGTACACCTCACTTCTTAGTGAGACAGACAGACTGTTATTTACATTTAGACATTATAAATATTGGTGCGAGTAATAAGTTAATAGTTACTACTACATAAAGTTTAGTTTAAATCTGTACAGTAGGTTTTGTGTGAAAAGAATAAACATATAAAGAAATAAACATTAATTTCAACAACTATTATTTTGTATATTATTTAATAAACTATATTATTTAATAATAAATATGTAACAATAATTATTACAAAATATTTCTTCTATAGATTTCGCTTTATTACGATTTTATTATATGTAATGTGAATGTACTGTACATGTCACTATGTTATTGACTGAAAGATTACTGCTTCATCTTTGCTTTTCCGTAGAAATAAATAGATATCGAAACTTATATAATGTTAGTTAGTTGGACATGCTTGGAGAAAAATGTTAATGTCTCCGATTTCCTTTATTAATGTTTTTTTTTATTTAATAACAATATTATAAAATTAAAATTAAATAAATATACATTCTCCTAAAGTTGTAATGCCTTGCTTTTACTATTTCTTCGCAAGTTTGAAAATTTTTCTTTCTGAACCTGCAAGCTCTACATGCTTTAAAATTATAACTGTAAAGAAGAGTTTTACTACAAAAAAAATATTGACTTTGACACTGACCATACTATTATTTAAATATTGAATCTATCACCAATAATGCCAATAGGTGTTAATTTATATAGGATACAGTGTATAGCCTTCATCGTAATATAGCTTTTTACACGCTTTTTATTAGCTTCACCTGTATGTATGTTTGTATGTTTGTTTGTAACCGACTTCTTTGGGCGCGATTTTGACCCACTTTAAACGGCCAGATTTCGTTCAAACTTTGTAGATTTATTGAGGACAGATGACAATACACTAATTTGATAAAATTATTCCATTTTTCAATTTGCAAAATATGATTTTTTGCTAGAAAAAGTAGAAAATAAATAATAGTTTAAAAAAACTAAAAAACACGCTTTTTATAGAAAACCGAACTAAAAAATAGAAAATAAAATTTTATTTAAAAAAAAAGAGTGGGGTGCTTTTTAAGATATTATCGAAATGATAATGACACCATGCACCCCACGCTTTTTTTTAAATAAAATTTTATTTTTAATTTTACACACTGTGAAATGTGACTCAGTTTACCACTTAATTATAGGAATTATTTTTAGTTGTCAAGGGTATACAACTTTCTGTAAAGCTGGTATATGTACATTATAACTATCATATATATAAAAATCTCGTATCACAGTGTTTGTTATTGAACTCCTCCAAAACGGCTAGGTCGATTTTTATGAAGTTTGTTCTGTATATTTGGTAGGTCTGAAAATGACTCCTTTTTATTCTGCTAGGTGGTAAGGGTGGCCTTCTCTAGATTTTAAATTTATTATTTTTAAACCAAATTTTTATTATTTTTTTAAGATTTGGTATCATAAAGCACTTATAACCCTATTTTAATAGTGATTAGAACGCGGGCGAAGCCTTAGAAACTGCTAGTATATTATATTTTATCAATACACATAGTGTATGGAAATAGGAATTTAGATTAGATTTGTTCCTATAGAAAACGAATATTTGTTTCTAAGCAGAATGTAAGTGGTTGATGTCACTTCATTATTTTGAGTTGAAAAAAATATAATCCGTTAATCTTAATACATACCTAATTAATAATTAATCCTAGAATTCGTGTAAATGGCCTAATATTTAAAGTGTTCACATATTGCATCAGTTGTTTGTAACGTGCCTACTAAAAAGGTGAAGGCCGGCAACATGACACTACTTAGTGCACAAAA
Organism: Boloria selene; assembly: GCA_905231865.2. Lineage (NCBI taxonomy): Eukaryota > Metazoa > Arthropoda > Insecta > Lepidoptera > Nymphalidae > Boloria > Boloria selene. The sequence goes on along the minus strand of HG993140.1, from coordinate 12,587,876 downwards.
TATTAGAAAGTCTAGGCTTTGCCTTATTTAGACAATTAGGGTATATGTTAAATTCGCAACAGTTGATAGCATACGAGATATACTTACGTAAACTGGCACTAGCGGCTCGAGTAGTTTATAAATAACGGATTTTCGTACAAACACGTTTTGTAATCGTTTTATGTTTTTTCGAAAAGTCTTTAAAAAAATATTGTTGGGACATTAACACACAGCACCATCTGTTATCAGCTACGAGGCTTGTGTTACGGATACCAGAAAGTTGATATACTACACATATAACTTTAAATAAACACTTCTTGAATACCTATGACTGGTGTACAATTTATATTGCTAGTACAACCGTGTTCATCACACAAATAAAATCTATCTCTTCTTCTAGAAGGTATCTTGTTACCAAATTTCATTTTTGTAGCGTTTATGTTTTATGAGTAACGAAGAAGCGATATCTTGATTTTATAGGGTAGTAGTATATTGGTAGTGCCATGCTTGTTACCTTCGGGTAGCAACCGAATGGGCCGGCACGCCCCGTATAGTTCATTAGTACCACTCTCTCACAGAAGACCGGCGTGAAGTGGCAGCTATGCTGTCGCGTTTCGTCCGGTTCTCCCTCTTTCCTTCATCCTCCGCCTTCGTTCCCCCCTCCCTCCCACTTCCCTCCCTCCTCCATCCCTCCCTTTCCTGAAAGGCCGGCAACGCATCTGCAAGCCTGGCTTGCAGATGTCCATGGGCGGAGGTGATCACTTCCCATCAGGTGAGCCTCCTGCCCGTTTGCCACCTTTTTACCATAAAAAAAAATATTACAAGCTTTTTCCTTTACAAATATTTAAAGTACCGAAATAATACATTAAATTAATAAAACCATTCTAAAGGTGTTTTAAGAGAAACTATTATTAGGTATAATGACATAAATAACATGCGTTCAATCGTCTTTATTAATAAATGTCATGTATTTTTGGATATTCAAAAATAATCAAGATACTCTTATTACTTCTTACAAGCTCTATTTTTTCACAAGTTACTACTCAAGTTTTAGCCGAAAAAATTATGTATAATTAGTTGACGACATGTTTGGCTCAGTTGGTAGTGACCCTACCTTCTGCGCCAGCGGTCGCGGGTTCGAGTCCCGCTGGGGGCATTCATTTGTTGAGCACGAATGTTTGTACTCCAGTCATGGGTGTTAATATTTATTATATGTATGTATTTAAACTTATATATGTGTAGTACATCAACTATCTGGTATTCGTAACACGCTGTTGTAAAAATGTTAGTGAAGGAGCAGGAATATTCTGTAAAATTGAAACAACATGGAAAATAATCTTCTATGCAATGCATATCGTAACAGAGTTTCGTGGGTTTCTCGTTTCTACGGCTGAAATGTCAATCATAAATAAGTTGTAATTTTCCCTCAATTATAACAAAGAACTAACCTTTTTTATAGATTTAAAAGCTTAAAAATGTTCAGATGTTATTTTTATTTATTATATCCTTTTTCTCACTTCTTAATATTCATAAAACGCCACAAGTCACAACAGATTGTTAAAAATGCAAAGACTTAAGTAAAAAGCCGCCATCTTAGCTGTCGTCGCTTCTAACGAAGGAGATACTTACTTATAAAGTAGCAAGTTTTCATACGGAAAAATGGTTTAACATGAAACATCCATTTTAACCGCCTTTGGAAAAAGAAGTGGCATTATTCGATATGTATATTATTTTACTTTTTTCTAAGGTATTCCATACAACGATATTCAATATAATAATATATAGAATATATTATGTTCTAATATTCTAAAAATAATAAGAAATATTCCTTTTAAGTAAATAATAAAAAGAACATATTGCATACTATTACTAATTGATGAACTTATTATCTTAATCAAAACTGAAGAATTTATTTAGATATGGATATATTATGAAATAAATTAATTTGTGTGATACCTGCTCACATATTATGAAGATTTGTTTTGCTTACTCTAAAAAATATCTGACTTTTGTAAATAAATCTTTAAAATTTTGTGAAAATGCATTTCTTTAGTTTCTTGTAACTTTCTGTTGCATTTTGTAGACTTTCTATCGAAGTTAATAGGGAGTTGCACAACCGATGGTGGAAAATTAGTTTTAATGTGGTTCTGTAGTTTGCCATTTTATTAAATTTCTTACCGTTTTAAAAATAATTTTAAGAAAATTCTTCGCCTCACCATAATAAAGTACGGAACCTCCCTTGACACATGTTCAATTCATATTTGTGTAAACCATAATATTGTGAAATTAAGTTGCTATGCCTTTTTAACAAAAAAAATATCTTATAAAATATTTCTTATGGATACAGTGATTCGTTTTAGTTTACTCATAATTTTTAATATTGAAATTTGTTGAAGCGATTGAGTGTAGAAATCAATTTACTGTGTACCTACATACGCGTGTTTTACTTACGCCATGTGTATATATTTTAATGTACGTAACTGACTTATGAAGGTGCGTTCGTAGATATTATTTATTTATTTTTGCGCGTTAGGGAAACAATATAAGAAATATTTTATTACCAGTGCGATTAGAGTTGCCAGGTCTAAAAAAAGAAAAGGCGGACATAAGTTCACATTTAGCTGGATATTTTGTCGTGAAAGCCTGAGCTACTAGATTTTAAAACAAGAAAATAATACTTTTATTTGTGTATTTATTGCTGTTATTGAACTGAAACAAACTCTGCCAAACGCCGGGCAAGTCGGACACGATTGTAAAAAACCTGGCAACCCTAGATGCTACTGATGAAAGTCTACTTACTCTGCCAGCGGGCGCGGGTTCAAGTCCCGCTGGAAGCATTCATAATATGTTTTTTTTTTTTTTTTTTTTTATGTTAAAAAGGGGGCAAACGGGCAGGAGGCTCACCTGATGGGAAGTGATCACCTCCGCCCATGGACATCTGCAAGCTAGGCTTGCAGATGCGTTGCCGGCCTTTCAGGAAAGGAAGGGATGGAGGAGGGAGGGAAGTGGGAGGAAGGGGGGAACGAAGGCGGAGGATGAAGGGAAGAGGGAGGGGGGAAGGAGAGTGGGCCTCCCGGACTCTCACTCACCGGACGAAACGCGACAGCATAGCTGCCACTTCACGCCGGTCTTCTGTGAGAGAGTGGTACTAATGAACTATACGGGACGTGCCGGCCCATTCGGTTGCTACCCGAAGGTAACAAGCATGGCACTACCACTTGAAATTATTTAAAGTTATATACATTATACATATGTGTAGTGTATCAAATATATACTATTTGTAATGCAAGCCTCGTAGCTTACCACTGAACTAAATGGCGCTGTGTGTAATAATGTTTAAATATATTAATATTTATTTTTATTACCCTTATAATATTGACATCAAAGGAAAGGGCTTGATGAGCGAAACACAATAACGAAGTGACGTTACGATAAATACAATATGGTCGTCGCAAAATGAAGATTTAACTTAAGACTACTAAGCTCAACTAACTCGGTCCAGCCCTTTAACGTATTCAGGTAACAAAAAGACACACACATATACAAAGTTTTGCATTTATCCTTGTAATAGAAGTCCAATTATACTTTTATAGTTATATATAAATTATTATAAAAGTTATAAAGTATTTATTACTAATATATTCTAGTGCTCTAAGGTATTTGATAGACAATGCTGGCAGTACGGCTCGCTGTTCATACGAAACGAGATTAAAAAGTGGTATAAAGTAAACGGGGTCGCAAACTCGCAATACTCCGTTCCAATGCTAGCAACAGATGCAATACGTTCAGCGCAATCGAGTGCAATTTATTCTCGTATCCGACTAATGTTTATCCACTTCGTTCTTAACTCCAATATATTGGGATTTATAATAATTCTAAGCTAGAAAATTAAGGATTTAAAGAAGATTACTATATTATACATAGTAAAATTAAAATATTATTTTTGAGTAAAAATATAAGTAAATTTTCTTAGGTTTACGCGAATGTTTGACATTATAAATGAAACTATCTTTTCGGATTTTGTCGCGGATTTATTATGATTTTTGGTTCCCGACTTTTCGAATGCTTTACAGCAATCATGGTCACGGGAGAGACTAAGGTATTAGACGTCTCAGGGGGTTATATACTTGTTACAGACAGTGCCTACCCACAATTTTTTATATTTGTAAAAACAAAATCCGAAAAGATAGTTTCATTTATAATATAAGTAAATTATAAGATTTATTAGAAATTAGGGCAAATTATTATTAAAACATCCTTTTATTTCCATCATATTTGTAAAATGGCTCTAAAATACGAAAAATATTATGATTGATAGACATAATAAGAGTCCTGTTTAGTGTTTATTAAGTAAATGTGGTAAAAAATAAGATTTTCTAAAAAAATATTGGTAAGAGATTAGATTTTTAATTGTCAGCTTTAGATATCTAATGATACAGTGGTAGCCATGTGGTGACGCGCTTGCTTGGGTAACCAGGTAATGCGAGGTTAAATCCGGATCTAGCACCTCTTGACATTTTCAATTCTAACTTGATTACCACTTGTCTTATGGTGAAGGAAAACATCGTGAAGAAACCTGCATGCCTAAGAGAACTAACTGATCAAGTTTCCGAAAGACATGCCAAACAAGACATGGTAGACTATGACTTGATCCCCTCGTATGAATGAGGTCCATGCCCAGCCGTGGGACGTTTGATACAGATATCTAATAAAGTATTCACTTCTTAAAGGTCACATACCGCGATTCTGCTGAGACTGATTTAGCAAAAACCTCCAGAAAAATATTCTTGACAACTAAACACAAAACAAATGCGGCAATTAATAAACCCTTTCAGTTCTATAGCTTTATAAAAAATAATATTTTAGACGCACCTACATTAGCCGAACGGTGTGCATAAAGCAAAAGTAAATCGGCAAGGCCGTCCAAGGCAGGCCGGCTCGCACGTGGGAACGCGCTCACACCTTATCATTATTTCTGACAATCTCCACTTTAGCATTATTTTTAGTGCATTCATGAAACATTCATACTTTGAAAGTATTAGATGTAAATTAAAAAAATTAAAAATTTGTAAGAATCGAATTTTTTCAACAAAAACAACGTTTTCCCCTTATATTATACATATTTAGTATTTGAAGTAAATTTAACGTGTTCTAAAAACAATAGTATCGCGCAAATATTGTTCAACTAAATTTGGTAGTGTTTAATTTTCTCAGTCCAAACATTTGTTCTTACTTCTTAGCAACATACTGCTAAGTACTATAATCCACACAACTATCTAGTTCTTGAATAAAACCATTGCTCAATACAAGTTCTGATAACCTTGATAATAAAAACACTTCTCACTGTACTTCTTATCTACTTCGCAATAAATATCAACTTAATAAAATTTTAGTGTTTATTATTTAAATTATCTAGTAATTGCAAAACGTTATTATTAACGATGTATGAGCCGATGACCTATGGACTTACTAGTTTTAAAATTTGCAATCATATTATTCCTCAAATGGAGTAAGTGGCAACTCCTAATGTGGCTTAAAATGGTGATATTATATGGAAAATAAGTACGTATTACATACAAGTAGGTACTTTACTAAATTTACTCGAATATTAGGTATTATAAATAGATGGGAGAGAATAATGTACATATAAACATCACTAGGATTGCTGTAGAGCATTCGCAAGGTTAGGAACCAAAATCGAAATTAATTCCCAAAAGACATTTTTTAAGTAGGTATTGCGCATTATCTGTACCTATATATAAAAAATTTATATTTAAAATTCCGTTGGTCATGGAAACAAATATTAAGAAAATAGCGAAGAAAAAAGAAATTGAATACTGCTCGCTTTTAACCTACCTCGAGACGAAACCGATCGAACGAGTGTGAGCCCTTAATATATGATAATCTACACATAACACAAACTAACTAAATAAACTACTGAACATTCAGCATATTAAAAACTCATTTGAGCAAATATAGGCGCATTGTAAAACATGTTTTGTATTGACTTTTATAATATTGAAAAGATAAGAAAAAAATAAAAAAAATATACTGATTTTATGATAGCAAAATGACCAAACCATTACCAGTCCGACTGGCCCTATATGACAAACCAAGTAGTAATATGAAATATATGTTATAACGTATATTAAATGCAATTATTGTAAGGTGTGGCCTATACCGAGTGTCCATGACTTAGTGCGAAAAGACAATTTAATTTGCTGCAAAGCGGTTGAGTCTACAATCAGTTAACAATAATATTAAATAGATGCTTTGTCTTTAGCTTGTAAACAAGGAAATGCAATTTGACTATAAAAGTTGAAATTAATAGCAGGCATTTTATTTATACGATTATTCCTGGGGCAATAACATTTGTTTCTGTGTGAATAGGGCTTTGTTTCTCATATTTAAGCAAATTTTGAATTAGATAGAGCTGTAAGCATAATTTCATTCTCTAATTATTGTTGTCATTTAGGTGTGAAGTTCATGCCAATATTTGTTCAAAAAGTAATTTGCTCGTATATTCATGTAAGACGCTTTTTAACCGACTTCAAAAAAGGAGGAGGTTATTTACCAAAGTATATTGTGGACAGAGCAGGTTGTTATTCTAATTGGAGCTACCTTCAGAATTATACCTACATACGTGTATGTATTTAAGACGTTGATAATATTTCTACAGCTTTGTTGCTTAGTACCTAGCTTAAGCTTAGTCGTAACATTTAAACCCTATATCGAATTTAAGTAATTTAATGTTCAACTTAGTCAAGGTGTGCCCTATTAATCATCAACATACATCAACAGCTAATAATTATAGTAATTCGCAGATAAGTGCCTAAATTAAGTTTTTACATACTAAGCAAAATATGTATAAGAAATTAATAAATGAATAGCATATGGCGACGAAAGCATTGGCGTTATAAAGAAATCATGAAAAGCACTTAACTTATAAATATGTGAGAATTTGTCACTAATTTCATATCTTATGCCAACAGACACTCTGCAATCAGAGTTTTTAGACATTTTATAAATTTATTATACTATATTTTTTTTTATTATACTATACGAGTATATGGTGTATAAAATGTATGTTTTGATATTATTAGGACTCAAGAGTGGGATGTTAAAAAGTTACACATGTATAATATTCATTATGTTTTTTTAATAAAATGGGACCTAGTTAACAGACAGAGTTGCTCTAGCTTCTGGTATCAACAGGCCCACTAACTTTTTCGTAGATAACCTATCATTTACATCATTACTATCCGGTCTTATATCAGATTCATCCAATTCATTTGCATTCATACTTATTGAATTTGTTAAGTTTTCCATTTTAAATACTCTAGAAGAATTAATAGGCGTTGTTGAATCATATGTAAATGATGTGTTATTACTACTGTTTGTTTGTAATGTTATGTTAAAATCTGAAGTCACGTTTTCACTTCGGCTTACGCTCTTTACAGTATTATTTAAAAAATTAAGAGCACATCCATTTCCGTTGCATATATCCGTAGCGTTTTCTAACTCACTATACGATATTTTGGTCGTTATTTCGTTGTTATAGTCCGTATATGGATCTTTACTATTTGTTTGAAAACTTTTAGCAATTTCAATTAAATTTCCAATATATTTGACTGTTAGTATTTCATTTTCTTTTAATTCAATTATAGTTTTATTATAATTGTAGCCATTAGTCAAATTTAACTTTATTTTTAGCGTATCTTCATTTTTATATTTTCTAAATATGTTTGCATTATTATTATTAGAAATTTCAAACTCAATACGTGGGTGGCTGTCTTGTTTGTTTAAATTAAGCAACAGTGATAAGAAGTAACTATCATTAACCTTTGTTTTGTCACTTATTGACCTTCTAAAGCCTTTTACCGGAAGTTTCATAGCTTGTGTAGTTTTAGACTCATCGTCCTGTTGTATTGAACTATTCCTTACATTATTTTTTGACCATGTCACTACAGTTTTTTCTTTTCCAACAGTTCTCGGTATTTCAGCTCGACGATATGCAGCCGTTGGTGTTGAGAATGTATGGTGTGCTTTAATAACATCGTAGTCAGCTTTTTCGAGGCCAAAAACCACGTTATCATTTGGTTGCTGTGCGTCGTTTGGATATAAAACATCTTCCTGTATAAATCAAATGTTAAAACTTTCAAATAAAGAACTAAATACTACCTACAATTATAGATTTAACATCAATAATATCTAGACACGATATCTAAATATAAAAACTCTACAATCTACGTTCCTTTTAACTTTATTTAATTTTTTATTTTTATTATACTAGGGAAACATACAGTGTAGTATTACATTAAATTCGTTATAAATATAACGAAAATAATAAACCAGCAAAGTTTCCACTTATAGATGCTACATAAGTTAGAGACAAGTATGATAAAATAAATTAACAAAATGGCAAATTAATCTACATAGATAATAATGATGATAATATGGCTATAGACTATTTCAGCTAAAACTACAGTTACAAAATTAGTTTAAGCTCACAACTCCAAATTTTCTAGCTCTATACGTATCAGGTTTTATTCGGGGAGGGTTGACCGTTGTGATCAAATAACTGAATGTACAAAATATGGCCATTAACATAACGGAAAATGCAATAACAAGAAGACTGCCTTTCGGCATGACTATAAAATAAGACTGACTATAGAATAAATGTAATTAGATTTGTTTGTATAGATAATTCTATCCAAAATAAAAGTGACATATCATATCATAGATGCTTCACAGATGCATATATAGAACGTTTAAAAACCTACGAAATATAATGTTGTCCTTGGGATAAATAATTTTGTTTCGTTACATTTCAGATAATCTTATTTGAATATAAATCAAAATTAAATCAAATCAAATTACACTTTATTCAAATAAATTTTTACAAGCACCTTTAATCTTCAATTTTACATTTTCAAACTTTTAACTTTTAATGGACGTGCCGTAAGGACTCTACCATAATATACAAATTAAAGATGTTGGTAAATTAACTTATTATGGTAAAAATTCGATGGATAGTATCTACTGACTAGTTAGTTAATGTTAAGGAAAAAAATAATAATAAGTATCTGAATGATTGATATTAATTTCAACTCACGTTACATCTACACGCTTAAGAGAAAGTGTTGAGGTAGCGACAGACAGACAGTTAACAGCGTAATCCTATGTTCTTTTTTCCTATTAATCTATAGAGCCTAAAACTGACTTTGACGACACGTTTGGCTCAGCTGGCTCGTTTGGCATTCATTTGTTGATCACGAATGTTAGTACTCCAGTAATGGGTTATGACGATGAAAAAGTGTAAAAAAACAGTGTGTCTGTAGATAAGTGCACAAATCTTTTTGTAATTTGTAGTATTTTTGACTAGGTTTAGTTAAAGATAAATCATAGTAATTAAAATAAAAGTAAGTAACTTAAAGTATTTTTAAATTAAGTAAGTAAAAACGCCAATAATTATTATTGAGGAGACATTTTGCTTTTCATAATTCATTGCAATAACACGCTTCACGACTTATATTCAAAAAAAACAACGTCGATTACCTTTATTTCGTGCAAGAAGGTAGTAATAAAACTCGGTTAAATTCTTAATAACATTTTTTAATTAACAATTAGTACAAGGGCATTAAAATAAAAATTAAGTATATTTATTATGTAATTACGGTTAAAACATTAAAACTTAAAATCTTATGTTACTTAGGTTACGCCTTGACTTGTTTGAAAGTACGTTTTCGACATCGATGTATAGATCGGGCGGCTGTGAATTAATTTATCATATTATTATAGGTTACTAAGTACTTGATATCTTAATATGTTATTGTTGTTTCTTAAATAAAGCTAACTATTTAGACATATGCTGAATATAAAGAGATAACACTTTGGCTTAAAGTAAAACAAAATTAAACATAATAATATTGCATATTCAACACAGCTCTAATTTAGTCTTTGAAGAAAATTACTGTGAAAGACGGATGACTAAATTTTACGGTTTTTTTCGTAAACAATAGCTTACGGAACGTAATGATAATTACACAGGGGAAGCATTACAAAAATTTGCTTCACATCATAAAAAATACCGAAGGGCCACTAACTTTTTCTACCTTTATCGAGTATGTGTGAAATTAAAGGAGGTTTTACTTTGTAAAATTGTGCTCAACAAGCACGTTTTGAAGCAAAAAAATGCCGTAATAAATTATTAATCTATGTAATTACAAGTAAGAAGTTTCCCTTACAAATATGTCACTTCACTCACTAATAATAACGCTAATATGAATATCCCACCTAAAAGTTAGTTGCTAAGGGTGAGAATTAAAAAAATAAGCGAACATTACATTAATAAAACACCAAGTTCAATTGTCGATTAACCTTAATTTTTTAATTAATTTTATTAAATTAAGGGAAGTTTCCAAAAACTTAAGTAGAAAATACGATAAGAGTTTATGGAATAGTACGCATAAAAATGTCATCAATATTCAGGCATTGTCATCAAATTTAAATCTGGACTTACCTTTAAATTTTTAAATGCTCTGAAAAATGTAAAATATGGATAACTAACGAGTATTATATTTCTTTCAGCTTCATGAAATATCAGTGCTTTGTTAGATAACTCCATCAAGCCCGGGTCGACCACCGTCATTAAATATATCAATGTTGAAAACAAAGCCAAAGTTAAACAAGAATAAATTAGGAAGTACAGAAGTAATTTCATTTTTTGCTTATTCTCCCTTTAGGTCTATAATTAAATTAATATTTCGATTTATCATATAAGAAAAAAATTGTGTGCTTTTAATTAATGTAAATGACATTTACAGAGTACTCTGCCATATTGCACTTTTTTATTTTTTTATTCTCATAAAGAGCCCATTTACAATACATACAGCCTACAGGTGAAGCCACGAAACTAGAAAAATACATAGGTACATAGATAAGGATAAAGATTGATCTTTTAAAAATAACTTATAGTTGCTGTATTAATTAATTAGATATTTCTACAATTTTACTATAACAGAATATTCTTCTATTAGTTTTTATTATCTGTTGAAAATTAATGCCGCTTTCATATCTGATATTTCAATGTTTCAAATGAAAATAAAAAAAATGCCAGCAATTATTTGCATTTGACGTTTGCGAAAATAATATTTCAAAGATGAATTTATAATATTTTTATTGTGAAGAAAGTATAACATTTTGTAAAGAAAATAAAACAGTAAGTTTCATTTAGTATTATTTGTAACATATACTTAGGTTTTATAGTAAAGTAGTAGGCACATAGTACATACTACACATTGATAGAGTACCTATCATTTTTAAGTTACAGTGCTCCTATTCTTAACTAATTATACTCCACAATAATATATAGATAGATAGATAGATATATTATATTTCTATTATATGTCTAGAAAGAATCTAGAATCTGTTGTTACATAATAATAATTTATTGAAATTGCCTTATCTGTCTAAATTCGGGCGCACGAGCATGTTATTTTTACATAAATATTCTTTCAAACATTGGAACAATTATAATATTGTGGCCTGTTGAAATAATTTAAATAAACCCTAATTTAAAAATTAAATGTTATAAATTAACTGACAAGATTTATCATTTTAGCCATGACAAAAGATACCGACAGCAACACGGATTCAGAAGCTTCATCGATACAGTCGCGAAAGTTTCACAAGCTCACAGCCATACTTTGCCCGACTATTTGTGCACTTTTCCTTATTTCTGTTATTGCGCTATCATTCATAGGAACTAAGTTGGCGTACGATCGGTTTCCATTTGAAACGACAAATCACCGCATGTCACGAAGTTATAAATATTCCAATATCCAATTTCCATGAAAATTAAAAAGGTTTTATTTATACAGTAGTCAATTTGTATTTTGAGTATATTTCTTAATTATAACTTTAAATATATTATTTAATGCCTTTAACTATTTGGGTGTCCATGTTTCTTGTATTCTTAACACTTCTATATAAATAAAAAAGAATTTGGTCTGGTAAGTATGTTTTTGAGCTTATTTGTTCAAAGCGTTTCTACCAAATTTTATCTAAACCCTAAAAAGATACAAAAATATATTTTTATCTTTATAATAGTAGAATAGATTATATAGATGAAGCCTCATACAATTTACTTAAAAAATATGTCAAAATGTAGAATTGCAATCAAAAATTCACATGTATGGAACTGGTACATTTTTTTACAAAAGCATGCGAAAATTATATTTTAAATGAAATACAACTCATTGAAATACATTTAATTAAATACACAATGATTTATAATAATACTAGAGACTCGTCCTCTCTCCACTCGAGTTTTTCCCTACTCCCTAGGAAGAAGAACGTTATAACGGACTTTCAGAAACGTAATATTTTTCTGCGTCATGCGGTCACAGACAAACAGACAGACAGACAAAAGTCAAAACTACAGATTAAGCCTCGGTAACCATTAAATATCGCCTAAAAGCCACAGAATAAAGAACATGAACATGAACCATTAAATATGACTATTTCAATAAGTTTTCCAAAAAATATATAATGTGCAGATTCGACTGAGTTAGAATTTTATTACATGTACTTACCGATTAACATTTTAGTATTAGTTTGCATCATAGATTAATAATAATGGTTTGCGATTTAACGACATCTATTATCTACTCAAGCAAACAAATATAATACGCTACGAAGAATTATAGTTGACCAATTTATGTATTAAGTGGCGTTAGAGAAGAAAAGTACATAATCACTTTAAACGTGAATTATATATTACTATTTTTTGTTGATGTTTTTTTTTATTTTCTGGAATTAATAATACAATTAATAATTAAGCAGAGAGTAAACAAAAACTTCCTCAATATTTGCAATAAGCGCCACCTAGTAATAAACGTATACAGCATGTGAGATTTTTTCATAACTATTTTCTGTAAGGTACTGTAGATGGCGCTACTATAACGATAAAGTTACCAGCCTATTTTAAAAAAAAAAAGAAAATTCTAAACATTTTCAAAGTTTGCACAAATTATAAACTTACTTTTGTTAGTGAAAAAAATTAATTTTAAATATTTGTAAATGAAATATTTTATACATATTATTTTTTTTAAACTTGCAATACAAATTTATGACAGAATACAGATGACAGGGGCATATATCTTAGTACTAATAATTTGGAAACTAATATTGACGAAGATGCCAACTTTATAACACAGATGGCAGGCTAAGCTTCAATTGCACGAACTAGATGTCACTACTGAGTTCTGAGAGCTAAATGTAAAATAAGATGAATTTTAAATTTTTAAATGTCCGGTCCCGGGTCCGCCATTAATGATACATGTATCTTGAACAATGAACAGTGTGATATTTTAGAAATCTATAATTTTCCCCGAACTATGTGCTGATTATTGTATTTTATCGTTGAGTTGAGCTTATGTTCCTGCAATAAATTCATATGACTGTGATCTTAATATATCGTAATTTCGTAGTTAGTAAAACTGAGTTAGGACTCGTTTCTGCCATTTTTTTGTTGCATGATTTTTTCATTTTTTGTGTGCTCATCAAGAAGTTCAAGGCCCAGTTATGCCATCAGATCAGACAAGCAATGCTGCGTTCCTGGATGTAAGGAGACTGAAGGTACCTATGTCAGATATATGAACTACTTTTTCAACTCCCTATAAAACCCGAAGTTTAGAACTTCATAAAAGTTTACCTTAAATAGTTATAGCTGCTAACTTACTGCACCTACAGCTTATTTTAAATTTATTTTAAAAAACACCTAAAATTATTGAATTTAGCTGTTTTCCTATATTTTTGCATTAATTGTTACAAGTCATGATTATGATTGTTATGGTATGACGTAGGTACTCTATTTCTATCTTATTTAGTTTATTTCTATTCATATTTTCATGATCCAATCCATAATAATTATATATTAAGATATTAAAATCAATTAAAAACAACAAACCTTAACTTGATTGCTGTATAGCATTTGAAACGTCAGGAAACAAAAATCAAGATAAATCTGCGACAAAATCCTGTAGTCTTAATTCATTACTTTTCATGTGTCTTTTGTATTTGTCTTTAATATTAAGCAAATATAATAAAATAGTAGTAAAAAGTTCCCAATTTTAAGGGCTTCAACTTTATTTATTTTAGGTGTTTGTCAAGTTCTTCATCTATTCCCAAACCCAGAAAAGGACATATAGAGTTACAACATGTGATTCAATGCAATTGGCAGAGATCTTGTGGGCATGGAGAATGAGAGCATATTTAAGTATTGCCATGTGTGTAGGTGTAGCACACATTTTGAACTAAAATACCTATGTCGCTACAACAGAATTAGTAAGAATGCTGTACCAACATTAAATTGTGCCAGGTGATATGTTTATACTTCTATACTAATATTAAGAGAGTTTTGTTGTATATCATGTAAACCCCACTCTAAAAATTTAGATGAGGACTCTGGAAATTATTTTTTTGTGAGAGAAATCAGAAACTCTACTGGAATCTGTTGTTCCACCTAGCTGGAGGAAGGCCTACACTATGTTTTCTGAGCCGTGGTCTCCACTTTAGAGCCATTCTAATTCTAATAATAATATAAATCTACATAGTTTTTTAAAATTGTGTACTTTTTTTTCACCACCATGCACACTGAAAAGGAAGCCATTGGAACTAATTCAAGACCAGTCACTACCAATAACATCATCACGTATTTATACTTTTAACTAACCATAGTTTAGAAACTGACTAGTTTCAAACCTTTTCATTGTAGAATATATTTAATTATTGTTTCACAATATTATTAGTATTATTATATAATTTACAATTATTTGTGCCTCGCATTATGTTGTTTGTATTAATGTTCTAATAAGCTTTTCTTTTTAGATCCCAACTATCTCACTAATTATTCGCCACATGCATCTATTGCCAAACAAAAAGAAACTTTTGGTAAGTATAATATTACATTTAACTATAAAAATAATCCACTCAAAAAAAAATGTAAAGAAGTTTTGCAGTCAGATTTTAGATTTTCATTATGATGTGTTAAAGTAACATTTATTGTAAATTACATATATATTATTATTTGCACACCATGGGGCTTCTTATTACATATATACATATCTAAATAAATAAATAATAATCTTATACTTATATGATACATAATAAGTTAAATCTGATGATTAAGGAGAAATTTGTGTTAGAAGGTTTTTTAAAAGAACTTTCTAATTATAATTACTATTTGATTGTTCTAGTAGCAATAACTACCTAGCCTGTAGATAGCGTTTAATTTAAATACTATTAAAATTGTTATTTTGTTTGTTGTTATTGTTACTTTGTGTGTAACAAATTAATTTTCCATGAATACCTTTTGAATATTTGATACAACATCATCAAACAAATCGTTCTAGCTTGGCTTTAATGGTTTTTAATGTATATTACAGATAAGGGAATGCTCCCTGCAGAGTGCAGAGACACTGCTGATCTGCTGCTCTTCATGGACAATATTTTTGATTCAGTAAATGGAAGCCATATAAAAAATAAAAATGCCAAACCTCTTCTTGGTCCAGCTTAACTAAACTCGGTTCATCAAAAAATGTGCTTAGAAGGTATAGCATTATTTAATACTACGTCCTTTATAACTTCTACTTACAAAACAGAAACCATTCTGAGGTACTCAGTCAAGTCACTGAAAGGAATACAATTTTTGCTGAAAAACTTAAAAAAAGATTATAATGTATCATTGTTATGGTTGCGACACCTAAATCAAGACCCCCTTGAAGCAAAGCAAATAGGTGTTTATAATTACTGTGATAAGTACCTGCATTTTAACTAAGTCTTGTTTTTACAGGGGAGCACAGATAGCCGGCGTATCGACGCAAGAATCTTTACTCTAAAGAACCAGAGGAATAGTCAATATATATGAACCAGAAAAATCATGGTAAGCAAGCAAATAATATTTTTAATTCCAAGGTGTTTATCCATTTAGAAATATAGTCGGGGTAGAAATATACTGTGACTAGCACCTGCATTAAAACTACATCTAGATCTATATATCAAATGTGCTTAAAAAAGACAAAGACATAAAAAGTTTGATTTGGGAACCTGCGACCTACTTATTATCAGAAGTAGCAGATGGTTTATTTACTAAGTCTTATTTTTATTTTTACAGGAGAGCTGAGAGCAGTGGGGAAAACTATAATGAAGACTCGGGCAACCGGGGCAATAGATTAATCCCTAAAGTGTTCATTTAAGGATTAATCTGATGCCCCTGTTACCAACATCAACAAACCACATCAATCCAAAGATAAACAAATGTAATAATATAAATAAAATAGTAAAATTTATGTCTTTAATATTAAGCCATATTGACTTGTGCTCATGAAAGAATTCCCTCAGCGGAACTCGAACCCGCGACCGCTGGTATCGCCAGTAGCGTCACTACAAAGTGAGTCGAAATTTTCAACTAAATCTGTCCAGTGGTTTTCGAGTGATTGTAATGTAATTGTAACGGACAAGCAAATTGTAAAAATTCGACCTCTGTATTGTTAAACTTTTTAAACAAAATATTTAATTTATAGATTCAAATAAGTTAGAATTTTGTTAAATGTATGCATACATTTTTCTCATTGTTTCTGTTTTTTTTAATTAGATTTATAAATATTATTTTTCTTTTACTTATTTATTTGTTTTTCTTGTCTTCTGTTTCTTATTTGTTTTTGTTATAATATGTGAAAACTTGATTGGTTTATGTAATGTTTTGTTATTATTTGTTTAATATTGTGCTGTCTATTAATCAGAAAATAGGGGGATAGACATTTTGCACGACACATTTAACGCCTTTAAAAACAAAATTAATTGCTATCTTGAGTAAATTCAATTTTAATGTATTTTTCTTTTCTTTTAATATTGTACTAATCAGATTGCATGCCGTTGTTTTTCTTGTTTAATTTGCTTTGTCTCGTTTTAATTTTTATTTTGTAAAATATAACATAATATCATAGAGTATTAACCATTTTAATTATTTATTCTTAATTGTCGTTGTTATAAAATTTAAATTTAATTATTTTAATTTGTAATTGTAATTAATTAATTATTAAAAAAAATCTAGATTGGAATACTGTTAATACTATTGTGATAGCCTGTAAAAGTAGCAAGTTGTAACTACCTGTAATTAAAAGTACAATTATCATGAGAAATCATATTATATATTATTGGTAGTTCAATAAATAAATAAATAATTGTAGCATATTCCCATAATACAGTTCTCCTCATGCGGTAATAGAGACTACCAGACCTTCTAAATTGACAGAAATATATAATAAGTAATGATTGTTATGTTTATACATAATATGTTTGTTTCTATATTTAAATATTGTTTACTGTAAATGTTTTTTGGTCATAAAATATTGTAATTACCATTATTAGCATGTGTAAAACTAGTGAAACGATGGTAAAGCATTTCTAACTTTGTAAAGTCTACTACTAAGTTAAGTTAGTTGAAGGATAATGTATATATTTGAATTTTATTGTTATAAGATTTATTCATGTTTAAATAAATTATAATACATCATAATATATTTTTTTTATTTTTATCCTTTGCGCCTAAGTAAAAATTTAATATGAACAATAATATGAATATATATATAGCTACGTATATACCCACAAAAATAGTTCCAACTCTATAATCCAGAGGGCGCTTTTTAAGAATTTCCAGTTTCGACGGCGAAGTTTTACCTCTATTTATATATGTAGCAATATACTCTATGACAGATGATAACAAACCGAATTGCCAAATGGGCGGCCGCTGTCGGTGAACAGGGCTGTAGTTCGTGTTTTTAATATTTATCGCTCAATTATAATAGTAAATATATTTTAAGCACCTTAATTACCTCAATATTAGTGTAAGTTCCTGCTCTCTTCTTCCTGTACATTACTTCTGTAAGTATTTTGTAGTATTATTCACTTTAATTTACTAGTATCGATTGTTGGCTGGAAGGCCAATGTCAACCCGATGTTACGGTAAAAAGAATACGTAAAGGTAATTGAGTTTATACATTAATAATTATTGTAAATTATCGTGATGTATGTTCATAGCACACAGTAACAATCATTTTAACTATACCTTTTTAATAGTTTATTAGAATAGTTACGGATATCGATATTATTTATTTTATTTTTATACCATAATGTTGTTATTACTTATGTAATTTTAGTGCATAATCTCAACCATATTATTTTATATCTGGCCTAGCTTAAAGTTACGTTAAAAAGTAAAAATTAGTTAAGTACCTAAGTAATTAATCTTCCCATATATTTTTCGTTGTAATCCTGTGAAATATTATCAATGTTATATTCAATATTATTCCAATCAAATATTTATTGTATTTTGTAAACCTGAAAGTTACATAATATGATGAATACCTATTTTATTTGATTTATCAATGTCTTAAATTAATAACACAAACTGTAGTATATTACAATGTTTCTAAACACCTACCTCACATACTTTGTTGGAAAGAGGCTGGAAATTAAAAAAGTACAAAGCAATATTAATTACAGCGCTTGGCAATCTGCCATTGCTGAGAGCAAGTAAGAGAGAAATAACTAGAGAATATTGTATGACCTTAATGCAAGTGAGAGATTAAGTTTGTTACATAATATGCTAAAACCTCTTTAATGTAATTTAAAGACTTATTTTCTTTAAAATGGGATATTAAGTTAAAATACATGATAAATATATACTTATCACATTACACATTCAAAAATTTAGTAACTAATGATACATCTAATTCCAAATTACCTATCTAAGTTATTGTAGCTATTATGATTATTCTAGTATAAAGTGGCAATAGTGATAACTTTCATTATTCATGTTGTGTTCTTAATCAACAAAAATATGGGTTTAATATATTGTTAGCTTTCTTGACAACTTAATATATTTCTACACTATTAAATATTTTGTTAAAGTAGCAACTTCAAAATTGACAATGAGTTAAATCACAGTAGGTATGCCCAATTTCATTTTATATCACATTCAAATGTGAATTATGTAACTCCTTTTTTTATGTTAGAAAATGCATTTATACATACCATCTGAATGGTTATCACTGACTAGCAGTGAGACTGACATAACTATACAGATGATTAGAGCTTGTTCTATCCACTAAAATCCAACAAAACCTCGACGTGCCGGGATTGCGTACGCAACCACGAAGCCCCGATGGTCTGCCGAAAACACAGCGTAACATACCTAAGAGGTACACAGTACTCCGCTATCAGAAAAATACCTGTAGCAACCTACATGTCACACCCTCGAAGTGGGCCACTTTCTTGTATTGCTTCTTAGCTCTTAAAATACCAACAAGCGCGTGATTATAATTAAGGGTTAAGTAATATATTATGTAGTCAGATTGACTAGAAACGACTGGGGATCAAATTTCATTTAACGTTTTGTCTTGCGTGTTCGCTCAACAGCCGCGATAGTTGAAGTGCTCCTTGGTTTCTTGTGAGATAGAATTATGTTTATGGGTCATCTTAGTTTCTCTCTCACGTTGTAGTTGGTCTTGGTCAATGGGGTAGATGACCAGAGTCACCATACGAGGGTTGGCTGGTGCCAGATGTTGCAAATGGCATTGCGGCCCAGAGCGTACCAAAGCAGCACGTAGGCAGCCGTAATTGTGCTAGCTTGTGTCGATGTTTTAAACTTGTGTCATTGTAAACACACCGTAGTACCTAAAATACCTTAATTTTTAAACGAAGAAAGCACTATAGCAATATAAGAAAATACATTGATAGGTCTAAGGTGTTCATATACTTTATGAAAAAAACAACAAAAACCTACAACTTCTTTGTTCTATGGTTTTTATTACACAGCCATAACTAGATTTTGCGTGCTTTTAAAGCACTACTAGAGTTTTATTAGATTTTAATGATGAAAACGAATTTAATAGCGTTTTTTTAATTAAAATGTATTTATAATAAAACTAGCGACTCGCCCTCGCTTCGCCGTCCCTAGATTTAGAGCGAGTGAAGCCGCGGGTTTCGCTAGTTATACATATTATAAACCTTCCTCTTGAATAATTCTATCTTTTAAAAAAAACCGCATCAAAATCTGTTGCGTAGTTTCAAAGATCTAAGATACATAGGAACGACAGACAGCGGGAAGCTACTTTGTTTTATACTATGTAGTGATAAAATCCATATGATACAAGTTACGCGTAAATAACACGTCGACCATACACGTCATCTTTGTGAACGACTTAGATATTGTACGGTCTACCGTTTACCTATTTACAAAATCTCTTTGTTCGAGTTCATTCGTCCGCTAATTCAGAAATTTTTGGTAAATTCACGCTTACACCTTTCCAATTCGAATTCAATGAAATAATATTTTATCCTAGATCTAAATACAATGCATACCTCTACCGTTATTATGTAAACGCCCTTGCCTGTACCTCCTTTGTTCCGTTGTATCCATGTCATATGAGTTATAAAACGTAATGTCTGTTTATTTTTGTGTAAATTAACAAACAACGATATCAGACTAATATTTTATTTATATTCTACTTGTATTATTTGCAGAAGGATTTTGTATAATGACATTAATGTAACATTCAGCTCTAACTTATCTTTGAATCGATTAATAATAATATAATAAATATTTAGCGCGGGCGAAGCCGCGGGTTCCGCTAGTTAAAATATTTTTTTTTTTAATAAGAGTAGCCTAAGTTACTTCTTATAACATTAGCTATCTGAAAGTGAACGTCCTGTCAAAATCGTTCCAGCCAATTCAGAGATTAGCCAGAACAAACAGACAGAGAGACAAACATTTTAAAACATTGATTTTTTGATGTTAGTACCGTATAGTATACTTTCATAATATTATACATTTAATTAAAAACTTAATTTGAAATTAAAAACAGACACTTTTATTTTATTTATATGTATAGATTTAGCATTTTTAACATTCCGCTGCTGAGCACGAAAATAAAATTGTTTTGAAAACGTTAAATACGAGGGGGATCAAGTCGTAGACAGCCAAGTGTCGGTCAAGTTCGGGTTGGCGGACTTCACATGTCTTTGGAAAACTTAGTAGGTTCTCTCAAAATACACTTATCCTCACGATGTTTTTCTTCATCGTAAGACTTATCGTGTAGGAAATGATTTGCATATGAAAATATTATTGGTGTAAGGTCCAGGATTTGAACCCGCGTCACTCGGTTTCCCAAGCGAGCGTGTTACAACTTTGCTGGCACTGTTAATAAAGCAATACTCCATTGCATTTCTATACTTCTTACTTGATATACGGTAATGATTATAATTTCAATAGTTTGTATGTTTAGTTGTAACTCTTTTATGCTAAAATGGCTAAATGAATTTTTGAAAAACAACTGACTGCGCATCTACGCTACTGCTAACCACCAAAGCAGTTAGCAATTATTTTGATTAACACAAATTCACGCAATTACAATTCTATAAAAATACAAATATTCAATTAATAACATTTTTTTAAGTATGTACATATGAAATATGCGCCTAATTGGTACGTCCTTGCGTCCATCATAAGTCAACAAATTCAATATTGTAGAAGAATCTTAAAGACACTTTAGGTAAATATATTTTAAAATATATTAATGATGAAATAGAATGAAGGCCCAAATCAAGTAAATTATATGGACTTCCCACTTCCCTGCGTATGACCTACTTCGAATCAGATATGACGTTGCCCGTGACGTCACAACTGACACACTGACCCGTTTAAAAGGGGGGATTTCCCATTCAACCCCGCTAGTAGCAATCCGGGGCTATTTTTAGCTCCACAACTCCATTCACCAGGAGTGCATTGAAAGATTGCGCATGTGCGTATTTGTAAAATCCTATTTCGATTCAGATGTAACCTATTAACTACTTTATTTAAAAATAGAATACTACTATATGTTAGAATGTGAATGACATCTCGAAATAACTTTTTTTTTAATTTAATATTCTCTTTGGTTGTTATAGTTTTTTTTTCATTTAAGCTGTGAATATAATTTCTGTATATTATATTATGACGTATGTTTCAAAGAAGGTTATTTTGAAAGACCTATTTTAAGTAATTATAAGTTATAATATTATAAAACTCAAAAATCCGCCAAAAATTTAATTTAAACATTAGCATTTTGACTCCAAATATTTTATACTGTTGATTATACTGGACAATCAAGTTGTAAATATAATTATTTTAACGATGCTTTAATAACATAGACTTAATGATAAATCAATTAAAAATATATTTTTATTTAAAAACCAAAAAAATGACAAATGAGAAAATCTCATTACAGGTAAAAAATATGTAAATAATTATAATAGCTTACACATAATTTAGTTATATTCCACCTGTCACAAATCACTGTAGTTAAAAATACAAAATTATTGTTTTCATCAACTTACATAGAGTCAGCTCTAAAAAATCGATGGACTTAAAATATGCAAAGTTTAGAAATGCAAAAGGAATATATGAGATACTTTTATGCCTAACAGTACAGTAGGTAACTGGGGAACAAGATACGTAATAAACTACATTAGCAAATGTGATTATCGTCATTGTTGAGACTTTTGTTTTTTACATATACTCGTAGGTATGTCGGCTAATGGTTAATCATTGTTGAAAAAAAAACACTACAAAAGGTATTTTGCTGATGGAAACGTTTGTATGATACATACATTTTACACACGTTCTCTTTGTATCTACCTATTTTGCGCCTGCGATTTCGCTCTCGATTTTTCAATTAATTTAAATAGTATGGCTTACACTTAAATTATATTTTTAATAATTTTGGGAAATGCAGTTATGCATACCATATGCTAAATTAAGGGACGGCTGGCCTACGAAAGCAGACAACAACAATTAAGACTGAAGGCTAGCTCCTATGGGCCACTCTGCTATCAGGAAAGTACCAGGTTCAACATGATATTCCAAAGTCGGCCACCTTACAGTGTTTTTCCAGGAATCACGCCTGGCTGTATAGCCCGCCGGAAGCTTAAAAGCTCCTCTACGACAAGATCATGAATCAGAACATCGAGGGTTTGTCTTCTATCTTGAGAGATTCTTTCATTCTCATATTAAATAGCCCCTGCCTATAATTATTTTAAACTAGCGATTTGAACGAAACTATTTGATTCAATTTAGCGCGAGCGATGCCACGGGTTCCGCTAGTGTATTATATAAATAAACCTTTCTCTTGAATCACTCTATCTATTAAAAAAGCTGCATCAAAATCCGTTACGTAGTTTTAAAGATCTTAGCATACATAAGAACAGACAGACAGCGGGAGCGACCGCAATTTTCTTAATTTATTCTTTCATAAGAACCTTATCCTGACAATAACAAACACAACAACAAAAGAATTAGCGAAATCGGTCCAGCCGTTCACGCGTGATGACGTGACTAAGAGAAATAGGGATTCATTTTTTTATATAATATATAGATGAATTTTCTACAATTGCTTAGTCTTTGATATCGGGTAAATGCCTTTATGAGTTCAAGTAGAAATAAATAAGGAATTACAGACAGAAGTTTTTGATAATATTTATACTTTATATGTAGCACATAAAGTGTTTTGTAGTGTTACATGCTTGTTCCAATAGTTCCGGTGATGTCAGAGAACCACGTTTTACTTATCTCGACTAAAATAATCGTTGACGTTTGACTCTAGTTAAAAGCAAAGTTATTCTTGCAAAATAACTTGTGTGTATTTACCTCAAAATATCTACTTACTTAGTTTGGGTAAACCGTAAATAAGTAGTAAATATTTATTAAAACATTTGTTTTAACAATTTAATGGATATAATATACTGCATTTGTTGCATGTCTTACTGTAGGTATCGCAGATAAAGGCTCTCAAGGGCAATGCGTTCATATGTTAAGGCAATCTTTCTAATTATGCCTTATTTTTTTGATAATAATAATACATATATAAACAAGTTGTTACACCCTTTTAACTTTCTTATTTAATCGGTACATCTTCAACTTAGATATATACACGTGTGTTGCTTCTATATATAATGTAGGGAAAACTGGACAAGCAGGCTTTTAATGAAATGATACACTCAAATATAACCATTATACAATTGATACAAAACGCACTTTCCCGTAGTCAATACCATCAGTTAACTGATCATCATTCGGTCACCAGTATCTAGTTGTTAGCGAACTTTCGTAAGAAGTGGTCGCGTCTGTTCATGTGCATACTTAGTTTTTATTATCGTGATAAAATCGTAATAAGTGCGTGAATTTTTCACTTTATAGGACATCACACATTCACACTGGATTTCCAATTTAATGGTATGTAAATTAGATATTTATCTTTACTTTAAAGTTGTAGCCAATTTTCTATTTAGTGAGGTGTCTTTATTATTGCTAATGATAATATTTTAAATAAAATATTATACAATCTTTTAAATTGTATTTTAATCTGTTTTATTATATAATGTTATTTATTTATTTATAATAAATCAAATTATGTCAACTAAAGCAACCTCAATGGTTACGAAAACCTTTGTAGACCTCATGGTCCTTGAATATTATTGTCAGCTTGTGCTCTTTTTAGAAGTTGGAATTCATTATTTAATCTAAAATGGCTGTAATATGAGTCAATGCACACAGAAATATCAAATATTCTACTATGTATCAACCAATTAGCACTTTATACAAATCATCATCTTAAATCGATTCACAAAGGCACATTTTTTGTACTCCATCCGTCGCGGTCCAATCATTTATCTAGGTTTGTAATTTAAAACAACTTGAATGACGAATAAGACTACTATCATTATCATTTTTATACTTAAAATAACTTTTAAGCGATTGTGACCTGTCCTTGACCGGTACATGGATCAATATTCAAAATTTTAAAATTTATAATTAATTAATTACCCCTCCCACCTCTCGACACCCTCGTTCCTCTCTAATTCATTCCTTAGATAGGTACGTTTTAAAGGTAAGTATAGATTTTTCTGAGATGTGATATTTTCCTGCAGTATAAAATATCGTTTATGACAACCCAGATCTATCATTATACCAAACATCACAATCTGTCCAGTGGGTTTCTCTTATTATAGATAAGGTCGAATACCTTATATATATGTACCTTATTTATATACAATTAAGTACCTAAATATTTGATACAAAGTTGTATTTTTAGTATTCCAATGTTTATAACATTTTCTTTATTAATTTCAAAAGTAATGTAGCAAAATTATTTTAACTTTAAAGTAGTCACATCAGTAAAGGACTATCAATTGAAATGCTCTTGCCGTACAACGGATGTGACCAAACGGTAACTCATAACTAAATATGAATACGACTACACACTAGTGAGAATACCAAACAGACTGAAGTCATTCATTGATTCATTTGTCCAATAAAAAAATTATCGACCTCGCTTCACTCTGGTTCGTCCCTATTAACTTTTATCGAGCAAAACCTAATGTTTTTTCTGAAATATAGTAGAAATGACTCCTAATAACTAGTAGTAATTTAATTGTAATATTTCAGGATATTTCAATTCAATTATTATTATTTTTATTATGACTTCAAAGTCTTCCAGTTAATGTTTATTGTTAACAAAGTCGGCACCTATTTTAGGATATACGAGTACGTCATTGTTTATTTTCTTTTCTCGTTATGATTTTTTTTAATGCAACAACTTGCTGGATAAAGACTTAGATGTTTTAAAGGTTAATTAATTGTCATGTTCAGAAATCCTTATTTATAGTTCACTAGCGTGCTGCGTGAGGCAAGCCGCGGGTTCCTCTAGTTTATTATACATACATATAAACCTTCATCTTGAATTGAATCACTATTTATTCATAATAAACTACATCGAAATCGGTTGCATAGTTTTAAAGATCTAAGCATACTTACATAGGGACAGACAGACAGCGGGAATCGACTTTGTTTTATTTTATTACTTAGTGATATAACACATTAAGATATATTATGTCTAAAGATAAGTTTAGTTTTTGTTTAGAAGTGAATTATTAACCTCTTACTTCTTGCTACGTTGAGGTCAGGTACCTCTGACATACATATTACCTACAATCATTTTTAAACGGTTTTGTAGAAGTGGAAATGGGACGGTATACATTGTTTGTTGACTATTTTTTATAAATTATTATTTTTAACTCAAATTTAAAAGTATAATTAAATAGATTATATTCACGATGGCCGACAGTCGGCCAACTGGCCCGGAATGCTGTTCTGCCTACGAGTTCTCAGTGATCTTTTAGAGCTCTACATAGTTTCCTTATTAATGTTATTTATGTCTACATAATATTTAAAAAAAACAACTCAGTTCAAAATGAAAAAACCTAATATTTTTAAGTATTTTGGCGATGTACTAAGCTTTGAAATGAATAAAGCTTCTCTAAAATTATATTAAAATTTATAATTTTTACTTAACCTGATCTATTAAATTTTACTTATGCAACGTCGAAATTATTTTAATGGTGATTATTTCGCCCTACCAAAAGCTTTTTTTTTCTAAAAATTTAAAATTATTATAAAGGGGCATTGATTTAACTCTACGTACATATACACCAAAAACATTAACCGAACTGGATACCTTTCTTTTTAAAATCGTCTAAGTTCCCTTATTAACCTCCAAATACACATTTTTTACTTAAACCATTTATTGTATTACAATAACTTTGTAGTAATTTCAGTTTTGATTACGTAATATACGATAATATTTTGACATCATCAAGTTGTACATACATATTATGTATTATATCAGGATATACAATTATTATTGACTAACTTTATTGTACACAGTAAATATTTATGTATTAAAGAACATAATGTTTTCTGAGCCATAGAATTTTTTTTTTCATTTTATCGCTTCATCAAATCTTGAATGTTATTATGAAAATTTACATTCAAGTAAAAAATGGCCGTTTCAATTTCAACGACAATAAGCGATAAATATTTATAGCTGCGAAACAAATAACAAAGAAATAAATGTAAATTCGAAGCAGTGGTAGACCAGTGGTAACGCGCTCACTTGGAAAATCAAGTGATGCGGGTTCATTACGGGCCAATCATTTCTAACATCATCACCTGTCTTGTCTTACGGTGAAGAAAAACATCGTGAGGAATCCGCCAACCTGCACTTGTCTAGCCTAGTGGACTATGGTCTAATCCCCCCGTATGGAATGAAGGTCTGGCATCTGTGCCCAGAAGCGGGCCAGAAAAGTGAGACTGAATACAAAATATGCTAATTTATTACTTTTTAATTAAATTAATAATTTATTAACATTTTATTGTACTATACGGTAATATTTCTCGCACGTTTATTAAATCATGACCCTCTTTAACCCCCAATGCAAAAAGGATCTAAAAAGTATTTATTATAAAAATCGGCAAAACAAATAAATTAAATTAGGAACTATTATTATGTCCGTCCAAAAGAATTATAATTATTTAGCGGCTGTAGATAAATTAGTAATTCAATAGTTTGTATAAAACATTGTCTCCAAACCCACTATCGGTGTCCGTAACCGTTAATGGCTTGCCATAACGGGTACATGAAATTAGCCTAATTGCAGTTGACTCATGTAACAATGATCAGAAGGTACGACATACGAAAAATATTCTTGCCTATTCTTCTATTGTTTAATGAGAGTAAGAACTTTAGACTAAGGAATATTAAATACAGTGTGTCATAGTACTAAACATAAAGTCAAACATTAATCTAGATTATAAATAAAACTATATTCTCGGATTTTTTCGCAGATATACCTATTTTTATTTTAGGTTACTGAAGAAACTCACTGGGGATCAAAATAAATGTGCGACAAAATCAGATTTTTTTGTAATATTATTAAAAAATACTTGTATGACGACACGCGTGGCGCAGTTTGTAGTGACCCTACTTGCTGCGCAAGCGGTCGCGGGTTCGAGCCCCGCTGGGGGCATATATTTGTTGAGCATGAATGTTTGTACTCCAGTCATGGGTGTTTATATTTATAATATGTATGTATTTAAACTTATATATGTGTAGTATATCAACCATCTAGTATCCATAACACAAGGCTCGTACCTTACCGTGGAACTAGATAGTGCTGTGTGTAAATGTCCCAACATATTTATTTATTTTATTTATTAATTCTATTTAAATATATTCAAATTTTCGTGAAGTAAACTTTAAAGCTTTTGTGTAGGCAAATATGACATAGACCTGTTGATACAATACAATTATAGAGCAAGATTGTAGGTAACACGGATTTATACAAATTTTGAACTTAAAATAAGAAATTAATTATTATTTAATAATTGATTCAATTGTAAGATACAATGTTGCTCCTTTAATATGTAGGTTTAAAGGTAAATATTGATTTCATTCACAATTTAAAAGGTGTGGTTGGTTACATAAATATAATCCCGCGAGTATAAACACGATGCATGTTCAGTGGACTGCGAAATACATAGGGATGAATAGCTTCACGTTCATCCAAATGTAATTGTACAGCGCTCTGAAGAGATTTCCAGCAGACTAGGCTATTTTTGTTTTTATTTATATTAACAATATAATAATATAATATGTTGGGATATTCTTACAACAGCGCCATCCAGTTCCGTGGTAGGCTACGATGCTTGTATTACGGATACCAGATAGTTGATATACTACATATATAACTTTTAAATACATATTATAAATATAAACACCCATGACTGAAGTACAAACATTCGTGCTCAACAAATGAATGCCCCCAGCGGGACTCGAACCCGCGACCGAAAGTAGGGTCACTACCAACTGAGCCAAACGAGTCGTCACAATGTTTATAAAAACATCTAAATTGATTGGTGTTTGTCACGACAGCTTTAAGTGGCTACCTATTATTAAAAGAAATTGATTGTATAACAATTATAATAAGAATTTAATATAAAATTGCAAGTTAATAGATTCACTATTATATTCACTGTTTTATAGCTTTTTAACTTTTATGTAGAGTCGAGTTACAGAACATTCTAAAATATAAACAACTTTGATAAAAGCTTCCTCGTTCTAAATTCAATATGCATATTTAGTTACTAAATATTTCGCACTTAATGCTCTGTAAGTATTATATATTTAAATTTAATGCATAAAATGGCCTTTCTGTATATTTATTATCAATATATTGAGTTCTAAAGTTTAACTAATTTTAGACATGTGAATTATTAAAAAAATTAGAAAAGTAAAAGCAATAATCATTATTTTGGATTAAAATAGCTTCATTGGCTTGTATACAATCTAAAGTCTACGGGAAAGTCTCCTTTTATTCGAACTATTAAACATAATATCGATTGACTCCGTTAATCGATTACCGCTTATTTGATATTTCCAATAGCAATATTTTTATAGCAATAAATATCTATTATAGTTATATAGCAATTCATAGTTCACAATGTTAATAAAAATTACGATTAGTTTTAATGTTATAAGGTAAAAATATCAAACTATAATTTAAACTACTCACACCTGGTATGTTTCACAATCATGGTAAATAGTAAATACTCGTATCCTAAATTAAATTATATATCTAGTACGGAGTACCTAACCCACCTTATCAAAAACCTTTTAATTTTTTTTAGATAGGTATGTACGTTTCCTTATGTTCTCCTTTCCTGTACATAAAAGCTAATAATATTCATTAATAATTAATTTAAATTAATATTAATAATAACTTTGAATATGATATGCAATAATGCAAATCTCAAGTTTATATTCCGGTAAATGCGGGTTCATAATAATTCATATTTGATATTCTTCCTAACTTATAACCCGAAGCGGTTTTTCTTATTTTTTCCACACAAGCTTACTTTAATATATTATGTATGACATTGAGTTCAAGAAAAATTGGTAATTAATTTAGAATTGTTACTGTTTTTGTTAAAATTGATTGATTCCTTCAGATCTAACGATTTCGTGCCTAAAAATGCAAAGATATCTCAATAACATATTATAGTTAATGTGCTTTTAATGTTTTTACTACATTAAGTCAAGTACTGCATATAACCTACTATCCTTTACCTAACGGCATCATACATCCTATCACTCATTTCACGTCATTTTCCCTCTAAGAAAATACAATATGTAAATGATTAGTTCACGTGTACTGCACTCAGCAACGTTCTTAACCTTGGCGAATATCCGATAAAACTACAAAGAATGGTTGGAAATAGGATATACACAAATCCCTAGGCTTCGGTCAGCAACGACGGAAGCCCCTAAAGTAGGTAATATCAGCCACGCATATCAAATTAATATGGCTTGCCATTGACGCAATTGCGGAATTTATTGAATTTACAACACGCAGTATCAATGAGTGTGACACAATTTCTAGGTTCTTACATAAGTTACTCGTAGTGCTACTTTTCTTTCAGTCTGGCTGTTTAGGTTTGTCTGTTCATTTGTATATAGATTCGTAATAATAGCAATCTAAGTAGTTTTAGTTCAATAATATTAGCCTATTCTGAAGCGGTCGCTTGGAAAATCAAATGAAGCAATTTTAACGCCAATTTCGTATGTCTAAAATTTTCATGTTTGAATTCCGTTTTACCTATCGCTAATATTGCCACTTATTAATAGGGTCTTTAACTTAATAATAAGTGTAAGAAAACCTGATCCTGTTTAAGGGAAGCCAGCCCCAACCGTGAAATAAAAAAAAATATATTAGTTAAAAAGTCTACAATAATTCTGCTTATTAGATAACAGACTGATCTTTGTTCTACGCTCTCCTATATGGATATCATTGATGATTAATGCATGTATGTATGTATGTATGTATGTATGAATGTATGTATGTATGTATGTATGTATGTATGTATGTATGTATGTACATATGTATAAATGTACGTATTATATCCCTCTGCTGGGTGCGGGCCTCCCTAATGCAAGAGAGATCAGACCAGGCTTTGCTAGGTGATCTCTCAGACATGAAGACTTCTTCAAGATGCTTTCGTTTCGACTTAAGCAAATGGTAAACATGTTCAAAATGATACGCACAGAATATCAAGGGTGTAAATCCTGAAATATGTACTCGCTTAACTTCGTTTCCTAAACACTATAACACTGGGCTACCACAGCATTAATCGGAATCATCTTTAGTGGTAAACTAAATAAAAATACGCACCGCGACCGAGCCGCAGTTATACTGATTAGTTTAAATGAACGCAATGGTGAAATTGCTCTAATGCGTTCCGTTTTGCCCTATATTGAAGGTTACTCATGTAGGTACTATGTATTAGAATGGTTAATCACTAATAAGTATGCGCTATACGCGAGTAATACATTTCTACTCCAGCTACTACAATATTTTTATGATTCTATTACTAGACCATATTAAATTTGTTTCTAAATAATAGCTTTTTTTTCTATTATTTATTTATCCAATTCTATAAGACGTGCGTATGTATATGTGTGTGTGTGTGTGAGTGTGTGTGTGTGTGTTTTGTATGTATGGGTGTTTTTGTTACTTCTACACTGAAATGGCAATGTAAAAACTGTAAAGTGGCACATCTCAGGACGCACCCAAACAAAACGTGGTACAAGTCACTAGTGGTATATAAAAACAATGACTAAACATGCCGTAGTATTCATAATAGAAATAGTTTACTTTTCAAATGTATACATAATGGTTTAAAGAAATAATGACATGAGATAATCGATGAATACTCAGACCTTGGCTAGGATTAACAATAACTTGGCTGAGAACGACGTAGTGTCTATAGTTGTTATTAAAATTGTCGTTTACTCTGTATGGATTACCTATTCATAAATATTTTATTTTTGTTTAGAATCTTAATTTCTCATTAAGAATAACAATTCACTAACATGACACACATTAAATAATATAAGTTTCATTAAATGCGAGTACGTACAAGTTATTACTACTGAGTAATCTTTAAACACAATATTTAAAGTGACAAACATTTAAAAAAACAGTTCATAGCAAGGCATATAGAAAAAAGAAATCATGGAAGCGACAAAGACTACGTTTTACTTCATATTTACAATAATATAATAACTAGCGGACCCGACACGTTGTCCTGTACACATTGAAATTACAAGCTTTTGCTCCTGCAAAGACTAGAAGAAGAAGAAAGAAAGATGGCAACGACTTATTTATAATTAAATATGTCATTTATTGTCTAAATGTATAAATAACTAATTAATTAAAAAAATACTTTTTGTAGTGGACCGAATTATGCATCTTAACCATTCTCGAATCCACTGGAACAACAAACATTTCATCAAAATCTATCTAGCCGTTTAGGAGCAGTTCAATTACATACACACGCATAGAAGTGTTTTATATATAAAGATATACGACATATAATAAAATTCTGAGTCGAACCTGAATATTAATTTAAATATATTTTGGAAAATGTTATTTGGAAAAGACAGTGGTAGCCCAGCGGTAACGCAATCGCTTGGATAACCGAGTGATGCGGGTTCAAATCCGGGTCTCGCACCTCTGATATTTTCATGTGCGAATCATTTCTTTCATGATTGCCACTTGTCTTACGGTGAAGGAAAACATCGTGAGGAAACCTGCATGTCTGAGAAAACCTAGCAAGTTTTCGAAATACATGTGAAGTCCGCCAACACGCACTAGGCCAGCGCGGTGGACTATGGCCCGTGCCCAGCAGTGGGACGTTAAAAAGAGCTGATAACGATATTTGGAAAAGGCTTTATTATGAATACAGAGGCCGAATATATAGTTTTTTAGAATTTTTATTTGACTGGGAACGCATCACGAGAAAATTAATGGATAGATTTTGATGAAATCTAGCTTTGTTGACTACTGTTCAACATATTGTATTTAAAAAATTATACCATAGAAATAAAATAATAATATTCATACAATAGTAATAAGCATAAAGTTAATATCATTTTGTTCATAAGATTACGTGATCTTAAGAGATCAAGAGAATACGTCATATTGACGTCAGAAGTTTCTGCGATTGACGCTTAAAAAATAGCATTGCATTGTAATGCACTTACAAACGTTGTGGACTCACTTTCTTTATTCAGGTGTCTCTTCGAAAATGCTTGTTTATAAGAACATAACATTTGAAGTATAATTATGAAATTAATAAAATTATAGTTAGTTAATTATTTTAGAGAAAAACAAAACCCGACATCAAACTAAACTACATAAGTACAAACTTTAACTATAAACTAATAATATGTGTAGGCCAACTAAACGCAGTGCCCCAATGAGACAGCGAGGTTTTGAAGTGAACGGAAATAACAATGTACTCCTATTTAAAGCCAATAAAAATCTAAATAAATGCGTTAGTATTTATTAAATTATAGGACACTTATATTCTACTCGTCTTCTAGGATCCTTATATAATTAAAAGGAAAATTGAATTTTGGATATTGTGAAAAAAACAACACTTTGGATAGGGATCCAGCTTTTGTATGAAGCAATATAAAATAATTTTCGAAATTTTCTCAATTTTATAAAATATATTTTTGTAATATAAATTTCTATAGAAGTTAATTTATTTTTAAAAAAGGCTTTACACATTAACTGTGAATAAAAAGACAATAACTTCATATGTACGAATAGTTTTGAAATGTCTTGTATAAACCAAGGCTACTCTGAATGATCTTGCCTAAGTCATCTGTCGTAATAATACCACCTTTTGGAGTCACTGTCAGAAGAGAAATACTTGATCTCAAGATTGAGCAAACAAAACTAAAGTAACATTGATATTGTATAATTAAATAATATTAGTTCAATTTCTCTGAAGCTCGCTTTTCTTTGCGTAATCTAATCTTAATACATATAAATATTTAAAAAATTTTAAACAATGAGCTTGATTTTTATAACATCAGTCGCTCTATAATATCTGCTATCTGTCAGTAAAAGTCCCATTAATATCGGTCTAGGCGTATCTTAGATTAGCTGGAACAAACAGTCAGATAGACGATTTTTTTCAGACAGAAGTACAGTATGTATGTATTGTTTAAAGTACAGTAAATACAGTGTACTTTCATATACACTAGTATTTGATATTTTACATGCTTTTATTGTAAACAAATGATAAAATCTATAGAGGTAGTTAAGTCAATTAAGCTTTTAAAATTATCATATTATAAAAATATAATAATTTTAAAAATAAATTGTATAATTTCGGCGCTTGTATATGATTGTAATGATAATTTATTAGTGTTTAAATTAAATATTTATTTTGTACATTTGTTTCTAACTGCATCTAAACATTATGAATTGCATTTCCTAATGGAAGCGCCGCGGGTATTGCTAGTATTGAATAGAATTATTAAAAATGATTGTGAATCGAATCTAGTACCTACATTAAATATTTTTAGAAAATCTTTGAATTCGGTGGCTTTTTACAGTTTACTAGCGACTCGCCCTCGCTTCGCTCGGGCTCTTCCCTAGATTTAGCACAGGCAAAGCCGCGGGATCCGCTAGCTATGCATATAAACCTTCCTCTTGAATCACTCTATCTATTGGAAAAAACCGCATCAAAATCCGTTGCGTAGTTTTAAAGATTTAAGCGCACATAGGGATATAGGGATATAGGGACAGAAAAGGCGACTTTGTTTTATACTATGTAGTGATGATGATATAGATAGCGCTTTGGCCTGTGTGTAATAATGTCCCAGCATATGTAGTACTATATTTACCTATGTATATAAGCCTTACAATCTTAAAATAATATGTGCCGTACTTTAAAAGATTTTGTTAAGCTTTTCTTTATTTTGTAAATGTTTGTTTAGTAAAAGCACAGGTAAAATTATCTAAAGGTCAAGTTACTGAAATGTTAGATGTTGCAATTATATTGTGAAATTGTTTTTGTCAGTTTTTGAAATAACAATATATTTGAATCTATTCAGATTGAATAGAAATTGGCCAAAATTAGTAAAATATTAAGGCGTGATGACTCATGTATCTTTAATTTGGCCTAGTCTGTACAAAACATGTTATAAGATGTTGCGTCATTGGTAGATTAGACATAACAGTATGTATTCAAAGTTTTTATTGTAATACTAGCGACTGACACTCGCTAAGCTCGAGTTCGTCCCTGAATTCATTTAATAAATAAATGTAATAAATATGTTGGGACATTATTACACACAGCGCCATCTAGTTCTGTGGTAAGCTGCGAAGGAAGCTTGTGTTACGGATACCAGATCGTTGATATACTACATATATAAGTTGAAATACATACATATTATAAGAATAAACACGCATGACTGGAGTACAAATATCCTAGTTTAACAAATGAATGCCCCCAGCGAGACTCGAACCCGCGACCGCTGGCGCAAACTCAAACTACAAACTGCGCCAAACGTGTTGTCGATGATGAGTATAGATTTCTCTTCATAAACGTACCCTAAAGTACGTTAAACTTGACGCGGGAAGCTAACAAACGTACAAGGAGATGGTCCACCCACCAGTGAGCGGTGATCTAGGTTGCTTCAGGTACTTCTCTGATAGTAGAATGGACTGTTAGAGCAACCCCATGGTTATTGTGATCTGCTTCGGCATACCTGCCGTCATGGTTGAGGACGTAAGCCAGTAACCCCATTAGACGGAGGAGGTTTCGTGTCTTATTGGGTAGTACCGGTTTTTCTACCGAGTCCCACATGACCGCCTGTTTTTATATGGTATACTTAAATTCATTTCCCAACTGCTTATATGCTGTTGTATACGAATAACAAGAAAGTATTATACCAGTATTTTTTCAATATTTTTTTCTAACAATAACTGTTTCGGCCATTTTTTAAATAAACGTGTAATAATTAATCAAATCGAGAAGTAAATCAAGCTTATCGTAAACAACAATAATAACACGTTTCTACCCATACCATGGCATGCTCGATTTGATCCATTTATTATATTGTTCACATTTTAGGACTCTTTATCGTTGCTTATACTGTTAGAGTTTATTGACTGCTCTACTTCTGACTGCCTTGTTTTATTTATTTTATAGTTCATGCTTACATATAAATAACATTAGAATTCATATTTTATATCTACATGATGAATAAATTGTTTATATGTTGATTAAGTTTAGTTTTGGTTAATAAATAATTATATACCTAATGGCGTTACCATTGCTTAGGCAACCGAGTGAAGCGGATTTCAATCCCGGGTCTCGCTTCTCTGATATATTCATGTGCAAACATTCTATACATGATTACCACTTGTCTTAGCTTCAGGAAAATATCGTGAGGAAACCTGCATGCCTGAGAGAACCTAGCAAGTTCTCGAAAGACATGTGAAGTCCCCCAACCCGCAGCGTGGTGGAATATGGTCTGTTCCCCCTCGTACGAGGGGCATGAGCCCAGTAGAGTAACATTAAAAAGGGCTTATACCAACCAATTACAGTTTTACACCGTAAATCTTATAAATGTTATGTATGACATTAGACATAATATATTATCGAATCTAGAAAAGTTCCTTTCCTTATCTCGAATCAACAAATTATTTATTGTTTTGTTTACATTTACTTACAAAGTTTCAAATTAATTCGATTCGATAATAATAATTACAAATCGGCTATCCATTTTAGTCTATTCCGTCTAGATTTCCATTACTTAGGCGTGAAGCAAATAAAAGCGTGTTTGGCCCTTTTTGTTTAAATATGCAGCATTCGAAGTGCATTGGGAACAGTATAGTAGATACATTGTGGTAATATTTTATGTGTGGTAAAGACAGCCGAAGGTCGATTGAAGTGAAACAGGTTTACTAGTACATGTATAAGGAGATTCATTACTGTAATTATATAAAAGCGTGGGTTATGCTTTCCGACTAATTGCAAAAACAATTTAATAACACTAGAGTACTGTATCACCATTTTAATTGCATTTTTGTTAAACTAACTACCTAACATATCGGACATCCGTACAGTATGGGAAAATAGTATTTTGTAATTGTAATTTTTATTTTCTATCTATATACTAATACTACTATACCCGCGGTTTCACCCGCGTAGTTGCCGTTCCCGTGGGATTACAGGGATAAAAAGTAGCCTATGTCCTTTCTGGAGATCTTCTCTATCTGTGTACCAAATTTCATCGAATTCCGTTCAGCGGTTTAGGCGTGAAAGCGTAACAGACAGACAGACAGACAGACAGAGTTACTTTCGCATTTATAATATTAGTTAGGATTACAAAGCTGAGGCATTTGTTTGTTTGTTTGGTTGAACGCGCTAATCTCAGGAACTACTGGTCCGAATTGAAAAAATTCTTTTTGTGTTGGATAGTCTGTTTATCGAGGAAAGCTATATTACATCACGCTACGGCCAATAGGAGCGGAGCACCAATGAAAAATGTTGCAAAAACGGGAGAAAAATATTTCTTTTGATTTTCAACACTAAGAACGCGAGCGGAGCTGCGGGAAAGGCTAGTGCTAAATATAGGGAAAAATATCTCAAATCTCTTTATTTTGTATTTTATTAGGTTTTTAAAGTTTTGCACAACGATTATTTTACACAACATTGGACGTCTTTGTGTCTATTTGCTACATAATATATTATGTACTATCACATATATGTACATATATCATGTACTTAAGTTCAATTAACGGGAAAACAGACAGATAGCTCTATTATGAGTTCTGCATTTTTCTTTTGAAGATCAGTCGTTTTCACTTGAATTTTTGTGAAAGAAACTCGAGTATCCTGTATTTCCATTAAATCAAGGAGTTTCTTGTTTAAACGTTATAAATTACAAATCACTATAAGTCATGGTAAAAATAAACAATACATATATTTTGAAAACAAATTGGTAAATAAAAGTATATTGCCAATACCGAAGTAAGCAGGAGACATCGCCCTAAAGGGACTGGAACACGCAACATTGAATGCTTATAGCAAGTCAATACACTGTCGTGAACTTACGATCGCATTTCAGATTTAACTCATTTCCATTAAAACTTGGTTAAATGTAAAATAAGTTCTACCACTTTATTACAATATTATATTAGAAGTTTCAACCTTAATAGTGTGTGTGGTGACTCTAGACGTACTATTTACTTTAGGTTCTAAAACAAAGTACCTTCTAAAGTCTAGAAATTATATTGGTTGGTTTTTTATTCGGTACTAGTTATACTGAATTTAAAAACCGGCCAAGTGCGAGTCGGTCTCGCGCTCGAAGGGTTCCACACCATTATCTATAAAAACGGCAAAAAAATCATGTCTTGCGTGTGAGCCCCCTTAAATATTTATTTTAGTATTTGTTGTTATAGCGGCCACAGTAATACAGCATCTGTAAAAATTTCAACCGTCTAACTTCACGGATGAGAGATATAAAGATAGAGTTGATGAAAGTGACAGACGAACAGCGAAGTCTTAGTGATAGGGTCCCTATTTTTTTTTTTTTTTTAGTTTTACCTAATATTATATAGAATAGTCTTAAAATCTTCAAAGAAAATCATCAAATGTATTTAGTTCAGTCTTAAACGAAAGAGGTCTATTGTCGCAAGACAGTAAAAACTATGTAAGACAATGCCTTTTTTATAAAATAGGTTGAGTATATCTTAAGAAAAAGTGCTCGTTTAGAAATTCAAGTATTCAACCATTCATGTGAGAACTGCTTTAGAGTAAACGCCGCATAGCGTCGCGTAACAGCGAAATGATAGCGAACCCTACATATACGAGTATTTTGCGTCAGTTATTTTTGACTCTATTTAATGTCGAAAAAAGTGAAGAATTCTTCAAATTTTTTTTAGTTACCAAAGTAAGTGTTTTCGTTGGCTTTCCACGCAAATATTCTAAAAATACACTATAGTTTTATTTAAAACTAGCGACTTACCCAAACACTGCTCGGATTCTTACATGGATACATTTTGATTATTATTTTGAGCCCAATTCTTTTTCTTAAAAATAAGTTGCCTAAGTTGAGTAACTTGGGCTGCTTTTTTTTCTTATAAAATTATTATCTCAGTAAAAGTCCCCTTAAAATAAGTTCAGCCGTTTCAGTCATGAGCCTAAACTAAACAAAGAGACATAAATAAATATGTTTTTATACATACCGTATATAATTTCCATGAACGAATAAACTACTGGACCAGTCACAAAATACAAATGCATGAAAACACGTTCAACCAATTGAAGTATAACGCACACAAAGAATTGACACAATACATCAAAATTCTCTCTAATGCTAGTGCTTGAACGTAGTCGATAAAATACATATATCAATGACATTTTAAATATTAATAATAAATATTGTTAGATTTTTCGCCGACAATCAAACCCAGAACGTTCGAATGGGAAAGAAAATTTATGTGTTAAAATAAAATAAAAAATTAAGTACACATACTAATAATAATTTTTGCATTTATAATGTTTTTATTTCATTATAAAAATATTATTATAAATTTATTGTCATCAGATTGTAGGATACTGCGATAAAAGTATTTTATGTTATTGTACTGTACAAATAACATCATTATTCGCTTAGTTATTTCGTCAAATATCGATATATTTTTCGACATTGTCAAGCACTAGTCGATGTCAAATGGACTTACTCGACAGTTCTGTCATTTGTTTTGAACGGTATAATCCAGCCATTTTATGATGGTTGTCAGATGTCAACAATACATAGATATATCGACTATATTTAACATAGTTGAATAATACGAAATTTTATTTTACATTTACTTAAATTTTGTGATAAATAACATTAAATGTAATAAAATATATTACTTACAAGTGAAAAGAAATAGTGCTGCTTCCGCTGCTATAGTTTTTACACCATCTAATAGAACATTTAGTCATTTTTGGGAGATGTTTTGTTGACAAGTAAGTGCTTGAGACTGACGTAAAAACAAACGGCCAGGCCTAAAATATCCTGATTACTGACATGACCGGTAAAGGTACGTCCGCTTATGTGTCTCGTCCATAGTTTATTCGTTCATGATAATTTCATATGCAAATAGTACAAAATTTAAACTTTTTTTTTTATTAGATACATACAAATACTTCAATTTTAATTATATGCGTAAATTAGTTACTGTTCTTCATACATAAATATACAGCGATTATCACTTATAATATAGAAAAATAAAACAAATGCTACCTTATATAGTGTAAGATAATATTAATATGTACCTATAATAAACCTTGTCTCCGTATTTCGTACCGAATGCTATAGCAATGTTTACGTCTCTACCAGACCGTGACTGATAGATCCGTAAGATTGATACAAATGTTTACTACCTATATAGGAAAATTTCATGTGGGGCCCATTTTATGAATAGGATATATAAATACTTTTATTGAATTAAATATTAAATTATAAGCTTGAAGCTAGTCGTAAGGGTGTATTAGGTGTAATGTCTAAGACCCATAGGAATGGGTGCTCACCCACCAAGACTATGAAGGCAATAATCAGAATGGGAATAAAATTTAAATTTACCGTCCGTTTGGGTGCTTTGAGTTTGAGTTACTTGTACGAATTTTTGATTTAATTTACATTTACGTTAAAATGTATGATGTCAGGCAAAAGTAAATCTGTTTTGTGTCTAAAGATTTTCGTACTGTTATGTTTTGCATTAATTATTATGTAGATTTTTGTACATTACATGTATACTATTTGACTTTTGCATACGAGTATAATTTACGTAAACCCATTACGTAAATTTGCTTCCACTGTAGATAGAATTAAACTGTTGTTTCGAAAAAAAGGGTATTAAGGCAGGAGTCCACTTAAATCTACACAGAGGCCCCGAGGTCCTATAGGTGTCCGGGGCCTCTAATAGATTAAAGATGGCCACGGACCAAAACTACCCATTTAAGTACATATATGTAGGTATTTTTATTATTTATTAGGTAAGTTAGCAATATTTTATCTATGTTACAACGATATAGTATAAAGAAATAATATTCTTAGTTTATTTAACCAGAAATCAATATTAGCGTTCACTCAACTCTATTTCGATATTAATCTTTTTAAAATCCCCGTGTGTCGTATTGGAAAGCGATTACCTTTGCCATTTGGCTTAGAGGATATATAGTTGAATTACGTGCTTTCTACGAAACTTATTACTCCAGACTCTACAGAGTTGAGAGTTTTATAAATCTCTAATCCCACATTAGGAGGAAATCCCTCACGAGATATAATATTGGCTCTAGCGCTAGAAATCTTTTCCTCCCTATAAAATTCTCTCGGGTAATGCATTATACCTAAGTATACAAAAAGTATAGGCGATACTCTTAGTACTTATATATGTGTCTTCAACCCTTAAGGCAGTGGTAGTTCAGCGGTAACGCGCTCGCTTGGATAACCACGGGTCCGCACCTATGATATTTTTAAGTGCGAATCAATTTTATCATGATTACCACTCGTCTTACGGAGAAGGAAAACATCGTGAGGAAACCTGCATGTCTAAGAAAATCTAGGAAGTTTTCGAAAGACATGTGAAGTCCGCCAACACGCACTAGGCCAGCGCGGTGGACTATGGCCTGATCCCCCTCGTACTGAGGGAGGCCCGTGCCCAGCAGCGGGACGTTAAAAAGGGCTCAAGACTTATAGGCTATGTTATACCTGCACAGTTTTGAATGTAGAGTAAAATGGCTCCGGTAAACTATTTTGTATAGTTTCCTTACTTATATACTCAGTTCAACTTTGTAGGCAAGTTTGAACAGGCTTATCCTAACAACCTTAAGTGACTATTAGCGATAAGGCCGCCCTCGTTTTCATTTTTTTATAGAACTTATAGGTACATTACTTTTTTGTTACGTGTGTAACAAATAAAGCTATCAAGTCTGTAACATAAATATTTATCTCTTGGTAAAGTAAAGTCTGCGCAAAGTTTATTAACTTATGAAATTATAACCGTTTTTATCTTTTATTGCTATTACGATTACATACTGTTTCAATGAATCTCGTTTGATCAGTATATTTTAAAGTTCTTAGTTTATTGATGTTTTGTCAAACAAATATATTGTTTAATACTTTCTTAGGTATACGCGAATATTTGAATTTTAAAATTTATTTTTATTTACAACTAGCATACCCGGCCCGCTTCGCTGGACGTAAGATAAAATAAATTAAACGCCTAAACGGTTTTTATCATAATCTAATAAAAAAGTAGCCTAAGTTATTCCTTTAACTAACATTTGCTATCTACGAGTATAAGTGGTTTTTTGTTGCTAGTATCGTAGGTACATACTTTCATACGCATTTGAAAAGCTGTTAATTTGAAATTAAAAACAGACACATTAAAAAAGTTACATTAAAAAAAGTTTATATTGTCTTTAGTATTTAGACAATATAAACTTTTTTTAAGGTTAGATTTAAAATAATTTTATATGGTGGTTAATTATTGTTGAATTTTGTAATTCTTCGCGCAATTTTCTTAATTTTTTCTTTCATAAGAACCTTCTCCTGACAATAACAAACACAACAAATAAAGAATTAGCGAAATCGGTTCAGCCGTTCACGCGTGATGACGTGACCAAGGGAAATAGGGATTCATTTTTATATATAATATAGGTATGCAATGGTACTAATAGTTATGTTTTTTAAGAACATGAATGTATGATTAATATACGTTCTACATTTTAAAGTCATTGGCCTTTCAATGACTGCTTTGCTTCGCGGTCTTTGTCTCTTTTCGTATCGTCTATCTATACTAATATTATAAAGAAGTAAAGTTTGTTTATTTGTTAAGTTGTAAGGGGTAATCTCGGGATCTACTGAACCGATTTTAAAAATTCTTTCACCAATAGAAAGTCACATTATTGCTGAGTGTCATAGATTATATAAAAAACCGAAAAATAAAAAGGCTTTACGTGGTAGTCCGTTTTGCAAAGTGAATCGGAAAAAAAACGGTCGAATGAAAGCGTTTCTTACGAACGCTGCCTTAACTATGAAAGATATATTTTTGAGTTCTAGAGAAAAGATGTGGGACTTAAAAATGCCTACAAAAAAGTCAACGACAGCATATGTCTAACTTTTATATTTAAGTGACAAAAAGTAGTTTTTTTAATATTAGTATAGATAATTTAATTTTTAATTTTTAATATTAATAAAATAATTTAAATTATTTAAAGCTAGCTAGTTTCTTATAAATTATGGTGCATTGTGTAGTTTGTTTATTTTTTAGTACTTATTTGTTTTTCACATTTTACTATACTAAAAGCAAGTAAATATTAAATTGTAATTAAAGTTGGTTCTTTGTTCTTATTTTGACGTGCCATTTTGCTTTCATATAATTACTAGTAACTCAAACCAAAATAAAAATACATTTTAATGGTTAAGTATGGAATTGATATACAGTCTCTATATTACAATGTGTCTCTAAAACGGGCTATCGAATTCAAGAAATTAAACTTTCAAATGGGGATTTGTAGTCCCTGAG
The DNA here is from genome assembly GCA_905231865.2 of Boloria selene. Taxonomy (NCBI): domain Eukaryota; kingdom Metazoa; phylum Arthropoda; class Insecta; order Lepidoptera; family Nymphalidae; genus Boloria; species Boloria selene. Next base: position 12,544,508 of record HG993140.1, on the reverse strand, counting down.
ATTTGCGCAAACAAACAAATAAAGAATAATTTCCTCTTTATAATAATACTATATTACTTATATATTTAGTATGGATTTATATAATTTATTAACAGTTTTAATTATGTAATTTAATAATTAATTATAATTTTTATAACAGTTTTAATTGAATATTATAACAGTTTTAATTAAATATAAATTTTAAGGCATGTTAGCTGTGAGAAACTAATTCATTTAAAACTCCTATAAATTTAAAATTATTCAAGTATGTACCTTCTACCTACTTATTTTACACCTTGCCTTGCAAATTTCGTTAGCCCTCATCTCAGTCAAGGTGCCGCCCCACTCTACGTACTCGTAGTGACTCTTACAAGAAAAGCTCAGATCGTAGTGATATCACTAAATGCCATTTCTTTGTAATTTCTTTTGTTTAAGAAATGAAATAAAATGTCGACTCTCTTGTACCTTACAAACTTAATTAACATATTGCAATGGATATTCATTCAAACGTCCATTACTTGTTGCAGAGAGCTTTTTTCTTTAAAAACGAAGCTTTATTTTAAGTCTTATTTACAATGGTAGCTTTACTGTTATTGTTATTCGAAGGAAGGAGGTTGAATTTCGAATCACAAACACGAATAATTGTGCCTTGCATTATGCATAGGAAGTAAATATGTTATTAAAATAGAGAACCTTTTTTATTAATATCATAGAATACTAGCGCGACCGAAGCCGCCGGTTCCGCTAGTATATCTTTATAAATTATAGCCTTTGTGATATTCTGATGTGTAAGCTATATTACTGTAAAGTTTCATCAACATTAATTCAGTGGTTTTTGCGTGAAAGAATAATAAATATACATCCACTTACAAACTTTCGCGTTTATAATATTATTAGTAGGATAATAGACTTAGCTATAGAATAGAAACAACAATTGCGAAAGCTGTTTGAAACATCGTTGTATGTGATTAAGATCATTGTAACCTAGATTTTATATTGCCGAGATTACCATATGACTGCGAAAAGACAAATATTTACCACCGTCAAGCAAATATTTCTATTGAATTCATTGTGTCACTAAAGACTCGCTGTGGCTGTGCCTCATTACACGCCTTAAAGCCTCTTGAAAATTCTTTTCCAAGATTTGGGAACTGATTTATTTTATTTGTTTTTGTTCTACGTAATCTTGTCAAAACATCTCGCTTAAAAGGTAGATCAGTTAAGAACCGTAAAAAATCTTTCAAAAGTTAGCGGTAAACATTTTTAAGACTTTCTTTGACTTAGACGTCATAGCTTTAAAGTTTAAAGAGTAATAATTTATAAATTACAGACAAATACTTCCATTTCTTGTACCTATTAGTATCTGCATAATGAAGAGATATTCATTTAACTCCCCCATTGCAATGTGTTTGTGAGACAACTTTAATTGTTCAGCGTTATAATCTGCGCCGACGCATATCTAAGGCGTAAATAAGGCCAATTGTTTAAAAAGGATTTGCTATGATGATTCAGTTTTGTTTGCCATACTTGTTTACGTAACAAATTATATTTTGCCTACTAAATGCGGACTTGCACACCTCAAAAAATAGATGAAAAAGCTCCGAATTTTCCAGGAGTCTTTATAATATATTCAAGGGCAATATACTGTATTCAACTATTCAAATAATAAATATAGCAACTCCACAACAATATCTGAAAGTAAACGAAATAAGCAAAATCGAAAGAGGTATGCAGAGAACGTTGTAGCTACGAGTGGGTACTTGACCTTTCGTCTTAGAACATGTTTTGCTGTAGGGCTAACTTTCTCAATTTGTAAAAACACAATTTTAATAAATTAAATGTTTTTAATAAATAATAGCACAGAATTCATTAATATTTTAAATAATAAAAATAATAAATGTTTGTTACTAGCACTTTACATTTAACGTCTCAAAGGATTTAAATGAAATTGTAAATATGTATGTAGATTATAATGGATTAACATAGAGTATTTCTTATTATTATTAGTTATTTGTACAGGTTTTATTTATTTATTGATTAAAGTAGGATTACCAACAGTGTATAAAAGTAACATTGTTTAAAAATAATTGTTATAAAAATAAAGGGTCGTCTTTTCCACAACATTTATAGGTAAACACAACATTGTTAGTAACATAACATAAAACAAATTATCCTAATTAATAATAAAAATTAAATTAAATAACTAATTGAAACAAAACAAAAAATAACATATTGAATATAGAAAAATTAAATGATTAGAAACTTAATTTTGTTTTAAGGAAAAGTGATTCTTTAATTATTTTTTTTAAATCTAGCTAGATAAAGAATCGCCAAATGACATTCTTATTATTGGGGAATCCGCTGCAAGATTGGTACGTACAACCGGATAATTTAAATAAAATATCCTTAATTCTTTACATTACACAAGTTACATTGGTACGTGATAATCAGTAGTGGCGACATAACATGCGCTAACTATTGCATTTGCACTAACTATTCGCATTCAGAGATGTTCTCAAAGTTAGATAGGAAAACAAACTTCTACGATCTTCATTGTCCCATCTTAGCACACTCAGTGTCTAATAACCATGTGTAACCTATACAATGACTTTATTCCTAACGTTATGCATAGGTTATGTTTTAACTATCTCTCACCCTCGCTTCGCTATTGTTTCCTCTAGTAAAAAATATTAAAATATAACCTCCTCCTTTTTGAAGCCGGTTAAGAAGTAGCCTAAGTTAGTTATAACATTAGCTATCTGTGAGAGACGAACAAAATGTAAAAAATTTAGTTTTATTTTGCACAAACTTAAATGATAAAGTAATCATGCATACAAACAATCATAAATACAAACTCGCTTTATAAATTTAAATATTTTATGTACAAGGTTGATAGAACTTTCATATGCAAGAGCTAAACTACAAAATTAAACAATATCAGAAATTTTGTTTTTTAATCTAATTAGGTACATTATATTGAGATATTTGAAACTAAATTACTAAACAAATGAGTTCTTTATATGGACCACCAATATGTACGTGTCATTATAGTGACTGTCATTGTTAGATTACAATGGAGCATAGGAAAACGTTTCAAAACCTGCCAGATCGAGCGATCCCATGACCCACTTCCATGGGTCGTCGACCGTGTGACGTCACGGCATTCATCCCCTCCTCCCCGCCCTTTGGGGGTGTGATCTGGCTTCGAGGTCACATGTCCACCGTCTTTTATACGGGACAGACGTACAGTGTGAATTGCAAAAGTTATAGTTAGTGATTTGCGGGAATGACCATTTTAGGTAAGATTTTATTTTTGATTTTATCTTTTTATATATTTTCCTATTTGTTATTAGGAAATAATAATTAAGTTAAAATAATTATAACATGCGAAATTGCAATAATTTTAATTTACATTTTTTTTAATTTAAATACAATAGATTTATACGATAGATAAATAAATAAATAAGTAAAATAATATGTGAAGAGGTGAATGTAAATATATAAATTATAAAAAAAATAATGTGTTATGTAACAATGTGGCTTACATTTTTATTGGAGGGATGATTTACCCGTAAAAGTAACTTTGTAAATTTATTTAACTATTCTGGGCTTATGAAATTATAATAGCAAGAAAAACATTATTTTTATTTAAAATACAAAAAAAAATCATACGTTTGCAATAATATAAGTAGAAGTAATGTCAATACGTACCTATTGAATAAATGATTGGTGGCCTTCAATCTATTTCAGGATTAATTTGCTAATACACTAAAGGGTAATTACTATTCAATTTCCGTTGATAGCTATCTATGGTAGAGTAAATATTGTTCGTTACCGAGTTATATAAAATAAACATATTTAATATATAAGTATGTATGTATGTAAGTTCATAATATGTATATAATATAAAAATTTCACCTTTTTAGGGTTCCGTACCTCAAAAGGTAAAAACGGAACCTTTATAGGATCACTTTGTTGTCCGTCTGTCTGTCTGTCTGTCTGTCTGTCTGTCTGTCTGTCTGTCTGTCTGTCTGTCTGTCTGTCTGTCAAGACCTTTTTTCTCAGGAACGCGTGGAGGTATCAAGCTGAAATTCATATCAAATACTCAAGTCTATGGTCTCTTGGAGCTGTGAAAAAATCAAACTTCTAAGTCAACGCGATCAAAAGATACTCCCGTTTATGCCGCAAATTTTCGACACTCGCAAGGGAATCAAAACCTACAGGGTACTTCCCGTGAACTCAGAATCTTGAAATTTGGTACGAAGCAACGTCTTATAACACAGATAAAGGAAAAATTGCGAAAAGCATAAATTTTTAGTTACATCATATAATAAAAATATTTTTAATAATTTTAAACTTATTACCCCTTTACTCATACACCGTTCCGTACAGGTTTGTACGGAACCCTCGGTGCGCGAGTCTGACTCGCACTTGGCCGAATTTTTTATTTTTATTTTGTATGTATCTACTACAATACTTTATTTACGCGAATATTTGACATTTAAAATTATCTTTTCGGCTTTTTTGCAGATTTATTTTGTTTTTTATTTTTCATTCTCGACGTTTCGAATGCTTTATAGTAATCATAGTGACGAGAGAGATAAGGTTTTAGAGGTCCCAAAGACATTATATAACTGTTACAGACAGTATCTACATACTATATTTAAAGGGTTGCGCATTACTGTTTTCTAAATAAGTCGTTTCATTTTCAATATTAATATTGTTGAAGATTAAATGCAATTATTTCCATAATAAGTAAGGTATCATGAAACTAGTGAATCGCCTTATAAAATTGATTTTAAAATATTGTACCGACTCTAATTTATTCTCGTTAATAGCTTCAAAGCGTGCCAGTTGAGCATAGATTACTTCACTACGTCACGTAGAATGGAGAAGACACGAAGGAGATTGGAATATTGTATTTATTACTTTTTATAATTTAATTCATTTCTATTCATCGATTGTACAAAAAATATCAAAGAGTTAATTTATTTCCTATAGAAAATTTATAAAATAATTTAAAATGAGTACGGTTCGCTGAGAAAATGCAGCAAAGAAACGCGTAATAATTTAAACATGTTATGTAAAATAATATTCTAACTTTGTCGAATTATTAAATAGGTATTTTTAAAAAAATGAAATTTAATCAATAGCATTAAAATTTTTGTCTGTCTGTCTGGGAACACATGATGAGAAAACCACTAGTAAGTTGCTAGTATTCTTACTTAATGGAGTTCCCATTACGTAATGTTACCATACGATACGTCATAGATAAGTTTAATGTCAGCAGTAAAATAATAATCAATAAAAAACTAATCTTGTTATGCATATTAACCCTAATTTTGGTACAAAATTACTTGCCTAATAGTTTTAAAATGACATCTATATTACGTGACGAAATTTTATTGTACCGACAATACCAGGGTAGTTTGATAGTAGTTTTTTTTGTAGTTCTAAACCTTGTGCGTCTTATTATTTACGTAATCGTACAGTTCGATTCACATTATTCATGAAACGATGTTTGCGAGGATTTTTAACCGACGCGACGCGGACGTCAAGAGGACTTTTTTGTTGGTTACGTCACTAAATTATAATTTTTCGGCGAATGTTTTGTAAATGGTTCACCCTTCAATAGGTTATAATTCCAACTAATTTTAAAGTCGCTTTACTTTTTTAAATCTGAGCGATTATGAGAATCTATGTATACTATCTATATAAAAACAACAAGCTTAAACATCATTATATTATAAAATATATTTTATGCTTTATAAACTTACACATTATTAATATTTCGTAAGATTTTAATAAAAACATTAACCTTTTCAGTTGAGATTCTTTGTTTACTATACAATTTTAAGTTGTGTACATAACTACTTACCAAGTTAACAAGATAATGTCAAACTAACAAGGACTTGTCGCAGTTAAATACTGCAATATTTCAATAAAAGGCATAAAGAAAGATGCAAAGCTACATAATTTCGTTTTCATCTCAGTCAATGCGATGTAACATTTTCTTTTCAAGTGCACCTTACCTCTCCCTAAGTAGAGTGAATGAGAAACCCCCTCTACGTCAGCAGTGTCCTACTTCGATTTACACAAAATCAATTACATGTCGGCTTTATTTATATAGGTTAAGTTCAGTTTGAAAAATTAGTACCTATATTAATTTGTAACTTTTATAAGATGTTAGAAATAATTATAAAATACGTGTGAAGGAAAATAATATTTATTTTTTTTTATTTTCTTCTAGTAAATATTATATAAAAATTACTACAATTTAGTAATATAATGGTTTAAACAGCATTTTTTACTCAAAAACAAAGTAGTTTTGTATTAAATAAAGGTAATTGGTAAAATGTAAATTTTAAGCGCAGTAAGCTCGTTACACCAATTTAAAAACATCTCGATTCTCTCTGCGCAACACTGCACAACAATTAAATTAACATGTTGCTATCATTAAATTTTAAACTTGTACAGAGAGTGTACCGACTCTATTCTTGTTAATCTATATGACATCTTGCAAAAAGTAAAATTATAATAATAATATATAATGATTACAAATAATTTAAATTTTAATGTATTGTCTTCATCCCTTTTTAACGTCCCACAGCTGGGCACGGGGCTCCTTTCAATAGAGGGGAATCAGACCATAGTTTACACTGACCGAGTGCGGGTTCACGATGTTTTTCTTCATCGTTACGAGTGGTATATAATTAATTTTAACATATTAAAAATTATTCGCACATGAAATTACGAACACGATATTTGAACCCGCTTCACTCAGTTAATCGAGCGAGCGCGTCACCACCGTGCTAGTAGTAGTTGTTCATTATTGTAGTGTTTATTGTTTAATGTAGGAGTTTATATTATTTTCTATGTTTTTGTTAGTTTTCAAACTTCATGTTTAATACAGCGTTTTACTAATGTCATAGACATAGTTATAAGAAGTAGCCTGTACCACATATTATTATGATGAAGAAATTTCAAGCATGACATTATTTTATTGTAAATGTCAGAGGTATTTTTTAAACTTGTCTACAGTGTTTTATTTATTTAATTAGTCAGAGAGCATTATTTTACACACAGTACATTTACATTGGATAAGGCAATACCGAATACGTATCAGTGCTTATGTAGGTTACATCCAAATGTAGGTGAAATATAATAAATAGCATCTATCAGTAATAAATAATGAAAAAAATCGAACTCAATCGGCCTACTTCTCGTATACTGCTGCTATTATACTGTAGTAGTAACTGTAGGAATAACTTCATACAAAATTAGTAATTAAAACCTAAAAGTACTAAGTTCAATTCTGCTGGAAAAATCTTTGGTTTAATTCCAAACAGTCTGCTAAGTGTTTATCTTTCAGTGAAAATACTAAAACTTGAAGTAATTGTAATACTACAAGTTAAGATATTAATTTTATTTGAAAGCTCTTGTCATTAAAAGTTTTGATTTAAAGCTGTTTTTCATGCTTGAAAAACAATATTGAACGTAAGTTAGGAATACATAAGAAAATAAGTTTCAAAACGCGAATTACATACAATTAGAGTGTGCGTGTGATTTCCTCGCATGTCGAGCCATGCGTGCTGCATGAAGGCTCCCTATACGCTTATAATACGCTTTGTATGAACAAACTTATGTAGTCACTTGGTTTTATCCTTGGCTCCGATCGTTTGGTAAATACGTACTTATTCAAGAATATGGTTTACGCGAATATTTGACATTATAAATGAATCTATAGATTTTGTCGCGGATTTATTTGGATTTTCGATTCCCGGCGTTTCAAATGCATGATTGCTGTAAAGCATTCGAAACGTCGCGTCGGGAACCAAAAATTAAAATAAATACGGGCGAATATGCTCAGTATAATTTTTGTCCCTGTTACTTCTCTGATATCAGACACTGTCTGAGATTAACTTGTACTTAATTGTAGTAGTTAGTAGGCCATTTCATGTTTTTGGTCTATCCATACTACATACATCTACGAGTACATACGTTACACATTACATTATATTTGAGCGACAAACATCAACACGAATGTTCATATTTTATAAAACAAATATTAAAAGTTGTACTCAGTCCTTTTTAACGTCCCACAAGGCTCCAAACGGATTGGCAGATTTTGCACGTTTTTACAAAAATTTTTAATACGCTTATTCACGTTATTTCCTTAACCGTAAGGCAAATTTGCATCACTCGGTTTCCCAAACGAGTACATGACTGTGTTATCATATTATCATATGAAATGGCAATGCCGATTCTTTGGGCGAAAAATGAGCCAGCGCTCCTGTCACCAGTAGAGGCGATAAGACTAAATATTGTCTTTGTTTTCCCATTCAGCGGGGTAAAGCGGCCAGCATTCTTGCCACTATTGGACACGACTTGTTCAGTAATATTTAAATGTACATTTGCTTTGTATATATAGTTAAGTTTACTTTTAATTTCCTTTATCGTACTAATAAAACATCAACATCAGCCCTTTTTTTAACGTCCCACTGCTGGGCATGGGCCTCCCTCAGTATAAAGGGGATTAGACCATAATCCACCGCGCTGGCCTAGTGCGTGTTGGCGGAATTCACATCTCTTTTGAAAAACTTGCTAGGTTTTTCTAAGACACGCAGGTTTCCTCACGATATTTTCCTTCACCGTAAGACAAGTGGTAATCATGATAGAAAATGATTCGCACCGGAAAATATAGGTGCGAGACCCAGATTTGAACCTACATTACTCTCGGTTATCCAAGCGAGCGCGTTACCGCTGGGCTACCACTGCCTAATGAAACGCTATTCTAATTCATTTATTATCTGCAAATTCCAGAGGGTAGCGTGATGCGAGCGCCGGCGAGTGCCGGCGGGGTGGCTCTGTCCCGCTGGTCGGAAACTGCGCCCGCGCCGCTTACCGACTACGCCGGGCGTGCGCCCCCTGTGCATCAGTACCCCGTGTTCCCATATGACGACCAGATCAATCAACGGCTTGCTATTTGGTAAGAAAAGTTTAATTAATAAAAAAATAATAAATAATCTCGTTAACAGGTACAATGTACATATTCCATGTGGGATTCCATCTCCCTTGTCTTTATGGGACGCTACAGGACCTGCCAAAGCAGACCACAATACCTAAGAGGTGCTATAGTTCACTAAATTTCATCCAAATTGATCCAGCTATTTCAGAGTGAAAGAAAACATAATAAACAATATACATATTTTATATATATTATGTTAACTTTGATATTTGTAATACTCCGATTAATTTAGCGAATTGAGCCTCGTTATAAATTTCTTCAGGCATATATAAAGTTAATACTTTAACGTTCGAAATGAGGTAACGAATCCCAATTGAATGTAAAGTTTGCTACGAACTGTTGTGTTCTAAGTACCTCCGTAATGGTCCTCTAGAAAGTTAACTTAATTGGTGCTACAGAAATAAAAATATTTAGTAAGCAAAGTTAGGAGAAACTGACTGCTTACTTCGTCTGAGGTCGTAGCCGTATGACGCCTTAGGTGACGACGTCTTTGTCAGCTAATGTGGACGAGCCTTTGTCTCGCCCTGTATTGTCTCTGTTTGTAAATTATTATCAGCATTGCGATATTAGATATATTATAACCTTTGTGTCAGGATAAAAGCATATCACATAGCTATTGTTGTAATTTAATACTGAAATAAGTAGATTTTTCTTGGCTCGTTGAAGAAAAATAAGAAACGTTTTTACACGAGTAAAACGTTGATAGCTAGCTAATATACTGTAATTTCGTGCACCCATAACAAATGCATTACAATTCTAGGTACTTGTTAACTTATTTTTATATATATTCTTTATTGCACAATAAAGTTACATAGAAAAAAAAACATACATTGAGAGTGACAAGGGTGGACTTATCTCTAATTTGAGTTATGGCCAATAGTGTGCAGGAGGAGTGTCAGGTCAGGAATAAAACAATAGATTTCTTTCTTGCTTCGCTCGGGTTTGTCCCTAGAATTATCCGTGCGAAGCCGTGGGTTACGCTAGTTATATATTAAAACCTTCCTAGAGAACCACTCTATCCATTGGTGAAAACAGCATGAAAATCGGTGCAATATTTTTTGAGTCTATTGAGAGCAGACAGGCAGACGCGGCTAAGGACTTTGTTTTATATTATGTAGTGATTTTATAACTCTCATATAACTATTAACCCTTAAAATTCTACAATAACTTAACACCTATTGATTAATTCACTCTAACCCGAACAAGTCATCCTACGCAAAGAAAATTTAAATAATCTATTATCTACTTCGTCTCACACTTCACAATTTTCACTCTTCACTTCACTTTACTCGTTATAATATGGCAGACGACGGCATAAAGTAGAAATTATGCAAAACCCTGAATAGAAGTAAATTACTGAGCGTACATTGAAATGCCTCTTGTTAGAAATAAGTACGGCGTTCTGTTATACTGAGTCTTTTTTAATTGGAAATGGAAGCGATCTCTAACAAAATATTATAGCTATAAAAATCATGTTCTTTTTACCGTAATTATTAATAATTAATTATGGCGCGGAATGTTGATTAAAAAGGAAAATTAAATTTACTTTTTTTCGATCTTAGAAATTGAGATAAATAGATAAAATAAAGTCCTCTACGTATGTTTTGCGTATCTGTCTGTATCTAATTGTGTTAATATGAAACTCCCAAGTACTTTAAATCGAATAATAATTTAATACCATCGTTTTTATTACATAATGGAAATTGCATCTATACAATGGCATCTAGCAAAACTTTCAAAATTAAAAAAAAAAACATTTTTTTAACGAACTGAAAACACGTAATAATAGTAGTTTTTTCAAACAATAATTAATTTGCAGGCGTTAAAGTACTATAATGTAGATAATAAGTATCTAATATAGCCTATAGGTAACTAACATTTGCTTAAATGAGTTGAAATCGTAATCAATAAACGAAAGTGGTAGGCAAGGGTGAGATGTTTCTTACAAAATATAGGGGAAATTATAAGCTTAATAGCTACTCACCCTCGCTTCGCTCGGTTTCGTCCCTAGAATTAACACGAGCGAAGCCGTGGGTTCCGCTAGTATTTAATATAGCCTATGTTCACCAGGGACAATGTAGTAATGGTAAAAGATTTTTTTAAATCGGTCCAGTAATTTCGGAGCCTGTTCAATTCAAACAAACAAATAATCAAATCTTTCCTCTTTATAATATTAGTGTAGATTATACAATATAATAAATTATAGCCGTAAACTAAAAAACTTGAACACAAATTGCATACATTATACTAATTGCATCGTGACGTTTTCTACATTGTGTGCAAAATCAATTACCAGTAATTGTGTTTGTATCGGTTTTTCATGTTATTCCTCAGTAGGTATTTATCATATTTTTATTTTCATGTAACGATCATACCTATGCTACTATATTTGAAAAAATAGTGTATTTTCTAAAAACATGTGTAGTCCTCCAACGTGCACTAGGCCAGCGTGTTATATAATGGCCTAAACCGCCTCGTATTGAAGAGGCCTGTGCCTAGCAGTGGGACGTTAAAAAGGGTTAAATGAATATTTTATATTGCCCCATTGCTGGGCATTATCCGGTATCCGCCCATCAAGACGAGGCCCATCCATCGCCAATCATATGCTTTTTAAAAACATACAAGGTTTACTCAGATACACGTTCATCTTGACATTTTCTTTTACCGTATGGTTAAGTGAAGACATTATCAATACATGAAAATATTAGACCCGGGATTTGAACCCATATCATTCGGTTTTTCAAGGTCCATTGATATGGAAAATTTAGAAAGCTATCTATGTAAGTACGACAAAAGCATCTCCATAACATTCATTCTTGATAAATTAGGACCGATTTCCAACGTAGCGACCGCTATTTTATCTTTATTTTTCACTTTTCCAGGCAAGGCGACATATCGACGTTAGAAGTAGATGCAATAACGAACACAACTGATGAAACGCTAACAGAATGCAATGTAGTTAGCGAGCGCATTATGCAGGGCGCGGGGCCTGACTTGAAGGAAGAAATTGTTACACGAGCTCTAGGTATGCTTTTATTATTATTCATTACAAGCGGCTCATCGTCGCTTCGCTCGTGATTTTCCCTAGATTTTGATTTAGCGCAAGCGAAACCATAGGCTCCGCTAGTTGAAATAAATAAAATTTCTTAAATAAATATAGCCTAAGTTACTTCTTATAACATAAGCTTTCTGCGAGTGAAATTCCCGTAAAGTCGGTGCAGCCAAAGATTCGAAGATTAGTCAGACAAGACGGACAGATAACAATTTAAAATTGATGTTGAACAAACACTTAAATTGTATTTTTATTATATTATATTATTTTTATTTATATTGTGGTGTATAGACTAGCAAACCCAGCTCGCTTCGCTGGGCATAAGAAAAAACAAGTTAAACGGTTTTTATAATTTTCTAATATAATAAAAGTAGCCTAAGTTTCACCTTATAAGTCCTGTCATTTCAAAGATTCACGATTACGATCCAGCCATTTCAGAGATTAGCCGGAACAAACAGACACTAGACTGACAGATAAAACATTAAAAAACAGTTTTTTTTGCTGAATGTACGGCATATATTTTCATATATACGTTTAATTAAAATAACCTAATTGTTGCTGTTAATTTGAAATTAAAAACAGAGACTTCAATTATAATTTATATGTACTGGCTAGCAACTTACTCTCCCTTTGCTTAGGTCCATTTTTCAACCCATTTTAAGTATCATTTTTCAAGCTAAACCCTAATTCTCGTTTTCTCCTTATCATCTTCGCCTTATACAACAGGTACCGCTTATCGCTTTTAAAATTGCTTTAAATTTGTATAGAAACCGTATTTTTAATGCTGATATTTTTAATTTCATATAAATTATAGCCAGTATCAGTGTAATTAAAAAAACTAAAAATTCCGACTGCGTTTACGTCTAATTTGCAAATGTAAAAACCCCAAAATATGTTGTGTTTTGATTCAAATATACTCGGTGTCACTTTCACAACAGGCTATTTTACTCCATATAAAAAGCCAAATATAGCCAATGTCACTTCCACAGTAAATACGAATGTATCGACACCTCTCAAGCTAAAATCCAAAGAGCCGTTCAAGCTGCTAGAGTAGGAGGTCGATATTGTTCCTTAGTTTTAGGATCATTTCTATGAATATTTTCAGAATGTCGAACAGGCGAAGTAGTAGTAACCAGCGGGTACAACCTCCGCTGCCGCCACATCATACACACCGTCAGCCCGAAGTACGTGGCCAAGTATCACTCAGCCGCAGAAAGCTCTCTACACAATTGTTATAAGTGAGTAGTTCTTCTGTATGTAGTTTTCATGTGCGAATCATTTATATCATGATTACCACTTGTCTTACGGTGAAGGAAAACATCGTGAGGAAACCTGCATGTCTGAGAGAACCTAGCAGTTACGAAAGACATGTGAAGTCCACCAACACGCACTATGGCCTGATCCCCCTCATACTGAGGTAAGCCCGTGTCCAGCAGTGGGACGTTAATAAGGGCTGATGATGATGATGAGCAGTTCTTCTTATTACGATTTTAGGGTCTCTTATACATAAAAAGTTGCTTTTAATAATCATTTCATTGTCGTTTGTGTGTTTGTGAAGACCTTTTTTAGTATCGATAATCTAATACTACCTATATACAATTAAAATATACAGCCTATTATGGCGCACATTTTGATTCTCACTCTCACAAAAGCAAAAGCATAAGCATATATGTTACTTTTCCGTTGATCTAGAATTGTACACAAGATTTGACGAGCAACATTACCTATAAGGTAAGGTAAAATAGTAAGGTAAATAGTAAAGTAAATAGTAAGGTAAAGGGAAAAGAAGGGAAAATATTTGAAAATCGTAAATTTGTATTTGAAAATATGATTACAATTGATGGTACTTATTTTACTGTTTCTTTGTATGGGTTTCGATGTAAGTCAGACACAAAACCAAGTGGACCAAACAGATTAAGTTTCAAGTATCCTTATTAGTCCTAACATGTTGCACTTTACATAAGAGTTTTATCCTATTTCTTATTTAAATACCAAAACTTTATTTGTAAGACATAAGACATCTGCAGTAACATTTTCATTCAGCTTTATGAAACTAAAATGTGTATAAATAACAATAGAATCGAGATGAAAGTGAATAATTGCATATTAAAACCTCTTTCGTCCCCGCCAGGAACGTGCTGCACCGCGCGCGCGAGCTGGGCGCGCGGGAGGTGGCGCTGTGCATCATCAGCTCGCCGCGCCGCAACTTCCCGCCCGACGTGGCCGCGCACGTCGCCCTGCGTGAGTGTGGCTTTGTACTGACTGACTAACTCTAATGTTATGCGATAGAGGATATACGTTACTGACTAACTAACTCTAATATTATGCTATAGAGGATAAACGTTACTGACTAACTAACTCTAATATTGTTTATGCAAATATTCGTGTTGTTTAAATAAAGGTGATATTGACAAAACATTTAATATTCCCTAAATTGAAATAAATGTAAGCAAAAAAGAATAATCATTATAAATGAAACTATCTTTTCGGATTTTGTTTCGGATTTATTACGATTTTTGGTCGAGACCCAATGGTGGTATTCGCGTAAACCTAAGAAAGTATTAAAAGAATAATCACTTTTTACTGCCGCAATTAATGACTCATATCATATATTTTTTTTTCATTTTTAATATCCGCGATGGGTGCGCACTCCTGTACTATTTGTAGTTTATGAGTAATGACAAATGGCGTTTGCAAGCGTCGACATTAATTGGCGCTTGCCGCCGATTAGTCGACGACTGCCGCCGGCGTATAGCGCCGGCTGAAGTTACCAATCGTCGCTGTAGAATGAAAACCTCGTATGTCCAGAAATCCAAACTTTACAGAAAACGAAAAAAATGGTTCATTTTGTCAATATTTTTTAAACAAGTGGTTTTCGTTTTACTCCAAATATGGCTCCATATACATGACTACTAGTCATGTATTAGGTTTACGGTTTCACCGTAATATAAAATACGTAATTTTCATTAGATATTAACAAAAAAAATATAAATAAAAATATGCATTTTTGACATACAAGGAATTTATTCTACAGCGACGCTATGCCGTTGGCAACGTGCCGCTCGTATGAATGAGTCCTAACGCGTCACGGCGCCAGTCACGTGCATAATATGTTCCACACATTGTTTTTTTTTAAAACCGCTTCGTGTCATAACGCAGGCACAATCCGTCGCTACCTAGAGCAGCACACACAGCCACAGCTCGTAGTGTTGTGCGGCGCGGGCGCGGAGCTAGCGCCGCTGGGCGCGCTCGCACCTCACTACTTCCCGCGCAGCGCGCGCGAGGCGGACGCGGCGCGCTGGCGGCTGCGCGACGCGGGCGGCGCCGCCGGCCAGCCTGACCCGCCTGAGCGACGCATCCGCATCATACACAACCCGCACTCGCACGCTATTGCGCACGCAGGTTGGTACACACACACACACACACACACACACACACATATATATACACAGACAGATACACACACAGACACAGACAGCGAGCTAGCGACTGCGCGACGCGGACCCGCATGAGTGACGCATCCGTATTATACACAACCCGCACTCGCATGCTATTGCGCACGCAGGTTGGTAAACACACACACGCGCTAGCACCCACACATGCACACGCACACAGACACGTGCGCACACACACACGAGCGCACATATACGTGCACGCACACGCACACACACAGACGCGTGCGCCCCGGACGCAGACGTATATATGAGGCCGCTAGTGCAAGAAAAGCCTAAACTAAGTTACTATAAAATATTCTGATTACAGCAAAGTTTTATTTACACAATATACTGTGGAACATAGAATGCACTCCTTTAAAATTGGTTAAAAAACTAATGCCGAAAATGTGTTTATGTATTTTAATTTTTTATCTTTATAAAAAAGATAAAGGCACTTACAGTAAGGTTAGGCTGTATAAGATACAATCCTAGTCATTAATATATTGTGACCATAAAAAACACAATAACAGCGGCAAAAAAGTTACATACAATTTGACGTAACCCTTAAATGTATTTCAAAACTTTAAAATATGTGAAAATATCTTATAGCCATTTTTTCCAAAGCATCTTATACTTTCCGTTACAGGGTTAGACTGTTTTTGCACTGACAACCACATATTATGTGTATCTTTTTCACATAAATATTATATAAACAGTACAAGTTACATACAGACAGACAATGATTCTTAAATTTATAGATTCGGCCTCTGTATCATATGCCATATTATATAATAATGCCTATTTCAACATAATTTAAAAAATGTATGCATTTACTTTTTAACCGACTTCGCAGGAGAGGAGGTTGTCAATTCGATCGGTATATTTTTTTTATGTATGTACATCGATTACGAGTTTGGATCCGATTTACATGATTTGGTCCCATAAAAATTTAAAATAGTTTGGCCCAGTAGTTTTTATTATATGTTTTTTTTTTTTTTTTTACTGACTACATTTTTACGTATGTTCACCGATAACTCCGCGAACTGTGGGCCGATTTCAAAATTTTTTCTTTTGTTCGGTAAGGTATTTACATACAATATTATGGTATTTCATCACTTTAATGAAACATCTCGTTTCTCACTATTAATGATGCGTCATTTTGTACGTAAATGTATAGATCATAAAATTGTATTTAATCGTTTGATAACTGCGGTCTATTTCCGCGCACTGTCTACAGTCTAAACGCCTTTGTTTTTTTATGATAAAATCTATTAGTCTTTATGTATATACAAGATATTGTGATATCCGTTGGTAAAACGTATTTGTGTTTACTTAATTCTCATCATTCTCATCATCATCAACTCTTTTCATCGTCCCACTGCTGGGCACGGGCCTCTCTCAATACGAAAGGGATTCCAGTAGGAAATCAGCCAAGTTGTGTAAACACACGAATCTTTCGGTTCGAACCATTATATTTATCTATAAAAATCTATCATTTTCACAATTAACAATTATATATTCACTGCAAAGTGTTTATTTACTCATTTCCACACATTTTGTGACTTATAAGATATCTATATACTTATCTAATATATTAATCAGATTCGTACTTTTAATTACCTACTTTTAATAAAAATATTCTACTTGAGTATTAACGAGGAAATAATTAAATTAATTTTTAATTAAAAAGTTCATTAGCTACTCGATGAATCATGCTGGAATGTTTTGAAGTAAGTAAATTTAATTACAGATGTAAGACAATGTCTGACGCAATAAACAACAAGTAGGTACCCTATTAAATTAAACTATAAAGCATGTCTCATAAAATTTGTGTCCCAATCATCGAAAATGAAATTCGACAAAGTTCCAAGTAAATTAATAGTGATTTCACACGTATTAGATACTAGCGATTTACCCTCGGTACATTTTATTTTTTGTTTTTAAGCGGAATTCTTATTCAATTTTATTTTATAAAAGTAACCTAATTTAAGTACTTTCAATACCAATCAAAATTCAGCGGTTTCGGAGAATGACTAGAAAAAACAGATATTTTTGAAGTTTTTTTTTTAGTACCATATAACTAATATTTCTTAATATATTACCTATTATTAATATAATACCTACCTATTAATAATATTTTATTTTACATTCCGTAAAAAGCTGTTATTTCGATATTATAGACAGACATCGCAATTTATTTGTGTAAATTAGATATTAGTATATTGTGATATAGTTCCAAGTGGCATTATTAGGGCATTACAATCTTATCGCCGATACCGGTTTAGCTATCGTGTATTGACGCATTGCTATCGATCCCGTCGATTTGTGTACTTGTGTTAGATTTACTTGGAAAGACAAGTGTTATAGTTAGTTGAAATGGAAGTGCTTCCTGATGGACATATGGAATTGAAGCCGCGACCCACCGGTGAGTGAAGAATGTGATTGTCATATCATCATATGTCATAATAATATTGCTCAAAGTTTGGAAATAGTACTAAAGAATACTACAGCATAGTAATAATATTTTATTATTAAAACTTTTATTTTTTTAATAAACACTATAATTAATTTTTAAATGCCTTAGATATCATATTAGAATATATTTTTTGCATAACAGGCGTTTTGCGGTAACATAATATTTTATTACATTTACGCCCATATTTGTTATATATACCTTTGAGGACACGTTTGGCTCAGTTGGTAGTGACCCTGCTTTCTGCGCCAGCGCTCACGGGTTCGAGTCCCGCTGGGTGCATTCATTTGTTGAGCGCGAATGTTTGTACTCCAGTCATGGGTGTTTATATTTATAATATGTATTTATTTAAAGTAATATATATGTAGTATATCAACTATCTGATATCCGTAACACAAGCCTCGTAGCTTAACACGGAACTAGACAGCGCTGTGTGTAATAATCCTCAGAACGAGGGGGATCAGACCATAGTCCACCGCGCTGGCCTAGTGCGTGTTGGCAGACTTCACATGTCGCACGAAAACTTGTTAGGTTTTCTCACGATGTTTTTCCTTCACGGTAAGAAAAGTGGTAATCATGATAGAAATGATTTTGATATGAATGATAGTGTACTAAAAAAAATAATATTATCATATTGTACATTTAAAATTGTGTCTAAAGTAAATTATAAAAAAAGTAAACACTAGCGTCTCAGATAAAGCAGTGCGGTCTCCGCGCCGTAGTTTGTCGAATTACCTAAATTTCTCCCTTATCTTTCATTGTAGCAGTTGAAGTTTATAGTTTTAAGCGTAATTTCACGTTATAATTTTTAACTTGAAACAATTTTTCGCAAAAACGCAATAGAAAATGTTAATACTTGTGGCATTTTTAGTTTCTAAACGTGATGTGTCGTTTTAGTAGTGTGGGAATGATTAATCCTGCTTTTGAATATGATCGTAAGTAGATACAATGTCTTAAACTAACTTAAAACATTTTTTTAAGTAGTTAAGAAAATCTATAAGTACGTATTTAGTAGTAATGTTAATTTCAAATTAACGTGTTATTTGCTGTCGAGAGTAACCTTGCAAATTTCGAACTTGTAAGAATTATTTATCTTGCGAAACGACCACCACAGTTTCGTTCGATTGAGATAGCTTTAAGCCGATTGCGGAGAAGCTTAAAAGAGTGTTATATAATTGACCTGTAGGCTGTATGTATGTATGTCTTTAAAATCAAAATAAAATATGGCTGAGTTAAATTATTAAATGTTTTTAAGAACTATCTCTACAACTACAACGACATACATTAATATTAATCACTAGTGACTTACGCATGCTTCGCTCGGGTGCATATCTCCTTGCTATACTTAAACTTTAACTTAAAACCAAAATCCAATAGAAATCTGTACCTAAATCTAAACATAGTTTTGATATAACCTGGAACTTTAATGATTTAAAGCCTTCTTATAAAATAGAACTATTTGGTATCCACGTTCATAGAAATCACCACTTTTAATTTTATCTTTATAATTATTACACAAGATTGTTTTAAGATTTTTATGACCCACTTAATAAATCTACTTTTCGGCTGTATAATTATTGAGGTGTCTAAAATATAGAGATAAGATTACAAAAGCTACAGCAAATAAATGAAATAAAAATTGTAACTCTCACATAGGTATACATTACTCTGTGCCATTCTAGATTATATATTATTTATTGTTTTGTTTATGGTGTAAAAAAAATAAACATTGTAATGAGAAGTAAATAAATAAATATGTTGGGACATTAACGCACAACACCGTCTAATTCCATCGTAAGCTATGAGATTGTGTTATGGATACCAGATACTTGATATACTACACATATATAAATTATATATATATTAGATACTTATAAATGAATATAAACACCCATGACTGAAGTACAAACATTCGTGCTCACCACCAATTACCCCCAGCGAGACTCGAACCTGCGATCGTTGGCAAGCAAGTATCACCACAAACTGATCCAAACGTGTGAAAAGAAAATAAAAACTATAAATAAAGGATTTTAATCAAATTTACGTATAAAAAGTTTCAAGAAAAAATTAGTACTGGCGTTTTTAGTAATAGAGTACCTAATAATATATTAAATATAAATAGACAAATGGCTCAACCTCGCTCCGGTTGTTCCTGAGCTACGTAATGTAATGGATTTTTATTATTTAACCAGCATTTCCCGCGGCTTCGCACGCGTTCGAAGTAACGGAAACCAAATTCTTTCTGAGTAGCGCGGTATGGTACCTCGCAGAACTAACGCCCGCACTTCCCGTTTTTGTAATTTTTTTTATTGATGCTCCGCTTATATTGGTCACAACGTGATGTAATATAGCCTTCCTCGATAAACGGACTATCCAACACAAAAAGATTTTTTCAATACGGACCAGTAATTCCTGAGATTAGCGTGTTCAACCAAACAAACAATCAAACAAACTCTTCAGCTTTATAATATTAGTATAGATTTAAGTATCAGATCATAGTGTATGTTGACTCGAATAACCAGTATCATCTTACAAAATTTCATCAATAATCTGTGTAGTGGTTTTCTCATGCGGTCAGGGACAGAAAGACAGACAAATTTCCTTTAAGGCTGCTCTCTCGAAAAAATCAACATTTTCGAGATCTTTGAGATCATACTGCCATTCATATATAAATGCTAGAACTCTTATATTTTTTTACGTTGTTTTTCATTTCAGTCTGAACAAATGTACATAAGCAGAAACATAATTAGTTAAGTTTTGTAACACGAAAAAAATTATATAAAACACCATTATTTTATCTTATTTTTGCTTTCTTGTTTGGCTGAATATAACTTATTAACTTGAAACTTACATTGAAAAATATTTCAAAGTCAGTGCTAAAATCGCACATAAGTATAAATATATATTATTTGAATCTTACTCTCTAAATTTAAAGAAATAGTTTTGGCGCTTACGGCTTTTACTTCCAAGCCACTGAGTCGCCCTGCGCGGGGCGAGGGACGCGTGGATGCCGTCACCGCCCATCAAACTCAGTGCCGCTCACGCATTACTGGACGACGGACCTACGTTCCTATTTCTACGCGTGAACTTGTTCCCGACTTGCCTATCATATTTTGTGAATCAACAGAAGACCTACCAGTGTTACAGTATTACATCATGCCAAGAAAAAAACGGAATGTTTTTCTGAACTTGCTGCCAAAATGAGAGAGAGGAAAAGGTAAGTCATGTTTATTAGTCTAATTGTAATACTCATATACCTATTACCTACCTGTTTTAATTTGAATTGAAATAAAATTATGTAAGGAATGTGTATGTGAATGTTGGATGCTATTGCTTATTATTGCTTGATAAACGTTCCTTCAAACCACATATAGTATGAAAAATTACGACTCGAATACAAAAAAAAACTAATTGAAAATATTCAAAAATGAAACCACAGGAAATTATTTTGGTTTTAAAACCATCATATGTTCGCGCAAGCGAAGTTCGCTAAGGTCATGCACCCCTAGAAAGTGACGCGAAACTCAATAGTCATGTAATTTTGATCATAGTAATAATATTATCATTCTCAATTACTATAGTTCGATAAAATGCTTAGGTTTATCAGAAAAGTATCTGTATAATTTATTTACAAAAAAAAACTAATAAATTATATTTAATTTGTCTTTCAGAGAGAATTAAAAAAAGATTTTTAGCGACTACTTTACTTCTAATTATTATAAACATGACATCATTAAATTATTTTAAAAACCCCATCACTATCAACATACGAATAATTATCTACATACTTTACGAGAGACAGGAAAATATGCGTGTAAGAAAGAAGTTCATTAGTTCTATTAGTGGTATTAACATTATGATACTTTTTCACCCACTTGCAGGTACAACTCCATTAGGTTACTCTTACTACCTAGCATTGCAGCGTAAGATGACCTACACATAGAATAGTTTGATGTGGCCTTCCTGTATGGTGAGTTATCTGAGGAGATATACATGGAGCTGCCAGAGGGAGTGGAAGCCGGACCTACAAAAGTATGTAAGTTAGTTAAATCCATATATGGACTCAATCTTCTAGATGTTGAAATAAGAAATTTTGTTCATTTTTATCTACTTATGGGTTCAAATCATCAGTTGGATCTCTTAATGATGTCAAAGTTTTTTAATTCTTTATGTTTATATGGATTATTATTAAGTAAAAGTAAAATTATTTTGTCTATGATATGAAGTGGTCTCAAACAAAATTTTAATATAAAGTTATTAAATTTTAACTCATTTATAGGTATGGAAATAAATAAAACTATGGAATATAATAATAAGTATAAATAAAAACATTATATTAAGTCAATAATAAATAAATTTAATTTGTCAGATGCTAGAAGTAGCAGTACTCCTGCTGACATAAAGTACATTTATGTAAGAATACAAGTAATGTGTCTGTAAATTTTCATATAGAGAAGCAGTGGGAGCATTATTGTTTTTGACTTCTGTGTCAATTTTAATGTTGTAAGTAGGTATATAAATGATCCAGGTCCTTCACATGTAACTGCATTTAAAAGAATCCTTCGTTACTGAATAAATACAAAAGAAAAGTCTATTGTGTATAAAGGTAGTATAGATTTAGTCGGCTACTCTGATTCTGACTATGCTGGTGACTTAGATAGTAGGAATTCTAACACAGGCTATTTATTTTTAAGGAATGGGGGTCTAGTCACTTGGTCAAGCCGTAAACAAAACACTGTGGTGTGGCTTTATTCACTACTGAAGCCGAGTACATGGCTGCCAGTGAAGCCATAAAAGAAATATTAATATAGTAAATAATTTTTAATTAATATTGGGGAGCCCCAGGATTTTTTTAAAAACAAGATGCATATTGTAATACTTTATAATATTTATAGAAAATAAAAGGTTTTATTATTATAATTTAAGGTGTCTTCGTAAACTAATTTAGTGAGTCTTCATAAATACTGTATTAATACTTCGTAAAAAATGTATTCTTTCTCTTGTGTCAGCTACTGTAATCTGTATAATATACTAGTGTGTTTAATAAAAACTTAAATTATCAAGAATTCTTATTTTTAACCTTTCTGAAATACTACTGCGATTCAATAACTTCAATATGTGTGAATAAAAAACTTGCTTATAAAGTCAAAAAACAGTTTCATTTTAATTAATTGGGTGAGTGTTCCGTTCCCTTTTTGCCTATTACCTTCAAAAACTACCTAGGTATTTTTAACCGACTTCCAAATAGGCGGAGGTGAACGGAATCTTCTTATTCATGTATGTTCACGAAGACGCCTGAACCGATTTGGATTTTTTTGGTTGCGAAGGGTTTACTACCCAGGTCCCATTTAAATTTTATCGAAATCCGTCGAGCGATTTTTTAAAAATTATCAATAAAAATTATAATTGACATATGACAATATTGTTTGAGGACTGAAATAAAATGAATTTTTGCAAAATTAAAAACAAAAAGCCAACGTCAGGTCACGTCACGGTGTTCCCAGGCGGTCACCCATCCAAGTATTGACCGCGCCCGACGTTGCTTAACTTCGGTGATCGGACCGGTGTGTTCAACTATTGATTGAAAGATAATTTACTGTGATAATATAAGTGATAAAGATTGTTTCTACATAATATTACTTTGAGTAGTACGTTTGTAGAATTTGAGGTTAGTTGCCGGTATGTATTATTTATTTACATCATAAAATAAGATAAATTTTTACATTATTATTTAATATGTAACAAATGTTCAAATAAATTAATAATAGATACAAATAATAATTATTTTATTTATGTAAAAATATTTTTTATGATATTTAAATAAACTTTATTTAACTAGATAATGCTTTATAATAAAACTTTCAATGTATTAAATACTCTTTTTTTCTATTATTATTCGTGTCGTTTTTTATAATTGCATAAGTTGATGAAAAATGCTATGCAATAGCTTTACCGCGGCAGTCCCTGATTGCCACACATTTTTTTTTAAATAAATTGCTCGAATATGTTATTAAAAACATTTTTCTACAAATTACCTGCTTATTATGTCTACACTAATAATGGGAAAATATAAATTAAAAAAAAAGAAATCCGACTTTCGGTAGGTAAGCCACTCGCCGGCGGCCGACGTACCTTGTGGTCTAGCGGCCTGACATAAAATGCGCGCGTAAAAATGTAGCGGAGGGAAAGCGAGTGGCGCGGGGAATATGACAGGCTCCGCCCAGATCCTCAAGGCCGTTGGCTAGTACCGCAGCCTTAAATTATAAATTCGGCCTCTGAATCTATACTAATATTAAGCTGAAGAGTTTGTTTGTTTGGTTGAACGCGCTAATCTCAGAAACTACTGGTCCCAATTGAAAAATTCTTTTTGTGTTGAATAGTCCATTTATCGAGGAAGGCTATAGGCTATATTACTTCACACTACGACTAATAGGAGCGGAGCATCAATGAAAAATATTGCAAAAACGGAAAGGGCGGGCGTTAGTTCGGCGAGGTATCATACCGCGCGACTCAGAAAGAATTTGGTATCCGGTCTTTAGAACGCATGCGAAGCCGCAGGAAATGCTAGTCGATAATAATAACTTTCATAAGAAGATTTAAAAAATATTTTGATTATACTTCCGTATAAATAAATAAACAACATTTTTGGTGTTTATTACTTAATAATAATCTTATGTTTAAACTATGAAAGATAGTGATGATTGTGTTTCATTGTGATATGATTGCCGCATTGCAGAATTTCGGTTGTACACAAAGTATGTAAACAAAGTACGTTTTACTACGATAATACGAGTGCTTGTTGACATTATATATCAAATTTACGTGCCATGAAACATGTTCTTATTATATCTTTACTATAATAATATAAAATCAGTGGTTAGTATCGCGATCGATTGGGAAACCGAGTAAACGAGTTCAATTCCCGGGTCTCGCACCTCTGATATTTTCATGTCCGAATCACTTCCAACATGATTATCACTTGTCTGGCGATGAAGCAAAATATAGCA
This sequence comes from Boloria selene, assembly GCA_905231865.2. Taxonomy (NCBI): domain Eukaryota; kingdom Metazoa; phylum Arthropoda; class Insecta; order Lepidoptera; family Nymphalidae; genus Boloria; species Boloria selene. The sequence continues at coordinate 12,519,535 of HG993140.1, read as the reverse complement.
AATCTGTATATACATATAAGTTTCTTTTTATCCCAGAAAAATGTAAGATAAATTGGACGTAGTTAAGCAGAAACGAGTCAACGCACAAATAGTATTTTTTGAGCTGTAACGGTTTTAAGTTTGATTGATAATTTTCTGCTATGATGTTGTATTTTCGAATGTTTTGAAATATTATAATATATAAGTGTAAGCAAATATTGTTATGTGTAAAGTTGGATTAAATATAAAACATACCTATTACTTTAAAGCCAGACTTAACCCAAACTAAATTATTACACTTAGAAGATTGTAAAGAAATAATTATGAGGTGTGGTTCCATCATTAAAAATGAATTTTATCTTTATAATTTCACGCAACTTGCTAAGTGAAAATACCTACTGTTTGGACCTGTTTTGCATAAATAAACCTTAGGTTCTTTCTGCTAAAATACATACATACGTCCAAATTGTTTTAGCTTTTGTAAAGCAAAGGTAGTACCTACAATATATTGGGACAATATTACAACAGCATCACCAAGTACCGTGTTACGCTACGAGGCTTGTGTTACGGATACTTGATAGTTGATACACTACATATTATGTTGTAAAAAAAGAGTGAGATTAAGATAAAAAAATATTAGTCCCGCTGAGTTTCTTTCGCCAGTTCTTCTCAGGTCATAGGTTTCTTCTTTCCGAACTGGTGGTAGACTCATGACGTTCAGTAAGAAATTGTAACAATTTTTATGTTGAATAAAATATTTTGATTTGATTTGTCAATATGTTGGTGTACATTAATACATACATACATACGTCCAAATTGATTTAGCTTTTACTAAGCAAAGAGTACAAAATGTTTGTCTCCTCTGACAGCGGAAGACGACACGTCGTTGTGCGACGAGGAGGCGGCGGCGGAGGCGGCGGCGGCCTTCGCGCGCGCCTGCTCGCCCGACACGCAGCGCCTACTGCCCGCGCGGGACACGCCGCCGCACGCCGCCCGCCACTACGACTGCGACCAGTGAGTACCACACACTAGTATATACTAATACTAGCGACTAGATTCAGCACAGGCAAAGCCGCGGGATCCGCTAGTTATGCATATAAACCTTCCTCTTGATTCGACTTGACTTGTATAGTCACAGATTTATATTTTTTCAGCAAATTATTTTCATATTGTAAAAATGTACTAAATCGTAGAGGGCAAGAAGCTTCTCAAGTAAATAAATTCTTACTTTCAATTTATAAAACACAAATTGTTCGAATATACATTGTTTCTTACTAAAATCTGAACTACAGATTACCCAACCAAAAGCATATTATATCCACCTTCTGCCTAAACATCAGAAGAATAGTTTATACATTAATGAGGTTCCGAGTTGTTGCACACGTCAACCCTTGTTAGTGGTTAATTACCCCCAAAATAAACACTAATACGCACCACCCCTAACCTAATATAGTTTTATTCTATTTAAGAGATGCGACTCAGTCTTATATTTATTCACATTTAAGATATCTTTAAAGTATGCCACAATAAATAAATAACATTTTCTAAGAATAATAGGTGGCTTTAATTAAAACACAAATATTTTCCTCGTATAAATACATAGCTTTCAACTAAACAACGTTGATCAAAAATCATGCTGTTCTCATTGTGTCATTAAGACGTCACATCTGAAGGATTCGTCGCGCGAACTGGAGCAAATATTTGCTTTAGTCGAAACTGGGTGGGTGAAACCAGGTAATACACTTATCATGTGGGAGGGTCTTATGTACATATTATGTACTGTATGTACACAATAGGTATACAGTATGTGTGCGCCAGTAGAATTAATATAAAGAGAATTTTTGAAGTGAAACTTCTTTAGAATCGATGTGATTTCAAACTCGATGAAACGAAAAAATAAGTCCATAGTACCAGGCGCTCAGAGACGGGGAAGAGTTAGCCTTATTTTAAATTCAAGTTTTACTTCTGACATGTGTACTTTGTACACACGCACTTTTTTTTATATCATACTTATATAGCCTAGGATATATAAAATAGACTACACGTACTTTTTTAACGATTAGTTAACAAACGAATTAGACAAACTGATAAGCAGCTATTATAATACCAAATTCAAATCAAAGTTTGTCCAGTGGTGATTCAAATGTAGACAGACAGACAAAAAAACTAAAAAAATATAGATTCGACCTTTGTATCAATAATAATGTCTATTATGATAAAATTTTCCAAAAAATACTTAACGTACATATATTTATTCTAAAATCTAGATATAGACATAATTACACTATAAAATTGTTGATATCCTGCCACTCCGCATTAATATTAGCAAGAAGGACGTTCTATTTATAGCTTTATATTGTTTTCTTTATGAAGGGAATCTAAAATCGTTCGGAATATTGATCTTATGATTTATTTTCGTCCTTTCTGACGTTTTGTATAGAAATATCGCCCGGGCTTATTTTCAAGTGGAATGGTTCACTTTCAACTAATTATACAATTAAATGTACGTATGTTTAAAATAACACCCTGTATATTTTGCCCTATTTCAGGGAAAATTTCAGGGAAACATTGTGTTATTAAATCCATTTTTGTTTCTAAAAAAGTTGTATAAATCTGTCTATCAAAAATCAACTAAACTAGTACACTAATATTTATCTAGAAAAGAAATATAATGCAAAGTACAGGTTTTTTGCTACCTTTATTTTCTTTGATTTGTTTATTTGTGTTTTTGAATTAAAACACGCCGTGTGCAAACTCCTATGCCGATGACCGACCTGACCTGCTCAGGCCGCCTCAGAGCTTTCTGTTTGGACAGATGGTAGGCATTTCTTATACACCTTTATTATTGTCTAGCAAACCCGGCCCGCTTCACTGGGCGTAATTTAAATTAAACGGTTTTTATAATTGTCTAACAAAGTAAAAGCAGCCAAGTTGCTCCTTAAAAAATTAGCTATCTGCGAGTGAAAGTTTAGTCAAAATCGGTTTAACTATTTCAGGGAAACATACAGACATACATTTTAAAATTTGTTTTTGTGATATAAGTACCGTATAATATACTTTTTAGTGAAAAGCTGTTACTTTAAAATTAAAAACAGACATTTCAATTTTATTTATATGTACTCGTATACTTACTGATATTTTATGATCGCAAATGCATAAAATGTTTAATGTAAAGTTACTTTTTGTTGGCATCGGAAATCAATTTGGATTTTAAAGACCCTAATGTTATTTTGTCAGTAAGCGGTTTTCTTGGGCCCTGAACTGTAATATTGTAAAGTTTATATGATTTTAACGATAAAAGAGTGGTAAAATTGGGTGTAACATAAATTTTATTGTGCGATATCCACTCTATATGTATATATTGCTTTACTTGCATTTTAATATTAGAGGCTATAAATGCGAAATGTTTTTGAAGATGTCCTTTTTATGACGTTACACGTTTAGTTCAGTGGTCGCAGGTTCTTGTCCCGCTGGGGGCATCAGTTGTGTGAAAAGCACGAATGTTTGTACTCAAGCCATAGGTGTTTATATTTATAATATGTGTGTATTTAAAGTTATATATGTGGGATTGGTATTACCATGGAATTAAAAGACAGCGCTGTGTGAATTCCCTAACTTTTTTTCACACAATGATAGCCTGATAGGACATCATCAGGACTAAGTTACATTTAGGTTGGTTGAAATTTTTCTAAGGGAGAGCGTTATGCGATAGCTCTTGTGTAAAGTGATTTTCTTACATATTCGTTTTTAAAATTTGTTCATTATTCGATGTCCGGTTAGACAATTGTTCAAAAATAGAATTTAGCTAACTGTTGAAATATTTGTAAACAAAATAATAACGTAGCTGTAACCACTTTAGCTAATCTATGAGTAGGATTTGCTGTGGAATTCAATCATTAACCACAGTTTCTAAACAATTTCTTTTATAATATTTCTGGAAATCCCGCCCATACAAACCAGTAGGCGTCATTCAATGCATTAAAGACTTACGCGTCAAAGATAAACCGGTAACAAAATATATTGAAAGAAAACAAACAGTTATTCACAAAATGGGGCTTACTCTAAATATAAATCATTTTTTTACGATATAAAGTACAAATGCGCCAATTTGGCCCTCTACATTGACTGTGGCCTGACCAGGGGAAGTAGAAGTATATAGATATAGTAGGATTGGAGATGAGTGTCGCGGAGTGCGTGTTAAATTTATTAATTTTTATTAAAAACTATGTTATTTACATTTTCATCAGTTTTCCGGAAATGGCTAAACCGTTTTTGACGGAACTTTCACAGCTAGCTGATGTTATAAGGAGTGACGTACTACTTTTAAACTCTGAATTGATCCAAACAAGAAACGTATCTGGGGTAGAACCCGAACGAAGCGAGGATGAGTCGCTAATTTTCTATAAAGGAAGTAGTTATAATACATTGAATTCCTAAAATTTACCAAACGGAATGCAAGCTACAAGGTTCATTGATTTATATTTTAAACCGAGAAACACTAAGGATGTTCGCGTAAGCGGTTCCGATATTTCCTGTTATTTCAACGTTTTAAACCTGGCTGGATCAAACAAATCATTTAAGAACGTCCAAAGCTTTCAGCTTCTAAGAATACACTTTTGTTAGCCAAATTGTGAATGTTTAAAACTAATGTGGGTGGCTGATTGACTTTAAGAGAATTATTTTTATACAACGTATTAAAGCTTTATCTTACATTTTGATACATTCTTTAGAAATGCACGGGATTTAAATGAGGTCAACTTAATTAAAGTCTTAATATTCAATTGACTTTGTTGTCTAAATGGCCTTTCAAAAATACAACTACACAGTACTTGTAACTTGTAATTTCCTCTTATGAGAACAATATAGCCAGCATTTAATTACAAGCATGTTTGCAAATAATTTTAATTATACAGATATCCCATATAGGTTCTACAAAAAGCGTGGGTTTTCGGTGATGAATCAGTTATTATAAATATTCAATACAAAGCTATTTTTGTAATCGAAGTCCTTCAATGTTAATTTCAATGTAAGAAAATATCTTTTTAATATACAATTATCGTATTCACCCTTTATTAACGTTCCATTGCTGGGCACCACTGCTGCTTTAATAAGAATAGTTACAGCTAGTTGCTAGTTGACAGGCATGTGCAGTTTTATACATATCTTTCGAAAACTTGCTAGGTTCTCTCAGACATGCAGGTTTCCTCACACGGAATTCGAACCCGATTCGCTTATTTACCAAGTTAGCGCTCTAGCGTTACGAGAATATATTAGTATTTATAGTTTAAAAACAAATAATTATTAACATTAAATATAATTTTGAATTTTGATTAACTTCTTCATTCTACGTGACATTACCAAACCTAATCTCTGCGCAACTGGCGCAATTCGAAGCTATTACCAAGAATTATAATTAGTAGTGTACAAGATCGTGAAATCAACGAAAGACAAAATTCAAAGGTTTAATTTATGAAAATTATTTTAGTACATTTATACACATTAAATACATAATATACCTACCTGTAAAACCAAACTGTAAAAATTGACAACTCAGTTTGTCAAGTCATCGGCGTAATGGTACCGAAAAACTGAGTTATCATCTAAGTTACATAGCCTTCGTTATTTCCTAAATGAATTATTTTGTTATAAATATCTTTATTCATACTAATTCAAACGACAGACGCAGCCCGTTAGCAATATTAATAAATCTACGAGTAAGATCTTGTAAGGTCATAGTAAAATTCTTAAGAAAAAGTTTATTCAGCTTCACGTGAGTTTTCATTTTCCTGGTAACTATTCCAAAATTTTCCTCTGTAGGAATAAGATATTCGTATTATACCAAAAAAAAAGTAAATACATTACACATAAATAATATATAACACTAGTATTTCCCGCGGCTTCGCACGCGTTCTAAAGGCCGGAAACTAATTTCTTTCTGAGTCGCGCGGTATAATATGCTTATGGGGTATACGATACCTCGCAGAACTAACGCCCGCCCTTACCGTTTTTGCAACATTTTTCATTGATGCTCCTATTGGTGCAGCATGCCAGCATATAGCCTTCCTCGATAAACGGACTATCTAACACAAAAAGAATTTTTTGAATCGAACCAGTAGTTCCTGAGATTAGCGTGTTAAACCAAACAAACAAACTCTTCTGCTTCATAATATTATAGTATAGATTAAAAAATAATATTAAGTATCACTTACCAACCAAATAATGTAAATTTAATTTTTATTTAAAGATAAATGAAACTATTTATTTCTACATCTATAAAATACTACATCTATAAAATACTCCATGTTAAATAAATTTAAAAATAAACAAAAAAAAGTTGAAAAAATAATCACATAATATACGTGATTGAATGAACGAATCCATTCATTAAAAAGTATTTTCATTAATTGCAAACATTCTTGAAGGTCTCGTGTATAAAATCCAAGGTGGTCTAATAAATTACATAGAGATTTGGTTATTTCTGATATTGACTGTTAACATTCCATACGAATGGTGTGTGGAAGATAAAAACCGTTTAAACATACGTTTTATTACGATGATATTAAACAGAAAACATTTATATTTATACGGAAGTAGGAAGTATCAAACACTCTTTAACCTCAGTTATAATTTCCAAACGCTATCTTTAAAAACTTTATGTACTCGTATTTAGTATTTTGAAATAAACTATATAATATAAGAATTTATGTATGAAAATAACAGGTTTTCATACGTATCAACTATTAACCTGGTAAAGGAGAGGCTTGTGTTACGGATACCAGATAGCTGATATACATTTGAAGTACATACAAGTAGTACAAACATTCGTACTCAACAAATGAATGCCCCCAGTTGGACTCGAATCCACGGACGCTAGCGCAGGAAGCAGGGTCACTACCAACTGACCCAAACGTGTCGTCAAATAATTGATTTTTAAACTCGTAGTTTAAACTCGTCGTACTCATGCTTTAATTAAGTTACTGTTTTAAGATGAGCAATTGCAGCTCAACTAGTAAACTACAATCCCTAATAAGAAATTAAAAAAATGAGATTTCTGCCAAGTAACGGTTATTGGGCACATTATTTACACACCAATTTTTTTTCTATGTAATAATTTTATTATTTATACTTAGTACATCTCATTTTGGGTCTTATTAAATAGGAATGCCAACAAATTAATGGCTTGCATCAAAAATACTAATCGGCACTATTTTTGTTTATGTTATGTAATGTTGCTCTATCTACCTTCTTTATTACGGTTTCGCGTGTTTCGTTGATCTTGAAGGCTCAGGCGATAATTTATTCATCGTGTATCAACTAAATATAGCTATTTTTTTGTGTTATGCTGTAGATGAATTTTATATATAACAATCTCTTAGATTTATGAGAATATTTGACAGTTTAATTTTTCGCGGAATAATTTGGTTTTTGGTTCCCGGCGTATCAAAAATACCAAAAAAGTACTCATAGCTTAGGTTAATTACGCGAATATTTAACAAAGAACTTATCTTATCAGTTTTTTCACGGATTTATTTTGATTTTTGAAGCGTCTCTTCAGTGCTTGCTGTAAAATATTCAAAACGTCGGTAAACAAACAAAAATCAAAACTACTAATAGTAGTAGTAAGTACCTTATAATATTTGTTATATTTTACGAGTAATTTTATAAATTAACTGGCATTTCCCGCGGCTTCGCACACGTTTTAAAGACCGGAAACCAAATTCTTTCTGAGTCGCGCGGAATGATACCTCGCAGAAATAACGCCCGCCTTCCCGTTTTTGCAACATTTGTCATTGATGTTCCGCTCCTATTGGTCGTACCGTGATACAATATAGCCTATAGCCTTCCTTGATAAACGGACTATCCAACACAAAAAGAATTTTTCAAATCAAACCAACAACAAACAAACAAACTCTTATATTATACCATAGATTATATTATATTTTAGTGTGTATAATTTATTAAATATTTATTCTACGTAATAATATCATATACACATTAACCTATAATATAATTATAACGTTGTTATTTTCTTACATGAGAATGACTTCTGCATAATATGAATACTAACGCTCGATTACCGCTCGCAAATTACCCGTGACACGTCGATTTATATCTAACTTAATAGGATACAATTATAACCTATTGCTATCCTGTCTACTGTTTTTACAATACGCGCATCCTTATAATCTGATGCGTTAAATCTATACATATAATAAAATTGTAAGTCAAATCTGTACATTCATTTATTTATTTTGGAAATTCTTATTGTTCTTGTTATTATTATAGATACAGATGCCGAATCTATAGTTTTTAATTTTTTTTTGTCTGTCTGTGACCACATTACGTGAAAACCGCTGCTATAATTTCGATGAAATTTAGTATGATGATAGCTGGGTGTTCAGGTCAATAGAATACTTTTTACTGCGGAAAAATATCACATCTATAAGTTATCGATACGAACCGTTAAGACGTCCTACGTACTAGGGACGAACCAAGCGGAGAAAGAGCGAATCACTAGTCTTTATATAAGAATATTAAAGTATGTTTGTCCAATCATGATGAAAGTTTCGTGAATTGTAATAATTTGATATAGTAGTCTGAGTATGACGTGTAAAAACAGTAAATAATTTACACAATAATTCATACATAAGTATGCGTACATCTATACATATAAATAAAATTGAAGTGGTTGCTTTTAATTTAAAATAAACAGCTTTTCACTAAATACTAATGAAAGTATATACGATACTAACAACAAAAAAATTTTTTTTAATTTTTGTCGGTCTGTCTGTTTATTACGGCTAATCTTTCAAACGGTTTTTCCGATTTTGACGGGATTTTCATTAGGATATAGGTAATGTTATAAAGCGTAACTTAGGCTACTTTTTAACCGACTTTAAAAAAGGTGTGGGTAGAAATTTTATTTATTATAACTAGCGGAATTCGAGGCTTCGCTGACGCTAAACCCACCGCTAGTATATAATAATATTCAAATATCGGACTAGTTTAAATTTAATTAACGCTTTATCAAAGGCGTTGGGTGAAATTTTGTTTGGCTTCCAGTAGCGTTAACACGAGTTTCATTTTCCATTACCAAGTTGTCCTCGATAAAATGATGTCGTTAAAAGTTTTGAGCGATGGAATGGGTTGGTGTACACGTTATACCTACGTACCTTCTAAAGTTTGTCGCTGTTTTGTAACTTGTCTTTGTTTTCGCTTAATATTACAGTTTGGTTCTCGATAGTGGCGAATATTTTAACCTAGTTTTTTACCGCGACTTCGCTAGTGAGTAATCGTGTTTTTTGATAGTTTTTTCTACATTTTATAGCCTACATACCCGGGTATGCAACGCTGTCGCACACTTATATATAAAAAAACTCTTGAGGGAAGAATTTGTAGCTTAGTGTAGCTGTTCGTCTGTTTCTCTCTCTAATATTCCTATCCAGATGTGAAAGCCGTTAATTTTTTCACTTCACACACACAAAAAATAAATAACCAGGATTGGACATTATCCTATCTTCTAAGTTGAGCAAAATCAGAAATTAAAAAAAATGGATAAAGCTTGTGCTACGGATATCAGATAGTTTATATACTACATATATTTTTTTAATCTAATTTTTATAAGGGACATATACTACATATATAATATATAAATAGTAAGTTTGGATTGGATAAGTATTAATTTTATATTTATTATATTACCTTCTTAATGGTATCTACTCTACTATATGTTTTATCGACTGCCATACATTTTTATATAAAACTGTACCATAAATTGTTATTTTAAAATAACAACAAAGTATAAAACGTAGTCACATGATATCAATTAAACATGCATCACACGTGAGTGTTCCGCAGTGTGACGACACTCTTATCACCTATCAAAAATGCAAATATTGGTACACGAACAAAGGTGTTGTTGATTAATTATATTATAATTTTCATATGTTTTTAATTGTGAATAAGATAAATAAAAACCTATAATTAGTTTGTTTTCGCCAGAATATATTTAGTTTAGATTAGTACGAGTAGCTCTCTGCTGTTTCTTTACTTTCTTATTACGCCTTTACAGATCCTTTATGTATAGGATGCGTAAATTACTAATAATATGTATAACAAACAAAGCACAATTATATGACTATAATGCTTATATATAAATATGCTATAATGAAATTGTGTTGTCCTTCTGTCGACCACAGAGGCCAATCTCGCCTTAGCCTAGCCTAATAAAAGCCTCAGCTTTTTAAGTACGCAGAAGATATTGTAGTGCACAAATGTCCGAGCTGATACAAGTGCACTTTCTATTTCAGTCACTTATACTCCGGATAGCGCACAACCGATGAGACTTGAAAGATCAGGCGCAACACCTGTGTTGGTGTAACTGGATTTAGAAATTTGCTTACAGAATTCTTTTTATTCCCACTTTTTAAATATGGGTATAAGAACTACAACAATTCCCTAGAGACGTGACAGAGCGAAGACTACCTTTTGTTACAATCTTAAGTTATTTTCTTGAGTAATTATATAGAGTAAGTCTACAAAATCAAAAGTAAGAATAGCCTTTTTAAAGTAGTAATGACGAGTCGTGTAATTACTTTCAGCCACACGAAGGTTAGTGCATTATTTCCGCGTCCTAATTTACTTGGACTTTGACATAAATTTACTAATAATTTGTAATAGTCCCAATTTTAAAGTAAGCATTGTACTCAAAATACGTAGTGAGTAAATTTTAAATTACTGCAATGAAAAATTATTAAAATTTTACAAATAACTAGCGACTCACTCTTGCTCCGCTCGGGTTTCTTCCCTAGGTACGTATCAACGATTAGTGTAGATATCTATCACAGATGTTATGTTTTCCCGCATTAAAAAGTATCCTATATTTTTTTTTCTTTATGGCTTAGATTTGCGTTAACAGACGCAATACATTCTGCCAGTGTCGCGTTTTATGAGGAAGACACGAATGAGATTGAGCGAAAAAAGTATCCTATACGTTGATCCGGATTATTATCATCATACCAAACGTCAAAATCTGTCCACTGGTTTTCTCGCCACAGACTGACAAACCAAACATTTAAAAACTATGGCCTCTTTATTTATTATGGATTTTCTAAAAATATTTAATATATTTTTTAGTTAGTTCACCTGAGTTTCAAATCTAATAATTTCAATTTTATTACATGTATACTCCTATGTATAGGTTAAAGTTTGTCAAAAAGGCAAGCACAACCGAGTTGTTTACAAGTGAGCAAAATTTAAAAGTCAACGTTTTACTGCTTTCATTTTTAACGATAAGATTTGTCGGATAAAAGACCAAGTTTATGGGCGTCTACAAAATCAACATTTGCAGTTTAATCAATCTCGAATAGCTGCAGAGAGATAACCTTCTAATTTAAAGATAAGTGTGAAATATTGCTTAGCACGTTGTAAACGGGTTCCGCATACAAAAACGTTACATTTTATGTCAGTTATACTGCCTGTTTCAATAACTCTATCTACCGATGACCAGTAGTTACTTTCATACGATTTTGACAGGTTGTAACTTTTAATGTGTCAAAATAGTATGAAAGTAACTTCCAGTCATCGGTAGATAGAGTTATTGAAACTGGCAGATAGAGTATTAGTCATATTTATCCTTTATTAATATTACCGTTGACAATCACATGGGTTTTCTCAGCCCAAAGATTACTATTTTATTTATATGTACTGATAACTTATTTCTGTAGCATTCATTATCTTATGGCTTATACCCAGGGCTTTATTATGGAGGCACGCAATGCCCCCAAAGAAAATATTGAAAATATCAAAAACATTGCCTTAAAAAATAAAAAAAATGTACGAGTTTGAAAAAAAAAATGAGTTAAAATCTCTTTTGTAAATTTTACAAAAAAAAAAAGAATTTTTTTCCTCAAAACACAGTAGCAAGGGGTGGGGAGGGTGTACAAAAAATGATAGACTTTCGAGTATTAGCGTGCCCCCAAAAGAGAAGTAACAAAAAAGGCCTGGTTATAGATAAACATTTCAATTTTCTTATTTTAAAAGAACAATTTTAACATTTCTCTCGAAAGGTGATCGAAAATACTCGTATGCTTGTTTCGTACGTGATCGGCTCTCGTTAAACTTAGTAACTTGCGAGAGACGATATATTATAGGTATGTAGAGCATGTGTTATGTTTAAACTTGTTCAACAAAATTGTTCAACATTGTTCAAAATATCGATTACTGTTTACAAAATACGCATAATCGTATACTTTTTTAATTATACTAACTTCAGCGTCATATAGATGTCGAAAGATAGATACAGCAAAATCTTTATAACGGCCAAAAAGCCTTCTAAGCAATATCAATATCAAGTAAGGATCGTACGGCCTTAAATATTTGCATTATCATAAATATTCAGTATTTGTTTGCGACTTCGGTTTGAACGATCCTAAGCAGATGTACTCTGAAGTTGAAGGTCACTCTACACACCAATATAATTATCGATGATATTAAATTGCTATACAATACAACGTTTAATGACTAGTCGTACGACATGTTGACGGATTGATCGACAAAATCCGCCCTTGCGTGGGCGGGCGGGCGTTCGCACCAATCTACAATATACAAATACAATTTATATTGAAAATGTTTATAAGTTATATATTTTGCTTTAATGACAAATGTTGTAAAAGTTATACTATAACTAATCTTATAAAATTGGACGTCCACAATACAAATTGTCTGAAATCATTTCTTTGGCGCTAATGCCAATTTAAATGCAGTAAGACGAAACTACAATTTTCCGTTCGACCTTTTTTTCTATATCACCCAATTTCTATACATTCTTAGAACATTTACAAAATAACTGAGGAAAATTTACCCCGCGGGCGTCGCGGCGCATATTTCGCTGCGCCCTTTCAGTCGACTCGTGACCGCCGTAGAGGACGCACGCTCGCTACATATTGATTGTCTACAAACAGAAACTGTATAACTAACTATATCTCGTGTAGTGCTTGTGTATCGACTATCGAGTGGTTTTGTGGCTTCTCCTCGGTTTTATGAACCAGAAGTAATTGGAAAGCTATAGTAAATTCCAATACAACGTACCTAATTTTCGTCAAAATATAACTAACATTTATAAGTAAGTAGAGTATGATAATACCGTTCTCATCAAATATTTTTAAACATTTAATATGCAAAAGGTTAATGTTTTGCAACTATCCGTAACATATCATTAACATTGAAACGAGACCTGTAACCATGAAAAATATTCAGTTCTGGTTGCTTTTATCACAATTTCACGGTTTACATTGTCTCATTGGCCTTTACATGGGTACATATATTTTATTCTATAAGATTTTTTTTAATTACAACTAATTGCTTCCTTATCTATCATAGAATAATTATAAAGTACAAATTAACTTTAGTAAACAAGAGCAAAACTGTTATCTACCTACATATGTATGGATAGAATGGATAAATTTCATTCGTTTAAATGAACAAAAAAAGATTTTTTTGGAAAATCATGACAACAATGTTACATGGCCTTGTAAATGAATACATAATTATTATTTACGTGATTGTTCGTAATAATAACCACTTTATATTAAAAATCTCACTTATGTGTCGATTAAATGTTTAAAATTTATGTACTATTGTAGTTATCTTTTAATGTATGACTAAATTAAAGGAAAATCCAGAAAAGTCTAACTAAATCTTTATCACCATCATAAACGTAAGCTATTAACTGAGATCGTGAGAACATCTAGTACTTACAGCATCTGTGACTTTAATTACAATTTAAACTCCATTACACGGTAGGTAAGGAAACTGGGAAACGCCTGTTGAAGGATTTTTACATTGCATATTTTAAATTCATTTATAGTTTTTAATTTATTTTATGAAGTTAAGGTTTAAAAATTTAATTTTTGCAGCAAGTATATATTTTTTCTATATTATATAATTTGTTTAAATAAAACCTTGTTCTTATCTAAAAGCGTAAGAATTTAATTAAAATACGAGTTTTGCAAATTTTATTAGTGCAAATAAATGGATTGCTTCATACATTTTACCAAAATCACAGCGATTCGAAGTAAAGTAATGATAAACGAGAGTAGAGTGATATGAATGTTGCACACCGCTATTCAGTTCAATGCCGGTAGCTTGTGCATAACGCGTTATTTACACACGCTCTCATTATAAAGCCATTTGTAACATATGGCTCGATATAAACTTGATACGTTTTAACACTCTTAATCTCTTTATGACAGTATCACTACTGTTTAAAGAAAATCTATACACATAAATATAATTGAAATGTCTGTTTGTAATGTCAAAATAACTAATTTTACTAAATACTTATTATGAAAGTATGTTATTTACTTAATATGTACGTATAAGGAAAGAATGCTTTTAAAACTGTCATATGTCTGTCAGTTTGTTCTGGCTGTCTCCGAAACGGCAGGGTTTTAACTTTCTCTGGCCTGATGTTATAAAGAATAACTTAACCTACTTTTATTTTTATTGTTACATATGTGCATATGAAATTGTAACAAAATCCGTGTTCTACCGCGTCTAGGGACGCACCCGAACAAAGACCCCGCTTTGCTTAAGCGCTATTTTATATAGAATAAGTAATAGTCCGGGAGGTAGTGTCAAATTTTTACGGTGATTTTGGCATGGACTCTATGAACTTATTTTGATAGTTAGTACTTGTATGATAACAAAAATAATTGTCAGCTGGCGCGACTCCGGGGCTTTTGGGCTAGAGAAAATATTAACGTAGATGAAAAAAAAATATTCTTGGACTATTTTGGCAAAGATGAAAAAGTATAAATAATTAGTTAATGAATTGTAGATCTTAAAAAAAAGTGTCAGCTGTATCATGTACGTGACAAAATATGTTAGCTGATCATATAAACATGTTAAAAAATCAGAAAAACTTGTAGCATTTTGGCAAAGCTGAAAATTGTATATATTAAAGTTTATAATTCAATAATCATAATAATTTATGTCAGCTGGAATTTTAACGAGGCACAACCTGTTAGCTTGACTTTCAAAGTTTGGTTATGAAGTATAATATCATATCAGCTAACATATTTTGTCACGTACACGATACAGCTGACACTTTTTTTTAAGATCTACAATTCATTAACTAATTATTTATACTTTTTCATCTTTGCCAAAATAGTCCAAAAAAATTTTTTTTACTATCAAGTTTCCTGGCATTTTCTCATCTTATGCCCCGGTTTTGGGCCAACTGACACCTCATTTATTAATAAGCGTTGGAACAGCTGACTATACAAAAAAACAAAAGTCATGCCAAAATGATCTGATATTATACTTCATAACCAAACATTGAAAGTCAAGCTAACAGGTTGTGCCTCGTTAAAATTCCAGCTGACATAAATTATTATGATTATTGAATTATAATCTTTAATATATACAATTTTCAGCTTTGCCAAAATGCTACAAGTTTTTCTGATTTTTTAACATGTTTACATGATCAGCTAACATATTTTGTCACGTACATGATACAGCTGACACTTTTTTTTAAGATCTACAATTCATTAAATAATTATTTATACTTTTTCATCTTTGCCAAAATAGTCCAAAAAAAATTTTTTTTTATTGAAGTTTCCTGGCATTTTCTCATCTTATGCCCCGGTTTTGGGCCAACTGATACCTCATTTATTAATAAGCGATGGAACAACTGACTATACAAAAAACCAAAAACCATGCCATAATGATCTGATATACCTAATAACCAAACTTTGAAAGTCAAGCTAACAGGTTGTGCCTTGTTAAAATTCCAGCTGACATAAATTATTATGATTATTGAATTATAATCTTCAATATATACAATTTTCAGCTTTGCCAAAATGCTACAAGGTTTTCTGATTTTTGACATGTTCACATGATCAGCTAACATATTTTGTCACGTACATGATACAGCTGACACTTTTTTTTGAGATCTACAATTCATAAACTAATTATTTATACTTTTTTATCTTTGCCAAAATAGTCCAAGAACATTTTTTTACTATCAAGTTTCCTGGCATTTTCTCATCTTATGCCCCGGTTTAGGGCCAACTGACAATTTATTTATTAATAAGCGTTGGAACAACTGACTATACAAAAAAACAAAAGCCATGCAAAATGCTCCGGTCAAATTTGACACTACCTCCCGGACTATAACGTAAAGTTAAGAATTGTAAAACTATCCTTTTTTCAACGAAGACTTTTTTATTGTTAGTTAAATTACGTGAGAATTATCAAAAAAATTTGAGATTAATAAAAAAGTGAACATTTTAAAAAGAAGTTGTATAAAATTTCAAATATTACATCTTTAAAAGTCATTTGTATTAACACAAGTGTATACGAAAAGACCTTTAATCGCATTGAAATCAATCAAATGAAAGTTGTATTTTTATTACGTCAGATAATTGAGAAGTGAAATTATATCGAAATAAAATATTTATTCTGATCCATTTATTTTTCTATCTTATATTTATTTATCACACTGCAAAATTCGTTTAAATGGCCATTTTTATCCGACTACGGCGAAGCCAAAAGAAAGGTGAAGTGTGACCACAGCTCTACCTTAACCATATTTATACCTATACATTTCTGGACTTCTATTAAAATTATGTTCTTGTTTCGTCCTTTTTATATCCCTTTTTACACGACTGCCCAAAAAAAAGAGTGTTAAGTTTTCAGGGTTCATGTATTGATGTATGTTTGTTTGTGAGTTTCTTTATTCCATCATAACTTCTAATTACCTAGTCTGGTTATATTTTTTAACATAATTTTAACATTTACGTTCGCCAAAAATACAAGTATGTTACGCTGTTGTATTTTTGCTTCGTCTGCTTTTGTATTAATATAGAAACAAATTTCAATGCACTTCTTATGTTACGTGTCAATCATTTATTCACTAGAAGTCAGATAGAACGGACGTTATCTCGAGTACATGATATATTCCCAAACGTGAATATGATTTGATATTTATCTCCATGGAGAGTTACGACCGTCATTTTTGTGTGAAGCATGATTAAACAGTAAAGTTTTAAAGCTGTTAATATGGTTTTTATCATATCCTTTAAGTTTTACTGAGCTTTTTTTATTAAATGCTTATTTTAACCAATATTTCTTACAAAATGAAGATGATAAAGTCAAGGGACGGTGAAATTCCCTTTTTTTTATTAAGAGATAGTTGTAGAGCTAAAAAGTCACAATAAAATCAATCAAATATATCTCATATGAAAATATGCTCTTTATGCCAGAATTAACTTTTATGCCTGAGAAATAACGACTGTAAGGTACTTTGCAGAGTCATTGAGATGAAGTAATGGTGTGACACCAAAATGAAATTCCTCTCATTCTCCATTCATAATTTTTTATGTATTCAAGACTTAATTGAATATCAAATGATTTCGAAGCTGACAAAATGTTTTGAACGACTTCTTAGAGAAGTTATTTAAATTGTCTGTGGTTTTAAGGCATAATATGCGATATCTGCGTCGATAATGAATCTATTTGCGTAATTTCAATGATATTAATTAAAATAAACATTTTAAACCCATGACTGAACATGAGACAAACATTCGTGCTCAACAAATGAATGCCCTCAGCGGGACTTAAACCCTCGACCGCTGGCGCAGAAAGTAAGGTCACTGCCAACTGAGCCAAACGTGTCGTCATCGTCGTCGTAAAGAAGTTCAATATGAATTTTAAAATAAAATTCTCCACTTAAAATGAAATGATTGTGAAATGTCGCTCCGCTACTTTTCTAAGTACATTCAAGAATTAGTATAGATTTCTCAAAAACTTTCCCGCATTAAGAAGTATCCTTTATGTTCTCTCAAATAACGAGCTATCGTCATACACAATTCCATCAAAATCCGTCCAGTATTTCTCATGATTCGATCACAAACAGACAGACGAATAATCTAAAACTCTAGATTATATTATAATATCAATATTATCAATATTATAAGTAATAATGTCATTATTATCAATACTATAAGTATTGATAATAATGACTATTTCAGTAAGATTTTCCAAAAAAAAATATTTAATGTAAAAATTAAACTAAGTTACCTATATGTATAGAATTCGTATGCTACACACTGCCGACTTTAGACTGGAGCTAATCTTTTTAAGAATCCTCACAAGTGTCTCATGACAATGTTTTTTTACGACTCGACGCGATCCGGTGTAATGAACTATCCTTATTGACCCGTGACTTTCTTAGAACGACAAAAGTTCGTCTAATAAAAGTATAACAATGTTCGTATCTGATGAAAGCTAATTTCATAAAATGTTCTTACCAGTAATTGGTATTTGCTACTACTGTAGATTCATTCAAGTTGATTGAAAAAAAAAATACAAATCGAAAATTCCTTATATACTATGACCCTTATACTACTATATTATACTACTTATTGTACCCATGGTCGCGGGTTTGTTTCCCGCTAGGGGTATTTATTTGTGCTTGATGAACACGAATGTTTGGACTCCAGTGATGGATGGTTGGATTATAATTTTCTCAAATTATTTTCTTTGTTAACTATTAATTGACAATAATTCAAACTAATTACGCGATATTTTATGGCTTATTTTATTAAAAAAACATATCGGTACATGTAATATTAAGGAGGGAAATAATTGAAGCTTCCACTAGAGTCTATTAAAACATATAGTATTTTAAATTATATTATTGCTGTATGCAATAGTATATTACAATATAATATACTAATTACCGACTAGCGTTTTAATTGTTTTGAGCGGAGCCCTAATTCTTTTTCTACCATTAGAGTAGCCTAAGTTTCTCCTCATAACATCACTTATGGCGAGTCTTTGTTTGTTTCGGAGATTAGCGGGAAAAAACAGACCAACAAACATATAAAAAATGTATTTTTCGCATAAATACTAAATAATTTGATATGCTTTTAATATAATGTAGTTATTTAAAAATTACAAACACACACTTCTATTTAATTTATCTGTGTCCTTGTTTAATCTTTTTAAATGGAATCCATAGTAGTATTGCCAACCTTCCGGCGTCTCCCAGTAAGATCCGGTGAGTCACAATGTTGACATAACAAGCTCTGCGAAACTACGCGTGAAGACACATGCGCATGCAGTGTACGACTACAGGGCTGCGACCTTTCATCTCACTTTTTAGTTATGCAAGATAGGCAAAATAAGTGAGATAAGATTGAGAATATATTGAAACCATACGTTACTTACAAAGTATATGAAAACAAGGTTATGCTAGTCCAATTGCTACATGAAATGTACACTAATAAATTACTAACGTTTAAAATATTTAGTATTAGCTTTATAAATATAAACTGAAGGTAGAAGTCGGTTTTACGTATAAGTTTAAATTTTTGTTCTCGATCACGTCAGAACTGCTGAACTGTTATAGATGCAATTTGGAAAGAGATAGATTAAAGTCTGGAATATAACGTAGGCAAATACGACTTATATGTTATACTGTGAAAATACATCATTCCCGTAGATTTAATTTGGTTTTTCACTAAGGACAAACCCTAGCGAAGAAGAGTAGCTAGATACTCATGAGTCATGATTATACGAATATTGTAAACAATGATTTTGGCACGGCATTAAAGTAACTATTAATGAAAGTAAAATGGCGTAATTAATAGAAAAATCTATATTAAGTTGGATGTTGATAACCCTATTTCACATTATTTATGCATGTGTCGCCGCCGCTGTGTCACTATGATCGCATTATGCGGTTTCATACCAAGCTCACGTCAGGCGCGGTCCGAAGGGGGGGGTCACAGGGGACATGACCCCCCCCAAAATCTATGGTCAAATTGAAAAATCTCAAAAATTTGCCAAATAATAAAAGGAAATTTCTAGTTATCGCCTAACAGCGATAAATTTATAGTTTGCTGACATCTAGTGGTGTTTTTATGAACATGATGAAATATTTTAGCTCTTCTAAACATTCACCCGGAAATAGTACTAGAATAGACGTCTCAAATATTATCACCCGATTCGCAAATACAAAAACACGACTTCCATTTGTTTTATAAGTAATTTATAAAACCGACTTCTAAACGTTACAAATCGAAACTAAAAACAGAAAAAATAATTTTAATTACTTAGTTATTGTCGGAGTTCATTGCAAAGGCAGGATAAAACTGTCCTTCGTGGCCAGCCAAGAAGGACAGTTTTATCCTGCCTTTGCAATGAACTTTCGAACGAAGATATTTTGATTATATTTACAAATTGATACATTCATTAAATTGTATTAGGATTATTTTGATTTAGCTGGCACCGACTCCAACAATAACTAAGTAATTAAAATTATTTTTTCTGTCGATCGATCGATTTGTAACGTTTTGTTAAAAAATATTTTTTTTTCATTTTTTTTTTGTGGAAATTAAATATTTTGTTTAAATATAATATTGGTAGGCTAACTAAACTACTGCTTCAATAAGTCAACGAAGTTTTGGAGTGTACGACAATAGTCAATCGAGATTTGTCATCTATTTTTCCACGTAACTCCTAGACGTTAATAAGATGTACCTTCTATTATCAGATCAACCTAATATCTTAAAGGAATACGACTATCGGTTAATAAGTACGTATAATATTAAAAGAATTTTCTTTCAACTCCTAACCGTTGAGGAGATATACCTTACATCATCACAAATTCTTGAACAGCTTTAGAAAATATATGTAAAACGTAATAAATGCCTATAAAATTTGAGAGTTGCCCTGGATTTCCTTAGGATCCCATCATCAGGTCCTGACTTGGTGATAATGTGTATATAACCTTGGAAGTATAATACCCTACCGAACAAAAAAAAATGTAATCGGCCAACATTTGACGCAGAAATTAATGAACTAACATAAAAAGAACTGTTGAGGAATTGTACCTTCCATCATCAGCTCATCCACATGAAATAATGATTTTCAGACACAAATGCTTGAACATCTTTAGAAAATATATCAAAAACTTAATAAGTGCCTATAAAATTTGAGAGTTGCCCTCAATTTCCCTGGGATCTCATCATCAGAACCTGACTTGGTGACAATGGAACCCCTTTGGAGCTATACCCTACTGAACAAAAGAAAAATTTTTGAAATCGGCCCACAGACGGCGGAGAAATCGGTGAACATACCTGAAAAAGAATATATAATAGAACATATAACCTCCTCCTTTTTTGAAGTCGGTTAAAAAAAATTGTGTCTTGTGCAATAATGTGTATTGAGTGACCCCCTCCAAAATTTCAGGCTGCGACCGCGCCTGGCTCACGTTACGCGAGCTCAGAGATGATAATCCTTAGACAAGATATTAACATTGTACGTGCCCTTTATTTAATCCATTCTGTACGTTGTTAATCGTGGAATATACTATAGCTTTCCTTAACTGTTTGCGGTTAGATTCAACGTCAAAGCGAAAGTAAACGTTTGTTGAAAATTCATGAGTGGTATTATTGAGACTCAGTGATTATATAAAAGTGTTAAAATGGCAATGGATACAATGGCAGTTGAAATGCCAAACCTGACAGCCCACAGTCCACAGCCACCAGCAGAAGAGACGCCTGAAGAAAAGTGAGTATAATACAAAAATGTGTTTCAATCGATGGCAGATTTTTTTAATTTCGTGTATTTGTTTTTGATTTTGAGAGAAAGAGATTAAGATAAAAAATAATATTAGTCCCGCAGCCCGCTGAGTTCCTTTCGCCAGTTCTTTTCAGGTCAGAGGTTCCTTTTTTTCCGAACTGGTAGTAGACTCATGACGTTCAGTAAGAAATTGTAATAATTTTTATGCTGAATGAAATATTTTGATTTGATTGAGTGTACCGGATAGATCCTGCATATTTTTTCTAATTGGCTTATGTGAAATATTAAATTGCGGCATAATAAATGAGATTGAGAATATATTGGAACCATACCATCAATTCTTTACTTACAAAGTATATGAAAACAACGTGTTGCTAGTCCAATTGCTACACGAAATGTAAACTTATAAATAATTTATTCGTGAAATCGGTGACATTCATGCTAAAAATACTAAAAGTAAAGGAAAGCTTTGTTGTATAATAAAATAAAATTCTACAATTTCTCCTAATTCCTAACTCAAGAAGGCTTATTCAATATCTAAATATATAAGAAGATATAAATAGACAAAATCATCGGTATTTGGTAAATTAAAATAATCACTAACATACGGGTAGGTACTTGCATGTAGAAAAGAAAGCAATATCATGTAATTGTTCGAAATCAAGTTTATACTTTGAATTGTCCGCATTTTAATGAGAAGTCGTAACCTTTCCTTATATAAACAAATTATAATTAATATTTTTTCGAGGTGTTTTAAAATAGGTCACCCGTTCTTTTATAACTTTGAAAGCTCTTAAGCTGCTTAAAAAACATTGAGTTGATAACATTACTGAAATACTTTGAAATTAATGAAGAAATATTTTAAGGGTTTACATTTAATTAGAAATCTTTTCAACTTTAATTACTTCTGATATTTAAAATATAATTTAAACAAAGTAAATGAACTTGTTCTTTTTATTCATGTAATTAAATTGATATAATCTGGTACCTACTTCATATGAAAAATGTTTCGTACATGATAGGAATGTGTTGTAGATTTTATGATTTCACACGTTAATGAGTTTTGGAGGTAATTACAGTCCAACAAAATTATTTAAAATATTTAGTACTAGCTTTATTTTGCTTTAAGATAAACTCTAGGTAGAAGTAGGCTTTTACATATAATGGACATACTGATAAGCTGACATACATAGTTACTGGGTTATGAACGTCTATAAAAGGACGGGAAAAAAACCTATCACGTCACAACTATTAATGAGCATTTCCATGGCGTAGTCTCATGGCATTTAGGTCAAGTATTGATTGTGGTGGTCACATCGCGGTGATTCTCCCTACACTTGTATATAATTTCATCCTATATTATCTCTATTATTGCTCTAGCAGATCATTTGTTTCAACTTTAGTAGTTTCATCTCAAAATTCGGACATTTTTCCAGGCTTTTCAATGCCACTACTTGGCACTACTCCCTTCGGAGATCGAACTTGTAACCCAACACTTTGGGCATCTTATTACTAAAACTTTGTACTGAATCTCTCTGAATAGAGAAATTCAATAATTAAATTTGTCCCGACACGGGACTTTCTACCTAGAACCTTCAGAACTAGAATTTTCAGATTTGAAGCCGGACATACTAGCCACTACGCCATTGAGAAATAAAACATATTCATTAATACATTGTGAAGAAGGATAACAATTGACGCAGATACCTATCGTTTACTCATAAAAAATGTAGAGCCAATTAAGTAACTTTATTTTCGAAGTCGAAAGAACATAACCATAACATAATATCTAAAATATATTTTTTGTACATCTAAATATTTTTTCTTTTAAATTAATTAGAACGATTTATTATTATCAAAATGTGTCTACTGTCTACAATTTGGATTTAATAAATATTTAATGTATCCTTGTATTTAAAGTAAGTCGTGTACGCGTTTTCGTGACCAGATTGCGTTATAGAATGTTTTACATAATTTATAAATGCATTTTTTTTTTTCATTTTATAGCTTTTAGTTATAATTTATGTGCAGAAATTATTAGAATTAACGTAATTTTACTGTGTGTAAATTTGCGTAATTTTTTAATAATAAGTAACAATTAACAACACGTTCGGCTCAGTTTGTATTGATCCTCCTTGCTATGCCAGAAGTCGTGGGTTCGAGTCCCGCTGAGGGCATTATGTAATGAGCACGAATGTTTGTAGGTACTCCAGTCATGAGTGTTTATATTTATAATATGTATGTATTCAAAGTTATATAAGCATAATATATCAACTATATATTTGGTAGCTATAAAAATACGTTCCTTTTACAAACCTTAATCACGTGATAATAACTCAACACAGTAGTGAAATGTAAAATATACGCTTTCGCTTTCAATTTTCACGCAATTTAAAAAAAAACACTGGTTAACTACATAATTAATTGGATAGCTTGTTTTACCACATTTATTACTGATTTATATCAGAACTTCAAAATCGTACACGGGATTAGGAAATCTTCCCTAGTTACCCTTTATATTATCAGTAGGGCTTATAATATTAGAAGTTGACATTTTCTTATTGCACGGCGTAAATCGACATCACGTAAGCTGAATAACAATATCGTCTTTGGTTATTGCAAATGTCTAGACTACAGAAGATACAAGTAAACATATGTTCTATTCCTTCAATATAAGAGAATTGCTTGTGGAAAAACCTACATTTCCACCACCGTACATTTTTATTAGTAGAATCGTGGCTATAAAAACTAATATTATCTAATAAATCCACTATTATTTCTTTATTATATCAAAATATTATGAAGTAAATTTTATTAAAACAAAATTAAATAATTATAATAATAATTAGATTTGTCGATAGTAAAATTATTCAAAAGAACTACAAATAATAAAAATAAAATAAAATATAGGTTTTAACTATTGATAGAAAGGATTAGCTATAATTTTTTTAGTTATAATATGTAGTTGTGGTTCTCAATAAAGTGAAATCAAGGTGCTTTGTATTAATGGCACTAAAAGGAAAGCACTACCAAATTATTATTATTATTATAGAATATATATTGCCTCGTAATTACATACATTTAGTTTTAAAGTAAGCACTTTAATATGTCTATCAATATACAATGACACTCTTAACACAATTTATGTACATAGAATGTTTATAAAACGCCATTTCATATAGCTTTGTTAATGCAAAAGTAAAACTAATTTTACAATAAAGGATTAGATATATTTTTTATTATGAAAAAGTGTCTACTAAGCGGAATCTAGTCAATTATCATCATCGTCAACATAAATATCATCAACATCATCATCATCAGCCCTTTTCATTCCATTGCTGAAAGGCCATGTCTTGTCTTGCTCTTGAGCCGTGCGCAATAGTAAATTATAAAAACCATGAAGTCTGCGAATGATGTTTTAATACGTACATCTCCTCCTCGGGCCTCGGTGGTGTAGTGGCTAGCATATACGGTCATACATCGAGAGGTCCTGGGTTCGAGTCCCGGGTCGGGCTAAGTTTAGTTATTGAAACTTTGTTTCGTAAGCCTCAGTAACAGCCCGGAGTTGGGAAGTTGGCGGTGTTTCACCCCCGTGCCTCGGAGAGCACGTAAAGCCGTCGGTCCTGCGCCTTAACTCTCACTGGTCGTGTCGAGCAGTCGTCCCACCGGAATATGAGAGTAATAAGGAATAGAGAGTGCACTTGTGTCTGCGCATACACTTGTGCATTATAATATCTCCCGCGCAGATGGATAGTCTCAATGAGATTGGCCGCCGTGGCCGGAATTGGTCGGGAGGACATCATATCTCTATCTATGTGTGTTTTTGCACCAAAATACCTTTCTGTCTACTTGTTTTGATGAAAGAGAACCATGAGTCTTAAAAAATGCTTTGTCAACCCAAAACAAAGCAAGCAGTCACGCACGCCAAACCATAGTTAGCTTCCATTACAATCTGTTTAAAGTATTTCTACGTATTGAAAACAGAAATAAAGTACGCAATATGTCTGAATGATAACGGCCGCTGGCCTGAAGCCAACAGGCGTGGTCGGCTTGTAAACAATCTAAAAACATCTATAGACCACATTGAACGTATAACATACGCATAAAAGAGAAAATACTACTCTTACTCCCTTACCCACACCCTATAGTGAAACCTCAGGTAGGGAGAGGTCCAAGGATTTGCACTACCTTTTGAATTCCATTTCCTTTAGTCATGACTTTTCTATTGCTTCATAAAAGTTGCTTCAACATCAAATCTTTTATACTTTAAAATTTTCCTTTTATTTATATTTTTGGGGTAAGAAATGCTATAATGAAAATGAAAATTCAACCTTGCCTTTATTTATATACTATTTCTTATATCATCCAACAAACACGTCTTTATTTGCACCAACTATCAATCCTTGTCGGACGTGACGGACCGCGCAAGCTTAAAATGATATCCTACGCAATTTACGTCTACAGAAGCTCGTATACGTGACTTAGGATGTGATACCGAATACCGATTCTAGAGTGTATTTATATCAAAACAATAAGCTAAAATTATTAAAAAGAGAGATAGCTTTCCCCTTTTTCTACTTTATTTTCATAAGCACAAAGACTTTTGTTAATGGGAAAATATATTCCTTTAATTGTTATCTAAATATCTCATACAGCTCTTGTTTTCACTACCGGCTAAAGGCCTTTTGCGCATTAAATAGGGTGATAAGGGTCAAAGTTCACTACGCTGTCCAATTAGCTCACTTCATATATTAGACTATTGAAAACTAGTTAAGTCGTCTCTTAGACATACATTGAAGCGAGTTGAAAATGATTCGCATATAAAAATATCGAAGTTGCAAGACGGATTATAGGGGTTTGAACCAGCTTTACTTCGTTTCCCGAGCGAGCGCTTTGCCACTAAACTACTACTGCCTTTCAAACAAATATCGAATCCTACATTGAAATAAACTAATTCACTATTAATAAAATACCATTAGGCGATCGCATTTCAGTTCCTACGCACATTCATATGTTATGCATGAATAGTAGCGTGCGATGATAGCAATACGTGTCGTGTGACGTCACAAATCATGACCTTACATGCTTATTTATTTTGGGATCATTCTAAATAGGTCGACGGAAATACACTCATTGCTACCAAAATGTTATGGATTATGAATGACGTAAAGAATTTTAGTGATGGTCACGTTTATGTTTATGTCTGCAGTTGAGTTTGTACGTAAATGGTAAGCGTTTTGGTATAGATAGCTAGGAGTGTAGGCTGCATGCGTTCTGTATCATATAATAAATAAATATGTTGGGACATTAACACACTTTACCATCTAGTTCCATGGTAAGCTACGAAGCTTGTATTTTGGAAACCAGACAGTTGATACTCTACACATATATAACTCTAAATACTTACATATTATGACCCACGATTTAAGTACAATTTACAAACATTCGTGCTCATCACACAACTGAATGCCCCAGCGGGAACTCGAATCCGCAACCTCTGGCACAGCAAGTATAAAGTAAGACTGCCACAACAAACTAAGCCAAACGTGTGTCAATTAATATGAAAATCACGTGATTTTTTAATTATAGTACCAAACTATTTTTTTAAATGTAAAAGTTTTAGTATTAATATATTTTACTTTTACCGGCACATAAGTATTTAAAAGATATTATTTTTAAATCTTAAAATTTAAATGAATGATCTAAATATGTTTAGAATTCTGATGACAATTATCACGTCCGCTCTTATTTATTTTTGGGTCTCTATATACATTTTATATGTGGACGATGTATTTCTTTTTCGACATACCACATGATACAAAAAAAACCGCCTCAATTTGCAATCATTTTTATGAAGGGAATATCAGATTCGGTCTCTAATGATGAAAATAATTACTTTCCAAATTATATTTATTGTTTACATTCGAAAAGGCAAGACTTTATTACTTTATTTGTATGAGCATTAGCAATTTCTCCCTAACATTTTTGACTTCTGTAGTCAAATCTGCGTAGATGAATGTTTACGTCTCTAACATATTACAATAACCGAGTTTTTCACACTTTCCCATTACACGTACAACGGTGTCTTATTATTTTAGCGAGCCATTTTCCTATAAATTGGAGTTTGCGTTGGAGTGAATTACGGGTAATAAAGTTTTAACGTCATGGAAAAATTATTTATGGGACGTAATCCGATTCGCTCCCGACTTTATTGCTCCACAACTTCACACCCTTGACCTAAAAGACAACGCCCCTACTCCATATGTCGTTCGTCCTACTTTCCAATGAATTTGTAAATTAAAAAATTGCCACCAGAAATCGCTTGTTTTTATAACTTCTTATATCTGTACAGATAAATACAATTGGAGTGTCCGTTTGTTATATCGAAAGAAAAGCTTTTTTAAATGCGTATGAAATGATGTATAAACACAATATTTGTTATTTTATTATGTTGGTTCATTCCGGCTAATCTCCAAAGCGGCCGAACTGATTTAGACGGTATTTCCACTGCCTATGTTATGAAGAGTAATTTTCTTTTACGAAAATAATAGGTTTTCTCTCAAAAATAAGTAGAAAAATAATTCGGTTTATGTGGTTTAAACTTTAAAGGCTTCCTAATTCTTAAAGGAGCTTTGTTATAAACTTAAGTAATTAGCTCTATATAAAAGGTCGCAGACAGTGTGTTGTTTGAAACTTCCAATACGCTTTAATAATGGAATGGAAAGTCAATACTCAAGAGAAAGAAAAACTTGGAAAGAATTGTTATAAATCTCTTAACTATCGAATATTTTTACAAAGCTTCTATGTTATTTCAACGATATGACTATTTTCATACCATTGATAAAAGCAGGGTTCCGTATAGTGATGAAATTTAATGCCCGTATCATGTAAAATATTATCAGTGAAGCTATATAGTTCGTGTATATAAATTTTAACAGCTCTCAATAGTTTCTACTTTACTAGAGCGAGTAGTAGTGAGAGGTTTATTTTTTTTTGTACATATGGAAATATAAAACATTATATTAATATACCTACTTAAATATATCTAAAATATATTTGATTTTACTATAACAATATTTATTTCAAATGATATTATAAATCACCTACGGACGAACAATTCAAATAACATTTATCTCGTATATTTTAGTCTTTATTGTTTTAAGTGTAAAACCTAAATTCGTATGATAATTAGCAGTTTTTGATCCGACATCTCGTATTCGCTCGTGATTATGGTCATAAAACCATAATTACGAGTGAAACTGAACAAATAGTCATTAAAACGCTTAATGGCTCGGAGATATTCGGCGTGAATATATCCTAATGGCTGCAAAGAATAATGTTGTAACTTGGTTATTTTAAATTAAAATTAATTTATCGTGTATTTTAATTCAAAATTGTTACTATACTGTGTACTGTAGAATCTACTGACTTATTTAAAAACATACTGTAGAACTTCACTAATAATATTATTTACATATTATAATGTAAGGGAAATCATAAGCCATTTTTCATCACTGTAAGAGTCCGGCCCTCCATATAGCAATGGTATAAAAATAGGTTCATATCGTTGAAATAACCTAAAAACTAAAAATATTCCTCCTTTCAGGCGTCGATTTGTTCAAGCATTAAGTATAATAGGCAAATGTGGGTAATTGTGTTTTAATGTATATTGAGTGCCGTATGACCTTCCATGAGGCGAGCAGATTGCGGGTTAATGGATATAAAGTATTCGGTATCAAATTTTATCTAACTCACGATAATTAAAGCTGCCGTTTTTTTAGAGTATTTTTTTATATATGTATTAGACTAAACTCAAATGATTCATCATCTAACTTTTAAAAAGAAAAATTTATAAAAGATAGCTATTAAGTAAAGCGATTATTTGCATTATACTAACTATACAAATATTAAGCTTTTGTCACTCTTTATCCACATCGAAAAGATAGTAAATATAAAAAAAAAAGAAATTTATTATCTCGTTCGGATACTCCTATACTTATCAAAAATATAAAAAAACTTTTTACTACTAATACGCATTTCGTTGGTGACTGTGCAATCTATATAGTTCGCGTAGGAATTACACGAATTAATTCCCCCATCCCCTTTCCATCATCGGACCACTCGACGAACGGCTGGTCTCTATCCTTATGTCGTGGACATTCCACCCGTCCGGACGAAGCGTTTCGCTTCGTCATTTATTATACGTGCGGCTAAGGAATGGAACAACCTGCCTACGTCAGTGTTTCCGTCCGATTACAATACGGGTGTCTTTAAGGCAAGAGTGAATGGTGGCTACTGAATTAGTGCGACTTACCATCTCCGACTGTGTTACCACTTACCATCAGGTGGAACGTAGTCATAATTCAGAATAAAATAAAAAATAATAGTGAAAAATGCTTATAAGAAATTTCAATTGTCCACAGATATGAACGTCTTTTACGTCGCGCTCGCAGCGAGGACCTGAGCGAGGTGTCGGGCATCGGTTGCCTGTACCAGAGCGGTGTGGACCGCCTCGGCAGGCCCGTCGTCGTGTTCATAGGGAAATGGTTCCCCATCTCTGATATTGATTTGGACAAAGTGAGTATAAATAGCTATGTTTATTTTTTATTTATTTATTTTATTTAGCTAATTGACATCTGTGGTCGCGAGAGCCAGGGTAAGGATTTTTAGAACACTTAAATCAGTTGATTATGTAGGTACTGTGGTGGTAATAAAGAAATGCTAGATTTGTGTTTTGGGTTTGTATTAACAAATCTATAAACATAACTTTTTCATTAAAACGAGCATTAATGGAAGTAAAATATATGTAGATTTTTTTATAATTCAATATAAGCTATAATAAATTCTGAGTCTGAAAATCTTATTATTATCACATAGGATTAGCTTATAGTATTTTTGACTTTTTAGAATCGAAGAAGTTTCTAGTAAATTAAAAAAAATCCACTGTTTATCTATCTAATTAAGATTTATTACTATTAAACCCATATGAAGTGTACATTATATATTGTGTAATTTTAAGCCCGAAACATTAATTTTACGATAACTTATTTGTTTTCAACTACACATACCTAAGTATGAACTTTATACAAACTTCAGCTCCTGGCATATTTAACTAGTTAGGAAGTCTGTGGGGAGCAAATCCATAATAATGTTAGAGGATGTTGCCTAACCTCATGTTGTGTGTTGCTACAAATCTATATATAATATAAAAAAAAGATTCTTGTTCGTTAGTCTCGCTTAAACTCAAAAACGGCTCGACTGATTTGAATAATTATTTTTTCGTGAAGCTCGAAGTTTGTCGGAGGTGGTATAAGTATGAAAAAATAAAGGAAAACTCCAAAAAACCAGCTGTGAGATCGAAAAGTTCAGATATGTTTATTTTATATGGGAATGGGAAGGGACGAACCTGAGGTAAGCGAAGTTGACTCACTTTTTAATAACAAAAATTGATTTGCAAACAAAGCCAAAAATATCCGACTTATGACGAAACGTAAATAATAATGACGAACAATAACAATAAGGAAAATTATTTCATAGAAACCAATTTTGTAATATTTAAATTAGTTATGCCGAATATTTGCTTTTAATTTATTTTACGCAAGCTAATATTTAGATATCTAAAGATTTTTACGATTGAGACAAAAATTCGAACCCTACTTTATCATGTTCTTATGTATTACATTTTTGTGTAACTTAGTTTTTTTACTATAAACTATAAAGACATTCTCTTTTTGTAAAGTAATTAGAATTTGTTTCGATATTTTTTTCGTTTTTTTTCATTTAATATTATTTATTGTTTAAACATCAAGTTTAATTATTTACTGTTTAAACATCAAGTTCAACGTTCCTATTGACAATATGAATTTTCATCCCCTATTTAACACCTTAATATGATACATCATACAATTTTCAGACGCCTTTTACGTTAGTAAGTACTTACCTTCATTATCTGAGGAACTCGTGTGTAAAATTTCATGCTCGAACCCGCGGTACAGACTATCAGCCAGTCAGTGAATAAATTTAATAAAAAGATGTGACTTTGTTGATATGTCCTTTTATTACTTCGGGTACTTATCGCGATTATTCTCAAAAAGATTACTGCCAAGATAGTGTACCGCTTTAGGTTCGTCTCTAGACTCTACAGTCTACGAACATTATTATAATTATATTTTTCAGATATAAGACATTTTCCCGCAGTAAAAATATTCTATATTGTTGACCGGGATTACAAGCTAATAGCTATTATCATACCAAATATTAAAGAATCTGCAGTGTTTTTCTTATGACGTCGAGACAGTTAGACTAGAAAAACTAATTAGACCTCTGTATCGATAATAATGACTATTTCAATATGATTTTCTTAACAATATTCAAATTACAGATTCGATTCAAAATTTAAATTTATCATCATCATCATCAGCCCTTTTTAATGTCCCACTGCTGGGCACGGGCCTCCCTCACGGCGAGGGGGATCGGGCCATAATCCACCGCGCTGGCCTAGTGCAAGTTGGTGGACTGCACATGTGTTTCGAAAACATGCAAGGTTCTCTCAGACATGCAGGTTTCTTCACGATGTTTTCCTTTCCCGTAAGACAAGTAATCATGATAGAAAAGATTCGCACATGAAAATCTCAGAGGTGTGAAACCCGGATTTGAACCCGCATCACTCAGTTATCCAAGCGAGCGCGTTACCGCTGGGCTACCACTGTCTTAAAAATAGTACGTACTTTTTTTTAATTTATAGATTACCAAAAACATTCAAAATATTGTTTTTTGATATACTATAACTAAGTTTAAATTCTACATGTGACATTACCACTGTATTTGTTTACAGGCTCTCCTATATTTAATCAAGTTGCTGGACCCGATCGTCCGCGGCGACTACGTGATAGCGTACTTCCACACCCTCGCCTCGTCCAACAACCACCCGCCCTTCTCCTGGCTGAAGGAAGTCTACACCGTGCTGCCTTACAAGTAAGATTATATGTTTTTTTTTTTGTTTTTATTATACAGTGAAACCTGGTGGTTAAGTGAGACATCAAGGGACCTGCAATGTCATTTCACTTATAGAAGTATTCCACTTACCCAGTGTCTCAGATATCCAGGTATAAATAAATATCTGTCTCATTTACAGAGGTTCATTGATAGAGGTTATTGACAGGTTATTTCAGATATAAAGGTGCGATCAAACAAAACAATGTTATCTCAGTTACAGAGGTGTATGTATATAAAATTTACTCCCTGTCTAAGTTATAGAGGTAGATCTAGGTATGTATTTTCTTTGAGCATGTTATATGCAGTAATACCATGTTGGTCATCGTAAAATGAAATACAAATGGAAAAAATAAAGTAATTTTCAATTTTTTTATAAGGAAATTTAGTTAATATAACAATTTTAATAATTTCAAAGCGCAACAAAAAATATTTTACTTAACTTAACTAGCAACTTATAACGAAACATAATAATTATAAATGTAATAAATATAATTTATATGTTTCTATATTTATTATATTTTTACGATATTTTGCTTTAGTTTTTGCGAGTTAGAGCATTATTGTGTTCGAGTAATTCTTCGTCAAGTCACGTACTTGCGTATTTGTACCAAAGACTAACAACTAGGCGTATATTTGCCTCGGGGTAAATAAATGTAGAAAAGACAAAAGTTAATGGCGAGCTAACGTTATTCTACTAATTTATCGTATAATATTATTAATAGTAGGTACCCTTCATATTATGTCACTACAATACAATATAATATATTGATGCTTTAAATGTTTGAAATCGTTTTTAAAGGTATAAAAATTATTATGTTAGGAAATTAACACACAGACGTAGCACTATCTTTTTCTTCTATTTTTACCATAAAACATTAGCTGCATATAATAATGAGCAAATTGAATTACAGCTTGAATAATTTATTTATCAATGACATTATTAATCAGTTAAAAGCAATCGCTATAATTGTAATCAAGTTTGCTAATGTTCTAATGTCATGATAATCAAATCAAAACATTTTATTCAGCATTAAAGCGGCGATTACACGACACTACATCTAGTGCACTACATCATGTAGGACACTAGATGTAGTATAGTCTAAATGCATATAGGCATGTAGGACCCTAACTTAGGGCGATAGGAAGAGCCCGACCGTCCTACATGGCTATATGCACTACATGTAGTGCAGTGTAATCACATGTAGGGACGTAGGGCGCTTCAGTCCTGCTGCGGCAGCCGCTGTATTCGCACGTCTAGTGGTTATTTATTTGTGAAAGCGTAAAATATGACATGCATTGAAAAAGAAACACTATTAAACATTTTAGATATGTACAAAGACATGCCCTACATATGGGACTCTTCTGACGTATTTTAAAATGCTCAATGTTATCTACGTTAATACGAGCGAATTTAAATCTGTAATTTCTGTCTAACTGACTAATCCTTATTTAATAAACAAATAACGTATGTAGGAACATATAGAGGGAATCTAAACTGATTTTACGGAAATAAGATATTTTCCTGCAGTAAAAGTACCTATTCTATATGTGGACCCGGATAACCAATTATCAGCATTCTGGATTTCATCATAATCAGTCCAGCAGTTTTCTCGTAATGCGGATACATACAGACAAAAAGACAGACTGAGAAATTGGCAGACTAACATTCGTAAAACTGTTAAATCGGCCTCAATATCTTTGATAATGACTATTACAAATACATTTTTCAAAAAAAAAAACATTAAATGGATATTGATTCAACTTCGAATTTTATTATAAGAAAAGATAATAATACAACAATCGCCTCATTTTACTTTATTTTAATACTAATTATATATTTAAAAAGATTTTCTTTAAGGCGGCGATATATGTAAATTGGACTTTCTTTGTATTTGAATTCTCTGTAATCTTAATAGGAAAAAATTTTAAAAAAATGTATGTTATTCTACAGCATATACAGCATTATCTCTTCCGCTTAAAAAGTTAAAAAAAACAACATAAATATCATAAATAAATATGCTAAGTACCCTCTGTTACAATTTTTCATATCATTTCTCTCGTAAACTATCAAAAACAAGTTTTTTTTATTGCGTTCAGCATATTTAATAATACAACACCTAATATGATCTCCGATTATTTTTTCAAATAACTGTTTTATTTATTTTTTATGATTTTTTTACGTAATTCATACACGTAAGCCGCGAGAGAACACCCTCTGTCGCCCAGTAAATCAGTGCGGGACGAGGCGTTGTGCTGAACGGACCTGTGACTGTTTGCTCCGCAATCGCAGAACCAATTTAGAAATTTATTTATTTAATTCGTGAACAGAATTATCACGAGTCGTGTGCGCTAAATTATGCTCTAAAACATTTGTATTTAAAACTATATTGAAATGAAATAAATAAATGGCGTATTTTGGACCTTATTGACTTGTAAATTTTTTACTTAAAAATTTTAGTATACATATTTGACGACACGCGTGGCGCAGTTTGTAGTGACCCTACTTGCTGCGCTAGCGGTCGCGGGTTCGAGTCCCGCTGGGGGCAGACATTTGTTGTGCACGAATGTTTGTACTCCAGTCATGGATGTTTATATTTATAATATGTATGTATTTAAACTTATATATGTGTATATACCATCCACCATGTATATCAACCATCTAGTATCCATAACACAAGGCTCGTACCTTACCGTGGAACTAGATAGTGCTGTGTGTAAATGTCCCAACATATTTATTATTTTATTATTAAATATATAGTATCGACTAAGAGAAGTTTCAATTTAGACTTTATTTGTATAGTTATAAGGACTAAGTCTGGAAATCGAACCTGTAACGAAGTTACGTCTACTGAGCCATAGGTAACATAAAATTTAATCTGTTTATCTTTCATGTTGAAGTTATACTTCTTTAGGCGCGTTATGAAAAATTTATGAGAGTGAAATTTTACGATGCGCGAAACAAAATTCTCACGGAAGAAGTTAGCTAACAGTCAAAAGAGGACTTGCAACTATATTCACGATATTTATTTTCAACAATGACATGGGTGTCATTTTCGAGGATTTTCGGGGTGCTAATTGCGAAAATGAAGTCCATTTTCAAATCCAAGATGGCGGACATCCGGTTTTTTTTTTCAACAATGACATGGGTGTCATTTTCGAGGTTTCTCGAGGTGCTGATTACGAAAATGAGGTCCATTTTCAAATCCAAGATGGCGGACATCCGGTTTTTTTTCAACAATGACATGGGTGTCATTTTCGAGGTTTCTCGAGGTGCTGATTAC
Source organism: Boloria selene (assembly GCA_905231865.2). NCBI lineage: Eukaryota > Metazoa > Arthropoda > Insecta > Lepidoptera > Nymphalidae > Boloria > Boloria selene. The sequence continues at coordinate 12,483,686 of HG993140.1, read as the reverse complement.
GAAAATGAGGTCCATTTTCAAATCCAAGATGGCGGACATCCGGTTTTTTTTCAACAATGACATGGGTGTCATTTTCGAGGTTTCTCGAGGTGCTGGTTACGAAAATTAGGTCCATTTTCAAATCCAAGATGGCGGACATCCGGTTTTTTTTCAAAAATGACATGGGTGTCATTTTCGAGGTTTCTCGGGGTGCTGATTACGAAAATGAGGTCCATTTTTAAATCCAAGATGGCGGACATCCGGTTTTTTTTCAACAATTACACGGTGTCATATTCGAGGTTTTTCGGGGTGCTAATTGCGAAAATGAGATCCATTTTCAAATCCAAGATGGCGGATATCCGGTTTTTTTTCAACAATAACATGGGTGTCATTTTCGAGGTTTCTCGGGGCGCTGATTACGAAAATGAGGTCCATTTTCAAATCCAAGATGGCGGACATCCGGTTTTTTTTAAACAATTACATGGGTCAGGGTGTCATTTTCGAGGTTTATCGGGGTGCTAATTGCAAAAATGAGTATGTATTATTTAATGATGCCAAGCATCTATTATCAATGAAAACTACCAATAAAGTGTTTTTTACGTTTTAGTGTTATTTTATCAAGACGTTTTTTTAAGTTTTTATTTCACGTTTTAGTGTACATTTGTGCACTATAGTAAATATCCTGCGTAGTTGACTAATCTTCGTGACAATATTTATTTGATCACCCTCACCACTATCTATATTAAAAATAAATGAAATCCATATGACGAAATGAAATCCGCAAAATTGCAGTACTAGTAATTTTTTATATCCTCAGGAGTAATTATCATATTTTAATCGTTACAAATTATATATTTAAATTTTAAAAATAATTATTTTATTTAACCTTCATCATATTAAAAAATGGGATAAAGATTTGGAGCAAGTATCCCTAAACACACACACCATGACAGTTTGACTACAATAAGTACACGAGCTGTACTCACACATATTTTTGTAAAAAACATAGCACTGTTTATAGGTATTAATTGTATAAAGTACACGATAGTTAAATCTTTTCTTTTGTTCATGTTTCTTGTAAAACTGGAAATAAAAGGCTTTTTTATTTATTATTATTATTTTTTTTTAATTTAATTTTAAAGTATTATTTTTACTTTAGTTTCTACTGATTTTTTGTAATAAGACAAACCCTCAATTACCCCCTAAATTTCAAATAGCCATAACTTATATATATTCAACGAGTTAGAATATTTCGATAGCGCGATTCAGGACTTAACAGCGTTATATAATATTTTTAAGTTTAACATCAGATATAAAAACAATAAGTATAAAACAACATATTTAATATGACAATATTGTTTGACGACTGAAATAAAATGAATTTTTACAAAATTAAAAACATAAAGCCAACGTTACGCGGTGTTCCCAGGCCCACCGGTCACCCATCCAAGTACTGACCGCGCCCGACGTTGCTTAACTTTGATGATCGGACGAGAATCGGTGTGTTCAATTATATATATTTACTGTGATTATAAGTGATAAAAATTGTATCTACATATTGTACACATAAATTAATAATAGATATAAATAATAATTATTTTAATTATGTAAAAAATATTTTTTTATGATATTTAAATAAACTTTATTTAACTAGATAATGCTTTATAATAAAACTTTCAATGTATTAAATACTCTTTTTTTCTATTATTATTAGTGTCGTTTTTATAATTGCATAAGTTGATAAAAAATGCTATCATTATAACGCCTTATCAATATATTGCCGTTGCGAACACCTTAGAACCATGCCTAACAAAGCAACAGCTGTTAGTTGTTACACTGTGCCGTACTACGCGCGAATTCTAGCGCGCTGGTCGCGCGTAATTATTATCGGGAGGCGCGGGGTTGCGCGGGGAATTTTTACCGGCAACGCCCAATCGAGCAAGGTCAACGGCGTATATCCCCGTCTTAATTAAGGTAATCAATTATCAATAGCCATACATATAAAGAAAGGAATATATTTATTGAACTCGAAATAAAATGAAAGAACTCAGGCTAACTCGAGTTAGCGAGATCCCGAGTTGGCCCATCTATAGTATGTAGTGCAGTGTAAACAGAACGCCGTATTTGTGCCGCCCTAATGTAGTGCACTAGATGTAGTGTCGTGTAATCGCCGCTTAAGTTATAATACAATTTCTTACTGAACGTCATGAGTCTACCACCAGTTCGGAAAGAAGAAACCTCTGACCTGAGAAGAACTGGCGAAAGAAACTCAGCGGGACTAATATTATTTTTTTATCTTAATCTCTCTCTTTTTTTTCAAATTAAATTTGCACTTTAACAATAATTCTATATGTTGAAATAGCCTGGCGGCGTCAAATCACTTCTTTCCCAAGGCGTACTGTCTTCTAAAAAATCCTTAGTAAATAGACTGGAAGACTATGGTCTAGTATACAAAATGTAAACCTATGGAAACATTCCCTGTGATAAATTAAACTTAAACTATGCTTTATTCGATTAGACTGACAAGCGTTTTTAATAAACATCGGTTCGGATCATATACATTTTATCAGGGTATTTAGTTCTTAATAAAATAAAAACTATGTGGCAAAAATTTATGAGATTGTTTTTCCATTACATGTACAATGTATATATTCTCAAACCCATAAAAGTCTTATTTATCTTACTGAGTCGTATAATTCTATATACTCTTAAACACATCAAGGTTAACTTTATTATTCATAACTATATAATATAGATAAAACCACTATTAACAAGAACCACAACCACTATTAAAAAGAAGCTCAATTACCGTCCATTAATTATAACCATAAATTATTAAAAAAAATATATCTGCTTTAGTTCTTCACTGTGACGCTGTGTGACCTACATTTTCAGCTGCGCTCGTATTTTCAAGATTTATAAGATAAAAAGGTTTTGTTCTGTGGGTGTAACATTATTGATTCAAATAAATTAGCAAAGTTTTCTCCAACATGCTTCTTTGGTTTTCTCACAATGTTTTTTTACATCGTAATTCGTAACTACCGGTAATAATGTTGGAAATGATACGCACATTATATATCAAAGGCCTGACTCGAATCGGAATTGAACCTGCTTCATTCGGTTACCACTAGACTGGGTACCTCTGCCTCAACAAAATGTCAATAAAAATATCAATAAATGGATGCAAAATGCCAAAAATTTCAAGTTCATTTAACTAAAAATAAACTGAGATAATAAAAATTATATCGTAATATTTCGCAATATTAATAATACATGCCGTAAGGACTTAATGTGTTTCAATTTGCAACGTTCAACTTTAATAGATCGCGTGACGTCTTTCCCTTCCATTTGCATTTGGGTGCAGTTTATATTACGGAATAAAATAATACAGTGACTCACAATGTTACTCACACACTACTGGTTATTTCTTCGAGTGAGGGAATTAGAGTTAAAATTTAAATATATAATATGGCTTTTAACCCTATCCCCATGATTTTTTAGAACATAATATGGTACTTTTCATTATGCAAACGATGTTGTAGAAAACACTTTTTTATTCTGGACAAATATTCGACGATTACTTATTTAGGCAGTGGTTTTTAAGATTAAGTCAAATAGATCAAACTAAATACTTATGAGTAAATACAAATTTAAGCTTTGAAATTTTAATTTTGTAGTCAGTCAGATTTAATAATATGTAAATTATTAACTATAAATTATTATCTCCTCGTTCTGAGAGAGGGCCGTGACCTCTGAGAGTGGGACGTTAAAAAGGGCTAAAGAAAAATTTAAACTATAAATGTAAAATTATTCTATAAGACATGATACAAATTCCTTATTTAATGACTGTAATGTTCTAAGGAAACATTCTGAGACTTCTTCATTTTTTCTTACTTTCCAAAAATCAAAATAATTCCATGAAAGAGAGTTTTATTTAAAATACTTATTAAAATATGTGTATCCATTTATTAAATTGATATTTATATATCGTAGCTACCAATGAAAAAATTTCTAACAATCGCAATTACTTTTCAGATATAAGAAAAATCTAAAAGCCTTCTACATCGTGCACCCGACATTCTGGACAAAAGTAAGTTGTAATTTTTAATATTTTATAATCTAAGCAATTATTCATTGAAATGCACAAGTGAAGTATTTTCCGTGTTTGTATAGAATGAGTCATTGTCTGAAATAATAACTCGCTAACACGCTAAAATGACTAACGGTTTTAATTGATTTTAACACATTAAATTGTTTTCTAAATTGAGATAAGGGCCTCATTCTGAACGCTTATTATACTTGTTAGTGCAAACACGTATGTATATAAATGATTTATTTTTTGTTAAGTTAACTTAAATCAGTTTCTGTTTTTATAAATAAACATAATAATATAGATATAATAGAAACCAAAACATAGATATAAAAGAAACCAAACCAACATAGATATAAACATAGATATAAAAGAAACCAAAAACAAAGTAGGTAATTTTTGATATATTATGCTTTGGAATTTAAAAAAAATTCATTTTTTTCTTTGAATATTTTCCTATTGCTCCGTGGAATACGAACTAACTCATTCGACATTTATAATACAAACACCTGTTAGCAGTAATATTATAACTCAGTATTTAGATAAAATGTATTTTTATATTTTTAATTGCTCGGTCACTGAACTTTACTCAGCTTTTTAGATATAATATAATAATATAAGATATAATATACCAATCGTTAAAATCGTTTAAAAAATATACCTCAATATATTATGTTTGATATAGATAAACTTAATAAACTAAACTTTATCAAAATACAAAGTTCGATATAAATTGTTACAGCCATTTCATTAAATCATCAATCAATCAGCTTAGAGTCATTAAGTCATTTTTTTTATAATTTTGACAATTTTCAATTAAATTCTCTTGCCTTGCTTAATGACTTCAAAGCGTGTCAGTTGAGCATAGATTACTCTTCGCCAATGTCACATAGAATAGAGAAGACACGAAGAGGAGGTTTGGTCGGTAATTTAACAAGTTGATATTTAATATTAAAATACTTTGTCCAATGATCAGATGATGACGTGGTGGTTCACGACGTTCATGGCGCCGGCGATAAAGGCCAAAGTGCACACTCTGCCCGGCGTCGAGTACCTCTACTCCGTCATGCCGCGCGACCAGCTCGAGGTGCCCGCCTTCGTCACCGAGTACGACATGACGGTACGCGACTGTCGACTATTTATATAATAATAATGTTCTCCGACCGATTCCGGCCATGGCGGCCAATCTCATTGAGACTGGCCAACTGCGCAGGAGATATTATAGTGCAGACACAAGTGCACTCTCTACTCCTATCACTCTCATACTCCGGTGGGACGACTGCTCGACACGACCAGTGAGAGCTAAGGCGCAGGACCGACGGCTTTACGTGCTCTCCGAGGCACGGGGGTGACTCACCGCCAACTTCCCAACTCCGGGCTATTACTGAGGCTTACTAAACAGAAAGACTCAATAATCAAACTTGGCCCGACCTGGGACTCGAACCCAGGACCTCTCGATGTATGACCGTACATGCTAGCCACTACACCATCGAGGCAGTTGTATACTATTTATATATCTATTGTAATATTAATAAAGATGAATATGATATGTCTATATATGTTTATAGCGAAAAAATTGAGTTCAAACTTTGTGCAATGCATTGAGTGCTTGCATAAAATGAGGACTGAACTATAATAGTCTTAAATATGGCGAAAATTTAAAAACTTCATGCACGTCTTCAGTCGGATTTAGCCATATTTAATGCCTTACTGCTGAGCATGAGTCTTCCAATAGGAGGGTAATCAAGCCATTGTCCACCTTGCAGGTTTCCTCACGATGTTTATTTTCACCGTAAGACACATTTAGGAAAGTTTTATTAAAAATAAAAAGATATGTTTTTATTTAATTTTATATTAAGTATATAAAGTATTGAGAAATTAAAATATATGTACTTATTTTTTTCTATTACAGATAAACGGTCTACATTACTTCCAGCCCGACACCAACAACACGTAGGCTGCCGGTCGCCGCCGCCATATTTAACTCCACCCTAGATTATATTAAAAAATATATTATAATATAATGTACATTTATTTTGTGTCGCGTTCAAAGTTATACTGTTATTGGCAAAAAGTCACGTGTGTACCTAATTTTATACACTCGTGAATGGCCAGCTTTATATTGTTACTTTTTTAGGGAATCGATGACAAAGGCAATAAAAGAGCTCATTAGATATAAATGGCGGGAAAAATGTCACGACCTTAAAAGGTTTTATATGTTTTTGACTTGCGTTAATGTTTAATCCAATTAAATTAGTAATGGCGGCGAATATGCCACTTTTAGTCGAAGCGTTGTGCAATTCCTATACAACTTGGATAATTGACATTTATGAAACATATCAAAATTGTTACCGGTTGTTTTCGAAAAATCAATAAACATTAAAAAATTACAGCAGTAAAAATTATATATATATAAAAGAAAACTATGTTTTGTATGTCAATATTGGTAAGTTGTATAGAAAATTCGGGGTAATATTGTTGACGTATAACTAGTATTAGTAGTGCATTTTTACATTTAAGTGATATCAAGAATAAATATCGACTTCTTATCATAAGCTTATCGCTATATTCGATAGTGGCCCAAGCAAGTTTTGGCACAGATTGTGTGTTAAAAAAACTATTATATTGAAATTTTAAAATAAAATGGCTTAAATCCTTTACTGTATGCTTCCATCGTACTTTTTCCTATGATTTTTATTATATTTTATATGATAACGGACACTAAATAAATTTATAACCTACAATTTATTTTATAATGAAATCTGTGCCAGATTCTATTTTTTTCCGAAACATCCTACAGGGTAACTGTATTAGCGTTACATTAATTCTAATAAAACATTTCTTTTACTAATCTTCACTTTAATTAAAACAGTTTATAAACACAAACAAATTATATAGTATCGTTATAATATTAATATTGTAAATGGTTATTAAATATAATATAAATAAATGCTTTGGTTATATTAGGCTTCGCACATGCTATAAGCATCTGCCATATAAAGATACTAAAATGGCTATTGAAAATGATTATAAGGAAGGAGGGTAAGGAAAAATATTTAACAAACTCTTCTCATACCTACCAAATATATATTAAAAAATAATAATTTAATTGGGTCAAGTCGTTTCAGAGTTTGACCACAAACACCGTGACATGAGATATTTATATATTAGAGGATATTTGGTGCAATATAACTATCAGAATACACACTATGAATATAATGCTGATCAAATTTGGAACATCTTATTATATTGATATATACGTATCCAAGACAAATAGAATTATATCATATAGAATAACATATGAAAGTGATTAATTGCTGTATTATTATTTACTATAAAATTTAAAAAACGTTATATTGCCCACCTCATGTTAAAAATTGTTAATTATTTTGTAAATATGTATTGCACGCCGCGTGGTTACATCTCGATAATATATTATTAGTATGGAATAGTCTTCAATAGTTAACTTTGAGGTTTTTCTAGTAGGAAATTATTATAGTAAAACCAAGGTCACAGCAATTTTACTAGTACAAACAATGTTAATGATAATCGTATAAACTTTTTCAAGTAAAAAAATGGTAAAATTAGGTAATTTAATTGCAACACTGCCAATTAATTGCAATGAGGGTTGCCAGGTTCAAAAATTGGAAAAGATTTATATTTAACATTTTAACTTGAAAGCCTTTCCCACTGGGTTTTAAAAGAAAGAAAATGATACTTTTATTGCTGTTAATCAACTGAGACAAAGCCTATCAATTATTCCGGACACGCCTGACCCGTAACAAAACACGTAAAAATCCGACCATATCCGGATAAAGCCGGATATGTTCCGGATAAGGCCTGGTGGTCTCGACATAGTAGTTGTTATATAACATACAAACTATATTAAGACTGCCGGCCGACGGCAATCCTAATTGCAAGTCGCTAGTTATCGTCTTCGAGTGATATTTCTAGGATGTATGCAGTCTTGTAATCCATATAACAGACATTAAAACAGCGCGATACATTTTGATGGTGTTTTTATATTGTATAGCTTAGTTCGCTTAACACTAAGCCATTTGACTTATTATTAGTAATATAATGCCGGCTATTTAAGACTCGGGCATTCAATAGTATTGTTACATAAAAAAATTGAGAATGGGATATTCTTTTTATAATATAAAGTATTTTTGTAGAGAACAGTTCTGTTGAAGTTTTAAATTGAATATTTTTATATCTGAATACCCTTAAAGTGCCACATAGCAATTCCTTACAGTAATAGTTAACAGCGGAGCACAGTGTTTCTAGTATGAGTATTAATGATTTGAAAATCCAGAAGTTTTTAATTATCTTCTCCATCCTATATGATATTGGCTGTAAACAGTGCACAACTAACACACTTTGAAGCCATTACAAGAAAAGTGAATTTTTAATTCCTTTTATTTAGTCAGTTTTACATAAAAAAATAGTTTTATAGGCTTATTAAGACTTGTCCCAGAAACACCGGTCATGCTGTTAGAACATGTAATGTTAAATAATGTATAAGATTTAAAAACATTAAACAAGTATTTGTTATTTTTAAATAATATATCCAATTATTTGTATAAACATTGTTAATCCCAACAAGATTTTTTTTGTTTTAACGATACTGTAACAAATTAAATCAAGCAAATAGATATTGATTTTAAGTTCAAGTCAGTTTGGGATTAGCAAGTTATTGTTGTCATATAAGCCTTTATGGAACAAAGTTATGCAAAGTCCTATAAAAAAGAGAACTAGTGTTAAAAAGTATAAATATTTATCATATAATTTTATAATATTAAAAAGCTTTATTCCATAAATGGTATTAATATGTGGGGTGAATTCTTATATTCAGAATTCAAATATTTTCTTAATATTTCATTCAATAAGTGTTTGAACACATGGAAATATATAATCCAGGCCTTAGATGTGTTACTATTGTTATTTTTTAGCAAAGTATATTGTTGTTGAGTTGAGTGTAGCGGGTGAATGGCAAATGTAATGCTAACTTAGCAAGTTATTCAAACATTGTGATGCATAATTGGTTAAACTCCATATTTTATAATGAGATTAGGCTATGTAAATATTTAACAAACACAAAATAAAAGTTATTAATTTACTAAATTTGTCTTTTTTTTTCTAATCTACACATTTAAATTCTTTTTCATAGAATGCTTCATAATGATGAAAGACATTAACTTAAATGAAAAACAAATGTTTTACTTAATATTACTTTAATAATTACAACATGTTTTGGGATAAAAAATATAATACTAGTAAAATACATTCAATTGAATACTGAACGGATTATCATAATTGCAAAATACAGCATTGATATCATAATTACTTGGAAATGATAGCAAATTACTTAGAAATGTGTAATTTATTCATCATATTGACAACAAAATTTAAACATGGATGTTTATTAGCTGCAGACATTAAAGCAACTTTAGTAACAGTCAGTACATTTGATAGAAGATAGCCTCCAATAGCTCCGAGGTAACATGAGATGGGCCACTGTTGCCATGGTGTGTTCCAATCTAATGGTATAACAATTGCCCCCAGCCATGCTCCACAAACTGTTAGCAATGCGTTGTTAACCAGCATCGCGATAATTGTGTCTCTTGAAAAGTTCTTCACACCAAACATTAGCTGGACTGCTAATTCTACTCCTGTGTGAGCAATCAATGGAAAAACTGCCAAAAGTGTCAATAAACTGGAAAGCATCAACGTTTCTTCATGGTATTCCAGAAAAGGTGCACCGAACAGTATGATCCCGACAAAGAAGCTCAACGTTACTCCAAATAAAAATACAATTGACTTCACTATGTCACTAGCTCTGTTCTTAGTAACTTTTCTTTTTCCTTGAAGATCATTACTTGAGTTCAAGTAGAATGCTTTCATTAATTCAGCAACGAATATAAGAACTAAAATATAAAAAGATGAAGCATTTCCCACTGTGTACAGTAAACCTTTGTAAGATATAAAAGTCACAATAGTTGGTAAATAAATACATGACACTAAACTTGATATTGTCACTCTTCTAAGTTCCAATTGATTGTTCAAAGAAAACATTGTTAAAATAATTTAGCTCAAGCTCAGACCGAATAGGCTTTAAAGTTTTTGTTCACTTTAGTCATCGGTGTTATCACCTTATCAATATCAGAAAGTGTTATCAATTTTCAAGAGATAATGTCACTTATCAAATGTCAGTGTCATAGTTACAGAGTACTAAAAAAAGGCGAAAGATTTATACGTGTTGAAGGGAAACCAGAGATCAGAGTACTAAAAATATGATACTAGAAAAATATAAACAATAAATAGATAATAATCAAGATATTTGCATAAAAACAAAAAAAAATAGAATTTAAATATTTTTTCTTTTAAATTATAATTTTATTAGAAGTAAACTTAAAACAGGTACGAACACATCCTTTTATTTCGAAATATCAAGTGTATTTTGACTTTAACATAAATATTTATATATTTTGAATGTGTACTTAAATATTAGTATTTTTTATTGTTGATTAAGAAAAGCTTAAATAAAAATTACTGTTTGTTTTAGTTATTGAATGATTCATTTTCATTTACAACCACAGACATAAATCAAAATATTATACGTCTGTGCTTACAGCTAGATTTTTATTTAATACATACAACACTAAAGTATAATGACAGAAGAGATTTTAGTTGGCAACACTCATTTCAGGAATCAAAATAAAAATTGTACGTGGAGTGGAACTACACAATCATTTACTGAAACATAATCGATATGACGACACATACTTTATAAATAAAGGCTGCCGTGTTTTGAACCACCAGTTGCAATCAGTACATCTGCGAGACGTTCGGCTACAGTGCGAGCCAACGTTGAAAGTAGAAGACATCGAAATATAAAATAAACTAGCTCACAAATTTTCTTGTGTCGTAAATTTTACAAGTGAGTGTCACCGATTACATAAAATGCCTTGTCCTTTCTTGGGATCGATGAATCAAACTTTCGTGCGGAATTACGGCAGTGTGTTATTAAAACAGTATGGGAACTTCTGTCCTATACTTTCTAGGGGCTTTCGCTCCCTCGGAGTCGATGAAACTAAATGCCCCTTCATTCAGGAGAACTCGATTATATCAGAGGCTCCGAAGGAAATGACTGAGGACATAATGGACAATTCGAGTTATCAATACGATAAATTCTTTAGCGAACAAATAAATGCTAAGAAGAAGGATTATTCGTACCGTGTATTTAGAAAGGTGTCCCGCCTGGCGGCAGATGGTATGTACCCCCAAGCCCTAGAAGGCCAAGACAATCGTCGTGTTACCGTGTGGTGTGCTAACGACTACTTGGGGGCCTCACGACATCCCTCAGTACAAGATGCTGCTATTTCCGCCATCAAGTCCTATGGAACTGGTGCAGGAGGCACTCGTAATATCGCTGGTAACTCACAAATGACTGAAAAACTTGAATACGAGATCGCTAAACTTCACAAAAAACCCGCAGCTTTAATTTTTAGTTCCTGCTTTGTTGCAAATGATGCAACTCTATCTACCTTAGCTAGAATAATGCCAGGATGTATTGTGTACTCGGATGCAGGGAACCATGCCTCCATGATACAGGGAATAAGAAACAGCCGGGCACCGAAGCATATATTTAGACATAATGACCCATCGCATCTAAGAGAATTATTATCATCATCACCTGTTGGTGTGCCAAAGCTAGTCGTCTTTGAGACGGTTCACTCTATGAGTGGAGCTATTTGTCCTCTAGAAGAAATGTGTAACATAGCCCATGAATATGGAGCCTTGACATTTGTGGACGAAGTGCATGCTGTGGGATTATACGGGAAACATGGTGCTGGCATTGGTGAGGAAAGGGGTCTTGAACACCATATCGACATTGTATCGGGTACTTTGGGTAAAGCATTCGGAAATGTCGGAGGCTACATTGCTGGGTCTTCACTCTTGGTGGATACGGTCCGATCATTGGCTCCAGGGTTCATATTCACCACAGCGCTGCCTCCGCCAGTGCTGGCGGGTTCACTGGCGGCCATTCGACTATTGGCTAGCGAGGAGGGTCGAACCATGCGAGCTAAGCACCAAGCGATAGTTCGTTATTTAAAACTGTCGCTACTCATTGCGGGACTGCCGCAATTACCATCTGTGAGCCACATCGTTCCCGTGCCAATAAAGGGAGCGGATAAAGTGGCTCTCGTCGCCGAATCTCTAATGAAAAGGGGGCACTACGTGCAAGCTATCAATTATCCCACGGTGGCGCGCGGCGAGGAACGCCTTCGCTTTGCGCCGGGCCCCTACCACACACCGGAGATGATCGACAGCCTTATCACTGCCTTGATCGAATCATTCCACGAAAACAACATAAGCTTCGACCAGTTCATGGTGAACGGTGCCTGCCGCGAGTGCAGCATGGAGTACAAGGTGGACATCGCGTACGAGGAGCCTTTCAAGTGCCCCATGGTCGCTGCCTAAACGAAGCTTATGACAAAATTATAAAAGTTATTATTGCAAAGTTTAAACATGTTATTTATGGTTTGTGGTTATGAGTAGGGGAAATAAAACGGCTGTATCGTGTTTGATGGTATTATTTAATCCCAATACTTGATGAGTCCGTCCCAGCCGGCGGTGAGCAGGCGGCTGGGCTCGTGCGGGTGCCACAGCGACGTGATGCAGACGCCGTCGTGCGCTTTCCACTTTTTGTACAGTTTCGTTGTCTTCCAGTCCCATATGTAGCATTTGCCGTCTGCATCTCCTGATACCAGATAACTGTAACAAAAATCATAAATACATATAGAAAAACACTACAACAGTTATATTTAAAAATACAATTTTCATATATGTGAAAATTTTAAGAACATTCTAGATTCTAATACTGAATCAGCAAAATATTAAAATGATATTAGAGGTCATTTACAATTCATAGATATCATAATAATCAGTAATGGTACAAAATCAATTAAATAATTAAAACTTTACCATTGAATTTATGGACTTTAATACCTATACATATAAAAGAATTGTATATGAATCAAATTTGTATATTGAATATTTATTGGAAACACCTTATTGAAATAGTTATTATTATCGAATATCGATACAGAAGCCTAATGTAGGTATACAGCCTAATGTATATCTACTTTTTAGAATTTTAGTATGTCTGTCTGTCGCTCTTTCTGTGACCACATCACGAGAAAACTTTTAGATAGATTTTTAATAAAAATGTAGGTATGATGATAGCTCCTAGATAGTTATCCAGGATAATAGACAGGTTACTTTTTACTGTGGGAAAATATCTAATTTCTGATAAATGCATACTAACGTGCATAGAGACGAAAGAGGGGAACGATTTGCTAATAAAATATCTAATTAAACATAGTGTATTCTAACCTTGAGTTTAACTACAGAAAAAAACTGCTTACGGCAAGGTTTTACTTAAGATTTATGCATAAAATAACATTTTAAAATCACTTTAAAAATAATATAACTTGTTATCTTCCAATCCAGAAGCTATATTAAACTTTAATATACTAAATGCGAAAATTGTAAGTAGGTAATATAAGTAAACATAACTTTTACGTATGCAAAAAATTTTTAGATATATAAAAATATAATCGGATTATGTGGCGTCTTTAAATTATAAGTAGCTACATAGTAAATGGTCCTCGATCCTCAAAGGAATTGTTAAGGTCAAAAGTGAACGATGATAAAATTGCAACACGATACAGGGTCAAAGTATATTGAATATTTTAAATTAGTTAATTTTATATTCTTTTAGAATAAATAAACTGAAATCTTAATACATTCATATTTAAAATAAATGAAAAGTTTCATTTTATTATATATATTATTCAATTATAATTATAATATTAATCAAAACAATTCGCCTTCACTACATATTAAAAAACGAAGTCATCCGTCGCGTCTGTCTGTCCGTCTGTCCGCGATAAACTCAAAAGCTACTGTACCGCTTTTTAAGCTGTTTTCACCAATGGATAGATTGTTTCTCGAGGAAGGTTTTAGTTTACATTTTGTCAAGATTTTTATTAATTTACTAGTAGAATCCGCGACTATGCTAGTGCTTAACATTAACTTAGCGCTTAACATAAGCTTACTCTATAAAACTGAAAAAAAGATGTAGAGTCCTTTTAAATAATACCTTATTTTAGTAACGCCTTTTTAAATTTTCATACAAATAATTAATAGTCTCTAAAACCATTGAAGTTATATCGCCGAAAGGCACGTGTCTGATGTGAACGGTGAACAGTTAGAAAAGGTTATAGTCATATTATGAAAAATGACACAAAAACTCTCATCATCATACAAAATTATAATTATTAAAACAAAATCTAGTTAATAGGGAACAGAACAACAAATATTAAGTAAGACATCATCGATTTCCATCTGATAAGTAAGTAAGTACCTAACTACAATGTTAGGTACTTATCAGATGGAGTATGTATATAATAGAGTAGGTATATAACAGTAATCTATGGTTGTTACTCTACGGATATTAACGACAAGTGTTGTTCAAGCACCTTGATTATAAACTCCACTCCATAACAATACGTAATTAATATCAATTCGTATTATATAAGCATTGTTAATGTCTCAATATATTTATTTATTTGTCTGCAGATTATATCTACTTATAATTATCGCCTGCACTAAAAATAACCATTAAAATCAAATTATTTTGGATTTGATTGATGATTTAACAAAAAAACAGTATAAAACCTAACTAAATTAAGAAATTCTAGAATTTCCACCCTATTTTTGTAGATGTTTTGTTGTCTAGTCATTTACCTTGTGTTATAAAAAAATATTCCTACGTTTTATCGAGTATTATCAATATCAAACATTTGTAGTTATAAAATCAGGTGGCCATAGACCGTCCTTTGATACGAATGAGATTAGACCATAGTCGCGCCGATTGTTCTGAAGTGGTAGAGTTACGAAAAATTGTTTGAATATAATTTCAGATATGCATGTTTCTTCACAATGTTTTCATTCACAGTAAGAAAAGTGGCCATTATTTCGGAAATGATTCTGATTTCGGATATGAGACTTGACTGTCCGCTTTAATAGTTTCGGGTTACGGTTCCTTATACCAGGTCACCATTGAACTGCGTTCGTCAAAAATGTAATATGATAAAATAAGCATAATATGTCGAGTATTTTTTGTTTTGTGAAGTGGACAAAAGTTTTCAGTAAAGAGTCAATAAAGTTTATGAATCGGTTGTACCTAAGCAAAGACGCAGCAGTAAAATTATAAATAAAATTGAAGTGTCTGTTTTTAATTTCAAATTAACAGCTTTTCACTTATCATAATATGAAAGTGTAAATACGGTGTACTAATATAAAATTTTGTTTGTTCCGGCTAATCGGATACGGCTGGACGGATTTTAATGAGACATTCACTCGCATAAAGCTAATGTTATAAGGATTAACTTAAGTTTTGTTTAAGAATTTCTAAGGACTTTCATTTTATAAAAAAATAAATTATATATATTTTATTATATAGTTTAATTTATTTTAACATATCACCCAGCGAAGCGGGCCGGATTTGCTAATATTTGAATAAACCTGACATAATATTATCATCCATATCAATAAGTCCACGTTTAACATATCAATGTTATAATATCCGGAGTGAAAATTGCAACATTTTAAGTTTTATTATGCCCTAACGATTATGATAACCAAAAGCTATCAACAAGAACTCGATAACCGCCTTTTATAATTAATTACGTTATTAAACAATTCACGCGTGTCTTTCATGATCGGGCAATAGCGAATAATCAATTAAACATGTAAATGTTCCGCGCGCAATTATGTCACGCCCTCGAGTGTCAACATGTTATTTGAATATCTCATTAAAGCCATATTGCTTAATTGTAGATTATAAACCACTTTAATTTTCGTTGATTGAAATAAAACAAACAACCACTATGAAATACCAAGTCATACGTGATTAGCATACAGCATTCCTATTTTTTTAAATGAATATATAAATAAATGGCACACATACTTTAAATAGTATGACGTTCATTTCTTCTAAAAAGATACATAGTTCGGGAAAACCAATAAATTCATTTTAAATATAAAAAACCATTATTAGCATTATTCAAATTTATCTTACTAGGATACGATTTAGGATTTTCTTTCCGTCCTTCTAAATTAATTTCTATTGAAAATGTTATATTACTAATATTTACATCTAAGTATATAACACAATATAGGTATGTATCTAAATTATTTATTACATATATTATTACACATACGGTTGACCTGAAAATCAAACCCCGCACCAACTTAAAAAATAATATATATTTGATAATTAAACGTTTTGTATTCTTAATATTTCAATGGTCAGCAGCTGAATTTAGCCCTTCGATAATCACGAGAACGCCAAGAATAATATTTGGAGTAACTCTAATAATAGCCTATTCACAGGTTATTATTTGGCAAATATAAAGACGTTTGCTTCGGCCACGACTAGTTTCATGTAACTGGATATACCTATGGCCTTATGACCTGGATATTTTAATTGCCTACTTTCGTATTTTCGGCTTTATGAGTATTATATACGTGTATACCTATTCTATAACTAAAAACAAAACTTATAGTGTTGTTCGTTAGTCTCGATAAAACTCGAAACGGCTGCATCTATTTTAATAATAAAAGAAAAAAAAGAAAAACCCCAAAAAAACAGCTGGGAAATAGAAAAGTAAAAAATAATTCTATAAATCAAACTATCTTTTCGGATCTTGTCGCGGATTTAATTAGATTTTTGGTTCCTGACGTTTCAGAGACACAGTCTCTCCCGTGACCATGTGCTGTAAAGCATTCGAAATCCGAAAAGACTTCCGCGACAAAATCCGAAAAGATAATTTCATTTAAAATGACAAATATTTGCGTATACCTAAAAAGTATTAAAATGAATCTCCTTAACTCAGCTCAAATCCCAAAGAAAAACTAAATTTAAAATCTGAAATTAACCTTTTTTTAGAGCGAGGCTTGTTTGTTCCCACGCTTGGCTCACAGCACACATTCATTCATTTTTGCCTCATGGAATGCCATATGGAAATCCTTTACTATTCTACTAACTAAGGAATAAACCTACATAATTTCAAAATATAATTTTATAGTTAAAACCGATTATTATTTCTGATTCCATAGAAACTGTTGATTTTTTCGATTTATATAATAATATTATGTTTTAAACATATTAATCGTGTATCGCAATATTGTCATATACACTTTAAACTCGTACCACGTACCTATGTCCTTAAAAGCCAATCGATCGCTTTATTAATGAATACATATTATAGTATAATAAATGTTATAACAGACCATACATACCATCGAAGTTTACATAACATTTTGGCAACAATCTACATTCATGTGTATATAGAGACTACAAAAACATCTACCTACAATTTATATACACGTGTTAAGTCACGTGAAGAACTCTTTTCCATAGTTTTTCTAACGATTGTAAGTTGAAAACACTTGATAAAATTTTAGGCTAATTACTTTTATACGGGGTCACACGGATATGAAATAAAAACTTGCTGTTTTAACTATTATTATGTATAATATTTTCTTAAGTTCACGTTCGCGTGAACTTAAGAACAAAAGAAGACAAAATCCGAAAAGATAGTTTCATTTATAATGTCAAATATTCGTATTTGACATTATAAATGAAACTATCTTTTCGGATTTTGTCGCGGATTTATTATGATTTTTGGTTGGGAACCAAACTCAATCCGAAAAGATAGTTTCATTTATCACTACATAGTATAAAACAAAGTCGCCTTTTCTGTCCCTATATCCCTATATCCCTATGTGCGCTTAAATCTTTAAAACTACGCAACGGATTTTGATGCGGTTTTTTCCAATAGATAGAGTGATTCAAGAGGAAGGTTTATATGTATAACTAGCGGATCCCGCGGCTTTGCCTGTGCTAAATCTAGGGAAGAGCCCGAGCGAAGCGAGGGCGAGTCGCTAGTAATTTATGTACTAACTAGTATCGTCTGTGAAAAAAACACGATAATATCATCCTCTTAACCGTTTTCGTAAACAGCGGCTAATTTAATTGAGAAATGTGGATGCATCACAAGTAATCATCGCCTTTTGAGATATGCATAAAAACCGACACGTCAAGCGTGTCGACCCGACATGGCACGGCCATTGTACTGGCATATTGTACATTACAGATGGCCTAAAACCATTTACAGACGATGCTGCGATTGGTCAAAGTCTCTTACCGATACGTTCAATAATTGAAAATGATGGCGTGAAAATGGAAAAATTGTGTTCATATAATAGTAAACACTAATAAATTCCTCATAATAAATTCTATTACAGTGTAACATATCCGTACTATAGTCGTAGTTCACGGTCACCCTTTCTACGACATAATAGGTATGTGGGTTACAACTTATAACTATCTACTAATAAACTCTACAAATACTAATATATTAGGTAAGCATAATCACTTTCAGATAACTTGGTTCACCATAGTAATTAAGATGTTCTGCATTTTTCAGAAAAACAATAAAAAAGTGTGACCTGCAAAGTGTGAGTAGGTACTATATATATTTCGACTTGAACGAATTCAACGGGACTTTTATTTGAGATATCTGATGTTATAAAGAGTAACTCTATTTAAGAATGCTGGAAAAAAATCGCTAGTCTGATAATATGGCTGGAGCCATGAGGCTGACCATGGTTTTCTAAAACGGCCTATAGTCAATAAAATTTTTGGGTCCGGTTTCACTTATTTTAGCAAGATTCATATACTCGTATGTGTAACAGTTAGATATTGTGTTGTATTTCAAAGTAAGAACTACAATTACGATTTAACGACGTACACATAATTTCTCTTTTCCTGTTCCTATAAATAGGAAGCAACAAAAAGCATAACCTATTAAGTAATAAGTTACACAATCACTCTCACTGGAGTAACACGTGGGTGGTAAAATAGTATCGTAATTCATAATGCGTAAGCACTAGACTATACCTCCCATATCAATACTAATGGCCAGCTTTACCGTCGCATTAAAAAAAATATCCAACTGTGAAATGATTCTAGCCGATTCGAATCTGTACAATAAATGTTTCATAATTAATCTTATTGAAATAGTTATTACTAGCATTTCCCGCGGCTTCGCATGCTTCGAGTTGCGCGGTATGGTACCTCGCAGAACTAACACCCTTCCTTCCCTTTTTCTTCCGTTTTTGCAACATTTTTCATTGCTGTTCCGCTCCTATTGGTCGTAGCGTGATGTAATATAGCCTATAGCCTTCCTCGATAAATGGACTATCCAACACAAAAGACAACAGAATTGAAAGACTTCTTAACTTTAAATGATATTAACCAATATAATAGTATCACTAACGGCAACAATAGAATTTTAGATTTAGTATTATGTAATGTTCAAATATGTGACTTGAGTGAAGCCCAAGTCGCAATTAGAAGTGTGGACTCCCACCATCCCCCTATTGAATTTTATATAAATGTTACAGGTAAACAAAATCCTCATACATATATTGAGAAACTTAATTACTACAAAGCAGATTATAATAAAATTATAAAAGATTTAGATAGTGTTTCATGGGTGGATGAGCTTTTAAAATATGATTGCGTTAATGATATGGTGGATAAGTTTTATACTATAGTAAATAAAATAATTTATACTCATGTACCCAAATGTAAAACGTCTAAGAGTAAGTACCCCTTATGGTACAACTCTCACTTAATACGTTTACTCACTAAGAAATATAAATATCATATTAGATTTAAAAAATATAGCAATCCACTCGATAAATTAGAGTTCCAATATTTACGTGATGATTGCGACAAACTTATAAGTTATTGTTACTCTAAATATATAAATACAATTGAAGCAGCAATATGTGAAAACCCCAAGTATTTTTGGACACATCTTAAAAACAGACGGAACAAAATGTCAAATTATCCACTACTTATGAAACTAGGGGATAAACAATCGAGTAATAAAAAAGAAATATGTAATTTTTTTGCAACACATTTTGCCACAGTGTTCGAAACAGGATTAAATGTCTCTAACTATTGTACTATAAATTCCATCAGTCCCTTATATGAAATGCCAAGTATTTACGTGTCCCAAAAAAGCATCGTCGCAAAAATAAAAAGACTTGACCAAAAAAAAGGAGCGGGACCAGATAATATCCCTCCCATTTTTTTAATTGCCTGTAAAGAATCCATCTCGCTTCCTCTGTATATTATTTTTAACACTTCAATACGGAAGGGCATCTTTCCGAAAAAATGGAAAGAGGCACGAATTGTACCTATATTCAAGGATGGTCAAAAAGAGGACGTTTGTAATTACCGACCAATCTCAATATTGTCAACTGTATCCAAGTTATTTGAATCACTTATTTATCCATTTGTCTTTGACCATGTCAAACACCATTTGTCTCAACGCCAACATGGGTTTATTGCCAAAAGGTCAACAAATACTAATTTACTATCCTATGTAACAAATCTCGTACAGGCAGTGGATGATAATAAGCAAGTAGACGTAATATATAGTGATTTTTCGAAAGCTTTTGACAAGGTAGATCATAAAATACTTTTGGAAAAACTAAAGACTTTTGGTATAACAGGTTTGTTTTTACAATGGTGTGGGTCATATCTTCATAACAGGAGAGCATCAGTAGTGATTGACGGAAGTCAGTCAGAATATTTTAATGCTACCTCTGGAATACCCCAAGGATCAAACCTGGGTCCTTTATTTTTTATTCTATTTGTAAATGATCTAGCTGACTTGTTTACCTCTTCTAATGCATACATGTTCGCCGATGATCTTAAAATAGTAAAAGTCATTAACAATGAATTAGATAGAATTTCGCTACAAGAGGACATCAATAGTTTAGTTGGTTGGTGCCAGCAAAATCGTATGTTTTTAAATATTTCAAAATGCAATCACGTTACTTTTACAAGAAAGAAAAAACCAATTCCTACTCGTTACTATATTTCAGATCAAGTGATAAAAATTTGTGATACTGTTCGTGATTTAGGAATATATTTTGACAAACAATTACGATTTGATAAACACATTGATTTAGTAGTTACAATGGCATTTAAATCACTTGGTTTAGTCCTTCGTCAGTCTAGAGAATTTAAAAATCCCTTAACTATAATAAAGTTGTTTAACTGTTTGGTAAGAAGTAGATTGGAGTATTGTTGCCAAGTATGGAATCCCTCATATAAAGTGTATATAAATAGGATTGAAAGAGTTCAAAAGCGATTTATAAGACATCTTGCATTTCGTTACAAGACCCCACACGAATTCAATACCTATCATACAAGACTCAAATATTATGGAATGCAAGCACTTCATGCTCGGAGATCCATACTAGACCAAAAATTTTTGTACAAATTATTTAATAACTACATAGACAGTCCACATTTGTTAAATGAGATATGTATAAATGTACCTCACGCGCCGCCGAGACACCCACGTGCATATTTTACATATCGAGCCTGTAAAACAAAATTAGGCAGGAACGCGCCGCTGGTACGTATGTCTATTGCTTATAACTTGTGTTCGGACCGCAACTCGGACTTAGATATAGGACACGATAGACTTTCAGTCTTTACAAGCAAATGTGAGAATTGTTACAGCATAGCATAGTTAGTTTAGTTTAGGATAAGGATTTTTTTTTAATATATTAGTCTTGTTATAACTAGTGTAGTCTTTTGTAAAATAGTTAATGACTGGAAGAAGTACATTTTTTTTTATATAAATCTACATACATACATATTTAGCATGTTGTGTTCTCCTATAATTGTAAGTACATATAGGTTAAGTTTTTGAAAATGTTCTAGTGTAAGTTTTTTGTGTACTAACGTTGGAGATCCTATACAAATAAACAAATAAACAAATAAACAAAAAGAATTTTTCAATTCGGACCAGTAGTTTCTGAGATTAGCGCGTTCAACCAAACAAATTTCTCCGAGATGAGAGGGCCGAATCTATAGTTTTTAGAATTTTTGTCTGTTTGTTTGTCACGACAAAATCACTGGACAAATTTTGGTAAAATTTGGTATGATGAGAGTCAACATAATATAGGTATAATACTGTCTTGAACAGAATTGATAGTGAATAACTGTAATGCCATGAAAATCGGTATTTGACTATCCTTGAATTTAACAGCATTTGCCATACTTTATCTGACTTTTTACGGTGTGATATTAGTAAAACAAATTGGTAATAGGGTTTACTTATGCATTAAAGTAGTACGTGACATTTGCCACTATATATTATGACCGAATACCATATACACACCGGTGAGGTGACCTTAACCAATAAAACGACAACGCGGAACATTACCTTCCCCTCGACTACTTATATCAACTACTAGCATTTCCCGCGGCTTCGCACGCGTTTTAAAGACCGGAAACCAAATTATTTCTGAGTCGCTCGGTACGGTACCTCGCAGAACTAACGCCCGTCCTTTCCGTTTTTGCTACAATTTGTATTGATGCTCCGCTCCTATTGATCTTAGCAATATTTAATATAGCCTATAGCCTTCCTCGATAAACGGACTATCCAACACAAAAAGATTTTTTCAATTCAGACCAGTAGTTTCTAAGATTAGCTCGTTCAACCAAACAAACAAACAAACTCTTCAGCTTTATAATATTAGTATATATAATGTCGATATCGCGTGGTTAGCTTACGATCCGTCTGTTACATTAACAGCTGTGAGGAAAGGGCATCAATTCAGTGTGAATCACGAGCCTTGTTTATTTTACACACACGATAACATCTACAATCTACTGTACAAATTATAAGAAAACTAGCGAACCTGGCCCGCTTCGCTGGGCTTAAGTTAAAATAAATTAAGTTTTATAATAAAATAAAAGTAACCTAAGCTGCTCAGAAAGTTCCTTCAAAATCGATATTGATATGTTTTTTAATACTGTGGGACATTTTTTTGTTCTATCACCAATGTTTTCGCAGCTCATGCGATGAAAGATATTTTATAGGCATTTTTACACCTTGGGTAACATTATTGTAGTTTTAGTAGGGA
This sequence comes from Boloria selene, assembly GCA_905231865.2. Taxonomy (NCBI): domain Eukaryota; kingdom Metazoa; phylum Arthropoda; class Insecta; order Lepidoptera; family Nymphalidae; genus Boloria; species Boloria selene. The sequence continues at coordinate 12,460,519 of HG993140.1, read as the reverse complement.
TCCTTATTTTTTTCTTGCCATTATTTATTCAATTGCCTATATTAATCAGTGATAATGTAGCATTCAAATGGTGAAAGAATTTTAAAAATCGGTCCTGTACTTTTTGAGCCAATTCGTTACAAACATACTTACATACCTCTTTATAATATTAGTATAGATATTCTAAATTATTAAGTTATGTATATTTTTTTTCTAAAAACATTTCGGCCTTCATTCTTAACATTAGGCGAAAATGTTTAGAATGGAGGTCGTCTATTACAAAGTACTCGTATATATTACTTTATTGAGAGCAGCTACTCGTAAACGAAATTAAATGATATTTTCTTTTATTACTTCTAAAACTAAACTTTTTTTATTTCAATAAGATTTTCTAAAATATTTATTAAAATAAATATTTGTAAACAACTATTCCTATATGCTGATGGGACTTCCTCGCGCCTGTAGTGCGTCTGGCATGTTCGCCGAAGCGCATGTAGATTGCTTTTTCACCATCATGCGCAAACGGTGTGCATCCCTGGTGCGTAGAATTCGCGCCAGTCCCAATAGCATCCTGAAGGCATTTGCTAACAGGTTCGATTGTGAGTACCTGAACCATTGTCAAATGGTTCACGTGCTGACTAATCGAGCATGTCTTAGATATAAGATGATTGCTAACATTTAATTATTATGTGTTTTAAGTGTTACTAACAAAAAATATCGCTATAATGGTCGAAATAAACGATTATTATTATTATTATTATACATATAGGTATATTTTAAAAGTAAATAATAAACAAAATTTAAAAATAACACGCAATTATTGTGATTTAGCAATTTAATTGAATTTCAATTAAGTTAAACAATACATATGAATTAAGTCCGAGGTCTGCTTCACATCGCATTCGATGACCGCTATGACTGGCATTTTCCTTAAACGACTATTTTGTATTTAGATCATAAAAGACGATATTTTTACAAGTACGGCCAATTGGTAAAATAAAAAATGACCAAGTGTGGATTGACAAATCCTACTAATATTATAAATAAAGTCAGTGAAGATGGATGGACGGATGTTTGTAACTCTTTAAAGCCCAAACTGCTGAACTGATCTAGGTAAAGTTTATCACATAGATATATTATAATATAATGGAATACTACATAAGTACGTACTTGTCCGTCTGTCTGTCTGTTTATTCCGGCTAATCTCTGAAACGGCTGGACCGATTTTGACGGGACTTTCACTCGCAGATAGCTAATATACTTTAATACTTTTATTTTATTAGAAAATTATAAAAAACCATTTAAGTTATTTTAACTTTCGCTCAGCGAAGAGGGCCTGATTTGCTAGTTTATACATATAAGTACTAAAAGTTAACATTTGATTGTTCCAGTAAGCTGACATGGCTATAACTTAAAAACAGCCATATCATGAGATGATAATGCCGCAGTCATTTCATGATGGATGAGAATATAAATTATAAATAGATATTTCTAATAACTTTTTAATTAGTCAATAGTTTCATCAATATTATTTTTTTAAAACGTTTTTATGTACATTTTATGGACATATTATTCACTCGTGATGGTCTTTTCGTAGAAGACATTTTTAAAATATCCATTTGGTAAACCCAGAAATATACACATTAAGCAAACTTGACATATTTTTCTCTTATAATTTATATTATATTACATTCATAATAATTGTAAGTCAGAATTAAGAAATTAAAATAGCAAATAATATTTAATTATTATGCATGCGTTGTTGAAGAATTATGTAGGTAGGTAGGTAGTAAAATCATACACGCTACTGAAGGCCAATAATAATAATTAGTACCTATAAGAAAAACACGTTAAGGATGTTAATATTATTTTAATTATTATACCGTTTATATTCCGCATCGAAAATCAGTATTAAAATGTAATTCTATTATTACTGAAATAGTTTCGATAGGAAATCGATACTATCATTCATATCAAGATTCGTAAGCTGAATTTCTGACTGGCAAATTGGCTACCTGATAAACTTACTATCATACCCTTTCTTTAATGTTGGGAAATGCATTTATGCATACGTTATATGAGTCTTAGCAGCTTAAAAGAATATTATCCACTAAAACTCAACAGAACGTCCCTCGTCTTAATGGGGTGTCTTAGGATCGCTTACGCCCGCTTCCGCTTACAGGTCTACAAGGACAGCAGGTCTGCCAAAGCAGACTATACAGCTAAGGGGTTGCTTTTTTTTGAAGTAACCCGCATTCGTTTCTTGGCGTCATAACCGGCTTGATTGCCGGACGATAAAGCTAATGACGATAAGGTGAACGCACATAGGGGTGATTAACCTACATAGTATATACCTACCTAAACCTTCTTTCAATAAGCACCCAGCTAATAAAAAAAACAAAACTGATATTTCCACATAAAATGATTAAGTTATGATTCAAAGTGAAGAGAGTTCACGTAATAGGTACTCTACCATATAAGAACTCTACCAACATAAGAAAAAAAAATATTCATACATTACGGGGGCTAATTTTTTTTCCAATTTATGAGAAAGGGATTTAAAATAACTTGAGTAATTTTTCGAACATTCCGCCGGTGGATAGCGTTGTTATCTTTCGATAAGAAGTAAGAATTTGAAAGACTTTTATAATCTATATTATATCATAAAATTGACGATATTGTGTGTTTAAACGTCAATCTCCTTAGTTACTGGTCCGATTTGATAAATTGTATTTGACATTCTATTAACTTAGGAAAGTTATGGCCGTCACATAAGGAGCTTTGAGGGTTTCTAATTCTAAGCAAACGAAGTAGTTCGAATCTGTAGATATTTTTTTTAAACTTATTTTAATAGAAATAATAATCGATGCTATAGTAATTATATTCATTAATATATAGCTTTTGGAATTTTCGTCTGTGCGTCTGTAACCATTACACGAGAAACCCACTGAGCACATTTAGTAAAATTTGGTATGATAATAGCAGGTTTTCTGTGTCAACACTGTATAATTTTGACTGCGGGAAAATCATCCCATCACTAAGAAGTTTATTCACCGTTGAAACGTAGAGACGAACACGAAAATAAAATGTATGTAGGAAGGTACCTAAAGCTTCATCTCATAAACATCTTACCTATTTGAAATTCAACGATTTTACAGTAAACTGTTGATATTTTAAAATTTAGAGTGGTCATTGAATTTCATATAAGAATTAAATATTTATGCGGTACATCTTACGTATACGACTGTCCATTTTATAGCAGTAGAATATATTTTAATAGATCAAAAAAATATTTTTCCGATTAAGATACACGTTTTATAAACAGATAGATTTATATATGTACAAATTCAGTTTATACAGAAATTAAAATAATCTTCAAAAATTAATGAATAACTAATTTTAGTTAGTCTTTAATAAATGATTAAAGACTAACTAAAATTAGCGCTTTAGTACAAATCATTTTTAAATATAGAGGCCCATTTAACGTTTTTAGGATATCGATAAAACAAAAAAATGTATTTGTAGGCAAAACAAATAAGATTTTCGATGAAAAACAAAGACGACTCGTAGAGTCCCAGCATTTCTAATTAGTTATTATTTAAGCATAGTAATACACCTATTATAGCGTTGGCTATAAATAAATATGTTGGGACATTATTATACACACAGCGCCATCTAGTTCCGTGGTAAGCTACGAGGTTTGTGCTACGGATACCAGATAGTTAATACTACATATTATATATCACTTTTAAATAAAGAATATATACTTTTAAAATATAAACGCATAACTTGAATACAAACATTCGTGCTTAACAAATGAATGCCCCCAGCGCGTCTCGAACCCACGACCACTGGCCTAGAAAGTAGGGTCACTACAAACTGAGCCAAACGTGTCGTCAATTATAATAAAGACAAAAAGGTAGCACTCAATCAACTATTTGTAACAATTTGATAAGATTTTGCCAAACTCAATCGATAACCGACAGTTATTCTTATAACAACAGATACGTAATCTAAGCAACTGTCTAGATTATAATAAATGAATTATGAAATACTTGTTATCAGTTTTATGTAATTTATAGTACAGATTCTAGAAAAAAATACAATATCCACCAATACGTCGGGCAACTATTATTGTAAAATATAGTAATAAGAAATACAAAAAAAAATATATTCAAATATTCATTATAGAAAATACTGTATCAATAACAGAAACTTTATGTTAGAAGTACCTACCAACATGTAAATAAGTATTTATATTTAGTATGCGGGGCAAAGGTTCAAGGTAGCGAATGGAATAAATTTAAAAAAAACTCATACAGATACAGATACATAAAATTTAAGTGTGTTAACATCAACATGATAGCTTGTTCTTAAACGCACATATGTACCTACTTGTAATTATATCCGTTATTTACGAGAAAAACGCATTTTTTACCATTTTTGTCTGTCTATTATCAAGCTAATATCTGAAATGGATGCACATATTTTGAAGAGTTTTCCACTGACAGATTGTTAATGTTATAAAGAGTAACCTAGACCTTTTATTTAAAAAAACATTTGCTTCATGAAATGTCACCTACATTTCATGAAAAACTAATGGGCACCATGTTAACACAACTTTTGACAATGTTTATATTTAAAAAAGGGGAAAATAAGAGTGTACTTTTTAAAACTCCCACTTCCTACATGAAATATAACAATAGTGATAATACTACAGAGCTAGATAAATATATTAGTTTATTTTTTCATCAACTTCAGACTTAAAAGACTCGACTGAAGCATTTAGTATGCTACAGTTCGCGTCATGTAAAAAGAACGCTGGAAGAAAGTAGTGGGGGGTGTGTTTGCGCATCGGTACATTCGCATACGAAATTCCTAAGCCTATTCTTTTATTTTTGAACTAGCCTTTCGCCCACGATGTATATTGATTATTGGTACGTACATTGAAATATATATTAGATAGAATGTCATTAAATAGAATTCTATTAATTAATAAAATATGTTTGATTCAGTGTAGAATGTTTAATCTACTTACAAAAAATTAAATTATTTCGTTTAATAAAATTTTTTAAATTATTAACTGCATTATTATCAGAATCTCTTTATAAAACAATATACGTCAAAAAAAAATTTGTCACTATTTTTTATATAAAATCATTTCGTAATTAATAACTTTTGTGTGCGCGATGGTATTTTAAACTGACAAACCAATAGCGAGCCGGAAAGCATGCGGCGCGTGCCTCGCCGTCCCGCACCCCGCGTCTTACCACCAAATTGGCCGATAAATCGCCTCTGCGCAACTTGACAGCCAGCGTTCTTTTTACATGACGCGAATTATACGTCATTGTACGCTTTATATTTTACTACTTTAATGCATAAAATTATATGTTACATATAAAAACACTACATAAGGTGTGCAATAACTACATAACTTGCGGAATAAACCGTTTATAAATTCTTTATAAGGTCGAATGGTTATTTAAGAAATAAATAACAAACAAATACATTTAAGATAAGTCAAACTCGATTTGCATTATAAATGAAACTTTCGGATTTTGTCGCGGATTTATTGTGATTTTTTGGTTCCCGTTTCGAATGTTTTTCTAGTTTCAATCTTTGCGCTACTTTCATAGTATAATGCAATTAAAAAAACATTAATTCAGGTAAGAAGGTTTTACTATTTTTTTATTATCGAGTCGGTATTGTTTACCGATTTTTATACGTATAAATAAGTTATTTAATTATAAAGTCATTAGAAATATTTGACGTCAAATTTTAATTCTTATCATATTTAAACTCTGTTTTAACCTTCTTTAATCTTTATAAAAACACGAATAAAGACGAGGTCAATATGCTGGTGCAGAATAATAAATATACTTTTATACAAAGTAGCACATTGTTGGAACACAAAACCTCGAGAATAATATTATTTGGAAATACAGTGTATTCAAAACTGTAATTCAGTAGAGAGAAATTATTTTTTTAATTTTTTATTATTAAAGAAGACAGTAGTAGCCCAGCGGTAACGCGCTCGCTTGGATAACCGAGTGATGCGGGTTCAAATCCTCTGATATTTTCATGTGCGAATCATTTATATCATGATTACCACTTGTCATACGGTGAAGAAAAACATCGTGAGGAAATCTGCATGTCTGAGAGAACCTAGCAAGTTTACGAAAGACAAGTGAAGTCCGCCAACACGCGCGGCGGACTATGGCCTGATCCCCCTCGTACTGAGGGAGGCCCGTGCCCAGCAGTGGGACGTTAAAAAGGGCTGATGATTATTATTAAAGGTGAAGAATACAAGATTTTAATAAAGAAATGAAGAATCAATAGAATAGAAAAAAAATGGACCTCTCTAGATCGAGATTTATAAGAAAAAATATATTTATTTTCTTTTTAATTTTTATTTGCTTTGACGAGATCAATACACTGGTGAAGTGTGTAAATTATACATCTATTCACGAAGGAAATAAATTACTTTACAAGTATTTATTTAAAAGAGTATCTTTTCGATATAAATAATCTAGAGTCGTATCTGACCGTGGACTATAGTTACGCAACGTTACTATGCAATGACGGTCACACTAAAAAAAAATATTAGTTGTACCTAATAATATTTTTATTTATAAGAATCAACGTTCAGTCCACATATTCCCCGTTACAGAGGCACTGTTTGTTTACAAAAATATATATATGATCCTATCATTATCAAGCAATACATTTAACATTCCTTAGTTATAACTAAAATTAAACAAATCGACACGTTTGGCTCAGTTTTTAGTGAGCCTACCTGTCGTGCAGCGGTCGCGGGTTGGTTCCCGATGGGTGCAATCATTTGTATGATAATTATGAATGTTCAGTCATAGGTGTTAATATTTATAATATACTAGTGGATCCCGCAGCTTCGCTGGCGTTAAATATTTTTTCGCTTGTTTAAGGTAGACATTTCCATCATACAATACATATGTGTAACTCCAGCGGCTTTGGCAGCGCACGCCAGAATAGCTCGCAGATGGTAGATTTTTTACTACTTACTTTGACACTATCGTCATATTTTGGACAATTCACACAATGTCTTTATAAATTGTAGCCTATGTGTTATTCTGATATATAAGCTATATTATTGTAAAGTTTAATTAAAATCTATTAAGTAGTTTTTACGTGAAAGAGTAACAAACTTTCGCGTTTAAAACATTAGTAGGAAGTATGTAGGTATTTAAAGTTATATATATATACTCTAGATAAACGTTTTTAAAACTTTATTTGCATTACATATTTTGAGTTTGATATATTGTTGAAATATTCAAGAGGCTTGCCAACACAACACAACAAACGTGCAAAGGTAATCTTTAAGAGTATCATTGAGGCGAGGTCACTCAACGCTGGGAGAAAGTCGCATATGACCTAGCAGTCACGTGATTTATGTTTATATATTATGTCATTATGTACGAACGTATGTACAGTTTGTTCTATTTATTAAGGTAGTTCACACACTTTTATTATTTTAATTCAATTCTCTTGTTAATGGCTACCAAGAGTGCCAGTTGAGAATAGATTACTTGGCCAATGTCACGTAAAATGGAGAAGACACTTTTCGAATTGTAGGACGAAAATGTCTTACAAAAAAAATGTCTTTTTTTAATTGATTGTCAAATTTTTTTGACAAAAATGATGGAAATATGACGAATCAATAGAAATTTTTTTTTTTTTCAATTTCGATATCTTGCAATCAGTCTTTGGACTATAAGCAGATGTTTTGAGTGAGTGGATGACTGGTATAAGAAGATCCCCATCGGGAGCCTCTCCTCCTTTAAATGTCGACTGTTATTAGTCTTTTTCAGCTTGTCGTTGCTAAGTCCATTATAGCTGGTCTTTTTAGGCGATTTTTATGAGCAGGCTTGGCTAGACTGGTGGCCAGACGATTTGGGTGTCTTTCCAGTCTTTGTTTATAACGTAATGCAAATGAGGCCACTTCCTCTTTTATTGTGTTGATTTTCAGATGTTCGTGGATCTCTGATGTTTTGATAAACCAAGGAGCATTTGAGATGCTTTTTAGTATGGCATTTTGCATTCTCTGCAGGATGTTTATGTTAGAGATGGCACTCGACCCCCAAAGTTGTATGCCGTAGGTCCATACTGGCTTTAAAATTGTTTTATACACCAGTAATTTGTTGTCAGTGCTGAGTACAGAGTTTCTCCCCATGAGCCACTGTAGTTTCCTCATTTTGAGGTTGACTTGGTCACGTTTGGACTGTATGTGGTGTAATCAATAGAAAAATAGTAAGTTAAACTGTAGTTTTTAAATAAATATTATACCCCATCGCATACATTTATACTAATATTAGATATTAATTTGATAGTTTGTGAGGATGGATGAATGTATTTTGGATGTGAATAAATATTGGCACACTGATAGAAATATTGCGTTTATTGACTTAATACTCATTTATTAGTGTTATCGACACTAATAAGCTCTACCACGCCGAGGCGAACACAAATGGAGGGAGGATAATAATTAAGGCCAGCCTTAGCGAAGGCTTGTCACTGGTTATAAGTTATGTAGGTATATAAAATAACTAGCATTGCACGCGGCTAAATTATATATAAAAACAATTGACGGGTGGACCGACTTTTATATACTTTTTTTTTATTTGTATTCTGACACAAGTTAGGATAGTATGTCATATGTTTATGAATAAAAGTATAGATAAAACAATAAATAAATCATATACCTAATATCTCATATATCGAATAAACATCAGTTTATTTTCTTTGGGAATCACTGACCGATAATACATTTCTAAGGAAGAAACCGAGAAGGTTGAATTGCTAGTACCTACGACTGTACTGTGTACTACGCCTGTACAAATCTCATAGAATATAAATAGTAAAACCGAAATTAAATATAGTTTTTTTATATGTATCAATAATATGGTAAAGAAAATTAAAATTTGCATTGGGTATGAAAATTGTTACGAATCGTCGAAGAAAGTAAAGACGTGTGAAAATGGCATATTAAAGCATTTAATCACCGCTTACAGTGTAATACGTGACTATTACGTATATTTTAATTATCATCACTATAATCTTTTGCTTTTTTATGTTAACATTCTATTTTATTATATCTTTTAAAATAATAGTAGACGCGCTTTCTCAAATCGCACAGTTATGGTAGAGTGGCAAGTGATCGTTCTTACATCCCCCGCAAATAACAATAATCTTTCAGTATTACACATACATTATATAGCTACATAATACTAGCTTATCCCGCGGCTTCGTCCGCGTTCTATGGACCGGAAACTAATTTTCTAGATTTTACATAATATACTAATTTATTTGAATAAGTATAAACACCATGTATATAAAACACATTATTTTAGAACGAATTAAATTACCGTAAACACATTAAAAAAGGCAAACAAACGAATAAAATGGCTAATTGGGTTTGGGCATTGCACAAGTAAACTTATAACATTGTCATTAGATAATCTTATAAGATTAATAAGAAATAGTCATTTAATTGATAAATATAGAGTTTAACCCTAATAAATACGATTTTAAAGGTTATCTTTAAAATAACATACACTTATGAACCCTCTACTGAAATGATATCTTTCACATCCATGGGTTGACTGGAAGAAATCTCTTGTAGGGATAATTCAGTCAGTCAGTAGGCAAAGCCTACACCTTTTAATATGTAATTTCTTTGTAACATTTTTAAGTGCAATAAAGAATATAATATGTCCATGTTGATAACTTGCGTGGATCAATTATTTTCTATTACAATATCTTTAAAAATAATAACTTAGGTGTTACTATGACGTATAAGTATTATAAATTTAACGTTTCATCAAAATGTATTTAGTTGATTTTACGTAAAAGAGCAAAAAAATCATCAAATTTATTCACATATTATAACAAACACCTAACAATTTATTCTGTAAATGATTAAGAAATAATTCATAGAACATAATAATTGTTGTAATACACTTAATAGTTTTAATATGTAGTTATTATATCCAGCCTTATTTTTTCAAGGGAACGGAAAACGATTGATTCTTATCCTCTTGCACTGATAATTTTAATGAACTGTAATATTTATTTTAGCCTTTGAATCGAATGTAAATATTTTTCCTAATAAGAACTCTAATGGATTCTACGCCTCAGCAAATTATTAGATACTCGCGGAAGTCTCGTTAAAACCAGTAATAATCTCGTTAAAACCAGTGACAGTCTCGTTAAAATCGGTTAAGTTAAATTTTCTATACACGAGAATAATTTTAGATAAGACTTATACAAAAGTGCATAAATGTTTCGTTGTTATGAAACGAAAATTTTTGTGTAATATTGTATGAAATAATAATTGTCGTTAGGTGAAATATTTAAATGTCGTAATAATAGCCACATCCATTAGATATAATTGATTACTATTTATACTAGCTATATTTATAATAATTTTTTTCGGGACGTTTTTATATCTAGCCTTTCCCGCGGCTCCGCTCGCGTTTTAAAGGCTGAAAATCAAAAGAAATATTTTTCTCCCATTTTTGCAACATTTTTCATTGATGCTTTACTCTTATTGGTCGTATCGCGATGTGATATAGCCTATAGCCTTCCTCGATAAACGGACTATCCAACAGAAAAATAATTTTTCAATTTGGACCAGTAGTTCCTGAGATTAGCGCGTTCAACCAAACAAACAAACAAACTCTTCAGCTTTATAATATTAGTATAGATTAAAAACTTAAATGTTCAATAGGTTTGGCTCGAGTTGTAGTGATCCTACCTGCTGTGTTAGGGTATCACGATTTTGATTCATTCGGAGGGTATTCATTTGTGTGCAAGCACGAATCTATACTGCCTCCAAATAACAAAAACACTTTTTTCTAATTTTTGTCTGTTTTTCCAGCGAATTTCCGAAACGAATGATTTTGACGGGGCTTTTATTGGCTTTTATATAGCGTAACTTATTTTTTTTATTTTACATAAAGAATTAGGGTTCCGGTTAAATCATTTCACACATAGAAAATTTTATCCCTATTAAAATACATTTAAAGACGCGTAAATAATAAAAAACAATAACTGTCATTGAAACATCTTCAAGGTTAGTAACATTAACCTTTGACTACTGACATCAATTTTTTTTAAATATGTATTATGTGTTTTCTAAAACACACAGCGTTACTATGAAGAAAGCTGTTGTGTGAACCTGCCTTTAATTAAATATCTATGGTTAAACTTACCAAGTTCTCTATGGTTTTATACCTGTCTCCTTCTTTCACCAGCGGGCTTCATCTTCTGTCTCAGATAGGAAGCATGTCATAAATTTGACACTTCATAGCGTTTGTGAATTTTGCCGGTTAAACATCGCAAAATTTAAAAAGTTAAAGTTATTCGAAAATACTCTTGAAATACATTAAAATATTGTGTTTAATTATCACACAGCGTTAAATACGTTAACGTAGTTTCGTTTTACATTGTAAAGCAGTGAATTCTAAAAGTGAGGAATCCGGAATCAATTGAAGCGGTATGTTTCGGAGGTGAGAATTCGAAAGTTGTTATTGCGCATGGAGATCAGATTTCGAACAAGATGTGTTCTCATGATTTATCGATCTTCGTCCTCGGAGGACGAGGAAGACACAGTATCAGCTCCGCACAACAAGAGACGAAGGATTTCTAATATGTATAGACATGTTCAGACATGTTTAAACCCGCGAATAGATACCCCTATTCAGCAGGTAGGATATAAGTCTCAGTTACAAGCTTAACACAATTACCATGTAATACTGATCAATTATTTTAACAACAGCAAAATAATCTCACTCCATCATCTCAATTTTTATCAAAATAACTTCATGTAAGCTTTCTTTGGGTAATTAAGACAGGGATCGCTTACAGGAGTTAGGTAATCTACAAAAAGTTGATAAACCTGCTTGGATAGGCATCTGTTATAAAAAAGCTTTGCAGTCTTGTATTGCTACTCCAGTTTTTATAGGTTTTAAACTTAATGAAAAGTTGTGTCATTTTGATTAAAATAAAAATTAATTAAAGTTATTAAAGTCAGGCTTACAAGATTTACTTGACTAGACAGCTGCTAATCCTAGCAATATTAATTCTAATACATTGTATGATAAAATTATATTTATATATATATATATATATATATATATATATATATATATATATATATATATATATATATATATGTATAATTGGTCCGGGTTCCCGATCTTATAGGAAGTCTGGAACTACTATGCTATTATCTGTGGTATAAGTGCATTAAGGGACCATATTTTAAAGGATATCACTTATCCAAATTTAAGAAATACAGGACCTCAGATGCGGTTCAATACCCCTTCTTATATAAAAAAAAAAGAAAAAAGAAAAACAATCTTAAACACCACAATATCAGAATAAAAGACCTTTTAAATCAAATAATTCAAATGTTAATTATTACATATTACCCTCACAAAATAATATAGAGGGTTGACTGTCAAGCTAAGGATTTCAAAGGGGGGTTGTCTGAAATGTTATGTTCATGTGTGGCAGCAGCTCCAAGCAAGCAGCTACATTGTAAAATTAATAATGGGTGGTCAGATTTCATTTTCAAACAAACCTCCTTTACAATATCCAGACAACAGTGTGTTAAAAAGGGTGGCCACCAGGGACATGACGGACATGATCCTTCAATTAAAACAGACACCTCCACACAGAAACCCAGGATTCCTTTGTTGAATGTTTCTTGTGAGAGTTTCAGATGGGGGAATGTGTCCCATCTTTGACCTCAGAGAACTCAATCTCTCAATGCTTATAAATAAATAAATATTTTCTTTATTGACATATTTGTTTGTTGTTACATAGGCCTTTTGAAGCCTCTGACCTCTGATCTTGTTTGGGAGATTAAACCTATATGTCAGGAGTCTGCGTCCTCTTCCATCTTTAATAATAAGTGTACATCAATAATATTACAAAGCATGTTTAACAGTAATAATTTTACTATTAATTGATTGTAAAAAAAAAAAAATTAACTAAGTTATGTAGCAGTAAAACATTTTCAACAAATTTAACAGATAGATGTAGTAGAATTCTTAAAGATGAACGATTGACTAGTGAAAAGAGATTTTCATCAGGCCTTTTTTCACTTGCCAATTGCAGAGGAGGTTCCTAGGGGTTATGTACATAAACAAACTTCTTCCATTGACTGCCCTACCGTTTGGTCTGTCGTCAGCCTCTAAGATGTTTGTCACAGTTTTAAACTGGATTGCGGAGATCTTTTAAGCAAATTGGTGGGGCATAATAGTTTATCTGGACCATTATTTCTTGGTCAATCAAGACCGTACAGGACGGTTGCGGAAACCTTGAAAACATTAGAAGCCTTAGGATGGTATATAAGCCATATGGTATATATATCAAAAGTCTGTTCTAGAGCCCTCTCAGGAGGTAGAATATCTAGGCTTATTATGGAACACCAGACAAAACAAGGTGAAACTTCCATGCAAGACGGCAACAAAAATAAAAATGTTTCTGTCCAAGGTTTTGAACAGGGGAAACTGTTTTCTGAAAGATGCTCAGAGTTTATTAGGTTTGCTCAACTTTGCAAATTACACAATCCCCAAAGGCCGTTTACACTGTCGAAGGATGCAACTTTTTCTTAAAAAATTCAAATAGAACCTTATAAGGGAAAGAAAGAGCCTATCATTACCTGTTCAGTTAGATCTAAGTTGGTGGTTGGAAAACGTGGCCATCAGTTTAGTAACGAAAAAGAGTATCACTCATTACCTGACCTCAAATGCAGCGGATGCAGATTGGGGAGCAGAGTTAAACAACATTTACATTTCAGGGAAGTGGGCTCCACATCAACGACTTTGGCATTCCAACATAAAGGAAATGTATGTAACAGTCAGCGGATGACGTTAAAAAGTGCGCATATTCTAATACAGTCCAACAATGAGACTCTTGTTGCATACCTCAGAAACGAGGGGAGACAAGATCTCTTGCACTTTTAAACATTGACAACCAAACTTGTGAAACTTTAGGATAGACTACAGATTATTCTATCAGCCACCTACCTCCCGGGGAGGTTAAATGGAATCGCGGATCGCCTCTCAAGGGACCGCAAAATACCAGAGTGGGACTATAACCCCAGGCAACGGAAGCTATATTCAAAATTTGGGGCGTCCCAGACGTAGACTTGTTCGCGACAAGAGAGTCGGCGGTAGTAGCAAGGTATGTCATAATAGTTTACAAAGATGGTTCCGCAATTTTTGCGACGCCTTCAGTTGTCAATGGAATTACCAGCTGGGCTGGGCATTTCCCCCACCCAGCATAATACCCAGAGTCTAGCACTCTTCACTCACTCACTGAAATATATCAAAGGGAGTATACATCCTAATAGCACCGGAGTAGAACAAGTGCTTCTGGCTCCCCGACCTACGGTCGAGAGCGATAACAGAACCAATTCCCATAAAGAACCTGCGGAAGGTCTGATAGATTGGACTGCAGACAACTGCCCTCCATGAGTGGGTAACTTGTCTCTCATGGCTTGTAAAATTGGGGGTGAGCTAACCAGGTTGCATACAGGACAGCAGAGGAGCAAAGTTTATTAGAAAGTAGCTGGCGAACATCTACTTTAAAAACTTATAATACCCCATTTAAAGGTGGTTGTCCTGGTGTTATGAAAATAATGTTAATCCAAAATTACCTGAGTGTCATCAGGTAGCCTGATTTTTGGCAAAATTATTTTTAGTCAATAAACTAGCCATAATTTTACACAAGTGTACTGTTTCTACATACTGTGCAACGTCAGGAGTAGTACTTTCAAAGATTTTTTTCATTAGTCAGGTTTTAAAAACCATTTCTTTAGCTAAACCTGAAGTAAAGAGATTACCAATATGGGACCCTAAAATTATTATATGATTGGTTAATATATACTAAAAATTCTGGCTCATTATTTAATATATTTAGGCGAACAGGCTTGATACTGTTACTCACTTCAGGTCGTAAGATTCATGACCTAACCCTATTAGATAAAAGTTTTGCAAATCTTATTTTTAAAGATAAGGCAGTAGTTCTGTGGCCTAGATTTGGGGTCAAAGACTGATAACCAAAAACAGGCAATCAGGTTGGTTGCTGCGGAGGCATCCAGATCCTCAGATAAAGACATCACAATATTATTCATTTCCCTGCAGGGAAAGTGAAAATAGCCTAAGGGATTGTGATTGTGGGTTGGATACGTAGTATTTTTAAAGATGCTAAGATTGATGTTCCACCAGGTAGTATCAGATCAGCTGTTGCCTCATGAAGCTTGGTTTGTAAATAGACCAATACAGGAAGTACTTGATAGTGGAAACTGAAAAGTATGGCAACATTCAGAAAGTTTTACTGTAGGCCAGTAAACAATAAGAACTATGCCATAACCATGAGTACGGACGGAGTAGAGTGATTACGGACAAATATTAGTAATATTTGAGATCTTTTGACAGAGTTTCTTACTGTTATTAATAATTGTTATTATTATTTTTTTTTTTGTAATACTATAGTATATAAGTATTACAGTTTTAAGAGATGATTTTCTTAAGTATCTCTTGTGTTATTATTAATTAAAGCATTAGTCTCTCTTACTGTTGAGTTAAAGATTATAATATAACAGAGTTTATTTAGATTTCTATATTACTGTTTGTTTTGATTTTTGAAAAAAGTTTATAAATTAAGAAGATGTGATTTAGAAACCATAGTTTCTTTTAATTTTGTTTTCAATAACATGGTGAATATATATATATGTACATTATGTATATATTTTTTTTATGTTACTTAAATTTTATGATTTAATTAAACTGATTATCATTAGAGCAGTTTTATAATTTATTTTCATCATAGCGTTTGTGCTTACCACCAGCAGATACCAAACAGGTCTTCATAGTAACGCTGTGTGTTTTAGAAAACACATAATATTACTGTTTTGCATTACAACAAAACAGGTATTATGTGTTGAATAAAACACACAGCGTTACAGCAATGTCCTTGCTGGTGTGATGAAGACTCTATGAAGTGTCAAATTTATGACATGCTTCCTATCTGAGACAGAAGATGAAGCCCGCTGGTGAAAGAAGGAGACAGGTATAAAACCATAGAGAACTTGGTAAGTTTAACCATAGATATTTAATTAAAGGCAGGTTCACACAACAGCTTTCTTCATAGTAACGCTGTGTGTTTTATTCAACACATAATACCTGTTTTGTTGTAATGCAAAACAGTAATATTATATCTATATATATATATATAATGAAAATGGTGTTCGTTTGAGGCTCAATCACGCCTAAACCACTGATCGTATCGACATGAAACTACCACCATTCGATGCGAAATTTTTCCTAGATGGTTTATGGCTATTTATTTTTCGAATTCTAACGTTCCTTCATTTTTTTATTGCTGTTTTACTTTTATGAACATTTACCCCGCTAATAAAAACAAAAGACAAGCGTTTTCTCTTGATTCTTTTGTTTTCATGGATTTCAGAGTATATTAAACGGATTATGGTTTTTTACATTCAGCTAAGAATCTACTCACGGTAGTGGAGAACGGCTGGACCAATTGGGTTTTTTTCTTTATCTTCAGAATTGTCAGGAGAAAGTTTTGTATGTAAAAAAATTTTAAAAAATTCCGATAAAAAGTTAAAAATTTCGATGATAATCGAAGAATTCCCATCTATATAGTCACTCACCACGAAATATCGGGAACCATAAGACTTAGAAACGTGAAACTTGGTAGGAATATTACTTTTGCTATGTAGAGGTCAGCTATGAATAGATTTTAAGAAATTCATCCCCTAAAGGGGATTGCGGGGGCGTTAACAATGAACGATTCCCGTTTTTAAACTATAGATCCTATAGACTTCAAATTTGGTAGGAATCTTCTGTAAGAGGTGTAGAAAAAGGCTATGAACGAATTTTACGATAGCTCACTAGCTTTTAGGGGGTTGCGGGGGTGGGTATTAACAATTAATATTTTTAATTTTCCAGCTAAAGCTCCTACAAGCTCTAAATTTTGTAGGAATTTTCTATAAGTGATGTAAAAATGATTTATGAACAAAGTTTACGATATCCCACCCCAAAGAACATTGCGGGGGCGTTAACAATGTAAATTTTCAATTTCCAAGCGATAGCTCCTATAGACTCCAAATTTAGTGAGAGTGTTCTATATGTAATATAAAAATGATCTTAGAGCGGATTTTACAATGAATCACCTCCAATAAGGTTCGCGGGGGTGGGTGTTAACAATAAAAAATTTCAATTTCGAAATATAGCTTCTAAAAATTCTTAATATGGTAGGAATCTTACATTATTCACATAAAGATCATCTCAAAATGGATTTCAATAAAGTCTACTTCCGACAGGAATTGCGGGGGTGGGTGTTAAAATATAAAATTTTAATTTCCAACCTGTAACTTCTACAGACTCCAAATTTGGTGGGGATCTTCGTGTATGTAGGGATATTCGTGTATTTCCTTACAACAATCATCTTTTTGGCAGCGGAGAAAAAGTCATTGAGAGGTTTCCAAAACTTAACTTTACATGTAGCTATCCAATCAACGGACTAAGAATTTTACATTCATTTTACTTTTGCAGACTACATAACCGACGAATTCTTTTATTGCGGGATCGCGGAAATGTACAAGATTAAAATGAATGCATTTTCCAAGCACTTGAGATGTGGAAAAGAAATTTAGTTACTTATTCCAATAGAATTCATAAAAAACATGAACAATTAATTTTCTATAAAAAATTGATGTCAGGGAGAAAATTTTAGTTAACAGAAAATTCGTCCCACTTGAACCTAAACAGATTTCAACTTCACATATGAGACTTGCAATGACTTAAACTTAAACTTTCAATGCTCATTTCAAATTTTTTTCTTCATGTCAATTATTAATAATTTTTGGAAGAAAGGCACGGAAATGTTATAATGATTGCACATTGAAAGTTACAATGAATATTAGTGAGAAAAATCACCTAGATGAAAGATACAGGCTAAATCGATGGAATTTGGAATTTGTGTAAGTCTAAACAATATCGATGCTTACAGTTCTATCCGCGGGGCCTATTTATGTTCATACGAAAATAAAAAAAGGGAGAATAATAAAAATATGAAAAAAAAAATGAAACATAAAATGTAATTTATTTCCTTTGTCAATTCGCCCAGCGAAGCGGGCGGGAAACGGCTAGTTTTATAAATATAATCTACTTATTAAAACATTCAGAGGTCAAACGAAAAGTTATGAAAATCACAAAGAACAAATAGCCGTAATGCAACCACTTAAAGTAGTAGCGATAAATACATTGTTATGTAAAACTGTTATTATCATGTTTGTATATATGTCGTAGGATAATTTGATAAACCGAGTTTTTGCAAAAACTATAGGGATATCGCGAAAATACGGATAATTAGACAATTTCTATGATATTTCTCTGATTGGCTTGATTTTGGATTATAGGCCACTCTTATTGTGATTGGTTTCTTGTATATTTAAAATATTTTGTCATCTATACTAATATTATAAAGAAGTAAAGTTTGTTTATTTGTTAAGTTGTAAGTGGTAATCTCGGGATCTACTGAACCGATTTTAAAAATTCTTTCACCAATAGAAAGCCACATTATTGCTGAGTGTCACAGATTATATAAAAAACCGAAAAATAAAAAGGCTTTTACGTGGTAGTCCGTTTTGCAAAGTGAATCGGAGAAAAAACGGTCGAATGAAAGCGTTTCTTACGAACGCTGCCTTAACTATGAAAGATATATTTTTGAGTTCTAGAGAAAAGATGTGGAGCTTGAAAATGCCTACAAAAAAGTCAACGACAGCATATTATGTCTAACTTAAACACTCTGTACTAAAAAAGGATTATTAAAATTATGCCCAACGAAGTGGGCACGGGTCAGCTAGTCTCTAATAAATGCATACTAACGTGCATAGAGACGAACGAGTCGCTAATAAAATATCTAATTAAACATAGTGTAGGTATTCTAACCTTGAGATTAACTACAGAAAAAAAACTGCTTACGGCAAGGTTTTACTTAAGATTTATGCATAAAATAACATTTTATCACTTTAAAAAATAATATAACTTGTATCTTCCACTCCAGAAGCTATATTAAACTTTAATACAGTAAAAGAGCTTAAAAATGTCTACAAAAAAGTCAACGACAGCATATGTCTAACTTTTATATTTAAGTGACAAAAAGTAGTTTTTTTAATATTAGTATAGATAATTTAATTTTTAATTTTTAATATTAATAAAATAATTTAAATTATTTAAACACTCTGTACTAAAAAAGGATTATTAAAATTATGCCCAACAAAGTGGGCACGGGTCAGCTAGTAGAGTTATAAAGCGTAAGAAAAGACAATGTGGTATAGGATTTTTTTAAATATTTTAGTTAAAAAGCAAACTTTGGACCTTTTAAGAGCTACATTTCAATCACAGAAAATGTATTAGGATAAATAAAAAACGCGCCAAAAAGGATTGACAAGAGAAACGTCAAGTAGTGAACCAATCAGATAACACGTTGTTTTAGGCGATCCGATTGACCAATAAGTACGCGCTTTGTTTATAATAGCCAATGATTCTATTCGCAATCTTACTAAAGCAACTATTGTTTTCGCCAAAACCCTATCCCTTTTTTAGTAACATTGAAAAATATCATAGACATTGTCTAATTATCCGTATTTTCGCAATATCCCTAGAGTTTTTTGCAAAAACTCGGTTTATCAAATTATCCTACGACATATACCTACATCATATCAGTACATATAAATAACATTGAAATGTCTGTCTTTAATTTCCACTTAAGAGCTTTCCACTAAATGCATGTGAAAGTATATACTGTACATACATAAAAAAAATAGAGATTCATAGTGGACGATAAGTAGAGGTACCCAGAAGCTCCGTGAAGGTATTTTTTCTGATTAATTCAAAGTGGTTAAACCTTAATTTCATAATAAACCTTAATTTAATTTCACTGCCTTGTTATCTATATGTAACTAAGTATATGTATGTGTGTGTAAGTATGTGTGTGTGCTAAGGTGCAAAGTGTGCACCGCACAAGGGCGGCATTTTCAAGGAGGCCGGGCGGCAAAAACAGATATCGAAACGAAAACGAAAAAATTTCATATTTTGCATGTTTAATATATTTTTAAATAACTAAAAATTAAAGGACAGATTCAATGAGTTAAAAACGTTTACTGACATATTCGGCTTTTTAAACCATAACTTATTTAATTAATGCGATGATGATTTGGTCGTCATGATCGGTATTACACAAGGGCGCTCAAACAGCTAGCGGCGGGTCTGTGTGTATGTGTGTGTGTATATGTATGTATAAGTGTGGTGTGTGTGTGTGTGTATATGTATGTATAAGTGTGGTGTGTGTGTGTATGTATATATGTGTGTGTGTGTGTGTGTGTTCGCACAAACCTCATGTCTGGCGAGAAGTCGACGGCGCAGGCGTACCCGGCGACCATGTGGCCGGTGAAGGTCTTCTTGCGGTTCAGCTTGAACCGGTTGAGCGCGGAGAAGACCACCACCTTGTTGTCCATCGACTGGCAGGCCAGCCACTTGCCGTTGGGCGCCGCCGTCACCGCCGGCAGCGAGTGCATCGACGGGTCCGCTATGTACTTCATGTCCACTGGGATGTCCCTGTATATAAATAAATAAATATGTTCGAACATTTTTACAACAGCGTCATCAAGTTCCGTGGTATATACGATAGTATACGATAGTACGCGGCTTGTGTTACGGATACCAGATAGTTGATATACTACACATATAAATTTTTAAATACATACATTGGGGGTCGTCCATAAATCACGTGATGTATGAATGGGGGGGGAGGGGTTTCAGAAAAAATCACGAAATATCACCAGGAGGGAGGGGGGGGGGGGTGTAGTGAGTTATCACGTGATTTTTTTTACTCACCGTTGGGATTATCCCGCGCGCTGCGACAATCGCCAAACTTTTATAATAATAAGCCTAGTCACCTCCAAAACTTCTCTGAAAAGACCTGTACGGGAACTACTATTGCAAGAAATGGTACTATTAAAAGCTATGCTATGCTTGAAAAAATCGTGTATTATAAATTCCTCATAACAGATGATGAGACCAATAGGATGGGCCAAACATTCCCCCAGACACACGAAGCGTCGCTATTAGTAAGAATGGAAGTGTAATAATGAACCGATTGGTCTTAATTGCTTTGGATTGCTTATACATTATAAAAAGTATTGATATACTTCCATTAATATCATGTATAAAAATTAAGACATACATAAACTATAAGTAACGTTACATTGTTATAGTAGTAGTTATAAGTTACAGACGGACGAATTATACATTTTTAATGATATTCTATTAAAATTCTTCTCTATCCATCTATCTCTATTCTAATCTATTAATTTCTATTAATAAAACTCTTACTATATTTACATATGTGAATATCAGCACTGAAAATTTAAGAAAAGTGAATACTATTTTGACTTAACTTTAGCACCGGGTGATGTACCCAGTGCTTAAAGTTAATTGACCGTCGGCCGAAACTAGAGGGTATGCATACAGTCAAAGACCATACATAAACTACCTAATCCCATTGATTTTGTTAACGAGAAAAAAGAAAATTCAGGCAGGATTTTAGTCGAGTCGTAAGGATTCTGTAGGTGCTAATGCACAAAAAAACTACGAAAAAAGGAGCAGTAGCCAGTAAAGTATATTATGCGTCACTCCCAGTCACATAAGCTAGACTCATACTTCCGCATGACTCTTATGGAACCCAACTTGATGGACAAAGAAGGACAACAGATCTTGAAAAAATTTACTTTTTAAAAAGGCTGCAGAAGTCCACACAGTAGTGTGAAATAATAAGGTTATCGATAGCCATGACGTCTGAGTAGAGTATGTCGTATGTCGAGTAGAATGACAGTGCTTTATTCTATGACTTCCTTCTCCACAGTAGTATAGCGAGCATGTGTGAGAGAGCCAGTATTTGCTTCAGGTACAATAGTAAAATTTCACAATTATTATTTTGTCATTTATTCTTCTTCATTAGAATTTTTACATTTTTATCACGGTGCTTAATTTACCAAAATTATATTAGATTATACCTGTTAACCTTTATTTAAAAATAATATTCAAATTTTATAAGGTACTTTGTAAAAAAATACACGTGATTTTGAGTGGGGGGGGGGGGGGTAATCTTAAACCTCACCACGTATCACCATGGGGGAGGGGGGGTTTAAAAAGTTGCTTAAAAACATCACGTGATTTATGGACGACCCCTTGTATAAATATTAAGATCCATGACTAGAGAACAAACATTCGTGCTCAACAAATGAATGCCCCCAGCGGGACTCGAAACCGCGACCGCTGGCGCAGAAAGTGAGGTCACTACCAACTGAGCCAAACGTGTCGTCAAAATGATATGATATATGAGGGGTAGGTGTACTAATATTTGTATTTTGTATTTGGAACGAAGCTCCTTAGGGCTAGATGGATGGATTTTTATAATAAGGAATTTCATTCCTATCTGGTGTCCCACGACACCACACGTTATACTTTTTAATTTTTTATCTTGTTGAAGGAACTCTTATCCTGATGCCGAGTATTTAGAGATGTTTTAAATATTTGTTTAACTGCCTGTTCTATATAGATCTTGATGAAATTTGACATAATGATAGCTGGTTACACGTGTTATTATGTAGGACAGTGAATAGCCCCAAACGGCACTATAACCTGCGTCCGCTGGCACAGTAAGCAGTTGTCCACGCGTCCTGATGCCAAATCTTTAGAGATGTTTTTAATTTTGTTTTTCTGCCTGTCAGTCTGTGACGGTGTCACAGGAAAACCGCTGTACAGATTTCGATGAAATTTGACATGATGATAGCTGGTTATCCTGGTTATTATGTAGGACAGTGTAATGTCCTCAGCGTGAGTTGAACCTGCGTACCATTCCCAGACGCGCAGGCTCTTGTCGTCGGAGGTGGTGACGAAGCGGCGGTTGTCGTCCACGAAGGTGATGGTGTTGACGGCTCCGAGGTGGCGGTCGTACTCCTGCACTACCTCGCCCGACCGCGTGTCCCACTGACGGGGAGAATATTATGTTAAAAAATACGGATACAAGGATAAAATACGGATAAAAATGTAAGTATTTAATTTTAATGAAAAATTGTAGAATCCATAGTAATAATATTAATGCGAAAGTAACTCTTTCTTTCTAGCTTTTCACGCTTACTGAACCAATTTTGATGAAATGCATATTAATATTATAAAGTTTGTTTGGTTGAATACGCTTATCTCAGGAACTACTGGTCCGAATTCAAAAACTCTTTTTATGTTGGATACTTTGTTTATCGAGGAAGATTATAGGCTACATGACATCACGCTACGAACAATAGGAAGCGGAGCATTTTCAGCCTTTAGAACGCGATCGGAGCCATATAAAAAGGTTAGTCATATATAAAGACCCGTGCCCAGCAGTGGGACTTTCATATCCTCCTTCTTTAAAAGTCGGTTAAAGAGCTGAATATTGGTACTCACACAGAAATATAAAGGC
This sequence comes from Boloria selene, assembly GCA_905231865.2. Lineage (NCBI taxonomy): Eukaryota > Metazoa > Arthropoda > Insecta > Lepidoptera > Nymphalidae > Boloria > Boloria selene. The sequence goes on along the minus strand of HG993140.1, from coordinate 12,436,939 downwards.
CCGTGCCCAGCAGTGGGACTTTCATAACCTCCTTCTTTAAAAGTCGGTTAAAAAGAGCTTGAATACTCACACAGATGAACCTCCTTCTTTTGAAGTCGGTTGAAAGGGTTTACTAAGAATACTAACACAGATGATCTTCTTGTCGGAGGTGCCAGCCACGAACAGGTGCTGCTTGTCGGGGTCGGGGTGGAACTTGGCGCAGTAGGGCACCTTGCGCGAGGTGAAGCGCGCCGCGCACGCGCCCGCCTCCGTGTCCCACAGCTTGATGTAGCGGTCGTACGCTGCGACAACACGTGTACCATGCTTACTGACTAGTCTCGACCGGATCCGGTAATCCGGTACCAATATAGCGGATCCGGACGTCGGATCCGGTGCTTAGCAATTTTTGGCAAAATATCCGGTCGGATCGATGGAAATCCAGCCGGATCCGGCCGGATTGAAAATGATACCGGATTGCAATCCCTAGTCTCGACATTGTCATCGATATTATATCGATTTGTGTCATTCATCATCATAATTAGCCCTTTTTAACGTTCCACTGCTAGGCACGGGCCTCCCTCAGTACGAGGGGGATCAGGAGTCCACCGCGCTGGCCTAGTGCGTGTTGGTGAACTTCACATTTCTTTGGTATATTTGCTAGGTTCTCATTATTATACAAACAATTAATCATTTTGTTATTTTGTGGCGTTTGTAATTAAATATAAGCTTTTAGTGACTATTATTGTTAAGTGCTATTTATTATTTTTTTTCCATGGAGGAAGGAACTGCCACTGTGATACAGGCTCAGCCTAGTACAGTCGGCAGTGACTAACATAAGTACATGTAAGCATTTTGTTTTGTAATTAGCTTATTGGAAACAATGGTACTGTGATGAAATTTAATTTGTGCTAATAAAAGTATTTATTATTGTTATTATTATTATATGTAGTTGCCTTTTAATACAAGAAATAAAACAGATAATGTTTTCTACTAACCCGCAGACAAAAACTGTGTTCCGCTGTTATTAAAGTTAACATCCCGGACCGCTTGCCTGTGACCGAAGTATGTACGTATGCAACGCCTCTCTCCATACACTTCCCATATCTGAAATAAATAAAATAATCATTAAGTGTTAATAGTTATAGTGGATCCAGTGAAATTATATGTTTTAGGATTGTTTTAGTGAAATTGTTTTATGAAAAATAAAATAATTAAAAAAGTTTGATGTTTTTCTTTACTTATATGGATTTAATTTTTATATTTATTGCCAATGTGAAAACATGATTTTAGGGAAGATAAGAAAATTGGAAAAAAATATATTGGAAGAATCAGAAATTAATGAAAAACTCCAATTTAGGCTAATTTGAAATACAACTTTATAATTATTTTTCTAAAAATCTATACTGTATTATTGTAAATATTTTTTAATACCAATAGGATACTGTTAGTATCCACGCAAAGCAATGGTAAGTCATTATGTGAATACAATATTTTATTATAGCCAAATTTATGACACTTTATTTATTTCTATTACGATTATGGTGAGTAGATATCTCTAATTTTTTTTTTAAATAATTATTGATTCATCTAACTCACTGATATAATTAATGTATCTTTTGATAAGAAAAAAGAATTTAAAAAAATCATCTAGTACTTTTTAGTTTATTCCTCACAAAGAAATATTTAAAAAAACCTATTTTCTCCTAAAAGTGTTATTATGTATGGTTTACCTTGACCCTGCAGTCCATGCCGGCGGACAGCATGAGGTGCGCGGTGGCGGGGAACCAGCGCGCCGCCGCCACGCCCTTCGTGTGCCCCTTCCACGTGAAGATGTGCGCCTGGACGGACAATACAAACCATAGATGTCATAAGAAACTAAACAAATCTTATATATATAAAATTCTCGTGTCACAATTTTCGTTCCCATACTCCTCCGAAACGGCTTGACCGATTCTCATGAAATTTTGTGAGCATATTGAGTAGGTCTGAGAATCGGCCAACATCTATTTTTCATCCCCCTAAATGTTAAGGGTAGTCCACCCCTAAATTTTATTTTTATTTTTAGACATTTTTTTTCATACAGATCAACCCAATGAAGTTAATTAGCAATTAGAAAAATGAACGCGGGCGAAGCCGCGGATACAGCTAGTTAGTCTATAAAAAAAGTGCGCGTGTACAAAGTACACATGTCAGAAGTAAAACTTCTTTAGCAAACTAACTTTTAAATCTCGTTTATGTTTATACTAAATAACCCCGTCTAAGCTCGTTGAGAGGGAGATGGCGCGAAGGTCACACCCACGAGTTAGACAGAGTTAGAAATGTCACTGACTCGCGGTGGGCGAAATCTAACTAAGGCTAACTCTTCCCCGTCTCTGAGCGCCTGGTACTATGGAATAATTTTTTCGTTTCATCGACTTTGAAATCACAACGATTCTAAAGAAGTTTCACTTCAAAAATATAACGTGTGGTGTCGTGCGACACCGGATAGGAACGAAGTTCCTTATTATAAAAATAATAATTTTAAGTTCTATTAGCGGAATAAAGAAAATAATTATTCTGGTATACATTTTTTTAAAATTTTTTTATCGATAAAAATAAAAATCATAACATAATATAATATGAAAGAGAGAGAGAAAGAGACATACATAGAAACACGCGCACGCCGCACGGCTTACAACTATAGCAAAAAGTGTCGTTACAAATTTTGGTCTTAATTTTTTCCGTCTTGCCCCCTTTCGCAACGCGCGATAAGGAACTTCGTTCCAATAAAATAAATATGTTGGGATAATAATAGTTATATCATCGGTCTCATTAGGACCTAAGGAAATTAGTCTATGTAAAAGACAAAAAATAGTAAAGTATTGGTTGAATCATTACACTTGTGTTCATCCAGCTCTTTAATTCACCAAGTGTACCAAGTAGAATATGAAAATTTTAAATATTACACTTGGTTTAAAGATAACTTCGCCTATATAATATAAACAACAAACCTTTGGTAGGAAACACTTGTCAGGCGGTGTGTCGCTACGGAGCTGAGTCTCGCTACGCGGCACCTCTATCCACGACCGGCCCTGGTAGTCCGTTGCTTTGTCAACTAGACAATACATTATAATTAATATAATCTATACTAATATTATAAAGCTGAAGAGTTTGTTTGTTTGGTTGAACGCGCTAGTCTCAGAAACTACGGGTCCGAATAGAAAAATACTTTTTGTGTTAGATAGTTCGTTTATCGAGGAAGGTTATAGGCTATATAACATCACTAGTTGCTAGTTTTAGATATTAACACATATTCATTTAACATCCCTTTATAAATAACTAGCATTTCCCGCGGCTTCGCACGCGTTCTAATAACCGCAAACCAAATTCTTTCTGAGTGGCGCGGTATAATACCTCGCAGAACATACGCCCGATGTTCCCGATTTCGCAACACTTTTCAATGATATAATATAGCCTATAGCCCTCCTCGATAAACGGACTATCCAATTCCTGAGATTAGCGCGTTCAACCAAACAAACAAACAAACTCTTCAGTTTTTTAATCTACACTTATATTTAAGCTGAAGAGTTTGTTTGTTGTGCAAAAACATATTTTTACAACATGACATTACAAATCTTTCTCGGCTTTTGTCTCATATAATATGCATATATTATACATATTATGACGAAAATGCATTAAAATCTGTTGCATAGTTTAAAAAAAGCGTGCAGATGTGAGAAGTGACTTTGTTTCTATGTAGAGATTCCATTCACATCATTATCATTATCATTTTTTAAATTAAATGTAAATAACGACACTTGGTGACAAATGTAGCATTGTTAGTGATTTTGCAGTTGTAAATATTATATTTCAAGGCATTATGTGTTCTCAATTCAAATTTTAAACATTATTTTCTTTTTAACATTACAAACATTATTTTAACATTATTTAAATTAATAAAATCCTTAAACATGATAGTTATATGTATGTATAAAACATACAGAATAAGTTTCACTGGTTTTGGTAGTATTATTTTAATATATGACTTACTATGGAATATAGATTTTTCCTCCAGTGGTTTGTCATCATCAACTTTGCCCTTCTTCTGTCTTTTTGCTACTATTTCTTCTAATTCCTTTGCTTCATCTCCTTCTGGTTTCATTATTCTAAAAAATATGGTTAAGACAATATATATTATGTATAAATCAGTAGACAATCTTGTTATGATGTTATTTTTTGGTTATGAGCAGTGAAATGCCCACAGTGTTCCTTCCTTCTATACTAATATTATAAAGAAGTAAAGTTTGTCTATTTGTTAAATTGTAAGGGGTAAAATAAAAAAAACTCTTTCACCAATAGAAAGCCACATTATTGCTGAGTGTCACAGGTTATATAAAAACCGAAAAATAAAAAGGCTTTTACGTGGTAGTCCGTTTTGCAAAGTGAATCGGAGAAAAAGCGGTCGAATGAAAGCGTTTCTTACGAACGCTGCCTTAACTATGAAAGATATATTTTTGAGTTCTAGAGAAAAGATGTGGAGCTTAAAAATGCCTACAAAAAAGTCAACGACAGTATATGTCTAACTTTTATATTTAAGTGACAAAAAGTAGTTTTTTTAATATTAGTATAGATAGTTAAATTTTTAATATTAATAAAATAATTTAAATTATTTAAACACTCTGTACTAAAAAAGTATTATTAACATTATGCCCAACAAAGTGGGCACGGGTCAGCTAGTATTTCATAAAATAATGGCAGAAAATAAATATGTAAATCTAAACTTTTCTACAGGCTCTAATACCAAAAATACTTTTACTTTAGATTACTTGGGCATATCAATGTACTATTAATAATATTGTGATAACACATAGGTTTAAGTTGTTTAAAATAAAGTTTATATGCATTAAAATAGATCTTGATATATTACTTTAGATATAAATTACCTCTTCTCTCCCTCGTAGCCTCCCCACGGTCCCAGAAATCCTTCAATATCATCAGGTTTGTCATTTTTGTTTCTTTTCTTTTTATCTAATGGTCTTTTCTTAATTTTTTCAAATACAGTTTTTCCTGCTGCTTCTTCTGGGGCAGCAACCATAGCAGATACTGGAAAACATTAAAATTAATAATTAATTTAGAGATTATTATTATGAGTCATCATTTAAATATATTATGAAATTGTATTTTTGTTATATTTGTATTAAATAAATTGGCATCACAATTATGTTCTAATAAGTATTTGCATTATAATATATATTTTACATCCTAAATTATTAATCAGTTTTCTCCAAACTTGTACATATTAAGAACATACCAACTACAGCTTCTCCACTTTCATCAGCAATAGGTTCTGTTGAAGGATCCATAGCATAACCATAACTTGTGAATGTTCGTCTTTGATTTTCAAACTGGAATTCACTAATATGTGCTTTTTCAACATAACCAGATAACATATTTCGAGTTGCTTTCATTTGTTGTGTTTGAAAAGGATTTTCTGGACCAAAACTAGGTGCATATAATTCCTCATACTTTGGATTGAATGTTAGTTCTTGTGTGTTTTTTAATAAGACCCTTGAGTCTTCATTTGTCTGCAAATATTAATAAGCAATAGTTAAAAATCAGAAGTTTAGGTTATAAAAAAAAAATATAAATGTTATATTTTAATTTATTTGAAATTTTCTTTACCGTGGGTACAACAGTTGGAGCTGCACATATTTGCATTTTCTTAGCAATAGATAAATCGGGATCAACAGGTTTTAAATGTGTCAACAATGTCTCATTACTGTGTTGTTTAATTGTTTCCGCCTCATTGTCTGTTTCATCCTCCGAACTGCTACCGTAGTTTTGTATATTTAACATTTTCTATTTGATACCTTACTTCTTGCTGACTATAGTAAGAAAAAATTGTATAATAATGTTAACTAACGAGGAATATGAATAACATCATGTAAATGTAGCACAACAAAAAACTTTACAAAATACAATTTTTTTTTTTTTTTTTTTAATAATATTTTCCCAATCATAGGGAAAGGCAAAGGCAGAACCATACAGCCATCGTCTAATTACAAAATACAAATGACATGACACATGACATCGACCATAGATTATACACACATCGACAGTCGACATTAATGACCACAGATTAAGTATTAGTTACTACGACAATCGAATTGAGTATCGACATTCGAAACGAAATAACAGAGTAAAACGTTATTTAGAATTAAAAAAGTTAATTCATTTATAAATAATTGAAACAACTAATAACTAATTAGGATTTTATAATCATGACATACTTATATAAGCTAGTATAATATAGCGTCGGGAAATTATAGCTGAAAATTATTATTCCTTAACCTTACTGGTTTCTGAATTACATCCAATTTGACCAACACAAGAACAAAAATCCATAGTCAGGTGACGAATTCTTGTGACAGTTCTTACTTTCTGAATTTTTCTCATTAAAATCAACAAAAAAATAAAGCAATAATGGCTCTGCAAGCTGCTGTAAAAGGAAAACTAATTAGTGTTATTGGAGATGAAGTAAGTTATGTTTTTTTATTGTCAGATAGTATATGCGTTCTAGATTTGTTTTGAAATGACTAGAATATAAATCTACATTTAATCTTAAAAAAACCCCGAAATTTATATAAAATATGTGTAAACACTTAATGATATCTCTATCCCTAATTACAGGATACATGCGTGGGATTTCTCCTCGGAGGAATCGGCGAAATCAATAAAAACAGACACCCAAACTTCATGGTAGTTGATAAAAGTAAGAATGTTGATATATCATAAGGATACTAGTGTTTAATTTTTAAGTACATTTTAAATTACAAATTTATTTTTGTTTTCTAGACACTCCGGTGAGTGAAATTGAAGAATGTTTCAAGAGATTCATCAAGCGGGATGACATTGACATTATCCTCATCAATCAAAACATAGCAGAGATGATCAGACATGTGATTGATTCTCACACAGCCCCAGTACCATCCGTTTTGGAGATCCCATCCAAAGATCATCCCTATGATGCATCAAAGGACTCTATCTTACGCCGTGCTAAGGTAAATTTTACATATTCCATTATTTAATGTAGATAATTGGGTACTATTTTTTGACAAATTCAGGATTTGCTAAATTTGCTTTATTTATATAAGGAAATATTCTTTGAGCAGTCATAAGCATAACATTTATCAATATAATTTAAAAGATAATCAATAAGTTTAAGTTAAAAGATAATTAATAGTTTTAATAAAAACATTTTATCAATATAAATATAAGTGATGTGTGCAAAAATAATATATTTATATAACAGTTATTAATTTCAAATTTCTTGACTTTTCAGGGCATGTTCAACCCAGATGATTTGGTACGCTAATATAGTTATAATGCATGAGATTTTGTCAGTATTTCAATATCATTTTACTGGCATTTGTAAATAAGCCAATATAAAGAAGAAAAAACTAACCATTGTTATCTGGATTTGCATTTAATGTTTTCTGTGTGCAATTTTTATTAATCAACAGTTTGAAATAACACATTCCACACAAATATGATATTTTTCAAGTGAAATATATAAATAAGCAGTTTATATAGTAAATAAATTATTTAAAGTGAATTATTAAGTAGTTCTATGATAAACCTTGTATAGATTGTTGAAGTATTATAATATATCCCAATACAACTGGTGTTTTATTTATCCTTAACTAACTTGGCATGTTTGATGTGATTTTTTGTTGTTGAATGATGTGTTTGTAATTTTTGGGTGTGTGTGTTTATTGATGTTTATAATTTATATTTGCTTAGAAAATGGATATTTTTAGTATAAAATAACCATAACAGGTTGTATTAGTTTATGTATTTTTTATATTGTATACATTTAATGTGTAGTTAAGTGATCTTATATTTAAATTTATTATATATTTTTATATATTATTTCTTTTTTCAGTCAATGTTTGGTTCAGATAACTACGCCACGTAGCTGCTTTTATATGTAGTTTAAATAAAGAAATGTAGATTTTATTTTAACCATGTACCTACTGCCTATATAATTTAATAAAACAAGCAAAAGTATTTTATATATTTATTTACACACCTATTATTAACAACTTATTACGTAATAATACTATACGCACGTAATATATAGGGATGTGCCACATACTGAACATCAGGGTGTAAAACATACATATATCGATTTTTTACACAGGTGCCTTAAATCTATTAATGTTTTCTATAGAACCAACAATATTCATATCATTAAAATATTGTAGTTATAGAAATATTAATTTCAGATTATAAATGGCAATAAAATCGATATTACTATTTGGCAAACATTCCTATGTATATTTTTAATATAGAGCACACTATAACTTAACAAATACCCATTTTTGGTGTCAAATATATTCTAAACCCGTAAAACGAGATGTGACTGGTTAATTAGATTTTTCAAATCTGTATTAATATAAAATTTTAGTCATCGAATTCAGCGATGTCATTTTCGGCCTTCTTGTGACCGACCCAATCCCATTTAGAGTAGTGAAGTTTGGTTTTCTTGAATTTAGGATTCTTAGATGTGATTCGGACGAAAATACGACGCCCGAATAATGGTTGAAGCTGTCTGAAGTTGTCAACGAGTGGCAGGTTCAAGTTGGAGAGGAGACCGCGGAAATTGTCCATCTATAATGTAAAATAATTGCCATTAGTCTAGAAAATCATATGTAAATCATAGTTTTACAGTTATAAACAATAGCTTATTTAATTGACGTACTTCAAAAAAGGCGAAGGCACATTTGTTGACAATTTGAACCAATTTTTATTCGGAATGGTCTTCGATGATTAGTTATTTTTATATACATATTTTCTAAAAAAATATAGCCTATTCCTCGATAAACGGACTATCCAACACAAAAAAAATTCAATTCGGACCAGTAGTTCCTGAGATTAGCGCGTTCAACCATACAAACAAACAAACTTCAGCTTTATAATATTAGTATAGATAAACATATTATGACATTACTATATAAGAATTTACCAAAAGAATCATAGAACTCACCTGGAATACAGAAATAGGTAAATAATCAGAAAACACGACCCACGTGACGGCTTCAGCACAAGGAGGTGTAGTCAAAGAGCCTTTGTATGTATAGAAGCGCTCAGAGTCGAGACCGGAGAGAATAGAAGAGAGGGAGAATGTATGGGGCAGTTGCATGGTGGTGTTGTAGTTCTCTATGGCTGACAGGTTCTTGATCAATGGAGTGAGGAGTTTAGCGTCGAATTCCACTACCTGGTGTAAATATTTATATTTGTTTTTAATATTTATACTACTAACTATATGGATATCTAAGTCCAAAAGTCATGAAAATATGTATTTAAATATTACTTAAAAGTAGCGATAGATGAATATCTTTTTAAAGCGAATTTATGAAATGAAAATTTAGTTTAATGAACTTAGCAAATTTGAATAGATACCTTATTATCATCAACTTACCTGATAGAAGAAAGCGAGCACGCAAAGACCATCAGGATGCTGAAGAGCTTCGGCCAAACTTCTGTATTTCTTGTTTCTGTGAATGATGTGCATTTCTAAGGGCAGTCTCATATCATTCAGAGTATGTTCTGAACCACGGTTGTTCTTATCACCCCAATGGAAGTGTAACCCTTCGATCTCGTACTCATTGTCTAAGGGACCCCCAAAAATGAATGGTAGACGGAAACCTTTTTTCTCTTCTTCAGATGAATATTTCGGAATAGTTAGTGCAACTGAAAGAAAATAAAAATGCATATTTTTCTTTAAGTAATAAAACAAACATGTATAATGTATGTATGTATGTGAAGTAATACAAATGTCATTTTTATATTAATTTATTACGAAATCAATATTTTAAGTCAAAACTAATTATATACTATGATATAAAAAATTATAGTAAACATGATACAAACAACAAACCTGAATGGCCATTATTAGTGATAGTCAGAGGTCCGGGCAAAGGGTTTTGATATCCGATTAACTCCATAGCGGGTATAGAGATAGGTATGGCTTGTCTCGCAGTTATGGCGATGGGGGATTGTTGCCTGCCACCACACGCCGGGTGAAGGACTGCCCATCGACGCTGGTCGGAGGCGCGATAGCCCCAGCCGTAGACGAAAGATGCTAGAATTGTCATCATTATAAAAATTAGACTGCTATTTTTTGCATGATAATAATTTATTATTTATGTTCTGAATAATTGATGTACACTATATATAAATATAGAAAAATAATCGTTAGGATAACGAGAAAATTCACTAGCTTTGATAGTCCAGACTACTGAAAATCGTTAAATTCTGATCTTAATACTTAAAGATAAAAACCGTTAAAAATACTAGTTAATTACTATGCCGAGACTACGGGACTTAAGATCCCACCCACTTTTAATAAGTCCACTTGAGTTTTTATATGTAAAAGTCGTCCTATGAAATTTACGTTACTAACACTCCCTGAGAGTATGTACCTACATCAAAACAATGTACAAGAAAATGGTATTTTGTAAAAAGTACTATAGAAACGTCCGCAATTGCATTCACGAGTATGTTAAAACTTAAAAAACAAATTGATTTCTCTTTGAGCCATTTAAGAAGCAAAAAAGTCTCAGTCGCGATATATCAAACACCAATTGTCGGACGAATAATATTTAATTTATTCGTCCGCTTATCGGATGAATAGACACTTCGTAATATAAAACCTATTTAAAATTCTTATGTAAATACTTTTCGGGCTATATACTTAGGTTTCTTTTTAAGATAGGACCATAGTAAATGTAGCTATACACTTATCATCTCATCACTCAACATTATAATTGAGTGAAAATATTCTAAAAAGTGATAATTTAATTTATATTAAATCAGCGTCATCTCATCGGCTAACAATGTCGCTACAATGCAACTCAATGTTATTAAAACAAACGGCTATATACAATTGATTGTTTCATTCAACTGATAAAATATTAAAACACAATAACTTATTAGTAAAATACATTGCTTGTTATGATTTTTTTGAAATAAATTGCGCCTATAATTGTACTTTATTTCTTACTAACAAATCTATGCTATGAAATATAAAGCTGAAGAGTTTGTTTGTTTGTTTGGTTGAACGCGCTAATCTCAGGAACTACTGGTCCGAATTGAGGAATTCTTTTTGTGTTGGATAGTCCGTTTATCGAGGATGGCTATAGAATATATTACATCACGCTACGACTAATAGGAGCATCAATGAAAAATATTGCAAAAAGGGGAAGGGCGGGCGTTAGTTCTGGCAAGTAATACTGCGCGACTCAGACAGAATTTGGCATCCGGTCTTTAGAATGCGTGTGAAGCGCGCTAGTATTGGATGATATTAAAAATGAATGTGAAGTTCCCTGAACTTAGGAATTTATTGTTGTCCAAATGATAGATAGCAACAAATCAACGCTTCGTTAAATCATAAAATATATTCCCAATAGACGTGTCTGATTAGGAATACGTTACTTAGTTAAGTATTAACTAAATTTAAGAGTCCGACCGATATTAGCAATTCGCATCACAAACCAAGGGTATTAGATTCGCAAAAGACAATCTTATTATACTTCATTATGCAAAATCGATTAAAATATTCGACTCACAAATTTGACACCTTTTTTACGATATACAAAAACTATTTATCATTCTGGCTTATTTTAGCATTTTAAAACGGATGTTTCGGAATCGTTATCAAAATTCTTAAACTAAAAGATTATTATTATAAGGTTTTTTTAATTAATTTTACCAACTATAAATAAATCCTTTTTTTAATAGTTCTTCAATAGATAATTATAACAATTTCGACATACCTTCCTACTTAGCGCTTAATATACCTACGGAAGCGAAATTACAGCTTTATCTGTAGGTACTATTGAAGACATATTCTTGGAACCGCTAATAATATATTTTATGAAATAATACCTATATGACATGTTCGGATCTTCTGAAGGAACAGGAAGGCATTTAGCTTTTAAAGTAATATCTTTTATTGCTACGGGAAAGCACAAAACTTATTACTATTGTACTTATAACTATGTAATTATGTTTTTGTGACTTCCCGTAGCAATTCAAGATGTTCCGGTGGTAAGAGGTGCCCTAAATGTTGACAGTAAGTAGAGATAAGTTAATACAGAAAAATTGGTGTGTTAGCACATCGGTAGCACACTGTCTTGAGTAATTAAGTGAAGCGGGTTCAAGCCCCAGGCTGACTCCTCATATTTTCATGTTCGAATTATTTCCAAAATACGACTATAACCACTTGTTTTACGGTAAAAGATATTTTACGTAATCTCTAATTTACTTGTTTTCATATGAATATAAAAGTTTCCTCCATTCTTGCCCCAGAACACATTTGCCACAGGACACTCTTTGGAAAAAACTTAATGTTCACTTGTTAATACTTAACATGTGCACCTCCACATAGCAATAGATAATTTTTACTGATTTACGTGTTTAAACACTTTAAAGTCAAAAGCGTGAAGAAATTTACAACTAATATAATTCATAACAACCTTAAATCGAAGCCTTATCTTAATCAAAAGATTAGTTCGTGACATTCGCCTTATATACGGAGATCCAATATATATAAGTTATCGTTTGATAAATGAATTATAATGAAAAGTACAAACATACACGACCTTTTAGATTATCTAATGCAATATGAGGTCAAATTTGCTGAAATAATTTTCACGTCTAATGCATCGATGTCGTCTGGCACGATTTTGCAAAGGCTGACTGACTGTAATTTATTATGCACTATGTCTCTTTGTAGTCGAAGTAAATTAAAAATTATAATATTACACAAATTGTTTTAATTTGAAAAACTTTTTTAACTCAGCATATGATGCCAGCCTACTTGGAATTTACGATGAAAGAAAGGCTAAAAATCTTCTATCATGTGCTGGGAATATTGAACATTTACCTATAATGTATGTTTTCTGAGGAGGTCCTTTTTGGCCGGTATACCTAGTTAGCTACTTTAGTACAGCAAATATACAAGAATTGTGCTATAATATTCACAGAATATGCTGCCATGTGCCAGATACAGATAAAAATTGACTCGACTTTCTAATGAAAAAAAGCTGTTTTTCGGTAACCATTTTTTAATTATGCATTTATTTTCGTATTTTATGAATGTGCTGAAGAGAATAGTACATGTGTTATTAAAGAGTCACGTTTAATCGAAATTCATTGAAGGAAAAACGATTTGCATAGGCATAGCGTCCCTATCAAAATTACTCCAGTTAGCTCCGTAACTTACTTTATCTAAAAAACAAAGATTATGCCTTTATTAAGAGAAAAAAGTTATACCTATTACTAAAAAAATTTTTTTTCTGAGGAGGTCCATTTTATTTTAATTTTTTGATATATTTTTATGATCAAAAATAAATAATTTGTTTATTTTAAACAAGTGACTTGTCCTTACCCAGCTCGGGCTCGTCTCTAGAAGTGAATTAGAGTTTATTAATATTCGTCAATTTCTGACTGACAATTATTACATAGGGCTACTTCTAGCTACTTATTAGCAGCGATTCACCCTCACTTCGCTCGGATTCGTCCCTGAGTAAGTTTTGACGGTTAGTTATTTCAATACACAATAACATCACGTCTGTTAGTAACCCCAACAAGTCAAAAAAGTAATTATTCTAATAATTAGTCCTTATTTTTGAGTGTTCATAAATCATAAGACTAACGACCCGCATTGATTTTTATATCGTTACACAGATTCTAATTAAATTGGGGAAAATACTTATTTTATCCTATTATTTGATTTGATATTTCAGTACTTATAATAGTATGAAAACACATAATATTTTTGTTTTGTCGGATGTTTGTGCGATCCGCTGTAAGAAAGGAAGACACCACGTGTTTAACGTTCTGTTCTCTTTGTTAAAATTTAAAATTAGTTTTGCATGCAACATAATAAAGTCCTAGTTATTATGCTATGATTAAATAATCCTTCAAACTTATCTGATTTCACACTTCAATTACTTCGCTTGGTTTAATTTTGGCAATGAAATAAAATAGAACAATATTTTAAAATATATGCTGGTTTTATGTGTTTGTATAATTAATTAATACATATTATATCAATATAAATGAAAAGGCGCAGGTATTCATAACTATAACGATTTAAATTATAGGCCATATTTTATGTGTACTTACTAAAATATTATAGGTATTAGCTATAGTTACATAATTAATTAAATATTTGATTGTAAAAGAAAACTTACTAAATTTAAAATTATATATTTAATTGGTATTTTTTCATAAACAGCAAAGTATTTTTTCAATTTCTTAAATAAATAAAATTAATTTAGATAAAAAATTCGAAAACTTACCATTTGCCGCCAATATAGCGATGACAGTTGTAATGACAGAAGTCATTTTTTAAAAATTTAATAGAACTCTTTATTAGTGATAGAACACTGATGCTTCCTTCCCCGCAGCTCGCAGTTTATATACTACACATACGCATCTTCTGCACTGCGATTTCAATGGCCTAGCACGTCATCCGCGTGAGAACTAACCCTATAACGAAAGCCTTTTAACTTAAATTTTGTCAAATTAGAAAATTAAAAAAAAATATATGCTCATCTTAAATTTGGTTTTTTACACGATTTTCTGAATAAGGTATAACGTAACCGGATTTTGTTTTTGATTAAGATTTATACATATTAAATCGAAACTATAGGATGGAACTAAAAGCGTGACGCATGGTATTTTTAATCAAGATAAACATCCAATATAAGCAAGATACACATAGCCAAGTTTAAATTTAAAAATTATACGAAACATGTTTGTTATAATAATTTAAATTCTGTAAAATCATTTTAGGAATGAGAATTAGACTTGGGACTTTAAAAGATCATTAATAATACAAAATGAATATTTATTAATCTTCTTAACATGTAAACTACAGTACTAGTAACAATATGGAGAAGTAGGTCATGTTTCATTTTAACAAACACTACAGGTATAATAAAATATTTAGTATAACTATAAATGTATAAAGTTGTTTATACTTCTAATTTGTCTTCAATACTATAATGTGAAAACAAATTATTATATTATTTTAAATAATTATATTCAATATTATGTATCTACTTTATTTAAATACATCTCATTTAAATTATCTATCGTTTATTATATATTCGTTAATTAATCGATATTCCATTGGATCGGAATAGTATTTTGCTATTTAAAACTTATATTTAGTAATTTTTAATTAGTTAATCAATTATGCAGTGAAAACAATCTAAAACGCGCTTAGAGAAGTTGATGATATTTATTGTTCATCGATTATTCCTTGAAAAGAAATAATCGATAAACAGCTATTTGTATAAAAACGGCCTAACAGACCGTATTGCTTTCGTTTATTTAATAGTACTTGATCGACGAAACAAGGGTTGATCCAAGTCCAATGGTCCCGAACAAAGAATAATAGCATAACACTTGGAGATATTATAAATAATATTGGGCTAGCAGACAAAAACAAACCCATTGATTAGATTCATAATAAATAATAAAGAGTTTCTATCAACTAGATAAAACCAGTAAAATATTCTTTTTCAGTCTTTGAAAATTGGATCTTAGTAGCGTAACGACGTCAAATCTGTCTGTAATTAAAATTAGATGTAAAAATACATATCTACCGGCCTGATATTTCAAAACGATACCTTTAAATTTTCAAAGTGTGACAGTGAAAATATAATAAGTATTGGTGCGTTTACTCTACGTATAACGTTTTTCTTAGTAAACTCGTGATATTCATGCAAGTTATTGGTAATTTTTGAGATAGGTAGCATACGTGTCAGGGCTGGTACTCTCGACATAGTCATCGATATTGTATCGATTGACACGACTGACGTCGTAATTATGAATTTTATTATTCTGCCTACCCAGATCATCGTCCAGCCGTTTTAGCTTCAAAGAGTAATCCAAAGCCAACGTAAACAACTTTTAAAACTATAAAGGTAGTCCAAAGTGTGTAGTCTAGTTAAGATAAATAAAACCTCTATCTCCTCATTTTTTGAAGCCGGTTTAAAAGTAGCCTAAGTTATGCCTTATAACATTAGCTTTCTGCGAGTAAAAGTCCTGTTCAAATCGGTCCAGCCGTTCAGAGATTACCCGGAACAAACAAACAGACAAAAATTTCAAAAATTGGTTTTCTGTTGCTAGTATCGTATATACTTTCATATACATTTAGTGAAAAGCTCTTAATTTGAAATTAAAAACGGACACTCCAATTTTTATTTATATATGTATAGATGCAAAAGTATTACCTAATCCAGTAAAAGAAATTCCGGGCCCTAAAACTATTTAACAAAATTTCATAAAATTATACAAAATATTTGTTAAAGTTATACAAACCATGTAAGTATTTTATGACGTTGTTAATCGACGGTATTATTCCCATACCTATGTTTACCCACAAGGGTGTCATTTTAATTACAAAAAATATTGAAATAATAATTAAAGTAGTATATAATCGTTTAGTTGC
This sequence comes from Boloria selene, assembly GCA_905231865.2. NCBI lineage: Eukaryota > Metazoa > Arthropoda > Insecta > Lepidoptera > Nymphalidae > Boloria > Boloria selene. The sequence goes on along the minus strand of HG993140.1, from coordinate 12,420,447 downwards.
TTAGTGAAGCTTTAATGAAGATATTTAATTAATCAATTACGTTAATGAACAGTGAATTTTAAGCGAAAGAGCTGACATAACTAATTGAACTACATAGCGTGCTCTTTGACTTGAGGGATTACAAGAAAAAATGTAGAGTAGCAACTTGCATGTCATATCACACCGTTCTACGCTTTACAACTCTTTATCGTAGCAGTTACACTTTCCCTACGAATCGTGCAAGCTAACCTTCGAGCTCAGACTAAATAATTATATCTACTACTTATAGATGAAGTTCGCCTAACTAAATAAATGTCATAATAAAAATAGTAGCGTAAATTGTTTTTCATGCTATTATTATCGATTTTACCAATACAAATCGTCAACTTTCTTTATCAAAATTTTGTAACATTAAGAAAAAAATATATACACCCTCGATTTGTATTTATAGTTCGTCATTGGGAAATTTTTAATTAGGTTTACATTATTACAATTATTATCCATGGGGTATTTTTTTTTAATAAATATGGACCATAGTCGCTGCGATTCAAGTCGATTGGTTTTTTGAAAATAGTCATCTGGACTCTGGAATACATAAACGACTGTAATGAATAAAATTTTTTTTTTTTTTTTTTTTTTTTTTTTTTTTTTTTTCTTTCTGCGTGTATTTGCAATCAGCCCTAAGGCTATGAGCAAATATGTTCCGTGGTACTGTCGTGCGGAGTAGCTTCCCATTGGAAGCATCTACTCATCTAATGCCTAGAGCTACTGTCGGTCTTCTAGCTCTAGGATATGGTGACGTTTTAGTCGTCGCACATACTGGTCCATGATGAGTTGGCGAGCAAGTTCATTAGGGTGATGGATTAACCGCTCTTTGTATTTAGCTGCCAAACTCCGAATTTCCTCCTTGATTGTTCTCATTTCAAGGTGCTCGTGAACTTCATTGTTGGTTATGTAGCGTGGTACCTTTGCAATTGCTCTTAGAATTTTGTTCTGTTGGTGCTGGAGTATATTTATGTTGGAATCGCTTGCACTGCCCCACAGTTGCAGACCATATGTCCAAATGGGCTTTAGGATGACTTGATATATGAGCAGTTTGTTGTCCAAAGAGAGTCTTGAGTTCCTTCCTAGCATCCAGTATAGGCTATTGTACTTTAGCTGAAGCTCCTTCTTCTTACATTCGATATGATGCCTCCAGGTTAGTCGACGATCAATGTGTAAGCCAAGATATCTAACATGGTCACTGTGGGGTAGAGTACATTGGCCCATCTTGACCGGTGGGCAGTCTCCTTTTTTAAGTGTGAATGTCACCTGTACTGACTTCGTAGCACTAGCCTTTATTTTCCATTTTTGGAGCCACTCATTTACTTTGTCAAGTCCCTTCTGCAAGTTCTCTGATGCCAGTCTTGGATCTTTATTACTTGCTAATATGGCAGTGTCGTCTGCAAACGTGGCTGTAGTTATCCCCGGCGTTACCGGTAGGTCAGCAGTGTACAACGTGTAGAGCATGGGGCCGAGAACAGATCCTTGTGGCACCCCGGCGTCAATCTCTTGGAACGCAGAAGTGGCGTCTCCTTCTTTCACATAAAATATGCGATCTTCGAGGTAAGATTTGAATATTGGAAAGTATGAGTGGGAAATATTCTGCTTGATCTTACATAGTAGGCCTTTGTGCCAGACCTTGTCGAAAGCCTGCTGGATATCTAAGAACACTGACGAGCAGTATTCCTTGTGTTCTAAGGACTTTCTTATGGCGTCACATACTCTGTGTGCTTGTTCCACTGTGCCATGGCGTTCTCTAAAACCGAATTGGTGATCTGGTATGACTTTGCGCTCCAAGAGGCTTGGCATAATTCTGCGAAGTATTATCTTCTCAAGTACCTTGGACAGTGTAGGCAACAGACTGATTGGTCGATAGGATGTTTTTTCGGTCATTAATTTGCCATCCTTGTAGATCATGATGATTTCCGAGACTTTCCACGCACTTGGGAAGTACCCTATTCGTAGTATAGCGTTAAAGATGATGGTGATGAAGACAATAGCCTTTCTCGGTAGTTCCAGCAATACTTCTTTAGTAATCAGGTCATAACCGGGCGCCTTTTTACTGTCCAGCCGTTTAATCGTTTTTATGACTTCGGCGGGCGACACATGTCTAAGAGGGAGGTCCATTTGAAGGTCTTGTTTTAGAATGAGATCAACATATTCTTCCGTTAAATTATTTAGTGTTGGATTCGGTTTGAAGACGCTTGTTAGATAATCTGCAAACAAGTCCGCTTTTTCCTGGCTTGTTCTGGCCCAGTCATTTTCCTTTTTTATTGGAGTTTTTGGTACGTTGGGTCTGTCACAAGATCGGGTGATTTTCCAGAGCGAGTAGTTACTGGCTTTAGTAGCAGTTAGAGACTCCAACTTTGCTTGCATTGTTAGGTCATTGACATCTTTTATAGCTGCCTTCAATTCTACAATGGCTTTGTTAAGGTCGGCTTTGTCTTGCGGATGTCGGCTCAGCTGCCAAACTCTGCGAAGTCTGCGTTTTTCTTGGATCATGATCTTTATTCCTAATGGTATATTGTTGAGTTGGTTTTTATGTTCAATAGTAGGCGTGCTTCTCCACGCGGCAACTTGTATGAGATTAGTAAATTCTACCACTGCTGTTTCAATTTCCTCCGCTTCTTTGAGTCTGATATTTAGATTGAGGTTTTCTTCTATGTGTTCCCTGAAGGAAGACCAATCAGTATACTGGTTGTATAGTGTTGTGGGCCTCTCAACTTCAATTATAGTTGAGCTGATAGTTAGTAAGACCGGGGTGTGATCAGATGATCCATCAGCACATGACTCAATCTTCATGTACTGTTTCGAGAGTCCTTTTGCTATGAAGAAGTCGAGTACGTCTGGGATTCGATTATGATCAGCTGGCCAGTTGGTAGGTTCTGATGGGGCAATCGTACTTAAGTGATTCATATCGATGCTCAACTTTAGTTGTCTTCCTCTTGTTGTTATTAGTCTGGAACCCCAATAAACATGTTTGGAGTTCCAATCGCCTCCTACTAAAAAGCGATTGCCTAGACTTGAGAAGAAGTGAGAGAATAGGTCGGAGTCTATTCGATGTTTTGGTGGACAGTACACAGCTGAGACATTAAAGTATCCGCATCTGTCTTGTATTGCGACTGTAGTTGCCTGTATTTGAACGGTTTTATATTCAGGCAGTAGATGGTGCTTTATTTTGTCCCGAATAATTATAGCTGATCCTGCATGACCTGTACCGTCAGGGTGGTTTGTTGTGTATGTCTGGAATCCTTTGATTTTGACATTGGTTTTATTTGTACAGTGTGCTTCGGATATTAGGACTATGTCCAGTTTGTGCTCGGTCATTAGTATCTCGAGCTCATCTTTATTCGGTGAAAGTCCATTTATGTTCCAAGTCGCTAGTCTTAGCCCAAGGCCTGTTAACCTTGTAGATTGGTTATGAGCGTAGTCATGAGGCTCATTAGAGTACTCATTTGTTGTAAGATTAAATCGAACTTCTCGTTTTGTTTGGTGAGGAGAGTTTCTAATACTGTTAAGTTTTGGTTTACATTAGGTATGGCTTTTTCTGTGGTCACTTTGTCTGGTTGGTTTCTAACAGCTTTGGCGTAAGTCATTGGTTCGTTTTCTCTATCAATGGAGGAAGATTGTTCGGCAGTATTTCTTCGACGGTTTGTATCAAGGATCGTGTTGTCTTTTGCAATAGCACGTCTATCAGCTCTTCGATGGCCGTATTTGTTAATTTTTCTGGCAAGTATTTCTCTGTACACCTCGCAACCCTTGTAGTTTGCTGGGTGAGAGCCTTGGCAAAGTGCACATAGGGCTGGTGTATTTCTATCGCGCTTTGGACAGTCAGAGGTTTTATGTGCCTGCGCGCATTTCACGCAACGGAACGGTCTCATGCAGTAATTCTTGGTATGCCCATATTGCTGACACCGTTGGCACTGTACGATAGATTTTTTCTTCTTGGGATCCTCTATGGTTACAGATTGATTGTATATATATTTGATTTCTTTAGCTGCCTTATTGTTCTGGCTAGGTAGGAGATTTACAAAGAATGTGGCTGTAGGTTTTTTCTCTGGACCATATCTGGAGTTGATAATTTCCCCGACAACAGTGTTTCCAGTTTTTTCAATTTCTTCCTTTATTTCACTTTTAGGTGTTGTGTGGTGAAGATTTCGAATAACGATGCGGCAGAGTCGTTCTTCTTTTTTGTTGAATGTGTGACCAATTAGGCCACTTTCACGGAATTTGGTGATGATTCTTTTATAGGCCTCCATATCTAGGGTGTTGATTCTCAGTTGGTTTCTGTTTGTAATCCGATACGTGAATGAATTTTTATCTGCAACAGTTTCCACGAGTTCAGTTAATTTGTTGATATCTTCTATGCCATACAATATTATCGGTGGAGGCTTACTGGGTTTTTTTTCCACTGGTTTCTTGGTTGTAGTGGGTTCTTCTGTAAGGTCAACTGGTAATTGGCTGAACATGTTGCTGGTGGTTATGCTTTCTGGGGAGTCGCTGACTTTTTTTCGTTTCGGATTTCGAGTTACTGGAACTCTCTGCCAAGATGGGGGGCATACGGTGCCATGCTGGCTTAGTGCATTTTGCGTGGCCGTATCTTTCGGTGGTTCTACCACAGTTTGTAAGTTTTCTGAGGGTTTACTTCCCAAGGAATTGCTTCTGGGCCTGGTAATAAACAAACTGCGGTGAAAGGTCTGCTGAATGAGCGTTTTGCTGCCAGTAGCATTCACTGTAATGGAAGCCTGGTCGCCTACTTCCATTAAGTCTTCGGTAGCCAATTTCACACTCTCCGGCCCGGATACCAGAGAGCGCCGGGGGTTAGCCGGATCGCATGACATACTATCTTTCTCATTATTTGACATTTCCATAAAAAGGGGGGGGGGGTGGGAGAAAAACACACATACTACTTTCCCAAGGCAGTATTGCAGCTATTTTAGGGAGCATTTAACTTCCCTAGGTCCGCTGTGGCCTTAACAGGTTAATTGACCGCCGCCTGTGACTCGGCGTTGTTGCTCGTTTGGCACCACCCGGGGGACACGTGTAGGGTGGCCTAGGACAGGTGGTAATTCCTACGGACGCGAGCAACTCCATCCCCCAAAAATAATTCCCCAAAAGAATAAAATTAGTCATAAAAAGAGAGGGCTGTCTGTCTGTCATCACCAGAAAACGATTTTTACGAAATTTTAATAATTTTAATCTTAATAAATAAATTTTGTATCATGATAACTTGGTCAACATGTAGATTATTTTATTAATGCGGAAACATATTTTATTTCTGAGAAAACTATTCTGACCGTTAAAGTGTATCTAGGGGCGAGCCCGAGTGAAGCGAGGTTGAATCGCTAGTATTTTAATATATATAACTTATATTTTAATTTTCCTAGTCGTCAAATTATAATGTCTAACATCAATTAGCCTTCCGCACAGTGTTATTAATATTCTGTTAAGATGACACATAACTAACTCAATCATTAGATTTAGCATCCGAATAACTTTTGTCAATTAACTTATTGTAAACACACCGCGTACTCAGTCATTTTCATACAATATAGGATGTAACTACTGTACTAAATTAAGTACAAGTTAAGACGTTTAGGCGATTTAGAGTTGCTATGACAAAAAAAAATTTGACTTTATATGTATTTCGTAACAGGTAAATAAGTAGGTGTAATATATTATATAACACACATTATAATAAAAAATGCGAGTTTTCAAAGTGTGCTAACGCTTAAGAAATCGCAATAACAGAAGTAACTTTTTTTCATGTTTATTTATTTTTTATACATTGTGACGAGAACAGAACATGAAGGAGATGAGGTGTTATATATAATAGAGGAGAGTAGAAGAATATTTACAGAGTCAACCTCAAGTAGGAAAAGTAATCAGAAAGAAGGAGCATTGTTCAATTAAAAAAAAATGTGTGTGTGTACTTATGTACACGCGTTAGAAGTTATACCTACTTCTTTGGCATCATTAAATAATACATACTCATTTTCGCAATTATCACCCCGAGAAACCTCGAAAATGACACCCTGGATGTCATTGTTGAAAATAAATATCGTGAATATAGCTGCAAGTCCTCTAAACTGTTGACTGTTAGCTAACTTCTCCCGTGAGAATTTTGTGTCTCGCTGTGCGCGCGCATCGTAAAATTTCACTCTCATCAATTTTTCATAACGCGCCTAAAGAAGTATAACTCCAATAAAATATTTTAGTCCTCATCCCATCACTTGCGCCCTAGTCAAATTAGTATTCAACTAATGTACGGCGCCAAAACGTATCAATCACACGCATGGACAGGCGGGGCCTGGCCGGCGTAAATCATGAACACGACACAACTTAATTGATAATAGGTTTTATAGACATGTACTTTATTGTTTATTCGACAGCCATAGCGCTATGTGGCGGTTTGGGACCCTTTATGGGTATGGGCGGAGTGAGACGTTAATTTAAGAAGAGTTACGTTATCATCCACGTATTTGTAAAATTGTATTGAACATTAACTTGTACTAACCAAAAGATTATGGCTTTGATGATTGTATGATAATTAATTCGAATATTAATTTTAATTATGTTACTTTTAGCTGTTTAAGATGATGTACGTAGAATAAATTATTTTTATTTTAATACTCTGTACCTATGTAATATTAAGAGAAATAAATATCGGTTGTGTATGGACGCAGAAAATAAATGGAAAACAGTTGTAGTTATTTTAAGAATTTTGTACGATATAGAAATGTTTTTTTTCTAGTGTAGTATTTCATCCCTGGGCTAAATTAGTGGTGACGCTAGTTCTAGAAATCGAGTGCACCGGGTTTAAATCTGAGGTCTCGCACCTCTTATATACAAGTTCGAATCATTTTCAGCATATAATAGAGTAACTGTTGAGTTTCTCGCCGACTCTTCTTAACACAACAGCCTTTCGAGCCGGTGGTAGCTGACTGACAGACTTACATACTGACATTTAATTTAAACTGTATATTTTAATAATGTACAAATGACGATTTGAAAGAGCTTGTAAAAGCCTATTTGAATAAATTATAATTATAATATTACTAATCTCAAATACAAATCTTACTCGACCCCTCATTGACACGCATTATTCAACGTTAAACAAATTACCTACAAATACTAGGTACTTACTTACCGGTATTGACCGAAGCAAAGGCCTGCAAGATAAGTGAGACACGCCACAAAGATCCTAAACTGTAGAGTTTAAAAAAAATAATAATAGAATTGAAATGAATCATTTTTGTATTTTTTAAGGAAGGGGCTGAAAAGGGGGGTGAAAACTTGTAAATTTAATAAATTTCCTTAGCCATATTCAAAATGCTTATTTTTTTACCTATATCTATTAGATTTTTTAAGTTACCTGCGAAAAGACTGTGATTGTTAATCGAAATAGTAAGCAATTATGTTATAACCTCATTGAATGTAAGTATTTTATAATTGAAAGGCAATTACTTTATACATAAAGTTACTTAGTGCAACAATAATTTGCGTTCACGTCATAGAATCGACGATGATCAAGTATTGCGAACACGTAGTGGCGCCAGACGAACAAATTTGTAGAGACTACACGTGCCTGATTTCACGAAAATTTAAGGGAAGTCAAAAACATGGATATTATGTAATCATTTAATAATCATATTTGTAAAGTATTATTAAGGACGCTCTGAATAGTATTCAGGCAATACGCTACGAGTATTGATGTAACTACGCCATCCATCCAGCAGTCTGCTCTACATTTAATTCACGTTTGAGAGCTTTAGCCACTTTGAGATTATACAGAATATGTTTATTACTTTTTTTACAAAATAAAAGTAAAAATAAGATATAAATAAAATAATAAATGTATATAAAAGTTACGAATATTTAATATTTTTGTTTCTATTTTTTATCGTAAAAAGGTTACAAAGAGCATTATCGTATTACAGTAGTAACGCGCTCGCTTGGATAACCGAGTGATGCGGGTTCAAATCCCGGGTCTCGCACCTCTGATATTTCCATGTGCGAATCATTTTCTAACAAGATAACCAATTGTCTTTTACGGTGAAGGAAAACATCGTGCGAAATAGGCTTGCATGTCTAAGAGAACTGTGCAAGTTGCAGCGTGGTGGACTATGGCCTCATCCTCCTCGTATTATTAGGGAGGCCCGTGACTTGCAGTCGGACGTCAATAAGGGCTGATTGTATTACAAGCCTATACAGTTAATAAAAAAACAATTATTATTGGACGAGTCCATACTCAAAATCAAACTAGCACTGGTTTTAATGGCCTTTAAAAATAAGATACCAAATATTTTAGTATATACATATCTATATACCTACTCGACTAGCAATCTTGTACCGATAAAATTATATTGCATGATCATATTATTTAAAAAAAAAAATGGCTTTACTTAGCTTTACTGTATTATTTTTAGGAAGTATTTTTTTAATTCTTTACGATTATAAAGAGCGAGTCATTTGCAATTATTTAAAGCATTGATTGCCCTTAAACATTTATACGCTACAATGATACTAAGATTGTCTGTGCAGATAAAATTTTATTATATCTACCTCATCAATGTACCTATTTATTATATTAATAGCTTGTGACTCAGGGTTAGGGCTTATAAGCCCGGCAAATCCATCCGGGCGCAAAGCTTAAAAACTCACAAGGTGTGTGGGGTGTGTGGTGGTCGGTGTTACAGGCGATTTGTAGGTTACTTCTCTTTAGGGGTGTTGTGTGTATGTAAGTTATCCTGCAACACCCCATGGCTATGCGGAGAAAGGTTCCGCTTTAGGTTTTAGAGTAACAGTGCCTTGCCTGCCATTATTATGACCCCATAATGGGTTTCCTAAGCGACATTAAAAAAACTTACTTTTCTGTAAGCAATTGATAGTGGAGCAACTCATTTCACTTATATCTCAGCCAACTTAGAGAAATAATGTTTAATAACAAAGCGTTGCTAGGCAACCATCTGATAGCATGGGTGAAAAACATTTTTTATTAATGTTTATTTTTGTAAATGCTAATACTTTATAATGATAATTTATAATGATTATCAATAAATAATTAAGTTATTAAACCTATAAAACGGCTAAAGAATATAAAATAAAACAAAATGGTAGGTAAAATTTTACATTTATTATAATTTTAATTATTCACAAATTTTACTATGCACTTATATGTAGGGCTCACCAAACTAACTTGAATTTTCACAGCTGCTACTACTACTACTACTACTACTACTACTACTACTACTACTACCATACAGGGGTTATTAATAATAATCCATTGATTATTTTAATAATATTTATAGCTCCTTCATTTTAATTGTTTATTTTTTATTGCGACATAGCCTTAGACTTGCCCCCAAATCATTTCAATTGGATTTAATTCACAGTGGTATGGGGACAAGCGCAGAACTTCTACATTTTTTTCTTTTGCTAGAGAATGATAGGGAACATTATCCATAACAATAACGGAGTGGTGCTATTTCTATTATTTTTTTGAACCACACTTCAAATACTTTAGCATTCATTTCTTTGTGGTAGTTCCCATCTCCTTTTTTGCTTTCAAAAATTAATTCTCTTCCTTCCAAAAATCCATCTTTATTTCCTAAAAAAAAAAAGTAATTTTACAAATGCATAAGTCAATTTTGAATTTAATATTATATCAAGAAATTGTGATAGTCAAGTCAATTATAAAAATGCATGATAAATAAATATGTACTAACCAATGTGCACTATAATGAGCCACTTTCCTTTACCAGAAGGCCCCTTCAATCCAGTTGACAATCCTTCTCTGTGAGCTTCTCGTGTGGATTGAATGGTGAGATCTTTCCACACCTTATCTTTTGTATGACCTACAAAAAAAATGAAATTACAATAAAAGGGATATTGAAATATTTTAAGTTTGTTAAAATCACTGATAAAGAGTTTAATTAGTATGTACATGGATTATATTAGGACATTAGGCTAAGGCTTCTGCAATATTCAACTGTATCCATGTAACTGCAACTTTATATAATTATGACTTAGCTTAATAATGAAAACTTATAATGGATGAAGACAACATATGGCTGCTCCTCGTGGAACTCTTAGGAGGATGTCTATGCTTAGCAGTATCCTTATATATGCAGACTGATTTGTTATAAACTTAGATTATTAGCTTAAATTGATTACTGAAATAAAGACCTTAATTTAACCATGTTTCATCAGTGTAGTCAATTTTGCGCCTATTTTACTATTTCTTTTTTCTCTATCAGTGTGCTTTTTCTTGATCTTTTCAGATATTTGATTTTGAGTTTTTTAAGCAAATTATTTACTGTTTGTAATACTTTGTCCACTGTGGGCATTTCATTGTTGAAGAAAAAATCGTGAACTTTTCTACTGATAGCACTTAATTCAAAGTCGAGGAGTTGGTCAATTTTCTTCAATCTCTCAGGTCTTGCCACTGGTGAGATGGCACGGTGCTCAGTTTTATACTCTCTCAGCACTGTATAAACTGTTGAAGTAGCTATGCCCGCAGTTTCGGCGGTTCTTGAAATTAACTCGGCATTGTATGGGTGTTTCTCTTTAGGCCAAGTTTCTTCAACCAGCTTGTAAATGTTTATTATTGTCGTCTTCTCGGCAGAGCTTAGAGCCCTTTTCTTTTAACGCTTTTTCTGTGGCGATGAAAAAGTCATCTACGAGCTTGGACCTGGCTGGTCACTCATTGTAACACCAAAACAACAACAAAAACGTAACAATATATAACAGAAACTCAACAAAAACACTTAAAACCAATTACAAATAACAAAACGTGTAGCGAAGCTAAAAAATTGCAATTAGCGCGAATAATACTCGTATGCTCTAACGAATTCAAACAAACGAGTGATTTTGAGTAATGGCGTCTGGGTTGCCAACAGTGTTTTCGAATTTCCGTGAAATCTACTGCGAAATTCCGTCAAAAACAATAATTTTCTTTGTGTGCCCTCAGGTTTTAGTGCCACGTATTAAATCAAATAGAACGATTTTTTTACTTATAAAAAAAAGTTGTAATGAAATCTGTGACAAGTTTTATCAACCGTTAACAAAGCATTTATCGCGTCCATCGCTTACCTCACTCCGTTAGATTTTACGCGAAATCCATTGATTTGGCAACACCACAAAACATCGGCCATTTTTTTAATATCCGAGAAATAATACGACTAATTTAAAAAACAGTTAACTATTCGGATAGTGTAGGGTACTTGGTGGTATTTTTCATTTGATGACATAATAAAAATATGTAAAAATGTTTACGATTTCTTCCAAAAAAGCAAGAAAGCTTTAGGGATGACATAATTATCTACCATCACAATCCAATATAGTTAAAAAGGAAAAAAATAATTACTTACATGTGATTTGAAATGTTTATTGATCATGTATTATCTTTTAAATGTCTTTACAATTAGGTATTATGAAAACTATGATAGATTTTTAGCGTAAAACTATTGAAAGTGTGAAATCGTGATTTATTCTGATGTGGGAACCCTAAAAATCAGCTGTTGTGGTTTGTTTACAAACATTATTTCTCTAAAGTGGCTAATGTATAGTTTTCCTTATTTCCACGTCACCGTGATATCACTGTGCCACTGATTTACTTCCGTTCTGTGGCGCAGCTTTTTAGTGTTATCATATAGATTTCATTAATCGTATTGAATTTAGTTTAGTTTCATTCCGCCCCTCTTATATGAAAATTTATTAAATTACCAGTTACTATGTATTCCTGTGAGAATAACACATTTCCTGTAATTAAGAGTATCCTAAATATTGAGCCTAGTAATAATAATCTTTCTCTGCGCAAAGTTTAGTTAAAATCGCTTCGGTGCTACGAGGGCATCGAATAGCTTCGTTACTGTTAGTATATATATATATACACAGAATATAAAAACAGTTATTGCTAGTGTACATTAGTAGACAGACATGTCTGTCTACTAATGTACACTACATAGGTACTTAGGTACACAAAACTGCAAGCTTTTCTGTAGACTGTAGCCCTTGTTAAGATCTATCATTTTCTATTACATACTTTTAACTTTCGTTGTAGTTATCTCTTTAGTTTTGGCAAGAATGAGCAATATAAATTAGAACGGAGGATTCCATAGAAAAAAAGCATTTTGTTCTCTCGTAGGAAACTTTGGTCTTCGACTGACTTTTTCTTCAATAAAAAGTATATAACAAAATGCCTCGTGTAATATCGCCTTTGTGAAACGATTTAGTTCAAATTGATTCGGTGCTTTTTGTGTGAAAGGCGCACATCTATTCGTTAAGTTACTGTTTTTTATACGTACTGATATCTTAAGATTTAGCCACCGCTACCTTTCCAAGAACGACTCAATGAAACTAATTATACGATATAATCTATACTGATCACGAAATAGAAAATTTCTATTTCGTGATACTGATATTATAAAGCAGAAGAGTTTGTTTGTTTGTTTATTTGTTTGTTTGTTACTATCTACTGGTCCGAATTAAAAAATTCTTTTTGTGTTGGATAGTCCGTTTATCGAGGTAGGCTATAGGCTATATTACATCACGATACGACTAATAGAAGCGGAGCATTAAAGAAAAATGTTGCAAAAATGGGAAGGGCGGCCATTAGTTCTGTGACGTACGTGTGACTCAGAAAAATTAATAATTTAATGTCAAGAGGTACGGTAGACTCAATCGAAACCTTACCGAATAATAAAACATAAAAAAATAAAGATTTCGAGTCGACAACATATATCCGGAAAATTCGGATTGTCGAGTATTTTGTTAAATTCTAATGATGCTGAAAGACAAATCGAAGTCGCCATATTGGCCACTCTGGTAAATAAATAAAATAAATCCTTTCATTTCTTGCGTTTACAAAAAATAAATATACTATTAACAATTAATTACAACAATGTTAAAAGTATGTTTTAATAAAATCATTCACATCCAGTTAAAATAAAAATAAAAAACTAACTAAAATGTATAAAATAAAATATAAAATATAATGAAATAAATTGTAATATATTTACTACAAAAAAAAAAAGAATATTTAATTCCTAAAATACTGTTAAGAAAGAATAATATAATAATAATATGTTCTAACTTATCAAATGATGCGTAATGATTTCTCATATATATGGCGTTATTAATATTTTTATAATTTAATTTTTGTAAGTGTTAATTGTATTTTGCTATAATATTTTAAATCTATCTTATATATAAAATTCTCGTGTCACGGGGTTCGAACTTGAACTCCTCCGAAACGGCTTGACCGATTCTCATGAAATTTTGTGAGCATATTGAGTAGTTCTGAGAATCGGCCAACATCTATTTTTCATCCCCCTAAATGTTAAGGGTAGTCCACCCCTAAATTTTTATTTTTTATTTTTTAGACAATTTTTTTTCCTACAGATCAACTCAATGAGGTTGATTAGCAACTAAAAAAATGAACGCGAGCGAAGCCGCGGGTACAGCTAGTATTCTATAATATACGAGCGATTTAGCGCGAGCGAAGCCTCAGGTTCCGTTAGTCGTATAATAAAATTCTAACTTAGTGGAATCTGTACATAGATTATTGTTTGGAAAATCTTATTGAAATATTATCTATTATTATCGATGCAAAGGCCGAATCTATAGTATTGAGAATTTTCGTCTAACTTTATGTCTGTCTGTGACCGCGACACGGACGACTGGACAGTTTTTCATTAAATTTGGGATGATGATCTACTGGTCCGTTAACCGGGTCAATATATTATAGGATACTTTTTACTGCTGCAAAATATCTAATTTCTGAGAAATAATTAACTTCATCCAAATATTACCGATGCACACATACAAAAACTTCGCATCTATTATATTATTACTAGAGACTCACTTTCGCTTCAACCACCATCGACCAATAGGAGCGGAACATCAATGAAAAATGTCGCAAAAATGAGAAAGGCGGGCACGACTCAGAAAGAATTTGGTTTCCGCTCATTAGAACGCGTGCGAAGCCGCGGGAAATGCTAGTCATATAATATGATAACATGCAAACAGACAAAAAATTTAATAACTATTGTTTTGGGGTCTTTATTCAATACACAATACGTTACATTCATTGTCTTAAGAAATATTTAATGTACAGATTTACTTAAGTTACTGATTTATTATATCTATATTGTATAGTCTAAAGAAAATATTAATAAATTAATATGTTGGGACAATATTGCAATAGCACCATCTAGTTCCGTGGTAAGCTACGAGGCTTGTGTTACGGATACCAGATAATTAATATACTACATATATACATTTTAAATAAATATAAACACACCCATGACTGGCGCAGAATGTCACTACCAAACGAGGCGTCAATACATATTACTTCTTCATCGTAATAAAATTATCTTATATAAATTTTGCTATATTTATTTATCAGGCGCTAAAATTAATTTTACATGATGTTTAAAAAGACCTTAACTACTAAACATGCTTACATTTTAAGTGTTATGTTATCAATCTTTGTCATGTATTCCATCATTTTTAATTTTAGTTTGAAATAATGGATTACTTTTCTAAATCTGTTTTTGTTGTAGCAAGCATAACATGTTGGGACATTATTACAACAGCGCCATCTAGTTGCGTAGTAAGCTGCGATGCTTGTGTTATGGATACTAGATTGTTAATATAGGTACTACACATATATGAATTTTAAATATATACATATTATAAATGTAAAGACTCATGAAACAATATTCGAACCTGTGACCACTGGCGCAAAAATTAATGTTGGTAGTAAGTGGGTACTACCAACTGAGCCAAACATGCATAACAAACATAATATATACATACATTTCATATTTATAATGGCGATAAATGAGTAAATATAAATAAATAAAAATTAAATAGTTTTTGAAGTGAAAATTCTTTAGAATCGTTGTGATTTCAAACTCGATGAAACGAAAAAATAAGTCCATAGTACCAGGCGCTCAGAGACGGGGAAGAGTTAGCCTTAATTTAAATTCAAGTTTTACTTCTGACATGTGTACTTTGTACACACGCACTTTTTTATTTCTTAGTCAGTATCAGAGTAAGCAGTTTATAAATTTACTTCTTAAACCTTTAGATCAAAGACATTTCCTTTAACATACACAAAATTCAGCATATTTATTGTTATGTAAAATAACGTTAAAAAAAACGGTAGCAACAATTTCAATCCATCTAAAATTATATTCAACTATTGCTTAGGAAGTAGCTGAAATATTTCCAGTTGAGTCAGCTTCTTTACATTAAATTATTGATTCTTTATCTAAATAAAAAAAATGCAACCTGAAAAATTACATTTTATTTAATATTATAATTACTAATTAGTATAAATAATGTGTTAAAAAATGTTAAATAATGACAAAAAGTTGGTAGTAATAGTCTTTATTATTAAAATATGTAACTTTTAAAAATACCCATTATACTAAATTAAAAAAAACAGTATCACACTTAATCATGATAAAAATTATCCAATCGAGACATCATAATAACATGTTCACTGTCAAAAGCACTAAACTAAAACATTTCTTGAATGTTTAGATACCTAAATACTCTTACAAAAATTTTATATACAAAGCAAGTTAAAGCAGATTATACTAAAACCATTTGTCATGTATAACACACTTATAGTAGACCAAATAGGATGTGTAGTAAATATCAAATATTTCAGGATACAAACCATTTATTGTAAATTTAAGGCAAATACTTAGTTATATTTTTTTTTAGAAATTCAGAAATTTCTAAGAGATGCATGTAAATAATGTAACACAGAAATGGCTGGGTTAGGTACGGCATTGTGTATTAATCTAATCTTTATAATCAAAAAATATATCTTCCTATTCTAAAAACTTGAGTCAGAATCTAGAAATTGTTTAGCAAGCAATTTCATCTTTTCCGGAACTGGTACACCAGAATGTGCTGGCATGGGCCTACGCTTCCAATTCGCTTTTTTCGCACTCTTAGAAACAGTTCCAGGTGCTGGACTGGATTTTTGTTCCTTAGGTTTAGGAGACGACATCTTTGTAACAGTGCTCGTCCGTGGTCTGGTTTCTAGTGGAGTTTTCTTAACTGAAATTAATAATAGTATTCGAACAGCTTCATTATGAAATTCTAATATATTTAAAAATTCATATTAAAGATGGCTAAACAAGGCATAACTACTATCACATTCCTTTATTAGTAATAATTAATTACCTTTTAGCACCTTTTCCGAGTTATTTTTACTAGATATTGCCTTTTTAATAGTCACTGGGGACGCTTTAGGACGTGTTGCTTTAACAATGGTACGCAAGACTTTAGGCGTTGCTTTAGGTGTTTCTCTTGGCGCCATTGTTTTTTCCCTCCTTCTCAAACTTATATGTAAAAACAAGTGATAAGAAAACTAAAATAGATCATAAACAAAATACAAATACTACAACTACAAGTACATACAATGCTGAAGCAGTAGGTAATTTAAATTTATAATTTTAACGTTTGCGAAGTGTTGCCAGTTGCCAAGTTATCTATACAGATAAATAAAATAGAAGTTATTAAATTACTGTTTGTAATTTTTCAAAATAAAAGTTTTATTTTTTAAAGGTTTTGATAGCAATTACTATATAGTATCAGGATTCAGGAGTAGTGGGGGAACGTCGGCTTATCGTGACAATATTTTCCATTTACAGCCGTGACGTGACGATAGACTAGGGTGCTGTGCAACTAAGATAGAATGTTATTCTGTCTCTTTTTTATCCCATGTAATGCAAACATACTAAGCCCTTATCACATGAGTCGAATTTATTTCGTATATTTGTCACTTAAACGGCGTGCGCAGTGAGCACTGCGCAGCTTCAGTCGATGGCAACGCTGTACCCGCTGTACTGTGTGTGCCGTTGACACGAAGCTTGGAAGCTTGTTGGAAGTACACAAATCGTACAAATCTCTGAAAAATAAATTAAAGTTTATAAAATCATACAGTTTTCAAATACTTTACATCATTTTCATTTAAAAATACATATATACTTTAAATGACAAAGTATTTGAAATTATTTATGTAGTCACTTATATAATTTAACGCTGACGGATAAAGCTTATATTTTATCTTTGATCATGTTGGAATTTTGTTTACTTGTAACATTTTTCTACTAAATCTTTTATGCATTGCATTTTTATTACATATAGCAACTTTGTTATCTATTTTTCTCGACGTCCATCTTTAATATTTGATGTGTTGTGTTGTTAAGAAAATTAATGCAAAAATAATATTAAAATACTTTTTACATTATATACTGACTAATATTTTACTTGACATTTGAGTTTTAAGTTACTTGAACATTTTGTTATCTTTTGTTAGACCGATAGGTCTATGTTTCTTAAAAGTGTCACAGTTTCATTATCGTTTGTTCCACTAAAAAGTTTCACTTGTAATTCGCTGCTATTGACCTAAGTGCTAATTGGCCAACCTTCAAATGTTTTCTTTAGCTTCGATTTAACTGATAGTGTGATTAACCGCGTCCGATTATCTCGTGCTATTGTTATTTTTGTTGTCAAAACAGATGAATTGTGAAAATGGATAGATTGAATGAAATACGGAGTGAGGCGGGAAGCTCGCGGGATCTAACACTGGACACTTCGTCTCCGCCGAGTGAATCTTATATGACAGCTAATGAGAGTTCTTCAAAATATTTTTCACTGTCTGAAGTAGATTCGACATTTGAAATATCCCCCTCGAAGGACACTTTAACATCGAACGCCGAATCGGATCGTACCTTAAAAACTAATTCCGACTTGATATCTAACCTGTCTCCGATTTCGAATAAAAGTGATCTAGATAGTTACAAAATTGGAAAACAAATAGAAGCTGCCAATATTTTGTCAGGTGGTGTCAATATTTTTGATGATAATGAAAATTCTTATGATGGAGATGAGCTTGTTATAGATGATAATGTAGCTTTGGATGAGGAAAAGAATAGTGAGAAAATGAATGAAAGTACAGTGCTTCCTTTAGAAAAAACTGTAGAGAGCTTGGAAGGCTTAGATGAGTCTGAAGCTATACCGAGTAAAGATACTGAAGTGGTGCTACAGATAGATGGAAAGAATGTTAATGCTATTGATATAGGAAATGGATTATATTTATATAGAAAAGCTGGTCAAGAGGAACTGGCTGCTGTGCAGATTGTTGATGATGATCAACAACAACCAAGCTTCAAGTTTTTAAAAGTGCGGTAAGTTTTATTTGCTCATTTAGCATATATTTTTTTTTTAATTATTAATATCTATAATCCATATTCATTCCTTATTCCAATAGTAAAATTATTAGTAAATAATAATGTAGACCTGCTAAAAAACTATGTATTATTATTATTATATTACCACTATGTAGGTAATGAAATAAATTTTCAAGCTTTTTATAGAACATAGCTACATAAAATGACTTAATAAGGAATTATTAAATAGAAGTTAAAAAATGAAAATTTGTCTTTACCCATTTTATTTTGAAATGCATTTAAGTTCTGCCAACTGTCTTATTGGTAATAACCAGTAACATTCAAAACTAGTATTAGGGCAACAGAGTTGTACTCAGCTTTTTTTTAAAATATATGAATTTTTTTCTACAAATAAAGAAACTAATGTTATGTTTATATGTAGAAGCAAAACTTTATAGAAAGAACATATTGTACCATTAAGAGTCTATTCTCTAATCTATTGGAAAAAACCGCATCAAAATCCGTTGCGTAGTTTTAAAGATTTAAGCGCACATAGGGATATAGGGATATAGGGACAGAAAAGGCGACTTTGTTTTATACTATGTAGTGAAGTACAATAAATACATATTATTATAAATATATCTCATTCATAAATTTATTATACAACAATGTTATACTAAGAAAAATAATCAGTACATTTTGTAAATATGCAATTTTAAGAGCTTTAACAATTAAAGTTATATTGCATAAAGTGCTGAAACATATAATTTTAATTTTCACTTAATGAATCTTTTCTTAATTTTACCTGATAAGATTAGAAAAATCTTGCTTTTTGCTAATATTTTAAAACATATGAATTAATATAGATGTTCAAATGGATAGAATGGCTATGGATGATATGGATTTGACACAGATATATTTATACTTTTTATTTGGGAAAATTATATGTTCCCCTGTAGAATAGATTTTTTTATTTTACATTAGGCACCAACCTGAGAAAAGCGAGGATTAGTGGCTTGTAGCATATAAATGTAAATAAAATTACACAAGTATTATAAACTATACCATACTTGTGTTTAAATTTATTTCCTCAACTACTTGATGATAATTTTGCTTCTTTTTTTAAATATGTTTAGTCATGAACACATAGTACCATCTAGTTCCATGGTTGGTATGGAAATAGTGTTCAAAAATGCATGTAATACTTTATAAACAAAGTAAAACTAAGTAATATAAAAAAATTGCTAAGAGATTAAATTCTCAAAATAATTTTATTATTTAATATTAATTACAGAGAAAATGCAGAGGGAAATTTGGAAGTTTATGAAGAGATTGAAGTTGAAGTTCCAAAAGAAGCGGTTAGTATCTTTTAAAATTTAAAATGTATGTATTACTGACTAAGATAATACTAAGTATTTTTTTCCTCTTACTTTTCAGCCTGTCAAGGAAGGAAACCTTGCAGAAAAGAACTCCTATGTGCCGAAAAAGGATTTGAACATAGTGATCACTGAGCCATCAATAAATAAAGTTGCTGATAAAGTAAATGTCACACCAAAGAATGATTTAAGTATCATGAAAGAACCAGGTTCTGAATCTTCTGCTGATTTACCAACTGAATCAAAATATGAAGTAAACTTTAATGGAAAAATGATGAAGTTTAATGAATCTCGAAAATCTCCTGTCATAGGTACATTTACACCTATGACATTTCACTCCACACCAAATAAAGAAGGAATTCCTCTTACAAAAACGATGGTGGACCAGCAATTGCATCCAAGTAGACATTCAGATAATGTTAAAAAGACGATAGAAGTTCACACAGATTGTACCAAACAAAAATTATCTGAAACACCTACAAAAAATAAAGATAATAATACAAATGAAACAATAAAAACTGATGAACCAAGTGGATTGGCAATGAGTGAAGTTGAAAAAGATTTAGAAAGGGACTCAAAGAAATTACTTATGGTTCAAGACATCATCATTACTGAAAATGAAGACAATAAAGAAGCAGATACCTCTGCTAAAACAGAAATAAATTTTACAGAATCTATTGCAGTTAGTGAACAAAAAATTGACCCCAAGAATGACAAAGATCAAAAGTTTGAAATCTCTGAGGCTAGCAATATGAGCCTGTCTACAAACAATGAGAGTACTATAAAAACTATTCAAGACCTCCCGAATGTCAGTCCAATATTATCAGAAAAACAAAAAGAAGATAACAACCACACACAATTTGATTTGACTGCAACCAAAAAAATTCAAGATCTAGATTTAAACCTTACTAAAGTTGAAGAAGTCAAAAAAGATGTCCTTGAAAAAGTCTTAGAAATTGACTCTATATCTTCAGATGATAAAATGATAGTTACAGAGACTGTAATACCTGATACGGAAAACTTAATAGGAACTACACCAATAAAAGAAAGTGATACTAGTTTACCAGCTAAAGCAGTAACTGAAATATCAGATGAAAAATGTAAACCAGCTGAAGACTTATCATTAAGAAGTTCTGTTGATGAATTAAATTTAGTAATTGACGATCAAGCTACAACTAATTCAACGGAGAGTAAAATTGAAAATGATAAACTTGGAAACATATTAAATGACAATTTAACTTCTGTAAATCCCTCAGATACTTCATTGAAAATTATTCAACAGGAAGATGAATTTTTAAAAGAAAAATCTATTTCAAATCAAGAAAAAGAAAGAAGCGAAGTTGTTTGTGAGAAAAATCCAATGACAATAATTCCACCTAGTACAGAAAACGATAAAATTGAAACAATTGAAATAAAAGAAATTACATCTGATAATATTTGCACAGTAGTATTGCCAAATAAAGATCATTGTGAAATAACATCAGATAAATATATCGAAATGAACAACATTAAACATGATGAAAAAAATGTTCAAAAAACTAATGAGCTTGAGAAAGTGAAACTAACTTCTGAACCACCTGTAGATGATACCAAATCCGATAGTGAAGATTTGCACAATACTGAATTAAATGATGTAAAACAAATTATGAGAGAAAATGACATTGCCTTAGAAATCGTATATACATCCAATTTAACGGAAGAGAAAAGTGTCATAGTGCCTGCACAAGAACTAATAAATAAAGAAAAATCTAAGGTTGACATTGAATCTAAAGTAACAATTAAAGACAAGAAGATACCTCACGTTGTAAGTAATAACAAGCAAAACGTAAATATAAAACCTCAATCAGACACAAACAAAGTTTATCCAAAAATAGAAGTTCCAATAAAATCTGCTATTCCAAAACCAAATTATAATAATAACAGTGCAGTTCCCTTTGGACAATGGACTGAAGCTAATAGGCAAGAATTCTTAAACAAAATTAAGGAAACTAAGGTGCCATCGAGTGTAAATGCTCAGCAATTAAAACAACCTAATGATCTCAATAGGAGAGACATTTTGCAAAAAATTGATAGTCAAAGGCAAACGTCCATTGTGAATGCAAAAGCTGCAGATTTTGGAGCTATATCTAAGCTTACTACCAAAAAAGAAACTACAGTTTTTGTAAATAAAACCCAAGAAACACAATCAAATATACAGGAAACAAAAGTTGTACCTGCTAAAATTCAGCCACAGCCACTGATTAAACCGAAACCAGTATTGCCTAAAAAGACACAAAAAGATAATTTAGCAAATCCTATACCAACTACGAAAAAGAGTGTCCAGAGGAAAGAAATTAACAATCAAGACTTGATAGATAAAACTATTGAAGGAATCATTAACAGAGCAATTCCAGGAAAGCCCTCAGAAACTGCCACAGAAAAATCTTCATCTGAAAAACAAAAAGATACTAAGCCAATAATGGATGATATTGAAATGAAAATGAACGAATTGCATGGAATACCCAATGAGGAGCGAACGACACATAAAAATCCACAGTCGATTGCTAATGACAATACAAAATACTCTAAGAAACAAGAGAATAAAGTGAATAAAAGTTGCAATGTACCTAACCTTTTACCCTTCAAAAACAAAGATCAACCTTATGTCAAGGAAAATGTTGCTGATGAGCCTTCAGATGATGAAATAATAGAGCATGAACCAATCACGGGGGACATAGATGTGAACAAGTCGAGCCTTATGTCTTTGTTGTCAAGTAAAGATAAAGCCAAAGAAGTTAAAAAAGAGGCTATAATTACAGAAAAAGATTTTGATAAATTTGCTAGAAGAAATTCTATTACCTATGAAAATTGCTTAACAGTGAATTTTGATGGAAAAGAGCCTCACAACGTTATTCAAACCGTAGTAGAAAAGGAACCGCCCACCAAAAAACTATCCAGAAATGAAATGATGCTTGCTGAATCTAAAGCGAAATCAACTAATAAACAACAAATGCATGCAATGAGACATAGTAATCAATTAAGTAAAATGTCTTCGAATGTAAAAACAGGGAATGACGAAGAAGCTATTAACAAAAATTATCAATCTAAAGTTCAAATAGCTTACCATACTGCTTTAACCGCTAAGAGGCACTTGGAATGCCCCATTCCAATAATAGAAGAAAAACCTGTTAAAGTTGTTTACAATATGGACTCTGACATGGAATTTATTCCGGGACAGCTAAATGTGCAAGGTCAAGAACTATCACCTACTAAAAAACTTACAACTGAATCTGATATTGCAGTTAGTGCCTCCGAATCTCTTGACTCCGACACAGTAGAATCTATTTACGAAGTCAAAACAGATGAGGTTAAATCTAAAAGCAAACATCAGAGAAAACAAGTTTTGACTCCTGTTGAAGAACCAGAATTAGAATTAATTGAACCTAGAGATTTAGGTATTGAAGTGTCTCCGAAGAAGAAACGTAAATTAGAGGATAAAGGCGAGAAAATTTCTAAAAGTCTTGTGCCAAAAAAAACTTATCTACTCAATCGTAATATTATTGATGAACAAATACCGAAATCTAAAGAAGCATTAAAGAATCCAGTTAAGGAAACTGAAAATGTCACTAATACCTTTATTAATCATACCGGTACCATATCAGCATTAGATAATTTAGTCAAGGCTGCTGAATTAATTGAAAATCAGTCTGAACATAACAATACTCTGTCTAGTATACGGTCAACAGAGAGCCCCCAAAATACGCCAGTTAAAAGAGGGCGAGGTCGCCCGAGAAAATATCCATTGCCTGAGTCTGGATTAGATGTAAGCAAAATACCAAGTCCTCAGAAGAAGCCTCGATTAATAGATGCTAAACCGCCAAAAAGCTATACCGATTCAGATGACAGCAGTGATGTAGAAATGATAAAGGAAAATTGGACGATGGGCAAAATAAATGAAAATATAGTGTGCCCGATTTGTTCAAAATTATTTAGATCCGAAAATGTGGTGTTTAAACATGTAAAGCATTGTACGGGTCCCTCGCCGAATAGATCTGAATCAGATAAGAGGAGTCCAAGGAGATACAGACGAGGTGATTCACACGATTCTGATAGAAAATCACTAGATAGTGAATCGGACTACACAGATGATGAAGAAGAAAAAATTAGACGTCGCAAATCGAATTACAAAATTTCTAAATCAATTAATGACAATGACGATGTTATTGTAATTGAAGATACACCTATCAAAGAGAAAGCAGAAAAACAGCATAAATCAAAAATTCCTGAATCTAAGAAAACTGCCACAAAAGGTAAATTTCAACTTAAAACTAATAACCTCATGTGTGAGATTTGTGGAAAAACCTTTAGACAGTTATCATATTTAATGAACCACAAGTTACAACATAAAAAAGAAGCCAGGAATTCAGAAAGCGAAGAACAGACATCAAGTAGATCAGTTTTTAGTTGTGAAGTTTGTAAAAAGGAGTTCAGAAAACTTCACCATCTAGTTCAACATAGAAATATTCATAACCCCACTTCAATGAGCAGCAGAGTATTAAGAAAAAGTTCGTCTGAACAACATGAAAGTAAAATGACAAAAAATCCATCTATTGATACAAAACCATCTGACGATACCAGTGCAGGCTTCAGATGTGAGCCATGCGATAAATCATTCAGAAAACTACATCATCTTGTAGAACATAGAGAAACGCACGATGGTATAAATAAAAAGAGTTCTAACCCACAAAACTCTAATGAAACGTCTAATAAGCCAGCAATAGCATACAACTGCGATAAATGCAAAAAGATATTTAAGAAACTACAGGATTTTTTGGAACATAAAGATCAACACTTAGAAACCAGTTCTGAAAAGTCTGATGATAAAAGCGTTAAAAGCTCATTATCAACAAAAGATATTATCCACGAGTGTTCACTTTGTTATATGGTGTTCCCTAATGAGCATTCTTTAAATAAGCACACTGTTATTTGCTTAAGAAAGAAGAAACAATCGGCAGCGAAGCAAGCAGCCAAGCTAACTGGAGAACAAGAAACAATAGATACAGATGAGCTTATTGTCAGTGAAAATATATCTCAAGAAGATGAACCAAGCAAAGAAAATGAAAGCGTGGAATACATAGAAAGAATGCCTGACAAAGTAGACCAAAAATCTGAAATTTTAGAACCGACTGACATCGACGAAGCAAAGCCAGAGATTTCGTTACAAGAAGATATAAATGATAAAAATAAGTTGGAACTAAAAAATATTTATAAAGAAAGAGAATCAAGTGATAAGGAAATTCTACCGGAAAAGAGAAGTGCAGAACCAGAAAAAGAAGTCGTTGCTGAGAGAGTAACGCCCGACGTTGATGATACTGAAACGCCTAGAAAAATAAAAAAAACGGAAGATGTTATTGCCATCACTAATAATACCATTTTAAAAAAGAAAGATAAAATTTCTAAAATTATGACTAAACGGCACAGGACTTCAAACAAGATGGATAACGATGAAGACGAAATTCGTTATATGTTGAATCCTAATTTCAAAGACGAGAGTACGGAAAGTAAATTATTTATGGAAGTTACTGCTAAAAAACGAAGTTCACTGCAAATAGAACGACCGACTTCCACAGATTTGTTGAAGAGAAGAATATCCTTACAGCATCCACCCAAAATACCAAGACTGAAAGTAAAAGCTGTCGAAGCCAGACCAGCCAAACCTATTAATTCTCTACCACCACTATCGGCCACAGATTCCGACGATAGTGATGTAAAATATTCTTTTCCACGAGATGAGGATAGAAAAGTCAAAAAATCATTGGTAGCTAAGCGAAAATCATTGGGCGGAAAAAGGAAATCCTTGGCAAAGCACAAAGTGGCGACGCCTACGAATAAAAGTAAAAAACGTAAGTATATACATACTACTATTTTTGGATACAAATATTATGTTACTTTCGAAGGTTTGTCCCAAAATCTTAAATAATATTTTTCAAATTGTCTAAAATAATAACTTCACATCTAATGACTAACAGTAGCTTAATGCAGTAGACTAACCTATCGCTTATTTCGCATTTATAATGTTAATCCGATTCTTACAGGCACAACAGAAATTGAGCATAGATGCGATTGCGGGCAGCTGTTTAGTAGTGCGGCATTGCTTTCGCGGCACACGACTCTCGCACACACTCCTCCTCGAATACGACGTCGTCGGTCCCCCCCACCGCCGCCAACACGTCAAGCGGAGCCCCGAACAAAACCCAAAACAATCGTGCAGTCGAAAAAGCTCAAAAGTGATGTTGCCTCGAATAAAACCCCCGCTAAGAAATCTAGTGCTAGTAATAGTGAAAAAAATAAAAGTGATGCGGTCCAAATTGAATTTGTAGGCAAAAAACTGAGAAGCTCTACTTACAGGGGTGTGCCTGTGTCAGACAATGTCAGGAAGATAATTGATAAATTAAAAAAGTAATTAAGTAAGTTGTTGACTGAATAGGATTCGGTGGCGTAGTTAGGTGAAGTTCAGGGCACAATTATTCAACCTCAGTTATAAAAAATTAGAATACAATATTTGCACGAGGTTTTAAACCTTTTTACCACCAAGAGTGCAAATAAATGAGGTATGTTTAAAAAAGTCCAACTCTAAGTATAACTAACTATGCCTTTAGTCGGATTTCCGGATTGTATGAAAGATATAAGTAGAATAGGGGTCGCTAGTATGTAGATGAAATCACGCATCACAAGCGCTCACAAAGACGTAACAGACGGACCATTGTTTAATAGATATATTTTTCCTATTTCGGCATGTTTGACACACCAAATGACATATTTTTAACATAATATGAGCGTTAGTCTTAGGGGGTAGCTAGGGAAAATTAATATAATATTTAAAAAAAAACAACATAATTAGTAAGAAGGGGATTCCCCTCAGTATCAGCTTAAGTCATAACCTAGCTAACCCATATATGGGTGTCTATGTGTACATTTGAAAACTTAAGATCATATTATATAGGTATATGTATTGTCAATTTGTTCTAGGTATAGATATGTATATGTAAAAAAGTAGTTATTTATATTTTTAATAGTTTTAAGAATGACATCCCCTTTTACTTTTTTTTAGTGCAGTGCAGTTTCGATTTAACTGTTGTATTTTAAAAACACTGCACAAATCAAAACGGCGTCTAATGTTTTTATTCAAGTTTTTATTTCGAAATGGAATATTGAGTAATCATAATAATAGTAATTTAATGTTGTAAAGTCGAATATATTTTATAATATAACTTTTGAATTTGTATACCAAAAAAATCAAATTGTTAAATATTCCTAAAAAGTTGATTTGTGAGCAAACATTGCTTACGTTTTATAAAAAAATATATAATATGCATTATACATAACCCATATGTCTAATATAAATACAATTTTAAATCTTAACATCAGTCTTTTCCCAAAATGAAGAACCTATAAGTTCTTACTAACAATAACAAGTTTGTTACCATTAACGCCTTAATCAGAAAGGCTAGTGCTAATTTTACTTTCAATAATTTCTATATTCACATACTTTCTCAATTAGATCTCTGTATTTTTATAAGTTTCTGGCTAGTGTTGCTATGTTATGATAGAATTTTGATAGATAAGTGATAAAAATGGGCTTCTGCTTGTACTTAATCAAATTTTGATGATTCTATGAAGATTGATATTATTAAAAACTTAGTATTCAAAATTTTCAGAGTAATTGAAACTGATGTGGGGGCAACACTAGCCTCGAATTTAGTTTTAAAGCACAATCTCATAAATAAATGTAGAGCGACAACAATGACAGATTAAATAAGAGTTGTTAGCGTTGAAATGATCTCTTACCTAATTTGCCCATAAAATATCCGAAATTGTTAAATGTACTTGAAATGTCACTACATAGTATAAAACAAAGTCGCCTTTTCTGTCCCTATATCCCTATGTGCGCTTAAATCTTTAAAACTACGCAACGGATTTTGATGCGGTTTTTTCCAATAGATAGAGTGATTCAAGAGGAAGGTTTATATGCATAGCTAGCGGATCCCGCGGCTTTGCCTGTGCTAAATCTAGGGAAGAGCCCGAGCGAAGCGAGGGCGAGTCGCTAGTTTCACATAAAATAAGCATTAAATTAAAATTAATAAGTAACAAAATATATCGATTTTAAGGGGCAGGGTATCATATTTTTCAAATAAAATAGACATATCGGAGTTTTCTTTCTGTATATTTATGATGTAATGATGATAAGTTTCTACCATGAGCTTAAGATATATTTTGTTATTTTTTTGGAAGAAATGTATTTGCTATAGCAAATAACGGTTTCTCTTTGGATCGTTTCTCATGCTTCGTAGTTTATTAGTATAGTGGAGATCTAAATTAATGTTACAGATTAAGCCCAACATTTGGAGGATTTTAATATGAACTAGTTTATAGATGAAATTGTATTTTGGGATTTTCAATATAAACATGTTGAATAGGAAATACGATTGACCACATAGTAGCAACTCTTGTAATAATCCATGATACTAGAAATCTAAGACCAAAATTTAAGGAAAAATGTTTCTAATGGTAATAATATATACTGTTTTTAATTTTAATTGATAATGTTTATTCTACTGTCGTGACTAACAATGATTTATGGTAATAGTAGAAAAAAAGTAGTGTCTTTAAAATGAGTATGTACGCATTTAACATAGATTTTATATATGTGTAGAAAATATACTTATTTTTAATATGTAATTTTAATCGATGGTTTATAATGTCATTAAATGTGCTGTTTACTTTAAAGTTTCATAGTTAAAAGGTGTTTTATTAATAAAATATTCTGTGTTTTGTATGTTGTAAGAGATATAATTTGTAGTAATTTTTGACAATAAATAATTACTTACAAACTGGGTTTGATTACAAATTAATAAATTAAAATTATATTACTATATTATAAATAACTATATCAGTCAACAGAAGTTCCGTTGTATATTGTACCTATAATAAAATTCTTATTCGAATTTGTAATTAAGCATTTTTGGAAAGTCTTTTTGAAATATGCAGTCATTATTATCGATACATAGATAGAATCTATAGTTTTTTTGTCTGCCTAAAGATTTTGGTGAATTGACAGCTAATTATCAATTTAACCTCTTTCACAAATAATGTCCACAATGCTGGGTTCCATGAGCTGAGGATCGACACATCGTATCTGAGCAGACGCCAGGGCATCTTCTAATAGTGCATTCAGTAATCTTTCGTCATTTCCCATACAAGACAATCTTTGCTGAAGGAAATGTACATCGACTTGTAGCTGTTGCAAACCGTGCCGACTGAAAGTACGTAACCTAACGCATTCTACTAAAGCTTTTAAAGCTACTTTCAATGCGCCATTGGATAACGCAGCCCGATCCGCACCGGCCGGACTAAAAACTTCTATACGTTCGGAAAATATTTTATTTATTGGTGAAAAAGAAGATGGGGCTCGAGACCAAATAGTTCGACGACTGGAGTCGCTTGATGGTTTAATACTTGTAGGGAATAGTTGTGAGGCAGCACTGTCGGCACTTGCAAGAGTCTCGACTACTCTTCTACATACCGCCCTCGGACCTCTCGGCTCAGGTGCTCTCAACCAATCTCTCGCCAGAACTGAAACTCGTAACATTTGAGCCGCAGTTTGTCCAATAAATACGACCTCAGAATCTAAAGCGGTTTGGGCTGCTGAAGATAAATGAACCATTACACTGTTAGTGTCTTTTTTATCCATTGTTAGTCCTGGAGCTGATTCTTCTAGAAGTTTTGAGAGGTGGTTGTGTAAGGTATTTACTCCACTTTCCTGCATTTCAAGACAAAGCTTTGCTAATATAAGTAGAAGTTCAAATGGAATATTATTGGAAGTTTGGAGAGATGCCAGGTTTTTAACCAAACCAGAGAGATTAATTAGGGTTTCAGAGATAACCGTCCAACATGCATCAGCAACTGCCCTGCCGCACCATGGTTTAAGCCCAAAGGAAAGCTTATTTTGTAGGAATGCCATTAAATCTAATAATGATGCTTGAACTTTCTGCAATAAGTGAACTTGTAATGAGTTTAAAATATCCTTCAGATCAACACTTTCTGTACCTTTACTGGCAAGGCTTTGTCTCACTCTCATGAGATTTTCCTTAAATTGTGATTGTATAGTTTCATGTTGCACAGTAGCTTTATGATTTATACATTGTATAACAACATCCAAAGCTTTATTAGAAACTGAATCACTAGAAATAATTTCAGACATAGCCTGTAATTTTCTAAAGAATTTATCTAGACCTCTAATTAAAATATCTGTCCCCACATTTTCCGGTCTTTTAATAACTTCTTCAAAGAGCTGAAAAACTTGATTCATTACTTTATCAGCAAACTCAGGCAGGTTTACATTTTCCTTATCTTGAAATATATCATGGTAACAGGAGATGACAATGCCTAAGTCTGCTAGTAAAGTGTTGTTGCACTTCTCTACCCATTCTAATATATCTGTACTATCCACAGTTGAGCTCAAGTTTCTTAAATGTTGATCTAAGCGACCTTCTGCACAAGCCAAGAAAATCTCTTGCAAAGATGAATCAGTTTCCTCTAACTGTCGCAATAATCCAACACTCTCAGCCAACTCTGATGCTGAAGTATCAGGTGATAGAAGTCTTTCATGTAAAGTCTTTTTTAAATCACTTATTATTTCAGAACATTCAGATTGAATACTTTGAAAAGAGGGCTGGTTACCATATTTTTGTAATACTCTTTGGGCATGTGTATAGTCATTTACTGCATCTACATATCTGTTTTCTTGAACTGCTTTATTTAATTGAGAAGGTAATAAGAAGACGAATTGTAACTTGTCTAGTAGTTGTCGAGTACTACATAGCCTGTTTACAGTATTACCACTTTCTTTCAAATTCTCTGAAATTTTAGAACTGAAAGTAGTAATATTATTGATATTTTCACTTAATTTATTCATTTCTTCTTGCATTATTTGAAAGTCAGAGCGCATTTTTCGTACTGTCTCTGTCGCTGATATAAACTTATTGTAGTTTTCGTATACTAATGTTTGCATTTCAGATTGTAAAAACTGACTTTGTGTTACAACTTCAGCTTCTTTATCCATTACTTGTCTAAGTGTAGCACATTTTAGAAGGCAATCTAAATACATTTCCGAGTTAAAATTGCTGCCATCAATATCTAAAGGGTTTTCGTTGTCTTTCGCAGATTCAGCCATTTTTAAACTTAAATTAAACTTAGAATAAAACTATATTTTAAAATATATAAAATTCCTTAAAAGTCTCCTAGGAGAAGCGCCTGGGTGTCTTTAAATATAAGTGTCTTCAAGAATTAAATAATACAAATATTTTGAACCATTAAGAATTAGTCGATGCCACAAGTCACAATTGACATTAGATTTGACATATGTGATATGTCATATGTGCTTAACTGTCAACTCGCAACTGTCAAGCCGTGAAACACAAACGTAAGCGATTCATAGAGAAAAGTAATATTATACTTTTAATAGAGAGCCCTCTCTACCGTTTTTTTTGCCAACACTAAACTAGCGCCATCTGTAATTTTTCACCCCATGGCCTATACTAGTCCTTCTGATATCATAAAAAATATATTTAAAATTAAAGTCGATCGATTCTAAATGTGTAAATATAGTGATGATATTATTATATCTATTAACATTAAAATAATAAAAGCAAGAAAAATATATACTTAACATCACCATATTTACAAATTTAAAATCGATCTACTTAAATAATAGGCATGATGACTGATTTTGAAAAACTGGCCCATAATGATTTAAAGTATTTACTATTTCCAAAAAATACATTATTTCTGCAGGAAACAAAGTTTCATTACGAAAAAAATGCTATTTAAATTTTAAGTTTTAAAATTTGCTTCAAAACGATCGACGGTGTCATGGCGTCTGCTTGTGACGTCACGGCCGTATAATCTGACTGTAAACACTAGGGAGCCAAAGCAACAAATCAGATAATTTGGGTTTAAATATGAATTCAAAAGTGTACAAGTGCTGTGCGGTCCCTCAGTGTGTTAATACGTCATTAAAAACACCTAACAAATTGTTTGTTTACGTTCCACGCAATCAAAAATTGCGAAATAAGTGGCTTAATCTTGCACGGCGAGATCCAACAGTTATATCTATAAATTCTTCACTTTATTTCTGTGAAGATCATTTTGACGCAACCTATGTAATATAATTTGCTAACATAAGTTTGATTTTTTATATTATTTATATTAAATTTATAAGTTAACTTATTTTAACCTTAATTATCTTTTTAATCATTAAATTAATTACATAAAAATATAATGTAATGCAATCAAACCAAAATATTAAATGAATTGTAAATTTTAGGAAGTGAAAGGCTTATTATTATTATTATATGTGTTTTATTTACATACAAACTATAAAACACTTTCATACAATAAAGGATACACATTTTCTTTCCATGAAGAGACTAAAACTTTAATAAAATCTGACACATATTTGTCATCAAATATTACACTTATTATATCTACATTTTTATTTACACTATAATTGCAATCAGCTACACAGAAGTAACCTTTGTGAAAACCCGTCAAATACATTTGTAGCTGCATCTGCACATAATACTTCTGGGTCAGTTTACCATTTTGTACATAATTTTTTAAAGTCTTTACACTTGTTGGGCACTTAATTTCTATGACACTGGCTTCACAGATCCCATCAGGTGATCCTGCTACCATGGGATATTTTTTACACAGCATTAGGCCACATTTTTTTTTATTTTTTTGCCTAGTCTGGTACTGACGGTTTGTCTAACATCATCCTCCAACAGCCTACCGCGTTTCATGGCCGGTGTAGTCGGCCGGCCGGTGTTCATTGTAGTCTTGACATTTCTAAACTCAGCTGAACAAAAGTCTTTGTTTGATGCCAAAAACTCCCCCAACATCAACAAATCAACTCTAGGCAAATTAGAGCTATTTGCCGTGGTAAATCCTTGTTCCATGTTATGAAAACACAAACTAAGCAACTGATTGATAGAAATAATGAAATACTTCACAAAATACAAACGCAGAATGCAGATTTAAACGTCCTAGTTAGTACTTTATACAAAACAAAGTGACGTTTATACGGCCGTGACGTAATTCACTCTGATTGGTGTTCAACTTATCATGGCGGACTGCTGTATTTTGTCGTTTTATTTTAATAAATAAAATATCAATCTCGCCCTAAATATGAAAATAAATACGCTTTTCAAAACCTATTAATCTTATCTCATTAGATGAACACATTATTTTAGTGGTTTTTAGTTACTGTCATCATGCCTATTAAGTAGGGTTGAAGACTGTCGTTCTATGTAATAAATAATACAAGAAAATGTTATTTTTAAACTTTATTTTGTATATTTTTAGTGTAATACAGTTATTGTATAACACAGCTCGCCGCGCGTGGCATTACGTAGAGCGTAGACATGAAGATCGTAGATATAAAATCTTACCTCTGGTCATACAGACACCCAAAGACACAACGGCTTAAGCTAGGCGTAATTGCTTAAACTAGACAACACAAAATAAAGCGACTTTTAGACTGCTTATTTAAAATAGTGTCAATATCATATAACTAAATTAAACCCAACTAAATTTTAAGATATTTAATATTTTTATTAAGCGTCAAAATAATAAAATTTAAAGAAGTTTAAAATGTCAAAAAAAACAAAACAATGTTGCAAGCTATCCAATTCACGCATTTGTATAAATTTATTATTTGTTTGAAATGGTGGTTCACTAAAAAGTTATAATGAAATATATCGATTCAAATATTTAAATTGTTATTTTAAGCAATGAACAGTATTATTTTTATGTGACATTATGCTTATTTTTCTCAAAATTTAATAATTTTTTGCATGCAAATTTGTTTGGTATGCGTGTACTGGACTGCTGGATTGACGATTGCGACCGTAGCGACATCTCTTACACCGACTTATAGTCGCTGATAAATTTAAGCAAAAGTTTTGGGTGACACGCAATAGATGACACTACCAATTTTTTATCTGTTGTCTTCCAGCCCATTCCAGTTTTCAAGAAGAGCACATCGAGTACACAATTTGCAATCATTCATGTAAAATTTGAATTTATTAAATACAAAAAGAAAATCGAAGTAAAAAAATATGGTTGGTAATCGCTTTAGAGAAATGATATAAGATATAACCGTGAAAAATATGAAAATTGAATATCAAATTAAATAAATATATAGAGGGTATTTTAGGGACGACTTATTGACGACTAGCAAAATTATTGAAACTATTTTGGTCACAGCACCATCAGTAATGAAGAAAACAAATTGAAAAATGATCTAGTATTTTTATTTTGAATTATACTCTATTATACTTACTTTAAAATAATTTATTCCTTTTAACATTTGCATTATCAATACGAACATAATGAAAATTAGTATATAGTAATAACAATTTATTGTATTAAATAAAAAATATCCATCATACATCGTGAAAACTAAAAACTGAAAATTTCATTCACGTGGACTATCAACACTGTCATAGAGAATACTGTCTGGCGATAAAATTTAAATATAAGAAGAATATAATTGTGATAGATGTCGGTGAGAAAAAATTGTGTCAGGTCGTATTAATAAATTGTAAATCGATGTAAATAAAACTATGCTTATTTAAAAGGGATTTTATTAAAGATAACTCCACTGCGATAAAACTACTCTCTATAAAAGGTTATGCGCCCAGCGTAGACGCGAAAAATCGTAGGTATATTGAAAAAGATAAAGATGAGTCATGTGCACATAGTGCCATTAAAACATGGAGTAAATGGAGTGCGCATGCGGGGACAACCGCGCTTACTAATAGCACACTAAAATATAGTTTACTCGACGAAATTGTTGACAGTCGTTGCTATTTTATGTCAGTCTATGTTATATTCACGCGCTCCCGTTTTAAAAGTGTGAAAAACTAAGAACAATGCCTAGCTTTTCAATTAAATGATGTGGAAAGTGTACTACTACTTCAAGTTACAAAAAAGACGGGGTTGGGTTTACAATCGCTTGGCAGGAGTTATTGGGTGAAACTTATATATATGGTAGTCGTTTATTCACTGATCACAATAATAACACTCACGACACAAGGTAATTCATATTTTTAGAGAAAATTAATAAAAACTTAATGTGAGAGAGAAGGATAACAATAGGTTTTTGTATATGTGAGACAAAGACATAAGATCATTATGTCAAAAATATGTCGAATTACTTAAATGTCATTGTCAACTATCCTAACGCCGCCATATTTAGTTCTGTGTTTCTATGGACATGTGTGAAAGTGCTTTCATCGTAAATAACATTTTTTTTTCGACTTGGATAACATAGGTTCAGAAGGTTAATTTAAATTTTTTTTCGTTCTTTCTAGGTAGGTTAGGTTAGGTTAGATATATGACCACAACACACGCGAGCGAAGCGAGCGTGCCGCGGCGGCGGCCGGCGAGTGCTACATACAAAATTTATTTTCTCATTAAGTATAAATTACCTTGTAATGGGAGTAGTATAGGGATAATAGGGAGCATCTCCCCTACCAATTCACTCCCTCCCATTGTCATCGTCCTGCCAAGCGATTGTAAACTGCTACCAAAAGACGGGATCACATTTCATAGGTAAGTGGTTTTCTACTCCATTTTATTCAATTCATAAAAAATTAAAATTAATTTTTAATGTCAGAATAGTATATCGCGTCAACTTTGATGTCTTGTCTATTTTTCTCGTTAGTGCTGTCGCAGCATCGCAACGATTTATATCGATATAATTCAAGATTAGATGAATTTTTATTTTATTGTAGGTATTATTATTGATTTATTTTAAAACAAGTGGGGCCTAGGATAATTAAAAAATTGTATTTTGTATGATTTAAAATTTGAAGATTTCCCAACAATGATAGCGAAAAGAAAGAAAAGAAATAGCGTCGTATGCTCTAGACATTTCACACCGGATTGCTTTCAATCTTTAAAAAATAATACACGTCGATTATATAGGTCATCAGTACCTATATTATATTTACCTTCTCTGGTACCTATCTTTTAGTGTATTGAAGTTTTACATAGCCTGGTCATGCACATATTATTAAAATATTTTTTACAG
Source organism: Boloria selene (assembly GCA_905231865.2). Taxonomy (NCBI): domain Eukaryota; kingdom Metazoa; phylum Arthropoda; class Insecta; order Lepidoptera; family Nymphalidae; genus Boloria; species Boloria selene. Next base: position 12,384,712 of record HG993140.1, on the reverse strand, counting down.
ACCCTTCCAGATGATTCAAAAACACTCAAGATCAATCGCCTCCATTAAGAGATATTAAGAAAGAATCTTTTAAAACCACGGTAATATTAATAAATAAAAATGATGATGCTTGTTATACCTATAAATAATAACTACCTTAATTTTTACACAATCACCGTATTTATTGTCTAAATTACATTTTAAATGTCCACGAAATAGTAATCCCAGACAAAAATCTACTTTTTATGTCCCTGTCACCAGAACTAAATTTGCAAAAAATTCATTCATCAACAGAAGTTGTGATCAATATAATAAACTTTTTATTAGTAATGACATATTTCATCTCTGTCTTAATAAATTTAAAATTAATGTTATGCACAATTTGATTAATGTAAGCTGTTATTGATTTTATTATTTTACATTATTAATCTAAAATATTTTATTTAATGAATTATATTTTTATGATTTTATTTATATGAAATTATTGATTGTTATTGCATTTCTCTCTCTCTCTTGAATTTGTTAGTATATTTTTTAATTGTCATTTGTAATATTTTGCATCTATATCTATTTCTTTGTAATAAGTGTTATGTTAACAATGGAAACTTTTATTGGTTATGTTTCTATTAATTGTTTGTTATTTATAAATTTTATTGTAACACCGTTTGTTTCCTAAATAAATAATTCCGTGTGCATTTATTGTACCTACTTGTGGCTTCTCTTAAATATTTAAATAATATAATGCAGATAATTTTATAGGAGCCATAATAGAAATAATATTATAATAATAATAGTAATAAATAAAAATAATAGAAACCCTAAAGATTATATAAGAAAAATATATTCAAAACTTATCCATTTTAAGAATCAGTAAATATCTAATATATATAAATCACGTGTCACGTTGTTTGTTCACGATGGACTCCTAAACTACTTAATCGATTTTAACCAAATTTGCACACCGTATACAGTTTGATCCGACTTGAAAGATAGGATAGCTTACATCTTAATTTATAGTCGCAATATTATTTTATTTTAAATTAAATGTTTATTATACGACTTTAGTGTACTTATAGGCTAGTTCTATAAAATTCTAATAGATAGTGGTTTGGCATCTAAGTTGCACAGATATCCCGTAGATGGCGCCGTATTTCTATTTCTAGATTATAGATAGCGCGTGGCCAAAATGTAGTAAGGAGTAGTATTTTTATTTTATTAAAATATATATAAAAACCGTTTAATTTATTTTAACTTACGCTGTTTGCTAGTAAATAATATATATTCATAAAGGTCTTTAAAATAAATCACTTGTGTTAATAAAAAAATCTAAATCCCTGTATCGCAAACCAATCCTTACACTAGTAATAAGTCACACAATTATCGATATCGATATTTTTAAGTAATTCTTTTGGAATCCCTAGAGAATCAGTCATCACTTGGTTGTCACTTCGTTACCCAATCACAGCTAGCGAAGCTTACCTCTCCCCCCGCCGTAAATTAGTCAATTTGAGCTAATACAAAAATATGCCGATTCACACTCCATTGGTTTTATCCTCCTAGCATTAAAAAGAGAAAATTACGATACATGGAGAATTCACGCAAAAGCTCTGTTGTTGAAACTTGGTCTTTGGAACTATGTTTCTAATAAAATTAAGAAGCCAATAAGCGAAGGCGACGAACTGAGCAAATATATAGAAAAAGATGGGTTAGCATTAGCTGAATTATTTCTTATAATATCTCCAAGCGAACTAAAACAAGTAAAAAATTGTCAAACAAGTAAAGAAGTCTGGGATACGCTTGAAAATATATATCATAGTAAAGGTCCCGCTAGAAAAGCAACTCTGTTAAAAGAGTTGATATTAAGAAAAATGAAAGACGATGACAGCATAGTTGATCATTTAAATAAATTTATGGATATTGTCGATAAACTAGCCGACATGGATATAATAATTAATAAAGATTTATTAAGTATAATGCTGCTATATAGTTTACCACAATCTTTTGAAAATTTTCGCATAGCCATAGAATCTAGAGATGGTTTACCAGATCCAGATAGTCTGAAAATAAAGATCATTGAAGAAGCTGAAGCACGAAAACATATGGCTACTACAACTGATGGAAACTCAGAACAAGAAGTACTGTACAGCAAGCAGCAAAGAAAGAATAAGAAATATATTACTGAATGCTTCAAATGTCATAAAAAGGGGCATAAAGCGAATGAATGCTGGTCAAAAGTGAACAAAACTAAAAGCAGTGCGAATTATTCCTTAGAAACATGTCTAAATGCTAATAATAATAAAGAAAAAGTCAGAAAATGGTGTCTTGATAGTGGATGCACGTCACATATGAGTCATGAATTGGAAAGATTCGATAATGTAGAAAAAGATGACTATAAAACTATAAGGTTAGCTTCAGAGAATCAAACAGCACAAATTGAAGGTCGAGGTTCAGTGAAACTGAACATAAAGGGAATACATGGTCTACATCTGACTGAAGCCTTGTATGTACCGTCACTGACCACAAATCTTATGTCAGTAGGAAAAATGACCGATAAAGGTGCAACAGTATTATTTAAGAAGCAACAAGCAACCGTAATGCGAAATGGTCAAATTCTGTTAAAAGCCGAACGAAATGAAGATGGTTTATACTATGTTAAAGAAAATTTAGAAGAGAGATCCAACTATTGTGAAACAAATAAAATGCAACTATGGCATAGAAAACTAGCACACCTTAATGAGAGGCAAATGAGAATAGCTCTTGATAAGAAAAGTATGGAAGGCTTAGAATTTAATAAATCTGATACAGTTAGAGATTGTGAAGTCTGTGCTAAAGGTAAGGCAATAAAACTGCCATTTAATACATGTAAAAATGAGCAACGGACAAATCATAGATTAGAAATTGTAAATACTGATGTATGTGGTCCCATGAGACAGCCATCTAAGGGAGGTTCAAAATATTTCATTACATTTACAGATGATTATTCGAGATATACACGTGTATATACAATGAAAACTAAAGATGAAGCCCTATCAAAATTTATAGAATTTAAAAACGAGGCTGAACGATTCACGAAAAATAAAATAATATATTTGCAAAGTGATAATGGGACAGAGTATATAAACAAAAGATTTGATAATTACTTAAAAGACAAAGGTATCAAGAGGAGACTTTCCGCACCATATACACCAGAACAAAATGGATTAGCAGAAAGAAAAAATAGAACATTGCTGAATAAAGCTAGATGTATGCTGATAGACGCTAATATGAAAGAAGATTTTTGGGCTGAAGCAATTAGTACAGCTAACTACTTGGCGAATCGAAGTCCTTGCAGCAGCATTGATAATGCGACTCCATTTGAAAAATGGGTAAAGAAAGTTCCATCTGTGAGGCATTTTCACATATTTGGGGCTAAAGCATTCGTATTAAATAAAGGAAAGAAAAATGGAAAATTTGCAGCTAGAGCAACAGCTGGAATTTTTATCGGATATTCCGAAAATCATAAGGCGCATCGGATATTCAATCCGAAAATAGACAAGGTGATAATCAGCAGAGATGTTAAAGTATTAGATAAAATGTTTTATGAGAATGAGATGAAAGAAGAACAAAAACAAAAAGAAGCTGATAAAAAGGAAATAGAAGTTATATTTTTTCCAGAAAAACAAAATAAAGAAAACAATGATGAGGTAATAAAAAATGAAGGAAATGAGTCAGAACATGAATTCAACAATGATGAATTATTCCTAGATGCAACTACAGAAATAGACGAAATAAATAATGACATGTGTACAGATAATGAAGTCGAAGCAACGACTAATAGTATAAAAAGACAGAGAAAACCACCAGCCTGGCATCAAGATTATGAAATGGATGCTGAGCAATCATTCCTCTGTGAAATAGATGAAAACAGTGATGAATGGGAAGATGCAATAATAAACGAGATAGAATCTCATCTTAAAAATAATACTTGGACAGTTGTACACAAGAACGAAAGCAAAAATTTGATAGGTAATAAAATGATTTTGAAATATAAATATAATGCACTAGGAGAAATAGATAGACGAAAGGCACGACTTGTAGCGCGTGGATTTAATCAGAAAGAAGGTATTGATTACACAGAAACATTTGCACCTGTTGCAAAAATGAGTACTATCAGACTACTCATTGCACATGCGATTGAAAATGACATGAAGTTATCCCAACTAGATGTGTGTACTGCATTTTTAAACGGCGATATAGACGAACAAATTTACATGAAGATGCCGAAAAATTTGGATAAATACTTAAAAATGATAATAACGAACGGAAAAGATAAAGAATTAATAAAAAAAGCAAAAGAAATGCTAATAGATTTAAATAGATATAAGAATAATGGGATATGTCAATTAAATAAAGCTATTTATGGGTTGAAACAAGCAGGAAGACAATGGTTCTTGAAGTTACATAATAAATTGATGGAAATCGGATTTAAGAACTCTACAGCAGATCCTTGCTTATATATTTTAGAAAAAGAAGGTGAAAAGCTATTAGCAAACATTTATGTAGATGATTTAATACTGGCATATAAATCAGAAAATTTGTTAAAAGAGGTCAAAATGAAATTACAAAAAGCTTTTCAATTAAGAGATATGGGTTCGCTACACCATTGCCTTGGCATACAATTCACCCATGTAGGGGGAGAAATGAGGTTGTCACAGACAACTTATATTGAAAATTTAATAAAAAAATTTTACATGGGCGATTGTAAGCCGGTTTCGACGCCGATGGAAACAGGTTTAAAATTGGAAAGAGCACAAAAAGAAGAAGAAATGGAGAATATACCATACCAGGCACTGATTGGTTCTTTGATGTATCTGGCTACAGCTACGAGACCAGATATTATGTTTACAGTAAGTTATTTGAGCCAATATAATACTTGTTTTGGAAAAACGCATTGGCAAGCAGCAAAAAGGGTTTTGCGTTATCTAAAAGGCACGAAGAATGTTAGCATCAGATATAGTAAAACAGGAAGTGCATTAGTAGGAATGGCTGATGCTGATTGGGCAGCATGTACCATTGACCGTCGTTCATATACGGGTTACATCTTCAAATATGGAGGTGGTCTAATAAGTTATGCTACAAAGAAGCAACGAGTTATAGCTTTGTCAACTGCTGAGGCAGAATATATGGCAATGACGGAAGCCGCAAAGGAAGCGCTACACTTAAAACAGCTTTTGGAAGATATTGGAGTGACTACACAAGCTGTACCAATCTACAACGATAATTTAGCTGCACAGAAGTTAGCCAACAATTTAATGACTGGAAAAAGGTCAAAGCATATAAGCATAAGGGAACACTTTATAAGAGACTGTGTCCAAAAGAAACTAATAACGATCCATTATAAGGACACAGATAATATGGAAGCAGATCTTTTAACAAAGGCCTTAACCCAGCCAAGGTTAATGAAACTGCTGAAGATGATAAGGGTCACTCAGACCTGAGGTGACACCCCAAGATCTTCGTGAGGGGGAGTGTCATAGAGAATACTGTCTGGCGATAAAATTTAAATATAAGAAGAATATAATTGTGATAGATGTCGGTGAGAAAAAATTGTGTCAGGTCGTATTAATAAATTGTAAATCGATGTAAATAAAACTATGCTTATTTAAAAGGGATTTTATTAAAGATAACTCCACTGCGATAAAACTACTCTCTATAAAAAACACTTTTCGGTTGTGTGAATCGATTTTACACGCATCGTTAGGTTAACAGCTGTTATAGTCTGTGTATACTGTATTATTTACATTTTTACTGTATTTTGACTTTTCATAATAGTCATCTATGTTCATAATTTATTAATTATTATTCATCTATGTTGAATGTTGATCAAAGAGTATAGTTATAAACTGATGTTGATAAATGATAATTATTAATTATTCATATTTCATAGTGTGGCATAAAGAGAGGAGAGTTCTATTGTTATTGTTACAATCAGTAATATAAAAAAGAATAATATCGCTGTGGGTTCATAGTATTTAGAAAGATAATCTAGAGATTATTTTGATAATATGTTACCAACAAAATTGATCGACAATTAGAACATTTGTGATAAAACTTTATTCTTTCTTATTCTGATATTATAAATCCTGATAATTAAGTAAGTACAAATTTGTATGATTAATTTTATTTTAAATTATGTTAATTAGCTAATACATTCTTACTTCATTTTTTATAATAACATTATCATATATTTATGATTATAGAATATTACATACTACAACATAATATACAGACGGTTTGTGAAGTTTTTATTTGTTAAGTGATTTAACCAATGGATATCACAATTTAATGTTAATATTTATTGTTTTATGTAGACATGAGTGAACGTCCTCAGCCTTTGAAGGCTGTGAATAGATTCTTTGAAGGGAAGGAGCCATGGCAGATTGTGACTATGACTGCATCTTCCGTGCTGGCTATAGTCTGGGTCCATGGTCTCTTTAATGCAAAAGAAAGTAAGTGTAATATATTTTTTATAAGTAGATATATAAGCAATATAAATTGTTAATTACTCTTGATAAATAATCTAGTGTTAGGAGGTCAAATATTAAATTAACATGTATGTAGGTATATCACAAATGTTATTAAACAAACATAAATATTTTATTTGGAAAACAAACAGTATACTAACACAATAATTATAAATAATAATAACATAGAACATACACCAATAAAGTTTCCACTTGTAAATACCTAATACTAAAAAGTAGCAGAAGGACAACAAAAAAAAATACTGGAAATGTTTACTAATATACTATTTTTTATTTAATATTTGTTTTGTGTTAAAAATTAATTTAAGCCTGCCATTAAACACAAACCCTATTAACCTATCTTTTCATTTCATTAGATATAGGTAAAAAAGTATTATCTTAAACATAGTTCAATATTCAAGGTCATTTTTGCTTTATTATTATGCAATACCAATCAAATGTGTGTTTTCTTCTTTACTTGATTATTAATTAGAATTTGGTTAAAATGTGCTGGCTAAGGCTTTTGCATTGACTTTACAAGAAAATAAATTGATAATTTATTAAAGAATATTATATGGAAGTGATAGTGGCACATGTTGAAAAGTCACAATGACCAAACTCGCTAAAGAAAAAGAAAATTTCCAACAACAGTCCATCAAAAAAGGAGATAAATAAATGAATAATGTAAAACAATTGGCATAAATTAAAACACATTTAATTCACCTTGTATCTATTTTGATCATACATTCCATACTACAAACATATGTATGTGTTAATAAGAATGACTTGCAATAACAAGTGTATGAGCCATGTAATTTGATACTGTTTCTATTTGACTCACTGCTCAGTATCATGGGCTCATGTTTGCATCTAAAATTACAAAATAAATGGTAAACCACGATTCTTGGTTAAGATAAGATAAGATACATAAAATAATTATTGTTAATTCTTTTTTTTATACAATGCTTGCTTTAATTAACAAATTTAATGTTAATGTAATAAGCATTGTACATGATAATTATAATAATAGCACATGTATTAAAATTTAAAAGCAAAAAATACACAGTAGCTGTAATAATCATTTCTTTCTTCCTTTTCAATTCTATTTTTAGCAACTTTCTTAGTATTTAATTCAACTTTCCAAGTTTATGAAGAAAAAGCGTTGAAATTAGGGATTACTTAAAAACATTCGCTTTTATACAAAGAAAATAAATAATAATTAAGTTTAATAATTCATTAATATTAAACATAAATATGTAGTGATGTCACTTGTTTTTACCAACCAGTCTCTATAGGTACAACAACAATTTCAACAAAAATTAAAAAATGAAGTGAACAAAAATGTTTTTTTTTGACAAAATAAATTCTGCCCAGTCTTTTGTTTAGGTTTTTTATTTTGTACTTAGGTGTCACAGTGCGTTTGCGCAAGGAGTTCTTCAGATGGCTTCGTCACGTGCCGATGGTTAGGCGTAAAATAGACGAGAAAATGTCGGAGATTAAACTTAATTTCAAGAACGATGTAATAAAGCGACTCGAGGGTATGACCATAAACAGAGAGTTGCCTGGACAAGGCCTCACTGCAGAACAAGTTGCTGAAGAAGTTAAACGTCATCTTGCTTTGGGTAAGACCTTGTATTTGGGCCTTTAACCGACTTTAAAAAAGTTTTATTTGGTTTTATTTATTTAAAAATATGTATATTTATTTGTATAAGTCATTTTATTTTTTATATCGAAAAGCATGTTAGTGGTGTTAGATTCATTTTAGATAAATCGGATTGAATCGATCCAAAAACCGAAAACCGAATCTGATATACTTATATCGGATTATCTATAATATTATATATTCTTTATTGCACATGAAAAAAAAAACAAACTTAAATATAACAAAGAAAACTTAAATATGCAAAGAATACCAACTGAGCGAAATCCTAAAAGGAAAAAAGTATCAAATAGCCCACCAACTACTAAAATTGAACACAAAAGTAATAATGTTACCACTTCAAATCGGTTTAGTGGCCTCCCAATAGACTTGACAGATGAACCAATGAATGAATATCACAAAAAAGTCATCAAGCCACCTCCTATTATTCTCTATGGAATAGATGATGTTTCGAAATTAACAGAATTACTAAATAGCACAATTGCAAGTAATAGCTACACCTACAAAGTCATTAACAGAAACCAACTTAGAATTGCTACCCAGTCCACTGAAGTTTATAAAAATATAATTGAACTGATGCGTAAAAATAGTCTCATTGGTCATACTTTCACACAGAAACAGAATAGATGTTACAGAATAGTGGTTAAGAACCTTCATCACACCACACCAATAGAGGCCATCATTGAAGAAATTGAAAAGTCAGGTAACAAAGTCAGGGGTGAAGTGATTTGTGCAAGGTCTAGGAAAAATAAAATGCCATTGAACATGTTCTTTGTGAACCTTGAACCCAGTGAGAACAATGCAAAAGTAAAAGACATCGAATTCATATATAACACTAGAGTTAAGATAGAAGATCCAAAGAAAACAAATGAGATCCCACAATGCACTAGATGTCAGCAATATGGGCATACAAAAAACAACTGCATGCGTCCATTTAGATGTGTTAAATGTGCTCAAGGACACCGAACCACTGATTGCCCAAAAAAGGATAGAAACTCACCGGCCACTTGCACTCTCTGTCTTGGGAATCACCCTGCTAATTACAAGGGATGTCAAGTGTACAAAGAAATCAGAGCAAGGAAAATGGGCATGAAAAAACCAGACACAAATTCTAAGGATCATGGCAAACCAAGTACAAGCATACCTTTTCGGCCTGATGATTTTCCACCACTTAAGCCCAAAGATACCTATGGTAGACAACAACCAACAGCGAACATAGAAAAAAATGAACGACAGGGTCCTCCCATGCCTCACGCGAACTCAACTGGATACTGGGAAAAAAGAACACAGAGCACACAAGCTCAGCCAACAAATTTGTTAGAACAAATAATATTAAAACAATCTGAAAAGATAGACATACTTATACAACAACTAGGTACCCTCATGGGACTCCTAACGACTGTAATAGCCCAATGTAATCAGAGAAATCCATAAGAATTGCCACCTGGAATATAAATGGGTTATCATCGAATAAAATTGAAGTTGAAGCCTTTATTCATTGTAATAAAATAGACATCCTCCTATTGACAGAAACTCACATGACGGACGAAAGAACAGTCAAATTTAAAGGATATAACACATATTATACTAATCACCCAGATGGGACATCACACGCTGGAGCGGCTGTCATAATAAAAGAAAATATTAAACACCATGTGCTTCCCAACTTTAGACATGAGTATCTGCAGGCTTCTATAATATCTGTAGATAGCTGGCAAGGAACCTTAAATGTCGCTGCCGTATATTGCCCTCCCCGACATAGGATCTCAGAAAACATGTTTATTGAGTTCTTTCTAACACTAGGCACGAAATATATAGCTGGTGGTGATTGGAATGCCAAAAACACCACATGGGGATCAAGATTGACTACTACCAGAGGAAGAGAACTTAAAAAAGCAGTTGACCTAAATCATCTTAGTGTTCTGTCCACTGGAGAACCAACTCACTGGCCAACTGATCAAAACAAAAACCCGGACCTCATTGACTTCTTTATTAGCAAAGGATTGTCAGGGGTATACACAAGAGTCGAATCGTGTCTAGATGGATCATCCGATCACACACCGGTTATATGTACCTTAAGTACTACAGTTATCTTTAAAGAACCACTAGATACCTTATACAATAAAAAGACAGACTGGGAAGCCTTTCGGGACTATATAGAGGACAAAACGAACTTGCATATGTCTCTCAAAACGGAAGATGAAATTGAAAATGCCGTTAGATATGCAACCAACCTTATTCAAGAGGCAGCATGGCTATCTACTCCACATATGGACTTCGCACCACATATTCGAGACTATACCCTGGCAATCCGCAACAAGATAACTGAAAAGAGAAGTCTTAGAAGAAAGTGGCACACTAGCAGAAACGAGCATGACAAACGACTTCTCAACAAAGCGCAAAAGGAATTAAAAACCATGCTAGACGAAAATGAAAACGCAACCCTACAAGATCGGCTAAAAACACTGTCCCCACACAAAGCAGAAGATTACTCCTTATATAAAATTACTAGGAATCTTAGGAGATCCAAGGAACACGTACCACCACTTAGGAAAATTAACGGCAACTGGACCAGAAACCCTTCAGATAAGGCGGACTTATTTGCCCAATTTCTGCAAGGCGTATTTAAACCTAACGACCCAGATCCTTCGTATCCAGAAGACGAGATAGATACCGTTATTAATAGTGATCTACAAATGTCGCTTCCAATACGACCAGTAACACCAAGAGAAGTTCGCAAATATATCAACAACCTAAAGTTAAAAAAAGCGCCTGGATATGACCTTATAACAGCTGAAGTTTTAAAAAAATTGCCAAGAAAGGGAATTGTGCTGATTACTGTTATTTTCAATGCAATATTACGATTGCAGTACTTTCCCTTGCTTTGGAAAGTGTCTATCATAAACATGGTACCTAAGCCTGGAAAGCCTCCAACTGAAGTATCTTCATACAGACCTATAAGCCTTCTCCCTCTACTTTCTAAACTGTTAGAGAAAATAGTTCTCAATCGTCTCCTCCCAGTCCTAGAAACACAGAAAGTAATACCAGACCACCAATTTGGCTTTCGTGCCCATCATGGAACGACTGAACAAATTCACCGAGTTGCACACACAGTCCGACAAGCTCTAGAAAGGAAAGATTATTGCTCAGCTGTATTCTTAGATATTCAGCAGGCCTTTGACCGTGTCTGGCACAAAGGCTTACTCTACAAACTGAAAGTATGCTTACCTAACACCTTGTATATGCTTATCAGGTCCTATCTGTCCCAACGTTTATTCCAAGTCAAGTGTGACGAAGGCCTGTCTGCCTTCTGTAACATTGAAGCGGGAGTACCACTGTTTTATATACAGTCTACACTGCTGACTTACCAATGTCAGAGGATGTGATCACAGCAACTTACGCCGATGACACTGCCGTACTTGCTTGCAGCAAAGACGCCAAGACTGCATCGCTTAAACTACAAGAACATCTAGTCAAAATAAGTTCCTGGCTGAAAAAATGGAGAATAAGAGCTAGTGCAGCGAAATCAAGCCATATAAACTTCACCCTGAAAAAAGGAGATTGTCCACCTGTCAAACTAGATGAGACCATCCTACCCCAGAAAACAACAGTCAAATACCTAGGTATACATCTGGATAGAAGATTGACCTGGAGGGATCACATTAAGGCAAAACGGGATCAGGCCAACTGGAAGTTTCGTGAACTATACTGGCTGATAGGCAGACAATCCTCATTAGGCTTCGAAAATAAAGTTCTCATATACAAAATCATCATTAAACCGGTGTGGACGTATGGCATTCAGCTCTGGGGTTCAGCAAGCCACTCAAACATTGAGATACTCCAGCGCTTCCAAAACAATGTTTTAAAGGTTTTATGCAACGCACCCTGGTTCGCTAAAAATTCAGAAGTGCACGAGTATACAGGAATCCCCACAGTGAAGGAAGAAATAGACAGGTCACTTGTGGCCTATAAACAGAGGCTCGAGTGCCATAAAAATTATTTAGCAGTTCAGCTTACGGATGCTAGTGATTGCATTTTCCGCCTGAAAAGGGCTAGATTGGCTAACATATAGTATAAATTATCAAATATACTTATAATATTAAAGGGCTGTCACATCATTGGATGTGCAAGCCCAAATTGAGAATAGGAACCACAGATCTGTTTATGGTCCAAGGACTGATCGCAGATGGCTAAAAGAAAAAAATAAAAAAAAAAAAAAAAAAAAATATAACAAAGAAGTTGAGGGCAAAGGTGGACTTATCTCTAACAGACATCTCTTCCAGCCAACCTATGGGGTCAGAGAGATTGTTAATTAGCAGATTAAAAAGTGCAAGATCATACAAAAAAAATGTATAATACATAATACTTTCTTAGGTTTACGCGAATGTTTGGCATTATAAATGAAACTATCTTTTCGGATTTTGTCGCGGATTATGATTTTTGGATCCCGACATCATAATCCGCGACAAAATCCGAAAAGATAGTTTCATTTATAATGTATAATACATATAATGACGTTCTAACATTTAAGGTTCATACGACTGGAAAGCGGGTAAGGTATCAGGCGCAGTGTACCACGTGAGCGAGGATATAGGCAACGTGGCGTGCGCCGCGTACGCGCTGTCCGCGTACACTAACCCGCTGCACGCCGACGTGTTCCCCGGCGTGAACAAAATGGAGGCCGAGATAGTTCGCATGACCGCCAACCTGTTTCACGGCGATGATGAGTGCTGCGGGACGGTGAGTGCAGTTTTTTTTTAGGGTTTTGAAGGGGTTCGACCAGGGTTGCCATTAAAAAATCAACAGTTGCCGTTTTTCCGATGTCGGATTGCCGTGTTTTAAGGTAAAAGTTAAGCCGTGTTTTAGGATACGCCAACGATTGTTCTGCCGTATACCGTGTTATTTTTACTATTTAATGGCCCCTGGTTACCGTATAACTCGGCAATTGCCTTATAAATGGCAACCATGGTTTAAATTATTTGTTATGTTTAGTGTTAACCCATTTTTTTTTAAAAGAGCAACTTGAGTTTCTCGTTGGTCAGTAGAACTGCCTTTAGAGCAATACATTATATACAGACATACATGTAAATACATACATGTATGTGACGATTCAAAAGAGCATCTTGTAAAGTCTGCTTTAATAAAGTATATTTTGATTTAATTTTATACTCAACTGCACGAATACGGCGCACGTCTGATTTGGAGTGCCAATTATTCGATCGGCACAGCGGTGTTTTGCTCTGTTTATTACATATCACACAAAAACTAGTTATAGAGTGTAATTATTATCAAATTTTGTTGATTTCTAATAATTCTGTGTTAAGTTATAAATTATAACTGATTTTAAAGTACATACTGCGTATATTTTTTCAATAATTGGCCACAATCATCTGCTGGTTTACGTAAGCGAAAAATGGCCTGGAGTTTGAAGGGTTACATGGTTATTTTCATGAGATTTTAAAGTACGTATAATTTTGTGGTGTTAATCGAATATAGCTAAAACATCCTATATAGATAAAAAAACACCGTGGTGAATGTGATAATTACGTTTAAGGAATTTTGAACTCATTCGGTCAATACCTTTGAATGAATACAAAAATTACATACGTGAAACGATAATGTATTATTTATAGATTTCACTAATATTACAAGTTTTTTTTTCATAAAAAGATAAAACATTTCGATTGAAAAAGTGGTTCTAAACAGCTTCTGTCTTATTTTTATCTTCACTACTTTGCATTTCGTGAGTCGTTTAATTAAATTTAAATAAGGATGTTATGATTTTATTGGCAAATAAGATTTGAGCGAGTTTATCTCTTGTGTCATTGTACGGACTTTGGTTACTTTATGTACGAATATATTATACCTACGTAACTATACGAAGCACATCACTATCGTTCCGCGAAATACGAGTTTGTACAGGTACATAATATGTATACCTTATACGTGGGAATATAAAGAAGTTTTAGAAAAACTGTTAATGCTATTACATAATAATTGCGTTTCAGTAAAAATAATACAATTAAAGCCTCCTACAAATTATTTTTTAATAATTTTTAAAAACTTAAAAAGTATATGAAACAGATAACAAATTCCATTAAAAAAATATTAAAAATTTATTGAAAAAAATAAAAAAAGTAGCAGTTTGGAATTATTGATGATATTTATGTAAAAAATATAAAGAAAAACTAATATAAAGCTATCCTTTTACTTAACACATATTTTGGCTACAACTTTTTTCTAAAATTTAAAATGCCAGATTTCCACATTATAGTATTTCCAGGATAATTACAATATTTTGGGAATTAGATCAATGATTGGTCTTTATTACTATTTAACTGGCTTGTTATGACCGACAACTAAAACGCCAAGTCGTAGTGATGAGAGAATTAGTTTTAAGATTCTTTTCCTTAAATTCTATTTATAGAATTGCGACTTATCTGAATATTTTATGTTTTAACGCAATTTTTTGGATCGTTTGAATAAAACAAAAAATAGCATTTATTTAAGTATTTAAATTATAGTATATATTATAATTTATAATCTATACTAATATTAAAATTTGTACAAGCGTCTTACACTCACTTCGCTCGGGTTCGTTCGTCCCTAGATTTAGCGCGAGTGAAGCCGCGGGTTCCACTAGTTTACTATAATTAATAGAGTTCGTAATACATACTTCTACCAAACATCGAACCTCTAACACTCTTCATAGAAGATAAATCAATGCCGTAAGTAATTTTCGTATGGTTTTATTACAGGTGACAACAGGTGGTACGGAATCCATAATAATGGCATGTAAAGCGTTCAGAGATTTGGCTTATGCCAAGGGTATAAGCAACCCCCAAATGATATTACCCTCAACAGTTCATACTGCCTTCGATAAGGCAGCGCAATACCTAGGTATTTCTGTGGTCACCGTGCCTGTGTCTAAAGACACCTTTACTGTTGATGTAGATGCGGTTAAGAAGGCCATTGGGAGGAGGACTTGCTTGGTGAGTTATAATATTATCATGGTTGATATAAATTTATATACCCTTAATATATGTATAATAGAAATAATAATTACTATTTTAGCTCATAATTGTTATAATTTAAAATATTATTGTATATAAAAAAATACTAATTACAAACTATTTAAAAATACTCTTTAGTATTTTTAAAATTAAAATGATTATAACTTAAAATTATTATCACTACATAGTATAAAACAAAGTCGCCTTTTCTGTCCCTATATCCCTATGTGCGCTTAAATCTTTAAAACTACGCAACGGATTTTGATGCGGTTTTTTTTAATAGATAGAGTGATTCAAGAGGAAGGTTTATATGCATAACTAGCAGATCCCGCGGCTTTACCTGTGCTAAATCTAGGGAAGAGCCCGAGCGAAGCGAGGGCGAGTCGTGTATAATATGTACCTTTTTTTTAACCTTGAGAAATGCATTGGATACGTACTATACCTTCTACAATTTAATCATGTCATTAGCTAAAATTATTTTTAAGATACTGAATCGATTCATGCTTGATTATTATAATGTATGCAAAAAAATCTTCAGTACAATGTTCTGAAGTTAAATCTTAGATAAATCGGGTGATAAGCAAATGTTACTGTCTCGTTAACAGCAAAAATCGATATTGATTAATCGATGTTTGTTATAATCGATGTTTGTTATAGTCAATGTTTGTTATAATCGATGGTTGGTATAATCAATGTTTGTTATAATCGATGTTTGTTATAATCGATATTCAGATAGTCGGTTCAGCTCCCAACTATCCATACGGCACAATGGACGACATATCGGCTCTATCCGCGGTGGCGGTGGAGTATGGCGTGCCGCTTCACGTGGACGCGTGCTTGGGCGGGTTCGTGGCGGCGTTCATGCACGCGGCGGGACACGCGCTTCCCGCCTTCGACTTCACGCTGCCCGGGGTTGCCAGTATATCCGCGGATACACATAAGGTTCTTTTTTTTTTTTTGAGATTTTTTTGTGTTTGGATATAATATTTATGTATAGTTTGTCCATTTTAATAAATTGTAATATTTATTTTCTTATTAATTAATATGATATGAAAAATAAATTTTATTTTATATTAAAAAAAAGGGATATCGATTATTATGCCCTGTTTTGTATGATATTTGTATGATATTTCATTAATTCGCGAATTATTCGAAAATTTTCGAATTATTCGTAGAATTTTAAATCGAATATTATTATTCGATTCGAACGATATTCGCACACCCCTATTGTTAATTTAATCGTTTAATAAAGATGATCGTATTCCCAGTACGGGTACGCGCCGAAGGGCACGTCGGTGATCCTGTACCGCGCGGCGGCGCTGCGTCACGCGCAGTACACCGTCACCACGGACTGGCCCGGCGGCGTGTACGGCTCGCCCACTGTCAACGGTCAGATATTACTAGCTTTTATATTATTATAGCATCATCAGCCCTTTTTAACGTCCCACTGCTGGGCACGGGCCTCCCTCAGTACGAGGGGAACAGGCCATAGTCCACCGCGCTGGCCTAGTGCGTGTTAGCGGACGAAATATGTCTTTCGAAAACTTGCTAGGTTCTGTCAGACATGCAGGTTTCCTCACAAAGTTTTCCTTCACCGTAAGATAAGTGGTAATCATGTTAGAAATGATTCGCACGTGAAAATATCAGAGGTGCGAGACCCGGATTAGAACCCGCATCACTTGGTTTCCAAGTAAGTGCGTTACCACTGGGCTACCACTGTCGATTTATATTATTATATAGTATTGGAATTTGTGTTTTAACTTTACAGGCTAATCCGTTGGGATAGTCGGTAGGTTGTCTGAAAATTGACGAAATGTTTGGCTCAGAGACAGGCCCGTGTCCAGCAGTGAGACGTTTATAAGGGCTGATGATGATGAATAATGAGGTTATATTAATTAATTGAATTGTAGGTAGTAGGGCGGGAGGGCTGATCGCGGCGTGCTGGGCCACCATGATGTTCGTGGGCCGCGAGCGCTACGTCAAGATGACCGACGAGATTATTACCACGGCACGCTATATCGAAGAGGAGTAAGTTATCTCAATTATATGTATGTGGGATTTGTTAAAGGAGTATGCATGTAAGAATAAAAGGCAATGAATGGAAGGTTTCTAAGAATGGAATGCGTGAGAAGTATAAAAGGAAGAAAGGAGGATTTTATATTATAAAATAAAAGAGTCTGTGAATTTAACAAAGTACTATTATTTATCATCTTTATGATCCTACATGTATTTAGTGTTTTTTAACGCCCCATTGCCGGACATTGGTCTCCCTTCAATGATTCAAGCCATAGTCGACTACGCTGGCCAAGTGTGAGCGGATTCTTAAACTTGTTAGGTTCTCTCAGACATGCAGGTTTTTATTCACTGTAAGTGTAGCAGGTGGTAATCATGTTAGAAATGATTAGCACATGAATATCAGAACTGCAAAGTCCGAGATTTAACTTGCATCACTCGGTTACCCAAGCGTGTGCCTTGCCATCTGTTGAATATGTAGCCAACAAATATAATCTTTGTCTGTTCGCGATAAACTCAAAACTAATGCACCGATGTTCATGCTGTTTTTATAAATGGATAGAGTGATTCTCGAGGAACGATTTAATACAATATTTATCGAGTTTTCTGTACATTTACTAGCGCGATTTTAAGATTTACTGCTGTGCAAGACTGGTGTTTAGTAATACATTCTAAAATTTACTCATGATTTTATATATCGCTGGTTTATTTTAATATTTCGATAAATGCTTTACAGCAATCATGTTTACGGAAGAAAAAAGTTTTAGACATTTCAAACAGACAGACGCGGCGGCAGACTTTGTTTTATAATACGTAGTGATTACTGAACATAGTCTTTTCATAAATTTATCGGTAATATAATTTTATATTTTCAGAATGCGTAAAATAGAAGGTATTTACATCTTCGGCAAGCCGGCGACCACCGTGGTCGCGTTCGGCTCCAACCAGTTCGACATCTTCAAGCTGGCTGACAAGATGCACCAAAATGGATGGAGTTTAAACGCGCTACAGTTCCCGCCCGGGTATGTTTGTCTTTAAAATTCTTTGAAAGTTGACTTGTCCTTGTTTATTTTTAAACTTGTTTTTTCATTATGTAGTTTTTTAAACAGAAAAAATTTCGGAAAAAATCAGGAAATATCATTACGAGAGAGGGGTGTGTGTGTGTAGTGAGTTATCACATGTTTTTTTCTTTGAAGGCGCGATTTCTAAACCGAAATTCGATGCGTGATCTTGACTCGCCAATATTAAGCCAAGTCACCTGTAAAACTTCCTACGACATGCATCTCTGAAAAGACCTGTGCGGGAACTACTGTCTTCTGTACAGATAAAAGTAGTAGTAGTAATCAGCCAACAGCTGATTTGCAAGATTACAATTTTTTTAAAATTATTTTTATGTCAATCAGGTCAGAAACTATTAACCACCACAATAACCTTAATGTCTGTCTGGAAGTTTTTATCACGGTGCTTAATTTACCAAAATTAAATAAGATTGTACCTGTTAACCTGTTTTGATGTGAAACATCTATAGCCGCACGTAAAACCGATTTCTGGCGTGGCGACGCATGCCGTGGCGACGCGTCGCCACGCTATATATATATATATATATACAGTCTATATGCAGTAGTGTGTACGGTGTGGCGACGCGTCGCCATGCGCAATCGACTGTTGATGTAAAACATATTAAATACGTTTCTCCAAGAAGAATTTCAATTTTTTTTTAATCTTTTAAATTTTAATATTAAAAAAATAAATAAATCGAATATAACTATTACCGAAGTCACTGATTAAACGAATTAAGTAGTCACGATTTGAAATAATTTCGTTGTATTTAATGAAAATAAATGTTTATTCAATAAATAGTCATCGTTATCTGGAAAAAAATCGTAATATTTTATTTTATCATTATGACATATTTAGTTCCTATCACAATATGTTCTTTTCTGCATATTACTTTTACAATATAATGTCGATGTTTTACATCTGCCCGGCGTCCCGTGACGGCTCACATTTTTTTAAATATAATATTCATATTTTTTAAGATACTATGTCAAAAAAATACACGTCATTTTGAGTAGCGGGGGAGGGGGTAGTCTTAAACCTCACCACATATGTGTGTATTTAAAAAGTTGCTTTAAAATATCACGTGATTAATGGACGACCCCTAAATTGTGTTTCCAGCGTGCACATAGCAGTGACGCACGCACACACGCAACAAGGCGTGGCGGTGCGCTTTGTGAAGGATGTACGCGCCGCCGCGGCCGCCTGCGTGCGGGAGGGACACGAGCCCGTGCAGGGGAAGGTAAACCTTTTTATAGATTTTGAGAACTGTTTGCGTCGCTTGACGCATGCGCAATGACTTCAACTCGCCATCCTCTTTTAACAAGTGGCGTTGCGTGCTATCTCTTTCACTTTGTCTCGAATACCTCGAGTGTTTAACAGCTAGCAATAGGGTTGCGGCCATTTGTTCATAGCCAGCGATATATCATCGTATTTAAAAAAATTAGCTTTAATTTTATATAAAAACATGCGTATACGTCATGAACGTATAAATACACCAAAATATTACCTGTTTACACCTGGCTGCTAAGTAGTTGCGGCCAAATGTGCAACGACATCGATTTTCGAATTCTTTACATACATTGCTATGATGTGGGTGATATTTTATTTAAAAAATAAGTAAACGAATTTTTAAAAAAAATAATTAAAATAAATTTAATTAAAATTACTTGCGGCCACTTATTGACTGGCAGTCTGCTATCAATGGATTCTCCTAATCATGAATGTATGTAAAAATGTGAATTCGATGAACTACGCTATAAACGTAGAGATTTTGCAGCCGGATCTTAGACTATAACTTTAAATACATATATTATCCATGAATGGAGTACAAACATTCGTGTTTATCACAATATGGGGGACATTCATATTAGGGCGAGACTATAACGGAACTCGAATCTGCGACCGCTGGCACGGCAAGTAGCATTACAAACTGAAACTGGTGTCCGTAACACAAGCCTAATACAACTTACCATGCATGGTGTGTTACCCGGACATATTATTTACTATTATTTATTTATTCGACAGATGGCGATTTACGGCGTTGCTCAAAGCATTCCAGATAGAAGCTTAGTGTCTGACATCACTAAATATTTCATTGACTCCATGTATTATTTACCGAAGGCTGAAGACAAAGTAGATGAAAATTAAACTATTCGTCGAAATTCACCCGAAATATAAATTATTATTTGTTATATGGGTTGTGTCATAGTAGTATTTATTGTAAATGTTGACGATTTGTATTTTATAAATAATTTAACGTAATATGTGTTAGGAATTCCAAAGGAAGAAATCCTTAAGTAACTGCGCCATATGAAGTTATATATTAATATAGGTTCCTTATGAATTACTAGTGTCTCACTTTAGCTTTATTCTAGAAAAGTGTCGCACGGATATATATAAAAAATGTCTGTTTTGTGTTTATTGTATATATAAACTTCATCAATTAAAATATTTTGTGTGCCAAACATTGTAATTAATATCTTGATGGAATCGTATTTCAATCAAATCAAAATTTCTTTATTCAAATAGACTTTTACAAGCTCTTTTGAATCGTCATTTTTACATTATTAAAATAAAGAATTTAAATTAAATATCAAGTCTGTGAGGAAGCTAACGCCGGCTCGGAGACAGTTACGTTGAGAAGAGCCGGCAAGAAATTCAACAGTTGCTTTTTTTCTTAAATAATTACAATATTGCAATACAATATTTATATATTAAGCCAAACGACCAAATAACTAAAAGAATACAGAATAATTATTGTTTTAAATTTTAATTTTATAGCAGTAAAATACAAATTTGAGTACAGCAAAGTGATGTGATGATATAAAATATATTTAGTTAACCTAAATACATGTATAGAAATCTTAGAATTAAAGCTTTTAAAACAACAAGTTTGAACAAAATGTAACGCTTAGTGTTGAACTAATCTTGGACAATTGAAAAAGGTAATTTTGGAATCCTTTAAAACGAAATATTAAGAGCTAACAACTATAAAACTGATTCACTCAATATTAAATATTGTTTTAAAATTAAATTATACAGTTTAGGATCTAATTTTTTCTCTTTATTTTTTGTTAATTTTACACTTTTACACATATATGGCCATCTATTGAATTTTATTTGAACTAATTTTCTTTTTTTTTAATTTATAAGGTGGTATAACCAAAATCAAAGCCATTTTTAATAATATTTATTTTTATTTATAATCACAATTTTTATAAAGCTACATTTTTTGACGAGTTTTTTTTAATTATAAGATAATATAGTATAATTTTTCTATATGCATTTAATTTATACTTGAAATAGTATTTTGTAAATGTCTAAATATTTGTACATGTTGTATTAACCTTGATGTAATTTTAAATCATTCGCTTAGCGCTCTTAATAAATGTATATTTAGAATAAAGAAATGTTATGTATGGTTTTTTTTATTTTTTAATCTTTTTTATATAACATACCGTTTTTTCTTCTAATCTTTTATGCTAATCTATTAAATTCAATTCATTCTTTAGTGACTAGATGTACCAGTTAGGTATAATTTACGTCGCCAATACAGTCGCGTAGAATAAAGACACGTTATATATAAACTTACCGGTAAAAACGAAAAATGTAAAAACGGAGCGACTTTAGTCTAGTGCCAGTTCTTCTACTTTTATCTTCTTTGTTATGACAGCTACTTGTTACTGACAGCTGTCAAAATCTGTCAAACGCAGAAATGTGTATCAAAATTAAGTGTTGATAAAATGAGCTTTATTTTTTTACTTTTAATATTTCTTTATTCAAACGTAATTTCCGATGGATCAGTCAACTATTGCGGAGCGAGAATGTGTGCGAACACAAATTCCCATACATTTTGCAGATATCCCGTGCGTATAAAGCTATATATTTTATACTTTTGATGTACATAACTACTAAATATATTCTTTTTTTTATAAAAAAGGCAGTGGTAGCCCAGTAATGCGCTTGGTGATGCAAATTGCAATGAACCAAGTGATGCGGGTTCAAATCCAGGATATCTTCATATGCGAATCATTTGTAACATTTATAATGGCTGAGTAGTGAGCATCAACAAAGTGTAGTGTGTACTGTGTAGGGGACATGAGTACCAACATAACCTCATAAAAATCGAAAATAAAATAAACGCGTAAATTTAAAATTCTTCAAAAACTTTTTGAAGAGACCTCATATATATTTGTGTACAATACAAAACATGGTAAATAAAACAAGATATACTTCTTTTAATAAATTTATATAAAATAATACAAATAATAATATAATTTAACTAGCCGGGCCCAAGTCCCTCGTGCAGAGGCTACATCAACGCTTCCCTCTCACCAGCAGAAAAATCTCGAATCCTAGAACGGTTGAATCGTAGGCGAAGTGACATCGCACGTGGAGTACGACGGTTGCCCACTGCTGGAGATATGTTGAAATTGGTAACTAAAATAATAGTAGTATCAGTTTTCGGTTAATTTTACCAAGACCAGTCAATTGTGCGGAAGATTTATTAGACAAGTGGGTACAATAATATCTCCTGGGAATTTATTTAGCCTGTACATATTTAACGCCGTAGACGATATCACAAGACATTATGTGAAATCTTTTGGTATTACTTTCACTCATTCTATTCTAATGGAAACATCATTAGATGATCGGTGGGAGAACAGTCGAAGGACCGATGCTATACGTGTTCTTATAAGACTGGGGGCGTAACTTCTTCTCTCACATTATAGTCCATTTTTTAAGTAGTACGTTATAACGCTTATAATTATTATTAAGTATAATAAAAATTATAAAATTCAACTACAAATTAAACACAGACGTTGTTCCATATAAAACAGAGGAAGTACTGCAAAAACTTACAGCCATTATTATTTTTTTATATTTTTCTCTTGTCAGTGATGATTTCCTAAAAAATATAAAAAAGACGAGGTTAAATTGTCTGTGCTACGAGTACATTATTGTTTTTTTTCGTCTTGATGTAAGAAAATAGGTTTTTTACTTATGAAACTAAATTTATAAATATAATATAATAACAAAGATATTTTATATATACTTTAAATTTTAATATAACATTGCTACTTATTATTAGAATATTTTCTTACTCAGCGGTGGGTGGAAGAGTTAGCGAGAGAAGCGCAACGCTGGGCCGACCAGTGCGTAGAGCCGACAGTGCCTGAAGAACGCGATACTTGTCGTGATTTATGTATGTTACATTTAATTATACCTAAGCGACATTTCATTTATTACAAATTACGAAGTTACACTAAATATTTTATCCGAAAATTTTACGACGTAATGTTAAGATTGTCTTGCAAGCAACTTAAAGAACAAATACTAATATCATGTAATTAATGATATCTTTATTATATTTTAGAAAAAGAAAACGTTAGTAAAATAAATAAGTCTAAAAGTTCAATCGTATCTCTTGGATGGTCTATCATTTCTAACTCAGTTTCATTTTTAAATCAAATCCCAATTGGCGGAATAGTCTTTGCTTTACTATCACGTTTCGAAGCCATTAATAATAAAAATAAATTAAAAATATTTTATCGTCTATTTAGATTCTATATCGGTGGGGCAGTGTGTAGCGTCAGTAGTCGGTGAAGCGCCGGGCTTGCGTCCCGAAACCATGGTCGATATGTGGTACATGCAGAGTAAGCTTTATAAAGGAAACGCTACATCTTATATTCCGTAAGATATATTTTAATTTACAAATAACAGTATATATAAGAAAAAATTTCAAATTTTCTGTTCGTTCCGACTTATCTCCGAAACGGCTAAACTGATTTTGATGGGATTTCCACTGGTAGATAACCAATGTTATAAGGCGTACATAGGAACGTCTCGTGTTGATAAATTTTGGTGATTTGTAATATACAAAATAGTATTTTTTTTATTCTAGGCCAAAAAGTAGTTTTAACTATTATGGAGATTTCGCTCAGATGATTTGGTCTCGGACTTATATGGTAGGCTGTGGAAGAAGTAGTTTTATGGTAGGTACTTCTTTTAGATATATTATATTTAATTTACACCTAATTTTGCTAAAAACTAATAAAATATTCCTATTAATCGTTAAGCAGAACTTATTGTTTACAGCTTAGCATATCTACACATACGAGTAGGTACCTACTGAAGCTCGATAGCTAAGGGCTTTTGTTTTTTATTATTCTGTAGATAGCAGAGTGCGTGTGTGAATGTATTATTTCATCATCAGCCCTTTTTAACGTCCACTACTAGGCACGGGCCTCCCTCAGTACGAGGGGAACAGGCAATGGTCCACCGCGCTGGCCAAGTGCGTGTTGGCGGACTTCACATATCTTTCGAAAACTATCCTTTCTGTCCGTTGGGTTTTAGTGGGTAGTACTGGCTTTAGGCCAGTGAGTCCCACATAACCACCTGTTTTTTACAGGTGGTATGCGTTAATGCATTTCCAAACTATAAAAATTAAAAAGAGACAAGACTGGGACTTTTCTGTGAGACTTGCTAACATCTGCCTTCTTAGGCAAAAAGAGTCTCGCCTTCTTCTAGATTGAGATTGTGGGGACAAACAAGAAAACGGCATAGAGCCTTATATTATTATAAATATCATATAGATATCGTGGCACAATCGTCTCCGCAGCGTACAGCGTCTAGTGTGTAACTTCTCGCCGCGCGGCCCCATACCGTCCCGCCCTCTATGGTCCCCCGCGCCGCCGGCGGCCGCCTGTCCGCCGCGCTCGCGACCTGACGACGATATGCCTGAATTATGCACTTATCGTAAGTTGTTAGATATTATAATATTAGTCAAATAAGCCAATAAGTTAATTTCATTTCATTCATCAAATAAAAATCTTGTACCTTCTCCTCTCCACTCCTCTCCTCTCCATCCTCATGTACCTTGGACTTGCTACCTGTAACCTACCTATAAAATAAATTCTTTCTAATCCACATGTTTTCATTATAGTTTAGAGAATATATTTATTCTAAAAATTTACAAAAACACATGTATAAAAACTCTTGTTTAATCGAGCCAGGCCTGAGCGAAACGAGATTGTGTTACTAGTTATTTAGAAAATATTTCAATGTAGGGGTAATAAACTTAGGTACTTTAAAATACTTAATTGGGTCTCAAAATAAGTAAAGTTAAAAATAACCAGACTAAACTAGACTAAAAACCATCGTCCAAAATAAAATAAAATTTCAGACCGTGATATGGATGAAACATTCGATGAAGACAATGTAATGTCACTAAAGGAACATTTATTATTAAACACTGTGTTTGAAATCGAAAGGAATATATCAAGAGATCATATAGGAATCTTGGATGAGATTTACTTAACTAAGCTAGCAGTAGCTACTATAGAAAATACGCTATTGAGAACCTCACCTTACAACTTAGTACAAAAACGAAATATCGACGTAACAGACACTGAAGCGTTTACTATAAATGATACTGAAACTATTCAAAGTACAGAAAAATTTCATATTAAATTACCAAGTATATTAAAACCTGCAAAGAAAAAAGGAAATTTCGTTGGTCGTCCAAAGGCGTACAAAATTGAAGATTTGAATGATTCGACAACTGAATCAGTCATATTACGTAAGTTAGTTTAATTAAAAATGAAATGAGTTTAAAATTTTAAAAGCAAGGGAATGAAATCAAATGTAAACAATGTTATAATATGTTGCAGATGAAAATCCTACTCAAGAGACAGGTGTAGAGAAATATAACTACGGCGATTATGAATTTGTCGATACAATATATACGACTCCTCTAACAATTGTAACTAAAACTACTACACATGGAGCGACGTTTTCATTACTATTGCACAATACAAGTAAATCCCTCTGGCTTCGTCCAGGTAAAAAGTGACAGATAAATATATCTACATACAAACATACATATGTTCAAACATCTAAAATATTCTAATACTGGTTTTTAATAAAGACAAGTTAATTTGAGATTTTGCGATAGGTCTCGCTTACAACCAGTATTTATGCAATAAGCATGTCTCAATCGGATCGAATTCATATCTTGATAGCAAGTGCATGTTTAATTATGTTTAAATATAAATAGGATTATGAACGACGGTGAATTATTATCATAGAGAGTGTATTCCTTTTGTAGAATTTTAAAAATAGAAGAACCACTCTAAGTAATTTGTTGATATGATGAAAATAATGATATCTCATGATATTTCTAATCTTAAAAGCGTTAATTCGTAAAATATAGCCATATCAGAAACTAATGCATGAGAATTTCTTGCAGACAATACTGTTAAAATTATTAAACAGGAGGTAAATACAACGTCAATGCCAGAAGAACCTACAGCAACTTCTAACTTAGTATCTTACAACAAAAGTAATGAAGATTTGGATGTATATAATGATATTATTAACAACTTAAACATCACGCAAATATTAAATAAATCTGATGAAGATATATTAAATGATCGTAAGTGAATAAAATAAATAAATATGTTGGGACACAACACCACCTAGTTCCATAGTAAGCTTAGGTTATAGGTAGCTAGTATAGTAACTTTAAATACATATTACAAATAAGTTAAAAATGTACAGGCCCCAAAGTGAGTCAATAAAGATTATTCTTGCTATAAATTACTAGCAATTCCTGCGTTCGTGTTTCTAAGAAATATTGCATTGGTGGTAGAAGGATGAAAATGTATAAATTAATAATTATAAATTAGGGTTATAAGAACTTTTTAAAGTCAAATCATAAAAAAAATAAAAATTCTGGAGAAGACCAATGTTATCACCTAGAGGAATAAAAAAAAGCCTATTCTGCGACAATTTGGTAGGTCACAAAAAATCATAGTAATCGTCAAAATCAAAATCGTAATAATCAAACCGTTTGGGAGGAGTCCGATAACAAACACGAGATTTTTATATATTAAAGACAATGTATCGTATTATTAAAAATCTGACATTAAGTACTCATATTATACAATTTACTTAGTTCAAGAGTTTTTATACTAGCGGCTTATCCTCGTTTTGTTCGGGTTCGTTCCTACATACTTTTAGCTGTTATATAGATTTCTCAGAAATAAGATATTTTCAAAAGATAAGATTTTTTTTAAAGTGGTAGTGCCATGCTTGTTACCTTCGGGTAGCAGCCGAATGGGCCGGCACGCCCCGTATAGTTCATTAGTACCACTCTCTCACAGAAGACCGGCGTGAAGTGGTAGCTATGCTGTCGCGTTTCGTCCGGTGAGTGAGAGTCCGGGAGGCCCACTCTTCTTCCCCCCTCCCTCTTCCCTTCATCCTCCGCCTTCATTCCCCCCTCCCTCCCACTTCCCTCCCTCCTCCATCTCTCCCTTTCCTGAAAGGCCGGCAACGCAGGCTTGCAGATGTCCATGGGCGGAGGTGATCACTTCCCATCAGGTGAGCCTCCTGCCCGTTTGCCCCCTTTTTACCATAAAAAAAAACAGTGACAGGATAAGCTATGATCGAATCAAATTTAGTTAAAATCTGTCGAGTGGTGACAGATAAAAGATTCGGCATCTGTATCGATAATAAAAACTATTTCAATAAGATTATGTCACAACTATTTAATTTGCAAAGAATTTTTGAATTTTTTTGTATTTATACATTTTTTTGGTACTTCTGAATTTAGTATTTTTTATTAAAGAATATAGCGAGTTTCTCAAGCTGTACTTTTCATGATGTAGTTGGCATTTTCAATAGTTGTTTATATTCCAATTGTTATGAAAAAAACATTTGAGTTTTCGACGTTGATCAAAAAATGAAAATTTTCGCATTCTTAATATTGGTAGAAAGAATAATTTTCGTATGCCAAAACATATTTGAACCCTACATTTATTTAATTGTAATATTTTGCAGCGGGAACTATGCGACAGATAGAAGAAGCGTTAAACCGTATGGAAACTAAGTTAGCCAACTCACTATACACAGGAAAGGTATTATACGTGTACATAATAAAGGAATTGAAATGGAGCTTCTAAAACCTAAACAGTCAGCTTGTATTTAGCCCTTCTTTCACGTCCCACTGCTGAGACAGGCCCTTTTAATACGAGGGTGGTCAGAAATCTGGCCATAGTTTAGGTAGGAGGACATGCAGTTTCTTCACGATGTTGCCCTTCACTGTATTCATCTTAGAAATGATTCGCATATGAAAATATGCGAAGTGCAAGACCCGGATTTGAACCCACATCACTTGGTTACCCAAGCGGGCGTTACCACTGGACTACAACTGCCTGACAACTTATTTAAACGCCAATTTATTTTTCTAGTAACGTTTAGTATTCGTTTTGACTAAATTTTATAGTGGTAAATTAGTGATTCTATTTTCAATGTATAAGTTATAGCAAAGTTTATTCTTCGTTAGTAAGTCCGTATAATCTCTTAAAACAAAATTAACTCCCTAGGTTCGTCGGGAGTTGAGAAGTGATGAAAAATCAAACGAAAATAATCCAAATGATTCTAATTTAAAGGATTCAGCAAGAAATAAATCTTTAGAGCGAGGCCCGATTCTTAAGATGGTATTGAAATACTTGCCATATTTGAAAACTTATGAGAAAACCATAGTAGGGGATAGTACTAGCAATATTAGTGCTTCGCTTTCGTCCTCTTTAGTTTTTCTAACTATTTTATTAATGTGAATAATAATGTGGTATTTTTTAAATACATTTTGTAATTCTGTGCACTTAAATTTAGGTAGTAAATGAGTAACTAACGTTCGTTGTTTGAATTAACTATATTTAACCCAGTAATAATAATAAATCGTTTCCCTTACAAATTGTTATGACTAAACGTGGATATCACTGAATTCCTTGAAGTAATTATATTAAGTGACCTCGTGGCATATTTCAGGCAATTTTTAAGTGTCCTTGTTCTAATTTAAAATTATAAGACTTTTAAAAGAATTAGAATTGACACGATATTAATTCTGAATTATTTTAGAAACAAATTCATGAAACAAAGCTATGAATGTTATTTCTGTCCGAACACTTAATTTGGATGAAATTTTTCTATGATATTAAAAAAAACGTTTTTTCTAACTTCACTCAAATTCAAAAATTATTGAAAATAACAAAATTTGAAGTTCAACATTTTCTAACTAACAAACTCGATTGGTTTAAAAAAAATAAGATTTTTAATTTTGATATTTCACTCACATTTGAAACGAATCTAACGACACCTCTCAAGCTAAAATTCACCAAGCTGTTTATGCTATAGCGTGAAAAAGAAATATACATACATAAACTGTTAAAACATAACCCTCTTTCTGCCGCAGTCGGATAAATAAAGCTTACTTAATAAATATACTTACAAAAGCATTAGCACAATATTAATGCGTTTGAGACAATTTAAATATATATAAAATACATAGCTGGGCATTAACTCGTTAATCCGTTAATCGTTAATTAACGAAGTTAACATTTCAATTAACGATTAACTTTTAAGTTAACTTAAAAAATGTTAACGGACTCGTTAACTTCCGTTAACATTTGCTCAAGTCCGTTAATCGATAATCCAGTACACACTATTTACCAAATACTGTCACACCGCATCGAACGTTCACCCGCCAGAAGCATGGTCACCATAAAGGACACAGTACGGTATACGCAATTTGGCCCTGTTTGGGGAGAAGAGGGCGTCCATCCAAATGGAGGCACCTCCTCGAAATACTGACAAGCTTTTAAGTTCCAAAACCCAAACCAACATATTTTATAAGTAGGTAGGTCATTCGCGCAAAGATGTAAAAAAATGCAATTTTAATCACGTGTTAACGGATTAACGATTAACGTTAACTTGCGTTAAATCTTCCGAAATGTAACGCTTTAACGTTTAACAAAGTTAACTTTTTTAAGTAACGGATTAGCGATTAACGAGTTAATTATTCGTTTAACGGTGCCCAGCAATGATAAAATACTATTAAAGTAGATAC
Organism: Boloria selene; assembly: GCA_905231865.2. Classification (NCBI taxonomy): domain Eukaryota; kingdom Metazoa; phylum Arthropoda; class Insecta; order Lepidoptera; family Nymphalidae; genus Boloria; species Boloria selene. The sequence goes on along the minus strand of HG993140.1, from coordinate 12,354,574 downwards.
ATATATAAGTGAAGTCGGTAAATACGTATGCATGGACGGACAGTGCAATTAGGCCAGCGAGCGGCGGTCATCGTCCGCAGTCGCGCGCGCTCCGTAGCGCCGTAGATACCGCTACGAATGCGCTCTCACTAAACTTGGTTAGACGATTTTTTATTATTTTTACTTGCAAGTAATAAAAAAGTTTTAATTTTAGATCTTTTGAGGCTTTTAGTGCGTTTGTATTGTATGTGATGATTGAAATTGATGAGATGTTAAAGTCGTTTGAGTTACGCGGTTATTTAGTATTTTGAATGAAAATGATTTTCGATTTTGTCGCGGTGTAATTTTCAGTTTTTGAGTTTCTCGACATACTTAAAATGTCGATGTTTTTGATTATTTCAGTTATTATATAGTTAATAAAATAATATAAAATATAGATGTCTTCTCACAAAATTGTACAATACATTTAAAAGATACAGCGATAAGTAAGATTCGCCGGACATAAAATCTCAAAATAAAATCGCGGAGAAAGTTGAAAGTTAGTGTTTCATTTCGATATTAAATGTATTGATTAAATTAGACTTTAATTATATAAATATTCAAAAAAGTTAGTTTAAATTTCCTAAAGTTTACGTCATAATATACACGAAAAGTGACTTATACGATGTCGAATGATATGAATTCAGCGTCAATGGACTTAAACGGTCCCCGGTCGTGGTACAGACGAGAAAATGACGTGAAAATTGAATATGGTTTTGGAGTACCCCTTGGTGCGATGTCAGCACACCCCGTGTTTCATTCAGCGTGGGATATCGGGTGGTATGTAATAATATTAATAATAACTAGCGACTAAAAGCCGCGGGATCTGCTAGTTATGCATATAAACCTTCCTCTTGAATCACTCTATCTATTAAAAAAAACCACAGTATAATCCGTTGCGTAGTTTTAAAGATTTAAGCATACATACGAATATAGGGACAGAGAAAGTGACTTTGTTTTATACTATGTAGTGATACTTTGACCGCGCCGTACTGACAGATAAAAGAATCTACATTACCTAGTCTATTAAATTGCTAGGTCTCCCTCTATTTACTTATGTGCACTACAAAAAGCAGTTATTCTTAATACGTGCCGTTTAGTGAGAAAAAAAATTAAATAATAATCCGTAGTAGGTACATCGACAATGACTAGGCTTAGGCCTGTGATTGTTGATATTACGGTCCCAAGTACTGAGATTTAAAGAATATGATTAATAATAACTGTGTAATAGTGGTAAGCAAGTCGCCGTCCACCAAATATTCAATCTGAGACTGTTGAGCAGGCGAATGTCGAAACTACTAGTTTCACACAATAACCCAATTTTTAGTCTATACAAACTCTATTCCATAACCCTATTTAGTTTTTTAAACTTTTCATAGTCCCTACGCATTATCCCAAGTAATTCCTTATAGGTTACTCAGAAATGGATCCCGGCTGATGCGTCGAATTAAAAAAAATTGAATCTCTTAAGGGGCCTCTACATGTTAAACTGTGTCCCCACGCAAGCCTTCCAAAGGACAGAGGTACAAAGAGGTACAAACAACAATAATATTAATTTTATTACGTAGTAGGAAATTAGTGGAATGGGATTATACACAGTTGATAAAAAAAAACTTTAACAACTATGTCCACATTTGTAACGACGAACTTTCAGCTCAATTTTCATGTATGTATTTTATGTAGAACAAATCACTGTATGTCTAAAAATTTAGATTTAAAATGTATATATTAATTCTATATGTTAATTCTAAACATCACTTAGAATTAAAATGTATAATTTTATAAGGTACTTTGATGCCATCTTGAAAATTTTTGTAAATTGTGGGTAGGCATGAGATGCCCCCCCATGAGATATAAAACACCTTAGTCTCTCCCATGACCATGATTGCTGTAAAGCATTTGAAACGTCGGGAATCAAAAATCATAATAAATCCGAGACAAAATCCGAAAATATAGTTTCATTTATAATGTCAAATATTCGCGTAAACCTGAGAAAGTATTATATACAGTACTTATAAGATAAAGAAAACTTTTATATTTATTTGTCTGCTTGTTCCCGCTAACATCTGAAATAGCTGGACAGATGTAGACTGAGAGAAATATAGACTGGTAGATAGTTGATGTTATAAGGAGTAACTTAGGCTAATTATTAAGACACAAACTAAGGTAAAGTTAAAAATAAAACATACTCAAATAATAATTAATCATGTTAATATATTGCTGATTGAGGATAGATAAAAAATAAATATAAAATTCCTGTCACTTTAGCTTGATAATAATACAAAAATTATGATAAATGTACCAATGATTTGAATATTGGATATTTCTATAGAATATTTCTTCATTAAGCTGATGGTTAATAATAAAAATGTAGTTATTATTTATATACTAAGGTTAATATTATTTCTTCTATCGGTATATATACATTGTGTGACCTGCTTCCACTTCCGCACGCGATCTTTGGCGATATGATCACTAATTACACCCTTGACAAGAAATAGTTTACTTTGAAAAGCCTTCCATTTCTTAAGTACTGGTTCTGTAGATGGAATCGCTAAATTTCAATAATTACATACATTTTTTGATATAAATAATTTCAATTAAAGTTCAGTCATTCTTGAGTATTTATTTCATTAAGAATATGAGGAGTGTGGTATGAAGTGGTAGAGCCATGCTTGTTACCTTCGGGTAGCAGCCGAATGGGCCGACACGCCCCGTATAGTTCATTAGTACCACTCTCTCACAGAAGACCGGCGTGAAGTGGCAGCTATGCTGTCGCGTTTCGTCCGGTGAGTGAGAGTCCGGGAGGCCCACTCTCCTTCCCTCCTCCCTCTCCCTCCCTCTTCCTTTCATCCTCCGTCTTCGTTTCCCCCTACGCCCCCCCCCTTCCCTCCATCCTCCCTCCCTCCCTTTCCTGAAAGACCGGCAATGCATCTGCAAGCCAGGCTTGCAGAAGTCCATGGGTGGAGGTGATCACTTCACTTCACTTCAAATATCGATCTTATTGCGTAAGGTTTAATGACTTCTCCATAAAATACGATGAAGTAGTAGAATATTTACATATACAGATGAAATGAAACCAACTTTAAAGTCAGTTAAAATTGCAAAAAAAAAAATTAATTACCATAAAAAGAGCGAAAATTTAATTAACTTATGTGTAAAAACAAAGGTTGCATGCAACACACTAATGTCTAGACGAGCCGTGAGTAATGGTGGTCATGACAAAGGATTACGAAGCGCATGAAAAACTGTGAATTATCGATTTATTGGTACTGACCGTGTTATTATAATTAGCTATCGTATTGTTTAGGAAATACTTTATTTTTTTATGCTTAGAAAAAATAAGATATGTTAGATATGAATAAACGCATATACGTACTTGATCGATTTTTTAACTTTCTCCAACAAAATTTAAATAAAAGTTTTTATATGTGTATTGTGTATCTTTGTCAAAAATCATCAAAATGGGGTTTACCGTTGGGGGATATCATATTTATAAAAAGGCATAACTTTTATTTATAAAAAAAACTTTATGCATTACCTCCTACCCAAATTCGAGGCATTTAGAGCAAAAATAATGTTGGCCGACCTATAATTTTGGACTCAAACTACGTCAACTAGATCAACTAGGTAGACTATTGCTCTGCTGTTTGTATAAATAATGCGCTTGACGAATGAACTGAGGCAATCATTTCAAATTTAACTTTAGTTATAACAGGCAATTTGTAACGGTCTGAATAACTGCCTCTAAACTGACGATGATTGAGGACACCACTAAAACAATTTAGTAATGACCTTAGGATAGATATAGCAATATTATTTCAAACACGGATCTCCTCTTTATTGTTTCAATGAAAATTAGCGCGTGGGTTTACAACCGTTTGAAAATAATCTTGACATGCTTGAACTGTAATCAAGTTAGACTTCTAATATTCAATTATGTTGAATCGCGTCCCTACTAATAGGATAAATGCGTAAGTGTTTTGTCCTTCCTTCGTAGCCAGGGTCGTATAGTATATTTGCGTTAAGTATTGGGGATCCGTACGCAAAATTCAAAAATGAAAACCGTTTAATTTTACTAAAATACAAAATTAGATCTATATTGTTAAATGTGAAAATATTTATTGTAATATGGCTCTAATGGCTGTTCTACTTTGTGTCGCCAGATGCAACTCCATATCTGCAGCCTTTTTTTAACGTGCCACTGCTGGGCACAGGCTTCACTCAGTGCGAAGGGAATCAGGCCATAGACCACTGTGCTGGCCTAGTGCGTATTGGTGTATTTCACATGTCTTTCGAAAACTTGCTAGGTTTTTCTCAGACATGCAGGTTTCCTCACAATGTTTTCCTTATGCGAGATTCGGATTTGAACCCGCATCACTCGGTTATCAATCGAGCATCAAGCGAGCGAGCTACCGCTAGGCTACCACTGCCTTGTAGCCCAGCGGTTGCCCACAGCCCACTGCGTGACGACGGAAGTGTAACAGCATCGAAGCCATGAGATGATGGGAAATGCATAGACATTTTTTTTGGATAGAGAGCGACCGAGTCTTATTTGTATTAGTTAGTAATTAATTGTAGCCTTATTTGTTTTAATAAAATATTTATTTAAGACGAAACTAGGGTGGTTCACTAGTTTTATAACATTAAGACACTAGAAAAAAACTGAAAAGAAAATTAAAGTATATAAAATAAAGCACACATTATGCCCTTTTTGCTAAAAGCGCCTCTCTATCAGTCAGCCAGGAAAATTAAAGTGGAAAGCGCTCGGCATTCAAAGGTGGCTTATGAATGCAATAAAAATAAAGACTAATATATCTTGGTTTTAAAAACTCTTACAAAATGTGAACTAAATAAGACATGAAAATGTAATTTAAAAAAAGTTATACTATTAGTATATAATATAGTGTTATAATGTAATGAAAATTATATAAAAACCATTTAGAGATCTGTTTCATAGATATATTTAAGCATTTAAATATTCATATTATACATTAATCTATTTCCCTTGTTGTGGTTTTTTCAAGTTAATGACCGCCCCAATCGCCGAGTGTTGGCCCTAATGGCCTAATAACCTTGTTTAAGGCCATCGATTGATAATTATGGAAGGCTTTTTTACCTTCGAATACTTTAAAACCTTTACATCGTAAGGTCATTGTCCTCGAGGCCTTTGGCACACATTGCCTACAAACTTACCCCGTTTCCGTCAATGGATAGACAAAGTTAAATGACCCCGGTTTGAGCTCCTGATATTGTAGTGATGCTCTATTGTAATTATTAAGGTTTTCATATTATTAATCGAATTAAATATTCTTTATTTTTTATACTATTTACCAATTTTTATTTTTATCATCGTTTATGACACCCATTAATTATTTTTTAAATATGGCAGGGTAATTTTTATATGATTTATTCCTTACCTGTGCACCATTATTATATTATTAATTAATGTGTTGATTGTGAAGTAGTTATGAGTTTAATCCTTGATTTCCATAGCTATTTAGTAAAGGTTACATAACAAAATGCTGTATAGCAAAGTAGGCCATGAAGATAAAATCTATTTCATACAAAAAAGTTGTCATGACCTTCCATAAAAACAAATATTTTACCGCATACTTAAAGTAGTCGTCATAAAGAACTTTTTCCTTTGACATTAGAAAATCCTTTACGCACAATATGGCGGACATGAGTTTCCGCATGTTGCCATGACAACGGGATCAAAACAGACTTGCCAAAAACATTAGCTAGTAAATGACATACTTAATTATAACAATGTATTCATGATATATAAATAAACTTATAAGCACACTTATGTTCTTGTCTGGGTTAAGATTGGGCAAACGAACTATGGACTTTGGTTTTGGAGAGAGTTTTATCCCAAATGTCGGTGGCTTTCGCCATTTTTTTCAGCATGATCCTTTTTTTGGGTATGTACTTTGAGAAATTTTAGGTAAAATCCACTAAACTCTTCTTATATCTACCTAATTAGAAGGACTAATGTTGGATATGGTAAATTCGTTATACCTATATCATATTAAAACAGCATGAAAGTATGTAAAACAATAGAGGCTGCGATGAATGATCGTTGAACTAGATGCATGATTATAAATATATTGCTGTATAGTGCGGGGCACAATAGGTTTGTGATGTACCCGATGTCAAGTAAAGCAGGGAAGAGTAGATAATCTGTATTTACAAAATTACTATACATACATATACGTTTTGCAGTCCTAGTTCTGGCTTCCATCAAATGGCCAGGATGATGGATCGCATGATGTCCGAGAGCCTACATCCGTTTGGATTTGCGAGACTTTCTACGCGTCATGGAGGAGACAAGAAAGACGATGCACCTCCTCGAGATGGGTTGAAAACTGGAAATAGCGAAAATAGACGAGATAGAGCACGAAACCCCAACACTCACCTTGGTAATGGAACTAGGCATACTCCTACACAAGGTATTTGATCAATTTCTCATAATTCCATTAAAATGTAAAATTTATAGTCACAGTACTATATCCAACGCTACTTGTAGTGAGTACTACTCTCGTGTTCGTACTTAAAAGCGCCAATTAGTCTTTGCAATAAATATGATATCCAGTTTCCGCTATATATATTATTTTTATTATTTTGTTTCAGTTGTAAAACCAACTCCAGTAAATAAGTTTCAAGAGCAGCCACCCGATCAGACCAAACCCACAGATCCTACCACAGAAAAATGGGCTGGGACACTACGAAAACGGGACCCTGACATTCAGCCTACCTTACCATCGATTGTCACTCGAAAAACATCTTCAACTTCATCCATCAGTAGCGGACGAAAAACTCGATCAGTTGAAAGAGTACCTAGAACTCGAAGGCAATTAGCTCCAATAAAACCGATAGTAAGGAAATCTGATATGCCAACAGAAGGCGATATGACAATGTTGGAAAAGGATGAAAAGGTCTTCAACACATCTGGTTATGAGATACATTTAGTTGAAACCTTGGAGAGGGACATTTTGCAAAAGAATCCTGATGTTCGCTGGAGGGATGTGATAGGGCTGGACGATGCAAAATCTGTATTGCAAGAAGCAATGGTGCTGCCACTCGTGATGCCCGATTATTTTAAGGTAATACCATACCGATTTATCGTTCTCAGCTGTTACTTACATATGCTGAAAATTATGTGATACTCGTAATATATCCAGTTCATCAAAAAAACAAAAAAGTTAGATACTTATTTCATTTTTCAACGCGGTGTTTTATTTTATAAGTTTAATTTTCTTAAATAAAATTCTTAAATACCCTAAAATATTTCAGTAAGATATAAATCAAGGTTATTAATATTTAATTATTCCGTTTATTAAGATAAATTATTTTTTAATATTATAATCTAGTTCACACTACGAACAAAATGAATACGTTATAAAGTGAAAAGAGCAATTTACTAGCCAAATTCGTCAGTCTAGCCTAGTTTAAAGTGGTGATTCGCGTGAGCGATTACATCGTTTTAAGTATTCACATTCACGCTTAATAATTTCAACATAGTGACCAACAATGGCAAGGAAATAGACGACAGGCTATGTATACATAAATATTTTTAAGGAAAAATGGAAAAATTAAGAAATTTGAAAAGTTTTTAAACAAAAGAAAGGAAATTTTGCCAAGTCGCCAAGTTTTTGGTTTGCTAGTATATATAGTATGTAGGTAAAGATTTCTTAATTATATTTATAGGGCATACGTCGTCCTTGGAAAGGTGTTCTATTAACTGGTCCACCGGGGACAGGGAAGACGCTGTTGGCCCGAGCAGTGGCTACTGAGTGCAGGACCACATTCTTCAATGTATCATCAGCTACTTTGACTTCAAAGTATCGCGGGGACTCTGAAAAACTTGTTCGCCTGTTGTTTGATATGGTAAGACTTTATTTTTGATAATTTTGCAACGGTTTTACGATAAAATTTCGCTTTCGATGATAGTTTGTAATTGGTGCACAACTTGTACGTAATAAAAGTTCAAATATGTAAAACGATATAATATATTTAAGTATAATTTACATCCTATATAAAAAACCGAATCCTCTTGGCAATTGTCATGCAACTTACGTCACTTCTCACTCAATAACAATTATTGTAAATTGTTATTGAGTGAGAGAGTCAATCACAACACTTGCATAAGACGCTCACGCATATCGATTTATTTCAATTTATTTTATATTTTATTTTATAAGTATAACTGCCTCAGTGGTGTAGTGGCTAGCATGTACGGTCGACAACACCGAGAGGTCCTGGGTTAGAATCCCGGGTCAGGCCAAGTTAGTTATTGAGTCTTTCTGTTTTGTAAGCCTCAGTAACAGCCCGGAGTTGGGAAGTTGGCGGTAAGTCACCCACGTGCCTCGGAGAGCACGTAAAGCCGTCGGTCCTGCACCTTAGCTCTCACTGGTCGTGTCGAGCACTCGTCCCACCGGAATATGAGACTGATAAGGAATACAGAGTGCACTTGTGTCTGCGCATATACTTGTGCACTACAATATCTCCCACGCAGATGGCTAGTCTCAATGAGATTGGCCCTCGTAGCCGTAATCGGTCGGGAGTACATCATCATATGTGATTTTGTATTTAGAATGGTAACTTCGAAAATAATGAATCTGAAAATGGATGAACTTTCTCTACTATATTTCAGATTTCTGTAGTATAAAGAGGTCGCCAATCCGCACTTATCCAGCGTGGTAGAGTATAACCTGATCCCCCTCATACTGAAGGAAGACCCGTGCCCTGTAGTGGAACGTTAAAAGGAGAGAAAACTAGTAAAAATCGCAAGTGACAGAAACGTTGAAAGGAAATTGTCTGAGTTTGTATGGACATCTCAAGAGGAGAAATGTAGAGCATGTGTAAGATACTGATGGAAATTGATGGAGATGAATAGAGAGAAAGTGGATAGGTAAAGGTGGATAGATCGTGTGAAACAAAACTTGAAAGAGTAAGACGTGAATAATCACAAAATGACAAGTAGTATGTAATAGGAAAGATTGGAAGTAGAAGACCAATAGCGTTGACCACAAGTAATTTGGGAAATGGGCAGAAAAATGATAATTTGTAAATGTTGTAAATAAAGTGATAATTATATAAATATTTACAGGCAGCATTCTACGCCCCCAGTACAATATTCCTCGACGAGGTAGACTCACTGTGCGCGGTGCGAGGCGCGGACTCGGAACACGAGGCTTCCCGACGGTTTAAGGCGGAACTGCTAATACAAATGGACGGGCTCGCAGCCGCTTTGTAAGTGCTTTTTATACATTTGTTTTCCATTTGTTATGTATTTATATTATGTATTTATTTAAAAGTTATATATGCAGTATATCAACTATCTGGTATCCGTAACACAAGCCTCGTAGCTTAACACGGAACTAGATAGTGCTGTGTGTTATAATGTCCTAACATATTTATTTTTTATAGTAGATTTATTATGTAGATATAGTATGTTAAACAATAAAAGTTAGTCCCTAGTTAAAAAATAAAACTGTGCAAAAATTATTGGCACAGTTGAATTGTTTGAGCTTAGCCTAGTTACTTTTTAAGCCAGAATAGTTAGTAGAATAGTCAATTGGATTCATTTAATCAGTGACTTCCAGGGATTTATATAATACATAAGCGTACATATAGCCTATATTTTGCCATTTTTATGGGCTGGACACAGGCTTCCCTTCAATGCGAGAGAGATCAGGCCATAGCATAGTCCACCTATCTGGCCAAGTGCAGGTTTTTCTATAACACATATTATACATAAATATGTGGATTCAGCTAGAATCTGTTTATCTATATGTAGAAAAGTGGGATTTGTTCTTAAACATCTTATAACAATATTATCTCATTTTAAAATATTCGGAACATACTAGACTTATACCATGCTATTATTACATATGTATAATGTAATATGTATTTATAATATTTTCATTACTATCGATTGTTAAAGTAATCAAGATAAAGTAATAATGGTGCTAGCAGCCACAAATCATCCGTGGGATATTGACGAGGCTTTCAGGCGACGTTTTGAAAAGAGGATCTATGTCGGTTTACCTGATGGTGAGTAATTTTTATTTAACTTATATTTTGTGTAAATGAAGTTGAAAATTGTGAATATTCTAGTTTGTAAGCCGTAAGGCCTACTTCGCCCCTTTGACGACACGTCTGGTGCAGTTTGTAGTGATCCTACTTTCTTGCACAAGCGGGTTTGTGTTCCGCTGGGTCCATATAATTCAGGAGCCATAGCCCATCACGTTGACCAAGTGCGGCTTGGCAAATTTGTGTTATTAATATATTGAATTGCCATAGCTTGGAATTTCTTTTACCTCTATAGGTAGTTCTTTCGGTCTCTTTTAAGGGTAATCCCAATTTTCCGAAACAAACACCCTGTAATTATAAAAAGAATGTATAATGAATGATTTGAAAACAAGGATTAAAGAAGAGATAATTAATATATTTTAAATATTACGTCATAGTATAGTTACTTAACCTTACATATTAGGTAGAATTAGATACAGGTGAAAATGATGTTGTAATGATAAGCAGTTACGTAAATTTTATTGATAACACTGTCAAACTTGTAAACAAATGTAAATGCTAATATTTTTTTTCTTACAGAGGCGGCAAGGGTGAAGTTATTGAGGCTGTGTCTGCGGGAAGTGGTCTTGGGAGACGACCTCGATCTAACTGAACTGGCTAATAAGTTGGACGGGTATAGCGGCTCTGATATTACTAATCTTTGCAGGTAAATACTGCTTTAAAGCTTAATATTAAGTTATTGCATTTTTTGTTTCAATTTATATACATAATTCAATTAACGTTTCTCATAAAAAATAGTGTTTTGATTTTATTTAAAGTAGTAAAATTATTGTTTTTAACACGCTACAAGACTGTATATTTTGATTTCAATATGGTACTTTATTATAAGCAGGAGCAAGCACATATCAACATATCACCATGTACAGATTCAAACCATCGTTAATTTTTGATGAAATATAATTTTTGCCGGAAATTTAAAAAAAAATCCATTTTTAAAATTTCCGGCTTTCCGCTCCGGCTTATCTCTGAAATGGCTGGACTGATTTAACAGGACTTTCACTCGCATATAGCTAATGTTATAAGGAATAACTTAGACTACTTTTTATTTTATAAAAAAAATATCAAAACCGTTTAATTTGTTTTAATTTACGCCGGGCAGAGTTTTCTAGTATATGACAAAACCATAATAAATATATAAACAGAGACGCAGCCATGATGACAATGCGTCGCAAAATAGCCGGCAAGAGTCCCGACCAGATCCGCCGCTTGAAGCGCTCAGAGTTAGACGCACCGGTGTCCAAGCAGGACATGCAGGCCGCCATAGAGAAGACGCGGCGTACGGTCACTCAAGCTGATGTTGCGCGTTACAGCGCTTGGATACAAAAGCATGGTAGTTCCTAGCGCAGGGCTAAAGCGCTTAAAGCGCTTCTTCAATGCCTCAAAGCATAGTGATGGGACTGTTTCTAAATATTATAGTGGTTAATACATTTTTATATGAATTGGTTTTTCGTCATTTGGTGTTATATTATTGAAGGCGTTGTCTAGTTTTTTTAAACCTTTATAAGCATTTCAAATATTTGTAATATAGCATTATTAGCCTTTTAACATAATTTGTTCTAAAAACATATTATATTTTTTTTGAAGTTTAATGCGCAAAATTCAAAATAAATCATTTCAATGCATAATAATTAAAATTAAGTAATATTCATTAGCCTACTCATAGGTTTAAACAATGAAATAATGATCATTTTTTAAATTGTGTATTGTAATATAAGCTTAACTTTGAAATTGATTTTCTAATATTATAATAAATACTTTAAAGAATAATATAATTATAATGCGAAAAGAGTGAGTAAATTAAATTTTTCTAGTGATTAATCGTATTATAACCTGATCGTGTGGATTTATAGTAGGTGTTTCAGAGTGCATGTAGTAGTTAGATTTTGTACGTAACTATACCTATGGCTTTGAAATTGTAAATGTAAATTAGACATTGATAGTATGATATTTGTATTTCGATGTATAAATAAATAAATTTTCATTTCTTTTTTAGTCTGTTTTTTTATTTATTGAACAGCCTCTAATTAAACCGAAAATAAAACGACTTCAAAACAATACTATATATTATGTACTTCTGACCTGAGAAAAGCTGGCGAAAGTTTACAAATAGAGACGTATGTAATATTTTTCTAGTACTGATTTTATTTTAGAATTTTGTTAAAAATAATAAACCTTTTAGTTTAAAATAGCTTTATTAAGGAATGGCGTAAATATTTCTTTACAAGATCTGCTAGCGTGATGTAAAATGTGCTCTAAGTATGATAATAATAAAAGTCAATTTGAGTTTTATTGTTTTACTAAAGCAAGATATGTGTTTTAAGGCCACCATTATAGATCTATAATCTATAAACAATATATAATATAATTATTACATTTCATATTAAAACCGAATAAATATATGGGAAGGTGTCGTACCTGTGAAAATTCTCAAATTTTTTATCCAAAAAAGATTTAGATGGTTTTCTTAATTTATTAGACTCATAGTATTATAAATTTTACTTTTTCACTTCAAAAATACTTCACACGCAAAAAATGCGTCAGTTTCTTTCATTTATGTTTTTTTAATTTTTAAGATATCCATGGCGTTAACACACACCGTTCATAGGTACAACACTTTCCTGTGTACATATCCTTAAATGTAGAATTAATTTAAACCATGCGCATGCAAAGGGTTAAGAATCTTTGTCATAGTGATTTTTAATAAGAATTCTGCTTACAATAATATTAGCACTTCATTACCTTATTCTTTCTATAGCTAGAATAGAGTGTATATTTACAAAAACAGTCGTAACATGCAAAACATACGATAAATCTTTGGCTATAAATAATTAATTAAACACTAGAAATATTACCTAAAACTATGTACTATATGTTGATTTGTACATACTCGTAAGTCGTGAACTTAGTGGTTAGTAGTTATTTAAAATGAGTGCGGATTCAATCTAGGTTTAAGCAAATATATCTCAAAACTAAATATTGCTAAGGGCTGGAAACTTTAATTTTTTGTTATCGAATAATTCTAATCATTAAAGGAAATTTATATTTAAATACATTTAAACAACTATTTTCCAATAAAGCCAAGTAATCTTATATCGAATAGCTTAAAAATTTGGACCAAAATAAGCTTTTTTTTACCTAATAATATTTTATAAACAATAACAACGTTATATAAGAATAAATAAAACAATTTGATTATACCAAGAGCATAATCAAATTGTTTATTTATATTTTAAACTTTTCATTTTTTACCTTTAACCCCTGGTCTGCATTTGACTTGCTAAAAAAACTGCGCGAAGTTGTGTCACATGGCACCTTATAATAAATATTTCGTATTTGCATGTGTGCGTAAGTAAGAGCTAGTCTAAGAGCTAGCGAACTATGTTATATTATCGGGGGTGTTGGCTTAAGGAATAGCCGCACGAACACAGAACAACCAAAGTCACAGAACAGACTTTGGTGGCCCCTCTTATTTTTCTGAATTTGCCATAGATGATGTACCTACCTACCGGTCTGCTCCTATTTTCGGAACTTTGGTTCACTCATTTAAAACGACGGCAATATGGATGAAAGGAAAGTGCATGCGACTTAAATGTGTGTCATGGATGTGTGGTGTGACTAGATGGGATAAGGTAGCGTAGTAATAGAAAAGGTGAGGGGCAATAGGCTGGCATGGTATGGACATGTGATGTCGAGAAAGTTATATTACGAAGAGAAAGAATGCACGTGGAAGGATAAAAAGAGTAGGGGAAGACCGAAAAAGAGATGGATGGATTGTGTAAATGAGGATATGCGTATATAAAAGGGGTGAATGTTACGTTGACGAATGACGTGATGAGTGAAAAATGAAGACATCTTGTATCGACCCCACGTGGGATTGGAATTTTTTAAATAAAAAAAAACTTTCATTTTATCTACTCCAAGGCTACAATTCAAATATTTTTATATATTAAATTTGTAATTTTCATATGTTAGAGCGTAAAAAAAATGATAACATATTTTAAGGGTGCAAATATGTAGGTACCAGACTAGTAAAGTTGTCATCGGGATTGTAAGGAGTAGTAATGTTTCCACAAGGCTAAAGTTTTGTAAAACTAAAATCAACAATAACATGCTTATATGTAAAGTATAAATTTTATTTATCTTAACAGATATTTATTATAAACTTATTATTCGAACCGTTTTTATAGGTGTATGAAGAATGAAGATACATAATAAAATATTATTATTACAGTAATTTATTTTTCGGTAATGGGTTAGTCGGATGGTTTGCTAGCTCTCCTACTATATTATTGTCATTGATTGTCATCCTTGATTATACACAGAGTGTTTCATTTTATTCAAAGACCTATATTTAGGTAATGTGAGTATTCGTTTTTTTCCTAAATATTTATAGCAAGCTAACTTTTAAGGTATACGGAAACTATGTTGTTAAAAAATGTTTGTCCTTTGAAAAAATAATTAAAATAATAATTTCATCAACATTGTCAATAAGCATAGTGGACAAAAGATAAGATAATATTGAAATAAAAATACCTCGTAATTATGTAGATATATTGAATCCATACTCATATTTTAAATATCAAAATGTACTTATTTGTTTGTCTATCTTTCGCGTCGAAACGGAACAAAGGATTATTGTGATTTTATGTATAGACTAGTTGGGGGACTTGACTGTGACGTAGGCTTTTCACCACGGAAGGTTATCTCGTTCCGACGAGAAACACGTCAAAATATACATGATTAAAAAATATTAATGGAATATCCTCCTTAAAATTTACTTTACAATGATCATTCACAAATTTTAAGGCCAGTTGTTCAAAGAAGAAGGTATAGATTTAAAAGAAGACTACTTCTCAGATAGACATTTTGGCAGAACCCAGGACAAGACAGAGAATACCAAGGTGGTATACCAAATCCAATTCGCGTCTTTTTGTGTAGGTTAAGTGAATAGATAAATAACATAAATGTTTGTATAATAATAAACATAAATATTTATTGATACCGGATATTTAGTTTTATATACGTTCACTTAAATGATTTTCATAATTCTTTACAAAGGGAAGTAATTTTTGTAATTTGCGAAAACAAATTTTATTCAAATAAAGTAAAAGCTTTTTGTAGTTAAGCAAAAATAAAGCCATGACTCAGCTAGTCATCATTTTTAGTTATGATTCGCTAATGTCAAACCATATTTTATTCATTTATTTAATATCAAATCACAATGTAAATTTAGAACACGCTGTACCGCCGCCATTGGCCGCCATGTTCATTTTTGTCTATGTGTGAGTGTAAAATGACAAAGGTACGTCAAACAAGGATCGTTGTTCTACACAGACAACGGGGTTCGCAAGGATCCTTGTTTACACAGACGAGGGGTTAAAGAAAGAACAAAATACTATCATAATATTATGTGAATTAGAAGCCAATGTTGACTTTAAGGCACCTATTTTAATTTTCTATGAAGTCTAAGCAAAAACTGACTTTTATATACATATATCGTTTACGACATTCGTTGGTGTTATTTAAAATGTGTTATTATTAAATATACTAATAACAATAGTAAAAGACTATTGCCGTTCCACTCTACCGAGATCTTTCACATTGAAGAACTGAATAATGTTCTTAGCAACAAATATATATTATGTATATACTAATATTATAAAGTTAACAAATTAATGATTCTTTCGTTTGTTTATATCTACCCTTAAATATAAAAAAATAGTTTTTAAGTTTATTTATCATCTGTACGACCATTAACTGCAGGGTAAAGCCATATTATTGACTTAAAAATTTAATAAAAATTGTTTTCAAAAGCTTATCCTGAAAAAAGTTTTCTTTTGTGTCGATTTGTTATTTTAATGCTACTAGTTATAATTAATTTATTACTTTTATATTAAATTATACAATTATCATTATAAAGACTATTGATATAATGCTTATTTAAAATATTTTATAATATTTCATATATTATGTAAATACATAATTTAATGTTTTAATAACTTCGTTTTTGTAATTACTTTATTTCAAAAGACAGTTAAGTTATTCTAATCAATATAAAAGCAGCTTTAATATGAAGGCACATTTAAATATTTCTTAAGTCTTGGACTATTTTACGCAGATAAAATACGTAGGTACATAATTTAAGGTAGGTACATTATTTATATCTAATTAATGCCCTAAGAATGATATTAATTGTCTTCAAACCTTTTTGATGTTCCACTGCTCGGCGCTGGCCTCCCTCAGTACGAGGGGGATCAGGCCATAGTCCACCGCGCTGGCCTAGTGCGTGTTGGCGGACTTCACATGCCTTTCGAAAACTTGCTAGGTTTTCGCAGACGTGCAGGTCTCCTCACGATGTTTTTCTTCACCGTAAGACAAGTGGTAATCATGATAGAAATGATTCGCACATGAAAATACCAAACGTGCGAGACCCGGATTTGAACCCGCATCACTCTTTTGTTCAAGCGAGCGCGTTACCGCTGGGCTACCACTGCCTTTGATATTAATTATTGAACTATTATTACATATAAAATTACGATATCTAAGACATATTATAACAACATTGCCAAAGATTGCTAAAATATTGTTTAAAGTGTTCTCAACAGTGGACTTTTTCAATAATAAATTAGGTAAAACTTAGGTATTTTTCTTAAAGTTATTACTTATTTAGTAATGTATTATACTATTTCTTAGTAAAAGAAGTGCGTATAAATACTCGATTCACTATACATACTCGTATTATAGTTTTTCCAATATTTTTACATGAGGCAAACGTAAAGTTCCACCAAATTCCACCATTCTAGCTCTAATAGTGTGTCTGTAAGTCACTAAAACACCTAAAATATTTAACAATGCTAAATTTTTTCTAAAGGATCCGTATGCCATATCCGCCTTACTTCTAAACAACTGTCGTAATCATAGAGTAGATCATTGGTGAAATGTCACTGAGGTGGTCCACCGTTGGGCTTCGTCTTGATGTCTTCATCGTCGGCTTCGAGGATTACAGCGAAGGAGAAGGGTAGGAAAGCATATCCGTGTCCTTCGTAGAACTTACTCATAAATTCTACCCTGTAAATATATAAAAATAAATTTAAATTGTTGAGACATTAACACACCAGCACTATCTTGTTCCATGGTAAGCTAAGAGGCTTGTGTAATGGATACCAGATAGTTATTACACTATGTTATATAAAAATATTGTTGGCATAAACATATTATAAATTAAATGGGGAAGTCACTGACTCCTGCAATACAGGTTTTACTAGCGCAGGGGCTCAGGGGTTTCAATAGAATATACTGATAAAATATGTCAATAAACTTTTTTTTTCTTTTACTTTACTAATATAATGAAAGTCTGAACATATCTAACTTTAAATAAATACTATATTAACACGATGTACATGTTGTTGGTAAGAACATGACTTTATGTTATGGGATTGGGTTATTATCTTTGAATATTAAAATGTTTCTTGAAAGCTTGAATAGCTATTTCTAATTATATGGATTTTTATATGGATTGATGATGATTTTGTTTTTTTTTTTTAAAAACGCAAGTACGTTTTTAGGTTTATGGCTAACATGTATTTTATATTACAAACATACCAATGTAATCTCAGAGTATGCAAAAATGCTGACAATCCTTCCATCAATACCAAGATAGCGAGCGTGAAGCACGCCCATACTGCGAATATAAAGTACAACACGATGGCGTTGACCAACCCTCCGCCGAAGCCCATTGTAAGGAGACGCTGCCATAATACTGCAGAGAGTTCTGTTAAATAAACATTATAATTAAGTTTTTGAGTATCCATCTCTAAACTGACATACACAGTTTTTAAACTTTAAAAAGCCTTGTGTCACAGAGTCTAGGGCTGTATACAAAAAAAAACATAGGTATTAATGGAGTAATTAAAGAAAGAAGCCCAAAAATAAGTAAGGTATATGTAAGTATAAGTCCTTTCCTTTAAAGAGATTTAAAATTTTATTTCCAAAAAAATATAATTATTGATCGCTGGGTACTAGATATATTTATGGTATGGTACAGATAAAAATAAACTTAATAGTACCTAAGATTTTTATATATTCAGATATTTGAAGATTTGAAATTCCAGATTTTTCTCTATAAATGTTAATCGATAGAAGATAACTAATACTTACGAGCATGAGCCAAAGATAAGGCCCAAAGACGTAAGTAAGAGGCTGTATGAGAAACAGCGCCTAACACGTATTCTATTGTGTGGATTGCTTGCGTAATTAATACTTCTCCCATCCCTCCATCGTGGGGGTCTTGCTTTACTGCATCACCACTTTCTACTCCTTGTGTGTACCGCTGGAAATATAAAAAGAAAATTAATTTCTTATATCACGTATATATCATGACAAATACTTGATCTATCGAATCAAATGATAACACACTCTCAGGCCAACATTCATTGTTGATACTAGGCAGAAAAAAAGAAATAAAATTAGATGAAACATCACTTTCGAATTTTATATTAGTGATTGATGAATTCTCAAGTTTTAAATTACATCTTGTAATTATAATAAAAATTCTTGTCACAGTGTTTGTTTTCTAAGCGACAAGAAAGGCCTTGCAACGAAAGTCTCGAAAACTGCTAGTAATAGTATATATTATATATATATATATATATATATATATATATATATATTTACGGTACCTTATGAAAGGGATGAGATACGGGATACATCTATGCTTAAAGATAAATAAATGGAAAATAAAATAAAATTTACCCTTCGTTTTTTATCAACCATCATCTGATACAATGGTTTGCCAAACAACATGACAGGTATGCAGAGAAAAGCTATTGCCAAGAAGGTCTTCTGAATCGCTTCTTGTCCATCGTACATAAACGGCGTGCATGGTTCCTTTGCCACAGATTCCTTCATCAGCATCATATTAATGAAGATAATCAGGACTGATGGTGCACAGTATGTTCCTAAGGTTTCATCTGAAAATATGCAGTGTATTATGTAATATAGAAGCCAAGTAATGCGGGTTCGAATTCCAGGGCGTACCTAAAATATATTGATGTGCAAATCACTTCTAACATGATTTTTTTTTATGGTAAAAAGGGGGCAAACGGGCAGGAGGCTCACCTGATGGGAAGTGATCACCTCCGCCCATGGACATCTGCAAGCCAGGCTTGCAGATGCGTTGCCGGCCTTTCAGGGATGGAGGAGGGAGGGAAGTGGGAGGGAGGGGGGAACGAAGGCGGAGGATGAAGGGAAGAGGGAGGGGGGAAAGAGAGTGGGCCTCCCGGACTCTCACTCACCGGACGAAACGCGACAGCATAGCTGCCACTTCACGCCGGTCTTCTGTGAGAGAGTGGTACGATTACGAGATTTCTCTATAATATGATTGCTACTTGTCGTACGGCGAAAGAAATTATTGTGAGGAAACTTACATGAATGGGAGAAATTAGCAAAAAAAACATGTGAAGAAGACTATGGCTTGATTCCCCTCATATTGAGGAGTGACCCGTGCCCAGTGTTGGGTTATTATAAAGGGTCGAATATTTATCTATAGCCACCCTTATTCCAAAGGTTGTTAAAAGTTAAAGTGGGAAAATTACATTTTGTAAGGTATTTCTTCACTATATCTTACCTGTTGCTTCCGCAGAATACATAATCCACTTCATGAACATTAGTATACACAAATACCAGAACAAAAGCAGTAAGAATAGTATCTGTGGGATGTATTGTAGAAAAATCATCTCCGGTTTCTTGTAGAAACTGAAAGACAAGAAAAAAATAAAGTAAAAGCTAGTAAAGTAAGCAAACTAATTAACAAATTTTTAAACACCTTCAAATAGATTCTGTGTTAACGTCTAATAAAATATAATGTTATTTATTTTATGAGTGGAAAATTTTTACCGACTTCAAAAAAGAAGGGAGTTTTGGTGCCAGCCAAAGTAAAGTACCTAATCTTAATCAATACCTACTCGATTAATATATAATAATTTGTCAACAAATTAAAAATACCCGTTAAAAACTGTTGCAAATGCAGGATAGAACTGTCCTTCTTGGCTGGCACCGACTCCAAAAATAAGTAACCTAATTAAAAATAAATATTTTTTTACTTTTAGTTTAGGTTTGTATAGTTTTGAAGTTGGTTTTTATTTTTTTTACTTTTGATACTATTTTTATTTGAAGGTGATTATAGTTTAATAACTTATTGAATACAGTAATTAATTACTTGAAGTTTACCACACTCAATGTCACACCGAACGCCATGTGTATTACGCCGAATATAATTGATAGTTTCATTTTAAACGAGTTTAGGAATATTATGTTGTTGGATGCGAACTGAAAGATAATTTTAAACATTGTTAGATATTTTTTCATTAAATGTAAACGAAATGTACACAGAAGATTTATTGGAAAATAGGTTAATGTAATGTATTTCTTTATTTTCAGTACTTATAGTGCGTAGATATTCAAATATGGAGCTCAAAAGTTTAGCTCAAATATTTAGGATGTTACAGAATTTGCTTTAATTTGAATGAAAACCTAAATAAAATAAATAAATATGCACCATCTAGTTCCACTGTAAACCACGAAAGCTTGTGTTATGGATACCAGATGATACACTACACATATTATGTAACTTTAAATACGTACATATAAATATACCCATGACTGGAGTACAATCATCACACAAATGAAAGTACCGTCAAAATCGGTCCACCCGTTTCAGAGATTAGCCGGATCAAACAGACAGACAGACGAACAAAAATAAAAAAATATATTTTTTATTGAGGTACCGTATATTATACTTTAATATGCATTTAGTGAAAAGCTTTTAATTCGAAATTACAAACAGACACTTCAATTTAATTTATATGTACTGATGTACTGATAACACTTACTTGCCAAGCAGGATCGAGGCCAAAAGGATAAGGTGTGTTACTATAAGCATCTTTTGGATCTAAAGCAAATGACGAGGTAGTGTTCATCAACGTGTTATAATCGTAAGGATTTTTCCAACTACTACCGAATATGTTTAGGGATTTAGAAAACATATCGTTATAAATCAATCCAGTGTATATAGAAAATATGCCCATTAGAAGAATAATATATCGGCCTCCGAAGAAAATGTTCCATATTTCATTGTCCGTTTTGGTTTTAGCGAACTTCTTTTCATATATTACTAAGATGGCTGCGAATACGGTCATTATAATGCCGTGGCCCACGTCGCCGAACATTACGGCGAAGAGGAACGGGAATGTTATTATTGTATACAGTGCTGAAAACATAAAAACGTTAATAGATTTTTTTAGAAAGTACTGTTTTTTAAGGTGAAATTCATAGGTCTTCATCTCTTACATCTAAAATCTGACTGATTATTGTCGCGTATTTGAATTCTGGCTTTAGATATTCTTAATATTTTTTTTTAAATCTTTTCATAAAACTATGTGATTAAGTAATTAAATCATATATTTTTAATTTCTTGACAAATTTTCAATAGTTTGTCTTACATATTATTTTCGATTACGAAAGTCTAGTGAAAATTATTAATAAGAAGAATGTCTACTATCCCACAAATTTTACAAAATTACGTGGAGTCATATTTTATTCCATGTCAAGAGGCTCTTGCTAATATAAAAATAATTATCCAAAACAACCCATCTCTAAGAGATATATAAGAAACGAACCTGGATTAACTTCTCTATAGCTAGCGATTCCATAGGAATCAATAAGGTTTTGAAAGCCTCGCGTGAACTTATTAGTTCTGTTGAAGGTGGGAGGAGTTTCCAACGTCGGCACGTGGTGAAGAATCGATGGGATCGGACTACCTGATGCTTTCTGAAAAATAAAAAAGCTCAATTAAAACTTCAATGTAGCTTGAACGTCGTTGTTTTATTTAAGGTTCTTCTAAACGGGCAATATTTCTGTGCAATATGTGGCTGCAATACAGTGACCGTACACTATGCAATGTTGTAGTACTGGCCCGGCCATATTGCCAATTATGTTTGGTATGGCCGCGTATGGCCGATATTGCTGGACGATCGCTGAGCGATCGGTTTTCGAAGATCGATCGAAGTTTGCTGTGAGTGACGCCGTGATTAATTGGTATATTCTGTGCTATTTATGTTTTGTCAGTTGTAACGTTGCCTTGTCAATTATATGATTGTAACATATTGCCTAGCCACATGATGCTCAGTTATTGTTGCAATATTTTTGTGATGGCCCTGCAATTAGTTGCCAATATTGCAGCACCCTTATGGTTAAACTTACTATTGTTCATATTGCAATTACGGTAAACGGTCTGTGATCCCATATGACTGGTGAGAGATCAGGCGTAGGCCCAACGTCTATACCTGCTCTCCGTGGTACGAGTATTAAATAATACCATGTTTCCAACTTTATACTATTATTAGGATTTTTATGACTAACAGACTGAGTGACTTAACTTAGTCGGAACCAGGTATTGAACCCAGGATCTCCGTACTATGTGCAGTTCTACATGCTAGCTACTATAACATAGAGGTAGTTAAAAAGTAAAAATTGAAGCCCGGTAAATCTTTTAAAAATATATCGATTTTTATCTAAAGTGGACTAAAATATAGCGTAAAATAATTTTGCCAATTTAGAATCGTCTAATCAGACACTGAGTAATCTTTCGAGAATATCTCAAGGAACTTACTTGAATTTCATAGAAAATTGGCCTACTTACCACTCCATTATCTAAAGCCTTTTGCAATATGTGCAAATCTTGTATAGGTACCCAGCATTCAGCTATCAAGCACTTCTTTACAATATCCATACTGAACATGTTCAGCGTGTGATATATCGCCTTTTCCTTGCGTACCGCGACCATCCATGTACTTATGTCTCTGGCGATGTTTGTAAGAACTAGTCTGCGATGATTTTCTGTTTGTTCTAAAACCTAGAAAGATATTTTTTATAGCATTAATAAACTTAGCGAAATGTGTACAGAATAACTAAAAAAAAATAACTTTCAGTATGTCTGTTTATGTGTTTGCTTCATACTGAACCGATTTTAACTAAATGTTATGTAGTATAACTTATTATCTGGGTCAATATTTATAATATTTTCATCTGCAAGAAAATCTTTCATTCCCAATGGAAAACACGACACGGTCTGTCTGTTTGTTCCCGCATCACAACATATAAAATGCTTTTTATTGCTGGAAAATATCTCAATTCTGAGAGAGCAGAAACGGTTGGAAATGCCTGAGGGCAAGTCTCGCTTATAATAAATAGGTATGAATGTTAATGTTAACTTATTAATAGAATAATTCACTTAATTGTTTAACAGCATCTAACTAATATAATTGAAAGATTAGAGTAGGTATACTTTTTGCAGGAGAACTGCTTTTCTTGCTTAAGTAACAAAGTGACTTGCATAAAACTATCATACAAATATACCGTGTATGTAATTGAAGCATATCGGAGAAAAAGTCCTCTGATATGCTTTAATTACATCACGATAGGTTACATAGTAATATTTACTTTACTTATGTTATCATGAGTGAACAACAAACAACGGTGTCAAGATAGAAACTTCAACTTACGGGTTCCTAATAATATTATGGCTAGTTGTTGATTGTCATTGGGTAGATATTTTTTTATCAAGTAATTCTTAGCAAAGGGGTTATTAATTAAAAAAAATTATGTACACGTGACTCACCCTCACTTTGCTTGGGCTCGTCAATAGGTTTTAACAATTTATGAATCGTACACAAAACAAAAAAACTAACTTATTCAACAAGAACCTTTTCTGCTTTAGATTTTTCAGCTGTTTTTCTGGGCTCTGTTGATATGAAGATTGAACTGCTTTGCAACGGATAACGATTTTAAATACTTTATTTAGATTATTTTATTCAAAGGGTTAATGTTCTATTACGTTTTTTTTTGTTGAAAAATAAAATTAAATAAATACTGTACTACCAATAATACATAAAAGACCACAAATATGTGTGCCTAGTCATTATTTTCAATTACAAATAATGACATAGGAAAAGTAAATAAAAAAATAAATGTTGTAGCTTATCTATAAAATAAACATTTTAAACAATGTTTGGACAGTTAGCGTGTTATTGACTGATATAAACGTAATTTACATCGATTACTCTACTTTTCAAACATATAGTAAATATTATAAACCAAATAAATAAAATTCATTGGGTGTGAAACAATATTTTAATTCTAAGTTTGCTAATTCTGCTACCGATAATGCCCTCTGCGGGACTCGAGCCCGCGATTCACACAGCGAGTAGGGTCACTACAAACTGAACCAAAAGGGTCATCAATCTCCTAAACTTAAAAAACCCTGCTTTCATCCTTACCATTTCTAAGTCTTTTATCCTTGTTTCGATCCCTCCTAACATGTCCTGTTGTTCTTTGTACGTTGCAGGGCAAGGGTACAAGGTTGCTTGGAAACCATGACAAACCTTTTTCACCCTCAGTTTTATTTGTTCACCGTGGAAGAATACTACGAACACTGTCTTTTGGAGCTCGTGACCCTGAAAAAAAAAAGTTTTTTTTGAGTATACAATTTAGCAGATAACACGATGCAATTTGATATACCTAAGGAATAACTTAATGAAATATATTAAATTTTATTGATATTAATAATGTAAATCGGGACATCAAATCAACTAATCTATTGCATTGAATTATTATTATATTAGCCTAAGATACTTCTTATAAACATCAGCCTTTTAAAGTTTAGTCGGAATAAGACAGACAGACATTTTAAAAATTTTGTTTGTTTTACAATTACTTACTGTGTATAATTTCCTATTCTTTAGTAAAAGAAACTGTAATATTGCCACTAACAGACATTTTAATTTTATTAATTTAAATGCGTTTAAAATGACAACTCTTAATCGTGTAATATAACTGTATAGGATAGACGGCAAACGGACGGACAGATAGCAGTTGGCAGTCCGCATCCGGAACGCGACCCGCCAATTGCCGACCCCTGCTTTAGTCTTTCCTCGACCCATAAACCATTACTAAGCAAAATTCACATCAATCCGTTTCTGATTCAAAATAGGTCAAATCATTATATTCTTACATTTATATTTAACTGAGAATGTTAGAGAAACAATTTTTTTACTCGGCGAAAAATGGACAACGAAATTAATGGATGAATCACAATAATTTCTATTTACTTTCTAAAGATTAAAATGATCAAATTAAAAACAATTTATTTAAATCAAAAGCTTTACGACTCATTAGCTTAATAAGCGCAAAGTGCTTGCTCGTTATAAATAAAATATAAAACCTTCGTGGAAAGTAAGAAAATCGATAAAAAATCTGAGTCAACGACCTAGTACCATTTACCGTGGCACGCTTAGTTCTAAGCCTACTTGTTACTGATCAATATAATGCTAATTTCATACTACAATGACTTAATAGGTAGTTACTTATAAATATCGTAGTTTCTTGGTAGTTCAATTTAAATTATTAAAAATATTGTTTAGATTTTAGTTTCATGCGAATTTGTTTCTTCTAGAAAAAACAGTGTAAAGATCGTTGATATTGACTGTTTCTGATATTGGAAAATAACTTAAGTTTAGAATAAGTATCTTATCATTTAATTGTATTCATATAAGCCATCAAAATCCATCACTCCTGCTATCAATATAAAGCAACTGGTTGATAAGGGATCACAGCGAGGCTTAGCTTTAAGCCTTTAAGCCTCTACATTCCCTATACTTTGTTTATCAGTGATTTATTTGATATATATGTGATTAAATTCAAGTATGGGACAATTATTGTAAACAAAGGATTTGTTATTTACATACCAGATACCTATAATTTTACTGGAAAGTACCATATAATATGGTTTTGATCTATATATAATATCTAGGCAAAAACTAGGCATTACACCCCTTACTTCTCTGTCGTTCCAATTTCGTTTAAGCCTTTCGTCAAGCTTTAGTTAGTTAAGTTATCAACGATTTTATTTTATATAGATAGTCAAATTCTATTCATATATATAAATATGTCGGGACATTATTACACACACTGTGCCATCTAATTCCGTGGTAAGTTACGAAGGAAGCTTGTGTGTTACGGATACCAGAGATAGTTGATATACTACATAATATATAAATTTAAATACACACATATTATAAATATAAACATCCATGACTGAAGTACAAACATCAGAGTTTAACAAATGAATGCACCCAGCGGGACCCGAACTCACGACCGACGGCGCAAGAAAGTAGGGTCACTACAAACTGTGCCAAACGTGGCATTAAAATATATGTAGGTTTTCCTTAAATCAACATTGATTATGGTCGAACTTTTACGAGTAAACTAGGCGTAAAGTCGTATTATTAAAACGCCATTAAGACTTATTCGTTCTAAACACGGTGTATATTACGAAGCACACTTACGGCGAAAATTACCAATTCATAACAAGGGCCCTTCATGCATAATAAAATCCGTTATTACAGTGTGAATAAATAATGAACGCGGGCTCGATACGTACGTACTTAGATACTAAAAATGTCAATACATCAATGTATGTCTTCTCGACCGATTACGGCCACGGCGGCCAATCTCATTGAGACTAACCATCTGCGCGGGAGATATTATAGTGCACAAGTGTATGCGCAGACACAAGTGCACTCTCTATTCCTTATCACTCTCATATTCCAGTGAGACGACTGCTCGACATGACCAGTGAGAGTTAAGGCGCAGGACAAACGGCTTTACGTGCTCTCCGAGGCACGGGGGTGACACACCGCCAACTTCTCAACTCTGGGCTGTTACTGAGGCTTACAAAACCAAGACTCAATAACTAAACTTGGCCTGACCCGGGCCTCGAACCCAGGACGTCTCGATGTATGACCGTACATGAAACGTGTTAATAGTACTGACCGTAACAGGATCCTTTAAAGGGTTATCAATTTGGGCTTGCTTGAAGAAAATATTTCCATGTGATATCCTCCAAAGCATTCTCTCGAAGGACGGAACTCGTGGAGTAGTCACCACACCAGCTATAAAACCTAAATGTCCTATAGCTTCGTTATTGTATATTTGGACGGAGGCTGAGATCTTTCTATGTGCACTGTGGTCTTGGAAGAACGTTTGAGTTTTCTCAATAAGGATTTTCAGCTCGATCAGCGCTAGATAATCTGTTTTCAAGTTTTGGGCGTTTCTTGTTATCTCCTGGATTTCCGATTCAATATAATCAATCCTTTCCTGTAAAAAGCGTCCAAATATAGTCATTTATAACTTGTTTATAACTAAGAATTAAAATAGAAATGATTATAATTATAACTAGCGATATAATCTTGCTTTGCTCTCTCCCTAGATGTCTTTGGTATTTACAATATTAAATACAATCAACGCTATCTTTTGGCTAATTTTACTAATAAAAGCATTTTAAGTTATTCCAGATTATAGTACTGATACATTTCAGCAGTCCATCTGCGTGAAGAAGTAACAAAAGTAATGTATATACAAGTAAGTACTGTGTGAAATGGCCAAAATCATGTAATAACTATTGAGTCAGACACACAATTATATTTCGTATATTGTATATACTGTACAATAAATGTTAATATTATAATATACTGTAAAGTAAATGTTAACTATTACGTCGTGTGGTTTCATGTTTTAAGGTTAAGTGCAGATTGGACTTAATTTTGCGTTTACATTCATAATACTGCATTTAGAGAGTTTAAATTCCAAATTATTATTATAGAAGTTGGTATAATTCTCTTTCCTTAGATGAAAATGTGCACAGATGAAAAATCAAGAAAAGAAAATAGACAAAAAAATGAAAACTACCGGAAGTTGGATGGATGGATGTTTGTGATTTAAACGCGCCTGAACGGTGAACGGATTTTGATGAAACTTGGCATAGTTTAGAGTCCATAATTGCACACAGTTTACTTTCTATCCCGAAAAATTTACTATTCTTGTGGGATAGATTTGGTTTCGTTTATGACTAAGTCGAACGACTAAGTTAGCAAAACGAGGATGAGTCCATAGTTATGCATTACGAGAACAGTAATTAAGTTTATTTTTACATATTCAAGATATGAATGGACTATGTTATTACTTGCAGATCAACTGTCTCATTGGTTTAGTGGCTAGCTACACAGGCTAAGGGTCTAGTGTCTGGCCCAAAAAGTTAATGAGTTTGTTGTCACGAAAGTGTCATCGAAATAGGGGCAGTCGACTGTGTGCACATTCCAATGATATAAGTTTTACAGTAACATAAGTCTGACCACACGTTTGCTAGCCTCAGTGATAGTCAGGGTTAGGTTATGATCCCCCCCAACGTGCGTTCATTATGGGGGGCTGTAAGGGGTGTGGGGGCTTAGTAGCGTCTGAGAGCCGGCCGGACGCGAAGCCAAAAATCGGATTAGGGACCTACTTCGGTGGCCGGTGCAGAGAGGGCCCACTCCGGTGGGCCTTCGGTTCTTGAAAAGCAGAGAGGACTGTGGTCTGTGGAGCAACCCTTTTAGCTGTGTGGTCTGTTACGGCAGACCTGCCGAGCCGTCGGGGTGTTGTAGTTGCATGCGCAAGCGATCTTGCGACGCCCCATTAAGACGGGTGATGGCAGTTAGGTTTAGTGGGTAGTATTGGCTTTAGGCCAGTGAGTTCTAAATAACCACCTGTTTTCTACAGGTGGTATGCGTTAATGCATTTCTCAACTATAAAAAAAAGATTAATGAATTCGTTACCTCCAATATGTTAATCTCTCGTGGTGTCAGCACTCTAGGCGAGAGTTTGGGCGGAGGCGGCGGTTCAGGGAGTTCCCCGCTCACCCATCTCAACTTGCGCTCCATTTCACTGCACCGTCGGACTTCGGTCACATAGCGACGTTGAAAATCATTCACGTGCGGGTTTAACTAAAATAAAAAGTAAAAGTATTTGTTACTATTATCAAATTTTATAACTAGCAGTAGGCTATGTATTGCTCCAGATCATAGCGTATCTGTGGATTAAGTTCTAAATCGGTGCAACCATTTTGGAGTTAACTAATAACAAACAAACTTAGCTAAATAATAGAAGTGCGATGAAGCGAAGTTTTATATTTATTCGGTCAAAGTTAACAACGTCATAATTTGCAACGGTCTCAATAATTCAAATAAGAAAACAACTATGGGAGACAATTATTTGAAATATTAATTGCAATAGCAATTTCCAAAACGTTATGTAGTACAGATTCGACAAAATTAGTATATTATTATATGTATGTATGTAAGATGTAGGTAGATATCGCGTAACCGCCCTTACATAATGAAAATTCTGCTGAAATGGCAATTTACGTAAATGTCAACCTTTGATACCGTTTTCGTTCATACTTACCATAATAATGTACCTAATTCCATATTATACTATTTTATTACTTGTCTCAAAAGTCAATAAGTAAATAAGTATTCCTAAATATTATATAAAACAGTATATCTAGAAATATGAAACATATTTACTTAAAAAAATAAATATTCATATAGCAACATCGAAAATTAAGTGCCGCAATAAAATAGTAACGAGACCGCACCTTAACACCGAAATAGACCAATTGGCTATTTGCAGCATCCGATCTCCATCGCTTTTATTACTCTCTATTACCCCATTTTAACTTGTTGCTTCATGTTTTATTTCATGCCAAATGACACTATATGACATTTTTATTAAAAAAATAAATATAGTAATTAATGTAGAATTTTAGTAATATTTGTAATCGTTTTGTGTTTTATTTTCGAGTTCTCGTGCCTGACTAGTACTGAACTTGCCTGTAGTACTCTGACGATTATAGGTTCAATTCTTGCTCGAGGCAAGAAATATCTACTGTTTTGAATATGTATGATTTTAAATGTGTACCTATGATTTTTTAAGTCAAACACGATTGTTAAATCTTTTATCGAAATTGATTCATTCTCGTGTAATGTAACTGTAACTTGCTTTTAATTTAATTTCTAATTTTAAAACATTCAAAAGTAAAATGTTTTTCTTTAAAGTTATTTCCATTCCAGAACTAGAAAAAATAATAATGAAATTGTTTCACAAAAAGGTATACGAACTAAGTATGACTTTTTTTCTATGAAGTCTTAAAGTACCTACATACATAGATAACTAATAATAATATAAAAATTATTTTAAGCTTTCAAAAGAGATTTCTGATTCAAATCGAGAGGAGTTTTAACTAAAATAACCATATAAGATCCTACAATTGCCAAGCATTTGACAAGCCAAGCCTGCTTCAAGTTATAAAATATACCACACTATTATATATAATCGAGGTAAAGATATACATAGTGTTACATTTCTGGAAATAATCC
The DNA here is from genome assembly GCA_905231865.2 of Boloria selene. Classification (NCBI taxonomy): domain Eukaryota; kingdom Metazoa; phylum Arthropoda; class Insecta; order Lepidoptera; family Nymphalidae; genus Boloria; species Boloria selene. The sequence goes on along the minus strand of HG993140.1, from coordinate 12,324,149 downwards.
CTCATTGTATTATGTGGACGTGACAGTAATAAGCTATGCGCCGGTTAACACTTATTTTTAGTTACATAAGTGATAAAATGCCGCTCGCTTCATTGTCGTTTCAATTAAAACAATTACTATAGCAATGTAACGTTTACTGTGTAGAGATGAATGACTCAATTGTTAAATTAATTAGTATAATTATGAATTATCGTATCATCCTATCTTTATAGCCATATTGACAAAGGATATATATGTAATTTTATGTAGGAAAGTATGGTAGCCCTGATCCCCCTTGTACTGATGGGAGGCCCGTACCTAGATTTGGGGCGTTAAAAAGTATTAAATACAGGTAGGCATACTAGTGATTCACTTTGCTACGCTCGGTCGCTCGTCCCTAGAAATGTTTTAAGGTTTAGTTTCATAGATGTAATATTTTCCTGCAGTAAATAGTATCTTCATTGCATTCAGGACTAACATTTCAATCCTCGAGGAACTCGGCATCGAACAGCGTCTTACCTCTACAGTTCAGGTTCGAATCTTATCCTTCTTTGATCACATTTCTAGACGTAATAATGTAGCCATCGAACGCCTTGTGGTGCAAGGAAAGGTAGAAGGGAAGGCTATGAAGTGGACGGACCAAGTAAGAACAGCAGTAGAGTTACCATTGCATGAGTGTTCAAGATTGGCAATCTCCAGAGAAGAGTGGAGGCGTATAGTCGAGCGGGTCATAAGATCTACATGATGACCACGACCAGTCTGTCAAGACTGTACCGATCAAGAAGAAGAAGAAATAGTATCTTATATGTTGACCCGGTTAACCAGCTATACTTGTACCAAATCAAAAACTACCAGTGATTTTCTCGTGATGCGGTCACAGACAGACAAACAATATAAAGATTGGGCCTCTTTATTATCAATAATGACTATTTCAATATAATTTTAAAAAAAAACCTAGTGTGTAGATTCGATTAAGTTGGAATTTTACTATATTATGTATACATAAGTATAGATATAATACATAGGGAACAATGTATCATGAAAAATTATAGCCTATGTGTTACTCTGAAGTCTGAGGTATACGCTTTATTACTGTATGGTTAAATTACAAGCGGTTCAGTAAGACGTTTTTAAAAAGTAAAAGAGTAACGCACATCAATCCATTCAAGGCAAAGTGTTTAAAACATTGTAGGATATCTTTACTAATACGCTTCTATTAGCTTCACTTGTAACTGTGAAACGTTCAAGTTTCAGCTCATTTTATTCGATTTAACGAGTACATTAGACATTTAAACCACTCATATTTCTAACAAAAAATAAACTATGACCTAATTCATTCCGTCCTACACTACTTTGCTGGATGAATTACTTAAATACTTACTGTTCTATAAATGAATTCTGCTCTAGTACGACTGTATCTGCACATTATATAAATTTTTATTGAAATAATCGAAATTGACGACGCGTTTGGCGCAGTTTGTAGTGACCCTACTTTCTTGTGCCAGCGGTCGTGGGTTCGAGTCCCGCTGGGGGCATTCATTTATTGAGCACGAATGTTTGTACTCCAGTCATGGGTGTTTATATTTATAATATGTATGTATTTAAACTTATAGTAGTATATCAACTATCTGGTATCCGTAACACAAGCTTTCGCGTAGCTTACCATGGAAATAGATGGCGCTGTGTGTAATAATTTCCCAACATATTTAAAAAAAAATATTTCATAATTATTATCGATACAGATGCCGAATCTTTAGTTAAAATGTTTGTAGGTAAATAAAAAAAGTAGGTACGTAAATTTGTTCGTAGGTCTATGACCAAAATACGTAAAAACTATTAGACAGAATTTGTTGAAATTTCGTATCATGATTATTGGTTAACCGGTTCAACATAAATGATACTATTTACTACATAAAAGTATCTTTTCTGAGGAGTCTACAGACTTACCTACATAGAGAGCTTGAGTCGCTAGTTTGTGTTATATTGGATTGCAACTTAAGAGTTTTTCAACTGGCTGGCGCAAATATTGAAAATATCTGATTAGGTATCCTTATTCTATAGTAAGCAAATAAAAACGACCAATCAGTTATTTTTACTCTTTAGTGCTTTTAGATTTTGAAGTATTTTTATTTAAAGCTACTTAGAGTGATTTTTAGTTGGTAGCATTTCAACAGCTCAACTCTGAAGTTCTTAAAAAAGTCGAATACCGGGGTAAATTGCATGATGTACTCACGAATGTCACCGTAAAATTGTAAATATCGTTAGATTATAATTTCACAGTTTACAATTTCGCGAGATTACTTACATACTGCTTATAATTTAATGGTTTAACGATTTGTAGACAAAAAAAGTAATAATTTATTTATTATAATTTGAAGAGGTAGAGGGATAACAATTTAAAGCTATAATTTCGAGCTATGAAATTTTTATTATGTCTACTGCAAAAAATTTATGTGTTTATAAGATTTATGATACTTAAATTTACATTCAACGAGGTTATGCAGTGGCTTTACGTCTGAGGATTTCTTACATGTCTCGTAAAGAGAGCGGGAAATCAATATCCTAATGAAATCAGATTTCAACTGAAGTACTATTAATTTAAAGGTGTCCCTGGGTGGTCTTATCCATGACTCTTAAAGTATAGGTTTGGTCTTTTTGGATATTGAACGATCTCCCCAGACTGGTGAGACAATGACCCTGAGAGAGGCCCAGCAAAGTGATAAGCAACCGTTGCAGCGACTCTAGCGTCTTTAAAATCTAGAAATTCCCGGAAAAATCAAATCTGTAGGGTGATGGAAAATACCAGGCTGCTTTATTTCTGATATAGGAGAAGGTAGATGATTTTATCGTTTTAAATATCCTACTGATTTTTTGGAGGGCGATAGAGTGAAGGCTTGCTCTGTTTTGATTTCTGAGGTCAGTGCGAACTATGCGTGTGGCTTATGCTCTGTTTGATGTCTAATTATTCAGCCAGGTAATGGGTTTAATGATTGGTGTGCCAGTGGAAAAAGATAAAAATATAAAACAATATGTCGCAAAAACTGTATTAATAGCGAGTAGCCTTGAATTATAATGTCGTTGGACTCAAATCCGGTTGATTCTAAATATTTTTAGAGATGGTCTAACTATCCAGTTAGGCTAGCCGACTAGACAACTATTAAGCGTTTTAATGGTCGATTAGTGAAATAGGTTAATGTAAAGCATATATCATAATATGTAGGTAATAATATAAAACTTCACGTACTAATTATGAATATGTACATGTATTTTTTAATGTTTTTTCATAATTAAAGAAGAAATGAATTTCTAAAAAAAGTTAATGTATATATACATAAATAAATGTAATATGAAATTAACACCCAGCACCGTCTAGAATAGATCCTTGGTAAGCTACGGAGCTTGTATCAATTATACCAGATAATTCATACACTACTCATGTATACACATATATTTTTTTAGTTAATATATACACATAAGAAATATATTTTTTTTAAGTACCCACGGAGTACAAACATTCGTATCATCACACAAATGAACGCCCCGCAGTGTCAATCGAAGCTCAGCAAGTATTCACTTTAAACTGAGCCAAAAGAATTTTCTTTCAAATAAATAGAATCATCAATTTTTACTTAGGTCCTTGATAATTATACTGTACTTATATATAGGTCAGCAAATCTCGAGCGCCCTTTTTGTGTAATGAAGCGTTGTGAAATAAAATCCTTATGAATAGTAATAGCATTTGCAGTAGATACAGGGTTATTGTTTTGAAACGTGATATTCCCATAAGTTTATTTATTACTGGCAAATCCGGCCTGCTTCGCTGAGCATAACTTAATAAATAAAACGGTTTTTATAATTTTCTAATAAAATTAGCCTAAGTTTTTTCTTATAATATTAGCTATCTGCGAGTGAAAATCGCGTCAAAATCAGTCCGACCGTTTCAGTGATTAGCCGGAACAAATAGGTGACAGACAGTCAAACATTTTTAAAATAGTTTGATGTAATAGTTTCTTAGGTTTACGGAATATTTGACATTATATAAATGAAACTATCTTTTCGGGTTGTTTGATGTAAGTACCCTATATATTTTCACATGTAATTAATGAAAAGCTGTTAATTTGAAATTAATAATAGACACTTCAATTATATTTATATCATATAATCTATATATATATAATGAAAATGGTGTTCGTTTGAGGCTCAATCACGCCTAAACCACTGATCGTATCGACATGAAACTACCACCATTCGATGCGAAATTTTTCCTAGATGGTTTATGGCTATTTATTTTTTGAATTCTAACGTTCCTTCATTTTTTTATTGCTGTTTTACTTTTATGAACATTTATCCCGCTAATAAAAACAAAAGACAAGCGTTTTCTCTTGATTCTTTTGTTTTCATGGATTTCAACGGAGTTTACTAAACGGATAATGTTCTTTTACATTCAGCTAAGAATCTACTTACAAACTTCCACGCATCCACCCACCAACTCCCACGCACCCCTGCACACCCACTCTCATTTTTTGATAAAAATAAAATGCCGTATCTATGATCGAGTATCTCTTGAGAACGGCTGGACCGATTGGGTTATTTTTTTTTTGTTATCTTCAGAATTGTCAGGAGAATGTTTATATGTAAGAAAATTTTAAAAAAGTCTGCTAAAACGTTAAAAATTTCGATGATAATCGAAGTATTCCAATTTCTATAGTTACTCATCACTAAATCTCGGGAACTATAGGACTTAGAAATGTGAAACTTGGTAGGAATATTACTTTCGTTATGTAGAGGTCAAATAAAAACGGATTTTAAGAAATTCATCCCCCAAAGGGGATTGCGGGGGCGTTAACAATGAACAATTCCCGTTTTTAAACTATAGCTCCTATAAATTCCAAATTTGGTAGGAATCTTCTGTAAGAGATGTAGAAATAGTCTATGAACGAATTTTACGGTAGCTCACCCCACAGGGGGTTGCGGGGGTGGTTTAACAATGAAAATTTTTATTTTTTAAGCCGTAGCTCCTACAGATTCCAAATTTAGCTAGAGTCGTCTATATGTGATGCAGAAATGATTTAAGAGCAGATTTTACAACAACCCACCGCCCAAAAAGATTGCGGTAGTGGGTGTTAAAATGTGAAATTTCTATTTCCAAACTGTAACCTCTATAGACTTTAAATTTGGTAGTAATCTTTTATTTGTCATGCAGAAATCATCTCAAATAGGATTTTACGAAATTCTATTTCCAATAGGGATTGCGGGGGTGGGTGTGAGAATGTTAAATTTATGTTTCCAAATTGTAACTTCTACAGACTCCAAATGATTATTTTTTTACTGTTTAAATAGAAAAGGTTAAAGTCAATTGTTTTTTTTTTATTTAATTAATTTCATTTGTTTTTATATAACCTAATAATCTATATAAATAAAATGATAGAGGTCTGCAGTTGTGCGCGCATCACGGAAAAACTACTGGATAGATTTCAATGAAACTTTCTAAGTTTTATTTCTTAGACACTTGGCCCTTATATAAAAAAAGATTGCGATATCTTCATTTAATAAAAATTTATTAAAGTTTCAAGAAAAAACGATTTGTATATGTACTGCGTGTTCAGTGTTTCCTTCTCGCGGAGTAGTGGGGCAAGCGGCGTAGCGCCATGCGGAAAACTTTGTTAATATTTCAAGCAACGCGGACGAAGTCGCGGGTATCAGCTAGTGTACTGATAAAAAGGTTTTGTGAATGAAACCAATCTGAATAGACATAGAATGTTTTTAATCTTGCTACTATATAAATGCGAAGGTTTGGATGGATGGATCTTTGTTAGTCTATCTGGGCGTTTGGCACAGAAATACTTTTAGATTATTATTGACTGAAATAACACCTAGCTTCATATTATCTTACATAAAGGTAAGTTTCCGTAGGATAAGTTTGTCTTTGTTTTTAGATAGGGTACAATAAATTATATTTTTTTTTCTTACAATTATGTATCAATTTGGTGATCTATTACTGCATTAAAAGAAACAAATTTATTTATAGTAAATGTATACATTAACTAGAAAAATAACGAGTAGGTATATACTGAAACCTTCATATTGAATCAATCTATTTAAAATCGCACATCTAAATCCATTGTGTAATTTCAAATATCTAAGCGTACATAGAGACAGACAGCGTGAAGCGACTTTGTTTTAAACTATGTAGTAAATTAATATAATTATATAGAAATTAAAACACATAGGATATAATAACCTAATACAATACTAAAATGAAATATTTGATTTTAAGTATAAAAAAACTTGAAATTGATAATATTATTTAATCTAAATTATTTTCACTTGCAAGAATGCATTAACGTACAAAAAAAAATCCTTATTTTTGTTACTCCAAGTTTATATTTAACGTAAGTAGTAGGCATTTCCAGGGAATTTTGAATAAAACGTTCTAAATCGATAGTCCTAGCCGCTCCCTTATCATAGCGTTACAGCACGCGAATTGGGAGGGTCACATAAATAATAGCCCTGCAATTTAGTTGATATAATACTTTATAAGTTAACCTAATTCTTTATTGCCAAAAGCTTTTCCTTCGTCAGTATATAATTTAACAAATTCATATCTTCAAATTATATATTTTTAAAGTATTTCCCTACCTTTAATATATTATAACCTTTAAATACTCTTAATATCGTCGGCTATTACTAGAATTTGTTGAGCACGAATGTTTGTACTCCAGTCATGGATGTTTATATTTATAATATGTATGTATTTAAACATATATATGTGTAGTATATCAACCATCTAGTATCCATAACACAAGGCTCGTACCTTATCGTGGAACTAGATAGTGATGTGTGTAAATGTCCCAACATATTTATTTATTTATTTATTTATTTATTACTAGAATAGAGTTACCATTCTCGTAATGGAAACGATATTCATTGTGATTTTTCAACATTAATTTATCCATTTAGTAACAGTCAGAAATCAGTTTGTTCTATAAACTACAAGCGACACATCCTTACTTCACTCGGGATGGTTTATAAATATGTTGACGGTTTGTATGGAAATATAGACTGTATATCAATATCCCATACTTTAGAAATAATTAATTCATACTAAATTTTAATCTAACTTTTCACCCTCTTAAGGGATATTTTGCGGGGATTTTAAGGGATATTGTCCAAAAATATTTAATTAAAAGCTACAAGCCCCTTAAAAGGTATACACGAAAATCTTATCTTATATAACGAAATATTTTGTTGCATTCAAGAAAAACGTATTAAACGAATCGATATTTCTTTCTATTTGTAGTTGGTCTAAAATATTTTGTGCTCTTAATTCAGATACAATATTACTGAAATATTTTTAGAAATAGATAATATTATTATAGATAGAAAAGTAACCAACATTATTCAAGCTTAAGAAAATTCTAGACATAGCTGTACTTATGTGTTTTGTTAACATTGTTCATATAAATTAAATAATAGTAGGTGTTTTAAAATCTTAAAATCGTATTTCAAGAAGAAGACAATTTAATTCTTGTGACAGTGGATTTCTTTCAGTCTGAATAGTTTTAAATAAATATTTTCTGTTTGTAAACGATTTATAAAACAAAGCTTTTGTATACTTTTATTAAGTTCTATTGTATTTATCTATATATTATATAAAAATGGGCATCGACATTCCAAAATTATTATAATCCTTTTGTACTGGCCCCTATATACATAAAAGAAACACTAACGTTTGCATCTTAAATACCTATGCTATAAAATTGTAACTGAGTCAAATCTGTATATTATTAATATTATATTATTTGAATTGAAATATTCAAATTATTATCAATATTTTGGTCCAATTGAAGTATACTACTTTTTACCTTGTAGAAATTTCTCATATCTGGAAAATACCCTTCGGAGCGAAGGTGAATCGCTAGTTACTTACATTATAAATATGTAAATATTATTTCATGAAGAACGCTGTAGTAAAGTAAATTTTTAAAAATAATAAACTTTTTATTATTATAACTATTTGACAATATAAATAAAACTATCTTTTCGGATTTTGTGGCGGAGAGAGAGAGAGAGAGAGAGAGAAAGAGGTCTCTCCCGTGACCATGATTGCTGTAAAGCATTCGAAACGTCGGGAACCATAAATCAATCAAAAGTTTCATTTTAATAATAAAGTTGTTTAAAGCATGTATTTTGTGTGCATTTTTTTTGTGATATCGGATTTTGTAATCTATACCTACTTACCTATAATGTATAGTGTATAGTACTTACAGTACCCACATAGAATGATCTCCTGTAAAGATTAATAATATACACTTTCAATGCTACCTACAATTCTATCTAATACATTTGCTTTTTATTCGTAGTAATAAGTAATAAATGCTCTGTGTATGAATTATTTATACTATTTGAAGTACTCACTATGCATTGCTTTGAAGAACAACAATAATATTTACGATTTCACGTCGATTAAAATAAACTAACATATTTATGTTATACTTATACTGCCGTTTTACTCTTAGACGATCAATCATTTGCTATTCGCTTTGGTGTTCTAAACTTACGGACATAGGTATAATTATTATTATTATTTAACTATTTTAACATATCAGGCTGGTAATGACTTCCATTTTAAAATATCTGGCTGATAATCCAACTATTTTAAAATATTTGGGTTCTATCTGGCTAGTATTCTGTTTTTATACTCAGAATATCTAGATATAATCATATAACTATATAAATAAAAATGAAAACTCGAGAATGGCTTGACTAATTCGGTTAATTTTTCTTTGTATGTGCCTTAAGGCACACGCAAGGTTTTAATAATAAAAAAATAATTAAAATTTATAGTTTGTAAAAAACTTACACTAAAGGGGGTATATATTTAAAAATCTCGTGTCATAACGTTTGTTATCGAACTTCTTCGAAACGGCTTGACTGATTTTCATGTTTTTTTGGGTTCATTTGGTAAGTCTGAAAATAGGTCTTAGGCTATTTTTTATTCCGCTAGTTGATGGTGGCCCTCTCCAGGGCTTTTGTTTTTATTTTTAGACCAAATTTTTATTTCTTTGATTTGGCATCAAAAAAAACTTATAACCCTAAATTTTCAATTGTGAGCAGAACGTGGGAGGAGTCGCAGGAATCGCTAGTATACTCCATATAAATAGGTAATGATTGAACCTTTAATTATAGCTATGTTTTCAATAATAATTATTATGTTCGAACTTTGACCAGTCCATTTGGCTATAGTTAATATTGAGTGTAAGTATTTATTTAAAGATAATAATTTCTGTCTTAATGTTTGTTTCTTTAAAAGATAATAAGATAAAAGAAGTTACACAGAACAATATGTATTTCTTACAACAGAATAAAGCCATTTACTTTTTCACTAATATCCACAAATATCTAAAGTAACAAACTTTATTGAGTGAAGCATCATAAATCAAACAAATCACATAAACAAACTTTCGTATTGATATTTATTTTTAGCTGGGCAACAGTGCTTCAAGTATGATTTTTTGCAGGCAAGTCTATATGACTGATTTTGTAATAAAATAATCTAAAATTTGATATAACTTTCGATAAGTTAACAGAACGATGGAGTCACCTATATTGACTTACCTGTTCACATCGGCTTTGGTAGCTATACACAAAAATGAGTAGGCTAGCCTACTGAGGCATATTCTGTGTGTTAATAACTAACAGTGAAATAAAATTCATTTGGTTATTAAAAGAATGAAAGTGATGAAAAACAAAAATCGATTAAAGTTAATTTAATTAAAAATAGCCATGAGCACTTTCAGTAAGGCAAGTAATTATAGGCATATTTGTTTATAAATTATATATTTTAATAAAAAATATGTCTCATCTGGTTATCAGGTCGGTGAAGGTCGATCTTCCACCGGCTCTTAGACCATTAGTGAAGACAAAGTCAATTTTTGTATATATGAAATTCATGAGTGTATTTTAAACTAGACTCTATCTATAATGCGTGTTTAATGAAATATGTTCAGAAGTTGAAAACCGTTACTTTCACGGTAAAGGAGTATAAGAATAAAAGAGAAAAAATATTTTTAATAAAATAACTAAATATCTTAGAACTCTAGGTAAAAATAACCGAAAAAAGAGAGGGCATTATGACATTTTCCTAGCAAATTTTGCTTCTTTTTATTATATAGCGATTAGATTATAACGTCTCTATTTTTTATTTAAATTTTGGAATACATCCAAATTCCTGAGGAAATACCTTCGTCTCAACGTAACAAAATAACATTTTAGAAAACAGTTTAGTTACGTTTAATTTAGAAAAACTTTCTTTGAAAAAAAAAAACATCTATACGTACATATATGCATTTATATCATTGTATATATTATATACATACATAAGCAAATGCTTAGGTATTTATGTATTAATTTTTAGTATAATGAACTAAATTTAGACAGCACTTTAGATATCGACTCGCTCGTAAAAGTCGTATTACTTTTCTTAATTAATCGGCTATAAATTTTGCAAGCGTTAAATGCAAATATTTTTTTAAGCTCGACTGGTAATTTTATATATATTATTTTAAACGTGGAATGTGCTTTGCTATAAACAATCATATTTGATCCCTGCGATCTATTTACATAGTATAAAAATAAAAATCAATAGCTGTTCGTTAGTCTCGATAAATTTCAAAAAAAATTTGAATAATTATTTTCTTTTATATTGGGGGTGCGTCAGGGGAGGTTTAAGTATAAAAAATATTTGGGAAAAACCAAAAGAAAAACAAAATATTTTTTGTATCAGAATCATTAATCATTAAAACGATCTAAGAACTTAGGTAGCTCTAATGAGAATTACTATAATTTATTTATTTCCTATCATTTAGAATATTGATAGTTAAATCTATTTTAAAAATCGTATTATATTATTTTTGAAGTAAGTTTATTGTAATTGAAGATTATATCAGAGCCTTGTCAATAGGGGTTTATAGTCCAGAGCACGCTTCTAGCCAGTGCTATCTGGATTTTAATGCTCCTAATTATGTTACTGTATATCTTTAACCTTCTAGACGCTAGAAAAAACTAGCGGGAACAAGATGTTTGTTGTATATAAAATAATTCAATATAATTAGAAATATTCACCTCTTTTTTAAACACGGTATTCTCCTCAATACGAGGAATCCGGCCATAGTCTATCACGCTGGCCAAGTGATGGGTAGCGAATTTCACATGGCTTTTGAACACTTATTAGATTCAATAAGAACGCAAGTTTCCTCACGATGTTTTCTTTCGTCGTAATAATAATCCTGTTAGAATTGATTCGACAATATCAGAGTTGTAAGACACGGGAATTAAAGTCGCATTCGGCTTTCCAAGCGAGAATAAATAAAAAAAATATATTTAAAAAAAAAGTAAATAAAACTAAATAGTTCCTCCTAAAACTAAGTACATAACTACTCGTAATAACATAATCTGATATTCAATATGTCTCTTAATATTATCGATTTACCTTCGATTTACCTTGACATTTCCCAGGTACGTACCTGTCATATGTTATTATAGCATATAGTATATAGCATATAGTATATCACATATAGTATATATGTGAACAAACTTTCGTCATAGCAGAATAATTTTGTTACTTACATCTCTGAACTGTGCAATACCCGCCTCTCCCAACTCGTACATAGACACGTACGCCGCTTCCGGTTGCACGAACAATTGGCATAGCACCATTTCTTCGCTTCTAAACATTGTGCTGGCTTGGTCCGGATCTGAATGGACGAAAACAAATATTTAACATTTTTCATCTTTTTGCACCTTTCTTTAGAGCTTAGAGCTTAGAGCTTGTTCTTTAAGGTATAAATTACTTTCCTTTGAATTAGCTTTGCTTAGCTCTGTAAGACATTGTTCTACTTAGGTAACCAACAGTGCAATAATATTAAGAAGTCGAAAATTCTATAAAAATCATGATAATATCATATTTAAAATATTGTCAGCGTCTATGAAAACTAGTTAGTATAACATGGACATTCATTTATGAGTCGAACCTATAACCCCATAGAATAGCAATTATATAAGTGTCATGACGATACCCTAGAGCTGTACGGTTTTGTTTTAATCAAGACTGATTTACGGAGTGCATATTTTTGACTTTATAATGATTTTTACTTAAAATAATTAAATTTTAATTAAAAAGGTTTTTATTATATTTAAAATTTTTATTTTAATATTTAAAAACTGCTTTTTGTCTTAATAAAAATTTGACATTTTTATGCCGCGAATGTAGATATTCAAGGTCATTGGTGCCTAATATTTTTTTTAATATTCATATTATTCACAAAACATTTGCTTAAATGTCATTAGGCAATTTAAAAAAACAAGTTTTGTTTGTTTGTAAGAATTTTTTTTATAATATAGGATCCTAATACTTAGAAAGTATATCAAGTTGCCGGTAAATGCTTATTTTTCCGGATAAAAAAGTAGCCAAAATGAGTTTTTTCCATAAAGAAACAAAAATAATTATATAAGTATAATTTTATAAAGATGCTTAATATTTTCACATATTTTGCTATAATTAATACATTGGTAAATGTAAGAATACATAATGTGAAGAGTTATTGGGCAACAACGATTGCTTGGCCTAATTGGCACGACTTCGTTCGTCAAGGACATATTAAAATATTTTTTTCAGATAAATAAATATTAATTATTATTCCTCAAACGTAAACAAACATCATATATTTATAACTATAAAGAATAATATTCCAAATTCTTGGAACTGATTATATTATTGAAACTTTTCTTCTTTCACTAATATAACTCTACGCTATCACGGAGTTTTCAGTCCTTTTTAACGTCTCACTGCTCGGCACGGGCGTCCCTCAGTATAAGCCACCGCGCTGGCCTAGTGCGTGTTGGCGGACTTTACATGTCTTTCGAAAACTTGCTACGTTTTCTCAGACATGCAGTTTTCCTCACGATGTTTTTCTTCACCGTAAGACAATTGGTAATCATGGCAGAATTGATTCACACATGAAAATACCAGAGGTTCGAACCTCTGGTATTTTCATGTGTGAATCAATTGGACCCGGATTTGAACCCGCATCACTCAGTTATCCAAGCGAGCGCGTTACCTCTGGGCTACCACTGCCTTTATTTACCACGGATTACTATAGACTATTTTTATCGTCGTACCACACAGGCACACCTGCCAACACAACTGATATCTTAGAAGTTTATAGTTAATTTCCATTATAAAAGTGCTCTACAATCAAAATAACAAATCAGTATAGAGGTAGCGACGCGTTGCTCAGCTGACTGACTGCCAACTTTCGCAATAAATAAAACGTTGCTCGAAGCTCGGCGTTATAAATGGTACAAACTATCGCATCTTTCAAAACAATAACAATACTGTGATATGTATTAGATTGTAGAGCCATCCTCAATATTCAAAGTCAGCCTCGCTCCATTTGCGTTAGTCCTAACCCTTTAACAATTAATACAGATTTCTGAAAAATTAGATACTTTCCCACAGTGAAAAGAATCCTATATGTTGATGACAAGCTATCATTGTTTTGTTGTAATGCGGTCTCAGAAAGGCAGCTAAAAATGCTCAAAACTTGAAAAAGAGATATCAAAATGTAAGCATTTGTACATATTATTATTCTATTACTAGCCTTTCCTGCGGCTTCGCACACGTTCTAAAGACTGGATACCTCCCGTTTTTGCAACATTTTTCAATGACGCTCCGCTCCTATTGGTCGTAGCGTAATGTAATATAGCGTATATCGTCGATAAACGTACTATCCAACCCAAAAAGAAATTTTCAATTCGGACCGGTCCTTCCTGAGATTAGCGCGTTAAACCAACCAAACAAACAAACTCTTCAGCTTTATAATATCAGTATAGATATACTCGTTTGACGGACCTATGAAATTTATAGACCCCTACTGGCTGTCCTTGGTCGCGCATTCGGTTCCTGTCAGAGGCATACATTTGTATGCAAAGAGAATGTAAAACCTACGGAAATTTGTATGAATAGCACGAATGCTTATGCTCGAGTTATGGGTGTTTTTATTTATTATATGTATGAAAATAAAACTATACATAAATGTTTGGTGTATCGACTACCTGTTATCTGTAACACAAGTCGTAGCTTACCATGGAACTAGATGGAGCTGTATGTGAATGTGTGGTATAGGTAATGAAATATTTTTTATGAGCTCTACTATGACTTTTTTTACTCTATAGCTAAAAATAGTCATGAGCTTAAAGTGGAAGACAATTTTATATCCAACTCGTTTTTTTGGGACATTATTACACACAGCCCCATCTTGTTCCGAGTTTAACAAATTAATGCCCCCAGGGGGACTCGAACCCACGACCAAGAAAGTAGGGTCACTACAAACTACGCCAAGCGTGTCGTCAAAGTCGATTTGTGACACTACTCTGTTGTAAAAAGTGATTAGTCGCCTTTTTACAACCGACTAGTCGGCTAGTCAGCCTAAGTCATAGTCGGCATATCTCTAATATAAATTTGGATTGAAACTGTGCTAAAAACAGTAGTATATTTTATAATAACTTTGCTAACACTGTTCGAGTGAATAACAATTACATATAATATGTTTTGGCTCAAAGACGTGTCTACATGCTTGTCATTCTTAGCATTCCAGTAGCATCTGTTTTAGTTCTAGTATTTTAAGACATTTTCTATTAAATGCTTGTTCATGACGTGTATTATTATTATCACTACATAGTATAAAGCAAAGTGGCTTTCTCTGTCCCTATATCCCTATGTATGCTTAAATTTTTAAAGTTTCGGTTTTTTTTAATAGATAGGGTGATTCAAGAGGAAGGTTTATATGTATAACTAGCGGAACCCGCGGCTTTGCCTGTGCTAAATCTAGGGAATAGCCCGAGCGAAGCGAGGGCCAGTCGCTAGTATTTGTATAAACTAGAATTACCGTCACTTTGCTCTGGTTCGTCCCTAAGTACGTACAAATTTTTTTAGAGATGAGATATTTTCCGCGATAAAAAGTATCCTGTAATTATATATTGATCCTGATAATCAGCTATCATCATATTAAATTTCATTAAAATCTATTCAGTGGTTTTCTTGTGATGCGATCACGAAAAGACAAAACATTCTAAAACGTATACATTTAGCCTCTGGACTTCGAAAATTACTACTTACTTAATAAAGATTAGAAAAAATAAATATTTACAGCTTTGAGTACCTTACAAATTTATTATATGTAACTTATATAGTTACATATAATAACATATAACTTATATAGTTAGATATAAGCTTTATCATTCCTTACATAGCTCTTTAAAAGTATTAATTCTAACAAGATCGGTTCATTATATTAATATGAGGTGTAGTCATTTTAAGTGAAGTCAGAAATCAGATTAGTAGTAGGCAAAAAGGAACAAGTACCACTCAATTGGGTGGTATGTCACGCGATATCTTCACCAATTATTGTGAATCAATTTTCACAATTGAATACTCATAGTCCTTTAGACAGTGGTAGCTCAGTGGTAGTGAATTTGAGAAATCAAGTGAAGCGGGTTCAATCCTGGGTCTCAAACACACACATGCTATTTTTCCAACATTATTAATTTTTCTTAAGGAATAATTATTTGTCATAGGAAAAAATTGTGAGGAAACCTCCATACTTATGTGTAATTGGCAAGTTTTCGAAAGACATACCTAAGAGTAGGTACTTAGACAACGTAGTAAGCTACGACGTGAACCCCCTCGTATTGTAGTGGGCGTAGGGCTCCCACCCCATGCCCTGTAGTCGAACGTTAAAAAAGGGCAAAATGCATTGATATTAATCTGTAAATCTTAGAATTTCAATACAATAGACGTATTATGTAGGTATTTTGGATTTGGTTATGTATTATTTTCAATCATTTGTTCATTCAGAATAATCACTGGAACTTCTGAACTTATTTTATTATGAAAAAAGAACAAATTAGGACAAACACACAATATTAGTTCCGCTGAGTTTCTTTCGCCAGTTCTTCTCAGGTCCGAGGTTTCTTCTTTCCGGACTGGTAGTAGATTCATGACTATAGCTAGTATTTAATATTTTGATGAAAAATAATATTTTTGAATAAATAAATTAATTCAAAATCAAATCAATTATAATTTATTCAAATAAGCTTTCACAAGAACTTTTGATTCGTCAATTGTACATTTTTAAGATTTAAACTATACGTAATAGTTTGTACGTTCAAGAGGACCTACCACCGGCTCAGAAGACATTGCTGCTGAGAAGAGTTAGCGAGAAATTCAAGACTTTAAATATTTGACGATACGTTTGGCAAATATTGTAGAAATATTGTACTTGCCAAGTCAGCGTTAGCGGGTCCTTCATTCCATTCATTTGTGTGATAAGCACCAATATTACTTCTACAGTCATGGGTGTTTATATTCATAATATGTATGTATTTGAAGTCAAACATGTATATCAACTACCTGGGATCCATAACATACGGCTCGAAGGCCATCGCTTTCCATGGAATCAAATAGTGTTGTATGTTTTTGTCCCAACTTATTTATTTATTTAAAATTACTATAAAATAGTTTTCTTTAATTGTATAGTAATTACAGTAATTTGGACTACTTTTTATAATCTTGAAACGCCTATTGATACCGGATGTAGTGTCGAATTTTCAATAATACCGGATGTATTGTCGACAACTTTTCAATATATCTTCAGTAATGATATTTAATATGAGAGTCAAATTGTTTACATACATTTATAAGTATTTGGTTTCCGACCTCTTGACCGAATAGTTAAGATAACCTCTACTTGGCATTTATCAAATAATAAATATTACAATTTACCCAATAACAAAATATATATTTTGTCTAATAAAAAATATAAGTAAGTGATAATAATTTTAAATGCAATTACTCTTATATATTAATCAGTAAATATCTACTAACTTTGTATAACCTAATAGCTATCTCAAGCAGTAGCTTACTTTCAAAGAAAAAACCATTGTTTCTAAGCTATTATATTATTATTATTATTACATACATTTGTTCTCCAGTCATGGGTGTTAATATTTATATTATGTATGTATTTAAAATTTATATATGTAGTATATCAACTATCTGGTATCCGTAATACAAGCCTCGTAGCTTACCATGGAATTAGATGGCGCTGTTGTAAAAAATGTCCCAACATATAATAGTCTTTATGAAATATTTTTTTTTCTCTAATAAATGCGAAATAAATAATAATGGCATGGTTTGTTTAAATTAACGCCAATAAATCATTATTGAATATGGTTGAAACAAAATATTTGCAAATAATCTGCGCAACAACAGCAATTAATCAACCTTTCAACGGTATTTGACTGGTGTCATGGCCATGACCGAATCCCATGAATAGCATTTGACGGGCACTATACCGTTTGCTTACCGTGTTTCCACATTTAATTCTAAGAATTATTTATTATTACTTCCTCCATGGAAAGCTTTTCACAACATTTTATTTTTTTGACATCCGCATTTATATAAGCCGAGAGCTTTCAAAGGGAATTCAAATTAGATTTTTTTTACATATAGATTTTGGCCGAATATTATGATTTATACAACTATTATCTGTTGGTATAGATATAGTTCGTGAATCTAGAATGATTCAAACACGTTCTTAATCGCACGTACTATTTGGCGGTTTTTCATATGCCTTTAAGCAAGCATGTTTAGTAGTAATAGATGCTAGCATCCCGCCGTGACTTCGGTTGCTTTTGTAGAGTTCACTTGTACCATACATAACCATTTTTTATCTACAGATGGTATGCGTAATTGCATTTCCAAAAATTTAAATAAATAATGTCATAAGATGGCAGAATTATGAAAAAAGTTGTAAGTATTTTAATGAAAATATGATTTTAGTCGTTATCTTATGTAGGGTCGTATCGATGTGATGTTTTTCCATAGAGAGGGTTTGTGAGTTGAGAACTAATACACATACATACACGTGCTAATAAGCTTATGGCAAAAACTATGTAAGACGGCTAAGGGTAACTAAAGCTAGGGTAAAAAGCTTGTTTAAAAAAAATATGTCACTATTAAATTAATTTCAACTTTTTCATTTACGTCATCATACCCACGGGAGTTATTTAGGTTAATGATATGTTGAACTTTGAACCTATTATATCTTGTTACCGCGTTATGTACTTGTATAGTTTCACTTTTTTTAAGCAAAATAAAATTAAAATGCAATCAAACCATTTTTTTATTCGGTGACAAGTTCAATGAGTACGAATTTATTCTTATTTTAGATTACTTAAATTATATTTGGAAAATTAAAATCCTCAGATTCCACAAGAACATATTTTTGTCGCTATGCTTTTGTATGTCATACACTAATATTATTACCAACGTCTTACCCACGCTTCGCTTGAGTACGCCTCGGTACGTTATGTATGTTTCAAGGTGCTTCTAAACGGCAATATTTTTCTGCAATATGTGGCTGCAATACAGTGACCGGCAACATTGCAGGCAATACTAGCAAGACTATGCAATATTGTAGTACTGTCCCGGCCATATCGCCAAACATGTTTAGTATGGCCGCGTATGACCGATATTGCCGGTCGCTGAGCGATCGATTTTCTGCAATATTGCCCGGCCAGTCCTATTGTTGTTTCGGTCGCTCTCTATTGTTATGGCACAGTGTGTCCTTTTCTACGCGACTGAAGTTTAATAAATAGTAAATTTAAGTTTAGTAAATTGCAGACATATTGCAACACATTGCCCAACCACATATTGCTTGGCTTTGGTCATTGTGATGGCCCTGCAATTAGTTGCCAACATTGCAGGCAATACATAATAGCGTCTATATTCTGGCACTTTTTTGTAAAACTTTTAAAGAACTATAATGTACTAGTACATTGTTTTGATGTGTCTCTAACGGCAGCGAGCGTTAGTAATGTAAATCTTAGGTCGAGTCACCAGGGATTGATTTTTCTCGTGTTAATAAAATAATTCCTATTCTAAAAGGTATTCTAAATGTTGACCCGAGTGATAAGTTATCACCACACAAAGTATAGTTTCAATTCCCCTTATTGCGTGAAATGCACATGATATATAGACAACTAGTTAATGAAGTCTAGTTAAGTGCCACTAATGTACGAGTGCTTAAAGCAATTAGTACATTAAAAATTAAATGATTGGGAATCAAAAGATACATAATATATTCATGTACTTTGTATGTATGAGATCAGGTGTCCATTTCTATAGAAAATCACACTTATAATGGTCTTAAGTTTAAATGAAAAAAGGTCGAGGTTGCATAAACTTCATTAGTTAAAATTGTTTTCCCACGCACAATTTCAGGGAACGTTTTCCGCCGACATTGTGGTTCTGTTTGTCCATTAAGATATGGATGTAGATTACAACTTACAAGGGATATATCTAAAGATATATAATTAGCTGTGCTTCATTAAAATCAGATTTTTGCTTCGACAAGTAAATATGGTACGTTTGATTAAGTGGTTTTTATAGCAGTTATATTTTATAGTGGTTTTTATAGCAGCAGAATACTTGAGGAAAACACTAACTATGTAATATCGTCTGTCTGCGTCTGTTTGTCTTGTTTGTTCGTGACAAACTCAAAAACTACTACACCGATTTTCAAACTGTTTTCATCAATGGATAAAGTGGCTCTCGAGGAAGGTTATGGTATATAATCTGTCAAGTTTTTGTATACATTTACTAGCTTCTCTCACGCTAAATCTAGGGACGTACCCGAGTGAAGCGAGGGTAAGTCGTGAGAAAGCTAAAGCGTTTTTTTTTGGTTGAACGTGTTAATCTTAGGAACTACTGGTTTGAATTTCTAAATTCTTTTAGAGCAGCTTATTTATTTCTTATTTTACAGCGATTAAGGCAGTATGACAACACAAGGTATAACAGTAGGCAATCTAAGAACTTGGTTTCCGGTTTTAAAAACGCGGGTGGAGCTGTAGGAAATCATAGTATTAAGATAAAATGCCATTGCAAATACAAACATCGGTTGACGGAAAAAGTCTCTTTTAGACATAAGTCCACGTCCTGTATTTGAAATATATATGGATCGTAAACACCTCCAAGTACAAGCTTTTAAGGTAAAGTGCATTGTTGTGATGTAAATTTAAACATAAAATATATTTTTAAAAGACTTTTACGAATACATAAATATGTAATTTTGTATTAAATGTCACTATTATAAGTTTATGACAATGACACAGTTTGGAATTCATTTCTGATGAGATAAGATGTGAAACACACAATCCCTTGTCTCGAAAGTAGACATGAATGTGAGAAATTGCCTTTGAATATACAGTAAAAGTCGATTTAAGTCTAACTGTTAACATTCTTTTGTAACATTTTAGTGTACATACATATATGTTAACATTTTATTGTATTGTATTATAAATATATTTTTTATTCTTTTTTATATCCCGGTCAAAGGAGTGTCTAAATGAATGTATAAATAAAATGATTACTCTTGATACCGCTAATCATTGAATCCAAACCATTCTGGCAACCCTATACGATTCCCAGGCAGACTTGCAATGAGACGGACCTAGCCATTTTTATACCTGGACGCTGTCCAAATACTACGGGTTATCAACTTGTCCGTGTCACATTCCTACTATTATCGATTTTATTGATATTATAAAGTTTTGTAAATTCGTTATCTGTATTTATTAATGGAATTGAAATATTTCTCTTAGGTAGTCATATTAAATGCGCAAAATTATTCAATTTAATTCAATTTTCTTGTTCATGCCTTCAGTATTAGTTGAGCACTGATAGCAAGCGAAACGCATTACTTTGGTGTTTTGAATGATACTAAATCAAAGTAAGGAATATATAAACGGAGTCCGCCAAAATAAATGTCAGTGTCATAAGTCCAGTTAACATAAATAAAACATAAAGTCATAAATATGGTGTCTTAAGAATTAACTTATTTGGACTGATTTTTCTTTGCTTTTATTGATTAACCCATGTTTATATCTTGCTTAAAACGAAACGGAAAAGGTATTAAACTTCACCCTAATAGAATATAACTTAAATTTGGGAAATCAATTGTAATTTAAAAATAAGTCTGATTAAAACTAAGCTAATATTGCTCTTTGAAGTGTCACGTTTTCGAGATAGAGGTACAAATTACTCATATCATATACGAGTATGAGAACTATGGAAACTATTTTTTGAATACGACTACCGCATATTAACACGTAATGACTTCATTTTTATTGTTATCATTGTTTTTATATGACGAATTCGATACTCGTACGTCCTTCAAATGTCTCAAAACGTGATACTTTAGGGTACTCTATTACTATTATTTTTTTTACTTATTTATGTGACTTCAATTAATGTGTAGAAAGAATTTCAAAGTGAATCACCAGTTTTGAAAAAAAAAATGGCAGGATGACACTGACGCATAGATTTGTTCTTTTTTTTAAATTAATATTCGATGTTGTGTTTATGTGTTTTTTACATTTTTAATTTGTAAAGCTTGTGGCGTTATTTATAAAATAAAAATTAAACTGTAATTTCTATGGCATGTTCCATTATAGTTTACAGGAAATAAAATGAGTCCAACGAAAAATAATTACCTATAACACAGAGTAATTAAAAACAATTTCTTCAAACCTACAATATACATATGTATGTATACAGAAAGACAAACTATGTATACAAACATAGATGAAACAGTATATAACTATACTGTTATATACTATATAACTTGGCTCTATTACCGTTTTCCTGTATATGATTTCCTGAGTTGTATTTCAGACCCTTTGTATTCAATGAAAGTTAAAATATTAATCACATTTGACCATTTGTGTTTGAGCTCAATCTGTGCTAATATTATAAAAGTGAAGAGTTTGTTTGTTTGTTTGGTTGAACGCGCTAATCTCAGAAATATTGGTCCGAATTGAAAAATTCTTCTTGTGTTGGATAGTTTATTTATCGACGAAGGCTATAGGCTATATTACCGCTACAACCAATAGGGGGGGGGGGGGGGGTGAGTATCAATGAAAAACGTTGCAAAAACGGGAGAAACCATATACAAAGGTTGAAAACACATACAAACGCACATACGTACATACATACATATATACATACGATACCTAAGTAAAAAAAGTCAAATATGAGCCGGATGTGCGAGATGGAGAGTTCTGTCCATTGTATTAATTAACTACAAGTATGTATGAATCAAATTATAACCGAGTAGATTTCAAGGCTATAGTTATCATAAAAGGCCAAAAAAACACGTTTTTTATCCAATGTCTAGGATTATGGGTGCCTTAAAGAAAAATATGATTCGGACATTTCTAAGGCTTCTTATTCAATACTATGTATGAACTAGCGCGAGCGAAGCCGCGGGTTCCGCTAGTAATAAATATAGCCTATGTTACTCAGTGAATGTAGGTGTCTAATGGCAAAACAATTTTTGAATAGTAGTTTTTGAGTTAATTCTTTACATACAAAAATACACATCTTTTCTCTTTATATTAATAAATATTAGTTTAATTAAGGAATTTTCACTCAACGATGTAAAGCTCTTCATACATGATATTCTACACTACTTTAATTTTAATTAAGTTTATCATATAATCATTGCATCAAACAAAAAATAACCTAAATAGGAATTGAACCTGTGACCTTTTGATTCTAAAGACGATCACTACAATATATATTTTTTTATTTGTATTGTCATTTTATATTTTAATTCGTTCATAGATTCGAATGAAGATGAGTTAATCGTTCCTGGCTTTACTATGTCACCGACTCTATTTTAGTAAACTATTTTTATACGTATGTTTGGCCGCTATTTCGATTGTTAATAGCAATTCGCCGTCTTCTGTTATCATGTCTTGTATCGTTTAAACTGAACGTATTAAATTTAACTGGACCCTTCCTATGATAAGTTATCAATCCCTTGTTTGGTTCTTTTGTTTTTGTTTTGATAACAAAGTTAGAGATGTTTATTATTGTTTAGAAATAGCTGTAAAATGTTTGAAATATTAAACGTCGTTTAAAATTTATTAATTTTTGATAAAGTATTTTATTGTTGTATGTAATTTTAAATAAATGTTAGCTTATCATTTTTATTACCAAGCATGACTGATATACAATTTAGATAGTAAATTCCGCATTCGTTTTGTACTAGGATATATATTTAATACAAAAAAATCACCTTGCACAGTTGTTTTTTCCCTTTCTTCACATTAATTATTAAAAACTGTATAAGATCGATGTCGCTAAATTTTTCATGTGAGCGGATGTTATCATACCTTAAAAAATATTAAAAGAATAGATTCTTTAACGAATTTTATAAAAAATAAAATATATTTAACTTACCCTTTTAAATTAAGAATGCCTTTTTGTTTTATACACAAAATCACTTTGAAAATTTTTCGATAGCACGCATAACAATGAACACTACTCACTAGCGATCTACACGCTTGTTCCGTGACGACTGGCCGCTATGACGATATTGCCAGCTGGCAAAGATACTCCCTAAAGCTTTGCTACATTTCCTATTTTGCCTAAATTATATTATGTTATTATTTAACATATTTGTATCATTTTCGTAAATTCATCAATTTTTAACAAGCTTGAAGATAAAAAAAGAGTGATAGAGAAAAAAATAGAGATGAGAGAAGTGAGAGTTAAAAGAATGATACTTATATACAATTAATAACGTTTTGGTAATTGTTTGGAAAATCGAGTTAATGTAAAATTTTCTGAATATAAAAATCCTGGTCAGAGATTCCACAAATACTTTTTGAATTTAGCCACTACTAATAATTTTGTTTTTTTAATAAAATTATTACTGGACAGTTTGAAGTAAAAGAATTTTTGCTTAAAACTGTCCAGTACAAATTTTGAAAAATAATATATTTTTTTAGAATTAAACGTGTATATGATTAACATAGTAGGTCAACCCTGTCTACTCCGGAAGGAAACGTAAATTGAACGTACTTAAGTCTATAATGATATCTTAAACTTTATTATGACCCTAAAATAACGTAAATAGTCAATTATTAGCAAGTATTTTTTGATAATTGTATTGAAAAATCTTCTCCTAATATAATATTCTGTATATTTTCTTTGGTGTATGTTATTTATAATACTGAGAATGTCATAATATAACGTACGAGCTAAACACGTAAGCGAACAGTACCTCATAATTTTTAATTTGTATCGAGTTAATCCTAGCGTAGGTACTTAGTTACTGCCAGTTTCTATAACCTATCTACCGATAGACCGGTAGATACTTTCATACGATTTTGACAGGTTGTAACTTTTAATGTGTCAAAATAGTATGAAAGTAACTACCGGTCTATCGGTAGATAGGTTATAGAAACTGGCAGTTAGTCACTATAGGTACTTACTTAGTCATACAATGAGACGCAATTATGTATTGTTTGTTGGTTTTTATTATATGGGCGCAGCATATTTAATGTAATCGACTTGTTACTTTTTTATTATATTTACATAGATCGGTTTTTAGTAAGTTATAGTAATCATCTTGATTTATCAGGATTAAGTACTTTACTTTTTTAGTTTTTTCATCTCATCTTAAATATAAAGACGCTCCTAATGATAGTTGATAGGGTATTTCCTGCAGCACGCAGATATACAATCATAACTTCATTTTCAGTGTTATAGATTACGAAAAAAAGGCAAAAATCAACAATTCCTTTGTTGATTTTTAATAATAATAGTAGCTGTAATTCGGCTTGGATACATAAATATAAGTTACGCCAAAAAATTTTATTATCGTCTAGAGGAGTACACGTAAAGTGGGAATGTGATGACTCGTCTACCCCCTAACGTGGGGTATTATAGAAATAATTTTCGATTAAGGTATTGTTGAAAAAAGCTTTACAGTGCTAATTTTTGTTAAATTCAAATAATCTCTCTCCCCTATTGGCAGTTAGGAAGACGTTTTTTAATTTATGAAAAAAAATCATGTAATTTGAAGTTAAAAGCTAAAGTAATAGACGACGAATTTATAAAATCTACTTGTTACTTCGTATGGAAATTTCAAAAAGCCTCTTTTTAGTCGTAGTGGTGATGGGCAACTATTGAACTCTACATTGCGCGTGGCTCACACACTTGGTTATTTTTTATATATTAGCCATTGACAAGCTTTAATGCCAACAATAAAAAATTAGTTAACTTACTTAAATAGGTAAATTCTATTCATATGCGTTTTATCCGATTATAGTGTATTATATAATAATATATTGGGACATTTACACACA
The DNA here is from genome assembly GCA_905231865.2 of Boloria selene. Taxonomy (NCBI): domain Eukaryota; kingdom Metazoa; phylum Arthropoda; class Insecta; order Lepidoptera; family Nymphalidae; genus Boloria; species Boloria selene. Next base: position 12,298,889 of record HG993140.1, on the reverse strand, counting down.
GCACTCTCTAGTTCCACGATAAGGTACGAGCCTTGTGTTATGGATACTAGATGGTTGATATACTACACACACACACATATATATATATATATATATATATATATATATATATATATATATATATATATATATATATATATATATATATATATATATATATATATATATATATATATATATATATATATATATATATATATATATATAATAAGTTTAAATACATACATATTTAGTAACAACATATTATCTTATTTTTTACTTTGGCTCTAAAAATTAAATGTATTCTGGAATCTACAACTTATGTAGGCCGATAGATGACAGTAAAAAATTGCGCTAGAATAAAAAATTATGTAAAATAAATTGAACCAGGTATTTGTTTATTTAACTTGTTGAAATATTCGTTACACTGCGATACATCTGTTTTTTCCTCATACTTATGCTAATGTAAATAATGAAATTAATTTTATCCATTCATATATTAAAGTCGTAAACAGATTTAAATCTATTTATTGCATATATTTTAGTAGTAACGTGCAAATAAAATCATTGTAATTCAGTATTGTGGGAGTTAAAAGTATAAATTAACAAGCGACTCTCCATCGCTTTGCTATTTTAAAAATGAATAAAATAATAGAAAAAAATGCGTAATTTAAAGTCTAATATGACTTTGAGTTACAGTTTTATTTCTTGAAGGTGTTAATTTAGTTTTATGATCTTGTGCTTTTGCGGTTTTCATAAGTATTCCTTAGGTACGGATTTGTAACTTGATACCTATCAACTCAGATATAGATAAATTATTAATAATAATAATTGCTTAATTACGTCGTTTTTTGAGTTATCTATTCACCTTTTTGACATCACACTGCTGGGTTGGTGCATCAATACAAGAAGACCAGGCTTTAGCCCACCATGCTTGCCTTTTGAGGAAGTGCAGGGTGCATGCGTTAGTGCGATGAGCACGAAAATTGGTACTCTAGTAAATATCCATCATCAGCCCTTTTAAACGTCCCAATGCTTGGTACGGGCCTCCCTCAATACGAGGGGGATCATGCCATAGTCTACCGCGCTACCCCAGTGCGTGTTGGCGGACTTCACATATCTTTCAAAAACTTGCTAGGTTTTTTCAGACATGCAGGTTTCTTCACGATATTTTCCTGCACCGTAAGACAAGTGGTAATCATGTTAGAAATGATTCGCACTTGAAAATATCAGAGGTCCGAGACCCGGATTTGAACCCACATCACTCGGTTATCCAAGCGAGCGCGTTACCGCTGGGCTACCACTGTCTACTTTAGTAAATATGTACATACTATATTTAAAATATATATGTATTTATAGTTACATATATGTAGTGTATCAACTATCTGGTATCCATAACGCAAGCTTCATAAGCAACCATGAAACTAGATCATGCTGTGTGTTACCTAATGTCCTATATATATTAAATATTTAATTTAATTATTATTCACAAGTGCTTGTAGGCATGACAAGCAGTAAAATTTTGTGTACACTAATCAACAAAAGCTCGCAAAGTGTGTTTGGGACACATAAATTACTTATTTATTGTGGCAGTTTTATTAATGTTAAAAAATAACATCATAAACTATCTTATTTGAACTATCAAAGTTTAAGTACCCCATATGTAACACACTTCCTGAATACACAAAGTACAAACATAAAGAAACATTATTTTCATATATAGACATGACGGCTTTTTATTGTTCTATGACCACCTTGGTGAATGGCGCATTGGTACTACTTGCTATGCTGTGGATCATTATTTCGGTTATCAATGTTTAGAACTGCCATTTGTTATAGTTTCCTCTTGGTAAGGCCAAGGTCAAGCTATGTGATATTAGCTATCTGTCCGGGAGATACCCTCTAGTCCTATTAATCTAGAATATTCGTGGGATGAGAGGTCGATAAAACTAGTGTGATATCAGGCGCAGTATTGGCTTTACGTACTCTGCCTCAACGCGGCAATTCAAGGCTTACGGATAGCTTTTTTGAGAGAGAGCAGAAAAACTTAATAACTTATTTTTGGTCCGACCAAGGGCTCGAACCTTATAAATCCAGCCGTATGTGCTAGTCACTATACCGTCCTCATGTGCCATCCATTATAGTGACTATAAGTGGGTAAGCAAGAAGAGAAGTATACGATTATTTACACTTATAATATGGAAAAGTACCTTTAGCGAGGAAAAAATAAGGTAAATAAAGTTGTAGTTAATACCTTGAATATGTATAGATATTCTTGCATATGATTGCTTTGCTTTATAAATATTTAATGTGTTTTGATTGTTAATTAGTGATTCACTTAGATTTTCCATAAATATATGAATACTGAGAAAATTGAAAACATGAAATGATACCTATATAAAAAAAATATAAGATATTGTTTGCACCAAAATTACAAAATGGGGTATTCTTTGGTGATCAGATAGGCGTTGGTTAGTTTATGTAAAAAGGACCATACCTAATGATGACCGGGATGTACCATTCGCGTGAAACCAAGTAATAATAGCTTATAAAACCTGTATATAATTAAAAAAAATGGTTCATACGTACACTGTACAGTACTTTTTTATTTAGAAAAGTTATTAAAAAAAGATTTTATTTCTTCATTGACTCTACCTCTATCTTTCTTCATTGTCTCTATCGAGAATTAAGCAAATATTACAAGTTAGTCTTTTATTTAAGAGTTAGTTATTTGCAGATAATAAAGAAATGTTAAAATATATTTTAGTTTCACATTATTAAGTCAAAATTTTTATTAGTAAATTAGTTTGAAAGTAGCGTGTTGAATGAAAGAGTCATCGGTCACGACCTTTCGACCCCCCCTCAGTGCCGCACTAAGTGAACTCGTATTAATGTCATATATTTTTTTATTTTAAAAATCTCGTAGATACGAATTAATAAGCTTATTAATTATATATCAGGTATCTTTTGAAAGTTTGTGATTTCTATACAAATTAAATAGTTTTGGACTGTTTTTTTCCCTGATACACCCCTAAACTAACCAAAAAAGCGTCTACTAGTAAACAGCGATTTTGATTAGAAATATTCCAATCAAAATCCAGTTCACATACTCTACACATAAATAAACTACGTTTTAAGAAAAAGAATGCCAATTTTAAAATTACTAATGTTTTCATTTAAGAGTAACGTTTTCTATTAAAGAATTTGAGGGTAGGCACGTAAATAAAAAAAATATCTGTCAAAGACATATAATAATCGTAAATGTACATTTTATATTATACAACTGCAACAACGCAAACAAAGCAACAAATTGGATTACTCTTCTGTTTTAAAGTTGGTTAAAAAGCCACAAATATTCAAACCTCAAAGCTTAAACTTTCACGTTGATAATGATGCTAACAGAATTGCTTATTTTATTTTCTATTCCCTCTTCGTAACAATCTTTAAACCGTAATGAGAGTTACTGTACACGAACTATCTTTTAAACTATCCAGCCATGATTGACCTCATTTGTTCAACCGAATTCCCCTTTATAAGTTCACTCTTTCTATACAGTGCCAAGGTGTGGGTGTCATCTTACAATGGTCGTGTATACATGAGTTGGGTCGACTCGCTTGTACCAACATTATTTTAACCTTACATGTTACATATGAAAGTAAAAAATGTATTTATATCACGCAAATTGAATAAGGTTTATAATTTATTGTAGAGAATTTAAAGCATGGGGAAAATCGATCTGGCTCAAATATTAGATTTTCTGGAGTTCTTAAGAATTAGGGTTCCGTACATTATGAAAACAAAGAAAAATACCGATTTTGCTCTCTGTGTTTAGTGCTTTTGTATGATTTTTTTCAATGTATGAAAACGTTTGGTTGTACTTAATTTGTTTTAATTGCAGGGGCTATATTGTGAATTAGCATAAATTTAAACATAAATCTGATTTATTTATTGTTTGCTGTAAAGCAAAAAATAAAATAAATCCACGAAAAAATCCGAAAAGATTTTTTCAAAAAAGTTTTATTCAAAATTCTAATTCATATTTATAATTATTATTACTCTTTGACTGGCTTGTAAAGTTATAAAATAAAAGATTTCTTAATCCTGGTTCATCTCAACAGGCAATGCTTGCAATTCGGTCACTAAATGATTGTAGACGAGTTCCGACGTAGAGTTGTGTATAAGATGGATGTCTCTTAATGCCCTACATACTGATACATAGGGTTGCCAAATGCATAAAGTTTTTAGCTGAGTTAAAATACTCGTATTATTTTTCCAATCAAGAGATTTTTTTAAAATACAGTTTAACGACTTTTGTTTTTGTGGACTTTCGTTCAATTTTTAAGAAAATGAAGTAGTTTCGGCAGACTGTTGTCTCAAAGAACATCGTGTGCGCCTTACCCTTGCCTTCCCCGGCGTACCCCGCAAAACTGATAAAATTACATCAAATTATACACATAAAAATAAAAGTCATTTTTTGTCTTTCTTTCTATGGGTTCTGGCTAATCTCCAAAACAGCAGGACTAATTTTCTAATAAGTCTTCTGGAAGAGTCATCGCTTTAATATTAAAAAAGAAAAGGGTTCCGTGTGATATTGCGTATTTGATTGGAATAAAACGATTCTTCGGACGCACCCGAGCGAAGCAAGGGTAAATTGCTATATTATGGAAATTTGTTCGATTTTAATTTTTATATGTTTCTTTGCCCATAATCCCAGCCCTAAATCTTACATCACAGACGAGTAGGCGCAATAATGCGAATACAAAGGCGTCTCGACTTCTCGAGCTAATACGAAGCGCACTTAGCAAGCAGCTGTTATATTCTCATAAGATCTACTACGACATCCTATATCGAATAAATTAAAACCAAAAAAAATGGGGTTTATTCCTATAGATTTTATATCATTCATTATAAATGTATTTTTGATAAAATGGAACACTTAAAATTATTATGTACATAATTAAATAAATTAAAGTTTATAAAGTTATTTACGAGATCGAATGACTAAGAAATTAAACACTAGGTATGTCTGTTTGTTCTATATAACAGAAATATTGCAGTGAGAATTGTAATTAAATAATTAAATAAATATGTTGGGATATTATGACACATCTAGTTCCGTGGTAAGCTACGAGGGAAGCTTGTGTTACGGATACCAGATAGTTGATATACTAAATAAATAATTTACCAGATAATTACGTATTATAAATATAAACACCCATAACTGGAGTACAAACATCTTAGTTTAACAAATGAATGTTCCCAGCAGGAATCGAACCCGCGACCGCTGGCGCAAGAAAGAAGGTTCACTACAAACTGCGCCAAACGCGTCGTCAACTGTTGTTTTTTCCACGGAATAGATAAAAGATATCATCTTTTCTGTGGTTTTTTCTATACAAAGTATGCATTTACAGCATTGATTTGATTTTTTGTATTTGTATTTTTTTCTTAGTACCTAATAACGAGTTTTAGTGTTATCGACAACAGTTTAGTATAAAAAAACGGAAATATTTATTGTTTAATTTAGATATGTAAACTCTATTTATATATTATCTTACTCAAAGTTTCAAATATAATGTTATTTATTATTTGACTACTAGATTAACATAATATATTGAATTTTAGTGATATCCATACTTAATCTTATAAACGTAGATTTTCTGAGAATGGATAGATGAATGGAAGGATGTTTGGTACTTAATTAATCATTCAATGAAACCTAGCACTCAGATATATCATAGTCATAGGGGGGACTATCTTTCTCGAAAAGATTGTGGTTCTTGGGGATACATTTTTTTTCACTAGGGACGACCCCGTATCGAAGTGAGGTTGAGTTGCTAATCTGAAATAAATAGGCTTCCTATAAGGGACCGTACTCTACAATACATTAAAAAAAATGGTTTTCTCGCTTTTTATATTAAGAAAATTATAGGAATTAGAAATACTGGAATTTAATTAAATAATTATAACTTATATGTATTTAATAAATTATTAATATAATATAAATAGTTTCCTCTCACATTAGGTTTTTCAATTATACATTTAAATAATGTTCAATGATTTTTTTATTTTATGATGAACTAGCGCCATCTAGTTTAATTTGAGAGAAGTAAAATAATCATACTAGATGTATTTTAGACTCAAACCATAATAGTAGAGCTAACTTTACACTTAATAGATCTGTTACAAAATATATTGACAGATGGCGTTAGTAGTATAAAAAAGTATCAAAGGCGTACAATATTAATGCTGATTTTCCAAGGAAATCGCTGAAATTCATAGTGAAATAATATATTCGAAAATAAATATGTTTGAAAAGAAGACATGTAAGTTTATGTCGTATTCATTAAATACATTATTTTAAATAAATCGATTACGACATAAAAATATTACTTAAAGAGTAACAATTAAAAACTCTTATCATATAGGTTATAGACCGTTTTGTTTAACCTACATGCAATTAAATTTTACGTATTGATGTAACTATGTTAGTTATTTAGTGAAGCTAAATTGTTTATCGTCTTCGATTGTATGCTGCCTAATGTAAGAAAGAAAACGAAGAAAAATAGTTTCCATTTTCTGACGCTACAGAACGAGAATTCAATTAAAAACTCTAAACAAAATTTGAGCTGTACAAATGGCAAATATCTTGTTTATTGATATACTCGTAGATTAGTAAAAAATATTTTATCGTATAATTAAAGTGCATAACAATCTAAATTGTGTTGTAGAGATTAAGCACTTAGCAAACATTGAGCTACTTACTCTATAGGTTTCCACATAAAACCCCTATAAAACCCCGTGGCTCTAGTTATATCTAACTAAATAAGATTAATAAAAAATCGGAATAAAATTCTAAGCATTACCTAATGTTACCTAGTTAATTTTTTCGTAATAAGAAACTACTGGAAAAATTATGATGTTTATTAAATGATAGCTGGTTATTCGTGCAATGATACTTTTTAGTGCAGGAAAATATCACATTTCTCTAAATGTACACTAACCGTTAAAACAAGTTTAGGGATGACCCCGAGTGGGGCGAAGGAACGTCTCTAGTAGTAGCCATAAGAGAATGGTAGAAATGATGCTAAAGCATCAAAATAGTATCCCTATACATAATTAGTAGTTCAATCAGACATAGATTATGCCTTCTGGTATATGTGTGTATACATAGTAGGTATATACCTTGCATTTTAATATAACACGTGAAATTATTTTAACCATAACTCGCTCAAGGTTTAATAAATTAGAAATTATAGACTAATGGCGTTGATGAGATATTAATTACCTTTTAAAATAACTTGTTTAAATTTATCTACATTCGAATTTGGGTTAGTTTTATGTATTAGTACGATGATAGCGTTTTGAATCTATAAGTACATAGAGAAATTATATATAGAGAAACTTTATTTGTAAGTATGGGTTCGTCCCTATGTACGTTAGTATATATTTCTCAGAGATAAGATATTTTCCCGCAGTAAAAAGTATCCTATCATGTTGATCAGTTATTATTATCATACTAATTTCATCGAAATCTGTGAAGCGGTTTCCTCGTGATGCGGTCACAGACACATAATTATTTTATATTCTAAAAACAGTCCATTCGGCGTCTATATCAATATAATGACTAATCTATACTAATATTATAAAGTTGAACAGTTTGTTTGATGTTTGTTTGTTTGTTTGTTTGTTTGTTTGTTTGTTTGTTTGTTTGTTTGTTTGGTAGAACGTGCTAATCTCAGGAACTACTGGTCCCAAATTAAAAATTCTTTTTGCGTTGGTTAGTCCATTCATCGAGAAAGGCTATAGGCTATATCACGCTACGATCAATAGGAGCGGAGCATTGATGAAAAATGTTGCAAAAAAGACAAAAATATTTCTTTTGATTTTCAGCCTTCAGAACGCGAACGAAGCTTCGGGAAAGGCTAGTATATCAATAACATTGTCAAAAAATGTACTTATATAATGTATTTGCTTGAGTTACAATTATATATGTTGTGTTATAATATATATAAATATTTAAGAGAGACATTCCTACTCTATACAGATGTTTTCAGTATGCATTTAAATCGAGCTAGAATTGAATACGTGACAATTGTATAGAAAATAGCTACGTTATTCCAACGTCGTATTGAATAATTCTAAGTCAGAATTTACTAGCGACTCGCCCTTTCTTCGCTCAGGCTTATCTCTGAATACGTTTTAAACGTTAAGTAAAGATATTATACCGATATGTTATTTTCCCGTATTAATTAAAAGTATCCTATATATACATCGTATCAAAGGGGCGTAGCTAAATCTAACAAATGAAAGATCAAGAAAGAAAATTCGGGCTAGCCGTTTTTTAACCATAAGTGGTGTAAGTTACTCGATTTGACTCGGGGATTGATCCTACTTCACTACATAAGTAAGTAGTATGAAACAAAGTCGCTTCCGACAGTCTGTATGCTTAGATCTTTTATCTACGCACCGAACGAATTTTAATGTGCTTTTCATCAATAAAAAAGTAATTCAAGACGAAGATTTATATGTTTACATGCATCATAATCATCAGCCCTTTTTAACGTCCCACTGCTGGGTACTGGCCTCCCTCAGTACGAGGGGGATCAGGCCATAGTCCACCGCGCTGTCCTAGCGCGCGTTGGCGAACTTCACATGTCTTTCGAACATTGCTAGGTTCTCTCAGACATGCAGGTTTCCTCACGATGTTTTCTTTCACCGTAAGCCGAGTGGTCATGATAGAAATGATTCGCACATGAAAATATCAGAGGTGCAAGACCCGGATTTGAACCCACATCACTCGGTTATCTAAGCGAGCGTGTTACCGCTGGGCTACCACTGTCTAATATGTATAAGAAATACATAATATTATTATAATAGGAAAGGGCGAGAAAATATATAATTTCTGAAAAAATCTATAGTAATCGTTAAAACATATCATGTCGACAAACAAATCCGAGCGGAGCGAGGGTGATTCGCTTGTCTATTCAACTATGATAATATTAATTCTATGATAATAATAGTCATTGTTATTAACTGACATCCACACCTGTTGGACTATTCAAGTCGATCACAATTATTCTATGTATATAATGTATAAGTATGTATACATATGGCTCTACTATTTAACTTATTTTACAGATGTAGCTTTACTATATTTACATGTAGCTTAACCACTTTCTTTCATTCTTTCTTTGAAGTTTGGTACATTTTATTTTGATAACCTATAAAATATGTATTTGTATAAAAATATAATACTTTCTTAGATATTTCTTAGTCTATCCATTACACACTAACCGAAATTCAAATAATTACGAACGGCACAAGGGTGAGCCGCTTTGTGTGATATTTTTCTATTTTTTAGACCGTATGCCCCATGATTGTGATTGCTGTAAAGTATTCGAAACCAAAATGTTAATAAATCTGTGGAAAAATAAAAAAGGGTAGTTTAAGTTAAAAAAATATGGTATAGAGTCGAGTAGATATAGTTCAATAGCTTAATTTCCATCATAGATGGAATAAATAAGATTGGTTAATAAGGATAAATAAGGGTTAAGTAATAACATACATACAATTAAACTTGTTTTTATGCTTATAACTTAAAAAAAGGTTTTATTCGATATTTTATCATACTCTTGTATTATAACACATAAAAACAGTCATAGATGGGGAAATTCCCATAAAAATAATTTAATAATACATAGTTATAGCCCCTCACCCTTTTAGTAGGTAAGCCAATGTAAAAAAGAGTATACAATTATCCAAAACGTAAGCTATCTCTCAACTGAGTTTCATTTAAATTAGTTTAGCCACAAGTTTATACACAAGCATGTGTATAACATATTAAAAGATAGTGTGATTACCAGCTATAAGTTATATAATGATAAGTTCCACTAAATGTTAATAACATCGGGATCGTCGCAATAAAAATGCTTTCGAATTAAGCTCAAGTCGATTGCGTATCCATCACTCTTACGATATCCTACGGCCACATCCCCATACTACCGGAGAGGAGGCAGTCGCGTACACACCACGGTGAAGCTCAGACGTATATTGGATGAAACAGTTCCCGCGTAAACGAATTTATTAAGAAAACAATGGATATTTACTACGGGTACGTAAATTTTTTATGTATTGATACAACAAACTGTTTATTGATAGAGTATATTTACTAGATATGAGAGCATTGATGTTTATGAAAACTGTAAAGCTTTATTTTCCGTTTTTGTAAAAGTGGAAAGTTTAAGAAATGAAATAGATATTTTTTTAGTTATTATCTGTTCGTTTTAAATGTGTTTATAAAAATATCTAGGAAATATGTATGCTGAATTTATTATATCGATTTTTAATCGAGTTAAATGAATGAGGTTTTGTTTAACTTATTTACTCGTATATAAATAATAGTTATCAATAAATAGTTTTATTGTTTAAACTTAACGTAACAAGTACTACTTACCTTACTACTTACTGCTTACTTTATTACGATCATTGATATTTATTTATCACTACATAGTATTAAACAAAGTCTCTTCCAGCTATCTGTCTGTCCCTATTTACGGTTAGATCTTTAAAATTACGCGACTAGTTTTGATGCGGTTTTTTTATATATAGAGTGATTCAAGAGGAAGGTTTATATGTACAACTAGTGGAACCCGCGGCTTCGCTCGCGCTAAACCAGGAACGAGCCCGAGCGAAGCGAGCGTGAGTCGCCACTGAATACATAAATGTTTTACGAAACTGAAAAAATATATTTTTTGTATTCGTTTCGAATACAAAGCTGTATACAAATATGTCGCCTGAATTTCTCGAGTAAAAAAAACCTGTTCATTCAGTCAGTTTGAAAAGATTCGGTTTTATGGTAAAATTTCAGCATTTTCAATGTCGTATTCCTAATTACTCGTATTTGTATAGTCGTGATTTTGTCAGTATTTGATTACCTATACTTATGATGGGTTACATTTTCGTACGGACTGATTGTTTCACCACCTAGTTGATGCAAAAAACCTATCTCAGTAGAAATAATTTTATTTCATTTTTATTTGCTATTATTTTGTGATTATTTTGCTAAGTTTACTACCCGCCTACCCATTGCTTGTAAAACTAAAATTTGTGCATTAGAGAATATGAGAATTTCATTTCTAAAAATAGAAATACCTAATAAAAACAGCAATAAAATATTTTCTATCATTGTACCTACCAACATAAAATACATATATTAAACATTTTATTTAAAAAAGCATTATTTAAAAAAAACACAAACACATAAATATCCAACTGAAAATGTATATATTATTAGTAACAAAAATAAAAATAAATCACGTCAATAAAAGAATATTATCAACTCGTCTAAGCTGTCACCCTCAATACATAACGTTTTAATTCCACGCTTTGCGTTCAACAATATCAGCACTGGTTTCTTTTTTATCACTTCTTTATAATAATACTAAAGTTTGGTCGCACTAGCCCTTTGTATGCCTCACGTTTGGTAAGGGGAGAAGGGCCCTTTAGTGTAACAATAGGATAGCGTATTGAAATACGTTATACGGGGGTCACGCAAAGGGCTACACTGGGCCCCCTTCATTATGTGAGATAGCGATAGTTTATTAGCTATCCTATCTCATAGATCGCAATCAGGTTTTAGTTGTATTTTATATTAAGTAAGTTGGTGGGCTTTTACGGTTATTGGCCGTATAAGTTGAATTTTATCACGTTATTTATTGCTGTTAACAGAACGGAATCACCAAAAGAACCTGCACGAATATTATCGAAAGATTATGATGAATGCGTTACTCTTTTACAAGCTGAAAGGCTGAACATATTTAGATGTAACATATAATAACACATACGCGTAAGAAATACTAGACACAATAAGCACCTCGCACATGAGTTAAGCGAGTTAAGAGAATAAGAAAATACTAGTAACAAGAGTATTACTAATATGTTACAGTATATCTATTACTATTATCGAGTAATGAAAGTAATAGTAAGTATACATTTTATAGTTTTCGAAATCTGTTATCGAAAATCTTGTGGTAATGGTGTTAAATATATTAGGTGCAGATGGGTTGATTCACTAGTAATGTTGAATCAAAAATATATTGTATCCGATATACTCTTTATTAAGTTCATAAAAGTAGAGATACTCTGTAATATTACTCGAATATAAAAAATATTTACAATATAATAATTTAATATAATTGATGTATTTATTTATATTATAATATATAATTTATATATAAATAATATTTTTACATTTACGTGATGTTTGATGTTGTAGAGAGAAACTATTTCTTCGGTATTTTTTGAACGAGAGACTCTCCCGTGATCATGATTGCTGTAAAGCATTCTCAACCCAAAATTTAAACAATATTCGAAAAGATATTTAATAATGTTTGCTAACCTAAACCTTAGCCACAGTGAAAACATTTAGAGCCACAATGGTATTTTTTATTGGTACATATGCTTTATCTCCACTAGTGTTTGTTTATTGCAAATGATCTAATTCTGTACCACGTACGCGGGTATATACCTACGTAGAATCTTTGTTAATTTGTTTTCAGCCAGACATCTAATATACATCTTTGGATGTTTTTACATTTTATTTAAAATTATTTTTACTGTTCGCATAGTATCTAATATAAAATTATCGTTTCTATTTCGTCCCAAGCATTTTAATATGAGATTTTTTTTAAAGATATAATATGTTGAATAAATTGATTAATAAATATAGTTATTTGATATTGAAAACCTTATTACCTTCTTTGATCTTAAAAGTTTTATATAAAAAATCTCGATGAATAAGTTTTAATAGTTAGCTATCATAAAATGTATTTTCTTATAATTTGTTTAGGCTTAGCTTATACTCGTAGATTTTCATAGTGCAAAGTATTTTTGTTAGGAATTTTGCATTTTTCTTATGCGTATCAGTCTAAGATAGCAGATGGCATCACGCATCGCTAATTGAAGTATAGTTTATATTGAAACATATTTTACGTGTGTCACAGACCACTACGATGGCGAAGTGTGAGTTGGCGGATTTCACATGTCTTTCAAAAGTTCGCTAGATTTTCTCGAACTAACAGATTTTCTTACAATGTTGTTCTTCCGGTGGACAGCATATCGAAAATATCAAAGGAGCGAAACACAGGATTTGAATACGCTTTCCTTGGTTTCCTAAGCAATCACTTTACCATTAGGCTATTACCTACTGCCTTTTAGTAGTACTCGTATTAAACAGAAGTTCACATGGAAGGAGTTGCAGGCTGCATTTAGTCTTAAGACTTCTCTTAGAAAACTATTTTTCAAAGTATATAGGTCAGGTTAAAATGTATAATGTCCGGTTGAAAGTAAGATCTCTTCCATTTTATATACCGAAGCTCTTTAAAGTCTTTGAAACAACAAAAGTTACAGGAAATTTTTAGGTCAACAAAGTCATATAAATTTGTAATTGTAAGTAAAATATCTCTTATAAATGTGGTACAGTGATTTCATCAATTTTTTGTGACCAAATAGTAATTTTTGTAAAATCTCATACCAAAAAAAAAGAGTTTTTAAGGCAAATAAATTCAATTCTAATTCAAAACTAGCTTTTGAAATATTGGTTGTGTTAGCTATTTTTAGTTCCTTTAAGTTTCTTCTCAGGACTAAGGTTTTCTTTCCAATATGGCGGTAGACTTTATTGCTTCGGGTTTTTCCCTAGTATGAAACAAAAACCAATGTATTCTATGAAAATCATACATTTTCCCGTAATAAAAAGTAGGTACACTATGAATATGTGCTATCGAGTTTATAATTTATATTTGTATGAAATTTCATTCTGGCGTTAGTATGGATATAAATGACTTATACAAAGCAGGTATAGTACTTTCAAATAGAGTACCGCCTGTCGACACAGTTTAATCAAAGTAAGGTCTCAGGTTAGGACGCACTGGTCGCTTAGTGAGCGAAATTTGCGATTCAATGAGCCTCGTCTGTCTGTGACAGCTTGTGTATTGAACATTCTAACACTAGGTCATATTTCTTATATAATAGCTATTTATATATAATGGTTCTATATAACCAGTTATAACTCACACAAGTATAATAAATGCGAATGTTTGTTTTTGGATTTTTGTTACTCCTTCATATTAAAACGGATGGATTATTTTTGATGAAATGTAGTAAATATATACACTATAGTCTAGACACAGTGAATTGTACAGTTTACATATCTTCTATTCTTTCAGGTTAGACCCATGATAGGTACGTTTAACGGTAAATGTTTTAATACAAAATAAAGTTTTGAACTTTTCGATTTTTCAGCGGCTTTTTAGGTTTTCCCCATTTTTTAGATACTTATTCACTCATTTAGTCCCGAAACCCCCCTAAAAAAAGAAATTTATTTCATTCAGTCTACTCGTTCGTATTATTATATCTAAATATTAGATATTGGTAAAAATATTATATTTTATTTTCTGTATTTATTTTATTTAGTTTACAATTGTTTGATTTAATTTTAAAATCAAACTAAAAATATGGGGCTATGGTTAGAAATAGTATTTAACTGCAATTAAAATTCTTGATTAATAACTTCTTTTCTATATAGACATGTGAAACAGTTTACTTTAGATAATGTTAGATAAAAAGTTATTCTTGTCTTTCAATTAGAAACCACACTGTGACAAAAAATTATAATTGGTACAATTAATTGTTTGTCACAGATTTACGTAACAGACTGATGTTGATTGTTTATATATAGTGTTTTAAATGCATATATTTTACATGTAAAGATTGTATGAGGTTATACACAAATCTGTTAGTATGTCTGTAAAATATTTATTGTTATATTTTTTTTTATATGATATATAAATGTTATTAGTAACATCAACTAGACACGTTTCGATTTAAACGTGCAAGTGCGTTCTAATTACACGCGGTTGACATTTCTTATTGAAGGCAATCTGGACTCGTGACTTTTTAGAACGCGTGATCAAATGATATACGGTAATAACTTAGTTTTAATTGCAATTAATATTTCTCGAACTGTGCTTATTCATAAAATCGCTATATTTTTTATTAAAACCAGCCACAATTCTTCTTTGATTCAGGAAAAATAACATCTTAATGATTGGATGTACTAACAGAATTTCAAACAAAAAATCTTACGAAAAAGTTAGTTTTGTTTCCATTTATATCAATTATATGATATTTTTATCATTAACGATTTAAATGTAATTATGATTTTATTGACGACATTGTAGCGCAATTTCTAGTTTCCCTACTTGCTGCGCCAGCGGTCGCGGATTCAAGTCCCGCTGGGAGCATTCATTTGTTGAGCACCAATGTTTGTACTCCAGTCATAGATGTAGTTAAGCTACAATACATACACACATACAATAATTTATAATATGTATGTATTTAATAAGCCAAATAAAAACTAAAAAGTATATCAACTATCTGGTATCCATAACACAACCTTACCATAGAACTAGATAGTCCCAATATATTTATTTATTTAAATGCTTTTTATTATCTTTACAAGATAGTAAATTTTATATAAACATTTTAAATTACTTCGTATCGTATCCGTTCCGTTGGATATAAAAGTGTCTCAGATAATGGCAACTCTTTTTATACAAGGGCATGTCACGGCCGCTATAACCATTGAGTCTTTGCTATAAAATCTAGGGACTATTATTGACTGGCTATCTCATACTTGTTATGTAAGATGAAACGATCGCTTTAATGTAAAGTAATACGAAGTTTTAACATGTTACTTATATTGTTACCAGTGACAGTTATCGATAATAATATTGTACGGGAATTATTTTATCTATATTAATATTATAAAGCTGAAGAGTTTGTTTGTTTTTTTGTTTGTTTGGTTGAACGCGTTAATCTCAGGAACTACTGGTCCGAATTGAAAAATTCTTTTTGTGTTGGATAGTCCGTTTATCGAGGAAGGCTATCCTAACTAATATTATAAATGCGAAAGTAACTCTGTCTGTCTGTCTGTCTGTTACGCTTTCACGCCTAAACCGCTGAACCGAATTCGATGAAATTTGGTACACAGATAGAGAAGACCTTCAGAAAGGACATAGGTTACTTTTTATCCCTGCAATCCCACGGGAACGGCAACTACGTGGGTGACGGGGTTCGAACTTGAACTCCTCCGAAACGGCTTGACCGATTCTCATGAAATTTTGTGAGCATATTGAGTAGGTCTGAGAATCGGCCAACATCTATTTTTCATCCCCCTAAATGTAAAGGGTAGTCCACCCCTAAATTTTTATTTTTATTTTTTAGACATTTTTTTCCTACAGATCAACCCAATGAGGTTGATTAGCAATTAAAAAAATGAACGCAGGCGAAGCCGCGGGTACAGCTAGTAGGCTATATTAGATCACGTCACGACCAACAGGACCGGAGCATCAATGAAAAATGTAACAAAAACAGGAGAAAAATATTTCTTTCGATTTTCAGCCTTTAGAACGCGAGCGGAGCCGCGGGTAAGGATAGTGTATTTATATTTTTATACTATTATTATTAAGAGTAAAGATTTGTATTTTAAATAAAACAATTTTTCGGATTTTTCGCGTATTTATGTTGATTTTTGGTTCCGATTTCGAATGCTTTACAACCATTATGCTCTCTACTGTAGCGTCTCGTGATTCACACGAAGAAAATATAGAATTTGTTTAAAACCTTCAATTGATCTGCATACTTTTAAGAAACCAATAATTTGTTAAAACCACTTCAATCGTTCATTCCATTACTGCGTTAAAGCATAATATATATTCTAACAAGAAAACCAATAAACTTAGAGATAATATTTTGCGTGTATAATTTTGTAGACATAATTTAGCGCGTATAATAATAATAGTAATGAAAGTAATTGTGGCTTTATAATCGCTTATTAAAACGGATAATAAGTTCAATTACTACAATTAACGCAATTGTCTTCGTTTGAATATGAATGATTCGTATAAATATGAAGAAAAAAAATCTAAAATAAGTGTGATTTTAAAGCAAATGCTTTGAATCATCTTTCTATAAACATTTGCTATATTTGACAAACGACACATTTGGCTAAGTTTGTAGTGACCATAGACCAGCGGTCGTAAGTTCGAGTCCCGCTGGGGCATTCATTAATATTTTACAAGTTTTGTTTTAGTTAAAGAAAGATTGGGACTGTAAAGCGAGTTATTTACGCGTAATTAACCATTAAGAAGGTCACATATATTATGTATTACGTAATATCTACATACAATGTACATACAAAGAGGTTTTCTCTATTATATATAAGTGAGACTAATTGTATCGTTAAATCATATTACTCGTATGATAATATTATGTCGTTTTTATATTTTTGTTTCTCAGATGCTTAGACTTTGGACTTAGTCATAAAAATTATAAAATAAAATACAGAAAATACACATAAATTCTTACTACAGTAGTTCCATATTCTTCATTTTTATAATGTTCTATTGACACATCGATTGTACGAAGTCAATTTGCTTGAGGAGGTTGATGTCAATATTATGGGGAAAATATGATAAAAGCTAACCTCCTGATATATTACCAGCATGGTAAGGTATAAAACAGAGTAAAAGTCGGAAAGCTATTTGTTTTCTAACTTAATTATAATCTTAAGAAATCAAATACCATTATCACTACATAGTAGAAAACAAAGTCGCTTTCTCTGTCCCTATATCCCTATGTACGCTTTAATCTTTAAAACTACGCAACGGATTTTGATGCGGTTTTTTAATAGATAGAGTGATTCAAGAGGAAGGTTTATATGCATAACTAGCGGATCCTGCGGCTTTGCCAGTGCTAAATCTAGGGAAGAGCCCGATCGAAGCGAGGGCGAGTCGCTAGTCTATAATATTTAAAATTAAAGTAAAAATAGCGACCTACCTGCTCGACTCTTGGTTCGTTCCTACATACGTTTTAACGGTTAGTATAGACTTCTAAAAAAATTAGATCCTTAGAAATTATATTTTATCACAGTAGAAAGTATCCTATGTTTTGATCCAGATAACAATCTATCATCGTACCAAATAATATCAAGTACAGTGTTTTTCTAAAATATAAAAACTATACATTCGGCCTCTGTATAATAACGATTATTTAAGAATTAAAAAAATAATAATATACAGATTCAGTTTTAAGTTTATTAATATGTATAGATAACTAATGTAAGTAATATTTATTTGTTGCATTTTAAGTGCTTATTATGTCTTATTACATTATTCAACAAAACTTATATTTTCAAAATATTATTATATGAAAAATAAACTAATACGTTATAGCTTATAAAGTATTCTATTTCAAAGTTTTAACATAACATTTACTATGTATAAACGTGGAGATGAGGAAAACTTGTTACACATCTCGCGTCTCGAAGGATACATGGCATTTTATGAGTTGCCCTTGAATTTTATAAGGGATTCATCCCTCGGGGCTTCTGCCCTTGACTTCTTTCTATCTCTTGAAAAATATCCTATTACATATTGACTGTAAGGGATTGGAAACCTTTTTTGTGGGATTAACTACTTATTTTTTGAACTTAATTTTTTGCAAGCCTACGTTAGTTTAATTATTGTTGCATTTGCCGAAATTTTTACTGGACAGTATATATAAAAATATAATAATACTATTGACATTCAAAAATGATCAAAGTTTATGAAAGTTTATTTAAAAACCAATTCTACTTCACAATTTATACAGGATACATAAAGACGATCGTAACCATCAACCTTCATTTTACTAGAAAAGTTGCCATTTTCAAATAATATTACTACTTACTAACAACGTTCTTAGCTTTTTTATTAGCTGGCTTATTTCATTTCCATGATAAATGAACCATGCGAACGAATCTAACATATTATTTCATAGCGATTAGAATATTTGCCGAGATTAATTCGAAGATATCAACTTGTTTTCCTAATTACGCCATATCTACTAAAAGAAACGTAAGCAAGTTATGTTTATTACGTACATAAATATGTGGTACTTTTGAAAAGCTTTTCAAATGTACACAACTGTGTATATGCATGTTTATTACGTACATAAATATGTGGTACTTTTGAAAAGCTTTTCAAATGTACACAACTGTGTATATGCGATGAGTGCCAGAATATATTTCACGCACAAATACGTATAAATCGAGGATTTTTAAACAAACTTCATAGGATAAAGATTTTTCGCTCTATAACTATTTTTTCCAAACCATATATTTAACTTATTTATATGGCCTCATGCCAAATATTCTCTTTGAATGAATATCGAACTCGTGATCCAGTCAAGTTCATTCTAATACACAATATTTTTGATTTTGATAAAAAATAGCAAACTATGTATAATCAAAATGAAAAGATGTTTCTTGGAAAGTACGTCACTCTAGAAAGCCTGCATAGAACGAGATTTCACTATTTTATAAAGTTTAGTTCGGTTTCGATGATTATTTTTATAGGATTGGGTAGTTTGGAGTTGAATCTATTTAAATTTAAAACAAAATTTATCCTTAAGTGTAGAAATTTAAAACAAAATTTATCCTTAAGTGTAGAAAATAGGTGACGATCGAATTTTAACCTACTGTATTTTTTTAGCAAAAAGCTGAGCTTTGTGAGGGATCGCGTAGTTTTTCTAATTATTATTTTTTATATAAAATTATTGATATGTTTTGGTGGTCTAACAGATGGAGTTAGTAGTAAAATAACATTCTATCCAATGAACAAACACAAAATTAATGTTTAAAAGTAATGTTTATTTTTTATGATTATAAAATTATATCATTTTTGACAGGTACCACATCTAGACATGAAGTTAAGTTACTATGTTAAAGCACAAATCTATAGGCGTGATAATTTTTCAGTAAAGTGTACCACAAAATGCTCAGGTTGTTGGATAGTGCTAGGACTACCCTACCCCTACCCTTTACTCGCCCTAATATACTTTCTTCTTTCCTTACTTTTAACGGTTTTTTTTTTTAAGTTTTTTTATATATCTAATATTTTTGTTAAATTAAAGATCGCAAAAGAATGACTAGTGGAGTCTGTGGGATCAACGATAATGTAATAATAAATAATAAAGATAATTGTTTAGTTACCGCTAATTTTGTTCAGTATAAAATAGAAATGAACTTACATTCCACTTACAACTTTAGCACGTAAGGGAATACGTGACTCACAAGTTATTAAGGGAGTTCTCCTAGGGATTAAAATAATGTGTTGCTTAATTCTTTTATAATTAAATGTTGAGCTTTCATAATGCTATGAAACATATATTATAGTTATAATATTACACAAAATATTTAGTTGTAACTTGTAAGTATAAGCAAATGTGATAAAATTTAAGTGGTATAATATTATTTTCAATAAAAAAGGTACACAAGTTTCGATAGGTTTTGAAAGGAATGATATCACTCTTTATGTAGTTTTTGACTTGAAAAATTATGAACCAGACACTGGATTACACTTCATATTATATTTCTTTTTATTCGAGCTAATCTTCTAATATACTGTAATTTATTTTATACGGAACCCTTTGAACGGAACTTTGCAATTTTTTTACAGTATCTATCAATACAGGAGCCACTATAAAGAATAACTTAGACAAAAGATCGATATTTTTAATTAAAAAAAGACCAAGGCAAAACTAAACGTGTCTAACAAGACATCTTGTATAATGTAGTTACACACGTACATAAACATGTGTATGTAGACATCTATTGATGATCTTTAAGAACAATGGGTCTTCACACTGTATATTTGTTAGGAAGTAATAAGTTGAAGGAAGTGCTATAAGTATAGCAAAGTATAGCTAAGAGTCTTCATTTCCGGCTGCGATCGACAAGCTGTTAAGAACTTTTTTATATGTCGATGTTCGCAAGTGGATATTCTATACTAAATAGAGCGTGGAGATTGTGTGGGGTTACGTGTTTTATTTTAGAGTTACAGTTTTTTCTAGAGATAGTAGGTTCTATATTATTATTATTTAAAAAAATATGATATTTTTTTTATGTTGGGACATTATTACAACAGCACCATTCAGTTCCGTGGTAAGCTACGAGGCTTGTGTTACGGATACTAGATAGCTGATATACTACGCACTTATAAATTTTGAAATAAATATATATTATAAATATAAACACTACACACATATAAATTTTTAATACATACATACTTTAAATATAAACACCCATGGCTGGAGTACAAACATTATTAACACTGTGTTGACTTTTTTAAAAAAAAGGAAAAGAATTCTTTAAGGAAGATAAGTAGTTAAAGTTTTAACTTTATTGACCGATGTAAATTTAATTAATTATAAACCAATTCAATTATCTTTTAATCAATAATTAAACAAAACTAATTTACAGACTTTGTATGCATTTAAAAATTTTTAGATATTTTTATAACAACTAATGATGGTTCGCCCAAAAAATTAAGAGTTAAGTACCTATATAGAGAATATAATAATAGTTTTAAATTGATTTCACAAAGAATATCAAAGAGTCAAGTCAACCTAGAGTATGAATTATATATTTTGAACGACACGTGCATCAGTCATAAGTAAAAGTGAGCAATCCCTATGATACAAAAGATTTCGAAGGGAGCGGGCTTGTATGACTCTCAAGAAGAGTAAACAAAAATTTGAAGTGGATAATACTGGTATAGAGTGCCAAAAAATCAAAAGAGATATTTGGAAAATATTCATGAATATGTACATAACGTACTCGAGTATCTATATTATAACATCTTCTAGGTTGTGGAGAAAAGCCGTAAGCTATTAAATGTAACTTAACCGTAATATATATGATAACCTATCGTACTTAGCCCTTTTTAACACTCCACTGTTTGGCAAAGGACTTCAATACAAAGGGGATCCGGTCATAGTCCACTAAGTGCGGGTTGGCGGACTTCACATGCCTTTCAGAAACTTGATTGGTTCCCAGATATAAGGCAAATCATAATCTCGTTATAAATTACTTATGATATGCATGCATATGAAAATATCAAAAGCAACAACTGGGATTTGAACCCAATTCACTCAGTTTTCCATGAGGAGAGTGCGTTTCACACTCTAACATTGTGAGTTTACATACTACAATTCGAATTCTTCAGCAATCCACGCATTATACATAAATACCGACATACATTATATATTAATTTTATAGATATTATGTCGCTATACATTTATTACTCAGATCTGTTTGACGTAACGTGTTCATAGAACGTTATAATAGTTTTGTATGTACAGTTGTTAAATTAGCTTTATTAGCATTTAAAAGAGTAACAAGTTTAAATGTTACTATTTACAAACTAGAGAATATTCTTATAATGAAATAATCTTTCACTATACATTGTATACTTTAAAAACATATCTTAAACTATGAATATTTAAAAGGTTATTTATAAATAGCAAACCCGCTTTGCTGGGCGTAAGTTAAAATAAATTAAACGGTTTTTATAATTTTCTAATAAAATAAAAGTTACCTAAGTTACTCCTTATTACATTAGCTATCTGTGAGTAAAGGCCCAGTCAAAATCGGTCAAGCCGTTTCAAAGATTAGCCGGAACAAACAGACGGACAAACAAAATTTAAAAGTAGATTTTTAACGTAAGCACCGTATATACTTTCATATACGGTGAAAAGCTGTTAACTTGAAATTAAAAACAAACATTTCAGTTTTATTTTTATATACTGATAAAAATGTTGTTTTTGTTTGGCTGTAAGTGAAAATATCGAACCATTCACACAAAAAACAGCACGTTTCATCCATTTTAAAAAATATATTAAAATACGCGTCAAACAACGATAAGGCTATAATCGAAAAAATAAAATGAACATAAAGTTAATGTGTTTGTCACGTCTTTTTTCTGTAATGGCTCAATGGAGCTGAAGCAAAGTTCTTATAGAGATAGTTTATATCCTATTCACGTACATAGTTTACTTTTTATTAATACATATTAAATACTAGATATATTATATATATGGAAGTTTTTTCACGATGTTTTTCTTTTTTTTTTTTTTTTTTTATGGTAAAAAGGGGGCAAACGGGCAGGAGGCTCACCTGATGGGAAGTGATCACCTCCGCCCATGGACATCTGCAAGTCAGGCTTGCAGATGCGTTGCCGGCCTTTCAGGAAAGGGAGGGAAGTGGGAGGGAGGGGAGAACGAAGGCGGAGGATGAAGGGAAGAGGGAGGGGAGAAGGAGAGTGGGCCTCCCGGACTCTCACTCACCGGACGAAACGCGACAGCATAGCTGCCACTTCACGCCGGTCTTCTGTGAGAGAGTGGTAATAATAGTAATGAACTATACGGGGCGTGCCGGCCCATTTGGTTGCTACCCGAAGGCAACAAGCATGGCACTACCACTGAAAAATTCTTCTTTATTGAAAATGATCCGCACATGTTAATATCAAAAGTGCGGGACCCAGGATCTGAACCCGCTCCACTTATTTCCCCACTTAAGCAAGTTACCACTGGGCTGAAATTATGTATTTGTACTACATGTTATAAAGCAGTGTCCATTTGTATAAACTGTAGTAGTCAACATTTTATTAGCATGACGGAAAAGTCAATATATTACATACAATAATTATTATTATTGTTAAGAAAAGAATAGCTAATTTACATAAACTATGATATTTTTGTAGCGTAGAGTTAGTATAGTTACGAGTATTAGCGTAAATTGTAAATCGAATCTTTCTATTAAATATTTTTTTTAATTTCTTATTCATAACGTCATAATTATCGATACAGAGGCCGAATTTATAGTTTAAAAAAAACTTTATTTCTATCTGTCTGTAAGTTTGTGACCGCATTGCGAAAAAACCAATGGATTTGCTAATCTATAATATAAGTAATAAATAATGTTCTCCAACCGATCCCGGCCATGGAGGCCAATCTCATTGAGACCTACTACACAGGAGATATCATAGTACACAAATGTACGCGCAAACACAAGTGCACTCTCTATTCCAATCACTCTCATGCTCCGGTTGGACGACTACTCGACACGACCTGAGAGAGGTAAGGCGCAGGACGACGGCTTTACGTGCTCTCCGAGGCACGAGGGTGAAACATCGCTAACTTCCCAACTCTGGGCTGTTATTGAGAATTACTAAATAGAAAGACTCAATTACTAGACTTGGCTGGACCCGGGGCTCGAACCCAGGACCTCTCGTTCATCCTAGCCACTACACCACTGAAGCGGTATTATATAGGTATAGATATTATAACTAAAAATCCTGTGCGTGTCTAGAAGGTTGGGGGCAGGATTTATTGGACGCATTTATAGTACGTATAAAGCTAATAAAGCTTTCATTTTAGTCTATTCATAATTGATTTAAAGGGTTATTTATAATTTTTATAACTAAGATGGAATACCATCAAAACATTTTATAAGTAATCATGGGAATGGGAATAATTAGTTTAAGAATATAATATAACTAAAGTAAGTTTAAACTATATTTTATTAAAATTAAAATTTGGAAATAATACAAAAAGATCTACTTTTTGGTACGCTTAACTAATTATTCACAATATTTACTTCGTTCAGTTTCGACCCTTGCTACGTTTTGACGGTTATGAATGTTTCAGTAATTTTTTGGGGATTTCCCTCATATTTTTTTAATATTAAATCACCCCTGTTACCCTAATACAATAAAAAAGAAATATTCAAAATGGTCTTCGTTTTTATTTAAACGTGACTAACCAACAGGAATTAATTTTTATATATTATACTCATATTATGTAGATTATGCGTACGTACTATTTTATTTTAAAGACTGTCTTTTTTGGAGTAATTTTACGCTAGGGAGCGCCAGTCACGCATCAGCGAATATTTTATAATTTTTTTAGTTACCATGAAAATATATTTACGGTTTTTGCACCTGTTACTATTTGTAGAAATAAATTTAAAAAAAACATTCTAAAGACCGAGGAAACTTTCAACAAATTCTTAAGAACATTGTCACTTTTTCTTAAGTATTACATTTTTAAGTTTATTTACCTTCGTAGATAATATTGCGAAAGTTGGAAAGTTACGAAATAAAATGAAAGAAATTTAGTAAGTGAGGTTCCTATATTTTGTTTTCACTCAGAAGTTCACCTACATTCTCGTACCTAGTGACCCAGTTGAAAACTATTCGGGATGAAAGTTATTCCATTATTATTTTAGACTAATTAGTAAGTTCGTTTTTGAGTTTATTAGAAGATATTGTATGGTTAACCAGTAATCCAGTTTTAAAATTATACATAATATTATGTTTAATGTATTCGATAACATAATTAATATATTTATAGTTTACTATTTACCATATAGTAGAAAATATCGTTAGGAAACCTGCATGTTTTCTTTTGCATTACAGGAAGGCATGGTATATTTGTCCAGCAATGTAAACTTGAAAAATATATTAAATTATTATTTTAAGGAAATTGAATACTAAAATAAATTACTTTTAAATCAAAATATGACGAACTTCATGATACAGAATTCAGACATGATATAGCCTTTCGTCCCCTACTTTAGACAATGTTTTTTTATAAATAGTCTTCTCAAATTTCATTATATATAAAAAATCGTGCTATATTTCAATATTTTAAAAACGATAGCTCATACTGATTATTGTCATTTAGAAAATTTAAGATTTTACATACTAAATTAATCAATAAAGATAATATTCAAGCCACTATAATTATGAAATTATTCTTCATACAAGAATCAAACACCCCATATTCAACGTGATAGAAATTCTAGTCTCAAAGTTCATCATCTCAATACTCCTTAACGTACGTGAGTTAGCAACGCTTACACAGATAGGATTGTAGAAAAGCTTTCATTCATATGTTATTACGGTATCAGTTTTCATTGCTTGTGTATGAATAAATCTTCGACGATTGATGCTCAAAATAATGTTTAGTATAAATGCTGTAAGGTTCTCGAAACTAAATTTAAATTATTCTTTTACAGATGAAATAATCATGCTGTGATGACTCAAGGACATGAACCGTTAACCATTATGGACGGTAATCTGCAAACTGATTTCTCTACGAAGACTAAGCGAGGAGTCTACCTATCCAAGGGTCTCGCTTTCGTCATTCTTATAATTTTTGCCCTAGCAATAGTTGCTACAGCATTTTTAGTGTATAATTTCGCAGCCTGCCCAAGGACTGATCAATTAGCAAATGTAACGAAATTTGAACTCACTCATTGTGATCAATCTAAGTTATTAGTTATACCCTTAAGTACTGAAAGTAGTAAAAGTGTTGTATCAGTAGAAACCACGACAAATAGTATCGAATCTACGACAAGAGAAGACGAAAACACTGTAACTGATGTGAGACTACCAACTTACATCAAACCAGAAAAATATAATTTAGTTCTCACTCCATACATTTTTGAAGGAAATTTCACATTTGATGGCGAAGTCAGTATTATCTTAACTGTTAAGAACAAAACAAATAAAGTCACTTTTCATGGAGTTGAATTGTACTTCCATAAGATAAAACTGTTTAAAAAGGTAGATGGAAAAGAAATTAAGATTATAAGAAGATCTCAAGACGTACCGAGACAGTTTCATATTATTACTACAGCAGAAACATTGATAGCCGGACAACAGTATGTCTTAAATATTACTTATACGGGACTTCTTAATGATAATCTTCATGGATTCTATAGGAGTTCTTACGAAGAGAAAAAAGTGAAAAGGTATGCATTGTGCTTAAGCAACTTAAGTTACTCGTACGAGTTAAAAAACATTTTTTTTATGTATAAGGTTATAAAGTAATAAAAAGGATTTAAATCTGTCTAAAATGTCAGTAAGACAAATATATTGTGTACGGAAATTTTATTGTCTTTATTCGACTCGCTTAGTATTCCTCGTGGGAGGTTGCCGCATTACTACCGATTACTATGCGATACCGCTGTAAGCTTATGTTCTATCAATGAGTCAGTGTTTCGCATGCAAATGTACGTATTATTTACTATGGAAAATGCGTTCATTGTTTGTTTTATCATTATCGATTGTACAAAATACTTTTTTGGGTTCCGTAAACAAAGAGAACCGAAAAAAATAACTGAACCCCTAAAATTTAGTATCTGAAATTCCACCTTTCCGTATTTTTATATACTTGCAAATTACATTTCCACATAATTTGGTCATCTAAGGCCATAAATATTAAATACATCTTTTTGATAGGCCAAGGATTTTATGCTAGCTAAGTTATGATTCTAAAATCGTAAACATTACTATTATAATGAATATTTAATAACACTATAAACTTTAACGTTTATAGGCAATTTTTGTACGAAATATAAACATGGCTCTTATTACTAGCATATTATTGTAATAATATACTTTTTGCCATTCAGAGAAGTATTTCATAATATTACCTAATAATTTAAATAAACACATGTACTTAGGTAAAGTATTAGTCAAATATTTTACATGCTGTTGACCTACGATATAGTAGTTTCTGCCTGTACTTAAGACTGTACATAATGTTAAAAAATTGACGAAACAAAATTTATTTTAAAGGTCTTTTTGAAATATTTAACTTCTATAATTCGATTATAACTTACCTATATCGCAAGAGTGTAAAAGAATTGAACAAGGATAATTCCATTACAGATGGATAGCAGTAACACAGTTCCAAGCTACAGATGCCCGACGTGCCTTCCCTTGCTGGGATGAACCTGCTCTAAAAGCCAAATTTACAATCAGCATAGCCCGCCCTAGCAACATGACTACTGTGTCCAACATGAACATTGTTAAACGAGAAAAGCAGTAAGATTCTATTTTAATAATAATTTATCATCAGTGTTTGCCCAATGGTCAAAGTTCGACCATATAATCGTTATTAAAAATTAAATTAAAAATATGTATTAACTTATATTTTCTTATTGATAGCAGTAACATCGTCAATGTTTACTAAACCAAAAAAAAATCAGGTGGACAGTAGAGGAGAAAAATGCACTGATTTTGTCTTTTCCCAATAATCTATAGATATATCTAAGAGATTTTTATATGGATAAAATTTTGGAGATTGTCGTTTTTTTATAACCAATAAATTTTGTAAATACTATACAGTGTGTAGAAATAATTACTATAATGTGTTTTGTAACTGCAATAACCCATCGTGCTGGATGTTAAAGAAGACCGCCCGCATCATAATATTGTTTCAACATTCGACCTCTGTTAGAATCATTTAGGGAAGATTAGTTTATGACCCTTTAAAGATTTTGTTGACAGTTACTATAGTAGTTTGAATTAACGGTTATAGATATAACAAGTTCCTTGTACTACATATGTTTTATGAAATTAGTTTAGTCATATTTAGCTAAAAAACCTTTCCTTAGTTTGAAAACAAAGTCGAGTACGATTTTTGAATTATATTATTTTGAATTTAACCTATTTCTGTGTGCTATTTTTATGCAGTTTACAGTAGATCTGGCGGTCAATTAAATACGAGTAGATTGTCTGTAAATATAATATAGTTGTGTATGTTTATATTTAGAATATGTAGGTATGTATTTAAAGTTATCTAAGTGTGGTATATCAACTATCTGGTATCCGTAACACAAGCCTCGTAGCTTACCAGGAAGTATTTATTAACTTTTTGTTATATATAATATACGTATACCTTTAAAATATGTAACCTTCTTTACTAAATATATAACTATTAATAGTTAATAAAGAAAAATAAGTGAATACACATTCTATATCATTGTAGAGCACGCATACATAGCACCTATATTATATTTTAATACTCTAACCCCCTGAGACGTCAAATACCTTAGTCTTTCCCGTAACCATGATTGCTGTACAGCTTTCGAAACGTCGGGAACCAAAAACCATTATAAATCCGCGACAAAATCCGAAAAGATAGTTTCATTTATAATATTATATTTTAATTACTAATATTATTTTTACAGTGATTCATTAAGCAACTACATCTGGGATCACTACGCGGAGTCTCTCCCCATGTCGACATACCTAGTCGCTTTCGCCGTTACCGATTTCGGTAACATGACTGATAATAACTTCTCAGTATGGGCGAGAAAGGAGGCGTTACCGTCCGCGGCCTATGCTTTGGAAATTGGCCCGAAAATATTGAAGTTCTTAGAAGATTATTATAAAATAAAGTTTCCATTGCCTAAGATCGATATGATCGCGTTACCAGATTTCAAAGCGGGGGCGATGGAGAATTGGGGCTTATTGACTTTTAGGTGAGTATTCAATTTTATTACATAACATTTACTATTGTTAATTTGGCATTTGATCTATCCTTTTTTTTAAATTATAACGTGAAAAAAATCGAGCTATACCACTTATAAAGGACTTTTCTTTTGAGAGCAAATTATAAAAATAAGTATATAGAAAAAGAACTTTAATATCCTTAATAGAGTCATTTTATTAATTTCATTATTAAATAAAATAACTACTTTTTAGCTATTTCAATTTTTAACATTCATTTAGCGCTCAATATCCATATTTTATATATATTTAAGTAAGAAAAATTATATTGAAGTTCATTTTAGCCTGCTTTATAATACTATCTTTCTATCTATATTAGTAGACTGGAATAAATCTCTCCTAGAAAAGTTAAGTTGTATAACAATAAAGGGCAATAAAAAAGTTATTAATAAAAAATATTCATTAGCATCATATTTACGGTCTATATTATGCCTTAGTATGATGTAAAACGTAACAATCAAGAACGGAATAACATTTTAAAAATATTATACTGTATAACTTACATAAATATTTGCGAAAAAGCTTAAATAAAAGCTATACGAATCGAATACAAAAACGCCGTACTCCGTCAAAATAACAAGATTGTCCTTATGTAAAGCTTCCGCGTAAATATTTATGTTGAGAAAATCCTCCTTTAAGCAAATATAAGTTCAGTTCACGGTCACATCTTGATGCGGTACAGAATACGGCCTTATTCTATATCATGGTATTAAATAAACCATTCGACATCATAATTATTATGATAGAACGTAACGTTTGTGTTTTATATTTTTTTAGGATTTAATATTTCCCATTCTTCATTTTCATATTAATAAATATATGTATATCTACTGGTGTGAAACAGAAATTTAATTTATCAGTTTTGCATATCGAAGCTTGATATACTCGTAGTCTAAAGTAGAGAATTCAAGAATCACTAATCTTTCTTTCTACTGTACTGTATTAGAGTGAGTACCGGTCAGCGAGTGATCGACAACGTCAAAAATATGTAATGTTATTAAAAAACTAGCGACAAACAGTAAAATAACATGTGTATGTTTCTATTATGTATGTGATGTTGTAAGAAAAGGAAAACATTAAGCTCATATTTGTATAAATATAATCAAAGATATTTATCTCTAAAGTACAAACATGACTCAAGTACGGTTGTTCTAACGATTTCAAAGCGATGTAGCAAGATAATAACCGTAATATGCCTGTCAATTACCCCCAAGCGTGGCGAAACGCTTCATTACAAACCATTCATTTTGTAGGGAGAGTGTCAACCCTCAAATTGTTCCTTTATGTACGCTTCGGGGTTTAGCTTTGTTTAATCTTGCGAAAAGATTCAACGTAAGTTTATCACATAATCGAGTATAATTTTAAAATCTAGTATTTTTTTTTATATTAGGCCTAAAACTATCTTTTCGGATTTTGTCGCGGATTTATCGTGATTTTTGGTTCCCGACGTTTTGAATGCTTTACAGCAATTTTAAATTATATTATAAATATGGCAATTTTAAAATTTTAAATGTTTAGAATTAAAATGTATAATTTTAAGATGCTATCTTGAAATTTTTGTAAATTGTGGGTAGGCATTGTCTGTAACAAGTATATAAACCCATGAGACGTCTAATACCTTAGTCTCTCCCGTGACCATGATTGCTGTAAAGCATTCGAAACGTCGGGAACCATAAATCATAATAAATCTGTGACAAAATCCGAAAAGATAGTTTCATTTATATTGTCAAATATTCGCGTAAACCTAAGAAAGTATTATATTAAGCCTAACTTTAATGCGGGATCAGGCCATACCAGTAGTCATCAAGTTGCTTGCCAAGTATAGTTTGTCGGATACTTTACAACTTCCAAAAACTTTTTAGGACGAACAGCTAGGTAGGTCAGACATGCAGGTTTCCTCACGATGTTTTCCTTAACCATAAAACAATTGGTAATCATGTCGGAAATGATTCGCACATAAAATATGGTGCGTGACCCGCGATTTGAATCCGCTTTATACGAATTTCCAAGCGAGTGTATTACCACTGGGCTACCATTGTCTTGTTGTCTATATAAGATAAAGTTATGCGTATATCTATACATATAAGTAAAATTGGAGTGTCTGTTTTTAATTTCAAATTAACAACTTTCGCTTAATGCATATGAAAGTATATCCGACACTAGGAAAAAAAAAATTTTTAATTTTTTGTCTTTCTGTCTATTTGTTCCGGCTAATCTCTGAAATGGCTGGATTTATTTCGACGGAACTTTCACTTGCAGATAGCTAATTTTATAAGGCGTAACTTAGGCTACTTTTTAACCGACATTAAAAAAGTAGGGTGTAGAAATTTTATTTATTTTAATTATTGGAACCCGTGGCTTCGATGACGCTAAATCGCTAGTCACACATTATAATACATGTCTTCCTTATAGCAAAAGTAAATAAATACTATTTAATATTCCAAATAGAACATTTTCTTCATTCATTAAGTTAACTAGTTCCACTATTCTAATGAAAGCGAGAAAAGCAATATTATTTTAAACATTTATCTAAAAATACGTGAAGTGAATACCAGAGCTGTTTATTTCGTAATACATTGGAAAATTTTGCATAACAAAATAATAATTTTCTTTCACAAACATTTCTTTGTTTAATAATATGGCAAAGAAATCTAATAATACGGCCTAATTATCTATAACACTAGAAATAATTGCAATAATTATGTAACTGTTATTTCTTTGAAACTAAAATAGATGCCGCTATATTGCGAGTTATTTTATATTCTTTAAAAGTGATATTAAAAGATTTTTAGTCTTATTCTTAGATAATTATCATCACTACATAGTATGAAATAAGATCGCCTAGCTGTATGTCTGTCCCTTAGATCGTATGCTTAGATCTTTAAAATTACGTAACGGATTTTGATGAGGTTTTTTTAATAGATAGAGTGATTTAAGGGGAAGGTTTTTATGTATAACTAGCGCAGCTCGCGGCTACGCTCGCGCTAAATCTAGGGACAAACCCGAGCGAATTTTATTCTCATAAAATGTAATTATGGGAACTTGCAATGGTTAAAAAGTAGGCACGTGACATTTTTATATATTTTGGTAACGCATTCATTTATGAATTAATTAAATTTTCTAACATATTCAACTTTTTTTTTTCTTTTCAGAGAAATAGCGATGTTATATGAAAATGGGATATCGCCAACGACTGCAAAAGCCAGAGTTGCATCGGTTGTTGCTCATGAAATCGCTCACCAGTGGTTTGGGAACCTTGTCACACCAGCTTGGTGGTCAGATATCTGGCTTAATGAAGGGTTCGCTAGTTACGTCGAGTACGTCGCGGTTGATGCTGTAGGTATTTTTTGGTTTAGCTAAGTCTAAAATATCTAATCGTATACTTTTACTAATAAAGTCAGCTGTTATAATTAAAAAAATACATTCATTCTCTTTACTTTCATCAAACTTTTTTTGTAGTTAAGTTCTTTGATAACTTCTTCTTGGAATAAGCAGTAATCTATGTGCTATTTCAGTATTTAACCATCGAAGTAAGGCATGAATTTACTTCAAGTTAGCATAGTTTCATCAAAACTGGTTAAGCTTTTAAAGTTTCAAAATTGAAAACAAAAGTATCATATTTATAACTAGCGACTCACCCTCGCTTTGTTCGGGTTCGTCCCTAGATATAGCTCCCGTGGGTTACATTATTGTAGTTTTGGTGGGGATTCATATTTTTTTCTTCCAATTAAAATAGCCTATATTAATAAGTGATAATAGCATTCAAATGGAAATGGATTTTTAAAATCGGTCCAGTACTTTTTGAGCCAATTCGTTACAAACATACTTACATACAAATCTTTCCTCTTTATAATATTTTATTTATTATTTATAATAATCGTAAGGGCTTTCAGTTAAAAAGTCACGATCGTTATTTGGGTTACAGGTGGAGAAGAGCTGGAAATTAATGGAGGTGTTTGTATTGAATGAGGTACAAAGTGTTTTCAAGTTGGATGCTTTAACTTCGTCTCATCAGATATCAGTAGAGGTTGGAAATCCTGAGGAAATAGGAGCTATATTCGATAAAATATCTTACGGAAAAGGTACAAAAGTTTTAATTGTTATTTGAAAAATATATTTTTAATTCTATTGCCAAAAAGCATGAGTTAAATCCCTTAATATTACTATAGTATAGTTCATATAGCTTATGTTCTAAGTAAATGCAGTTTAGTAAGCTAATTTTTAGTTAATTTTTTTTACTATACAGTTGCTCTCATTTTTGCATAGGCGTGATTATTTCTAAAACATTCTTCTATGTAACAAATTCTAAAATGCACTTCGTTTGGCATGAATTCTTACCGAGACTAAAATTTGTTCAATTGTTTCATTACAATTCGCTTCACTCGGGTGCACCCCTAGCTCATATTTTGATTGTCGGTTTTTATAATATGACTTGTGGTCTACCGTCTACTCCTGCTATGCACTGGTATTCCCTTTCGATTATCGTTTCGTGTGATCGATTTAATACTATAGTATGTAACGATAAAAAGAGTGTTTGGATCTACATAATATTTGCACTATAACATCTTCGTTTGACGCTCTCGTAATTTCAGAATTTCAGCTGGTTTTCGGTTATAAGAACTATGTTATTATCATATCATACAATCTTCTATAAGATGTGACCTACAAAAAATATTAAGTTTGTGCCAATCAGATTACAGAACTAAAAATGATTACTACTCGTATATATTAAATGAGATATAATTTTCTAATCATGTAATTAGTTTTCCATTAGTCATTTAAATAAGATAAAAGTAGGTCTTATCTTTAATGACCAATGCATAAGTATAAGTGTTTCTCTGAAAAATTATCAACATTCTTACCAAAAATGAATAAGTCACTTTTTTCCTTGTATTTTAAAAAAATAGAATTTATTTTTAATACAATTTGAAGGAAAATTATGCCCGGAGAATAGTCTAGTTTAGATAGTCCTTAGTATGATAGTATGAAGTATATAATATGATACATAGTTGCGTGTAAAAGAGAGACAGCGAGTTGCCCAGTTTACAGAGAAACACGTTATATAGGGCATATAGTGTACCTAGTGTGTAGGTATGGCGACCGATGTAAAATTATAGTAAAGAAATAAGAACCCATAAGATAAATTCTTATGTAATATCTTAAGCAAAGTTTTCTTTAATGTATGGCTTAAACACGTTCAACGTACTCTATTGTGCCTATAAACTTCAATCAGAAATTAACTTAAGCCTTTTGTTTTTTAAAAGTTTTTTTTTAATTTTGCTAATTGCGATTGATACGTGACAGGTTCTGCAATTCTTCGAATGATGAATCACTTTTTGACTGACGATGTCTTCAATGCTGGTATAACTGACTATCTAAATGCTAAGAAATTTGGTGACGCTGAGCAAAGGGACTTGTGGAGTGCCCTAACGAATGCAGCCAGAGAAAAGAATGCTTTTGACGCGGACGTTGCCGTTGTCATGGACTCTTGGACTTTGCAAACCGGATTTCCTGTACTAACTATTACTAGAGATTATAAAAATGGCCCCATTACGTTTAGACAGGTAATGTAAAAGAAAAAAAGTAGATCAAAACCAAACGTCTTAAAGTGAGAAAATAATATTATCTTACTGAGAACAATCGCTATTTCTTGTCTTCATGTTTTGTCCTATTAATAATACCGTATATAGTTATTGTAATTTCCGATAAATATAATTATCAATTGTATTTTACTATCTAGTTTCCGTGACACAAGCCTCGTTACTTACCATGGAACTAGATGGCGCTGTGTATAATAATGTCCTAACATATTTATTTCTTTGTTACGAATTTATCACAAAATTATAGAGGAATTTTGTTGCTTTTTAATTTCATCTTATGAAAAAAAACTAAATAAGTTTTACTTATAAGTAGATTGTCATATGAAAATTGGAAATATTTAAAATATAAGACTGAAGTAATATATTTAAATGATTTACATTTTAGGAGAGATTTATTTTAATAAATGATACAGTCAACGAACATAACTCGTCGGTGTGGTGGATTCCAGTATCATATACAACTGCTTCAGAAAAAGATTTTGAATCCACAAGACCTAAATTGTGGCTGCGAGGAGAAAGGTCAATAGTGGTAGAAAATATAACTGTGAAGGAAGATGATTGGTTCATTGCAAACATACAGCAAACAGGTAAGATCCTGGGTTCGAGTCGGGCTATTTACTTTTTTTTCGATCAAAAAATCTTGTTAATAGCCTGAAACTATAATTTTTGTGGAGAAAGAAACCAAATTCTTTTATAGATTTTTAAACATGCATGTACCATTTTTATTATTAGTTATGTTTAAATAATCACAACATACTTTTGATATAAATTATCAACTTTTTATTCAATCAATTTTAATTCAGTTATAAAAATTAATGACTACTGACTCTATCTTGGTCAATTTGTATACAAAATAAGATTTATGCATGAGTTAAAAAGACGTTTCCATTTGATTAAGAAGTAAGATCCAAGAATTCAGACATATAATAAATAACCTATTTATTTATCTTGTAGGATTTTATCGAATAAACTATGATCAACGCAATTGGGAAATGTTAGTGAAAGTGCTGAACGACAAATCTCGTTTTGAAGAAATCCATCCAATAAATAGGGCTCAAATAATTGATGATTCCATGAATTTAGCCCTTTCTGGTCGTCTTGACTATAAAACTGCTTTAGACATCACAAGCTATCTTTCTCACGAAAAAAGCTACGTGCCCTGGAAGGCTGGTCTTGTAGCGTTAGGTTATATTGACACGATGCTTTCTAAAGGAGCATACTATTTCGAATATAAGGTAAGTTATAAGTGTACAAACATTCCTTGTTTATTGCTTTTAATGATATTAAAAACATTATTAAAATCTGTTATGTGGTTCTAAATCAAAAGTCGAAGTGATGAAGAACATATAGGCGCAGAGAGCGACTCTACTTAATTTATTTTACTACGCACGAACTAAATTTTGCTTGCTCCAATGAAAATAAGTTACCCCATTAAATTGTTAATTATTAATTGTTAAATTGTACTATTAATTTGTGTAAAACATCATTAAAGTTTAGTGTGAAGCACTAGTTTGCAGAATAACTTATTTAATTTTTCCATGGGAATGAGAGCCTGAGACTAATGTTGCCCTGAGAAATAATTATTAGTAGGTACATAAAATTTAGGTAAAATGAAAAGGTAATTTTTGAGTTATAAAAGTTTGAAATAGCATGTGTACACTCACAATACCTATATTACTACCTTGTATCCACTTAAAACGCACCTAGAGAACTTAGCGAAGCGAAAGTAATTCGTTAATGATAAGATTAGATACATGTTATACCTATATGTAGAAGACAGTGCAAGTCATGCCAATTTGGTATACCTATTTGGGAAAATGATGATTAAAATATAAGAACATAATATAATCAATACTTAAATTATGACCCAGAATATAAATGATCAAAATTCATTCAATGATCAAGCAGTGACCTAATGAAATATTACTATAGGATACGACTATCTATTATGTCATTTTATTTTATCATTCTTTAAAAGTTGATCATTTTATTGAAGGACCTAGAAATAAGGTCGATGGAATTGATGCAATGGTTAATGAAGAATGTATTAAAGAAAAGTAAAGCAATTACGCCAGTTTTTTCTTAGATTTTACTTGTCTCGTTGCCAATTAAAAAAATTTTCGGATATAAATCTGAGATCTGATTGATTTACTATAGTTATATATTTGTAGTGAAGTGGGAAAATATTTAGTGTTATATCCCTGTGACTTGGAGAGCAAATACACTGTACACTGTACATCCCTAGTACAGAGTAAAAAAATACCAAAGCATTGTTGCACGAATCCAATATACTTTTTGTCTAGGTATCTATTTTATACATATCGTATCTAAAGCCGGGCCTTGCTGATTATATTTATGGTCGATAAAACCCAACATTAAATTATTGGAAAACCTACTGATATGAACAGCATCGTACATAATATATCTTAATATACATCAAATTAAAAAAATTCGACATCATTTTCCCACCGTCAGGGAAGTAATGTTTTATTTGAAAGGGCTCATATCACATCAATTTAAGAAAAATGATTAAAAACAAATTTATTTAAAGATCATTATAACATTTATTAATGCACTAGCGACTCATCCTAGCTTAGCTCGAGTTGGTCCCTGGAAGCTTCCTAAAGATTGTAGCATAAAAAATGAAGAACTTTCATAGAAACTTATGAGAGCCTTTAACCCTCCTTAAAATGGCCCTGTCACAAAAATTCGTTCTTAGCGGACGTCTAAGAACTATAAATTACCTCTCTGCTAAATTTCATCTTTAACCAACTTCAAAAAAGGAGGAGGTTATACGTCAAGCGGCTTTCGAAATGTCGTGACGAGTGAATGACGCTTTTATATTACATATTTGTTAAATTTTGAAACATGAGAGATTATTTAGGTAATGTAAAGGTTATTCAAAAAGTAAAAATTATGTTCACGCCAGTTTTCCTATAGGTTGGCGTAATATAATAATTAAAAAAATTGTGTATTTATGATATACTCGTACATATATTGAAATTTCTTTTCAGAGATACGTTTTACGTCTTTTAAACGAAGCCGTCCGAGAACTTGGGTGGGATGTAACGACAAACGAAAGTGTTGTGAGAGCTCAACACAGAGTGGACCTACTGTCTACAGCTTGTCATTTACAACACGTCGAGTGTTTGGAACACGCTGTACGAATGTACAGGAATTGGATGCTCACCCCTAACCCTGACGCTTTTAATGAGTAAGGGTTGTTTTATATTTAACTACCCTTTCCCGCGTCTTCTAAAGGCTGGAAACCAAATACCTCCCGTTTTTGCAACATATTTCATTGATGCTCCACTCCTATTGGTGCGTGATGTAATATAGCCTAAAGCTTTCCTCGATAAACTGACTATCCAACACAAAAAGAATTTTTCAATTCAGACCGGACGTTCGTAAGATTAGCGCGTTCAACCAAACAAACTAACAAAGTCTTCAGCTTTATAATATTAGTATAGATTCTATGAAATTTGTTTAATTTTAATATAGCGCCAGCGACATAGTATAATAAAATCAGCTTTATTGACAATTATAAAGTGGAACTGTACGTTTGTATCGTTTTTTTTATTAATCCGATTGCGATTATAGAAAACATTATAACGTGTTTTATAAATGAAAGGTATCTTTTCGGATTTTGTTGCGTATTTATTTTGATTCTTGGTTCCCGACGTTTCGAAAATTGTGGGGTATGCACTGTCTGTAACAAGTATATACATTTTTGACACGTTTAAAACCTTAGTGTCTGTGTGACTGAACTGAAACTGTGACAATGATTGCTGTAAAACACTCGAATCGTCGGCCACCAAAAATCAAAGTATTATGTCAAATATAATATACGAAGAAAGTGTTATTGTGTAAGATATTTATTAGAAAGAACATAATAAAATTAAATCAGTAAGTAGGTACAAAATCTCCAAATGACAGTGCAAAATAAGTATTATACAATTATTTCAATGTTTCTTAAGTAAATAGGCATATCTAAAAAGCACATTTTTAAAGATAAATATTTATATAGCGTATTTGATAAACTAAAACACCTATAAAGCAATTACGATAAATATGACACAATGCATGATTTAGCATGTTATGCCTCATTTAGTAGAATATGATAATACCTATATAGGTATTATCATATTCTACTATAAACGAATTTGTTTAAATATCTAATAATAACAGTTTGCCTATAATATTATAGCAAACTGTTATTATTAGATATTTAAACAAATTATATATAAGCTATGAAAATATATCAAAATATTTTAAATTAAAATCCTTTTATTCTTGATTGAAGGTCTTTTCGTATTTTCTTTCGGTTTTATTACCTATGAGTTTTCTTTTTTTTCTAAATTCAAAAAAATTTATTCAGCATAAAATTATTATTATATTTTTTACTGAACGTCATCAGCCTTCGGAAAGAAGAAGCCTCTGACCTGAGAAGAACTGGCGAATGAAAATCAGTGGGACCAATATTATTCTTTATTTTAATCAGTTTTTTTTAAATTGAATTGAAATTAACAATAATTCTATCCTTTGAGATAGCCTGGAGGCGATCACATCATTCCCAAAGCAAACTGTCTTCTAAAAAATCGTTAATCGAATAATATTCTTTAGTACACAATCGTTCATTCACAATTTTTTTTAATTTTATATCCAATGATTTACAAAAAACATGGCAAAATCTGATAGTTTCATTTAAAATCCCAAATGTTCGCGTAAATCTGAGAAGATTTTATTAACTTTTCATTTTAGGATTCATGCTGACATTCGCAGTACTGTATACTGTGTTGGGGTACAAGCGGGTGACGCAAGGGAATGGCGTTTTGCTTGGGAAAGATTCTTGGTAGCAAGTGCGCCCTCTGAGAGGGAGCTGTTGCTGTCAGTGCTAGGATGTACGAGGGCACCTTATTTATTATACAGGTCTGTGAAATTAACTTCTTTATCTTACAAGTTTCTATTATCGTTGTAATAAAATTATACTGAGCTAATTACATTATTTTTTAGTTGTACATATATTTTTGAGTTTTACTCTTTGCCTCTTTTCTAATTAACTGCATAAAATAGTTATTTCTTACTTTTTTCTTTTAACAATTTTCTAATCTTTGGAATCAGAAAATATGGTATTTCTAATCGCTAATAGAAACACATTGTATGGAAATGCCATGTGGTAACAAAATGTCATGTATTTTTTAGTTTTCTATTAACTAGTTAGAGAAATTCTGCAATCGATATAACTAATCTATATTATGATATATTATTATTATCGATTGCAGAAAATAAAATAGTCTAACGACAAACTCCAATATAATAATATTAATATATGTCTATTTATTTGAAAGAATTATAAAGAATTTTAATATTAAAGAATTTTATAGATAAAGTTATTGGAGTCGGAATTAGGACTGATCACTAAAGTATTTAAACTTAACTGATGATTTTTTACAGATATCTCGAGTTATCGCTTCGAAACGACAGTGGAATAAGAAAACAAGATACCGTACGAGTGTTTTCAGCAGTCGCCAGCTCTTCTATAGGAGAACCGATTGCTTTGAATTTTGTTAGAGCTAATTGGCAAAGGCTTAAAGAATAGTAAGATTTTTGTTTATTTTAAATTAATACAGTAAATGTTAGAAATAAAACTATTTTTGCTTTATGCGTTCCAATTTATGACTTAAAGGAAGAAATTTATTAATATGTTAATAGTTTTTAAGTAAATAAAGAACAATATAGTTTATTTAATAAAAACATTTTGTATGCATTTAATATAAAAATATGTTTTTTACAGTGTTGGGTCAGTATCAACTCTTAATTCTATACTGAAAGTGGTGACCAGGAGACTTAATCAAGCTCACGAATACGATGAGGTAAATTATCTGTTATCATATAAATAATAAAAGTTTATCATTTACTTAGGAAAGTTTAGGACAGTTTTGAACAAACGCCTTAGGTACAACAGGTTGCTATACATTTACTTACAATAAAAAACTTTTGGACTTAGCAAAAATAGTAAAGTGTGA
Organism: Boloria selene; assembly: GCA_905231865.2. Classification (NCBI taxonomy): domain Eukaryota; kingdom Metazoa; phylum Arthropoda; class Insecta; order Lepidoptera; family Nymphalidae; genus Boloria; species Boloria selene. The sequence continues at coordinate 12,258,041 of HG993140.1, read as the reverse complement.
TCTGTGAATGAAACATGATAATGTTTTATGGTAAAATTAGATCAATTTTCAGCACCAGCATTCCCACTAATTCAATATTTTTCCAGCTAAAAAGATTTTTGTCGGAGTCCTGCAGTGACTTGGGGAGACCAGTTCAACAAGTGTTAGAGCGGACTGCTGCCAACGTTCAATGGATGGAGAGAAACTATGAAACAATCGTGAACTGGCTTTTAGTTGCAGACAAGTCCTATAATATTACCGATGAGTATACCGCGTATACGCGATAACACGTACATTGAAATCATAAATCTTATTGTGTATCGAATCTTTGATATTTTGGAATTCTTTAAAATTTTTGCTAATTTCTTATAATATACCACCGATAAGTGTTACATATGAAAAATTTTATGGACCAAGTGATCAATAGGAAATTGTCAAAAATGCCCGCTCACTTTAATAACAACTATGGCAATAATCAAATTGACCAGACATTATTTATAATGTTTATCACCTATGAGGCAGAATAATTAAGCCAGGTTTAATTATTCTACCGAACGTAACGTGCACTAACTAGGCTAGTTGTCCACTAAGTGGTTGAAGAGCTCGAGAAAAAACAATTGAAATGTACGAATATCCTACCACGACATGATATCATGATATAAATATGTATCAATGAAACAACAATCTATCACTTATGTCTAACAAGTGATTTTAACCTAATGAGCCACAAACTTATTCCTTTTTAATTCCGATTTTGTATAGAAATATAATTAGTCGCAGTCGTAATATAAATAACACACCAACAAGGTATTATCGGATTTCCCGAAACGCTCATGGGCAATGTTCATAATGCAAAGGCAATGTAATAAATAAGAAAGTTCAAAATTATAATTATTTATTTCACCCTAGTTTGTCATTATTCATAATGACCGGGCATAATGCAAAAATCTCCAATTTATTACTTGGTTCATATCATACACATAGTTGTGTACATAAAACGTATTGTACTTCATTGCTGCTTTGATATAGCATATTCATCGCAATTATTCAAACAAACAAGACGTTGGAGTCAGTTTTAATAATATTGTCATGTACGATAAGTTCTGATATTGTTAGAATCTCAATATAGTGGATGATTTAAGCAAATAAAGCCAAATCTGTCTGTACTGTAGGAAAAATTGGTGGTTTGTATACTATAAGTATTAACTTTAAATTGGATAGTGTAATACTATGGCCTGATCCCCCTCGTACTGAGGGAGGCCCGTGCCCAGCAGTGGGACGTTAAAAAGGGCTGATGATGATGATGATGATGAAGTGTAATTTAGTTTGAAATTTTAGCTATGTATTGGTGTATTTTATTTATTAAAGTATAGAAAGGATACAGAAAGTCGCGACCGTGTTCCTAGTCATTTGTAATTCGAACAGTATTTTATGTAAACTATCCGAACAAAAAAACAAATTTGTATTGTTTTCGTATTAATTAAAGTTTAAAGTGTCAAATAAATTTGTTAACAGTCAATTTTACATTGGAATTCTATCATTTTATGGTTCATTAATACACCCATAAAAGATAATGTATGATAAGATATAGACTTAATTTGGCAATTATATAGCAATTAAATAAATAAATATGTTAGGACCTTAACACAGCAGCATCTAGTTCCATGGTAAGCTACGAGGCTAGTGTTATGGATACCAGATAGTTGATACATATGTATATACTTTAAATACATAGGCACATAATATGAATAAAATAAACACTCTTAAACCATACTTAAATAAAAAAAAAATATTTATAAATATACATTATCGCTTGTTTTAATAAAATAGATGTATCTCAGTGCGTTTTGTATATTTCTAGTAAGGGAGGTAGCGTTATATTTTATTAAGCCACTTTAACACAATGCTAAGCTTCAGTCACTTACTTGCGCGGTAAAGCTGTTGTCGAAAACATGTCGAAATCTTCTCGGCATTTTGTTGGGACATTATTACACAGCGCCATCTAGTTCCGTGGTAAGCTACGAAGGAAGCTTGTGTTACGGATATCATATAGTTGATATACTACAAATATAAGTTTAAATACATACATATTATAAATATAAATATAAACACCCATGATTGGAGTACAAGCATCCGATTTTAACAAATGGATGCCCTCAGCGGGACTCGAACTCGCTACCGCTGGCTAAAAAGCTACGATACCTCCCTATCAGTATATGTATTAAAGCTTACGGACTGTTTGACATACATTAATATTATCTAACTGTAACAATATCAACTTCGTGTTCAAATACCTTTTTCAAGAATGGAAACCCCAATAATTGTAGTTATAGTGCATCTGTAGAAATAATATTTATATCGTAATTTATTTTTAATAATACAATTTCTGTAATATTTAATAAGGATATTAAAACAATTTTGTGTCTTTTTTCATGTATTATTTGTACCAAATTTTCCCTTTTCTAACATATAAAAAAATTGACTCGTCTATACTATATAGCTACAGTACACATATGAATAAAAAAACACTGCAAGTGTCTGTATGTAGTGTTAAAATAAAAGCTTTTTAAATTTAGTAAATATGAGTATTGAATAGTCATATGAAAATATAGTATAAAGAGCCTATTTCTCTTAGTTTCTCACTGCTACTTTGCATCGAATCATGCGATGCGTATAAGAGAAAGGAATTTATAGGGTTTTCGTTTGCATCTGCCAAATGCCTGCTGATGAAGGAATAACTTAAGCTATTTTTGTTTAAAAAAATGATAAGAGTTCTGCTCATAGAACAAAAAAAAATACTCGAAAGCCCAAGTGGAGTGAGGGTGTATCGCTTGATATACTGATTTTATGACGAGATTATTCTTATTCATCTGTTTGGTTCTTTGAAAACTTTGGAGCTATCGAGATCTACTTGTATTTCAAAAATTATAATTGAATTAAAAATATATTGAGGAAAGCTATAAATGACGCTGCTACCTTTAAAAGCCGATAAATTATACATAAAACAAAATATGTGAAAATGTCCTAATGCTGTTCAGATTTCACGCTCATTAAAAAAATATAATTGTTTATTAATATATAAATTACAACAAAATTAGAGATACAAAAAAACTGTTTGAGCTACATACATTTTAATAACATGGTGTTAGCAAAAATAATATTAATTGTAACAATTGAAAAGATGCAAATTATAAAATAACTAGCGACTCGCCCTCGCTTCGCTCGATTTAGCACAGGGAAAGCCGCGGGATCTGCTAGTTATGCATATAAACCTTCCTCTTGAATCACTCTATCTATTAAAAAAAACCGCATCAAAATCCGTTGCGTAGTTTTAAAGATTTAAGCGCACATAGGGATATAGGGATATAGGGACAGAAAAGGCGACTTTGTTTTATACTATGTAGTGATGATGATAGTGAAAAGGTAAAGATTTTTTAGTTCCTCTTTAGGTGGACGTTTTTAAATCGTATTTTCTTTTCAATGTCAAAATTAAAACTCTAGTTTGGCTTCAAAAAGTATTTAGGTTCTCTTTTGTGTTATATTTAGGGTTACTATAGTTTAAATCTACATCATTTTCATCTGTATTAATTTAGAAGTCCGTAGAGCAAATGCACTCAAAGTTGGCAGCGTTTCTTAATAAAATGAAGGCAACTGCAAACAGTGGACTATAATTAGTAGATTATTATTAGAGCATATGGTAAAATTTATCATATGTAGCAAGTGAACGAGTTTTGTCTCATAGTGTTTATTTAACAACCCATAGGAACGTCGTTTTATAATTTAAATTAAAGTATTTTTATGTTAGGAATGGCATTTACACGTATAAACTGAATATATAAAGCCTACAAAAAACATCAGAAAGACCACGGAATATCATCTTTTCTGTGAGAATAACGACGCTATTTCGCCAAAGCGTGTAGTCTACGCGACCAAGGGTTCACTCTATTCTACTGTCTGAGAAGTACCAAAAGGAACTTAAAACATCACACCGCCCTTCTGAAGTGAATATCTGGATTACTGGACGCTAATTAACCCCATTCATAATGACAAGGTAAGCACACCTCGGGGGAAAGGGAAGGGTGAGTTAGGCCTATAATTACTATAATGAGAATCACTTATCTAAATTATCTTTCTAGAAATGGTCATTTTACAGTTAATATGTTCGGACATTTTTACAACAGCACCATCTAGTTCCGTGATAAGCGACGCGGCTTGTGTAACGGATACCAGATAGTTGATATAGTACAATTATAAATTGTACATACATAATATAAATATTGACACCCATGACTGGAGAACAAACATTCTTGCTCAACAAATAAATGCCCCTAGCGGGACTCGAACCCGCGACCGCTGGCGCAGAAAGTAAAGTCACTACCAACAGAGCCAAACGTGTCGTCAAACTTCTTCTATAACATTTATATATATCTAACTTGACCTATAACATTTTATCTTTCCTGTTCTTACTCTATAAACGACCTTGGGTACAACAATTTGAGTATCATCATAGTTTTATCGTCATAGTCATACTTATAATCTAAATGCTTATTAAAAAAAGATACACGAATTATATTTCTGATACCCATTATTATGGTATCAAAATATGTATACTTGTAGCAATACAGACAATTAATACGTCATTTGATTATTTTAAATGATAAAAAGATAAGTTCAATAGTTAAGGATTTGTAAAATTAAATAATCCAGTCGCTGTTTAATTGGCTACAAAAATTGTCGCCTTCAAAATGGTAAGTTTTGTTGCAAATACTAATACTATACAGGAGGCTTTCTAGTACGTATTTAGAACAATTTGATTGAATTCTAAAATCAGGTATACGATTTAGTTTCATGTGCCAAAATATTTTTGGAAATTAAAAAAATATGAGTTTAAAGATTAATCTATACTGATGAAAATCATGATATTTATAAACAATAAGTCTTTTAATAATTTAAATGTAAGAAAAATATGTTTTATTCCTTTAATATCGTTATATGAACATATTTTTTAACAGTAGGTATATTATAAAGAAGTGTTCATAAGGTTGTTAGAATTCATATTTTCGTCTGTAGTAATCTTTGATTTCAATGATAGTTTACGATTAAACTTATCAAAATTAATTAACGTTTTTTTTTAAATTTAGAAGTAATTACATAATTGGCACACTTTTAAGTCCTTTACAAGAAATGTTGATTGGATTAAGTTATTATAGGAACATGATATTATAGAAACTCTACCATACTTTTACAATTTAATTTAAGAATAATTGTTATAGTGATGTTTCAATTTTTAAGGCAGATCAAAATTATACCTATTATTAAAAAATATTAATTAAAATAGAGTGCTTTAGAACTATAATAAGTACATATTGTTATCAAAACGATTTATATAGGCGAAAACTCTAGTTTTACGAAAAAAAAAACACTTTTCGTATTCAGATGTCGACATTATTTAATGTCATGATTTTAAATTAAAGTGTTTAAATTTTACATACCTATTTTATTTTAAATAGATTCAATTAGAAATAGGTTAAAATGGTTTCCAAGATTTGATTACTTTTATGATTTATACGAAAAAGTAAGATAAGATTAGATACATATTATATATTTATGATGTTAAGTAAAAACGACATCACACTTAATAAAATAATAAATAAGATAATTGTACTTAAGCTTTTAATAACTTTTACTTAGTTTAGTTTTTGTATTTAACTTCTTAAAATTTTGTTATTAAAACTTGTTAATATTAATAATCATTTTCCCCAAATTATTCGATAATGATCTCATCGATGTTGATAAGTTTATATGTAACAAAATAATATAATAAGTCTTTTATTACAAGTTGAATGATAACGTTAAGAATGATATTACGATAGGCACGCCTAAATCCAAAACTAGGCAAAAATAAAAATATGTTGAGACACAACACCATCATGCTAGTGTTACATGTACCAGATAGTTCATACATGACACATATCATTTAACTTGAAATAATACGTATGATAAATAAATATAAACTAATATTCCTAGTACTTATATTCCTGTTTATCACACGAATGAATTCCCCCTGCGGGACTCAAATCTGCGACCACTGGCACAGCAAGTAAAATACTATAAACTGAGACAAACATGTCGTCGAATATAATAAGGTAATGCAAAATGACCCTTAACTAGCAAAATCCTGCAACAGCTTATTATAAGTGAGCTAGAGTCACACAGTACCCCGTCTTTGACGGTCGGCCCCATGATGAGATTCTCTAGTGCAGCGTCATAAAACAACCTTTGACCTTGACAAAATGATGCACTTTAAGGGATACAAGGTTCCATCGAATAGTGCAGGATGAAATTTCTGCGTGATTTGATCCGCAAAATAGATTTAACCCCTCGAGCGTTTCACGATACACCGTAAGATCATAAGAGAAAAGGCTCGAGGCGTCGACGGCTCCGCATATGCATCCTAATTTAAAAATAATTTAAAAATAAAAAAATATATATTACATCACTGCGAGATAATGTCAGTTTTATTTGCTTATTAAATTATATAAATAGTTAGATAAACTCATAACGAAGCCGGGAAGGTATAATTTATACCTATACCTACCTATCTATCAAACGTCCTTGAAATTACGCCGACGCTTCGAGCCTTTTCGTAAAACGGAGGCCGACGCTCTAGGGGTTAAGGACTGACTTTTAATCGATTGATCTGACGATTATCACTTGTCCATCCAAATAAATCTTAGGGCTATCCAAGATATCTACTGGGTTTTCCATCGAAAAATTATTTATCATCAGTAATACCTCAGAAGTAAAGTTGAGTTTTTAATATCAGCTGATCTTGTACCGATCACCCACCGGAGTGTAAGATAGAAGGAAATACAAAGTACATTTATGTTTATCCGCACAGTTAAGCACTTTTACTCAGACAGAAAACAACAATGATGGGGCTAAAATTGATGAGGAAGACATTAAAACTCAAGGGAATCCTCGTTCAATTGTGTTCACATATTATATTAGTATCGATAAGAATAAAAAAAGTAATCATTTTTATGAACATTTAAGTGATTACGCGATAGTGACTTGTTTATCATTGAAATCTATTGTGTACGTTAGCAAAAATAAAGTATGTTATCATAATCAGACAGTAGTAGTAATTTTAGCAGTAATTAGTATTTAAGTATTAGTAGAAATTTTGAAATAGCCCGAAACATGCCAATTCAATCATAAATAACATGTTGATTCGTTTATTTATACCATTTTTTTAAATCGCAACTTTTCTTTATTTTTATATAAATCAGTGCATTATTAACTATTTTTGTCGCGAATTTATTTTGATTTTTGGTTCCCGATGTTTCATGGTCATGGGAGAGACTGACTATGATTAAGCTACAATTTTAGTCAAAACCTTATTTTAAATTTTATTATTTCGGGAGCATATTAATCGTTCTGCTTTGTATCACATATTTACAGGTTATGGTGGGTTGAAATTGTAGTGAAATATTTACATACGTGTATTATCAAGTACACTGCATAAAAATTCTAAAATTAAGTTATTTGTTACAGATGGCGACATTATTATTTTTCCTTGGAGCAATGTGTCTCTGTGCACATTCATTGCCCAGTCCACCCATAACTAGGAATACAATTTTTCTTGATGAAAAACTCGAAGGCCAAATATTTGAAGACCTTGATACTAATGACGTCATTGGATACAATGTTGCCTCAGATTATCGTCTGCCTAACACCACACGCCCTATTCACTATAATATTCTATGGGCTATTGATATGACTTCTCTTGTATTACAAGGCGAAGTTGATATTCAGTTGGTGGCCAATCAAGCAAATGTAACTCAAATCGTCCTTCAATCTAATGAATTAAGAATTGAGAGTGTAAACTTGCAATTGAACTCTAGAAACATTACAGTGACTACTAGGGAAGACACTGATTTACATTTTTTGAATATAATCCCCAACGAGGCATTGCAATATAATGCAACAAATCCCATCCCTTATGACTTAGCAATAAAGTTTTCCGCTCCTTTACGAAATGATATGTACGGAATATATAGAAGTTGGTTTAGAAATAACGCCACTGACACGGTCAGGTAAGTACTTCCACCGTCTTTATTTAATTAGTTACCTTGTTTGCACATACCGTTTTAAGTTTTAACGATTTTGGGATATTATAGGTGGATGGCTTCTACACAATTCCAAGCAACATCAGCCCGTCAAGCTTTTCCATGTTACGACGAGCCTAGTTTTAAGGCTACCTTTAATATAACTATAAGAAGACCAAATCTATACAGAAGTTGGTCTCTCACTAACTCTATAACGACCCCCTTCAATACGTAAGTATTTGAATTAATTAAGTATGCACCTTGAAATTTTAGCGGTATATTATTCATCATCACCATCATAAGCCCGTTTTAAGGTACCACTGCTGGGCACGGGCTTCCCTCAGTACGAAGGGGATCAGGCCTTAAGTCCACCGGGGTGGCCTAGTGGGGGTTTGGCGGACTTCACATGTCTTTCGAAAACTTGATAGGTTTTCTCTGACGTGCAGGTTTCCTCACGATGTTTTCCTTCACCGTAAGACAAGTGGTAGTCATGATAGAAATGATTCGCACATGAAAATATCAGAGGTTCGCACCTCTGACTCGGATTTGAACCCGCATCATTCGGTTATCCAAGCAAGCGCGTTACCGTTGGGCTACCACCATACCACTGCCTTGTCTGTCGGGTATATTATTACATGATGTGTTATATTTGTTTTACTATTATTTCAGGACTCATTCAGATGATATCTATGAACGTACTCCCATTATGTCCACATATCTCTTAGCTATTATGGTTGCTGAGTATGAATCTATTCGAACACCTTTAACTGGGCAACTTCAATATGAAGTTATAGCAAGACCATCAGCTATAAGTAGTGGCCAAGGAACTTACGCTTTAAGAACTGGGGAACTACTTGTAGATGCAATGAATGAGCACACAAATATAAGTTACTTTGATATGCACCCTAATATAAAAATGACTCATGCTGCTGTTCCTGACTTTTCGGCGGGAGCTATGGAAAATTGGGGCTTAATCACTTACAGGTAGGACCTTTATTTATATGATAAAATATACATGTCTTTATAATTTTTTTGATAATTAGGTAATTATTTTTTTTACAAATTAACAACATTTGAATTTTATAGGGAAGCCTATTTAATGTATAGCGAAGCTAACACCAATGATAACTTCAAACAAATAATAGCTTACATACTTTCACATGAAATTGCTCATATGTGGTTTGGTAATATGGTAACCTGTGAGTTTTGGGACAGTCTATGGCTCAATGAAGGGTTTGCTAGATATTATCAATATTTCCTTACTAGTTGGGTGAGTCTTTTAATTTAATTGCATATAAATAACATTATTACGGTATTTGATTGTACACTAAATCATTTTATGCATTTTAAGGTGGAAGAAGAAATGGATTTTGAAACTCGTTTCATACCTGAACAAGTCCACACAGCTTTGTTGGCTGATTCCGCTGAGAATGCTCATCCTTTAACTAATCCTAATGTTGGCAGTCCTCAGTCAGTTAGTGCAATGTTCTCTACAATTTCTTACAACAAAGGTGCCGCAATCATTAGAATGACTGAACGTCTCCTCGGCACTGCTGCTCATACTGAAGGCCTTCGTCTTTACTTGCGCGATCGGTATGTAGTGTTACATTAATAGTAAACAATACAAAATATAAAATAAACACAAAAATCAGACTGCGATAGAAGTAAATTAAATAATAATAATAATATTATCTGTTCAATCTGGCAATGGCAGAGCTAAGACGCTCGGCTTTACGCATCTTCAAGGCACGGGGTTAACAAATCGCCACCTTCCTAACTTCAGGCTAAGTTACTAAGGCTTACTCAACATAAGAACTCAATAACTTAATTTGGCCCGACCTAGGATGCGAACCCAATACCTTTTGATGTGTGGTCGTACAGGCTAGCCACTACATCAATGAAGCAGTTAATTAAATAGTAACGTTACAGTAGAAAATAAATTTCTACGAGTCTTGTTATATTTAAGTCTATATATATTTTTCTCGCATCTAAAAACATTCCTTTTAATACGCCTCTCGAAAAGTTTGGAAATTAATTATTCAAGTCACGAGTGAAATACTAAAATTAATAAATATAACATAAATTATCAATGGTTTCTTTTACGTCATTAACATAAATCTGACAATCATTAACATAAATCAAATACAATTTAACCAAATAGTTAAGCTGTTAAGTAGTTAAGTAGTAAATAAAGGAATATAACATCGGAGAAACAAACATGCAGTGAAACCCTCATTTAGGATTTGGATATTTTTGACTGAATTTAGTCAAAAACTTTATGATATGATGCATACGTAGTACAAAGCTGCTTCTCATAATAATAATTTCTTCTTCTCTTTAAGTGATTTTGACATTGCTCGGCCAATCGATCTCTTCCGATCACTGGAGATTGCTGGTAGAGCAGCTGGTTCTTTCTCAGAATACGGCAATTTCTCACTTGTTGAGTATTATCAGAGTTGGACTGAGCAAAGTGGTCACCCAATTTTGAATGTACGAGTGAACCACACGACTGGTCAAATGTCAATTTCACAGGTATCAATAATTAAAATAACAATATATTTTATTATATGATTACTGTTTTAAAAATCATCAAGTAATATTTGATGAGAAAAAAAGCTTTTCTTGTTATAAACCAAATAATGTAATTATTAACTAAAATGTATGCCTAATGAACTTAATGTTCTTCGAAAAGGTATTCCATTTCTTTTAAATAATATGGTTATTGAAATCAGTTTAAAAGAAATAGAAACCTTAAAAAGAAGTTTACATCTTCCTTTTTTAAGTGAAAAGTAGCAATTGTATAATTTCTTTAATATTTTACAGCGTCGCTTCAGTATCAATACTGGATACGCCAATAATAACTTAAACTACATCATTCCAATCACTTTCACCAGTGCTGGCAATGTTGAATTCCAAAACCTGAAGCCTACCCATATAATCAAAGACTCTCTGACTATAATTGATCGTGGTTCTGAAGGAGACCAATGGGTTATTTTCAACAAGCAACAAAGCGGTATTTATCTTTTCTTATCAATCCAAACTTATATATAAATAGCATGCAAAATATTTCGGATTTTAAAAATATCCTTTCGGATTTATATGTTGGGATATTATTACACACAGCGCCATCTAGTTCCGTGGTAAGATACGACGGATACGCTTGTGTTACGGATACCAGATAGTTAATATACTACATATTATATAAGTTTAAATACATACATAATATTATAAATATTAACACCCATGACCATGGAGTACAAAAATCCAAGTTTAACAAATGAATGCCCCAGCAGGACTGGAATCCGCGACCGCTGGCGCAAGAAAGTAGGGTCACTACCAACTGCGCCAAACGTGTCGTCAAATCTCCCCATCCCTCCTCCCTTCCTCTTCTCTCACTCATCCGTCTTCCCTCCCTGCTCCGTCTTCCCTCCCTTCTCCCTCCCTTTCATGAAAGGCCGACAACGCATCTGCAAGCCTGGCTTGTAAATGTCCATGGGCGGAGGTGATCACTTTCCATCAGGTGAGCCTCCTGCCCGTTTGCCCTCTTTTTACCATAAAAAAACCTATGTTTCGTTTTTATCAGTTATTTAAAATAATGCTTTGCTTGATATAAGAGTTTTAATATTCTAGTGACTTCTCCCGGGTTTCTTCGGGTATGTAACAATGTACCTGTACTAAATTTGCAATTCCATCAGTACTAAGAAATCGGGCAGGCCAAGTGCCTGTTAGCGGAATTCTAATGTCTTTTACAAACTTGCTACGTTCTCTCAGATATGCAGGTTTCGTCACGATGTTTTCCTTCACCCTAAAAGACAAGTGGTGATTATATGGGTTGCAACTGCCTGTAACAGTACTAAAATGATATTAATGGTTCAGTACTAAGCAGTTCTAAAATTTTTTTTGGTACATTTATTGATTTTATTATTATATTTTGTGAACTTTTAATTTATCATCATTTGTATTTTTGATAAGATTAGCTTAGTCTGTTTTATATAAATATAACACTTTTTGTCTTATTTAATAGGTTTTTACAGGGTTAACTACGATGATTATACCTGGGATCTGATTATCATAGCATTACGTGGTCCTAATAGAACTCAAATTCATGAATACAATAGGGCCCAGGTTAGTAGAAAATTTTCATATTTTTACTGCCTCTTAATGTCAATATAACTTTTGAACAATTGAAAATTTTGTATAATAAAAAGCATAATTTGAAAATAATAAGAAAATATAACAACATTAATAAACTATGTTCAACATTTTGCATATAATATACAGTAGGTAATTCAGCCCTTGTTAACGTCCCACTTCCGGGCACGGGTCTCAATGCAAGCGGGATCAGGTTTCCTCACCATGTTTTCCTTCACCGTTAGACAAATGGTAATCATGACAAAAAAGATTCGCACCTGAAATACCAGAGATGCGAGAGCCGGATTTGAACCTGCATCGCTCGGTTATCCAAGCGATATCCCATAATATTATATAGATCATAAAATTTTTCAGATTGTTAACGATGTGTTCCAATTCGCTCGTTCTGGTATCATGTCTTACTCTAGAGCACTCAATATTTTATCTTTCCTTGAAAATGAGACTGATTATGCTCCGTGGGTTGCTGCTATGACTGGGTTCACTTGGTTGAGAAATAGACTTGCTGGCGACCCTCTTCTCACAAATTTAGAGGTATGATTATTAACTATACTTATAAAAAATATAATTTAGTCGATTCTGTAATCTGTATATATAATACTAATTGGAAAATCTGTATTAAATATTTTTTACAGAGCTTTATATCTAATTGGTCATCCAATGTTATGAGTGAACTCACATACAGTCCGATCGCGAATGAAACTTTCATGGATTCATACTTAAGGTTCCAATTGGCGCCTGTGCTATGTGCCATCAATGTACCGGCTTGTCGTCAAGCTGCAAACACTCAATTCCGTGCCTTAATTAACAACGGTGTAGAGTAAGTTATACTTTATCTGTTTAATTTTATACATTGGGTATTTATTGCAAAAACGAAATTTTGAAATTAAAAATTAAAAAAAACAATAACTATAACGTTTTGTGTTCCAACAGAATAAAGACCCCAAATAATGCTTATAACTTTTATGTCTGTATCTGCGTGCATTTTATGCAAAAGTTTCAAGCGGATTTTAATTTAATTTTGTGTAGTGTTCTTTAATAACATGAACAAGAGCGCAAAAAAATAAACCACTGGATAGATTTTAATTTATTTTGGTATAATAATAACGGATTATCCGTGTCATATAGAATACTTATTACTGCGTGAAAAAAATATGTTGGGACATTATTACACACAGCGCCATTTAGCTCCATGGTAAGCTACGAAGGAAGCTTGTGTTACGAATACCATATAGTTGATATACTTCACATATAAGTTTAAATACATACATTGTATAAGTATAAACACCCATGACTGCAGTACATCCGAGTTTAACAAATGAATGCCACAACGGGACTGTATCTTAGAAATTTATACGAACCGTAATTTACGTATCACAAAATGGTAATACGTAAATTACTGTTTTCATGAACTGAAATATATTTTTAAATATCACCTACAGAGTTCCAGTAAATAATAGAAATTGGGTCTATTGCAATGGGCTTCGTGACGGAAGTATTGCTGACTTCAATGAATTATGGCGACGCTATCTTTCAACCAATGTGTATACTGAAAAGATTCTTCTACTTCAAAACTTAGGCTGTACTCCTCATAACGAATCACTCACCTTGTAAGTTGTTTATTCACATGAATAAAAGAAGTAAAATACAACTTATCTGTCATTCGAATAATTTCTCCACGCTACTAATTAACTTGCTACATAATGTAATTACATAAGTATAAGTATTTTTTAATAACATTGTAAATTACTTTGATCTCACTTTAAATAGCATTCGGATTTCTCGCTTTCTAATATAATATGTATATCTATATTTTGGAAAGTTGTAGGTATAAATGTATTTTGTTGTATTTCACAGCTTCCTGGAAAATATCTTCGATGACACCTTCATAATCCGTCCTCAAGATTATAGTTCGGCGTTTAATAGTGCCGTAAGTGGTAATCCAGAGAATACACAAAAGGTATTTGCGTACATTCAAAGCAATCTTCAAAAAGTATTGACTGCGTAAGTTGTTTTAGATAAAATTTATATACAAAATTTCGTTTTAAAATGTTTATAATGTACACGTAACTTCTAATTCTGATTTCTATTTAATATTTGCTTTCAGTTTTGGATCTGCATCACCTATCTTATCCGTCGCTTCAAGATTACGAACGGTGGCTGAAGTAGATGCGGTAAATATTATATAGTGTTAATCATGTTAATCGTGCTTTCACTTTCATTTACATTATTTAAATTGTCAAATAACTAAAATGTGTATTGGGCATTGCTTATAAGTAAATATACTAGTAAAAAAATATTACTTGACTTGTCACTTGAATAGGTAAATATAAAATTGTGAAACAGGTATTTTCGCAAATATTATAATATAAAAAAAAATCATTGATTATAATTATTTAATTTTAGTTCCGCGCGTGGGCAACTCAAAACCAGCAAGGATTAGGAGATTACTATCAGAGTGTGCTCAACAGTGCTGAGTCTACCCGTCAAAGCCTTGCTTGGGTAGAAACGGTCCGTCAGCAAATGAATGAATATTTCCAAACAGGAGACAGTGCGATTACACCTACCACTTCCGTTGCAACGACTACCCCTGCCCCCATCACCGTCCCATCATCCCCTATTGAAGAACCTGTGACCCCTAACATTCCTGACTCCGCTGTAACCACAGCGCTGTCTACCCTCGCTGTTGTAGTAACAATTATTGTTAATATTATAGCCTAGAATATTAAATCTAATCATCTTAATTTTATGATAAATATTTATATTTATTAAATATGTTTTAGTAAATTATTTTATATTTTTTATGATGTTTTATTTTGTATGACTTTATGCCTTCAGATAAATATCCTTTTTATTTGTAATTTGATAAAAATGTGAAACGTTCGTAATCGAATAAACCTTATTGAACTCAAAGTAATCATCTATACTAATATTATAAAGAGAAAAGATTTGTATTTTTGTAATTGTAACGAATAAGCTCAAAAACTACTAAACTGATTTCAGAAATTCTTTTGTCATTAGAAACCTACATTATCACTGAGTAACATAGGCTATATTTATTTCTAGTGGAACCCGCGACTTCGCTCGCACTGGATCTAGGATGATTAAAATATAAATGTGAAAGCAA
Organism: Boloria selene; assembly: GCA_905231865.2. NCBI lineage: Eukaryota > Metazoa > Arthropoda > Insecta > Lepidoptera > Nymphalidae > Boloria > Boloria selene. The sequence continues at coordinate 12,242,675 of HG993140.1, read as the reverse complement.
CTTAATTTTTCTGCTTGTTATCTTTGTACTTAAAATTTGGAAAAACAATCATAGAAAGTAGGCGGTAACATTTTCGCAGCAATAAGGGTATCAAACGATAGAGTTTACAAGAAGAACCAAGTGCTTGCTAGATTTTAAAGAGGTACCTAGAGGTAGCTCTTTAAAATCTAGCAAGCACTTGGACTTGCACTCAGTTAATCTCTTTATTTACAATAAAGGAAATTATAAGTAAACTTACGTTTACTTGTAATTTAAACTTTAAACTTTAATGCGTTATTCAAATTTCGCATAATTTAATCCACAAGAACATCTCTTTGTAGAATGTGTACGTTTTACGCATCTATGAAATTACAAATTGAGTAGGTGTTATTAGGCAATAAACAGGTAATAGTCTTATTTCATCCAGAATAGTGGAATATATAATTTATTATATGGCCTTTTTACAAGTCTATACCAGCGACTCCCCCTCGCTTTACTCGGGCTTATCTCTATGTACGTAAAATGAAGTAATGTGAGGCGTGATTGGTATCATTTAATTTATCAGATAATTTTCCCTAGCAATATATATACTAAATGGCGACCCGAATTATCAGCTATCATCGTACTATATTTCATCAAATTTAGTCCAGTGGTTTTCTCATGATGCCATCACAAGTAGTAGAAAAAAGTTCTCAAAATTATAAATTCGGTATCTGTCTGTTAAAATTTAAAGCTACCGATTTTCATACTGTTTTCACCCATAGATAGAGTGGTTCTCGAGGAAGATTTTAGTATATAATTTTTCATATTTTTGTATACATGTAGTAGCGATACCCGCTGCTTCGCTCGTGCTAAATTTAAAATCTAGTCAATAATAATGACCTTTAATAAGATTTAAAAAAAAATCATTTTAGAAGTGAGTCATACACAATTTTAAACAATCACAGTATTCCAGTAACACAGATAATTATATATATTTTTATTATAAACTTAAGCTTAAGCTCATCAAAAGTTCTGTTTTTGCATATTACATCATATTATATCATTATATCTAGTATTTAACCTTTTTAACATCTTATTGCTGGACACGAACGTTCTATACATGCTATCACTACATAGTATAAAACAAAGTCGCTTCCTGCTGTCTGTCTGTCCCTATGTATGCTTAGATCTTTAAAACTACGCAGCGGATTTTGATGCGGTTTTTTTAAATAGATAAAGTGATCCAAGAGAAAGGATTATATGTATAGCTAGTAGAACCTGCGGCTTCGCTGGCTCTAAGCGAGCCGAGCTAAGCGAGCCGAGCTAAGCGAGCCGAGCGAAGCGAAGGCGATTTCCTAGTATCTTATAAGATTGATATACATAATAAGTTTCATATTCATACGAGGCAAATACAAGGTAGCTACAAACTATATGACCTTAAACGTATGTATAGGTATATAATATTAGTGATAATGATAAGATAAAGAGATTATTAAATATTAAGATACAATAATGTTGATTAGGACAATTATTTAGTCACAATTTATTGCAAGCCAGCGCAAAAATGGTAAGCTTGTTTTCAAGTATTTTTTAAAGATTTAAATTTGAAAAACAATTTGAATAATTAATATAAACTATGTTATTTGAAATATTTCTTTACCTTTTATAATAATAATAATAATAATAATAATCTTTATTTATAAAGGTACAAACCCAATTTACAAAATAATTAGAAAAAATTATACCTCTAGTATGCGTATGTTATATGCACATATGTCAAAATATATTTAATACAAACTTCAGTTAAATTTTCATCACAATAAGTGCTACATCTATCTTATATCTAAGTCTATCAATGTCTATTTTTTATTTGCCTCCTGATGCACCGAAAGCCAAAACTTAATAATCGAGCAGTCGAAAGCCTGTACTAATGTAGCCAGGATCTTGTTGTCAGAGGTTCTCAGTCGATTCCAGAATGAGGCTATTCTTGATCTAATGATCGCGAAAAAGTCAGGGATTCGGGCCTGCGCAAACATAGCCGAAGCACTGCAGTACCTAGGCATTTTCATCAGAATACGATATGCGTCATTATATTGTACCCTGATGTTATTGAGCGCTCGCCTGCTAAATTTTACCCAAAGCTGGCACGTATACAAACATAAACAGTATGTTTTAAACAGTGTCACCTTCACATCATCGCTGCACTTACCGAACCGACGCGCGAGCATATTGCATCTCACAGCTAGTCCCCGGCGTTCTCTCTCTATATCCTCATTGTCATCCAGACTTTCCGTTATAATATGCCCGAGATATCGAAACCGCTCAACCCTGTCTATTGGACACCCTTCTAAATATACACCGGGAATTGACTCCGGACCTCTGCCAGCTCGAAACACCATAATTACCGTCTTCTTCACGTTATATTTCAAGCCATGTTCAGCAGCATAATGTTCACAGATTGATAACAGTTTGCGCAGCCCCCTGATCGAGGGACTAAGGAGAACCATGTCGTCAGCATAGCTAAAATTATTCATGCAAGTTGAACCAACATGACACCCTACTTTGGTTTTTCTTAATTCCTCAATCAGGTTGTTTATGTAAAGGCTAAAAAGGTCCGGAGAGGTCAACCCTCCTTGGCGTACACCGCATTCTAGCTTATATTCGCTAGATGTCGCGTCGCCCCATCTCACACAATTTGTTTGGTTCTCATACCAGTATCTCAACAGATTCACAGTCTTTACAGGGACATCAGAAGCGTAAAGTTTCTCCCAAAGTAAATTATAATTTACAAGGTCGAAGGCACGACTTAGGTCTAAAAAGCAAGCATACACCGATGTGTCCCTATCAGTATAGTGATTCACCGTTGCTTTCAAGCTGAAAATGGCGGAGTCCGTTGAAAGACCAGAACGAAAACCAAACTGCGCATCGCTCAACCTAATATTTTCTTCTACATCCGAATAAATAAGTCTCTCTAGTATTTTTCCTAATATAGTGCCTAACGAAATCGGTCTATAATTTTTAGTACTAGAAAGATCGCCTGTTTTGTTTTTAGGAATAGGAACTACCACAGTTTTCATGATTTGCTTCGGCAAATAACCAGTATTTATACACATGCTATAAAGACTGGCTAGTACTTTGTGTATGTCATCACCAGCAAACAATATGTGTTCTATACTTAAACCATCTATACCTGGAGATTTACCTCGTTTCATTTTTCTTACTACCGAAGCCACATCCTTAGCAGTAAAATGTACATTTTTAGTCGTATCCGTCTTCTGTAGACTACTCGCCTGACAAGTCGCCAACGGAGCTACCCTGAAATGGTGTGAAAACAAATCAGCAATTTTACTCCTATCACTTATGCCGTCTACAGCCACAGGTACGCTAGTTTTTTGATTAAAAGAGTTTGTAGTTCGCCAGAATCGTATGAAGTTCTTTTCAGATTTATGAATTGCCAACATGTCTAATTTAATTTTTTCCTGATTGTTTTGACACCACTTCAGTTTGTTTTTAAATCTATTACGACTTACGATCATATTATTATACAATTCACCTGATTTTGGCTTATTATTAGAGCTCCACCACGTATAATGAAATTTTGCAATTTGGTGAGAGTCTTTCACATGATAGTTCCAACCATAAATCTTCCTAAATTTTTTCGGTGCATCATAAGGCTTCATTGCGCTCTTAATAGCGCCTGTTTGCAAAACATTTACAATTTTATCATAAAACTCATCAATTAAAAACAAATGATCTTTACATGTATAAAATAAACAATTATTACATTGACTAGATAAACTTAAGGAACCTAAATTATCACAGCAATACTTGGAATAAACTCTAATTTGTTCATCCCGTCTTAGACCCCATCTTACACCATTTAGCAAATTAGTGCTCGTCAAAGTAAGTTTACTTATCACCATATTCATTTTACAATTAATAATTAAAGGTAAGTGGTCCGACCAATACACACCATAGTCCACATGCACCGAACTAACAGAAGCCCTAGCAGCACTAGACACCACACAATGGTCAAGCCATCTCCTCGAACCATTTGCTTCACTCACGAAAGTGTACGTATCACTTGGCATTAACTCTAGATCCACACATTCCAGGGCCTGCTCCGAACAGAATGACAACAGTTCTTTCCCAAATCTAGCGTTCGGATGTGCGTTGAAATCGCCTAACACATATATAGCCTCCGCATTACTATCATCTATTAACGCTTCTACAGCGGCCAAACATTCAGTAAACTCGATCAGGTTGTCTTCTGAGTCAGTTGGTAAATATACTGTAATAATCAAAAATTGACGGCTACCCATATTTATTTGTATCGCCGCCAATCTATTATTCATACAGTGAATTGATGTAACATCGGAAAACATAGATTTTCTCCATAACAAAGCCAAACCGCCGAATGGACGACCTCTCACAATACCCGATGTTGTGTCAATTGATGACTTAGCAAAGCATCCAAATTCTTCACTGATTTCGTTTATAAATCCTAGGTCATGTGGAAAAAGCCACGTTTCCTGTAGGGCTACGATATCAGCAGATCGACATAAACATCTTATTTGTTCTACAGATCTCTTGACACTTTTACAATTAAATGTAACTATTTTTACTAATAATTCATTCGAACTATCCATTGAGTTTTTTATTACTGACGGTAGGTTGTCTACGTTCACGGTATCGTCTAAAAACAAGACCTGTGGGCCAGAAGTTAGTGTCTAAAAAGGTATCAATTTTACTCAGCGGTATGGTTACTTTAAAGGAATTAAACGATGTTTCCTTAAACTGTTGTAATAACTCCACATTAAAACACTGCTCCCCTCTGTCCGTAATGTGTTCGATTATATCCGATATGGAAACCGACTTCATTACACGAGAAACGTAAATCGAGCATTGTGATTCAACAACTCTTATCCTTCCCGTACTTTCACAAGTCCCTCGCAAATTATTATTAATGTTATATTTACGTTTTCTTTTACTCTTAACTACTGTAAAGTTATCGTCGCATTCGGACCGCTCATTATCGTTTGACTTTGATCCGAGCAAGTTCTCACTGGGCACGTGACTTTCAGCCTTCGGTGTCGTACGCATATGGTCGAATTTAGGTCGACGCGGGCGCAGCTCTTTGCGTACAATATCCCTGTACGTTGGCGTGAACTCCGCTTCAACCGGTTTTGTATTGTTCGTACGTGGTATAGGCATAGGCGCAAGCGAGTTTGATTGCACAGGTGTTGACTGGGACGTACCAGTTTCTTTGCATTTATTTTTCTGATACTCAAATGCATTACGCAGCTCAATAATTTCCGCACTTATTTTAGTCTGAAATTCAGTTAGTTCCGTCTTCATAGTTGTCATATCCTTTAATAATCGAGTTACATCGATATAGTCAAAGGAAACCGGTGGCAACCGATTCAGGTCTTTTGCAACAAAAGTTGGCTGGGCGTTAGGGTCAACTTCCTTCAGTAATTTGATAACGTCTTTGATATTTCGCTTCTTCTTATCGTCGCCTTTTCTATGGACATTTCGAACCTTGTCACCACATATGTTATATATAACACCCTTTCCCTCTTCAATTTCAGCATCAGAAAAATTGCTAGCACAAATCTGCACAATACTCAATTCATCTAATATGTCAATTTTGTTTTGCACAAAAGTCAAAAATTCATTAATAATTACTTGACCCGCCATCACTTACAACTTGGGCCAGCGGATAAATTGAAACACATTGTACACGTCTAACGCGCTTTACCTGACGAGACGAACTGATATTTTAGAAGATTTTATGATAATACTAGTATATTTTTAAAGTACTCGTTGAAATATGTATTAAATTATAAATACTACCTTTTAATTATGATATGAAGTACACATGTAGACACATACCTATTTACATTAATCACCAATATGTTATAATAAATGAATATTTTGTATAATGAACGTATACGTGTCTTGAAAGTTTACGAGGATTTCTGAATCCACAAAGTCTGTAGATTGCAGGTATGGCAAGTTCAGTATAAATAGTAATTTAAGTCCGTCAGAAAAAAAATATTTTAAAACTAATACATTTAATATTAGGACATTTACAAAGATTTTATTATACATTTAAGGGATGCCGCTGGTTCACCTTTTTATTTGGTGCAGCTCTTATTCAGAGTTTACTGGCTTTAAGTCCCATACCAGTACCGGAAGATGAATGGGAAGAGTTCGCTAAGACATTGCGGGACCCCAGCTTTAGGTTACCTACAACCACCCGACCATCAAGATATGAAATAAATCTGACCCCTTATTTTGATGTGATACCTTCTATTAACATCAGGCCATTTACATTTGATGGTACTGCAAGAATATACATAAATTCTACAGTCGAAAATGTCCGAGAAATTGTTATGCATTGCAACAATATTACTATTCAATCTTTGTCAGTATCATTAAATAATGTTTCTATTGGTCTCGCGAACAATACTTTCGAATGCTCGACGCCTCATAGTTTTCTACGGATACCTACAAGTGAGAGTCTACAAATGGGCCGAGAATATGTGGTATCAGTAAATTACACTGGCAACTTCCAAACAAACATGAGAGGTTTTTATAGAAGTCGATACAGGGACTCAAATGCACAGAGGTATTCTTAAAAATGACTCCCAAACAGCATAATCTTCTAGTCTTAATTGAGTAATAACTCTCTAGTGAAATATCTTTTTCTTTTCTTTTGCTTTATATAAATATGTATTTTTGCTGAAACAATTGGTATAATTAACTTGCTATCTCGTTTATATATACAATATTTTATTTGTGACTAATTATACTACCTTTTATTTTAAGATGGATGGGTACAACGCAGTTTCAACCTGGTCACGCTCGTCAAGCTTTCCCATGTTACGATGAACCAGGATTCAAAGCTTTCTTTGACATAACAATCAACAGAGAACCTGATTTTAGTCCCAGTATATCCAACATGCCAATTAGATCCAATCGGACGTAATTATCTTTTTAAGCATTTAGTAAATGTTAAGATCATTTGTATAACTAAGGATAACGTATGTTATTATGATATCATGCAAGCAATTTTAGAAAATTTCAAATAGTAATAGTTTTATTAGACTTTGTGAAGTGATAAGGAAATTTGATTAGATATAACAACATAAATACATAAAATCAAATAATAAAAAGCAATGAAATAAAAAATAACTTAAAATGCTTTTATTTCAGATTAGATAATGGAAGGATTGCAGAAACTTTTTACACGACTCCATTAACATCTACATATTTAGTAGCTTTCATAGTGTCTCATTATAAAATAGTATCCCCTGGTCAAAATAGCACAAGACCTTTTGATATTTATGCTAGAGATAATGCGGGTACAACTGGTAATTGGTCTCTTGAGATCGGGGAAAAACTTCTTCACACAATGGAAGAGTATACCAATATATCATACTATGGAATGGCTGAAAATTTAGATATGAAGCAAGCAGCAATACCCGACTTTTCTGCTGGTGCTATGGAAAATTGGGGCTTACTTACTTATAGGTAAGAAAATTTAAAAAATAAATCAATTACATTTCATATATTTCTTTTTTGAAGGATTACTTTGAAGATCATAATATTTGAAATTAAAATAGCTTCGATAATCTAGTCTCGAGCATGATCGATTGCAAATTCAGAGATCTTTAGTTACAGTCTGAATTTGGGCCAAGTTTAGTTTGAGTTTTTTTTATTGATCAGTGTAGCTGAAGATGGTTGGAAGATCATTATGTATATATACTATTTGCAATGCCTACTAAAACATAAATTTTCAGGGAAGCTTTGATACTATATGACCCACAGAACTCGAACCATTTCTACAAACAACGAGTAGCCAATATAGTAGCTCATGAGATTGCTCATATGTGGTTTGGGAACTTAGTTACATGTGCTTGGTGGGACAACCTTTGGCTAAATGAAGGTTTTTCAAGATTTTATCAATACTATCTTACACAATCGGTAATTAAGTAATTAAGTAAATGTTATATAAAAATCAATAAATATTATAATTTTTTTTATTATATATTAAAGCAAAAAAAAAACATTTTGAATTTTGAATATTTAAGGTGGCACCGCAACTCGGATATGATATTCGTTTTATAGTTGAGCAAGTTCACCAAGCTATGTTGTCGGACTCTATCGATTCTGCACATGCGTTAACAAATCCTAATGTGAACGATCCTACTACTGTGAGCAATCACTTCTCCGTCATTACTTATGCAAGAGGTGCTTCTGTTATAAGAATGACACAACACTTCCTCGGTAACGATACCTTCGTTAAGGGACTGCGTAAATATCTCAATGATAGGTAAAGTAATAAATAAAGTATTATCTCTATTCTTAAGAACAACGTGAATTCTACAATATACATTTATAATTGTTCTGATATATTTTGTAGAAAGTTTGATGTGGCTGAGCCCCATCATCTTTTTAAAGCCCTGGATGCAGCTGCGATTGAAGATGGAGCATTAGCGAATTATAATGGTACTACAATTAGTTCGTACTTTAGATCTTGGTCGGAAAAGGCTGGACATCCTGTGTTGACTGTTACCATCGATCAAAGCACTGGGATAATGAATGTTCATCAAGTATGATTAGATTATTATTTTTTTAGTTTAACCTTTATAATTGCTAGTGAAAATGGCATTAAATTGATTACTTTACTATATTTATAGGCTCGTTGGGAACGTGAAACTGGTTCCTCGCAAATTAACAGTCTTTGGGAAATTCCAATCACTTGGACTAGAGCCAATGCACTAGATTTTAGCAACTTAAAACCATCCCAAGTTTTAACTGCACAAAATACCACAATTGAAAGAGGATCTCAAGGTCTCGAATGGGTCATCTTTAACAAGCAAGAATCTGGTGAGAGAAAAATAACTATCGTTATACGTACAATATACTTTATGGTAGTACTTTATGGTTGTATTACATGGTTTTTTAACGAGAATATTTTCTAACAGGTTTCTACAGAGTAAATTACGACAGAGACAATTGGGCTTTAATTACAAGAGCATTAAGAAGCGCCAATAGAACAACTATTCACGAATTAAATCGTGCTCAGGTGAAAAATTATTATATACCTAATATTTTAACAACATGCGTACGTATGAGTAGATGAAATAGTTTCATAATGATCACATTCAACACAAATTATTTTTTATGTTTAAGATTGTCGACGATGTTTTCAATTTTGCCAGAGCAGGAGTGATGTCCTATGACAGAGCATTCAACATATTGTCTTTCTTAGAATTTGAAAATTCATATGCACCATGGATTGCTGCCATTACTGGTTTTAATTTTGCAATCAATCGTTTGTCTTATAATACCACTAATGTTCAGAGACTTAAGGTAAGTTTAATTTTATAATGATAGTATTGTAAGCTACAAAAATTGCATAATATAAAAAAACTTTGAATCCATATGGATCGAGATACTTTTGTTATTTTAAAAATGTTTACTTCAACTAATTGCTAACTTTGACGATCGTAAACGATGAGACGTTAATGATATTATATGGCTAATATGTTTGTGTTGTTAATATTTTTTATTTACAGGCAGAAGCAATTAAATTGAGTGCAGCTATTACTAATCGTTTGGGTTATTCTGAAATCCAAGGAGAGCCTTATATGGATGGTTTACTTCGAATGTATGTGCTCACATTCTTGTGTAACATAGGTCACTCTAGGTGCTTAGAAGCTGCGAAAGAAAACTTTGCTAATTGGAGAAATGGAAGTTTGTAAGTCTTAGTTAATAAGTCCATAGAGCTTTTTGACATTTGTTTATCAACTTAACATTTTTGCTAATCATACAAATTATTTAGTTATAACGATTTATCTTGTTCGATTATATATTTTTCTATGCTGAACACGTTAGCTCAACTTGAAACTCTTTTTATTTATTAATTAGGTGGTTTTATTTGTATAGGACTGTTATTGGTTACATTAATTTAGTTTTTAATTTTCGTACTTTGTAGTTTCATCGTTAGTGTAGTGTTAATACACATTACAATAGTGTAATTTAATGCTAAGTACAATCAACATAAACATTAATTAAGGATACATGTAGATATTTTTATTGATTCTTGATAAGCTAACAGAACAAAAATTTTGAAAATATATATCACTACATATAAAACAAAGTCGCTTTCTCTGTCCCTATATCCCTATGTATGCTTAAATCTTTAAATCTACGCAACGGATTTTGATGCAGTTTTTTTAATAGATAGAGTGATTCAAGAGTAAGGTTTATATGCATAACTAGCAGATCCCGCGGCCTGCCTTGCCTGTGCTAAAGTGCTAAATCTGTAAAAAAAAAAAACAGTGATATAATTTTTATTGTAGTGTACCAGCCAACATGCGTCCATGGGTTTACTGCAGTGGCTTAAGACAGGGTAATGCTACTGATTTCGACTACTTCTGGAACCGCTACCTCAATGAAGATCTAGCAAGTGAGATCGTTATACTAATTCAAGCTGCGGGTTGTACGTCTGATCAAGCCAGTCTTGAAAAATTCTTGAATGCAATTATTGATAACGAGAATACAATAAGAGCACAGGACTTCAGTACTGCGTGGAGTTCTGCTGTGACTGGCAATGAAATCAATACGGAAAGATTGTTTGATTGGCTAAAAAGAAATGTTAACCAAGTCATACAAAAGTAAGTAGCGAATGTACATAATACTTATAGCTTCTCAAATCCGTTGTACATTTATTACAAACGTAAACTGTTTCGGTAATCTATCGCCTGATGTAGACTAGCGCATAAAGGATGAATTCGTAAGGACTCGAGGTTCGAGACTCGGGTAAAGTTAAAGCATTTTATGAGATTTTCTGATTTTCTGATATTATGAATGTGTACAGGGTATATACAGTATAACCTTGATAAGAATATTAAGCCATTGACTCTATGCCTTATTAGTGTAGCATTTGTGCAATTGACTAACCTAATTGAACTGGTAACATGGACATTATGTTTGCTTCTATATGTTCAAGTTATACGTTCGTTTAATAGCAATAAATTAAAATACTTTAAATACAAATATTATTAATTTATAAAAAACAAATGGAAAAAACTTGACTATTTGTATATAAATTCGAGATAGTAGAATGTCTTAGTAATTTAAAAACATTTTTTTAGCCTTGGCAGTGCTGTAACCCCAATAAATAACATTGCGGTTCGCTTGAGAAACGAAACTCAAATAAATGAGGTATGTAAAATAATCTTTTTACTTTTCTTTATTTTACAGTTCTTACATGATTTGAATATTTGAAAAAATAAAGTAAGCAATTAAAGTTAGTGACCGCTGCGACCGAAAACGGTCAGTCCTTATATTATTTGGTCGAAAAAGATTTGAAAAAAAAAAAGATAATCAAATATACGATTATATCTATAAAAAACTATAATTAAACACAGGTATTTTTAATAAAATTCATTATTTGTAGTTCTCGACTTGGCTAGATCAAAATCGTGAAATTTTGGGCTCGGCGTACAACACTGGTGTTAATGGCATTAATAGTACAAGAAGCAACATGGCATGGACTGCACGGCGTGTTGTAGAATTCATTAGATTCTTCGACACAGGTTATGTCGAGGATGCTATAGGAGAACCTGATAATGATAACGACTCAGCAAATATTGCTGCATTAAGCATTGTAACTTTGATCACAACACTAGCAATTAATTTCATGATGTAACTATTCAATTTTTTTCTTGTTACAGAGTTTTGCTTTTGATATATTTATTTATTGTAATAATGTTAAAGAATAATAAAGACAGATTTATTATTATATTGATTGATTGATTTTTGTTTTAATTAAAATTAACTTGTTAAACTTGCAACGTCTCGTATTTATTGTTGTGTTATTAAATTAAAATGTGAACAACAGCTATTTCTAAATATATTGGAGAAGCTACAATAACTTTTAAGAATGTTTAACATGTTATTTTTTAATGATCAACCTTTATATTCATAAGCAAAAATTCATTCGTAAAGATTACTGTATTTTTTGAGACAATGTGAACTTACTGATATTTTCCCTTTAAACATTTAGCGTGTACGAATGTACAGGATATATTATCTTAATTTATTAAAATTCGTAAAAGCTTTTATCTTAAGCTTTAATATCTGTAAAACAACTAAAACTCACATTGTAGGGAAGTTACATATTAAGTTCATATATACATGAGAAATCGCAACGAATTATTTCGTTTATTCATTCTAAAACACTATTTTGACTTACCTTTAAGATAAATAAACTCCATTATCTTTATTTGATCGTAAGAATTATGTACTTAATGCAAAATTGATAGCATATTTTTAAATTGGTAAGTATACGATAACAGCCTATGAATATAACCTATCAAATTCTGAGAAACAAAACGATAGCCAAAGATTTGTGTAATTTCTTTTTCTGCATTATTTTCGATAAAAATATATATGTAAAAGACGTTAATATTGTGTTCAATTTGGCTACCTACTACCTACCTGCCTTCATATATGTTTATGCATTTCTTCAACCAGGGATAATAATATGGAAATGAAAAATGAGTGAATAAGCAGATATCATAATACCTACGTACAAAATGTTAGTTTCTTTTATATACAATTATACATATTACCAGACTTGGCTTGGCTGGGTTGACTATGTACACTAGTAGTACACTAGTAACTGTTTATGAATTCCCCTCCTTCAAATCAAAAATGCTAATTTTGGAAATAAAAAGAAACTAAAAACTATCTTTTAAGTTAGAACAAATCATACGTGTATAGAAAATTACGCTACAATTAGATAAGTCACGGATTTCATAACGGACCGACATCATGACACGGGAAATTGTTTTTTTGTAAGTTACGAGTAAAAAAGTTAGTCTTTTTACTAACTTCACTTTGTACAACAATAATAAGAGGAAAAACCTTTTTAAATACGACTAGAATAATGTCTTAAGTTAACGGCATAATGATATTATTACTCTTAAGTTAAATAATTAATCGAAAGGATTTTAAAAATCGCTTTAAACTGGTAATAGCCTAATAATTTGAATAAATAGTAAAATGATGTCAAAATAAAGATTAATATAAATACTAATAATGAATATAAAACAGTATCTATAAAATATTTAGACTATATATAAATGTATAGATAACAGGCACGCTTCATTGAATTTTTATCATGCACCACGAATGTTATCTTTTGAAACCTAATCAATTATAATAAATGAATTGTAAATAATCTATTCGCTATCGATTTGATAAAACCAAAATATTATAACTATAATATGCGAAAAAAATATTTTCTTTTACTTGGCTAGTAGGTGTCAAAGAGACCGCAATGGGTACGTACAAAATACATACATAAATGAATTTATACTGTCCTTTTGTCAGTTTACTAAATTTATAATATTTATGTTTATATTTAGTGGAATGTATATCCATTTTCAATCATAAATATAATAAATGTAATAATAAATTTTACAAGTGTATAGACTGAAGATAAGCTTTCTAAGCCAGTACTAAAACACTTTTTTAAGTAATTCTTCCTTTAATTCTATTCATTAGAATTTAACTTAATTTTATTCTATTTCACTTATTACGCTCTTGCGTATGAGTCAAGTAGCTTCTACGTAAATGTAGCAGTAATTATATAAGATTTGTGCATATTCCAGGTCTCAAAATGGTTATCACGTTGTTATTTATTTTTGTGGGTCTAATCCACGCGGACCCATTTGACTATGTGTCGAATTTTGAAATGATTGATTATTCAACAAATCATGACAACGCGTCTCAGTACAGATTGTTGGACAACGTACAACCCTTGTATTATAATCTCGATCTAGATGTATATCTCAATGAATCTAGATTCAACGGAATGGTTGAAATTAATGTTCAGGTATGTAAGACTTCATCATTTTTAGCCCTTTTGAACGTCCCATTGGTGGTTACGGGTGGTGGCCCAGCTCCCTAAGGGAGCTCAGTACGAGGGGGATCAGGCCTTAGTCCACCGCGCTGGCCTAGCGCGTGTTGGTGGACTTCACATGCCTTGGAAAACTTGTTCGGTTTTTCCCAGACATGCAGATTTTCTCACGATGTTTCCTTCACCGTAAGACATGTTAGAAAATTATTTATACATGAAGATATCAGAAGTGCGAGACCCGGATTTGAACCCGCATCACGCGGTTATCCAAGCGGGCGCGAACGGCTGGGCTATCACTTGTCATGTAAGACTTAAGTTATAAATAAAACTGTTAAACATTACATTACTAATTCTTTGAGTTTGCTATTAATGAAAGACTCGCCCTTATTTTTGTTAATTATCTCGCTACTCTCAAGTACATCTCTTCGGCCTATATTTTATTCTAGGTCAAAGTGTATGTGAAAATATGATAATTAGTCAAGTATTAAGCTTTTTTTTAAGTTGTTTAGCATTTACGATGACTGTTGTACTTGTCGTATATAAGTAATATATTTACTAAAAGTAAGCAATTCTAGATAAAGATGGCAGATATTAGTTCATATCTTCTTTAAATTTTTTCCACACTATGACTAACATGTACGAGTATTGCAACACGAAAAAAACGACAATTACGACATTAAACTTTTGTTTCGGTGACTAAATTTGATTTATGTCCATTTTTTATTAATATTATCGAAAATTATCAAAACGATTTAGATAAAATGTATATTATAAATTCTTAATTATTAGTCAATATGATGTAGCCTGTGATATATTTGTTATCATATAGATTAAAAGTAGAATGATACTATAACTTATATTATTTCATGGTTAGTATGAGAAAGATAGCCTATATTATACTTTTATACCTACGTAGGTATGATCAGTTGTAATCTCCCATCGTAAAGTGGCCTATATAGGTACCATCTAGTCATCTTAGTATCTCCACATAAAATGTAAAGCTAGTCCGTTTCACTGTTTCGGCTTAAGATAACCAAAAATTAAATTAAACTTTTACTTCTATACAATTATTATAGATATATTTGAATTTGTAAATACCACGATACGTCTCCTTAAAATGGTTATTTGTGAAATATGTTATATCGCAATCCGAATACTGCGCCAAGTGTAAATCATGACATATTGTCAGTTAAATATTGACTGTCGGAGTAATATTGTATTCCGCCGTTTAACCACCACTACTGAGCATCGGCTTCCCTCAAGTACGAGTATCAGTCCGTTATGACATGTGGAGTCGCGGTGGTAGCTTGGTGGTAACGCGCCAGCTTAGGAATTGAGTGAAGCGAGTTCAAATTTTGGGTTTCGTAACTCTCATGTTTGTATGTGCGAAATACGATTACTATTTGTTAATATGGTGAAGATAAACAGTTAGACAACTTGCATGATTGAGAAACCTATAATTTCCACAAAGACTTGGGTATCCCACAAAGCTGCATTTAATTTTACCATGACCTGACTGCCTTGTATTGAATATTAAAGGCGTTTTAATGTAGGTAATACTTTCTTAGGTTTACGCGAATACTTGACATTATAAATGAAACTATCTTTTCGGATTTTGTCGCAGATTTATTATGATTTTTGGTTCCCGACGTTTCGAATGCTTTACAGCAATCATGGTCACGGGAGAGACTCTACATCCGCGACAAAATCCGAAAAAATAGTTTCATTTATAGCGTTTTAATGTATTATATCATATTTTTATTTCAGGTAACTGCTAATCTTACGCAAATTGTTTTGCATCAAAATGAGATTGCGATCGATGCAATTAATGTAGTGGATAGTGCCAACAACCCAGTCATCCTTCAATCTAATACGCCATTTGAAACTGACAATTATTATGAAGTATTGAAAATTAATTTCGCCCGTACAATTAATCCTAACAACTATACAATTACTATCGCCTATCGTGGTGCTATTAACGAGAATCCCGTTAATAGAGGTTTCTATAAAGGCTACTATTATGTGGGTAACGAAACACGGTAAGAAATAACCGTATATAATTTATACTTATACTTAAGACGATTATTTCTCTTATATCTTTATAGACGATTATAATAGTAAAGCCACAACAGGTTTTGAATGTTATACAGAAATAAGTCTCTCCTTTCAACAAGACTGTTGGAAGCCATTCAAAACATCAGGCTACTGAAATCGCATTAAACCCGCGAAGAAATTCGAGGAGATATTTTTATTTATTATGTCAAATGTAAGCAAATTTCAAATAGAAGGAGAAGAATAACTGTTTGCTTTTAGTAGTAATCTATTTGCTTTTTGCATGAATCCAAGTATCTTAACAGGAATTTTAAGAATTTAATTTTGAATAAATAATGAAATATAATTTTGCAAGAAATAAGAAAAAGTTAAATAATATTTTGATTTTAAGCAAGTGATAAATAAATAAGTTACGTCTAATCTCGGAGAAAAAATGAATGTTCTCGCGATATAAGTACATACAGTAAGAGTTATATTATTTTGTATTTTTTCCAGTGAATATGCTACTACTCAGTTCCAGCCCTATTATGCAAGAGCAGCATTTCCTTGTTTCGATGAACCTCAGTTTAAAAGTCGATTTGTTATTTCTATCGTACGTGATTCCCAGCTAGCTCCATCTTTTTCAAACATGGCTATTGGGCAAACTCAAACGTAAGTACTTAATACAATTGAAATATTAGGTTTTTAATCTAGAATTATGATGGTGACAATTCAAAACTTTACATACTTATAATATGTTTGCTTATTTTTTAGAGTATCAAATGGACGTATTCGTGAAATATTCTTGCAAACACCCAGAGTGTCAACTTACCTTATCGCGTTTCACGTCAGTGACTTCGTGTCTACTAACTCCTCAGCATCAGCAGGAAAGCCGTTCCAAATTATTTCTCGTCAAGGTGCTACCAATCAACACGCTTACGCAGCAGACATCGGTAAAAAAATTACAAATGAATTGGATGAATATTTTGAAATTGAATACTATGGCATGGGCGAAGGACAACCTATGAAAAATGATCATATTGCGTTACCGGACTTCCCCTCTGGTGCCATGGAAAACTGGGGAATGGTTAACTACAGGTTAGTTATAAACTGAAATATATTACCAGCAAAAAGCTGAGCTTCGTGAGGGTTCGCGTAGTTTTTCTAACGGGTAGTAATTTTAAAAACAGTTTTTAAATTATTATTTTATATAAGATTATTGATATGTTTGGTTTTCTAACAGATGGCGTTAGCTGTAGTACTATAACATTCTATCAAATGAACACAGAATTGTTAATGTTCATTTTATTTGAATGGTTATAAAATTATATTTTTTGACAGATAATTTGAAGTTAAATTACTATGTTAAAGCACACATCTATAGGCGTGATAGTTTTTCAGTAAAGTGTACCACAAAATGCTCAGGTTGTTTAAAAGTCTTACTTTCTTAAATACTCAAAGAACAGAATTTTCATTTCAAAGGTTTTTTTTAATATTTAGAAAAGATATTTATTATGATTTTTAGTAAAGCTACTCTTGCCTCACTTATATTTACACTCGTGTCACTTGGGTGTCTTCTTTCGTACAATTTCCTAAATACATCTAAATGAAAGATGTAAATCTAATTATTATGCTCCGTTAATACGGATATATTCATGCAATCTGTGAAATAAAACATTTTAGGCGTAACTAATAGAAGATGAAATAGTCAATCACTTATTTTGGTCATTTAGCATTGACTCTACTTGCAATGCCAGCGGTTGCGGGTTCAAGTCCAGCTGAAGTATCCATTTGTGTGATGAGCACAAATTTTTTTTATTCTAGTCATGAGTGTTTGATATTATGTATGTTTTTAAAGTAAGATATATGTTGTGTATTACTCGTATCTGACTGGCATTCATAATAATGTTAAATGTTACGTAGTATAATGTTTAATTTTTAAGGTCTTTTATATTAATAGTATTAAAAGACGTTTCCTCAATTGAATACAAGTCAATTACTTAATAAACCTTTTTCAGGGAAGCGTATCTGTTATATGATGAAGATCATACCAATATTGTTGATCAAATTTTTATTGCGACAATTATAGCTCATGAACTTGCTCATAAATGGTTTGGTAATTTGGTGACATGTTTTTGGTGGAGCAATCTCTGGCTAAATGAATCTTTTGCCAGCTACTTTGAATATTTTGCTGCTCATTTCGTAAGTATAATATGTGTTGTTATAGTAAAGTTTATTTTACTATTTCTGAAGGCTTGATCGTGAGTATCGACTCACAAATATGCTACAAAAAAACTTTGTATCCGAACAGCAAAGAAGACTGCGCGCTTGGTAAATACATTTCAATAATCAGAAATCGTTATATAAATTGAGATTAATATTTGTAATTATATATTTTAGGCTGATCCATCGTTAGAGTTAGATAATCGTTTTATCATCGGCCGAGTACAGAGTGCTTTAGTAGCTGATGCTAGTGCAAATGTACAAGCGATGAATTGGACTGAGGTTGCAAGCAATCCTTCAATCACAGCTCATTTCAGTACTTCAAGTTACGCCAAAGGAGCAACAGTTTTAAGGATGATGGAACATTTCGTTGGAAGCGAAACTTTCAGAAGAGCTTTAGTAATTTATTTAACAACACAGTAAGTAATTATATATTATTAACTAGCAGTACCCGCGTTTATGTTCTCAAGCGCTACTTAACTTCACACGATCACTCACCGGGCGAATCAATAGATTGTCTGATAATTTCATCAAAATCACTTCAGCCATTTTAGAACTGTTTCTAATTAAGTCATTTGTTCATTTGTTCTATTTTTAAGTTTCCTTATTTTACACAAAATAAATTTCTGAACGCACTCATAAATATTTGAATCCTTTTTCATTACTGAAATTATTCTACATTTTAAAATCTAAAATACGTTATTATCCGATTATTGTGGATATATATTGTCAATTCGAAACCTTTATTGAAATACGTTCTTTAATTTGACGGGAAATTTTAACGTGTCGACGGGATGAACTTTAAACGTTTGACAGTTCCGAAACCGGGAAACCGTTTTTTCTTTCATTATTTTTTTCGTCAATTTTCCAATGTTTGTTTTACTTTATTACTCTGTTTGTTTAATTACTCTGCTATTCGGGACGGAGAAAAATACAACAATTTAAGACCCATGAAAATAGGTCCTGTCGTTCTCGAGTTATAAGTGTTCGAACAAACCCGATATGGTTTTATATATTAAGATAACATAATAATAATTGTATAATATAATTTATAAATAACTAAATCCTTAAATTTTAGCATGTATGGTATTGGCTACCCCGCAGACATGTACAGAGCATTTAGAGAGGCATGTGAGAATGACGGCTCTTTTCAAGTGACTTACCCTGGCGTGGATGTAGGAGCAGTTTTTGATAGTTGGGTACAAAATCGTGGAGCTCCAGTAGTAAATGTTGATGTCAATATGTCCACCGGTGTCATTTCTATATCACAGGTACTATAATTTTAGTATATTTTTCCTCTAATTTTTTTGTGTTTTTCGATTTAATTACAACAATTTTTTAACTCGTTCTATAGGAACGCTTTCAGCTAAGCGGAACCATACCAGATACCATTTGGCATATTCCAATAACATGGACTGATGGAAGAAGTCCAAATTTCAACAGCACTAAACCTAGCTTTGTGTTTTCTAACAGGAGTATGACTATCCAAAATACTCCAGGACATGCTTGGGTTTTATTTAACCTGCAGTATTCTGGTAAGCGTTAACTAGTATACCAGACTAGTCGCTGAGACTAATTTAAACTTTATATACAACCAAATATTTTCACTTAATTTTACAACAAGAGTTTAGGTTTTATAATAAACTAGCGACTCGCCCTTGCTTCGCTCGGGCTCGTCCTTAGATAACGAAGCCGCGGTCCGCTAGTGTTTTATGCATATAAAACTTCCTCTTGAATCACTCTATCTATTAAAAAAACTGCATCAAAATCCGTTGCGTAGTTTTAAAGATCTATGCATACATAGGGACAGACAGACAGCGGACTTTGTTTTATACTATGTACTGATTGTATAAAGATGTATAAACATGTTTGCTACAGTTACACAAGTTTTACGTCACAAAATATGATATTACTGATATTTAAGTCTTTTATTATATATATAAGTAAATAAATAATAAAAAATATTATTATTTAATAGGCCTTTATCGAGTAAATTACGACGATCACAACTGGGAAATGATTGCGTCGCAATTGCGAAGTAACAGAAACGTTATTCATACACTGAACAGAGCACAAGTGAGTATATAATGTACAATGAATTTCTCGTATATACAATGAATTTTACATTAGCCTTCAAACTTTTATGGTTAGACAATATTATGGTTATTTGAAAGGAAATATTTTCCATGCCATTATACGTTGATGAAGTTATCACGAGTATTAAATATGGTAAATATCACATAACTATAAAAATCAACATAAAATTAAAAAAATATATTTATAAATACATGTTAGTTTCTTTTAAATGTACCTAAAATTATTACAAACTATTACCTACTTTATTATCTTTCGAACCGGCGTATTTGATTAGCGATTTTCAGTCCATACTGGTTCACATACTTCCTTAGATTCACGCGATTTTTTTAAATTTTACATATAACTATCTTTTCGGATTTTGTCGCGGATTTATTTTGTTTTGTGATTCCCGACGTTTCCAATGATTCATGATCAATCCCATTACCGGGAGAGACTGAGGGAGTCATTAATTATTAATTTTTATTTTAGATTGTCCATGATGTTCTCTTCTTCCTTCGATCTGATAAAATTTCCGTTGCTCGAGCCTTTGATGTACTCTCTTTCTTGAAAACTGAACACAGTTACTATGTGTGGGACGGCGCTTTAAATCAACTTGATTGGGTGCGAAGAAGGCTAGAACATTTGCCCAATGCTTATGAAGAGTTTAATGTAAGTTAAATATTATATTCAGTGATCAGTGTAGTATGTAAAATATAACTTCGCTCGGGATTGTTCCTACGTTTGTTTCTTTTATAAAAAAGTTTAAGTTTCTGCATAGAGTGATTGAAATATATGTATGAAATTGAAACTTATCAGAATGAAGCACATTGAATAATGCTTGCAGGCTTACCTTTTGGATCTTCTTGAAGGCGCAATTAACGAATTGGGTTATGAAGAAGGTCCCACAGACTCCGTATCCGTTAAACAAGGCAGAATGATAATAATGAACTACGCTTGTAATCTCGGCCACGAAGGATGTGTTAATGACAGTCTTCAAAAATGGAATAACTTTAGAACTAATGCAAGCTACCTGTAAGTTATTTGATATATTTCCGACTATAAAAAAGAAAGGTGCTTATTAAGATGGTGTTTTCAAGTGTGTGTTACGCGATATCCTCATCAATTGCTGTGGACTTTTTAGTTTTAGTTTCTTTGTACTATAAAATTTGTTATATATTAAATCATCATATGATATCATAATTAGTTCTAAACGTAGTTCGAATAATCGTGAATTCTCATAATTTATTTTATTTCTGTATAACTTTTAAAATATTAAGAATATTTTACAAAATTAATCGATTGGTTTTAAATAAATATTATTACAGAGTGCCGAAGAACGCTCGTCGTTATGTCTACTGCACCGGTCTTCGTAATGGAAACGCGTCAGACTATGAATTCCTTTTCCAGAAATATAACTCTTCTGAAAATACCGCTGACATGGTTGTTATGTTGCGCACTCTAGCGTGTACCAAAGATGAAGCCTCATTAAGACAGTAAGTTTCTATTGAATTAATTATTGGCGTTTGTCTAGTGTTCGAAATATGGCCATAACACAAGTTACAAATTATTTAGTTGACATTACACAAAATCATGTCCAAGCGCCCACCTGCCACAAAACATATCACAGCGGCAGTTACTTTGGATGCTTAATTACTATAATACTTAAACTATCCCACTAAAACTTGGCTCTGGCCCGCGTTAGTTGAGAATTCGAGGTTGAAAGAAAAAAATGATATTCGTACCGACCGACTCGACCGTAAGTTGGACGCGGAAATATAAGCTCACTTGTTATTCCTGTCACTTTCGACACGAGATAGTTAAGAATCATAATCTGTTTCCAAAAGTTTTAATTAACAACATTCAGCTCACTACATGTTAAAAAAAAAGAAATCGTCACAAAAATAGGTAAAAATGGAACACTCTATCTTAAATAGGCAAACTTTTTCTCTAAATTAACTTGATAATTTTTTTTAAGAGAGATACTAATTAGCTTGAAAAACTACTTATACTTTAGGTAAAAATAATAATATTATAAAGATTAAATTAGCGAGTGAAACTTAGAACCTACTTAATTTAAAGATTTTGTTTTATTTTCAGCTATTTATTCCAATCATTGTACAACGACAAGATCAGAATTCACGACAAAACTAGCGCTTTCCAATTCGCTCTTATGGGCAACAGGGAGAATTTGGGAATTGTCCTTCAATTTTTGTACACCCACTTTGGAGATATGAGGCAATGGTACGTATTATTTAAATTAAAAGCAAAAAGGCTAGTTGTCTTTTCGCTGTATGTGGCACATATACATTATCCTGAGTAGTAAGTACCAGGGCAGCATAGACATGGAGCAATGAACATTCTTCTAGCTGAAGCTCATCGAAGAGAAATCTGCACAGAATGCATACGAATGCTTAACATTTTACAACGTGCCAGTGCTGCTGGCCTAGTGAATCAAATAGGACCAAATGTCTTGAATTTTAAATGCGTCAATGCGAGAGAAAGAGAGAGACAGAGAGAGAGAGAGAGAGAGAAAGAGAGACAGAGAACCGAATGGAGTTTGCATATTGACTTTTAGCTTTCTCATTATGTGACGAATATGTTTAGAATCCTATTTTATTCCATTATATTGAGAAATTTAACATCATTGAAAATATTTAATTTGATATTATTCATAGTATATAAATTTGCTGTTTTTTTAATTTGAGAGTAGGACGGTACTTCCAGTAATAAAGTGAAGATATACGTCAAGTACTTGGCAGTTAATGGGTGTGTAAAGACTGAGCTTAGTAGCATGCTCTACATATAAACCGAGCATGAAGAAAGTTTTGATTGCCATAAGTTTTTTCCTGAAAATAGTTTTTATTTCTATTACGACTTTTGTCCCGTTTGTTGACACCAAGAGTATACCACTCATAGACACAATTAGTATTAAATGAAAACTGAATGTTTCTTATACTATACGACTTATACACTTATAAAATATTGAGCTATACTAAACGTTGATGCATTAATATTTTAGGTACGGTGGTGAGGCAAGATTAAATATTTGCATCAACGCTGTCGCAACTTATCTGACTTCTTTTGAACAAATTGTACAGGTAAGAACAAACATATCTATTGGAGTGGATTATTATATATATATTTTTACATCAATTTAATACAAATTCATATAAAATGTGACATAATTTTCTTTCAGTTCCAAGAATGGGTGTATACCCAACAACTATCACTAGAAAATTCGTTTGTCAACGGAGTCAGTGTTGTCAATACAGCAATGAGCAACATTCGATGGGGCAACAACATAGCGCCTCAAATTGTTACTGCAATAAGAAGTGGATCTGTGATAGCTACTTCTTCAATTCTTTTATTATTAGTAACATTAATTGCACACTTGCTACAATAAGTTAATTTTAATGCTCAGATAGAGCCTATTTAAATATTTATGTTAATAAAATTTTATATAAAATGTTTTTGCTTTTATTACTTTCTATACATGCTTGTATTCACCCCTTTTCAACATCCTACTGCTGTGCGTAAACCTCCCTCCATTAAGAATATAGCCCGTCTCAATGACCAAGTGCGGGTTGGTGAACTTTTGAAAATTCTTTAGGTTCTCATGTACATGCAAGTTTCTTCACGATATTTTTCTTTCCGACAAGACTAATCCAAGTGGTAATCCTGATAGAAATGATTCGCACGCATATATAATAATTTCATAGGCGCAAGACCTAGGATTTAAACGCGCTTCATTTGATTTCTTTCGCAGTAATTAATACACGGATGTGAGAACTGAGAACATAAAGTATAATGGGTTTTAGAGGAACTAAGAAACCTATTCTTTTTAGATGCAGCTTCATGCAAGCAAGCAAGTATCCATAGTACAATTAATATATTATGTATAGACTCCAAAATGGCTGAAGTGGTTTATAATAAAATTTTCTGGCAAAAAGCAAATTGGCTCAGTGGGTGATCTTATGAATCATATTTTTAGAAGTGGTAGTGCCATGCTTGTTACCTTCGGGTAGCAACCGAATGGGCCGGCACGCCCCGTATAGTTCATTAGTACCACTCTCACACAGAAGACCGGCGTGAAGTGGTAGCTATGCTGTCGCGTTTCGTCCGGTGAGTGAGAGTCCGGGAGGCCCACTCTCCTTCCCCCCTCCCTCTACCCTTCATCCTCCGCCTTCGTTCCCCCCTCCCTCCCACTTCCCTCACCCCTCCATCCCTCCCTTTCCTGAAAGGCCGGCAACGCATCTGCAAGCCTGGCTTGCAAATGTCCATGGGCGGAGGTGATCACTTCCCATCGGGTGAGCCTCCTGCCCGTTTGCCCCCTTTTTACCATAAAAAAAAAAAATGAAGTTCGTCTTGTTAAAAATTGTAAAGAACGCGGGTGTAGTAAACAAGTATACGGCCTCGTAAAGATAAGCTGTAACCGTAGCCTATACATGTATAAGAACATCACTAGTATTTGTAAAAACTAACAGTTCTTAAAAATCGTAATATCTCATAGATGTTTGTTCCCAAGATACTATGATTTGTAAAAACTAACAGTTTTTTTTTTGTTTTATTTGATACAATATTATTTACTGCGGTGATTGCAAACTAATAGTTTTTGATTTTTTAAGCACTAAAGTAAACTAAGGGGTTTTTGTTTTTCTTCCAAACCAACTGCGTAAAGTATCAAAGTTAGGGCTTTTAAGTTTCAAAAATATAAACAAATATTAAATATTTAAGCCTTTACCTTAAAAATAATACCTTTACCTTAAAAAATATTTACCTCAAAAATAACTAGTGTCATTTGGAGGTTTATCTCACCTATAACTGGTGAAACTAAATGGTACTAAACGCATACACTCTAAGTACATACAATCTATTTACATAAACTACTTAATCCGTTACTTGCTTACCGAGAAAATGAGAAAATAAGTAAGGTATGGCGGCCCTGAGATTTTATCAAATAAACAATGTATAACCATATATAATAAACATTATTTCTGTTTTACTTTTTTGATTTGTATTTAACGCAGTCAATTTTTTAATTTATACTTGTGACTCCCTAGGTCTCCTTTCGGGGTTAGCATATTTTTTTCGGTTATGAGATATTTTCCCGGAATATAAAGTATCTAACCAGTTATCATCATACTGAATTTCGTCAAAATCTGTCCAGTGGTTTTCCCGTAATGTGTTAACAGACAGACATTAATTCTAAAATAAATGTTAGATTCGTCTTCTATATCGTTTATTATGAATATTTCAATAAGATTTTCCATAAATTGTTAAACGTATACGGTATAGACATTTATCAGATTCGACTTAGTGAGAATTATATTATGTACCTACTAGCAAACCTGGCCCGCTTCGGTGGGCGTAAGTCAAAGAAATTAATCTTCAATTTTGTTTATATGTACTGATAGATTTTTGTTAGATGTTTTGAACTTATATAAAACTTGCAATTGAGCTTTCTGTTTTTATTTTCAAAGTAAAATATTTTCCGTATCTTATCCTCTGAAGCAGGATAGATTATGTACTCGTATTTGAATGATTTCACAATATACGTCCCTAGATTTAGCGCGAGCGAAGCCGCGGGTTCCGCTTTTCAAAATAAATAAAGCTCCTAAAACTAAATTAGCCTCAGTTACTCCTTATACCATTAGTTATCTGCGAGTGAAAGTGCGTTCAACATAGGTCCAGCCGTTTCAGAGATTAGCCGGAACAAATAGACAGCCAGAAACAAAAAAAAATGATTATTTTGATGTTAGTACCGTATATGATATAAACTTTCATATGCATATATATAGTGAATATTTATAAATATTCATAGAGTTAATTTCATAATATGAAAGCTATTAATTTGAAATTTAAAACAGACATTTCAATTTTATTTATATGTATAGATATATTGATTATTACTATATAGCTATTAATACCTATTGAAAGAAATGTACTACGTTATATTCTATATTGTAAATACCCGATTCAATGTAATATTAAAAGCATTATGTATTTCTAATAAGTAATCAATAAAAATATCAATGACATATTAATATCTATTGATAATAACACAGTAAAAAGATTTCGAATTATCTTATTTTAGTATTTATCGCGGTTTTATTGTTCTATAGGTTTTCCGAACAATAATTGGATTCATTTTATCTCAATCCAAGCATTGCTGAGGACATTATTAGGTTAGTTTTATTTTGCAAAAATTAAGTTTTCTAAAAAAACGTCTTGTTTTAATCAGATTATATATTAGATTATAATTTAGAGTAAACGTTTTCTTGATCCCTTGATTATAGTATGAGGATAATGGTGATCCCAGGCTGACATTACTTGTCTTTGTCCCTGAAAATAAAAATCTTAGGCCTCTTTTGTTACATATTACCTACTTAAAACCATTAATAAATGTATATTATTTGTGTGTTTTTAGAAATGTCCTGGATTTTTTTATGCATGACCCTGGCGGTCTTGACATCGATTAGAGCTGATAACCCCCTGTGGATATCCGAAATAGAAGAATTCTCAGACGTGTCTGATCTCATTGCTTCAAGAAACGCGGATCAAGTTTACCGTTTACCACAAAATATAGAACCTCTGGAGTACGATATTTATATTGATCTTTATTTTGCTGAAGCTACTGATCGACCTTTCAGCTTCGATGGAAGGGAATCGATTCTCATTCAGGTACCTTAAATATTCTCAAAATAATATAAGGTTATGCGTTTGAAAATAAGAAATACTAAGTTTGTTAATCAATTTCAGGCTAAAGAACCAAACGTTCAGACCATTGTTTTACATTCCAATGTGGACACTATAAATTCGGTCAGACTTAATGCGGAAAACGGCGATGAAGTATTGCTGAATGAAAATGAAAACTTTACGCTAGAGTCTCAGTATCATTTCTTGAAAATAAACCTACAACAGTCATTAGCTGTGGGCCAAAATTACACTCTATTTATTAATTATACCAATACTATGAATGATGGTCCAATGAAAAGAGGTGTATGGAAAGGATGGTATATAGATGACAATGGCGTTGAAAGGTAAGGTTAACAAATAAGTTTAAATTAGCCTATAATGAAAATTTTCTTTTAGTTTGTTTTATTTAAAGCGTTCACAAAGACTTCAAATTATGTTCAATTAATCGAAAGTTAATACAAAAAACAATTGTTTAATATTCCTACTTATATTAATAACATTCGCCCAAACTAATTTATTTGACTAGTTTATTTTCAAAGTTAAACGGGACAACAATAGAAAACGCAATATTTTTTATGATTTACCCCATTAGTGTGAGCCATTTAAAATATAATGTACTAAAATATATACTGCATACATCAGTAACCTCACGATGAAAATGATATACATTTTCTACTACAGTTCTTTATCATAAAAACTATATTTAAAGAATGTAATACTAGAAGTAAAAGTGCGTACATGAATACGTTTTATTATTATATATAGGGTGCCAACTTTCACAGAATATATGCCGCAACGCACTTCCAGCCTTATAGTGCGAGACAAGCTTTCCCGTGTTGGGATGAACCATTATTCAAGGCAGTTTTCAAACTTCATTTGTCTAAGCCATCAGGATACACAGGAACTTTCTCCAATACGGGTATCGAACGAAGGGAAAAGTGAGTTAATTATTAAATTCTTTAGTTTACATTTTATAAGTAACTAGCAAACGTGGCCCGTTTCGCTGGGCAAAGGTTAAAACAAATTTAGTTTTATAATAAAATATAAGTAGCCTAAGATACTCAGAAAGTTCCGTCAAAATCGATATTAATATGTTCTTTAATATTGTAGAAAATTTTTTTGTTCTATCATCAAGTCATTTTAGACTTTGGGTAACATTATTGTAGTTATAGTAGGGATCCTTATTTTTTTCTTGCAATGAAAATAACCTATACTAATCAGTGATAATGTAGCATTCAAATGGTAAAAGAATTTTTTTAAATCGGTCCAGTACTTTTTGAGCCAATTTGTTACAAACATACTTACATACAAATCTTTCCTCTTTATAATATTACAACACGTTCTCATACAAAATTCACTTTAATTTTTCTAGAATTATTATCGACTGTGCAATTTTTAAACTAAAAGTGTTTATTTCATTAAAGTGTTAACTTACTAGGCATTGGCGGTATACAATATTAGTAATAAAAATATCTAAACTAGATCTCGTACTCTATAGGAAATCTTAATGAGATTAAGAAAATATTATGCATAAGTGTATGTGCAAACACAAGGCAGAAAGATGGCTTACTACGACTAAATTATGCATTTTTTAATTTGCTAATTATGTTTTTGTTTTACAGCCTTGAGAACAACAGAGTACGCGACCACTTTTCAGCTACACCCGTTATGTCTTCGTACTTAGTCACATTTTTGGTTAGTGAAACTTTTCAAGCGATTGCAAGTAATACATCTTTCTCTCCCGCTATAAGAGTCATTGGTAGATCTAACACTGCAGGCTTAGGAGACCACGCTTTAGACCTAGCTGTAAAATTGACTGAATATTTTGATGATTACTTCAAGATTCCGTATTCAAGTCTTCACCCAAATTTATTAAACGATCATATTTCTTCACCTGATTGGGCATCAGCTGGAACTGAAAATTGGGGAATGGTCAGCTATAGGTAAGTAAACCTTATATTTATTAACTTATATATGTACATATTTTTGACTAGAATTTATTTTATACAAAACTGCCGCGACCACAGCCGCCTTTTAAAGTTAAGAGACCTAATTCTTAGATTATATCATCTGACGTTATACTGCCTTCCTCAAAAATGATGACTATCCAACAATAAAAGAAATTTTTAATTTGAACCAGTAGTTCCTGAGATTTGCGCGGTCAACCAAATAAACGGACTAAAACACAAATACGAAAATAAATCACTCTTAACTATGAAATATTTCAAGTCAAACATAAACATTTATTCTAATTGCAATACTAATTTTCAGTTGAAATATTTTATGGTTATTGGTAGATTTCATAATATTAATTATTATTTTATGATTTTTAATTGTATATTTTATTATTTAACCTCCTTCTATCCTTTATTTATGTATAACTGTTTGTGGCAGATATAAATTTTCATATAATTTTTATAGGGAATTATACTTAATCATTGATCCTCGTGAGACAATAATGTCAGTTGAACAATATGCTGCGACACTTGTATCGCACGAACTGGCCCATAAGTGGTTCGGAAATCTAATCACGTGCTACTGGTGGAGTAATACATGGATAAATGAAGCCTTTGCCAGCTACTTCGGATATATGGCTGCACATGAGGTAGCTTGCTAATATTTTTCCTTAAAATGCCAATAAAAAACCTGCCTAACGTACACTTTTATTGTGTTAGTGCTATCTTATAGTAGTAGGCAGTAGTAGGTACATAATTATTGTATTCATCTATACATATAAATAAAATTGAAGTGTCTGTTTTTAATTTCAATTAACAGCTTTTCACTAAATGCATATGAAAGTATATATGATACTAGCAACAACAAAACATTTTTTTTAATTTTGTCTGTCTGTTTGTTCCGGCTAATCTCGGAAACGGTTGGACCGATTTTACGTAGGCCACTTATTAACCAACTTCAAAAAAGGAGGTGGTAGAAATTTTATTTATTTTAACTAGCGGAACCTAGGGACGAACCCAAGCAAAGCGAGAGTGAGTCGCTAGTTTTTAATATTGTTAATGGCATACTAAGTAGCTTTATTTTTATATCTTTAGAAAATTGAGGTTTTTAGTATAAGCAATATTACATAAAGCATGTTTTTCAGATGTTTCCACGATATGAACTAAATGAACATATAGTATCTCGCTATACTAAGAACAGTTTGTCATTTGACTCAGGAGTGTCAACAGTCCCCCTTAATCATGACGTCAATACACCAGCACAAGTTACTGGACATTTTGGTACAATTAGCTATTCTAAAGGCGCTGCATTCCTTCGAATGTTAGTTAGCATGATTACACCTGAAACTTTCAGGAAAGGTTGTCAATACTTCTTAAGAGATAAGTAAGTTATTTATAATATTATTTACTATTATAAGTGTTTGTTTTTTAGACTCACAAAACAATATCGACTAAGTCAATATAAAACAAAAAAAGAAGATTTTGTGTTCCCACCTATATTGAAATTCATAATAATCAATCAAAATCAATATATTGATGAATATCAAAAATAAGCACAGATATACAATAAGTTAGATATTACCAACTTTAGAATTTTAACTTAATTTTAAATTAATTATTTAACTTAAAATAATTTCTGTTTAGTCCTTACAAAGCAACAGACCAGTATGATTTGTATAAATCATTTGCCCAAGCTATAGAGGAGGATCGAAGTCTAAGCGCGTACTCTAACTTTAATTTCACGGAGTTCTACCGTATTTGGGTCAATGAGGCCGGATACCCTCTGCTAACAGTGGAGGTGGACTATACAAACGGTGAAATGACATTGACACAGGTAACCCTAATGTAATATCTTTTTTATGCTTAAGTCCATTAATTTTTTGACATATTGTAATTAATAATTTATAAAAGAAAAAGTTTTCCAATACTTGCGACTTATTTTTACTTTGCTCGGGTGCGTCCAATAAATATAATACTAATATTATAAAGCTGAAGAGCTTGTTCGTTTTTTTATTTGTTTGTTTGTTTGGTAAACGCGCTAGTCTTAAAATCTACTGGTCCGAAATGAAAAATTATTTTTGTGTTGAATAGTCCGTTTATTGAGGAAGGCTATGAATAATAGGAGCGAAGCATCAATAAAAAATGTTGCAAAAACGGGAAGGACGGCCATTAGTTCTGCGGCGTACTATACCGCGCGACTCAGAAAAAAATTGATTTCCTGTCTTTAGAACGCGTGCGAAGCCACTGGAAATGCTAGTTATTTATAAAAGAAAAAGTTTTTACTTTAGTCGGGTGCGTTCAATATATAAACTAGTAGTTATATACCCTCGCCTCGCTCGGTTTTGTCCCTAGACATATAATAAACAGTTTTCGTGATGCGGTCGTAGACAGACAGCCAGAAAAAATCTAAAAACGAGATTTTCGTATTGCCCTAATTAGTTCAGTCGTTTCAACACGGAGGTGAAACAAACTTTCAAAGTACACATAATATTTTACAGTTTTAATAGAGTATCTGTCCTTAAAGTAAAATAATAATTAATAATATAGCTACCTAATTATACATTTTTTATAATGTTAAGAATTCTTGATAAAATATTATTCATTATTGTATTTTTGGATAGGGACAGTCGCATACTTTATTAACTGTTCAAATAAAATTACTAATAGTAATTTTCAAATTTAATTGAATATATTATATAATATAATTTAATTTTAATTTAAATGTCTACTAATCTAAACAAAATATCAGGCTTTTATATAGATACTCGTATATAATAAGATAAAACAAATAATAAAATTTTCTTTTATTTCAGGAAAGATTCTTCCTCAGTTCCTCAGCAAGCCCAACAGATCAAATCTATTACATACCCATCACTTATACTACGAAGTCTGATCCAGATTTTATGAATATCAGACCAAAGTACATGTTCACAAGTAAAAGTGCTGTTCTCCAGAAAGACAGAGCTGACGAGTGGGTTATTTTCAACATACAACATACTGGTAAATCAATCATAGAATTTTATACTTAGGTATTTCAAAATTTTGGACGTTTCATACATTATCTATACTAATATTGTAAAGCTGAAGAGTTTTATTTTTAGTGTTTAGAACGCGCGCGAAGCCGCGGTAAAGGCTAGTGTTTAATAATTCGGAAATACCAACTAGAAAAAAATCATTTGGCTGTTTTTTGATAGTAGAAAGATAACATTTCTGGCTGCTTATGACCTCGCTTTTATCGACCGACATCAAAATAAATGAAAGTAAATCGATAAATTCAAGAATCATTAATTATGAATTGATTTCTAAGATTTTCATTAATTGGTATATAAAAATAATAAAAAGACCCAACGTACGTCTAAAATTCTTAGTTACTTATAAAATGCGTGTAATTTTACTATTATTTCATACCTACATTAAATCATTTGCGTAAATTTAATGTTATATTATGAAATATAATTTTATATTTCTTATATTCTAATTTTAATTTAATTTTAATATAAAATATATAAAATTATTATAGTAAAAGCAAAACCAACTAATTAAAATTAAAAACAAATCACTATAATCTACAGTTTCTTGTATGCAGGACACTACAGAGTTAACTATGATGTTAAAACTTGGAATTTAATATCGCAGGCTTTGTTGGACGAGCCAGAATCTATTCATTACTTAAACCGGGCCCAAGTAAGTATATAATAAAACTGAGATTAAGGCATATTGAAAATGCTTGAAAGCATTGTATGTGGTATTTTGTTACCTTTGAAAGCTAAGTAATAATCATAAGTGCTTATAAAATAACAGAGAAGCAGCTGTTTATATTTTTAAAAATTAAGAAACTTTACGTTTGATATTTTATGTTCATTAATTTTATATTCGAGCTTAGAACTCTAAATGTACATTGTACATATTACCGTATTTCTTTAGCTTTGTATACTGTTTACCGTTAAGTCATTATAAGTTGGTTTTGCCGATGATCTTAAGAAAATAATTGCCATATTTAAAACTGCATGTTAAGCCTGCTTCAAGTTATTGGCATTACCTATGCAGAATATAAAATTATCTATACATAGTTTAAGATTATATCAGCTAATATCTTATCTATTTAGACTGTGTGAAAGAAATAATTGGGTTTTATACTGAAATTTTGATACAAGTAGGTTTTTTTAATAGTATTCATTCACAATAAAATACTCTTCTTATTACACAGATCGTAGATGATGTATTTGCGTTGATGAGATCACAAAAGATTACATACAGCTTTGGCTTCAGGATTATAAGGTTCCTTCGTCATGAAGTCAATTATCACGTATGGAACTCCGCGATTACTGGTTACACTTGGCTAAGAAATAGACTGCGTCATCTTCCTGAGAATCAGGCTACTTTTGATGTGAGTATTTAATTTTAACTCTAAATCCTGGCTGACCAAGCTTCGCTGGGCGAGTTTTAGGAAAAGACATAATAAAATATGTCTTTTAAAATTCACCAATACAGATAAACTTGAAAATCAAAACTTTCCCTAAATGCAAAATTTTATTCAAATCGGTAAAGCCATTTCCGAGATACACGAAATATTTATATTCTTTTATAGTACTAGCAACTCACTTTCGCTTCTCTCAGGTTCATTTCTAGATTAAGCGCGAGCAAAGCTGCGGGTTCCGCTAGTTATACATATAAACCTTCCTCTTCAGTCACTCTATCTATTAAAAAAACCGCATCAAAATCTGTTGCGTTGTTTTAAAGGATCCAAGCATACATAGGGACAGACAGACAGCGGGAAACGACTTTGTTTTATACTATAGTATAGTGTTGTAGTGATTATGCCTATTTAATATCACAAGAAACAGCTTCTATTAAACAGTTAAAATTTACTGAAGTACTTCTATAAATAATTGTACTAATAATATAGGCGGTAAAAATATTAGTAATATGTATATATTGAAGTAATAAAGTACAAATGAGTTACATTCAAATAAAAGTTGACATTTAATAAGTTGCAATAAAAGTTATGAATAAAATAAACACATTGTAGTGTATTTTCAGTCGTACCTTCTAAGTTATATGGACAATGTAATCAAGGCAGTAGGCTATGAACCAGACTCGGAAGAAACTGTCACCATAAGCTTACTACGTCAAGAAATCTTACATTTTGCTTGTACGCTTGGACATGAAGTATGCAATGAAGGCTCGAAAGATAAATTTATTGCAATGAGAAGTGAAAACACTTGGTATATTTCCTACTAATATTTAAAGGTGAAAGTTTGTGATGATGAATGGATGGATGTTGCTTAATCGTGACAGAAAGGATGAACTGATTTGGATATAATTTAGTTCAAAGATAGATTATAGTCTGGAATAGCTCATAAGCTATTAAAAATTAAAAGGCTCCCATTTTTTTGTTCTCTAGGGACGAATCTCAACGAAGCAAAACTAAAAAAAGAAAACATTTAATTGTTATTTGTAAAAGAAGACTTTTCCCATCGTTTATTTATATAATAGTCTCTAAATAATATATAATCTTTTAGTTTAAATAAGTTCTATAAAAAAACCCTGATTCTTAACTTGAATTTGTATTGACTGATAGTGTTTTTACATTTTAGGGTCGACCCCCGGATACGTCGTCACGTTTATATCGCTGGGCTTAGACATGGCGGAGTAGAAGATTTTGAGTTTTTACTAAACAGATTTAATAACTCTAATTTTGCCAACGACCAACTCGAAATGCTGAGAGGTTTGGCAGCAACTAGGGATTCTACTTTACTGACGAGGTAAGCTATACATTCTATTTATCGACTTAAATAATTAAGTTCTCAAATTGGATATTTATGTGTTTGTTACATAATAACTCCACTGATTATGAGGCAATTTTAATTATTTAATGATAGCCATACATATATTTTTTTCAAAATATATACGACACTTGCGATGGAATAATTAATTAATAAATATTATATTACAAACTAGCGACTCGCTCTTGCTTCGCTTGGGCCCGTCCCTAGATTTAGCGCGAACGAAACCGACGGAAGCCGTCCGCTTTTATACATGGAAACCTTCCTTTGGAATAACTCTATTCATTAAAAAATCCGCACCAAAATCCGTTGCGTAGTTTTAAAGATAGCATACATAGGGACAGACAGACAGCGGGAAATGACCTTGTTTTATACTATGTAGTGATGTAATCATTTCTTGTAATAGTAATCATAATTGATTGGTATATTTATATATTTTTGTAACTGTTTTATTATTATTCTTAAAAGACCTATAAAATTTAACAATTCTTGTTTAATTTCTATTGATTTTAGAAAAACTTTAATTATTGAGGTATTTGGTAGTTAAATAACATCTTGTACACAAATCGATCTCGAAGTTTTCGTCAAAATACAATTATTTAGTCATAGTCTTGTTTCTGTTATATTTTCTTTATAATTGTTATATTTTTTCCAGATACTTAGAACTTACTTTATCCAACTCAGTTCGCTCGCATGATAAAGTAAACTCATTTAACTACGCTCTGCTCGGCAACAGAGAGAATGCTTACACTGTATTGCAGTTTGTCAAGAGTAATGCCGATGCTATAAGACGAGCGTAAGTTTTTAATTTAGTCATTATACATTAAAGTGTTTAATAATTTCTTTTTAATTATATATGTTATTTTAATAAAAACAACTGTGACACAAAATAAATATAGAAAATTCATAAAAATTCAAAACTTTATCATTATAGTAAGTTGATGACATAAAAGCATAGCATATTATATTCACTGACTTACTAACTCAGTTTTTAATGTTCGCATTTATAATATTTTTATAAGTGTCAAATAATAGAGAGAAAGGTGGAAGCTTATGCCAACAAAAATATTCGCGGTAATTTATTTATAGAAAGTAAAGGATAGTATGTACTTAATTAAAATAACAAGTCTATAAACTTTACAATGTCATTTCGTAGATTTATTATCTAAAGTGTACTATTTGGAATATATTTTTATAGTAATTTTAGTACATATATAAATGTTACTGCTTATTTTAACGTAAATTACAATTATATCAGCTACGTTGAAGATGCTCCGCCGAACCCTGTACACACGGCGCTTTCAAATCTGGCTGGGTATCTCGATGAGGATGCTTTAGAAGAGGTTAGTATATAGTTTTTACCAAATAATTTAGTTTAAGAGAAGACTAATTTAGAGCTTAAAGAACTATAATGAAATTGAACACTTAAATCATGAAATCAATATGATTGCATGATTTAATTACTATAATCTAAATGCTTCGTCTATTTTATCTGTAGGTTAGCTTCAGATTGATAACAATATAATTACTTAACGTAGTAATAACATTAGCAATGATTACCTTTTTTATTACGTTGGTACCATAATAAAATGTATGATGTAGGTATATAATGTATAATACATAAACGCTGTATTACAATATGATTTTTCATCAGCTTGTTTCTCATATTTCTAGCTATTCATATCAGTTGGATTTTTAAAAATGTAATTTTGGCAATAATACTTTCTTAGGTTTACGCGAATATTGACATTATAAATGAAACTATCTTTTCCAATTTTGTTGAGTATTTATTATGATTTTTAGACTTTTGGAGACTACTCTCTCCCGTCACCATGATTGCTGTAAAGCATTCAAAACGTCGGAAACCAAAAATCATAATAAATCCGCGACAAAATCCAAAAAGATAGTTCCATTTATACTTAATTTTGTCAAATTAATAAGTCTCAAAAAACACAAATAAATGATGGTGACTAATAGATAAATAATAATTTACAGTATGAAGCATGGCTGCAAAGTACACAGAGCAACACAGCACAATTTAACACTGCCATGTCAGCTATACGATCAGCACGAAATAATATGGCCTGGGGTACAGCAAATGCGGATGTCATACTGTCTGCGGCAAGGGACGGCGCTACGAACGTCATTATTTCTACCGTTTTGTTATCTGTTATGGCGATATTGGCCATTAATGCTTAGACATTTTGATAAAAATGATTATTCTTTAGTACTGTTTATGTACGTAATTAGTGTTTTAGACGTGCTATTGTTTAAGATAAGTAAATTGCCAATATAAAAGTTTTTAATTAATTAATTATTAATGTATATAAAATATAAAAAGTTTAATAGAAGTTCAAAATAAAATATCAGTAAAAATTATTTTGTTTTATTTGTTTTTTTTACCTTTTAGCAGTGAAAGTGGTACAGGGGACTGTACTCTTACTAACTATAACTTTGAGCTTTATCGCCACACCAATGAAGCACAAGCAGGATATCTTACACAATGCAACCGTCAATTAATATCTGAATTAATATAACAAAAATAAAATAGAATAAAAAAGGATAGAAAAAAAATTTAAATAGTTACTTGTCTAAGAAAAAAAATAAACGTGCAGATCAAACTTATAGAACTCATATAAAATGACAAAATTTAAATGAAAATAAAATTATGGATCATTAATAAGCGGCCCGGTTAAGTAGTTCACTAATTGATACTATAAAATCACACAGTTACGGAGGCTAAAAATTTAAAAAAAAACTGTGCAATGGTAATTTAATATTTGCTGTATAAACTTGAAAATGCTTTCAATTGCCGTTTAAGCTCGCTCAATGTATAAAAAACGAAGTATTAGTCCCCAATCGAAACTTTCCAAGTAAGTATCATAGAGCTGACGACCTGCAGTCAATTTTTACAGTTTATTTCTCATGCAGCTTAGTTAAGGCTTTTAAAGTGAATTATTAACAGTGTGGTAGTAACTATTCAGTTTATATTCAGCCTTTTTAAACTTCCCACAGCTGGGAACTCCCAATATGGGGAACTCCCAATTTACCGCGCTGGCTTAGTGTGGGCTTATTTCATATGTCTTTCGGAAACTTGCTAAGTTCTCTTTCCATCACCGTTAGATAAATGATGATACCATTATACGTACATATCACAATCACGTATAATACGTGATTCGAGAAGAGGTGTAACCCGCTTCATTAATTCATTTTCTGTTACCTTTACGCTATTATTGGCCCTTAGAGTACTGAAATGTAAAAGTAACAATACACAATACACTTTTTTAATAATATTTCTATATCTTTAAATATAAATAAATTTAAATAATGAACTGATTTTAATCTTAAGACAAATATACGCCCATGCATTTTGTTATAATGTAGAGTCAACAAAACAAACCAATCTTTCAATCTTCTACACAATCTAACCTTAAGCAATAAGAAATAATTGAAATAAAGCTTTTTAATTGTGATAATAATATTATAATCAATTTAGATAACAAATGACATACATAGTCAGTTGCTCAGTATTAAAACGAATAACACGTGTCACGTTTCGGCGACATAAAATACAATTTCAAGTTCATACGCATATCATAAAATTCATTTAATCTACATATATCTTGGAAATTTGAAAGCCATATTTTGATAAGATATAAAATTAATTGACGCAATAAATGATTTTAATATTTTTTTGATAAAATACGTAATTGTGCTTGTAGGATTAGAACAGGTAAATCGTTTCCAAATATTTATAATTATTGCTTTCTAATATATTTATTCCATATAACCAAAAAGAAATCTAAAATAAATATAATTAAAATAATTTTATCATCCGACATTTCTGTTAAGAAAACATTTCTTTCTGTTTTTTGCTTTGCTTTTCATAGACCTTCTAAAAATATGTTATCATGACACAATAATATTATGTTATACAGCCATTTAATTTAGATTTCATCTTTTTAGCACAATGACGGCTCTTCTAAGGCTGGTTTCCTTAGTAGCATTAATAGCTCTCGTTACGTCCGACTTTCCAATTGATATCGAAGAGCCAGTTCTCCGAAGTACCGAAGGTGATGAATATTATCGTCTACCTGAAGACTTAGACCCTATTCACATAACAGCTGAAATAACGCCGTACTTTGAAGCTGAGGAAAATAAAGAAGCGTTTACTTTCGATGGAGTTGCAATATTGAATATTCGGGTAATTTAGATCATTTGATATTTTTAACAAAGTTGCTTTCACGTTTTTATTTTATTTTTTTAGGCTCTGTTTCGAATATTTTGCAGAAAATGTTTTCATGGTTAAATTTTCATTTTATTCAAATGTAGAATATTGGTATTAAGAGAAAGTATTTTGAGATCTTTTGATTGAATGTTTATATTTTTTTAACTTATTTCCTCCATAGTATTCCTCCATGTCCCTGGATAAGCAACGTTATCAAAATTACTTGCTATTGTTAAGCTACCTTCCTGACTGGTAAACTAACGATTAGGAAAAACTTAATATATTTAGTTAAGCACTAAAAGATTATTTGGAATTCTTAAATCAGAAGGAAGGAATGATTATGGTTAACAAACAATAATAAAAAGGTTTCGCGATTTAAATTAGTATATAAAATAAATATTAATATTAATACGTATATGTCACTTTTTACAGGCAAAGTCTAATATTTCATCGCTTATAATTCATGAAAATGTAAAAGAAATCGTAACAGTAAATCTAGTAACTGAAAATAATACTGAAGTACGGTTGAAACCTGGAAATGAGTTTGTGAGAATAAGAGATTATCATTTCTTGAAAGTTAACTTAGACGATGGTTTAGTGTTGACGCCAAACCAAGAGTATAACTTGACAGTTGTGTATGTTGGTAACATTAACGAAACGCCATTGAGTCGAGGTGTTTTTCGAGGGAGCTATAAAGGCAACGATGGAAAAATTCAGTAAGTTTTAAAGAAATATGCCTCTAATAATAATATAAATAATAATTTAAATTAATAATTTTTTGTGTAGTGGTAGTGCCATGCTTGTTACCTTCGGGTAGCAACCGAATGGGCCGGCACGCCCCGTATAGTTCATTAGTACCACTCTCTCACAGAAGACCGGCGTGAAGTGGCAGCTATGCTGTCGCGTTTCGTCCGGTGAGTGAGAGTCCGGGAGGCCCACTTTCTCCCCCCCTCCCTCTTCCCTTCATCCTCCGTCTTCGGTCCCGCCTCCCTCTTTCCTCCCCCTTCCCTCCCTTTCCTGAAAGGCCGGCAACGCATCTGCAAGCCTGGCTTGCAGATGTCCATGGGCGAAGGTGATCACATCAGGTGAGCCTCCTGCCCGTTTGCCCCCTTTTTACCACAGACAGGGAAAATCTAATTTTGCATATTTATAAGTAAATTAAATATTTATGTAGGTTTATTATATCAATGGGGTTGTGGTACCACAGTAAAACCGAGTGAAGAGGGTTCAAATCCCAGGTCTTGCACCTCTGATATTTTCATTTGCGAATCAATTATCACATGATTACCTTATAGTGAAGTGAAGTTAGTCTTATAGAGAAGAAAAATATCATGAAGAAACCTGCTGTCTTATTGAATCTAAGAAGAAAGAAACGTGACGAGATATGCACCGGACCTAATCCCTCTCGTATTAAAAATTAGCTGAAGGAATACATTGTATTCAACCGTTTTTAACGTCTTACTGCTGCTGCTTCAATATGAAATCCCAAGTATAATCTACCACTACAATTAATACATACAAAATGAATATAACTACAAATTGCTTGTCTTTAACTTAAGTGTATAGCAGTATATTCATATTAAAGAAGACAAACTGTATAAACAAAAAGTAATTACTAATTGCTATTTAAAAATGATGTTTACCATTTCAGCTGGTACGCGGCCACTCATTTACAACCAACTCATTCGAGGCAAGCATTTCCTTGCTTTGATGAACCAGGATTTAAATCAACTTTTGACATTATAATCAATCGACCGGAAAATTTCACTGAGACCTTCTCAAACATGGCCATAAAGGAACAAAGCACGTAAGTTTTTCTTTAGTTATATTTTTACTACTTTACAGTTTGTAGCACAAAAAGCGTCCCATTAAAATGAATAAACTTTTCAAAATTAATAGAAGCTTTAGCTACACCTATAAAATTAGCTATCTGGGAGTGGAAGTCCCGTCAAAATCGGACCAGCCGTTTAAGAGATAAGTCGAAACAAACAGATAGACAAAAGCTAAAAATTGATTTTTTTGATGTAGGTACCGTATAAAGGTACTTTCATAATTGATATTAGTGAAAAGCTTAAATTAATAGCTGAAAATTTAAAATTACAAACAGACACTTCAAATTTATTAGATTTACGTAAAAACGATAGTTTTGTTAACTTTAATAAAGTTTATCATGAAGATATATGTATATTTATAGCTGTCTAAGTCACATTATGTTTAACGTTTTTGAAAGATAACTACTATATACGTCATATTATACAAGATAAACACTTAGTTTGGGTTAGTCCCTAGATTTGGCACGAGCGAAACCACGGGTTTCACTTGTTTTAAGTATACATAGGGTTATGACTTTGTTTTATACTATGTAGTGATTTTATGAAACAAATATTTAAGGGTTTGAAAATTGTGTTCATTTAAATGCAGACGACTTACTCGTACTATTACACTCCTAAGTACTACCGATACCCCATCTGCATAATATAATGTACAAATAATAAAATTCTAACTAAGTCAAATCTTAAAGTATTCTCATATTTTATTGAAAAAAATACACCTGATTAGAACCATCAAATTTTTAATTGACTAGTGTTCCCCTTTGATTGGCTTGGTATTGTCTCCAGATACATTTCATATAGATTTCTTAAAGATGGTTTTTGAGGGATGGATTTTGGCAGTAGAGTCATGACATTCAATCAAAAAATTGTAATAATTTAATACAAAATAAAAACTCAGTAAATGGTTACACAGAGACAGACGAAAAATCTAAAAACTATAAATTCGGCCTCTGTATTTATAACAATGGCTATTTAAAATAATTTACAGATTCAGTAAAATTTAATTATATTATGTATAAATAATAAAATTTATAATATACTCCATCATTTACTTTATTATAAAACGTTCTTGTCTTACAGAGTAGGTAATCGTCGAAGAGAAGTTTTTCATACCACACCAAGAATGTCTGCGTATTTGGTCACTTTTCATATTAGCGAAGACTTTACAGTCATTGCTGATAACAACAATAACACAGCATCCTATCGCATATTGGCCCGACCAAATTCTCAAGGCCAAGGGCAATATGCATTGCAAGTAGGCATAGAGTTAACACCATGGTTAAGTGATTATCTAAACATTGAATATTACAAGATGGCTGAGAATATAAAGAACGATCAAATTGCTTGCCCCGATTGGGCATCTGGTGCGACCGAAAATTGGGGATTGGTGTCTTACAGGTATATTTTACTAGTAAATTCTATTTTTTTATTAATTTGCTTTGTAATGCTATGGATTGTTAGAAATTCTACGACTTTTTATGTGTATGCAATCTTGTTCTTCTTTTTGTTGACACGTTTAACACAGTTTGTAGTATTACCAGTAATACTCTATTGTCTCTATTTGTCGCGGGTTCGAGTCCCGCTGGGACATTCATTTGTGTGATACGCGTTGAGATATTTATAATATGTATTTATAGTTGTATATGTTTGTGAAGTGTATCAAGTATCTGGTATCGATAGCATAGCCCCATAACTTACCATGGAACTAAATGACGATATGTATTAATGTCCCAAAATATTTATACTTATTTGTTTATATAAAAAATGCATTATTTATTTATTTATTTATTTATTTATTTGAAAGATACATACAGTGTTATCTATTGAGTACTTATCTATATAGTAAGTATAATATTATGCTTACAAGTTTACAAGTACTTGGGCACTGCCAACTGTACTAGGCCGAGCCTGTATCACAGATGGCAGTTCCTTCCTTCGTGACATATAAAAGAACAATAATAAGCACTAAGCACACTTAACACTAATAGTTAGTATCTTAAACTCACATATACTATACTTATGCACCAAAAATAACAAACGTTTAATATTGAAGTCTTTTTTTTTTCATGTACC
Source organism: Boloria selene (assembly GCA_905231865.2). Taxonomy (NCBI): domain Eukaryota; kingdom Metazoa; phylum Arthropoda; class Insecta; order Lepidoptera; family Nymphalidae; genus Boloria; species Boloria selene. The sequence goes on along the minus strand of HG993140.1, from coordinate 12,199,869 downwards.
GTCAAAGTTAACATAATAATAAGAAAAGTAAGGTTAGACCACTCACACTATAAACTTAAGCCTAATTAATTGTTCAATAACATCATTTATTTAGATAATGTAGCATAACTAATATATTTATGAAAATAAAATCGTTGTTACAACCAGGGAGCTACGTTTGTTGTACGAAGAGGGACAGACTAATGCTCTAGATAAGATGTCCATTGGTACAATCACAGCCCACGAGCTAGCTCATAAATGGTTCGGTAACCTTATTACTGCCAGATGGTGGGATAATGTTTGGATAAACGAAGGCTTCGCTAGCTACTTCGAATATTTTGCTATGGATGGTGTAAGTAAGACCTTTAAAGTACCTACCTAGAATTTTATTATTTTGTTCGTATTTGATAAACATAAAACCCGAATAAATTCACTTGATTTTTGCGATAAATTTGTAAAATGTACGTGAAAAAAAACGTGAATATTAATTAAAGTTAAAGTTTAAGTACATTTAGTTTTTCATAATTCAGTTTTTTAATATGTAATTTAAAATATTAAAACCTTTCTGTATGTAAATATATAATTATTAAAGCTTTGTCAAAGTTTTAATAGTTCATTTTTTTATTACTTATCAGGTCGATGCAGATATGGAATTAAAAGATCAATTTATTATACGATACTTGCAAAGCGCCTTGTCAAGCGACGCCTCGGCTTCTACAAGAGCGTTGCAACATACCGTCAACTCTCCAGCCCAAGTAACTGGCCATTTCACTGGAATCAGTTATACTAAAGGTGCTTCCTTGCTTCTTATGCTAAAGCATTTCGTGGGCGAACCAACTTTCAAAAAGGCCTTAAATTATTTTCTAATAGATAAGTAAGTATTTATGTTATTTCATTACAAAATATTAATCATGGCTTAATATGATATATCACTGTATGCTTAAAAATACATTACAAATTCCAGATCATATGAATATGCTCATCCAAAAGATCTATACAATGCTTTCGTTAAAGCTCTTTCAGAAGACGAAACAGTAGATACAGATATAGAAAAGTTCATGAGATATTGGGTGGAAGAACCAGGCTACCCATTGTTGAATGTAAGCCAAAATATGGACACAGGTGTTATTAGTTTATCTCAGGTAATTTACGATATACATTCGTAAAAACAAATTATTTAATACTTTCTTAGGTTTACGCGAATATTTACAGCAATCATGTTCACTTAGTCTTGATAGTCCCGTTACATGATTGCTGTAAAGCATTCATAACGAGATCCAAAAATCGAGAACCAAAAATCCAAATAAATCCACGACAAAATCCGAAAAGGTACTTTCATTTATAACAAATTGTTTATTTTGTGAGATACAGTATGATATTGACGTTGACAAATTTTCAGTCTCGTTTCTTCATAAGCCCATCAGCGCAACCAACAGATCAGGTGTGGCCACTGCCCCTAACATTTACAACGGGTAGTAACCCAGATTGGAATAACTTAACTCCGTCGCATGTTATGTGGAATAAGACAATGGAAATCCAAAAAGACCCAGGACAAGAGTGGGTGTTATTTAATTTACAACAAAAAGGTTAGTTGAAATTTATGTTTTTATACTTTACAATTAAAATACCTTGTATTTTTTGTAATATTCGAGGGAAATGGCAAATCAAGTATTTAAACGCTGTTGATCAATTGTGTTTGCATTTTAATGTGCTTACCATGTTGTATAAAAATATTTTATATTATATGTATTTAACTGTTTTAATTAAATATATTAATAATGTATATACTCTTAGGTATTTATCGTGTCAACTACGATACCCGCACTTGGGAAATGATCGCCGATACTCTAAAGAATAACGTCTCCAGAATACATCACTTAAATAAAGCACAGGTAAGTTATAAAGTAGTTCACCTATAGAGTGTCGATAGATTGCTACTATTTTTTTTAAATCAAAATTGAATTGAACTGCAACATCATTAACAGACATTTAAACTTTGATTGAACTCCAGTTGAGTTTTTTGACAATTTTGATTCAAATCCAAAATTCAATAAATATTAATATTATGTTATTATTGTAAGTCCAACTTAAATTTTAAATATAAACAATATTAATCTGTATATAATACAAAAGATAAATTATACTTACCATTATAAATACTTAACATCTACCTATTTTTACTAAAAAATTAATTTTGAAAATACTTTTTGTAATAAATAATCCTTAACACATTTTTTTTAGATTGTAAGTGATGTTTTTGCTCTTATGCGTTCAGAGCATATATCATACGACCTTGGTTTCAAAATTCTAGATTTTCTTAAGAAAGACACAAATTACTATGCATGGTTCCCAGCGATATCTGGGTTTACATGGATTAGGGAAAGATTCATTCACTTGCCTGAAACCTTAAAGGAATTTGATGTAAGTATTCATTGAGACATGTTAAAGTCATGAATACTTGTTTTTTTTTTAAATAGATTTTTAATGCTTTTAATCAAGTACGGGTACAAATGTTGTCAGGTTCTGAGTTTTGTTTTCAATTCAAGTTAAAAATCAGCAGACTGTGATAATTATAAATGAAACCTTCATTTATAAAGTCAAAAATTCGCGTAAACCTAAGAAAGTATTAGCCCATGATAAAGTAATAGATATATACATTCAAAGACTAGGTACTAATCTGCCGTGAAATGTTAATTTTTGAGATGAGACGCTGTCTTGACGACGAGGAAATTATTTCTTCATTATTTACTTCAATTTTTTTTTTCTTATACACACGTAAACAAAACATAAACCTATTTTCTTTATGTAAACTTAAAATTTTAACAAAATTTTATTTTATAAACCATATTAATCTGATATTATATTATATTACTGTAATACTAGGTCAGATACTTCTGTAGTTCACAATTAAAATTATAATCAGCACAATTATAATATTACGTAGCCATTTATCCTCTTAAAGATAATAATTAGTAGTGCAGAAACGATTATTTGTATTAGAAAAGTAGGTCATTAGACTATAATATTAATATTTTCTCATAGTTTTGTCCGTGGAATTATTAGTGTATTCGTTAACAGGCTACGTTATTAGTTACATTACATAGAATTTTTAAAGGGTATCTCGATTTTTATCTAAATCAAATTTTATTCATAATTTACCTATACCATACACAGTATGATCAATTTGATTCTTAAGATTTTTTAAAAAAACTGTTGGTACTCAAGTACACGTCCGTGCCTCAGAAAGCACCATTTATTACCCATACAACATATAAGTCAAACAAAAGTTCGTGGAAGATTATCCGTTTTTTTCAAAATAGTTTAAAATTGAAAAGTGTTCTACGCTTTTTGTACTTAACGTCACACTCGATTGCATATTGTTGATATGCTTAGCTATAAGAACTTGACATAATTTGTACTCGACTAAATCAAAGTTGTCGTAAGTAAAGTCATATTGTTATCGAACAGATAAAAATCTGTCTAAGAGGATAAATATTAAAACTTCACATAATATTACAATTAAACACTTCTTTTATCTATTTTTGACAGGAAATCTTGTACGAATTTCTTGACGCTGTAATCACTGACTTAGGATACGATGTCCAATCCGGGGAACCGTTTACTAGAACCTTACACAGATTCCACATTCTTGCTTTCGCATGTGAGATCGGTCATGAAGGTTGTGTCAGCAATGCTATCACAAAGTTCAATGCCCTTATGACTAATCAGAACAGGTAAAGTACCTATTCTATTGAATCTCTCAAGTACTAATCACAATATACTTAATTTCTATGCTTGATAAAATAAAACAACATTACACAATTTAATTTTAAATTGTGTTTATAATAATTTGTTTTAAATACAATTTAAAATTAAAAAATATATATTGATATTAATATTAAAAATGGATATAAAATATAATAGGTATGATTTACATTTCCTTCAACATTTGCTTTATATACGACCCGCTTCATGCATAAGCATTTAACCCCTCAAGAAACGGAAAAAAATTATACTAATAACATTAGAGTTCATAAACTCACCCGCCGCGCTACTGTTTTACGCGACTTTATGCCGCGCGGCGGGAAAAGATTAATATAAACAGAACTAGACTACCTATCTTAGTTCTGTAAACGGATATTTCTAGGTTAATAGTTTATCTATTTATAGATGTAAAATACTTAAAGCTATATCTAATGTAAGAATAATAAAAGCGAAAAGCGCAAAAAAAAGTTAGACACTTTTTTAGGGACATTTTTTTCCATAAAATCTACTTTATTTTATATTGAATTTTACTAGATAAGGATTATAAAGGTTTATTTATGATAATAATATAAAGTTTTGTTCCAGCTCAATACAAAAAAAAGGAAAACAAACTAATTCTAAAACAAGCGTTTTTACCTAAAAAAGACGATTGGCCGTAGTGACGTGACATCCATATATTTGAACAAAGTCGATAAGTGTCGATATTTATTTCTTATGATACATGTATTGAGGTTTTATAAATAAAAAATGTTTATGTTCATAAAATGTTTAATTTACAATTAGATCTAACAATAAAGATAAAAAGAAAAAAAAATAATTATTTACAATATTATTATTATTATTAGTAAAATCTGTACATATAATAAAATTCAAACAGTCGAATATTTCTGTATATTGAAAAGATTTTGAAAATTGAAATAGTTATCATTGACGATACAGATGAATCAATCAAAGGGTAAAACGGGACCCTATTACTAAGACTCTGCTGTCCGTCTGTCTGTCACCAGGGTGGATCACATGAACCGTGATAGCTAGAAAGTTGAAATTTACACAGATGATGTGTAAAATTTTACTTACAATTAAATCCAACAATAAAGATAAAAAGAAAAAAAATAATTATTTACAATATTATTATTATTATTAGTAAAATCTGTACATATAATAAAATTCAAACAGTCGAATATTTCTGTATATTGAAATGTTTCTGAAAATTGAAATAGTTATCATTGACGATACAGATGAATCAATCAAAGGGTAAAACGGGACCCTATTACTAAGACTCCGCTGTCCGTCTGTCTGTCACCAGGGTGGATCACATGAACCGTGATAGCTAGAAAGTTGAAATTGTAATGTACTTATCGTACATCAAATTACAAAAATATGGTCCATACCTCTTCATCACAGTTCACCAGGGCCGCCTCATCACCTCTTTCGAGGGGCTGTACTGATAGGTCCTTTAAAAAAAGAAAGCAAGACATTAAGTGAGAGTTCAAAATGTACCTATCGTACATCAAATTAAATATATGGTAAATACCTCGATCTCTTCAAAAAGCTCCTCCATCTCCTCATCGACGTCTGATAATGGAACTTCCTCCTCCTCATCCTCCTCTTCTAGGATGTCCAAGAAAGTTCTTGGCGGGGAATCCACTCCCGGATTCCACATTTTGAAGCTGAAAAAATAACACAACAAATTACACACACGAATATATAATTACTTATATTTATAAGTTCATAATATTTATTGATATAAATTTAATTCATAAGCATAGCCGCGCGAAACACGTAGTATACGGCGCGCGCTTTTGTTTGTTATAACAAAGGACTGTTTTCGCTAAATATTGTATGGTTACTTCTTGTATTCAATATTATTATACAAAAATAAAATCTAAATAAAAATATTTCATTTACATACATACATAAAAATATTATATATAAATATTATTATACAAATTATAAATACTAATATAAACATAAAATCTAAAAATAGATTGCACTATAATATTTATTGATATAAATTTAATCCATAAGCATAGCCGCGCGAAACACGTAGTATACGGCGGAACGGAATTTAAAATTGAACAAATGACTGTTTTCGCTAAATATTGTATGGTTACTTCTTGTATTCAATATTATTATACAAAAATAAAATCTAAATAAAAATATTTCATTTACATACATACATAAAAATCTATATATATAAAAATGAATTGCTGTTCGTTAGTCTCACTAAAACTCGAGAACGGCTGAACGGATTTATCTTATCTTAGTCTTGAAATTTTCGTGGAGGTCTAGGGAAGGTTTAAAAGGCGAGAAAAAATCTAATAATTTCCGGGAAAACCCTAAAAACAGCCCTTTTCTATTTCCCATACAAACGTTTTCTAGAGTCAATTTGAACTTTATTGCTATTCAATAAAGTTCAATCTAAAGATCATCCGATTGCGAGTGATCGAATAAAGATTAGTAGCGATTAAAAAAAACGCGGGCGAAGCCGCGGGTACTGCTAGTATTATATATAAATATTATTATACAAATTATAAATATAACTAACTAATATAAAAAGAAAAAGAAGATTTAAAAATATATTTAAAAAAAAGTTCGTATATTCAATATTTTATATAAACATAAAATCTAAAAATAGATTGCACTATAAAAGTATCGAGCATAAAAAACGATGTAATAGATGCCACATTCCTACGACTTTGACCACTAATATGGACTGCGATGCTATTATAGGCCTTAGGCATTACACATAAAGACTACTTTTGCTAATTGAATTTTCAATGTCCGCTACAAGATGGCGGCCGTGGATATAAAGTTTCTTTATTTAACATTTTTGTTCGTTTTAGCTTTGAATTCTTTATTATTTTATAACAAATGGGTTTGTTTTAATTGTAAATACGTATATTTAGTTACATTCACACGGAAATCACTTGAACAAGGCGAGAAATTTGACCGTCTATATAATACGAAAATAGTAAAAAATACAACTAAAACGATAAGTTTGAATTTATAAATAGCTTTTGTATTTATCAAGGAATACAATTATCACAATAGTTATTAATTAATAAAGCACTTACCTTATTATATTTGAGAAATAACGGGAGCGCACGAGCGAGTTGTAGCACTAACCGCACTGTCACAATGTACTGGTTGGATTGCGTCATTTTTGTGTTGCCGCGTATATAGCAGTATTACCATTACGTAAAATTTAATAGTCAACCTAATGAACACAAGTTTTCCATACAAAAGTAGACTCTGTCTTAGTGAAAATTGGATTCAAAGTCGGATTCTCGGGCGGAGCCGACATGGGCTCTGATACTGTGAGCGGAATTCTTTAGACGTCACGTGACCGAGCCGAAGTCGGCTCTGCGCTGCTTGAGGGGTTAACGGAAAGTTAGTCAATTTTGTAATAAAATTACTTTTATTGTAATATATGTAACTTTATGATTAGTACATTTTTAGTAGGCTTGGTCAATTTCCTTTCATATCGATATTACACCATTACTTTATTTGATTAGACTTTATCGTATCGTTTTTGCTTAATATTTTCTTAACACGCAAAGGATAGTATGTGTTGTGAGGTACGTATAGTTTATTAGAAAATGAATATGAGAATATTTATGAACTAAATTACTTTATAAAATACACGTGTGTCATCTAAATTTTTGATTCCATTTATTTATTTTATTAACTCATTAACATGTAACATTAGGTTATTGTCAAATTTGCCAAAAAACTTCCAAAAACTACTATCCCGGAATTAGAAAATTATAATTATTTTGTATAAACGTTATTTACTCTTATAATAACGTACACTAATATTTTAATTTTTAGCGTCAACCCTAATTTAAGAAGACACGTCTTATGCCGTGGAATCCTGAACGGTGGTTATGATGCATGGAAATTTATTTATGAGCGTAGATTGAGCTCTAACAACCAAGCTGATGAAGTTGCCATGTTAAGATCCTTGGGTTGCACTGCTGATGAAAATGCTATAAAAGAGTATGTTATTTTCTTGATAAAAACATAACCTGGTAAAGTCTCTTAGTCATTTGGTCTGAAACAGAAACAGAAAGAGTGTGATAATTCAATTCATACGACCGAATTTGGTTGGATGATAAGTACATCTAATACCTAAAATTGGTCTAGGCGTTGAATTAACAGTTACATATAAATATATGAATAATAATATTATTACATACATTATAGTAATATTACGTATAAATAAATAGAACTTGAAATAAATTTTTTATAATATAATTCATATAACTTTGTTTATTGACACAATTTTTCGAGTCTGTAAATACGCAGAAAAACACTAATTACTTTTTGACTAACAGTAGGTACGATGTATTAAAGATCATCTTAAAACTCTTGGAGATGGATCTTTTATCGATCCTTTGAGATATAATGTTGTTTTCAAAGAGTGGATTCGTAGCGATCATAGATTGATTCCTGAGGGAGGTACAAAAGCTAACAATAAAATATTGTCTTTTCTTTTCAAGTAAACGAATTAATTTTAGGCTTATGAATTATGAAAATAAGTTGTAAGGTATTATTTTTAATCAGTTTTGCTTTGAATCAATTGTATTAAATATTATCGAAACGATAAGTTTCATATGATTAATTAAAAATTAATTATAGGAGTACTATTTGAATTGATATTAATATATAATTTGTTTTAGATACCTTGAAATGGTTCTGAGCGATAACGTCAGAGCTCAAGACAGTGCCAATGCTTTAACATTCCTTTTTATGGGCAATAGAGGAAATGCAAGACTTGCATTACCATTTTTCAAGGAAAAAGCTGAGGAAATTAGAAAGAAGTAAATATTTTGTATTTTTTTCCTTTACAGATTTAATATTTCATACAATTTAAGAAATGAATCCTTTGTTTTATATAAATTTATGATTCTAGAGTGGTTCTTTCAACGTGGTTTGACAGTGTTCTGAGTAATTTAGCCAGTTATATGGAAGAGGAAGGTCTCGCCGACGTGAGTACTGACTATATTTATTGCCCGTAATTAGAATTTGTATTGCTCCAAAGAAACGTATTAGAACAAAGTCTAAAACCAGCAGATTTTGTATAAGCTTGATAATTTTAATGATTTCCTAAAAAAACCATTAAAATAATTAAGCAAATTTTACTTTTTCGGTTTTGTCATAATTATTATAATATTTAATAGGCAGTAGTAGTACAGTAAGCACTCTCTGGGGATACCGAAGCGGTTTCAAATCACGGGTTTCGCACCTCTGATATTTTCATATCATACGGTGAGGTAAAGTATCGTGAGATATTGTAGTGCTCAAGTGTACCGCACAGACACAAGTGATAAGGATCACTCTCCTATTCCGGTGGGACGAATGCTCGACACGACCAGTGAGAGTTAAGGCGAGGAGCTTTACATGCTCTCCGCGGCATGGGTGTGAAACATCACCAACTTTCCAACTTCGGGCTGTCACTGAGGCTTACGAAACATAAAGACTCAATAACTAACTTGGGCCGACCCGGGACTCGAACCCAGTTCCTCTCGGTGTGCGACTGTAAATGCTAACCACTACATCACTGAGGCAGTTAGGTAGCTGAAGTGAATATATACCCGTATAATAAAGTATATACTTTCAGATGGAACAATGGCTACGAGCTAACCAAGAGACAATACCTAACTTCCAAGTGGGTTTGAATGCTATATCATCTAGACGCACAGTTATGCAGTGGGGAAGAGATAGGGCCCAAGAGATACTTAGAGCTGCGAGGGGTTCTGCGAACATCGCTTTACCAACATCTTTGCTTTTGGTTACATCTCTCATTTTGCTATGGAGATAAATGTGATGATCTTCTGAAATTTTGTACATAATAAAAGAATTAAACTGAATTAGATTTTTAATGTCCTATAGAAATGCTTAAATGAATTTTATACTTATACCTGACTTAAGTTTAATTGAATTGTTTTAAAAGTAGGCCTACCTATAGATTCTAAAAGTTATGAATACGAGTACATCAAATGATTAGGAATATTTACCTTAAACGTTATGTTCATAAATGTTTTTAGTACTAGTTTAGAATGGATACATTTTATCTATTGTGAAATGTTATCTCACTTGTGTAAATTTTCCAATAGATTAGGCTTAGAATTCCACTAATATAATAAATGTAAACGTTGAAATTAATAGATGTGTGAATGATATTTGTTACACTTTCACGCCAGAACGGCTGAGTAGATTTTGATAAAATTTGGAACAAAAATATGAAATAGTACATAGATTGTCCCGGGTTTTTTGCGGGAAAAATATATGGCGAAACGAGGTCAAGTCGCTATTTCTAAAATATTTTAAACATATAATATGCCTCACTAAAGTCTCACTAAAATGAATTGTAAAGGTCTATGAAACCCTTCACTAGCTAGCTCTATTGCTAGTTGAAAGTAGAAAAACCAAACCTACAAAGAACATTTTACATAATATACTGTATATATTTTATAATTTTACATAACCTTACTTAGACGTAACATTAATAGATATTTAGTTTAAAATCATAAACATATACAAAAATCATATTGTTCTGAATTTATTTATATACAAAAAATATATATTAACGTCCCAAAAGCAAAGTGTCTAACTAAAACATAAAATTTCATCATGTGAATCATTATAATAATATCATATTTCATAATATAAAAGGGCTCTATACGAGAAATACAATATAAATTATTTCCGAAAATGGTGAATCTGTATTAAAACGACACGTTTGGCGCAGTTTGTAGTGACCCTACTTTCTTGCGCGGTCGCGGGTTAAAGTCCCGCTGGAGGCATTCATTTGTTAAATTCGGATGTTCGTACTCCAGTCATGGGTGTTCATTTATAATATGAATGTATTTCTATATATATATATAATGAAAATGGTGTTCGTTTGAGGCTCAATCACGCCTAAACCACTGATCGTATCGACATGAAACTACCACCATTCGATGCGAAATTTTTCCTAGATGGTTTATGGCTATTTATTTTTCGAATTCTAACGTTCCTTCATTTTTTTATTGCTGTTTTACTTTTATGAACATTTATCCCGCTAATAAAAACAAAAGACAAGCGTTTTCTCTTGATTCTTTTGTTTTCATGGATTTCAACGGAGTTTACTAAACGGATAATGTTCTTTTACATTCAGCTAAGAATCTACTTACAAACTTCCACGCATCCACCCACCAACTCCCACGCACCCCTGCACACCCATTTTTTGATAAAAATAAAATGCCGTATCTATGATCGAGTATCACTTGAGAACGGCTGGACCGATTGGTTTAATTTTTTTTTGTTGTCTTCAGAATTGTCAGGAGAATGTTTATATGTAAGAAAATTTAAAAAAATCTGCTAAAACGTTAAAAATTTCGATGATAATCGAAGTATTCCAATTTCTATAGTTACTCATCACGAAATCTCGGGAACTATAGGACTTAGAAATGTGAAACTTGGTAGGAATATTACTTTCAAATTCATCCCCCAAAGGGGATTGCGGGGGCGTTAACAATGAACAATTCCCGTTTTTAAACTATAGCTCCTATAAATTGCAAATTTGGTAGGAATCTTCTGTAAGAGATGTAGAAATAGTCTATGAACGAATTTTACGGTAGCTCACCCCACAGGGGGTTGCGGGGGTGGTTTAACAATGAATTTTTTTATTTTTTAAGCCGTAGCTCCTACAGACTCCAAATTTAGCTAGAGTCGTCTATATGTGATGCAGAAATGATTTAAGAGCGGATTTTACAACAACCCACCGCCGAAAAAGATTGCGGTAGTGGGTGTTAAAATGTGAAATTTCTATTTCCAAACTGTAACCTCTATAGACTTTTTTTGGTAGTAATCTTTTATTTGTCATGCAGAAATCATCTCAAATAGGATTTTACGAAATTCTATTTCCAATAGGGATTGCGGGGGTGGGTGTGTGAATGTTAAATTTATGTTTCCAAACTGTAACTTCTACAGACTCCAAATGATTATTTTTTTACTGTTTAAATAGAAAAGGTTAAAGTCAATTGTTTTTTTTTTATTTAATTAATTTCATTTGTTTTTATATAACCTAATTAATTTTATGATAAAACGTCAGTTCAAAAATATAAATAAAAAAAATAATAAAAAAAAATAAAAATTTACAAAAAAAGCAAAAAAAATATGAAAAAAAATAATAAAAATGATGAATAAAATTTAATTTATTTCCTTTGAAAATTCGCCTAGCGAAGCGGGCGGGGACGGCTAGTAAACTTATATAATATATGTAGTATATCAACTATCTGGTATCCGTAACACAAGCTTCGTAGCTTACAACGGAACTAGATGGCGCTGTTGTAATAATATAAATAATTTCCGAAAGTGGTGAATCTGTATAATATTATATTATACAAAATATAGAGCTGAAAATGCATTAACGCATACCACCTGCACACATATCATGTGGTTTGTGAAGACTCACAAAGCAGACTGACAGACAGACATAGTTGTACACTAAAATGTTGTTACATTTTAATATAAAATCTAATATAAAATCGTATTTTCTTATTTAATTTAGTAACGCTAGTTTTACAAAAGATTTAAAAGAAAGTTTAGTAATTAAGTGAGACGCAATAGATAACATAAGCTCTTAATAATCTTAAGGCTTAATAATACTAAGTCTTAATAACATTAAGAGTTTCTAGTGATATTTAATCCTTAAGCGATATTAATTGAACGCTTTAATTTATTACATGTACACATAACTGCCTCTGTGGTCTAGTAGCTAGCATATCCGGATTGATGCGGAGGTCCTGGGTTCAAGTCCCGAGTAGGTTTGGTTATCAAGTAGAGAAAGTTGGCAAGGTTTCTCCCCGTGCCTTGGAGCCTGGGTCTTTCACTATGTTTAATTAATTCACGTATTTTCTATTTATGAAAAGCATGATTATGATAAATGTGGCGGTGAGTTGTATTTTAATATAATTATATGTAAATAAATAAAAAAAATTTTTTTGAATTCATTAAACTGTTATACTTAATCAATAGCAACGCTACCTTTATTTTAAATGATAAAAGTAACATGAGATTAAAATTGTAAGACCGTTTAAAGAGTACCTGAGGCAAAGCCAGGCTAAATTCAACAATCTTAAAAATATCTAAATTTTAGCGTGTGTCACGCTGACTACATTGCTCATAAAGAAGCACTTGATATCAAACCTTATATTATCAACGAATAATGATAAGGTAAAACTCGAGATGATTCTTATCTACCTAAGAGTAAAGTGCAGTAACAAATACAGTTTGTAAAATAAATTGCTGTAGTCAACACTACAGGTGAGTGAGCGTTTTAATTATTAAATCCTTTTTTATTACTGAGTTGAAAATTACATTATATGTATTTTATATAGAGATATGTATATATTAATTAAGAAATGAATTAATGTTTAATTGCAAATAATTTATGCTAAATTGTATTTATTTTTGATACAATTTCTATAAAATAGAAATTAAAAATATAATATTTTTTTAAATACTCCCAATATACTTGTTTCTTTATTGTTCTTTTTAACATGTTTTCTTATTTCCCTAATTATCTTATTTTGACGAATAAGAATGTTAAATTTTAACTTTTTACAGTCATGTTACGGCAAACCTTTCAACTTGCGGTGATATGTGGTCTTATCGGATCAGTTTATTTAGATACTAAGTATAGATTGAATACCAGCATAAAACCGTCTACTTATGTTTTAACAATAACACCCTACTTTGACACTGAGGACAATAGAGCATTCACTTTCAATGGAGAAGTCCTTATAACATTCACCACCGATCAAAATATTAACAAAATTAAACTTCACTCTCAAGACCTCAATTTTACCGCTTCGAATATTTTCTTAAATAGCGAAACAGGTTCTATTAATTTGAATTCAACTAATCCATTGGAATATGAAGAACTATATTCTTTCACTCATATAAATTTAGAAAACGATATAACACCAGGAGTAGAGTATATCTTGAGGATAGTGTATACAGGACCAATAAGAACTGATCTAAATGGTTTCTACAGGAACTACTACATTGAAAATGGCATTAAAAAGTGAGTAATTATTTCAATAATTAGTATTTTATTTTATGCACATCACACTTAAAGCAAAGCTAAATGACTTTAGCTTATAAGCAGTACCCCATAAAGACCTTGATAGATCGAACGAAAGCTATCGACATTCATGCGCATCGTATGTCCTTCCCAGGATCTTGAACTAACTTCATATCTTTAATTGAAATTGGTTTAGCGGTTTTTAATTTATCCATTACAAAAAAAAAACATTTTTTTATTGATTAAAATCATTTCAATACAATTTTCAACAGTTTTTAACATCTTATCTAAGCCCTAAGGTACTTATTAATTAAAACACATAATAATATGAAGTAGGTAATTTTAATCAAATAAAATAAGTAATTGAAATTAATAATTGTTCAACATATTAAATTTTATTATTACATCTAAATGAAACTTCGAGATATAAACTTCGGACGAAATGAGAACAAAATCTTGTTGCCATGCCATCTCCGACATGGAAGATAATTTTATCTTACAAAATCATCTACAGTATAGAATAACAGATAAATTGTTACAAAACATTTATCTGCAAAATCCTTCTATCTTTGAGCATATTGACACATTGGATATTGTGAATACGATAAAATTGAAACTACTTAAGGAAAAACAATGAGTACTTGACGATTATCCTCATTTACGTATTTTATTACTTTAATTAACAGAAACGATCATAAATAACTATTTTTCTTTGTCTTCTTACTTCAAGAATATTTAATTTTTTAGTTTATTTTTATATTCACTATTAATTTACTATGAAAAAAATTTTGTCTGGAAAAGGGACAATATACCTACATACTTATAAAACATTTTGCCCTCCGCATGCAAAAACTTGCCTTTGCACGTAATAATTAGATGTTCAAGTGCGCTAGTTTTCTCCATATACTTTTCTTCACTATAAGGCAAGTGATTGTGTCAAAACAAAATTTAGTGTATATAAAAATTGAACCCGCTTAATTTCGCTTTCATAGCTAGCTTTATTAAAGAGCCTTAACTACTTTTAATTATAAGACTCTTGCAAAAAATGATATTGAGTCGTAAAATTATCTGAATGGTACTTCTTAATTTGTCATCTCTTATCTAGTTGATGAAATTGAGATATTTTTCAATAGTTAACCTATTTATATCAAAGAATCATTTTTAAAAACACGATTATTAATAGCAAAGAGAACATATCGGCGTTCGAATCCTACGACTTCATTTTAAACAGCTTCAAGATTCAAATTAAGTCAAGCAAATAATTATGGCTCCTACATTTAACAAAAATAATCAAATAATAATTATAAAATAAAGTAATCTTGAAAACAATATAAGAAACTTCATCAAAGCAATGTTTTCAGATGGTTGGGTGCAACACAAATGGAACCGACGCACGCCAGAAAAGTGTTCCCATGTTTCGATGAGCCGCAGTTAAAAGCAGTATTTATATTAAACATTGATAGACCCAAAAATTATCAACCATCATTAGCAAACACCAAAGTACAAAGCAAAATGGAGCTGTAAGAAAACTTACTACTTTTACAATCCAAAAATTTTAAATTGGTCAATTTGAATGTTTTGATGTCATCTTCCAATTTTCAGCTCTAATGGATATATCCGAGAGGTGTTTTACCCAACGCCAAAAATGTCAACTTATCTGGTTGCATTCTTGGTGTCAGAAATGGAAGCAGGTGCAAGTATGTCAAACGGAACTAATGAGTTTGCAGTGTATAGTAGACCAGAAGCAAAAAATCAAAGTGAATACGCATTCGATGTTGGTCTAAAAGTAGTTCAAGCTCTTGGAGAATATTTTGGGATCGATTACTATTCAACCAATGCATATTTGAAACTTGATCATGTGGCTTTGCCAAACTTTAGATCTGGTGCTATGGAGAATTGGGGACTTATTAAATACAGGTAATGAAAATATAATAAATATTACTGATGACTTTCTGGCCAATTTCGCTCACGGTAGACCATCTTACTAGGTCTAGTCTTGTGGTATATATATACAAGTTATATCACTCTATTTTATATAATAAATGCATATAAAATTTAATATACATATATTTTACAGGGAATCTTTGTTATTATATGTGCCAGAAGAATCTACGCCCTATTATAAATATAGAGTTGCTCAAATTGTTGCCCACGAAACAGCCCATATGTGGTTTGGCAATTTAGTAACGTGCCACTGGTGGAGCAATACATGGCTCAATGAAGGTTTTGCCAACTACTTCCAGGACTACATCACAGATATGGTAAGTTTTACAATACAATAACTAAACGTTTCAATAATATGAAATATTATTCATAAGCAGAATTAATATTTGTACTTATAGAGAACAGAATTAAGGCTTTACCTGCACTTGTGATGCGCTATGTTTCTTGCTTTCATTAAAGATAACAGTTACTTACTGAATATGGGCACGACTGTTTGAACTATACTGTCGCCAACGTCCATACCACGTTGAACACACCGGTTCTCGTTCGATCACCGAAGTTAAGCAACGTGGATTGGTGACCGCCTGGGAACACCGCGTGACGTTGGCTTTTTGTTTTTCATTTTTTCTCCTATATTGTTGTTTTTATTATTTTAATAGTTACTCTCTATTACTAAAATGAAAACAGCATAATGATCAGGGCACAACTGTTTCATAAATTCCATTATCTATTATTTTTATTAGTAGAATTTATGATGATGATACTTACTCATATAATATTTACTATATACTATCTACTGCATGTGTAATGTATATTCAGGATACTTGTCAACTCTTTATTTCATTACTGTGTGAAACAAAATGAATTTTCCTCAATAAAACATTCACGTATACGAAAAACGTTAATTATATAGAACTTATTACTTAATAGGTAGAACCAGATGTTGGAGCAGGTGACATGTTAGTTATTGGTTCAGTTTACTCAGCATATACCGCGGATCAAGACCCTGAATCTCCTGCAATCACAAATACCGATGTAAATTCTCCAGCAGAAATTACTGGCCATTTTGGTACAATTACATACCAAAAGGCAGGGTCAGTGATACGAATGATGCACCATTTAATAGGAGATGAGGCTTTTAGGTTTGGTTTAAATACTTACCTGACAGAAAAGTAAGTATTTAAAATTGATTTTATCTT
Source organism: Boloria selene (assembly GCA_905231865.2). NCBI lineage: Eukaryota > Metazoa > Arthropoda > Insecta > Lepidoptera > Nymphalidae > Boloria > Boloria selene. The sequence continues at coordinate 12,182,904 of HG993140.1, read as the reverse complement.
TAAAATTTTAATCAATCTTGAACTAGAATTTTTATAATAATAATATGTTTTTAGTAAATTCGGATCTGGATATCCCGACATGATGTATTCGGCCCTCAGCAAAGGTGTAGCTAACTACGGTTCAATGTCTAACTACGCTGGTTCCAACCTAACAGGTGTTATGAGTTCTTGGATATCACAAGCTGGTCATCCCATTTTAAATGTAGCAGTTAATTATGATAATTCTTCTATTGTGATAAGTCAGGTATAATTTGCGTTCAATTAATTTACTTATAAGCATACGAGTATATTATAATATACCTGTGGAATTATTGCCTTTCAGAAACGTTTCTATATTAATTCCTCATATTCATCTGATGAAATCTACAAAATACCTATAACTTATACATTAAATTCTGCTTTGAATTTTGAGAATACCAAACCAGCTTTCATAATGGATAATGCATCATATATTTTGAACATACAAGAAATAAAAGAAAACCATAGCTGGCCCATTTTTAACATACAAGAAACAGGTAAAAGTTATTATTTTTCAAAATAACGTCGGTCATTATATTAAAAAGAAAATCAGATTTTTCATATTTTCATTCACTTTTTTAAGGTTTATATCGAGTAAATTATGACTCAATGACCTGGCAACATATATCAGACTACTTAAAATCAAACCAACGTGAGAAGATACATTATTTAAATCGTGCAAAGGTAAATTGCTTTAGTAGTTTATACATGTATTATGATTTCTGAGTATCGCTTAAAACTAATATAGATTTTGTATTACAGATTGTAAATGATTTATTTGCGCTATTTCAAGCTGATGAAGTTAAATTTGAACTCCTTAATAATGTTTTCCATTTCTTGGAGAACGAAACGGAATATGCAGTTTGGTATGCGGCAATTCGTGGATTAAAAAATTTACGAAATCATTATCTTGGTTCTGAAACTTTAAGTCTAATTGATGTAAGTACTATTAAATTTATTTTTGTTGATTTCACAATCAATGTCATGTACAGGTTTAGTTACTTATTGAGATTTTAAATGAAAAGAAAAAATATATTGGCTTTTATTCTTTGTACTACTAATCTATTCTTTCTACTTATAAGGAATTTGCTCTACATTTAATGGATAACATTATTAATCAATTGGGCTATGAAGTAAGATCATCTGATAACTTCGCCATCCTCAATACAAGAATGCAATTGCTAGAATTTGCCTGCAAATTGGGACATGATGGATGTTTGAAAAATACTTTGGAGTTATACACTGATTTTAAGAATAATGGAAAATCGTAATTATTATTTCTTAAATATTTATTTATTAAACATTTGTTGACAGATCACATTGATAATTTATATTTATTTTATTTTTATCTATTTGTCGTCGGATAACATTACTTTTATCTAAGTACACTTATATAAAATATATAGCTATAGTATGATTTTTACTAATTGCTAAGATTTTCGTTGTAGGATTCATCCGAGCTTGCGATCTGTTTCGTATTGCACTGGCTTACGTTTTGGAACTGGTGAGGATTATGACTTCCTCTGGAAGAGAATGTCCAATATCAACGTTGCAAATGAAGCCAGAATCATTGGTGACATATTAGGATGTACTTCTGATAAGAACAAACTTAACAGGTATTTATTTATTTATTTACTAGCGTTAGCGTCAGCAAAGTCAAGGGTTCTGGTAGTTAAAATGAATAAAATTTCTACCTCCTCCTTTTTTGAAGTCGGTTAAAAAAGTAGCCTAAGGTACGCCTTATAACATCAGCTATCTACGAGTGACAGTCCCGTCAAAATCGGTCAAGCCGTTTTAGAGATTATCCGGAACAAACAAACAAACAGACAGATGACAAATAATTTAAAAATGGATTTTTGTTGCTAGTATCGTATATACTTTCATATACTTTTAGTGAAAAGCTGTCAATTTGAAATTAAAAACAAACACTCCAATTTTATTTATCATCATCATCATCATTTTCAGCCTGCTTTCGTCCACTGCTGGACATAGGCCTCTCCTATGGCACGCCACTGAGCTCGATCTTCAGCTCTACGCATCCAACCGCTACCAGCCACTTTACGAATGTCGTCGCTCCACCTAGCTGGAGGACGTCCTACGCGACGTTTGCCGAGTCGTGGTCTCCACTCTAGAACCCTTTTACTCCACCGGTTATCGGTTCTGCGACAAACGTGACCAGCCCACTGCCACTTCAGCTTGCTAATTCTTTGGGCTATGTCGATGACTTTGGTTCTCTGTCGGATCACTTCATTCTGGATCCGATCCTTCAGAGAAACTCCGAGCATAGCCCTCTCCATAGCACGCTGAGCGACTTTAAGCTGGTGGACTAATCGCACCGTCAGTGTCCACGTCTCGGCTCCGTATGTCATAACAGGTAGGACGCACTCATTAAAGACTTTCGTCTTTAGGCTTTGTGGTATTGGCGACGAAAAGACTCGACGAAGTTTATTGAATGCTGCCCAGCCTAGCTGTATTCTTCTTTGAGCTTCTTTCTCGAAGTAGTTCTTACCGACATGCAGTAATTGTCCAAGATAGATGTAATTTTGTACTACTTCGAGAGTTGTTCCATTAAGCGTGATCGGTCCCGGTATTACATTTGAATTAAACATGATCTTGGTTTTATCAAGATTCATCCGGAGACCGATGTGTTCCGAAGAACTAGCTAGGCTTTGCAGCATGTATTGCAGGTCTTGCACGGTTTCAGCCATGATGACGATGTCGTCTGCGAATCTCAAGTGCGAAATGTACTCACCGTTTATATTTATTCCACGTCCTCTCCAGTCCAGAGTCTTGAACACATCCTCCAATGCAGTTGTGAACAATTTGGGGGAAATTACGTCCCCTTGTCTCACTCCCCGATGCAGGAAGATAGGTTCAGACTGCCGGTTCTGAACTTGGACGGTCATTGTTGCGGTGTCATACAGACATTTCAACACTTGGATATATCGCCAATCGACTTGGCACCGTTGTAAAGACTCTAAAACAGACCAGGTTTCAATAGAGTCAAACGCTTTCTCATAGTCCACAAATGCTAGACACAAGGGCTGATTATACTCTTCTTGCTTCTGTATAATCTGCCGCACTGTGTGAATGTGATCTATGGTGCCATATCCACTTCGAAAACCGGCCTGTTCTGGTGGTTGGTAATCGTCGAGTCTGCGTGTGAGACGATTTGTGATGACTCTAGAAAACAACTTGTAGATATGGCTTAAGAGGGAGATAGGTCGATAGTTTTTCAGCCGGGTTTTGTCACCCTTTTTGAAAAACAAGATCACCAAACTAGTGCTCCATGCCTTTGGAGTTCTCCCCGAAAAAAGGACGGAATTAAATAAACGCTGGAGTTGTTTTAGCGTAGGAGTTCCTCCTGCTTTTAGAAGCTCCGTTGTAATTCCATCCTCTCCGGGGGCTTTTCCATTTTTTAGTTGTTTTAGAGCCATCACGATTTCGTCTAGGCTGACTTCTGGCAGGTCTTCTGTGTAGTGACGGGTAAGTGTGGCTCTGGAATCCTTGTTATTGGACATGGGACAGGTCGCTCGTGATGTATATAGGCGACCATAGAAATCCTGAACTTCATTTAGAATCTCCGGCTTAGAAACGACGACTTTTCCGCTAGTTGTGGTCAGCTTAGTAAGATGGCTTCGTCCCAGCTTCTGAATAAAGACTTTAGACCCCCGATTTTGCTCAATGGCTTCCTTAATGGAGCACGTACTGGAGTTTCGGAGGTCACGTCTTACCAGCTTTGATATTCTTTTGTTCAAAGCCCGCTGGTTTGATGGAGTGACTGCGGTATTTTCACGTCGTTTATTTATTAGCTGCAGAGATTCCTCAGAGAGTTTGGACTTCCTACCGATATGTTGCATTTTACATATTTTTGTCCCTTCTTCCCGGAGAATACCCACCACTTGGTCGAGTTCTTGGTCAATGTCAACGTCCATTGTGGTTTCCAGGGCAGCGAATCGGTTCTCCAGTTTTAGCTGGAACGTTTCAGACCTAGCTGGAATTTGGAGCATATTGGGCCGGAGCGTAGATTTTATCAGACGGTCCCGCTCAAGCTTATAATCGATATCTAGAGTGCCTCGGACTAGACGGTGATCGCTTCCGGTGTTGAACCTAGCGATCACGGAGACATCTCTAAATATACGCTTTTTATCCGTCATAATAAAATCTATCTCATTTTTTATCACTGTATCAGGGCTGCGCCATGTCCACTTTCGTTGGGACTGTTTCTTAAAGAAGGAATTCATCAAGAAAAGCCCCTCTTTCTCTAGAAAATTGACGAGCATTTGCCCCCTGTGATTTCTGCTTCCAAATCCATGTGGTCCTACTACCGATTCACCGCTTGTTTGTACTCCCACTTTCGCGTTGAGATCACCCATGACAACGTTAAAGTGGGCCTTATAGGTGGTATGTAAGGCTGTTGAGATATCTTCGTACATCTCTTCCACTTCGTCATCCGAGTGTGTCGAGGTCGGTGCGTACACTTGGATAACCTTGAGGCTATACCTCTCGGTTAACTTAATCACAAGATATGCAACTCTTGCTGACACACTGGAGAGCTCTATAACGTTGCCAGATAGACCCTTGTGAATTAAGAACCCGACACCGCCTTGTGACGTTTGGTTTCCCTCTCTGAAATACATAAGATGGCCTGATTCCAAAGTTACGGTATCTTCTCCCTTTCTTCGGACTTCACATAACCCCAGAACGTGCCACCTTATGTGCTTGAGCTCTTCCTCTAATTGTGCCAGATGTTCGTCGAGCCTCGATTTTATTTATATAAGTACAGATTTATAATATTAAATATGACCATAAAAAAGTATAATGTAGGACTGAACTGAATAAATTATTATATTTTATCAATATTTTATTTAAAACTTATAATGAAAACATATGTAACTAATAAAACTGTTTTATTTCTACGTGACATTGGCGAAATAATCTGTGCTCAACTGGCACGCTTTGAAGCCATCAACAACAGAATTGAATTGAATTGAATTGAAAACTGTTTTATTCAAAATTAAGTATATTATTACACAATATTTTCTGTTTCTAGTTACTTAGTGTCTATGCTAGAGGAAAACAGTCCTATACAGGCCCAAGACCTAACAGTGCCTTTAGCTAGCGTGCTGTCTAATTACACCAATGTGAATGTGGTGTTAGAAAGTTTCCAACGGAACGTATCTCTTTGGCATTCAATGTAAGTTTTTATATTGTTTGTTTTTACTAAATTTATTGGAGATAATTTGATCACAAAATCTTTAATTTCAACGTCCCACTGCTGGGCACGGGACTCCCTCAGTACGAAGGGGATCAGGCCATAGTCCACCGCGCTAGCCTAGTGCGTGTTGGCGGACTTCACATGTCTTTCGAAAACTTGCTAGGTTCCCTCAAGCATGCGGGTTTCCTCACGATGTTTTCCATCACCGTAAGACTAGTGGTAATCATAAAAAAAAATGATTCGCACATGAAAATATCAGAGGTGCGTAACCCGGGTTTGAACCCACATCACTCGAATATCCAAGCAAGCGCATTACCGCTGGGCATCTGGGTATATAATATAGAATATTATTTTGATAACGATCACACAAGAAACCAAAAGTATGAATTGGTGCTAGTCACAGAGCAACCAGTGGAAGAAAATCTAGCTTCAAGATCCTCAATGGATTGACCAGTGTACATTCATCGAATGAGATTAGAATTCTAGTAACTAACAATATTATTATCATCAAGCTAGGAAGATAACACCTTGAGACGAAGAAAAACAAGTTATACTTAAATATACGAGTACTATATGTTTATTTCTAACCAATAAAAATAGATTCTCAAGTCAACGCGAATACTTATTTGTTTTTTTTGTATTGTACGACTTTTTATTGAAAAGTCTGATTTCGACAGTTTTTTTGGATATTACCCACATAACTTCTTGGAATATAGATATGCATGCTTAATGTTAGTTGTAGTTACAGTTTTTAGTTGAGATTAAGTTTCAACTAAAATAAAAAAACACTGGATTTTTTAGACTTACGTTCATTTAAATTTTAAATAGTTTACACAAAATTAATAGCATATTTTCATATTTTGCCAAATTTTTTGTCAATTTCAGTTATTCGTCATTAGACTCCGTGCTTCCTACCATCGCTTCAGCACTCCATACTCAAGAAGATTTCGATAAGGTAATAAAGAAGGTGTACTACTTAGGTACTACTTGTATCAAAGAAAATTGATAGCAAGTTCTTTGTGGGTTAGAAAAATATTATTAGCTTTTCTGTTTATTTAGAGATTAAACAAAAGTAATTTGTCAATGGTTATATATCTAAGTGGTAGTGTCATTGTTACCTTCGGGTAGCAGCCGAATGGGCCAGCACGTCCCGTATAGTATTATGTATGTACAACTCTCTCACAGAAGAGCTATGCTGTCGTGTTTCGTCCGGTAAATGAGAGTCCGGGAGGCCCACTCCTCATGCCTCCTACCTCCCTCACTACCTCCTCCCTCCCTCATTCCCTCCTTCCTCCTACCTCCCTCCCTCCTACCTCCCTTTTCCTTCGCTCATCCCTCCCTCCCTTTCCTGAAAGGCGGAGGTGATCACTTCCCATCAGGTGAGCCTCCTGCCCGTTTGCCCTCTTTGTACCATAAAAAAATATATGATATAAACTAATCAAACGTTTTTTGGCTCTACTTTTTAGTCTGGGCATTGAATACTAATGAACCAGTTAGGATACGTTACTTTATATTTACACGTAGATTAGCCAGTTCGACGGTAATTTGCTAAATTTTTGCTATATTAGTTCCTATCATTAGCGTGTCTCGTTGAAGCGGTTTTCCAAACAAATGAGTTAATGAATGTATGCTGACAGTGTTTGACGGTCATTTAGGTTAAAATAGCTATTAGGGAGAAGGTTAATAAAGGGGTACTAATTTTCTATATTTTAATAGGCCGTGACCGTTTTGCATTGTTTGCGTCAGGTTTGCTCAAACTATGTATATATAACAGCAGTGTGTGTTGTTTTGTTAAAATATTAACAACAATAAATAATAAATAAAAACGTTGGTACATAATAAATAAATATGTTACACTCTGCGCTATCCAGTTGAGCAGTAAACTACGAGGCTTGTGTTACGGATACCCTTGACTGGAGTACAAAAATTCGTGCTTTACAAACGAATGCCCCCAGCGGGACTCCGCGACCGCTGGCCTGAAAATAGGATCACTACAAACTGAGCCAAACATGTCGTCTGATGTCGACAAGTCAGTGTCAACAAATTGAATATTTACAAATATAAAAAATATTCAATACTTTCTTAGATTTACGTAAATACTTGACACAATAGTAAATCAAAATAGCTGTTGGGCCTTTCTTGGCTGTTAGACGTTTCTACCACAGAAAAGATGTTTTTTATCTATTACATGATTTCGGCAACCATGGTTACGGAGAGACATAGGTTTTAGTTTCGGGTTTAATGTTATTGAATATTTTATGTATATATAATGCATGACACAAAATTATATGAAATGAATTGATTAGAATTAAAATTACCAATAATTGGTAGCATTATGGAAATCATTTTTTAAAATTGTACGTTCTCTAACATAAGTACGACCTTCGAGATCTAAAAAATCAAAATAAATCCGCGACAAAATCAAAAACACAGTTTTATTTATAATAAGAAATCTTTATTAATAGTAAATGGACATTAAACTTTTTTTATTTGATGTGGCCATGGGAATGAAACTGAAATATCTTAACACGTAAGTGATCGTGACCTACATGATTAGCAATTATGGCACAGATGAATCAGCTGGCAATCTGCCGATTTCACAAAATGGGTATTGTACTACGGAACCAAAAGCGTATGTGTAAATTTGAAGAACTTGGTATATTTGACTAGCTTTATCATCGAATTGAAGGTCACCTCGTCTTATTTGGCTAAATACATAATAAATGTTTAATATAGCGCTTTCCGTTTCGAAAATAATAAGTTTTGTGAGGAAAATAATTATAAGTCAGTATTTTAGTACTATTTATTATTAAACGGTTAAACTTAATTTATTACTAATTCTTTAAAGACGAGTTTTCACTTTTATTTTAGTTACCTTACAGGCAGATATACCTAATAGAACCAGAAGGCCTCGTACTTATAAGTATAGTAGAAAAATCTGATAAATCACTTTTTCATAATACTTACTTAGGTTTACGCGAATATTTGACGTTATAAATGAAACAATTTTTTCGGATTTTGACACCCGAAACTGTCAGTAACAAGTAGGTATATAAACCTTCGAGACTTCAAATACCTTAGTCTCTCCCGTGACCATGATTGCTGTAAAGCATTCGAAACGTCGGGAACTAAAAATCATAATAAAACCGCGACGAAATCCGAAAAGATAGTTTCATTTATAAATTTACTTTCTTTTTATAGAAAATCATAAATTGCAATGCATATTTTGATCAATCGCCAAATTCCAAGGTGACATTATTTCTGTGCTTCAAAAATATTGCAAGTAAAATTTCTTTTAGTATATTATGTTTCAAATATATTTGTTTTTGTTATAATATTGACGACACGTTTGCCTCAGTTTGTAGGAAGTAGTGACCTTACTTGGTGTATCAGCTGTCGCGTGTTCGAGTCCCGCAGGCGGCATTCATTAACTTGTGTATTCTAGTCATATTTATATAATTTTAATGTATCAACTATCTGGTATTCATTAATGCTAAGTGAATGCTAAAATTACAATCTTACTATACCTACTTACTTATCCAGATTAAAAAAACTCAAAAACTTACAATTTTGCTAAATTTTGTCATTTCATATGGGTTATAGATAGATTTAAACTTCGTATTGATTGCCTATGAGCATTTACTACAGTTACATATCTTTTCCAGTTCGAAAGCTTGTTATCATCATGTTCGGAATGCAACGAGCAAGCCCTAACAAATGCAAGAACAGCTTTGGCTAAGGCGATGAAAGTGACAGATTGGGCTGAAGAACACAAAAGTGACATATTGAGCAACCTCAGAAGTGATGCTACAATGGTTTCAGCATCGTTCTTAGTACTAGTTGCTGGTTTTATTACCATGGTCTATGGTTTTTAATCGGAGAATTTTTGTGAAATTCAAATTTAAAGTATATTTTATATAATTTTTATATTTCATTGATATAAATAGATTACAATTTTTGTACATTGTACAAAAATCCAAACGATATAAGTTAAAATTTTAGTATTGTACAGTTTATTAATGTTAAGAATAAAATAAATTATTATTATTAAAAAGAGATCCCAAGCCACTTGAGAATAGTTTGTAGAATAATGTTGTTAAAATAATGTTGTTAAAATATTAAAGTACTTACCATACTATAATTGTTTTTCATTTATATTTATAAAAATTAGGTCATTCTATATAAAATTTTAATTTTATTTTCGCGATACCAGACAAAATATATTAGTAAGTAAATTGAAATTTTTGTTGCCTGTATTTCGTGCCTTGTTACTCTAGTGACTAATGGGTTCGAATCCAAGGTTGACTTAACAAAAAAATGTGTGTACGTCAAGAGTAACAGCCAGGGGTAAGACATTTAGTGATGTTATATTTCCTTTCCTATATAGCTGTAAGTTTTTTTTCATACATTATATTTATTTGAATTCATTTAGATAAAACAATAATTTTACTCTCGTACGAAGTTTTTTTGGATATTATTCGGCATATTTCATAATAAAAGGACATAATAGAATGTAAACATGAACAATCTAAAATTAATATCAGCACTCAGCCAGTATAATACGATACCTGACATTATAGTACAAAAACATTAAGTTGTATGTACGTACTATGTAGTTCAAATAGCTTAACTATAATATTACTTTTCTCTATGTAGCTTAATATAACTACTTTTACTTAAATTGATAACATATTAATTATTATATTGAATATTATTTTATAATGTAATTACTTGTATAGCTTTGGAATTTCTGAACCACTTTTTGGCCTGTGTTTAGTATACTATAATCTTATTTTATAACTAGCCCTTCCCGCGGCTCCGCTTGCGTTGTAAAGGATGAAAATCAAAAGAAGTATTTTTCTCCCGTTTTTACAACATTTTTCATTGATGATCTGCTCCTTTTTGTCGTAGCGTAATGTAATATAAACATAGCCTATAGCCTTCCTCGATAAATGGACTATTCACCACAAAAAGAATTTTTCAATTCGGACCAGTAGTTCATCAGATTAGCGCGTTGAACCAAACAAACATACAAACTCTTCAGCCTTATAATATTAGTATAGATTATGCCTATTTTCTAGTCATATTATTACGACTTATACTCATTAACAAAAAAATGAACTGAATTCCTTAAAAAAGTCTATCTGCATACCAAACAAAAGTTCGTAGTTTAATTTTAAATACACAATACATTTAAACTTTGAAACTTGTTTCGTAGATTTCTATATAATATAGTTATAAAAACATAACAAATTCTTTGTAAAAAATTTATTAAACAATATATACATCTATACTATATATACTATATTACTATATTACTATATAATATTATAAAGAAGTAAAGTTTGTTTATTTGTTAAATTGTAAGGGGTAATCTCAGGATCTACTGAACCGATTTTAAAAATTCTTTCACCAATAGAAAGCCACATTATTGCTGAGTGTCATAGGTTATATAAAAAACCGAAAAATAAAAAGGTTTTTACGTGGTAGTCCGTTTTGCAAAGTGAATCGGAGAAAAAACGGTCGAATGAAAGCGTTTCTTACGAACGCTGCCTTAACTATGAAAGATATATTTTTGAGTTCTAGAGAAAAGATATGTAGCTTAAAAATGCCTACAAAAAAGTCAACGACAGCATATGTCTAACTTTTATATTTAAGTAACAAAAAGTAGTTTTTTTAATATTAGTATAGATAATTTAATTTTTAATTTTTAAAATTAATAAAATAATTTAAATTATTTAAACACTCTGTACTAAAAAAGGATTAACATTATGCCCAACGAAGTGGGCACGGGTCAGCTAGTGTTACATAAACTAAATCACTTATGTTGTATATAGTACACCTACTTCAACAAAAGGCGACCCTTATGGGTTGAGTGTATAGAAACTATAGAGGTTACAGTTCTAAAGCGAATGGTGTATTTCGCTGGCGCCAACATCGTACACACGCAGAAGTCATTTCAACTCGCGTCGTATGGACGTATTGGTCCTAGCGCGTAATGGAAATAAATAAACAAAAGTTTAAAAAACCGCGAATCACTAGTTTTAAATAATATTTATATATATTACAAATTTAATATTTTTACAAAATATTAAAATAATCTTAATATTATCGGCTGAAAATGGAGGTTTTAGTGTATATTTTATTTTTCGTATCATTCACTTCAGGATTTGTAGTGGAAGAAGAGTGCCTTAACTATACAGTTTATCCAGTGCAATATGACCTCACATTAGACCCGTATATCTATGCGGATGGCCGTTCATATTACAATGGCCGTATAATTATCACTATTATAGCGAACGCCCCAAACATCAACGTAATAGAGTTAGACGCGAAGGATTTAGAAATTAATAGTGGTTCTGTACAAGTTTTTGATAATAATATTAACATAGTGAATGAATATAGACCATATGAATTTGATAAAAGTAGAGGCAAGCTCTACATATATTTACGAAGACCTCTAGAACAGTACAGTGTGTCTCGGACCCAGTATTTCATTCATATAACATTTAATAAGAGAGTGGAGTCTAATAGCGATGGGATATTCGTCGTGAAATATGAAAATGAAGAGGGAAATAACGAGTAAGTTATATATGTTTTTATGACAACTATGAAAAGATAAAAAATAAGGGCATTTTCATATATATTATTAATATAGAGTGCATATTATTATTTTGTTATTATGTTATATAGTAGATTTATCCTAGGTAGTTTGATTTTTCAATGTTTTATTACGTTAATGCCTCGAAACGTATTTGAACTTGCGATCTCGGATGAAGCAGGCTGTGCCAATAGAGCGTGCCAAAAGTTGCCATTGAAGCAATTACCAAATTAAAATCGTCGTAACGAAACGTAATGAGTTTGTCACTCACTAATTGAGCATTACTATCGGATTACTATCATAAATACGAAAATTGTTATGTGTATGTTATGTTTGTGTGCGTATATTTCTTCACTACATAGTATAAAACAAAGTCGCTTTCTCTGTCCCTATATCCCTATGTACGCTTAAATCTTTAAAACTACGCAATGGATTTTGATGCGGTTTTTTTTTAGATAGAGTGATTCAAGAGAAAGGTTTATATGTGTAACTAGCGGAACCCCGCGGCTTCGGTTGCGCGAAAACTATGGACTAGCCCGAGCGTAGCGAGGGCGACTCGCTAGTACTCTATAAAGTGCAAAGAGATGGACAGATATGGATGAAATATATACGAGCTTTCGTTAGATATCTAGAAACATCAGAGCAAACTAGATAAAATCACTAGTTTATTATCATTGACGATTTTTATTGGTTTTATACATTTGATATATTAAAATTTCAAAGCATCTCCTACGCAAAGCGGATTTGGGTAGACTCAGTCCTTTATATGGGCGGTATAATGTAAATGTTTAATTTTATTACTAGCCTTTATTACTTAACTTCCTTGTCTTATGCGTAAACGTACTATTAAATTATTATTAAAGTATCATTAATACAATAAATGTCATATAGTAAATAATAAAAGATGCTTCTCGCTTTCAAAAATATGATTGAAATAAATCTAAACATCTAACTCAAATCTTCTATTAATTATTGTATTTGGTAGTCTAAAGTAGAAAAATGATAAATTTTTCATTTTAACGTTTATAATTAACTTCTTTTCACTCAATGTATATGTAAGTATACATTGAGTGAAAAGAAAGCTAGTATCAAAAAAACAATTTTTATATTTTTTCTATCTGTTTGTTACGGCTTATCTCTGGAAAGGCTGGACCGATTTTGACGGGACTTTCACTGGCAGATAGCTAATGTTATAAGAAGTATCTTAGGCTAATTTTATTTCAGAAAACCTATTCATTTTAACTAATGGAACCGGTGGCTTCGCTCGCTAGTTTTTTATAAGAAACAAAGATACTATTGATAAACATGCAAGTTTTAGTCCAACAACACCCTGACAACTAACTTGTTTAAAAATGCTTTATGTTCTGATCGACACTATAGTGTTGATTGACTCTTAATTCATATTTATTCAATGAAATGTTTGATTCATCCTAACGATAGATTTGTTCAACCATTTTATTAGTACCCATTATCTGAACTAATAGCCCATGCAAATAGCTCGAGCATCATTAGACAATAAAAGGTTACTGATTCAAGTTGTCCCCACCAGCTATACTAAACTACTCTATAATTACTTTTTCCGGTGGAAGAAGGATTAATTTTTTCTTTAAATAATAAAATTAAAATATGTATTACATTAGTAACATCGCTAACTTACTAGGTAAAAACGTTTTAAGGATGGATCCGAAAAACCTATTTATCGTTTTTTATGAACCTTATGTCAAAGTTCTAAGGTATCTGTTGTGATATCCGCCATATTGAGAACAGCTTTCACTGTTATTATTTTGCCTATGTTAATTAATTCAATATGATTATTCTATGTACCTACTCGTATTCTAAAGGTTTATGTTATTAGTGTAATAATAATCTGCATATCTTTTAATAAATAAATAAATATGTTGGGACATTATTACATACAGCACCATCCGTTCCGTTCCGTGGTAAGCTATAACGAAGGAAGCTTGTGTTATGAATACCAGATAGTTGATATACTACATATATATAAGTTTAAATACATACATATTATAAATATAAACACCTATGACTGGAGTACAATCATCCGTGTTTAAAGTAGGGCCACTACAACCTATTTTTTACAATTAAATTAACACATTATTATTAAAATAATGGTTAAACCTAAAGTATTGTTCGCATTGAATATAGATTATTTAAGAAAAGTACATACTCGCACATATGTTTCTTTTTCTATTGGGCGTAATAGAAACAAATCAAGGCTTTTGATTTTTTGCTTGGTTATATGCATAACCGCAATCCACGAATAGCTGAAAAGTATAGTAGCATATTATATAAATCATACAAGATTATCTCAGTCTATTTCAGACGATGTTGTTTGACCTCGTGAACAGTTATAGAAAAAAATCTGCAAGCAATATTTACATTTCGGATAAAGAAAATTTACCTACATGAAACATAGAAGTGGATTTAAATAGTCTAGTTATCATTATTTCTATTGTAAAAAGACATACAGTAAATATTATTATATTGAATTATATTTATTTTCTTTATCAGAACATTATTAGTATTTTAATATCAGTCCACCAGGCTGACCAAATGCGGGTTGGCGAAATGTACATTTCGAAAACTTGCAAAGTTCGATTCTAAGTTCCCTCACAATGTTTCCCTTCATCATAAGGCAAGTAAGTATGTTCATCGCCAAAAAGAGATTCGAACGAGACTCGGATTTGAACCCGCTTTAGTCAGTTTTTCAAACGAGCGCGTTACCACTGGGTTACTAGAAACTTGGCGTGGGTGATTTATTTCTACAAATGTATCAGTCTGATGACATTTTAAGTCATGGTTAGTAATAAATCAGTCCAGTACATCTCAAGGACCAGCATTGGACCATATCGATGTGCACATTGAACAATAGCGTGCGTTAATAAACATCTGTGTTATTTTTGTATAGTAATAGCTATTAATTCGCCCGCGGTTTCTCTTGCATGTAACTTTAAATGTACAATCTACAAACAAGCATACTTAAAACTTACATTACATTATATAGTTTTGAATATTTATGTACCATGATGCAAAAAACAAAGCAGATATTTAATCCATCCTCCATTTTCTATATATATTCTTTATTTTTATATAGATCGGATATATGTTAAATATAACGACCCGATGAAACGAAACGATGTATCAATTGCCGAGACATTAAAGTTTAAACTCATTTTGATATTACAATAAAAATATTGAGCTCTTATGTTGTTTTTTCCGAAGAAAACAACTATTTTTAGTTCAGACTTCCACAAATTTAATTTAAAAAAAATTTTTTAACATATAAATTACTGTTTTACATCTAACGTCGATTTTTTTAGTATATTTATTATTTAGCATAGTTCACAAATCTAGAATAATCAACAGCTTTTTATTTTATGTAAATCATTTGTATTTAAGTAAATAATTTTTTACAGATACCTCTACACTACTCGCCTTTCGCCGAATAAAGCAAGATATTTTTTCCCATGTTTCGACAATCCTCAATTCGAAGCAGTATTTAAGTTCAAAGTCAACATACTACCTCCTCGGAGAGATTTTCAACAATGTAATACGACACTTGTTATTGCTAACCAACTAAAAGAACAAAGGTAAGTAAAACATTCTTATAATTTTTATAAATATTAATGATAAAATAATTAATATTCAAAAATATGATTGTAATAAAATAAATAAATAAAAATATGTTGGGACATTAACCCATAGAACTATTTAGTTCCATGGTAAGGTACGAACCTTGTGTTATACATATAAAATAGTTGGTACACTACAGGTACCTACACAAATTATTTACCTTTAAGTACATATATATTATAAATATAAACACTCGTGCCCGGCACATAAATATATGACCCCAGTGTTATTCGAACCCGCGACCACATCAAGAAGCATTACTACGAACTGAGCCAAATGATCTCAAAATATTTAATTACTCACATATCCAAAATTATGTAAGACTGTTAAGAATTTGGCTTTGCAAAGTTTTTGATTTATTACTACTAAGACTTAGGGTCTAGGTTTGATTTTCATCCATCGCCAAATGGTAAGTAGAAAGCAAGCTGTCACTATTTCTCAGACGAGAACAGTCAGCCATATTTATAACTATAAAAGTTTCTTCAATATAATAAACAGCATCATCATTTAAGGCCACAATCAGTTTTTATGTAGTCTATATTTAGATGATACTCGACGCACTTACACCACAATGAGTGACACCGTTTCCACAGCGGTCTCTTGCCCTATACGGTATAGGTTAAGGGCTTAGTACGTTTTAAAGCGATTTTGTTTAATTAGTAAGATTTGTTGTGAACTGCAAGTGTAATTCTAATATGTATATTACAGATATTATATTATACAATATTTAGTGTCCATTATGTACGTATTTTTGATTGAGGTATGCAATATGAAAGAAAGAACCTTCATTTACTGAACTAATTTTATTTTACCAATAAAAAAATAATAAATAAGTATGTTGGGACATTATTACAACAGTACCATATAGTTCCGTGGTAAGCCAAGCTTGTATTACGTATACCAGATAGTTGTTATACTACACATATAGTTTTTAAATACATACATATTATAAATAACTGGAGTACAAACAATCATGCTCAACAAATGAATGCCTCCAGCGGGACTCGAACCCGCGACCGCCAGCACAGAAAGTAGGGTCACTACCAACTGAGCCAAACGTGTTTTCTATTATACTTAACGTAACTTTAAATATCTATTTGTCTTTAAATACATCTTTATTTATTGAAATGTTTGTTTGGTTTTTTGATAATTTATAAAATATAGAATTTTTGTATATAGGTAACTTTATATTTAATATTATACATAGGTATTATAAATTATTTTTTATATTGGAAAAAAAATTTATTCAGGAATCGCTCACTTCTAGTCCGTACACTATTTAGTGAATGCGATCAATTATATCGAAAAGCCGGTAATATTTTCTACTTCTAAGAAGTCCGAGTCCATTTAAGTTGAGAAGGAGAAAGTTAAAAGAACCGGATGAAGGTAATGAAAGTAATGATAGTTCCTTATTTGACTTTATATTAAAAAATGCATTTGAAGCGTTGTTAAGATAAAATAATATGGAAACAGTATTTGAAGAAACGTTTGGCTCAATTTGTAGTGGCCCTGTTTATTTTACTAGTGGGATTGAATCCTGCTGAGGGCATTCAGTTGTGTGATCCAGTCATGCGCGATTATATTAAAAGTTTGTATGTATTTAAAGAGTGTGTGTAAAGTATTAAGTATATGGTATTAATAACACAAGCTTCGTAGCTTACCGTGGAATTAGATAGAAGCACAAATTATATTTTATTATTTACTAGCCTTTCCCGCGGCTCCGCTCGCGTTCTAAAGGCAGAAAATGAAAAAAAAACTTTCGTTTTTGAAACATTTTTCATTGATGCTCCGCTCCTATTGGTCGTAGCGTGATATAATATAACCTATAGCCTTCCTCGATAAACGAACTATCTAACACAAAAAGAATTTTTTAATTCGGACCAGTAGTTGCTGAGATTAGCGCGTTCAACCAAACAAACAAACAAACTCTTCAGCTTTATAATTTAAGTATAGAAGTATAGATATAGGTAGATGGTATAGATTGGTTTACTCAATTCATATTTGATCGGATTCGACGTACAGTGAAAGCTAATAAAAGTACGCTAAAAATATCCTAAATTTCCAGATCAGAACACAACTATACGGTTATCGAGTTCATATCATCACCTCAAGTGGCTCTTCATCAAGTTGGTTTTCATCATTCCAATTTCGGCCATCGGCAGATCACAGCAAGAAATACCAATGACACTTTAAAAATTTGGGCGCCAGTTCCATTTCTCAAACATTATACCTTTATATTGGAGTTTGGGAAGACTCTTATCGATCTTATACATGAATATGCATCAATCAATCGGCCTCTTGTGTATGGACCAATAAATATTGTTAGTGTACCGAATATATTAAATGGATACGAAATTGGTAGTTGGAATCTGCTTACGAACGGGTAAGTGCAAGGTTTTAAATAGAAGTGATTTTATGTTTTAATTATAAATACTACAATTAGTCAGTAATACTTTCATATGTTTAAGCTTTTATTTTGACGATGAATCGTTTTCAAAAAACATGCTTATTAGTTATTGGAAACTAAGTTTTTTGGCATCGCATAATTCATACCTATAGACAGTACCAAATATGTAACATATATTGCAATACTATTATTTAAGAGAAAAGAGGAGCAACACCTATTTTGGTGGTAAACGACGAATTTTAAGTGTTAATCGATGCAGATTAACTTTTGAAGTATTCTATTTGCAATATTAGTTTATATAATTCACAAATTTCAATAAGAATTGAAGGTCAAATAGTTAGAAACAGGTGTTTAATATAATCTAGGCATATTGTATACACTAATTGACCTTAGTTTTCAAACGTTAACGTAAACCATTATTATAAATAAATATGAATGTTATAACAAAGTCATGAATTATGAATTGATAAGTAGGATTTACAAGATAATATTTTTCTTTTCAATTTTAAAACTTATAACTTTTAAAACAACATTATTGTATAGAACAAAATTGTATATTTATCGATAGACAATTCACTTCATGCAAAGGCAAAGACAAGAAGTTGAGCGCCTTTTTTCCTCTCATATTTATTTATTACTAAAGAAAATGGAGACAGCTTAGAGCACACAGCTTGAGAAAATCTAGCAAGTTTTCAAAAGACATGTGAAGTCCGCCAACACACGCACTAGGCCAGCGCGGTGAACTATGGCATGAACCCCCTTGTGGGCAGGCCCGTGCCTCAAGAAATACAATCTATTTACTATTTATTAATTATCATTTATATTTTACTTATTTATTAATACTTCTTATTCTAATATAAGATAAATGGTGTGAATTTATAAGGACTACAATATATTGTGAAAGTAAATATTGTGTCTACACCGCACTTACCTATAGTGTGTACTTTTAACAAACATTACCCAAAAAGAACTGTCTAGACGTCTTCCGGCGCTTCCGTTAAGATCAAAGGCAATATAAGTGTTCGTCTTTTTATACTGTGGCATTAAAAAATATACAGATTTTATATTATTCATTAAAACAATTTTTTCTAAAGTAAATTTATAGGACATTGTAGGAAAAATTATTTTCATTTAGTTTTTTTGTGTTGTTTTAAATTTTTATGAATGAAAAAATGTATTTCTGAGTATCATATTATTTGTATACTACTTGTAGAGAAAACAGGTTGGCCAATATCTATAACTATACAAGTATAAAGCAAATAGAGCGAATGGAGTTTGAATTAGCACAGCAGTTGAGTCGCATATGGCTCGGAAATCCTGGAGAATTACAACGCACTAGATGGAAAGAGGAGTGGTTTAAAGAAGGCGTTTCCAATTACATAGCGATTTATTTATTAGCTCAAGTACGTATAAAATACCTTACAACAATACTTAAAGTACTAAAACATTTACTAAATTCGGGGAACTGTACAAAATATCCAAAAAGTTCTATATAATATTGGTTCTCGTACCTACTTATAATTCTTACACTTTTGAGAAATAAATATTATTTTTCGAGAATAACATTATTTCTATCTATAATTATAACTAGAAAAGCTTATTACTGGTACGCCACGGGAACGAACCCGGGGCTGAAATTAAATTGTACTGGTTTAAGTCCCGCTCAACATAAGAGTTAACATAAGAGTTTCGAACCACAGCCCACAACGTTGTATTTTTAACGTTTTAGTACAGTTGACTTACTTTTAGTACATATAATTTATAATTTTACAAGAAAAAATCATAAAAAATACTTCTAATATTCCTATAACAATACTCATAAATATATGTTGATAATAATATTTGGCTTACATTATAGTACAACTATGGAGACGTTTTAATGGGATTCCGGCGACCGATTGACATTTATGGAATACAAATGAAACATAAAGCGATGGCTGTCGACTGGCATCACTCCACTCCAGCTTTAGCGACGTTCAATCGGACATTAGCCATAGAAATACCATCAAGATACAAAGAACTAGTGGCAATGAAGACAGCATCTTTATTGTGGATGGTCGAAAATTGGCTGGGCTCTGAAAAGTTTCACCAGGCTTTAATCAAATATATAAACAGCAAGTAAATATTTTTTCATTACGTCTATAACACAAATTTTGTTGTTTTTTCTTTATTTCCTTCACTTTGTTGTTTTTGTCGCAACAACATTCCTACGACATATAAAATGAAAGTCAATATTTACTTAGTCTGAATATAGAACATTTCCTAGAAATTTTACTTAATTTTTTTGGTGTCTACATTCTTAAGCAATTTTCAGGAGAGGTCAGTACATATCATTAGAGGACTTTATGAAAAATCTGGATCTTGATACTGTGGAATGTCTTCATCAATTCTTCAACGGATCAACCTCTTCTAGAGTACTCAGTTCTTGGTTCCATCAGTCGCGATACCCTGTTGTAAATGTTCAAGTATTCAGAGATAGAAACCCTAATGCGATACAATTGAAACAGGTATTTAATATAATGTAACAACTAGAGAATAATACTTTTTATAATACTTTCTTAGATTTAGACGAATATTTGACACAATGAAACTATCTTTTCTGATTTTGTCGCGGATTTTTGATTCCCGAAGTTTCGAATGCTTTACAGCAATCATGGTCACGGGAGAGACTAAAAGATATGATAAAATTTAATTCGTCTTTAAAGGCAATTCGTCATATTTTCTCGCCTGACTTATAGCATTTGTATAATATTTGTATAATAGCTCTTTTCTTCATAATTAGAGATTGATCTCAAATTATAAAAAAAAAGAAAATAAGCTCAGAAACGATGACAAATTTACTGTTTTTGAGTTCAATTTTATAATATTTATTTTTTTCTCATTTCACAGAGAAAGTATAGTTTGATCGAACACGAGAAAACCGATTCGAATTACCTTATACCCATATCATATATCGTACAAAATAATGAAAACTGCTTCAATTGTTTTCAACCAAGATTCACTATTGGCATGCAAACTTATACATTTAGAGAAAATCTTAATGGAGGTTGGATCATCCTAAATAGAAATGCTTCAGGTAAATTATAGCTTCTTATCAATATTATTATATATTTTTCTATTTCATATGCATCATTTCTACGCAAAATCTAAAACCTTATAATTCCATTATACTAGTGAAATAGAAACAAATTTTTCACCATCAATAGATCTTAGAAAATATAAACAATTTATTGTTCACAACAAGGAAGTGTTATGAACTTGAAATTTAGCATTGGCACACTAACACGTTTCCTCGCTCTAGCAATAAACCGAATGTCTATTTCTGATGCGCCTACGCAGAGTAAAGACGACGACATAATGGCACTATAGTCACATTTGTATGACACATATTATTGTAAGAACCCATTTTAATAGTTTCGTGATATACGGTAACTCGAGCGAAGTGAGGATGAGTCACTAGTATTTAATAAAATAAATAATTAGTAAATAATTAGCTGTTACATGTTTAAATGGATGAAAAAAAATGTTTGGACACAAAAAGTCATAATAAAACTCGTATATTGTATTTTTAATAATTCAAATTCAAGCGCTAGTGTAACGCAGCCATTACGATACCCACGCCATGATTGTTTTGAATGCTTAAGTATTCTAAGTTCATTCTTAGTAAACACTTACGTTTGGCTATTACATTTTAAAGTTTACTAAATCTTGTAGTTTTTATTTATTTTATTTATAAATAAAACAAATGATAGTTATTGATTGTAGATATACATTTTTAAACTTTTTGTATTTTTCATAAATAATGTTTAATGTAAGAGGTTGTTCTATTAATACAAGTGACCATAGTATACTTTGTTTGAAAATTTATCGATATAAAACTTAATCGATATTATAACTACAATCAAAATAGTCCTTTAGATGATTTAACGGCTATAGACTATGTTAAACCACGAAATTATGGTTAAATAACCCAAGAAAATTAATAAGTTGTAGAAACGTTTTGCCAACAAACCTTTGGCATTTTACTATCCTACTACAACCATTTGTACAATACGCAAAGTATCCTATATATTGACACAATTAGCCAACTATCATCATACTTTTCCCGTTGAGTTTCTTTAGCCATTTCTTCTCAGGTCAAAGGTTTTTTCTTTTCGAACTGGTGATAGACTCATGACGTTCAGTAAGAAATGGTAACAATTTTTATGCTTAATAAAATATTTTGATACTATACTTCAAATTCTGATTTTGCCATGAAACGGTCACAGAAAAACAGACTCAGATCGTTATTTTATGTATAGATGATGAAGCCTGTTGCTTAACTTTAACAGTGGCCAGAGACCAAAAACCGCGACCACATTTCGCGTACTTATTTAATTACATTTTGTAATAATACTTTGCTTTGTAACTCAATTTACTTACATATAATTGAGATAGCTTTAAAATACTGTAGTCTCTTGCTAATGAAAGTTGACAATCTATGAGAATGTGAATAAAAATCTTTCGTAAGAAAATATATACATGAATTATAATTAGTTTGTGGATAGATGAATTAGTCAGTGAAATCATAATTTTCTGAATTTTCCTACATTAATGGACACAAATAGACATACACACAAACATAAACATCGTGAAAACAGCTTTGTTTTCTTCAATATTTGGAGCAGTTATTTGAAATCCAAGGCTAAGAGCCTATTTTTAAATGTAAATTTATATATTTACAGGTTACTATCGCGTTAATTATGACGAGCAAACGTGGAGATTGATTGCAAAGACGCTTAAAGAAGATCATTCAGCCATTAATGAACTTAATAGAGCAGAAGTAGGTACTTTAAGTAACAACTAAAAAGGAGAACTACTTGAATAAATTGGTTCTATTCTATAGTGTTTCTTAAATTTTGCGTTTATTTGAAACTAGCGCTAGATTTAGTGCGTGCGAAGCCGTGGGTTCCGCTAGTAAATTTATACAAAAACTTGATAAGTTCTCGAGAATTACTTTATCTATTTGTGAAAACAGCATGAAAAACGGTGCAGTAGTTTTTGAGTTTATCGCGAACAGACAGACGCGGCGGAGGACTCTGTTTTATAATGTTGTTGTTTTTTTAAATAGTCTAAGAAATAAGCAGCTAGTGATAATATTTCTTAATAAATTTGTCTTTTAGCTTTCATTGGAAATATTAGGTTAATTATATTTTGCAGGTGTTAAATGTCTCACAGATTCATGTTTAAAGAAAATAAAAAAATATTCCGAGTTAATTCTATTTTTGGCTAAAATATGCTTAGTAAAATAATGAAGCTTTAAAGTTTTGTAATACGTTGAGCTTTGGAAAGCACGGAAAGCTATCAATCAATTTTTACTGGCATGGGAGATCAATTTGCCGTTTCATTGGCCTATGAAAGTAAAGGAACAACGTAATGGCTTGGTGATTACTCCATCGATGAATTTTGTCAATTTGACTGAATTTCGATGGTATAGATACTGAATATCGTTATTAGTTATTATTTTTATTATTTTCAAAGGTGCACGTGATATAAATATAAAAAAATATAGCCGCATATGATATACTTTAGAAGTTTTCAGTAATTTAGTCGAAAACAATATTATCCGTTAATTTATTTTTGATACTCTATTTGTAACGATTTCTATTGTCAACAATCTAAAAAGCCGTTTGTGAGAACATACTCTTATGTTATAGTGATAATATTGTCATGTGTATCACAGATAGTCAACGATGTTCTGGCCCTCTACGCAGCTGGAGACTTACACGAGGATGTTTCGAGAGAAATTCTAGATTATTTAAACAAAGAATTAAGTTTGGTTGTTTGGGAATCCGTTATATCAGGATTCGAATTACTTAAGAAAGAAGATGTTAAAATGACTAAAACGTTGTATGGAGAATGGCAGGTATTAATTTATTTAAATTTCTTATGACTCATGTTGCATTTTTTATATTTTTATTCGATTCTATGAAAAAAATCCTCATATGATAGTAATTTAAAAATATTTATAACACTAAATTACGTAAATTATAATAATTACAATTTTCAAATCTTTTTGATTTTAATACGTTCTATGTTGTACAAAAAAGTATATTTAAATAGAACTAACTACTACATACTTCTATAACGACGTACTACATGAATATATAAATTGCTTCGATTTTGACCACGTTAATTTGTTTTAGCGATTTATGCAAACCAAAATATCCACAATATACCGGAGGCTTTTAAAAAATACTGTGCAGTACCCAAAAACGAGATTATTTCGAAGTAGTATCATAGAATTCGCATGTGAACTTAAATATAACCAGTGTTTGAACGACATGAGAGAGCACTACGAGAAGTTTTATACAACAAGGTGAGTTTTAAGAGTATGGTGTTAATTTTGTAGCCTGCATTTAAAACTAATGTTTGACTATTTTACCTATTTGTTATAAGTGAAATTCATCATTTTATACCATTACTAAATTCAAAGTTCGAAATCGAAAAAGTTTTACTGAGCATTAGATTAATAATTATAATATATAAAGTTTTTCATTGAGGCTATATTATGAAGATCAATAAAAAAATTCATTGAGCCCTGAGAGCTATCGAAGAAAGTGGAACTAACAAAACTACCTTTTCCTAATACTTAAAACAAAAAAAATGTTATAATATTTAGCCAAAATTTAATTTATTAAAAGGCCAACCGGGAATTTTTTTTTAATTTAGTATATAAAATATGTCAATTTCTGGTACACAAAACGAGGGAAAACAAGATTAAACGATAATTAAAAGTTGACATCACCCCAATTAAAAGTCATTATGCTTACATACTGAATTTAAACAATTATGCTTTTGTTTCATAGGTACATATTCACAAATATTATATTTAGTTTCAATTGAATAATTATTTTTAAATTTGGTATTGGCATGAATAATTGAATACTAGGATCAAACTAAATTTATTTCAGACTGAATCCTGACTTTCGTGAAGCCTGTTACTACAATATAATGCAAAACGGTAGAAATGAAATTACATCAAACTTGAATATTTTCGAACTTGAAGATAAAATCAATGCTGAACATAAAGTGTAAGTAGGCTATATTAACTTAAATAAATATTTAATTGACTATATTTTATAAAACGTATCAGTTTAGATGTTTTATTTTTAACGTTGTTGTCTGAATTCCATGATGCTATGTCTGCTACTAATATTATTTAAAGAGAAAAAAAATGTTTGTAATGGATAAATTAAAAAACTAATGGAAGAATTTTCAAAGTTCTTTTACCCGTCAAAACCTACGAGTACATCACCGAGAACCTACACTACAAAAAAAACAAAAATAGAGATCCCTACGAATATTGCAATAATTAACTTCTAGCGAAGTGTTAGGATGGCAGTCTTTATATGTGCCTCAAATAGAACGCAAAGCCATCAGTACTGTGCCTGTGTACTGGAGTATGAAAGTAACAGGAATATAGTTTAAGTTGTATCCGCGTGTATAATATCGCGCAGTTTGTTAGTTTTAGTTACAGTTTGGCGAAGCTTGTAGTTACTTTACTTTACAGCGGTCGCGGGTTCGATTCCCGCTGGGGGCACGAATGCTTGTACTCCAGTCATGGGTGTCGATATTATATATAATATGTATGTATTTAAAGTTGTATATGTGTCATGTGTCTGGTATCCGTAACACGAGTCTCGTAGCTTCCCACGGGTTTAGATGGTGCTGTGACAAAAATGTCCTAACATATTATTCGGGAGGTCATCATCATAATGTTTAATGTTATATTATGTAACTTCTCATCTACAATATTTAATTTTTTTTACAACTATGACTTAATTATTTTTTTCAGTCGAAATGAAAATAGATTTTTATATAGAATACCTGTGGGACAACCAAGACCTTCCTCCATTATAAAAACGACGACTACGACTACCACTACTGAGGTACTTATGTATAACCAACTAACGCTAAGCTACATACTTAATTTATTTAGCTCAGGCGCGTCTCTAGATTTAACGCGAGCGAAGCCGCGGGTTCCGCTAGTTATACACAAAACTTACTCTTGAATCTATCTATTACAAAAACCGTATCAAAATCCGTTGCGTAGTTTTAAAGATCTAAGCATACATATGGACAGACAGAGAGCGGGAAGCGACTTTGTTTTATATTATTACATAGTGAAGTCATTCATATTATCTTATTAAAAACGAAAAGCACATAATCCTAATTCAAAATACGTAATATAATATTACTTTTGTTAACCGCGCTAGTAAAGAAACCTTCGGCGTTGGACTACGTCTTGCACTTGATCAAATTTTAATATGCCTAGATACCTATCATCATCATCGGCAGCCCTTTTTAACGTCCCACTGCTGGGGGTGGGCCTCCCTCAGTACGAGGGGGATCAGGCCATAGTCCACCGCGCTGGCCTAGTGCGTGTTGGCGGACTTCACATGTCTTTCGAAAACTTGCTAGATTTTCTCAGACATTATTTAAAGATATTCCAATAGTATTAAAGTTATTTTAATAAGTTTAGAATAAACTTTCTGATTGTTTTCATAAAATTATATAAGACGAATTATAATAAGAATGGTATAAGTATATTCACCTGGAAATCATTAAAGGAAATAATTGAATTGAATAATAAGTAGAATGTTTTGTTTGTTTGGTTGGTTGAACGAGATAATCTCAGAAAAGGGAGGCTTTAGGCTATATTATATCACGCCACGATCAATAAAAAACGAGTATCAATAAAAAATGTTGCAAAAACGGGAAGGGCGGGCGTTAGTTCTGCGAGGTACAATACCGCGCGACTCAGAAAGAATTTGGTTTCCGGTCTTTAGACCGCGAAGCCGCGGGAAATGCTAGTTTTATATATAACAGTAGGTATTTTTATTATTATCATGTATTATTGTTTCAGAACTCGGTAACTACATCGCAGTTGACCAATGAAGGGATGATATCAACAGCTTCATTTTTCTTCATAATTTTAGGACTGTTTCTTAATTTAATGAATAACAATTGATAACTTAAATGATCGCTATTTGTGTCAATCTTAGAATTATCCTTTAGTTTTGTACTTTTACATGTAAACTGCCCAAAAACGTAACAGACTGCCGAATTTTTCTTCATTATATATTTTGTAATCTACATTCCTTATAAAATGTCTGGGAAATAACATGCTAAGTTCAGCTTAAATAAAAGTGCCTTATACAATTTACATAAGCTATTACTTATACTCGTAGATGTAGGTAACTCTATTTTATAATTTTATTAATGTTTTCTAGTCAAATAAAATAACTTTATATTATTGTCAAATAAAACCAATTACTCTTA
This sequence comes from Boloria selene, assembly GCA_905231865.2. Lineage (NCBI taxonomy): Eukaryota > Metazoa > Arthropoda > Insecta > Lepidoptera > Nymphalidae > Boloria > Boloria selene. Next base: position 12,155,685 of record HG993140.1, on the reverse strand, counting down.
TTCTATAGCTATTTATTGTTATATTGTATTATGTACATATTACATTATAAGATTAAACTTATACGAAATTTATTTTCTATAACATTATAAAGTATAATTATATTATATAATTGATAAAACTATAATTAAATAAATTAATTATATTAATAAAAAAAATAATTATTGTTTAATTTTCTTTAAAAATGTAGCAAGAGGACGCGTTTGCTGCATTTTTAAGAATCTAAAACTATAAATGTAACTTTTAGAATAACAAAGAAAAATATACCAATAACACGTAAATTATACAGTAATTTGAGTGAAAATGCAGTAAAAAACTAAATTAACTTATAATATAATTATTACTAAATTTCACTTTGTGCAATACTGACTGAATTAATCGATAAATTTATTCTAACTAATTATTTATTAAATTAAATTATAATATTTAACTACACCACTACTACTAAACACATACGATATAATAATAATATAACAAAAAAAAATCAAATTGTATTCTAATAATGGTTTTTAAATAAAAATCCATTTTAAACATTCCACTGTAGATTTTTAAAACTACATTTACTATCAGAAATGATAGCAATGAGTATCAAAAATCTTAAAAATCTCAATTATCGACTTAATTCTAAAAAAATAATATAAAAATAACCCCAATAAACTAAGTAATGAAAGCAAACTATTAAAAATTAACTTTGTTATTAACTTAGTTATTAAATAAAGATACGCATAAAGTTATGCAAATTAAAATGCTAGATACAAATAAAGTAGGAGCATCGTTCGCTTCAATCCATTCATACACGTCTTCCATCAAGTTGTTGTTCCAGTTCAGATTTTGATTTATTCTGGTCCTAGCGTTTTCCGCTGCCAGGTCAGAGTCTCCAATGTTGCTTATTGAACCCAACAAGTTTACCCATCTTGTAAACTGCAATTATGAAGGCAATTATTAATAATAATATTTTTAATTGTACCATCCTTCAGCGTGAGGAGATCAGGCCATGTTTTCAAAAACTTACTAAGATCTAAGAAACAATGAAAAAGGACAAGTAGAAAATAAAAAAAATATTAGTACATTAAAATATCCAAGAAGTGAGATCTAAGTTTCCACTTCCCGCTTCACTTAGTTTTCTAAGTGAACGCGTTACCACAAGTTGAAATGACATAAAATTACTATTTGTTGTATTAAAGTTATTTATTTACAAAACTATATAAATAGGGTAGATACATACTAAATAATAATATAATGTACAAGGACAAGTGTATTCTGAATAAAGTTTAACATATTTATTACGATTCAATATGTAGGACCTTAGATAAGAACGAAGTTTAAATCTAATTAATAAAGGACTTCATTTTCCCTTTTTTATGAAATAAAGCAAAAAAAATATAGACGGGAAATAATAAATAACAACAGACTATTAGAGTAACCACCTACACATATTTTATTTACTTATTTAAAGTCATTTAGCCTTAGATATCTGATATAATAATTATAATCAAGATTTTGTTAGTATTGCTTAAGAAAATAAAGATGATTATTACCTCAAGTACAAGATCCGCTGTCACCATGTTGTCTGATAAAACAAATATGCATTCTTCCAGTTTATCAGGACCACCGTACCTTAAAAATGGGACAAGTTGAATATCAACTGCTATGTACATTAAAAAAATTTTAAATTCCTATAGTACAAACCTTAAAATAATAAACAAAACTTTCGTTACACGAGATCAACTTGCTTTGCTAGATTATTTTTTAAAGACTGTGTATGATTTAGTCCTTAATAAGAGTTATGGGTAATTTATATCTGTACATATAATAAAGTTTGTATAAAAAAGTGAAATCTATACATGAAATATTATTTAAAAACGATGACTATCACGTATTGCATCCAAAACAATAGTTATTGAAATGTAAGTGACACAACTCTTCACTTCTCAACATTAAGGATACCTTTCGTTGCAGGTAAGTTGTCTTAGTCTCATGAGAAAATACATTAATTAGTTTGGTTGTCCAGCATGCGGAACTTCAGTGATTTATGGATAAAAATTATACACTAACTAAATCAATATTTGAATAAAAAGTCTGCTTATGTTTCTTTCTGACTTAACTTCTTCTAAGCCACAGAAGCGGAAACAGAAATTCGATAAATGAAGGCAATTGTATGAAAAGTAAATATTTAATACATAATGACTAGGTAGGCTTACTTAAAACTCATTAAGATTAAAAATAATGTTGCAGAAAATTTGAAGTTTTAACAAAGCGTACAGATATGTATGTCCGTATTTGAAAGTGGTCTCGGGCCACCCATGTCTATTACCACAGTAAAAATATGAAACAGTATGGAAACTGCATACTTAACGTTCGAAACGGCACACTCACACAAATACGCGCATCAACGAGGCCCCTCAGCGAACGCTGCGGTGCTGTCAGCGTGCGTGCCGCGTTCAGACAACTGGTTTCGTTAAAAGTTTATTACCGCGATCTTTTTAAAAATGCCACGAACTTATTACGTAGTATACGGCTGTTTGAACTCTGCTTCATCAAAACCAGAGATTTCGTTTTTTAAACTCCCTATTGATTTTGAAAGGTAAGAATGATTTATTGTTTTAATCGATATCAAATAAAAATAGTGAACAATAATTGTCCGTATTTATGCAAAATGGAACCACACGACAAATTTAGGTTTTTAGTTTTTTTGAAGAATACTTATTTAAAAGTGGTCTAAATTCTTATACAAAAAAGAACCACATGATTTTTCCCTTGGAAACAAGGTATACTAAAAGCAGAATAGAACCAACAGTACCAACAAACATTACATATAAAGCAAAACCGAACCACAGCCCAACGGGACTCGATTGTTCAAAAAAATAAACGATATTACTACTATGTAATTTTATACAAAACAGATCCACGCATACTTAGTACCATTATACATTACACATTTTTTTATTATTAACAATTATTTTTAATACACCAAATGGAACCAAGTTTCTGTGGTATCGTTCTGCGTAATTATTTTACGTACGTTTATTCATAATTTAATTGCTTATCTTTTTTGCTAAATGGAACCACAAGCATTCGATTCTATCATGTGTAAATAAATATTGTAAAACAGTAGAACCACTAGTATGTAGGGACTCACCAAACTCAATTTATTTTAAAACATTTCCTTGGTAGTTCTGTGGAAGTAAATATAGGGAGAGCTCCTGTTCGCGGCAGATCAGCTGTCATCTTGACGGAACATTTAGTTCCTCTATGGCCATCAGGAAAGCCAGTATCACCAGCGAAACTAGCCGATATTCAGTCCATACTACATCTCATTCCACAAGATGCACAAAGTTTTTATAATAGTCTCATTTGTGATGATGCAATAGAAGACGACATAGATGCTCTAGACACGGTGGATTTCGAAATCCAATTTGATGACAACGTCGACTTAACGCTCTCTTTATGTATTGTTTTATATTTTTTTGTGAATTAAAGCTTCATTACGATAATATAATAGTAGAGGAGACCGTAGAAGATCGACCTTCACCGATCTGATAACCAGATGAGACATATTTTTTATCGTATATAATTTATAAACAAATATGCCTATAATTACTTGCCTATCTGAAAGTGCTCATGGCTATTTTTAGCTGGGCAACAGTGCTTTAAGTATGATTTTTTGCAGGCAAGTCTATATGACTGATTTTGTAACAAAATAATCTAAAATTTGATATAACTTTCGATAAGTTAGCAGAACGATGGAGTCACCTATACTTACTTACCTGTTCACATCGGCTTTGGTAGCTATACACAAAAATGAGTAGGCTAGCTTACTGAGGCATATTCTGTGTGTTAAAAACTAACAGTGAAATATAATTCATTTGGTTATCAAAAGAATGAAAGTGATGAAAAAAAAATCGATTAAAGTTAATTTAATTAAAAATAGCCATGAGCACTTTCAGATAGGCAAGTAATTATAGGCATATTTGTTTATAAATTATATTTAATAAAAAATATGTCTCATCTGGTTATCAGGTCGGTGAAGGTCGATCTTCCACCGGCTCTTAGACCATAAATACATAGTTTCATTTAAGTATATTAGCAAATCCCTTGGTTGTGGTTCTTTTTTGTATATGAGAAATCCTATAAATTACTAAATGTAAAAAGGAACCACATGCACATTTTCTTAATTATCTAGAAAGTTTAATAGTATTCAGAGCAAATTTAAATACACATACATAAATAAGTTATTTATCAATAAATTTAAATTAAATAAATAGTAATTTTACTTCATCTAAAAGAGCTGCACATGTTTTTGTAAATCCTTTAATATCTCAGAAGTGCGCGTTTGCTGGATGGTTCCTTTTTGCATAAATACGGACAATTATAAGTTAATAAAGTAATTAAAATAATTAATCTTTTTTTTAAATCAACACCTGAATATGAAACTGTAATTTTTTCTATTTTTGCCAGTAAGGATCACGATCATAACCGGTTATTATTTTATTTCATAATATTATTGTTTTTTTTTGAGATACAACTCTTTTTTTTGAGCATCCTCCTTTAAAAATTTCTTTTTTTTAACTTTCAAGGTTGGTACATCATCTTTTACTGATATTAACACCATGAGATTATACCCATTTATATTTTATTTGTAAACTACTTATGTATTTCAACTCGATTGTTAGATCACTACAGAAAACAAAATGTTTTAATAAATAAACAATTTCAAAAACATTAAGAGCGACAACCCTAACACTGCAATGGCGCGTAGGTATTTATTTTAACAACTAGGCCTAGTTTCTATACTGTTTGTTACTTTTACTGTGCTATTACTGAATAAAATGTGAAAATTGCTTACGCGTTTCTTATCTCATTTGTTCGCGTTGACATAAAGTTCATAGCGAGCATGGCGTTCTCCGCACTAGAAGACGCAATAGCAGCGAATATTTTCGATCTTTCTTCCGTATCGTAACGAGCTTCATCGTTGATTGTGTCTAGAAGTAATCTATAAAATTATTAATTAATATTAATTATTAATTATTATAAATATTATATTTTCATGAAGATAATGTAATGTTTAATATTATAAATCTTTTTTTAACAATAAATTAATCTATAGGTACATATAATAAAATTGATAGTTAAATATTTTTTTTTTGGAAAACCTGATTAAAATAGTCATTATTAGCGAAACACAGACTTTCTCGAAAAAATTTTATATGAAAATCAGGCAAGTATGGATTCGACTGCTTTACAGATTTTTTATCGTCATCGATATTTGATGAGGATCAATTCCTTCGAAAAAAGACTTAAAAAGAATATATTTAAAATTTTGCCAAATAAAACAGAGACGCTTGGTATGTCTTTGGCGTTGGTAATTCATTCTTTGACAGATTAAACACTCAATTGCTTTGATTAGCCTTATTCAATACCAATACTGACTACTACAATCAATGAAATTCACGCTCAAGCAAAAAATTCAAGCAGCTTTGTCCATAGACTACCGATGACTCGTCTGATTATAGGTAAAAAAACAGCAAATTCAAAAGAAACACAAAAATGTCAACCATGATATAAACAATTTTACAATCAGAATATTGATTTAGATATTATATTTGATAGGTTAAAAAATAACCTTACGTTTTAATAAATTCTTCATCCTGGGAACAGCCAAATGATTCTAGAATGACAAGACGTTCGTATCTTGAATTTTCATCTGCCAGTCGATTTTGAAGAGCCTCAATGACCTCTTCATCTCCTTCTCTTACCATTGTACAGAAAACTGCTGGCCTTATTTCCGCGGGTATGTTAGGATTCCTGTTAAAATCAAATAATATTCTAATAAATGTAGGTACTATATTTGATCACATATTCGTGAATAAATCATGCATGCACCCTAAACGTAAGAATAATTTGAAGGTATCGCTTATTTTTTTTTATTTAATACATTAATCGGCTAGTGTTCGAGCAACAGTCGGAAAAGTTTAGTTATGAAGTCTTTCTGTTAAGAAATTCCTAACTAACAGCAGAGAAAAATTGACGGTATTTGACGGAAATAGATAGAAACAGAAATTCGTATTAAATGATGCTTTTTTAACAGAAAAAGACTGAGAAAATAGAAAACTTACACTTCTCCTTCGTTATTAGGATCGTAGAACAAGTCCACTGCCGCCGCTATACAGGCGTCATATCCGGAACGACATGCATGATCCATAACAAGTCCACGCGTAAGAGTCTGCATAGCAGGCTCGCTACCTTGAGGAGGAATGAAACCTAGTTCCTCTTCAAATGTCCCTATTATAACCCGTATCAGTCTCTGAAAAAATAATTTTAATGTCCGTAGTTAAGATAAGTTCATTTACTTTAATAATTGACGACATGTTTGGCTCAGTTTCTTCGAGTCCCGCTGTGAGCATTTATTTGATAAGGACGAATGTTTGCGATCTAGTCATGGGTATTTATAGTTATAATATGTGCGAGTAGGTATTTTTTTTTAATTTTTTTTTATGGTAAAAAGGGGGCAAACGGGCAGGAGGCTCACCTGATGGGAAGTGATCACCTCCGCCCATGGACATCTGCAAGCCAGGCTTGCAGATGCGTTGCCGGCCTTTCAGGAAAGGGAGGGATGGAGGAGGGAGGGAAGTGGGAGGGAGGGAAGTGGGAGGGAGGAGGGAACGAAGGCGGAGGATGAAGGGAAGAGGGAGGGGGGAAGGAGAGTGGGCCTCCCGGACTCTCACTCACCGGACGAAACGCGACAACATAGCTGCCACTTCACGCCGGTCTTCTGTGAGAGAGTGGTACTAATGAACTATACGGGGCGTGCCGGCCCATTCGGTTGCTACCCGAAGGTAACAAGCATGGCACTACCACTAATAATATTTAAAGTTATATATAATATTTAAAGTTATAGGTACATGTAGTGTCTTAAGCATTTGGTATTCTTAAAACAAGCCTCTTAGCTAACCACGGATTTAGTTCATCCTCTATGTCGATAATAATGTCCCAAGATTAATGATTTTATGATTGATTAGTTTGTTTAAATTCATTCGAAAATCTAGTATAGCTAGATTTCATCCAGTCGGGGTATTATATCTTTCTGCTTTTCTTATTCTTTTAATTTCGATTTTGTAAATCGAAATTGTTAAGTGAGATTGTAATTAATGTATACACCAAAATATTTTTTTTTATGGGAACTAAGTACATTTAAATAAAATAATTACCAAATAAATTTCGTTATCTCTATCATCGTCCATTGCAAATGGAACTAATCGTTTCCTTATGAAATCCATATTTCTTACGTATGCTCGCCATACAGCGTACTCAGTTTCGTGTTGTATGGTGAGAGCGACTTGTAATGCAATATCGTAAGAAATTTTGCTAGCCCGAGCTAAATTAAGAGCGTCGTCGAGAAGCTGAAAAAAAAAGTTAATGGTAATAGGTTTTAAGAAGTATAAAAATATTATTTATACATACTCGACCTAAATAACTAAAATAAACGTAGTCATGTACGTAACCAAAAAAGAAGATAAAAGGGTTATGGGAGTTAAAGCATTTTTTAAATTAAGAAATGTTAACAAGACTAAAATATTGCCACAACAGGAGATGAATGAGAACTATATATAAATAATATACATAAAAGGTGGAAATGTGATAGAAATATTATTATGTATAAATTATACATATATAAGTATGATTAAATATGTATACGTACTGTAGCTCGGTTTAATGGATGGATTTTTTCTCTCTCCTCAGGATCATCCAATGCATTGATAAGGTTCTGCCACATATCCGGATGGTAGTTAACTCTGTAATAACCTGTAAAATAATTTATTAATAGTAAGTCTTACTCCTAATTGCTTGGGTGCGTCTATTGGCGCGAATTGTATGATGCATTTGTAATTGTATATATCTTGTAATAATATGTATATTGAATTGGAAAAATTGACAGAAGCATGTTTATGTTTATCTTCTGAGATACACTCGCAAAAACTGCTTTTATCTATTTAAAACGTACGTACGTACGACTTACGTGGTTGCGGTGTATATTTTGTTTTGGAAAATATTATTAAAATAGAAATTATGATTACCGATACAAAGGTTGAATCTATAGGATTTTCAATTTTGTCTGTCTGTGTAACAAGTCAATATGTTGGATACTACACTCATCGAGAAAATACTGGTATCTGGAGATAAAGACGAGCGATGTGAGAGTGAGCTGCTAGTAAAGTTAGATTTGGCAAAACATTTCATTATTACTTACCTTGTCCTTGAAGGTTTATTATTATCCAATCATCTTCTCCAACATTTACTTGCAAATCACGTGAATTTTCCATAAAAATATCAGTATGAAGGTTATCAAAGTTTGGATTTGCGCTCGTTGTAAACGTAATTGGAACGTTAAAAACTGCAGTCGTTGTACCTGGTGCAAAACTAAACCCTTCCTATAAAAAAAATGATAATTGTAGTTTCACAGATCTCAGAACTTTCCGAATAATAAATAAATAAATAAATATTCAGCTTTTAAGAGACAGGTATGAGAAGTGGTTTCTTAATCTATATTTGTAGATATGTATGAAGATCTCCGCCAATTACGAAGTGCAAGCTATTAAAGGAATGTAACTCTTATACATTGATTAACAATTTAGTGCACAAATTTTACGGAGATACTTAAAAATTATTTAGTAGGTATATATACTAGTGTAATATATAAGCCAACAAACAACAAATAGCAAGTAGAAATTCCTATTGGTGTTGAGGTACTATTTCTTGCTCATTTTCACTTAGCTCATTTACGTTCATAAGAAATAGATGAACGATTTTTTTCATCTCTACTTAGAATTAACTTTAGATGTAGTAGTAGTGAAGTAATTTAAAGTTAAAAAAAGTAAATTGTATGTCCTTACCTGGAAAAGAAGTACTCTACCTAGTACTATGGAAGCAGTAATTAAGGGGTAACCGTTGTTATTGACCCATGTTTCTAAATCATTTCCTGCATCTCCGTTACTTCTTAGAGAATCATAAAAGTCATCAGAATCTAATGGATCCATAGCGCTGCAAAATATTAATTGCTAATAGTAACTGTGTACTCTAGTAAATTGGAGATAGGATGCTGAACTCTATTACTCGTATTTGATAATATATTTCCTATTTCTCTTCTTGAATATGTAGATGAATAATCAAGTAGACGTTGTATGTCAATATTGTATTTTTGATCTATATACATTATTTATTAAAAAACTGTGGATAACAACTTTTCTGCGTAGCTAAATTAATTAAACACCTCAACTTCTAGTTGTTGTTTTAGCTAGTAATAAACATGAGTATGTAGCATAGGGATTATAATAGGAACAATATCTAGTCATTAAATCACATTTTGATCAACGAAGAAAACTATTAAAGGAAGTTACTAGCTATGTAATTGTATGTAAAAAGTATTTGTAATTTATATTTGTTTACCTGGCTGGTATTAATGCTCTAACTGCATTACGTATTATTTCATTTTCTTCATTTCCGTAAGCAAGTCTCATCATTCTCAGTAAAGCTGGAGCTTTGTATTGCATTACACCATTCATAAGCATTCTAATTTCATTATCATCAAAGATATCATCTTCTGGCTCAATTCGACCTGAATTGGAATAAGCGTCCCATAGAAGACCTTCTTGTATCACATCCGTAACAAAAATTGTGTTGAAATCAAGCATTGAATCGTTTTCACCATTTGGATCAGTTTGGAACTATAACATCACAAATATTTACTAGTGATATTACTTCAACTTCAAATATTAAAGAAGTTTTATATGAAAAAAAAAATTTTTTAGCATTTAGTATTTACAGAATTTTTCTTTTGTTGGGAAGTGAGCTGTGTTTATGTATTTTTGTCTCTGATATCGCATTATCTTTCACATCAAATTTTCAGTCCCAGCGAGATCAGAGACACATAGTGCTTTCAAGAATTAAAGTTGTCTAACAATAATATGATAATTGAAAGCAAGATAAAATTTATACTACTTATTCTTACCCCTTTCGCGATTTCATAACTAACGTAGGTATTTAGCCCAATGATGACCCATTGATCTTTCCAATTGTTAGGACGTAGAGCATAGCCGAACCATTGTCTCGACATCCCTTCGGCAATCTTTATCAGTGCTATTTTTCGATGTTTAATAGCGTTGTTATTTTCAGTTAGTATGTAGGGTTCCCTAAAGTAAAGTAAATCATGATTGTTCTACTTTAGATATTTACAATTATTATTATTGCAAATAAAAGCATAAAATAATTTTGTCGTACGTCTCAATTTTTATTCATAGTTTCCTTAGCTATATTTTATAAAGGTTCCGTATGCAAAAGAAAAATGTAATATCAAAATTGCATCTTATCCGTGTTTTCATCTATTACAGCTCTTTCAAACAAACAATTTTATTTATATACTCATAGTCAAAAGTTATTAAAAGAAAAAAAAGTGTGGGTGAAATTTGAATATATATGAAATGTTTGGATAGATCTATAGTGCTAGAAATAATTAAACTACTTTTTATTTGGCTTAAAATAAAGTATGTAATATCATTTTGTTACTTACCAAATACACACCGTAGACAACGCAGTCCAATCTCGAGTAATATCAGGAACAGCTGTTATATGCATTCTTCCATTTTGATTCATTATTATTTCATCATATGGTTTATCAGTCCATTCGACGAGGGCATTGAAATATTCAGCAATGGCCACTGAAGTTACAGGAATCTGGTTTGAAACCCTCGGACGGGTATATAATTGCACATTTACATTGGGAATAGTAGTAACTTCAAAGTTATGAGCTACCATACCCCAGAGGTGAACTGGACTTTCTAAAGGCCTAAACGATGTTCTAAAATAGTACATTACATACATTAAAATAACAGTCATTTGTATAAAAAAGTTTAGAATGGTATTTAGCGAAGTTTAAAATTAATTAAAATGTTTGCAAAAGTCATATAATTAGGTTAACCAAAAATATTTACTAAGTACTTGTGTAAATAATACGTACTCGCCCACTACCTCCGGTTGTGAGTTTACAATAATGTTTGTATATCCCATGTCGAGAAATGTAAAGGATGCAATCGACGAAAGAGCAGGCTCATCCATGCAAGGAAACACTCGTCTAGCATTGGTTGGATTGAGGTTCATAGCGATGTAATCACTAAAACATATTTATTTCTTTTGACAATTTTTAAAATAGTAATGATATTTAATTCATATAATGCCATTTAGTTATAAATTTGTTGACTGAGCATAATTGTTAAAAGAAAAAAAGTTTCAAATGCTGTTAGAAGTACAAGTTAAATATATATACTTGTAAATGTTGAGAATGAACATTAAGATGATAGTACTTTTAAATATAGTCAAAGTATAAATCTTAAAGAGATTGAAAGTAATATTATAATTTATATTATATATACATTATTTATTTATTCAATTGAGACGATACTAAAAACCTAAGAATTATACTGAACATATAATAGAAAAGCATCTTACGTGTCGTTAAATTGTCCCATGTGAAGACCAATTCCGTCACTTCTAAAGTTTCCTTTATATTCTACAATAACTACATATGTTGCTGCAGGTTGACCTACTAGTACTTCTAATAAACCATCCCTTTCATTAAAATCAGCATCTGCTACATCTGTAATTGTTAAAACCCCCACTTGAACACGCTGCACTTCAAGATCTACCATATGGAATAATAATGGGGCTCCTCTGTCTTCATTGACACGAACAGTTAAAATAGCATATCCAATAAATTCATTGCCATTTCTTGTAATTTGAATAGAGTAGTTCCTGACTTCTTGTCCATTCCGAAGACTGAACACTGACTGTCGTTCCAAAGATTTTGTAGTGTTGTTTAATGTTTTGTTTTTTGCAGCATTCAATATATTATGAGTTGTGTAATCAACTGTAAAATTCTCTAGTTCTTCTACTAGTACTTCATCTTGTAGTGAGTTAGTCGATGTAAAAATACGATCTGTCGTTTCTAATGTTGGTAAAGGAAGTATCGGCAGAGGTTTGGCAAAATCCAAAAGAAATATACAAAAAACAATTCCACACTTAAACTTAGTCCGGGCCATTTTTTAAGGCCGACAGTTCACAGTAAAACGCAACGTCCCATACAGCCACTTCACACACAGTGATGTCAATGCGAAATAGGTCGAATTGGATACTGACAAACGAATGCCGATAATGTCAGTTCAAACTGAGTTGAGATAAAAGATTCTATATTTTTCAATAACTGATTATCTGATAAATACGAAATATTTGTTGATTTTATGAAATATTATACCTAAAGGTAGAAGAGAATCTCAAGTTGGAAAATTTGTTATTACGTTTCATTGACTGTAAAATTTAAAATTCAAATTATGGAAAAATAAAATGTATGCAACATTCAGTTTTATAAGCATCTTATTGGTATAATTAACTGAACATATTTTATAACTTTGGTGAAAGTCTCCTTAAGTATTCAAAAGTAGCACGTAAATAAAAAACGATGGCGAATATTTTGAATAATTGCAAAGTATAAAAAGAAGCATATCATATAAGACACACACATATACACACTTATGATTTAATATTATACATACAAAAGTGAGTACGTTTGTTTATTTGTTTTTTTCCACGTAAAAACGGAGTGACAGAGTGGCGTAATGGTTTATTTGTTTAAGGTATAAGAGATGGAGAGTAACCCGTGAAACTATCTCCCGAGGTAAACAGTAGTTCTTACCTTGAAATATTATCTCATTCTCACAGGAAAAAACACTTCATAATAATATTTTACTTACGATATAGACCAGAATTGCTTAAAATTTGTAACAATGCTCGTCAATAATTTCAATATTATTAAATTAATACGTGTTTTAGCAATTATCGAAATTCATCCAAAAAGAATGCGAAATAGGGAATTTAAGTTTAACAATATAAAAAAGAAACATTTTTTTAAATTTACATCGTAAAAGAGAAAAGAGTAATGTTTATAGGTACCAAAACATTTTTTTATAATTAGAATTACTTCAAACTTATTATCTCCAATTCAACTACATAAAAACTACGTGTTTTAACATTTTTTTTGCCTTTGAATTAAATTTAATCTCTCCTTAAAAAGTAGTAGGAACGTACTTCAGAAGATTACTTATAGAAAAAGACAACGTCCATCGATGCAGTATATAAAAAATACAACAGTAAATAAATAAAAAAGCGACTTATTAGCCTATACTAAGTTAAGAATCTAGAATCTAGAATCTCGAGTGATAACATACAAAAAGTATACATGTCATATAAATTGATTCGTTAGATTTCGTTTTGAAGTTTTAATTATATTTTACGGGCATGCAAAAAGGGCATTTTGTACTATAAATTCATTTAATATTTTAATAAATAGATAAAGACGCAGAATTAAACACTTTTTAGCAATAGTGTCTCCTTGGCCCTAATTTTATGTTCACGAGACTTACCTATATAGCATGAATGAATACATATATTATGTACGATTATAATACATATGGATTGGCCTCCGTTCAGGGCCTCAAGTCCGCTATTTTACATGAATTGTCATTATAGAACAATGCAATTTTAATTCAATTACCATTGAATTAGTAGACTACCAAAATTGCAAAAAGTAGCAATTACGATGTCATTGATAGACAATTGTAACACCATTGCAATAGTAGACTTGAGGCCCAGTAGTGGGATGCTTCACACGTACACAAAAGTGACGTGACACATAAATTCGTAACTACTTCTTTTGATGTATAAGCATTTAACAACAGTATAGTCATGATTGACGTTATCATATTTATCTTTAAAGTTGAGATATTTTACCTATCTCGATTCGCAATATTACTCTTGTACTTTCTATATATTGTAAATGATGATGAAAGTTAGTATATTATTAAGATAACGAATTTTTGCTTCGTAAAAGACGTTATTTTGTGGGAGACGTTTATAGCCTCTTCTAAATAAAACTGTCTTCGGATTTTGTCGCGGAATTATTTTGATTTTTGGTTCGTATTATGCATGCAGTATAAAATGCTATTTTGACATTACAAACAGACACTTCAATTTTATTTTTCTGTATAGATGTAATAAACTTCTGAATAATATAAATCTTAATTCATTACTGGATGATGATGGAAAAAACTTTGGCATTTTCGGGGATGTGTATTTCGTACAATATATTTTGAACCCTAGTTGGATTTTAAGAAAAATAATAGAAAATAATTAATAGTAAAATAAATATCTTTATTTAAAAAAAATATATTTTGGATTAATATAATCTCAGTTGCTTAAATAATTATATAAATATAAACCTTAAAATTACAGCTGACATTAAACAATTGTTTAAAAACACAATTTCTTTTGTCAATAAACATAAAACATACAAATTTAAGATTTTTACATTAAATTTTAATAAATAATAATTAAACCAAGCTTTTACAAGTGGTTGTAAATAGCGATAAAGATAGAAATAATCAGAAGGAAGCTTGATGTTAAGACATTAGCACCGTTGCCGTCATCACCGTAATTGTCATTCAACCAGGAATTGACTAGATCGAAGTTTTTCTCACTCCAAGCAATAGATGCTGCGATATTTTCTCGAATACCAGCTATAGCGGCTCTCTCGCCCGCCGAAAATATAGCAGTGTGGTTGCCGACGAACGAATCAATCTGTAAGTGTAAAGTGTACGATAAAATATCTTCTCGGCTTTTATTCAGACTTTTTATGTCTCTCAGGCCTTCCTTTAATACGAGGGGAAACAGGATATAGCCCATCAAGCAGACCAAGTGCGGGTTAGAGGACTAACTACAACACAGTATTTCTTTCGAAAATTTACTAGGTTCTCGCAGACATTTGGGTTACCTCACGATGTTTTACTTTACCATAAAACAAGTGGTAATGTTGGAATTATTCGCACATGATGATTTAAGATGTGCGAGAACCGAAGCTGCTTATGCGACTAACTTATTTTATATTAGTTTTATTATTACCAGTATCAATTAAGAACAGAATTACTCATTTTAATCATTCGAATTTATAGATTTAAACTTACAGCTTGAGATTTTAATAAAATAATATGAGCTTACTTTAGCAGAATGTCCTGGCGTTGTTAATCTCCTGGACAAGGCGTTAAGGATATTTGTAGTACCAGTAAGCATTTGTACCCTAAAAAAAGAATATTCAACTTAATTAATAATAAATCACACATTAATGTATTATATTTTTCATTGATAACAAACCTTGGTTGAATACGTGCAAAGTTCGCTATAATAAAGTCTAAGGCAGCTTCCATGTTTTCTGGGCTTGAGTTTATTGTCGATACAATGATAGAGTGTCTGTCTTGGTCTCTCACAGGTGACTCGTCATCAAGTACTTGATTGAGGAAGCTGAAAAGGTTATATAAATAATAGTAATAACATACAGTAATATGATAGGACATTATTACAACAGCGCCATCTAGTTCCGTGGTACAAGGCTTCTGTTACGGATATCAGATGATATACTACACATAAACGTATAAACTTTAAATACATACATATTAATTATTATTTATTATTATAAATATAAACACGACTCCATGACTGGAGTACAAACATTCGTGCCCAACAAGTGAATGCCCCCAACGGGATTCGAACCCGAAACCGCTGGCATAGAAAGCAGGGTCACTACCAACTGAGTCAAACGTGTCGTCGAACTATAAAGTTAATAAGCTAATCAGTTGTATTTCTCTATAAATAATTTATAGTAAAATATATATTTATTAAAAGTATCGTATCATATTTAACTTTTGAAAACTTTATTTCGATATACTATATCTGATACGACAACTTTACTCCCTTGCAACTTTACTTTTTGAATCATAAATAAATAAATAAATATGTTGGAACATTATTACACACAGCGCCGTCTAGTTCCTTGGTAAGCTACGAAGGAAGCTTGTGTTACGGATACCAGATAGTTGATATACTGCATATATAACTTAGAAAACATACATATTATAAATATAAACACCCATGACTGAAGTACAAACATCCGAGTTTAGCGAATGCCCCTATGAAATCATCATAATACGAAAGTGAGAAAATAATGTAACAAAGACAGATAAATAAATATCAAAGGATATATTTAGTTTTTATTATAATTAATAAGCTTTAAACCCGATTAACTTAGCTTTCTAAGCACTAATGTGGCAAGTACATGAAATTACTTACAATTCACGTAGTGTAGCATTAGAAGTACAACCCAAGGCATTTAGTAAAGTGTTCCGTTCACTGGAATCCTGGCTTGCTCTATACCTCTCCCAGAGGAAGTTGAAGTTATCAGCGCTTCCGCCGCGAAGACCGGAGCAGAAAACTACAGTCTGGATGTCAGGATGTAGTGTCTCACCTGAATAAAAAATATTTGTAGATATATAGGCTTAAAAAGAGACACTTCCAACCTAAGCGAAGGTAAGTCCCTAGTTACATAGTTATTATTCAGTGCCTCTGCCTCGGTGTAGTGGCTAGCATGTACGGTCATACATCGAGAGGTCCTAGGTTTGATTCCCGGGTCGAGCCAAGTTTAGTTATTGAGTCTTTCTGTTTAGTAAGCCTTAGTAACCGCCCAGAGTTGGGAAGTTGGCGGTGTGTCACCCCCGTGCCACGGAGAGCACGTAAAGCCGTCGGTCCCGAGCCTTAGCTCTCAGTCATGGTCGTGTCGAACAGTCGTCCCACCGGAGTATGAGAGTGAAAGGAATAGAGAGTGCACTTGTGTCTGCGCGTACACTTGTGCACTATAATATCTCCTGCGCAGTTGGCAAGTCTCAATGAGATTGCCCGCCATGGCCGGAATCCGTCGGAGAACATTCTTATCAGTTCCTAGGCATTTAGGCATCAATTGATAGAATATATGACATCATTCATTAATTATTTTGCAATACATATTATGTTTATATTCCAAAAATATTTATCAGAAACTTTCGTACTACTAACTTACTAGTAGTAGAGTATACTTCTCATTAACAGCTGTAATTTAGTCTTTTATACTGTTACTAACATAATATTAAAGACGGTTTTAGCAATGTGTTGCTAGTTGCTGCCTAGCACTGGCTACTAAATCGGAGTTCGCGAGTTTGATTCTTGCATATGGATAATATTTGTATTACTAAACCAAACATCGAAATTTTAATAATTAGCTTTGATGGAGAAAATTTTAAAATTAATTTAATACTTACTAGCGTTATTTCTTATTTCTTGTAAAAGCTCTTGGGATTTGTTGACGCATTGTATGTTGCCATAACGACAGTTGTAATCTAAGATAATGTTCCTGTGGAAGGGTGTAACGTGCTCTTCGTCAGATCCAACTTCGAAACCAAGTTGATTGTATAGAGGCGCCGTGAGTCTTAGTACGTGTTGCTAAAATGTATATAAAAATTGAATAACATAG
Source organism: Boloria selene (assembly GCA_905231865.2). Lineage (NCBI taxonomy): Eukaryota > Metazoa > Arthropoda > Insecta > Lepidoptera > Nymphalidae > Boloria > Boloria selene. The sequence continues at coordinate 12,138,253 of HG993140.1, read as the reverse complement.
AAAGATATGAAGTTAAAGATAATTGATGACTGTGGAATGTGAATACTGAAAAAAGGAGTAAAACATTTGTTTTTTATAATAATTTAATGGTAAGGTATTTTTTTAAAAGTAAATTAGAAAAAGTACTTTCTTTGTTACCAAATGTATATACACATTTTGTATATATACATAATTTATATTTTGTAAAACTTACAAAATGGATAAGATTACGACTTGTACGACTTGTACAGTAATAATTAAGTGTATATTTGCTTTGTATATATAGTTAAGTTTACTTGTAATTTCCTTTATTGTAATATAAGTAAGAGTAAAATACTGATCGATATGAAATTAAAAATATAATTAATAAATTCATAATAGCATTCAATAAAGCCATACCTGGAATAGTTGATAGGCCTTAGAGCCACTAAGAACGATATCTAGATAGCCGAAAGCCGCATTCGCCGCCCCCCAAGGGATGTAATCAGTTTCGTTTATCAAATACCTCGACACTTCGAAGGCATGAACATATTCCTGGAAAATGTAATCAAAATCATCTTAACTAGTGTATATACTAAGGTTATAGTCGTCTCTTTACTATATTTAAGAAAAGATATATACGATACTTATTTTAATTACAGCATAACAATATTATAGTATGATATCAATAAAATATTGTGAATAATCAACAAAATTCATGTCATAAACGTGCAATTCGGTTATAAAATGTTCAAAATTACTTCTTTTTACTCACCGTGAAATATCCTTTTAAGCTTGTAACAATATAGTGTTTAATTAATAATAAATTAAATAAAATTAAAATATATCTTATTTAAATAGACTTTAAAAGTAATTTTGAATTAAAAAAAATTAAAAAAATTAATTCGATATGTATTCATTATTTTAAATGCCTTTAAAATGATTTAATCTGTTATGTAAATTCTACACAAATATATTTAAATTTAATCGTAATTATTTCTAAGCTACATAATAATCCTTAATCATTGAGAAAAAACTTTGTATTTCTTCTAATTGTCGTAATGAACGGAACCTTTTTTTATGTGGATCCTATTCGCACTTCATAGTTACAAAGGAAATAAAATAAATTTCATTTATTATGAAGCATCTTCTTATATATCAAAGCTTGCTTTTCGCATTACCTAAATAAGACCCATAATTAAATATACTTAGCCTGCCTACGTATTTACACTTGACTGAGTATTAGGTACTAATCGTCATGCTTCATTGAGCATTACGGAATGCTGACTTTGACCAATACTTATAGTATATAGACTATAGCTTATAGTTAGGTCAAAGTAATTTCTTAGAATTCTGAGTCATCACGAATATGTATTTCTATTCTGTAATATCAAATATATAAAAAAATAGTTTTTCAATATCAAAGAGTAAAAAATTTTTTAACACTTTCGCTGTACGACTGTTTCAACGATTTGAGTGGTTCAAGTCTTAAAATGCAGTTAAATGTTACAATTATTTTGTGTAAAAAAATAAAGTAATAAAATTATAAATAATTTCTACTTACCAGTCTTCCATTTCTTGCAAGGTTGAAAGAATCATCAATAATCTGAGCTCGATTCAACAGATGTATTGTTTGGTGAGAGCTTTGTAGGACATTCGCTAAAGCGCGCCAGTTAGCGACATCATAGTTTACTCGATAGTATCCTAAGTAGAAAGAAATATAAATATAAATATTATGTGCATTTAAAATGTTTAATAGTAATTGATAAAAATTATAATTCGATATATAGAATAATTGTTGCATAGTACTGAGTTTGGTTGAGATTAGTCGCACAAATTGAAAAGGTCGTTCTGACAATAATGATTAATAGTAGCATCTACCAGTAGTATCTATCATGTTCTTACGGCTAAAAGTTGACAGATTTTTATTAAAGCTTTAGAAAAAAAATAACGTGAATAGAAAAAAAATGCCATTAGTACAGAAGATACAATCATTTTAAGTGTTATTCTACGTAAAACCTAGACAACTAATTACTGAGTACTTTTTAGAAAAACTCGGTTTAAAAAAAAAAGCTTTTTAATAAGGTTTGTTTCTACGACAACAACTGTATTGTGGCCTCTAAACTAAGTAAATAGGTACTGTAACAACTATTTATAAATGTTTTGACTTTTGACACTTCCAAAAACTTAATCTTTGCTATCTTATCTTTCTTTCTTCATGGCTATAATTGCAGTAGAATATTCGAAATATTATGGACTAAAAATTAACATATATCCGAGAATTAGATCGAAATAATAGTTTAATTGAAATAGTTCATATGAAACTATATGTAAACTATGTAAAGTGTTATGTACAAACCTGTTTGTTGCTTATTTACAATGTACCACTCGGATTGATTAAGCCCTGGAATATTAACTGCAAGCGCTGGAGTGTTAGGTAATACCCAAGTTTCAGGTTTCGTGTCCGTGAAATTTGGATTGGTTGAAAGTACCCAGTTAATAGGTACATGCCAATTATCTGTTGAAGATAGTGATGGGTCAGTCAGGAAACGTTCCTATGAAGAGAAACAATGGAAAAATATTAATCTAGGCATCTTGCATTTGCATTTCAACTAACTAAAAACCTATCTCTTTGGATCATAGATTTTAGATAATTTAGCTTATTTCTATATTAATGAACTAGAGACACGTTTGAATATATATATAGCATCAATAAATCTAGTTACCCAGGACAGTTTTAAACTGTATTAACTAGTGAAAACCAGTTTAAAAACGAATTGTGCTGATTGATAATTTTATCAAGGATGTTAGGATACATTCAACCAATAGTTCAATTTCCAAGCATTTTAAGACTAGACAATAAAACGTTGGTAACTATAATTTATATAATTTACACACCTGATGAACTGAAATAGACTCTGCACTAGGGCTAGACCTTCTTACAGTAAGGACTGGGAAACCACCCTGCGTCGTCCATCTTTCCATAATACCTGCGATAGACGCAGTAATATTGTGACTGGATGCATCCAACACTTCTTGCAACGCCTCGTATAGGTGCGATGGTTCAGCATATCCTCGAGAACTATAAAAAATATACATTTTGGCAACAGACTAAAACACATTTAAAGAAAACTACCTTTTCGGATTTTGCGACAAAATCCGAAAAAGTAGATTCATTTATAATGTCAAATATTCGCGTAAACCTAAGAAAGTATTACACATTTAAAGCATGTAAAGCATGTAATGTAATGCTATTTGAGCATGTAAAGTAAATGTGTCAGGAGACTCCTCTACCCCCCTAACGTGTCATTCTGGAAGTGCTCGGTAGCGTCCAGCAAGCCGGCTGGGCACCAAGCTAATTGACGCACTTGGATGGCCTACTTTGGTGGGCCGAGTGTCATGCGAATTCCTCCATCTACTTTTCAGCAGAGTGGCCTGTGGAGTAGTCCACAGTGTGGAGCAGTTGGAGGTGGTCTGCTTCGGCAAGTATACCGTCGGCATGTCGTGATTGAATGCATAAGCCATCTTGCGACGTTCCATGAAGACGGGGGTGGTCTGTTAGATTTTAGTGGCTCTCCTATACAAACACTTGGTGGTATGCGTTAATGTATTTTCCAACAAATAAAAAAGGAGACTTCTCTAAACACAGATATTTTCTATTTTTAAGTACTTTTTAAATAATATTAAACCCTGATAGATTGACGTTAACTTAGTTGATAATCAATTTTTAATTAATATTATTTATTTTTAATATAATATGAACTTTTAAAGGTATTGCTTTATAAAGAAAAAATATTAGCATAAAGCAAAACACAAAGTACAAGAAGAAGTGTTAAAATAAGCTTACTTTTTTTTTATATAGTTGATGAGACCCTTTTGGAATATCTCAGGCGTGAGGAAGTGCTGCATCATACGAATGACGGAGCCAGCTGAAATTAAATGCTAAGTTAGTTTTTATTTGAGAAAAGTGTGAAGGTCGTCGATATGTTATATAATATTTTAAATATTATATGGTTTTACTTATATATTTTTTCTGCCACCATGAGTTTTTGTATGTATGTATATTTGTCACATAGTATAAAAGGGCGTACTGAATATGAATTCTAGTGTATTTGATCTAAATAACCGATAAAAGTGGTGTAAATATATATTGCTCTTGTGAATTTAGAAATATGCCTAAATTATTATAATAAAATAATAATATGTAAAAATTATTTAATATTATCATTTACGAGTAGATCAATTTTAAGGCTTAAAAAGGCTTTGTTTCTTTTTGTATGATATCTAACTGGTATACATTTGAAAAAAATGGTGATGACATCGTTAGGACATTCAAATAGAGTTTGAAAATAACATTAAATGCATAAATATCGGTTCCGTGCTCGTGCCGGTGTTTCTGGTAGCACTCCTCCGAAACAGTATGTGTTTTAAATATCTTTTTATGTTTATTTGGTAGGCATGAGATATAGGTCGCGAAGTATTTTTCACCCTTCTACCCTAACCTTACGTTTCATATTGTAGAACTAATATAATGAAATGAAGACAGTGGTAGGCCAGCGGTAACGCGTCGCTTGCATAACCGAGTGACGCGGGTTCAAATCCGGGTCTCGCACCTCTGATATTTTCATGTGCGAATCATTTATATCATGATTATCACTTGTCTTACGGTGAAGGAAAACATCGTGAGGAAACCTGCATGTCTGAGAAAACCTAACAAGTTTTCGAAAGGCATGTGAAGTCCGCCAACACGCACTAGGCCAGCGCGGTGGACTATGGCCTGATCCCCCTCGTACTGAGGGAGGCCCGTGCCCAGCAGTGGGACGTTTAAAAGGGCTGATGATGATGATGATGATGATAATGAAATCATCTAAAATATTTTTTCATTTCGCAGATACACTATATACGTCATTTTATGCGTATATTTCGAAGGTGCGCTCGTTTTATCTCTAACTCATATCATTCCACCGGATATAATTTTGTTCTTATCACCAGCGAATAAAAATGTGATCCTTATTTCTTTAAGAGTTAAAGCTAGATTTTCTTAGCAAATTCTCGTATCTTTGTAATTCAAAGTAAATGCAAAATATTAGAAATTTATAAATCGTTTCAAAAATCACCTATACATTGTGAATAATTGAATTCATTTTATATTAGCTAAGTCTCTTAAAGCTTGGGAATATATACAATTTGACGACACGTTTGGCTTAGTTGGTAGTGACCCTACTTACTACCCGCTAGGAGAATTCATTTGTTGAGCACGAATGTTTGTACTCCAGTCATGTGTTTATATTTATAATATGTGTATATTCAATATTTATATGTGTGTAATATATAAACTATCTGGTATCCGTAACACAAGCCTCGTAGCTTACCACGGAACTAGATTACCGTTGTAATAATTTCCCAACATATTTATATACCATTTAACGAATTCAGCATATTTCAATACGTCTAAATACAACTTGATAACATAGTCTAAAAAAAGTCCGTGCATAAAGTAGGTAGTAGGTAGGTATTTACAAAAACGATTACTGTTACAGGCCACCGGTAGAGAAATAGTGGACGTTAAGAAAATGACATTGATATGTGATTGATACATGTATTATAATTGCTTATCTGAAATGATGTTGAGAATTTTCATATACGTTTCTTTATTCTTATAATATGTTTTCTGTATATATCTTATATATGTATATATTTAAATAATATGAAAATGCTACATAAGATAGATTGAAGATAGCTTTAAATTATTCTTATCTAATTTTAGAATTAAAAGATAAAAAAATTGCAATATACATAATATGTTGTTCGGAAAAAAATATACACTTTAAGAAACTTAGAAGATGTGAAGAATATGGGATTATAAGATTATCTGTAGCTTCTTATCTTAAATATCATATCAAGGAAGATAAAGGGTATTTTTTTAAAGATAAACTTATATTAACAAAAAGTAATGTGGAACACATTTTTTTCAATATTGATATATTATCAAATGATACAAATATAAGAAATATCTTAAAGAAAGCGTTTAGTTTTAGTTTTAGTTTTAGAATTCATTTTTTTTGTTTTTGAATATTAGATATCATGTAAGTGGAACTTAATGTATGTAGGAACTAACTTTGCATAGTATGTACATCAATGTTGTGCATACCTTTAATTTACAGATGCATATATATTCTTTTCAATGTTTTAGTTATTAATTTGTATATATTTACTCTAGTTGGTGAGCCGATTTTAATAAATAAAAATAAAATAAAATGTTACCTTAGCTGAAGGATCTTAACAGTTCATTAAATTTTGTTAAAATTCATACAATATTTCTATATTTCGTATGCAGATGTATATGTATATATTAAAAGTAGGATTATAAAGTTTCATTTATTATTCAAGTTTATATTATTTATTAGTAATAAAGGACTAAAAGTGCTCACAAGTTTGAGGTCTTACTCCTACCAAATATTTCTATACTAATTACTTCAAGAGAATAAATAAATAAGATTGAAGAAAACAAAGCAAAATGCTGTCCATAATTGTTTAGTTAAAGTCTTAGAAAACTAAACATCCAGTTTCAACTAGCTTTGTCGACACGTTTAAGTGGATTTGTGACTGCTTTACGTCACGCTACGTTTATATTGACTCCAGTCCTAACATCAACATTAGTTTTTAATAACCCACTGTTGGGCACGTGCCTCCCTTTCAATACGAGGGGGATCAGACCATAGTCCAAAACCCTGGCCAAGTGCGGGTTAGCGAACTTCACGTCTTTCGAAAACTTGCTAGGTTCTCTCAGACATGCAGGTTTCCTCACGATGTTTTCCTTCACCGTAAGAAGTGGTAATCATGCTAGAAATCATACGCACATGAAAATATCAGACGTGTATTTGAACCCGCATCACCCGGTTATCCAAGCCAGCTTGCTACCACTGGGCTACCACTGCCTTGTTTTAAAGTATTTTATACTCACATTTTTGATAAGCAACGGCGTTAAACGTGCCAATGATTTCAGAAGGTGTAAATACTTGGTGAGTCATAGGGTTAACGGAGAGTACTGCATCACTTTGCATGACATTTTGAAGAGCAAGAACGTATTGGTCCATCATACGCCATCTTGCATATACCTAGAAAATAATTAAAGTATTAGTATTTTTTCTAATCTCCGTTTAATTTAGTCGCTACATAATATGCAACTATGACGTTCTGTTACAATTACAATAGTATATAAATATGTTAAATGGATTTTATAAACATCGGGTATTACGAATAACCATAGTATTATCTTTTACTTCAGTTTGTTATAATTTTTGCTAACCTATAAATTAATGGATTTGATAGTAGGTACAATATTTATGCCTCCGGTAGGTAAAAAATATTGGAATGTAAACTATTAGTATTGGAATTTTAAAAATTAAATCTGGAAATCTTCGTAATGGAAATAATTTATGGAAATATTTATATATCACTATTCAAGTAGTAAAAAAATATTTCCACTGGGAAACAGTTACAAAATTACCATGAGATAAAGTTAGCTTTATGATATCTAAACAACAATAGTGGTTCACATAATATTTTTTTTAGGTTTACGTGAATGTCTAACATTATTAATGAAACGAAAAAGATATTTCCACTATTGAGGCTTATTTATTTTGTTTTGATTCCCGACGTTTCGGTTTCTGGAAAGCATTCGAAACGTCAGGAACTAAAGATCAAAATAAATCCGCTACCAAATCCGAAAAAAATTGTTTCATTTTCAACTATAGTGATCTCATGTGATAGTCTTATGGGTTGGCTTTGATTTACATTTTATGGAAATAAGAATATATACATTTTTTCAGAGAAAGAAGCACAAAATTTTAATGATAAGATCCAGTCACAGAAATTCAATTTAGGAGACCTTATACATTAGTAAAAACGAACAAAAAAGCCTTTGAACTTACCAAATCAGTTCCATAGTTCTCAAAGAAGTTAGCGAAGCCTTCATTCAACCAGGTGTAAGTCCAAGACCGAGGACTTACTTCATTTCCGAACCACATATGCACGTTTTCGTGGCAGATAATGCGACCAATGTTCTGCTTCGTTACTGTAGTAGTTACTCCGTCTTGTACGAGAAGTGCTACCTCTCTGGTTTACAGAAATATTAAGGTTATAAATTAACTCACATCTACAGCGTCATTGTTCTACTATCCAACCATCCATAAAATATGGTCCACTAAGAATAAGAATAAGAAAGTTATGAGGTTTCCTTATTTATAACATGAGCGCTCGGGATACTCTCCGCGAACTTTTTAAAGAAATAGGTATACTTACGGTTGCTGCGCAATATATATATTGTAACATCATGTTTGTTCGTCAAAACGTTAATAGCTACTCAAGGCACTGCGACAAACACGGTATAAATACAAGAAATAAGAATAAACTTGTAACACCCAGTTTTCGCCTACAAAAAGTAAATAGGTCATTTATGGGGCAAGGTGTACGCATATATAATAAAATTCCACAGTCAATACTGAGCTTGCCTTTGAAGCAATTTAAATCTAAAATTAAAAATACGCTACTGAATAAGGCTTATTACACCATCACGGAATACCTAGTAGATGTAAATGTGTGGGATTAGTGACTGGTTGTGTCTCACGTAGGATAAATAGATAAATTGTAATACCATATTGTTACCAAATATTTGAAAAGAGCAACTGTTGAGTTTCTCGCCGGTTCTTCTCAGCAGAACAGCTTTCCGAGCCGGTGGTAGCTTACTCACAGACTTACAGACTGACATTTAATTTTATTAATGTAAAAATGACGATTCAAAAGAGCTTGTAAAAGTCTATTTGAATAAAGAATATTTTGATTTGATTTGATTTGACTTAGCAAATTTTATATATAAACTACTTTAAGAAAATTTGCGGTGTTAGACACACAAGTTATACTACGCAGGACTCATGTGGCGCGTAGTTCTTTTCTTTAGTTCTCATATAATGATTTTTAAATGGTCTATCATTATCGAATGAAGGATTTGAGTGAATATATTGGTAGATTGTAAATTGCTCGAAACAACATTGGCTTGTTTTTATACCAGGGTAAGGAAGGCCTTTGAATAAAAATAGAAATTATATATATTTTGTTTCATAGGCTTTAGATAAGACGTTTTTATTTATTTATAAATAGCCAAAAGTATATTAGTTTGTTACAAAGAAGATTAAATGTTGGCTCGCTTATAAAAATACAGCATGCATATTGGCAATGATGACAATTATTGTTTATATTTAAAGTACATTTAAAAATTAGTCTTAAACTCTGTAAACTAAAGTTAAATCACGATAACAATAATTAAAAAACGAGATCTTAAAACGGCATAAACATGCGCACTTCATAACGCTGCTAAGGTTCTTTGTCATAATATTTTATCTAGCGAATGTAAGAGGAGACTCATTTGCGGGACTCACAAAGACTAACTTTTTCATTATGATACCGCCTTCTTAGGGTTAATTTAGTGCCAGCTAGTTCTAATTATTTCCATTTAAATAAACTCTGTGTAAAAATATTAAAAATGACACCCACATTTATAGAAATGTGCACAAGTTTTTTTTTATCTCTTATATTCTAGCAATCAATTATGTATATATTACTGTAAATAAGTTGTGCATATATCCTTGCGAAACATTATGTATTTCGATTACTGTAATGAATAAGTTGAGCATTGTATAGCTACAAAAATGTCACAAGTTTTTTGAGACGAGGTAGTCTTTGAAAAATAAGCTTCATTTTCTAATTTCAATCTGGTCGACTCTGGCTTAGTCAGATTGGCTAATAAAAATAAATAAGCATACCATTCATGTACGTAGTTTTATTAGAGATTTTTTAGAAATGAGATATATTCCAGAAGTAAAAACTATCTAACATATTGACCAGCTTTTATCATACGAAATTTCATCAAAATATGTCAATTGGTTTTCTCGTGATGCGGTCACAGACAGACAGACGGACGGACGAACAAAAATTTTAAAAACCGTAGATTCGGTCTGTATCGTTAATAATGGCTAACAAATGATAGCTTTAATACTTTGGGGAGAGGCGCTGTTTGCTGTAATACTAATCCTAGAATGGCGACAGAGGCTACCTGACCTTTTTGTATCGTAACTGCCATACCTAAAATAGTATCTAAGTCGTTATGTATCTATTCTTTGTTTTGGATCAATAAGTTATTATTATTAATGATTATTTCAATAATATTTTCAAAAAATAGCCAATGTACATTCGACCAAGTTAGAATTTCTTTATATGTATGGATTCCTACTATTATCTTGTAGGTACATACATTCATTTATACTAATACGTGGGAATTTAATTAAGTCTTAATACTTAAATAAATCAAGGTTTAACATACCTGTAAATAACCAATCCCCAATTTTCCATAGCACCAGCAGCAAAGTCAGGTACAGCTACTTTGTCAATTTTTGGAAGAGCGTACGGGAATTGTATATAATCCTCTAATTCTTTCATATTCTTTTGACCAAATTCCAGGGCAAATTTAGCTGAGGTTTGAGTACCTCGTCTAGAATATACTCCGAACGGTACACGGTAAATTTGAGTTTGATTTTCGTTCGATATATAGCCTAAATTAGATACAAGAAAAGCTATAAGGTATGTAGACATCACGGGTGTGTCCTGGAATTCATGCTTATCATAACCTGGCACATCAGGCCTGAAAAATAAAATAGTAGTAACGTAAAGTTTATTTAATAACGTTCTGCCGTTGTAACAATATTTTTGTTTAAGCAAATTTAATACTTTCTTTCTTTCATTTATAAGCAAACTTAACTTGTTTTTTACTTACTTTGAAGTATCATTTCTCAATGGCATATTAGTTCTTACAACCGAATACTGCGGTGGAGCGTATATTGTTGTTCTAAATACTGCCTTTAGATGAGGTTCATCGTAGCAGGGAAAAGCACTACGAGCGTATGTAGGCTGGAGTTGAGATGTTACTAGGTCACTGTAATGAAACGAATTGTTGTAGAAGAAACAATAATGATTCATCAGCCCTTTTTAACGTTCCACTGCTGGGCACGGGCCTCCATAGTTGGCGGACTTCACGTGTCTTTCGAAAACTTGCTAGGGTTTTCTCAGACATGCAGGTTTCCCCACGATGATTTCCTTCACCGTAATACAAGTGGTAATCATGATATAAATGATTCGCACATGTAAAGGGGTGCGAGACCCGAATTTGAACTCGCATCTCTCGGTTATCCAAGCGACGCGTTACCGCTGGGCTACCACTGTCCCCTAATATAATAATGATTGCAAATACAAAATCTCTATATCTAACTATAAGGTGAGTAGTGTGTACTGTGCATACAAGAAAGTTCTCGTATAATCAACAATTTTTACAATTAGAGCCCAAATACACCTGTGAATAATAAAGATCAATATATGGCTATTTGGCATTTTTTTTAATTCAGGATTTTAACTTTTTTTTTGCCATAAATAGAAATTATTACACTTTATTTGTTATTTAGAACTTGATCCTTGATGACCTTGATGGCAGATTGGGAAAAATGTTTTATTTTGGCTCAGTTTGTCGTATACTCTACTAACTGTGCCAGCGGTCGCAAGTTCGAGTCCCACTGAAACCCATGAAATATGCTTTATATTTATAATAATATCAAATATGTATGATTTTAAGGTTATAATATATGTGTAGCTTAACACGAAATTAGTTGGCGCTGTATGTTATAATGTCCCAACATGTTTATTTATAATAATATGGTGATAAAAATCACAAGTTTATCATGCAGGACATTTCAAAATGAATCTTAAATAATTCAAATATCGTCTTGGTTATAGAAAGATTGATTTGTTGATGATGTTTGTCCTGGTCTTAGAAGATGAATGATGGGAATTTCAGTATGCACACATTTGGCGCGATTTAAGTTAAGTGTAAGTTTTAAGTTTACCAAGCCCAAGTTTCTTAAAGATTCATGAAATTTATTGAAAATGATCTTGGACAAGATTACAGTTTTTAAATACCAATAATTTTTTATCAAAAAATTGTAATAAATAAAAATATTATACTTTATACTTACTAGGACTGATTTTCATATTGATAATTTGATATATAAACGCCGAACATATTTCTGGCGTATGTTCCAACATATTCTACATTCAAGATATAGGTCTGTGACGGTAAAAGCGACGTATTCGTTACGACTGTTAAAAATTGGGTGTCATTGGTCAAACTGTAAGACGTCAAAAGATTTGCAGTTTGGTTTGCTTCAGAATATAACTCAATTTTGGAAATATACATTTCCATAGCATGTAGTACTATTTGTTGAGTGGTTCTTTCAGGTATGATTCTTATAGTCACATTTCCAAGAAATGAAGTTCCATTGTTTGGGTCAAAAAATAGGCTAACATCATATAACGTGGGCCTGGATTCTCCAGGAAGAACATAGTGCTTGTTGTTAGAGGTAGATTTCTCTGATTTAAAAGGCACGGCCAGTGATGTGCCTAAAAGGCAAAATAAGATCAAAGTGAACATATCTGGAAAAGAAAATAAAAATATTAAGACTATATTTCATTTTTGTATACATTGTATTCTTGTTTAGTTACAAAATTTTATTATAATAATTTAATTGTTAGTAAGAAGAGCGTGGGCTTAGTGTAAAACTTTATTTATTTAATTCGTTTTATTTTTGTAATTATTCAATTCATAAATATATAACATTTTTAAGTTAAAAAAATGTATTTAGCAGTATAAGTAAAAATATAAGTATATCATTCCAACAAAATAGGGCTTGTCGCCCTAAATCTTAGTGACCAATTTCTCAATTTTTACGTTGTGTAATATTGTACATCTCAAGAGGATATATTTAATCTTATCCTAATCTTATTATCGTTATCTGCGGTTTAGGAATTTTCTTATCTATGAGTGTCTTTCGTTCGGATCACTTATGCTTCGTAAAAAAGCATAAGTACAAAAATTACTATCACAGTTTAGTGTACATAACTACATAATATACATCAGCTTTTTTTTCTTATTTTAAGAATACCGAAAAATTTTCATTTTAATTCCTACTAACATATCTATGTGCTTAGTGCACAAACAATGTGTAACTCAAAGTAATGTAATTTTAATATTCACAAAACTCAATTCTTATCCATTATTAGCATTATTATTGTTCCTTTTGCAATTTACTTTGTATAATAAATAAGAAAGACAGAACATATAGGTTAAAAAATGTAATTTATCAAAATGAAAATAAATTATTGCCCTTTACATAGTGTTACATGTAGTCTTTGATGACAAAAAATAGTTTTACTGTCTTCTGATTTAAATGTCTCTAGCATAGTATAAAACAAAGTCGCTGTCTTAGATTTTTAAACTTATTTAAGTATGAAAACGCGAAAGTATATATATACTTCGTACAAAATAACTAAGTCTTGACTGCATTTTGAGTTTGACGGGTGAAAACATGTCTAATGCTGGCTTAATCTTTAGAGATACATTAAAACAATGTGGTTGATGATTGTAGGTCTTATAAAGGCCTACAGAAAAGTGTTCGAATGCTCAATCTCCAAGGCCTCAGTATAACTGTAAAACTTATACTTATTGGAGCGCATCTGAAAGTAAAGCCGCTAGTATACACCTATTTATAATATAAAGATTTAAGCTCAATAACAATATTATAATAGTAATCTATTAAGTATCAAAAACGATAATATCTTTAAAAACATTACGTCAATCAAGTGCGAGTACGATATACCTAATGTTGAGCCTTAATTAAAAGTTAATAGTTACATTTACGCGATTTACACTTAAAAAATACTATTGAACGACACGTTTGGCTCAGTTGGCAGTGACCCTACTTTCTGCGCCAGCGGTCGCGGGTCCGAGTCCCGCTGGGGGCATTCATTTATTGAGGACGAATATTTGTTCTCCAGTCATGTGTGTTAATATTTATATTATTTATGTATATGTTCAATTTTATATGTGTAGTATATCAACTATCTGGTATCCGTAATACCGAAACATCTCAGTATTCTCAAAATATTTGTTACAGGCAGTAAGTAACCACACAAATTAATAAAATTATTGAAAATATCCTTGACGATGATGGCTGTTGATCATGTGTAAACAATTTTAAATTAAAAAGCAATCCATATTGATAATAATACAAAAAATATATTATATCAAGCTTGTAAACTAGATAACATTCGAATGATAAGATATGCATGTGTCAAATAATTAATTAATAACATTTCAATAAGATTATTAATATTATAAAATGTACCAATAGGTAAATAATTCCAAACATATTTAAAGATATACGCATTTACATGTAAAACTGTTTGTTCATTTGCAGAGTTTATTTACGTTATGGCTTCTATTGGAATTTTATTTTATTATTATTCTATAATTTTACCTATAAAGGGTTGCATTTTTAAAGGCAAATCTAAGAAAATACATTTCTTTATAAAAAAGCATATATACGATTTCCAAAGAAATAAAAAAAATATTTCTTTTAATTTACTTTCCTCGGAAAACTAATTGAGAAGCTAAAAGTAAACATAAGAATATCAATGACTTTTACAAATTCTACCTCTTTTGTAATAAAAGTTCCCAATATAAATTAAAGTATAAGTAAGATACAATTACTCCAATACATATTTAAATGTTTTAAAAAAATCGTATAATAATATTGCATACGAAATGATAGTTTTTCTTAAATTAGATCGGGGCAGAAGTAAGTGCTGGGACATCGTTACATGAAAATTTTAACTAAACTAAATAGTTTAACATGGATTTGACTAGAATAAGAGGTTGGGAACCCATTATTCTCATATTGAGATTATATACAGAGTGATGGCGATTTTTTAATTTCCTATTATAATAATATCTTTTTGCCTCCCTTCTTTAATTTAAATGAAATTCGATATCAGTACATATAAATAAAATTGAAGTGTTTGTTTTCACTTTCAAATTTACAGCTTTTCACTGAATGCATTATGAAAGTGTATCCGGTGCCTACTTACATTAAAAAAACAATTTTAAAATTTTTGTCTCTTTATTCTAATCTCTTCGATATTGACGGAACTTTTTATTGTTATTTCACTCACAAGCTGTTATAAGAAGTAACTTAGGCTACTGTTACTTTATTAAAAAATTATAAAGACCGTTTAACTTACGCCCAAGGAAGAGGGCAAGGTTTGCTAGTTACTAAAACTTTTATTTTGGTGTCTTAAATATTAAATTTCTTTAAATATAAATGAAGGGGTTAGACGAATATTTTTTTATATATAATTTATGTTTTAAAACTTACCTGTGTGCACATGTGGTCCGTGACACACTTTTTGATAATGGATAATAATTATCAATACTATTAATTTATATAGCCTAATATTAGAGATCTGCGGTAAGTTTTTCTTTTGTATGAATTAAAATAAACTTAGTTTATAATAATTTTAATTTTAATTTATAAGTAATCTTGAAATTATAATAATAATTTATTAATGGTGTTTACAAATAATTTGAAAGTCCATTTAGTTTTTAAATTATTCCACTTCTTTATATCTTAATCAGGAAACGAGAAAAACAAAAAAATATAAATAAATGCGGATTCTTCATCCGCAATCCAGTTCCGGTTTAGAGATCTTTAAAAAAATAATATCTCCTAATGATTAAAACGATAAGTTTTATGAGTTAAAAAAGAAATGGGTGAATTATTAAAATTAACCTGAAAAAAAGTCTGCTGTCAGCTACAATTAAAATTATTTGCTTAGAAACTTATTTGGTTCAGTCTTTCCAATAACTTTTTCACATAAAAATCACTAACTGAGCCGAATCTGTATATTAAATACTTTTCGGAAAAAGTAGTCATTATAGTACGGAGGCCGAATGTATAATGGTTTTAAGATTTATTGTCTGTATGTTTGCCTGTCTGTCTATCGAAACGGTTTACGAGATTTTTTTCTGGGGGAAAATATATTATTTCTGCGAAGTCTATTCTAAGAGTTAAGTTACCGTTAAGTCTTTAGTAGTCAAAAAATGATCAATAATTAACACTATACGGAACTATTGAAGTAATAAACAGTACTTATCAAAAATGGATAAATACGATACGATTTTGTTTCTCTGATAACATTTAAATTTTACTTCTGTTGATTAAAACATTAGGCTACGAAAATTTATTTATAAAATTAAAGTACAGGTGCACTTATTGTCAATGAAGCAATTTTAAGTAAGCTTTAGAAAGATAACTATTTTAGTTTATGAATTAAGTAATAGTTAACTTCTACTGTTGCCTTCGGGAAAGGGAAGTTTTGAACAAAATGTCCAATACACGATATTATAGGTATGTTATGATAGTTTTTTCCTACGGCTTTACTTACATGAAAACCATATCAAGAAATATCAAAAAGTGAACAAGTAATACTGAAAATTACTTCGCATTTATAAAATTTACTATAGATTGGTGTAGTTTGTTTTATTATGGTAATGATATGTCTTATGATACAGATGTATTTATTAACACTACAATATCTTCCTCCATCAGGTTCGTCCCTAGATACATATTTACAATATGTAAAGATTTTTCAGAAGTGTTATATTTTCTTGTTTTTTGAAGTGAAACTTCTTTAGAATTGTAGTGATTACACACTCGATGAAACGAAAAAATAAGCGATCAGGCGATCAGAGACGGGGAAGAGTTAGCCTTAACTTAAATTCAAGTCTTACTTCTGACATGTGTACTTTGTACTTCTACTGTAATATGCATGTATTATTCATATAAAACTTTCTCTTGAATCACTCTATCTATAGCTAAAAATTGTATTCAAAATTTATGCGTAGTTTAAAAGATCTAAGTGTACAATCAGCGCGAGTGACTTTTATATTATGTAAAGATACTTCATTGCATACTCGTATTTACATAAAAACTGAAAGAAAATTTTGTGCTACCTGAGTTATTTATCTGTAAGCCTTTTGGTAGATGCGTTTGTAAACCTTTTGTAATAAATATTTGGTACTCCGTTCTGAACTTGATTCTAATCAAGGTTTAGGCATAGTACCATTCTTCTATATACTGAATACCCAAATTGTGTATAGTGTTGCGTTTAGATACTTGTGCTTTTTTGATATAAAAACGCAAATATACTGCTTTATTAAAAATCTCTAGTGTATGCACTATGAAATATTGTAAAATAATGTCACTATTATTATTTATAACACTGCTTTTTGGTGAATTCTATGTAGAATAACATATTAATATGCTGGTTTCAATGGTTTAGATGTCATATGAGCTAATAAATAAAAATAATGGTATTAAATTAAAATCATTATTTGATTTATTTACTATTTTATTGGAATGTTTTAAAAAAAGAAAAACTTACAAAAATAACTTAAAAATATTATTTGGAATTAATTAATATGTCAGAAACGGATTTTTCTGAAGAATAATAATAATTAATATTCTTGTTAATATTTTCAAAGTATGTCAGTTAAGTAGAGATTACTTCGCAAATGTCACATAGAATGGAGAAGAACGAGTAAAACTTGTTGGGATTTTGCTCTTAACACTGACGTAAAAACGTCGTAGTAGATTAAAATTTAGACTTTTGATAGTATGTCTGTCAGTGCGATGTATAATTTTTGATAACAAATAATATCTATAACTCGTAATTATTATCAGTATTCTCACGTGAAGTGGTTGAAGATAATATTTTCTCAAGATAATTTTACTTAAGGCATAGCCCAAAACTGATCATTTTAAGTTAAGATGAATGAATTTACGTATATTGACGACGTTTTGCTCAGTTGGTAGAGACCCTGATTTCTGCGCCAGCGGTCGCGGGTGTAAGCCATAAAGAAATATATATATGGAGATTGTCCGGTAGGCGGTGTGCCAGTAGTTGCTCTTGGTACTTCTCTGATAGCAGAGTGGACTATAGGGCAACCTCTTGGCTATGTGGCTGTATCAGTAGACCTGCTATTGAGGCGTTGTGGTTGAATTCAAAATCAAACCTGCGACACCCCATTACTATGGAGGGTTTGTTAGGTTCTAGTGGATAGTACTGTCTTTTCTATACGATGAACGCCACATAACCACCTTTTGCGTACAAGTAGTATGCATAAATGTTAAGTTAGACAGAAAGAAAAGGACCTATATAGTACATACTATTAATATATGCAAAATTAGTTACAGCTAAATAAGTAATATATAAACATAATAATATGAATTAATATTTTTATGAAAAATTTTATCAAAAACTCGAAATAAAATATTTACAAATTGCTGCATAATTATTGACCCTATTTTTATCATTATACTTGTACATATGTATACATTTTGCTGATCGAAGTTTTGAAATTTGTTTGTAATAGTTACAAATGGATTTAAGAAATTGTATCAATATATAATTTTAATTGATGCTTATATGAAGAAAACCATTTTTGACTATCACCAAAAATAACTTGAGTGGTACTTTCTTAGGTTTACGCGAATATTTGACATTATAAATGAAACTATCTTTTCAAATAAATTGTGGGTAGGCACTGTCTGTAACAAGTATATAACCCCCAGAGACGTCTAATACCTTAGTCTCTTCCGTGACCATGATTGCTGTAAAGCATTCGAAACGTCGGGAACCAAAAATCATAATAAATCCGCGACAAAATCCGAAAAGATTTTTCATTTATAATAACTTGAGTGCTTATTTTTAATGTAAATTGTATTGTATCTTAAAAATATAGTGTTTTCGCTAATTATATTTAAGCATATAATAAAATAAACACTAAGTCGGACTGATTTACATCAATGCTACTGTTATCTTATATTATTAAGAATTAGAAATTTAATTTATTTTAAGAAAATGAAATCAGTTATCAAGCATTAAACATACAAATAACATAAAATGATTCATAACAAATTTGATATGGCAAAGTCCAATATAAAGATAAAGACAAAGATAACACTATGTATTAATCTTATTAGTCACACATATTTTCCTTTTTTGGTAAATGCATTGACGCATACCACCAAGTAGTTATGACTATACTACCTAAAAATAAACCAGTACCACCCACTAAAACCTAACAGCCCTCACCCGTTTTAATGAAGGGTCGCAGGATCGCTTGCGCATTTATCCATGACGCCCTGACACCCAAGCAGGCCTGCCAAATCAGACCACAGAGCCATGGGGTTACTCGACAGTCTACTCTGCTATCCAGAGAAGTACTAGGAGTAACCCGCATTACACACATCCCACCGAAGTGGTCCTGCGCGTTTCTTGGCTTCACATTAGCTGCCTATGGACGACAACAAGATGAACGTACGTTGGGAGGGTTTCGTATGAATTCCTAAGTCAGCCTTTTTAATTCGTTATTAATACATTTAGACAATAAATGAAATATTCAATTATACTTATGTCGTTGCTATGTTATGTTCTTTTGCGCATGCATATTCTAAAACATTTCACAGGGAGCAAAAGCTTACAAAAATGTTCAATGTGTACGTCGAGTCTGCAAGTACTTTACAAAATGTTTGATAGTATATTTCTATATAAAAATTAAATACAGATTCTTGGTAACTGCATCACTTGAAAGCAGCTTGGTCCAATTTATATTTCGTTAAATGGTTTTCAATGAATTATAAAAATGTAAAAAAATAGAAACATTTAATTTTATAAAACTTCGAGTTTTTAACTTACATACAGTTTTCATTCATAAAAAGTACCATAAACGTAAAATTGCGGCAAACGTTGCTAAATTAACTTTATTTCTCTACGAGTAGTGCTAACTGGGGCAATTAAAAAATGAATTATAGTTGTTACCGCGCGCAAAATTTGCATTCGTCAAAATATAATTTAATATCAAAACAATAGCTTAAAAAAACATTTCGGGCTTTTTCTATCTACTTTTCAATATATGTAGCAATTTTAAAGAAATATTTTAGAATGTGTCATAGCAATTATATTACTTAAAGATAAACGAATGTACGTCAAATATGAGATTATTTTCATGAATCTATTATTTATAATGAGTAAATATAATAAGTAAATCTTTTTGATACATATTTTTTTTCTTAAAATATCTAAGATCTAATTATCACACGCTAAAGTAAAAACATTTAATTCTTGTGAAAAATAAAATACATTTTTAGGGACATATTTTGATAATAATCCACTTTCAATCTAAAACGTAACTATTTTTTTAATTGGATTTCTATTCTGTTTCAAAAAATAAATGAAGCCTAAGATACTCTTTTTAGCATAGCTATCTGCCAGTCTATTCCGCTTCAGAATCAGTCCAGCCGTTTTGGAGATAAGCCGAAACAAAAAGACAGACAGACAAAAACATTTTTGGTGATATTTGGATTGATATTTTTTTTAACTATTTATGGTGATAATATGTATCACAGTTACATTCATTTGCATTTAGTAATAATTGTTTTTTTTTTATAAACAACAGACTTACAAACAGAATTTAATTTAATTTATCTGTTTAGATACTTTCATTACATTTACATAAGTGCTTGTAGAAAAATAAAGCATTCTCGGAAATTATATAATGTGATTATGTTACTGCAAGAAATATGATGACTGTAAATAAGAGTAGCGTTCATTATAATATTTATTCTTTATTTTAACCAAATGATACAGTATAATATACTTAAATAAATAAATAATAATGAAGTTACGTTTAAGTTACGAAATATAAATCAAGTATATTATATTATAAACATATATTATTTTTTCTATTTGTTTTTTTATGTAATCTACTTTTATTTACTAAGGTTTTATTCTCAGCGGCCTCAATATTTTCATTAAGTCATGTCTTTGATGCTGCTTATTGAATTACCTCTCTCGTAAATCAGGTAGCATAATATATCAGCGTAACATTGAATATGTAGTATTAGTATACTATACAAATTCTGGCAACATTGTAGAAACGTGAAAACTTAATGTATCTTTTATTTTGTTAAGTACCTACCTCTCCCTTATTAATTCTGAAGGTCAGCAGTCTTCCTCCCATATTCATCTTTAGTCTAGCCGTAAATGATCTTCTACTTTCTTTATGCTAGTCCACTTCGGATGTTACAGAGCCATGATATCTTCCTTTCACCAACATTTCTCTTGCCTGCCATTTTGTCCATCATAATATGTAGAGATAAAGTGATATTATTTTTTGCTGCAAGACAGTGGTAGCCCAGCGGTTACGCGCTTGCTTGGATAACCGAGTGATGCGGGTTTAACTCCGGGTCTCGCACCTCTGATATTGTTATGTGCGAATCATTTATATCATGATTGCCACTTGTCTTACGGTGAAGAAAAACATCGTGAAGAAACCTGCATGTCTGAGAAAACCTAGCAAGTTTTCGATAGACATGTGAAGTCCGCCAACACGCACTAGGCCAGCGCGGTGGACTATGGCCTAATCCCCCTCGTACTAAGGGAGGCCTGTGCCCAGCAGTGGAACGTTGAAAAGGGCTGATGACATTATTTGCTGCATATATTACTAAATTTTGAAGAATATATAGTGATTTTTAGTATAAAATATTGTATAAAAATAATATTTTAAAAATGATGTTTCTGAAAAAATATTTATAATTGTTTCACCAGACAGGCTCATGTAAATTCAATCAGTCATTCTACCCAAGAACAAACCAGTTTGCAAATTATTATGAAGAGATTATTTTATCAGCTGACAATCTTGATGGATTGGATTCTTAGGGCAAATATTGATCATTTTTTTCTTTATAAAACATTGAAATAAGCTTTGTATTACGTAGATCTAAAGCCTATAGCTTCACAATGTTATGTATAATATTTTTATCTGTTATAGTTTTATACCAGTTGAATGGTTTATTTCGAAGAAATAAAAGGAAATATCCTAGTGTATTGTCTTTAAATAATCTCAAAAAGATTTTTATATACCTACTACCGACTCACCTTCGCCTCGGTTGGATTCGTCCCTAGGTCCAAGGTCGTCTAACTTATAACTACTTTCGTACCAAAAAAGTTTGTAGAATTTCATATAAACCTGCGCTACACCTTAGGCCCTGTAGCAAAATCCGTTCTTAGTGGACGTCTACTACAAACCACCTCCTTGCCACATTTCTTCGTTATACTTACTACTCACCCTCGCCCCGTTCGTTTATTCATCATCATCATCATCACAAGAATCATCATAACGCCCCACTGCTGGGCGTAGTCCACCGCGCTGGCCTAGTGCGTGTTGGCGGACTTCACATCTCTTTCGAAAACTTGTTAGGTTTTCTCAGACATGCAGGTTTCCTCACAATATTTTCCTTCACCGTAAGACGAGTGGTAATCATGATCATGATTCGCACATGAAAATATCAGAGGTGCGAGACCCGGATTTGAACCCGCATCACTCGGATATCCAAGCGACCGCGTTACCACTGGGTTACCGCGTTACTACTGTCTCTCACTGTCATTTCTCAGAAATTACATATTTTTCTACAGTTAAAGGTTAATCAGCTATCGTCATAACATAAAATTCTCTGATGCGAGGTTTTTCTCGTGATGAGATCACAGACAGGTAAAACAATCTAAAAACTAAGTCGCCATAAACCTTAAACGTTCAATATGACGACTCATTTAGCTCAGTTGCTAGTGACCCTGCTTTCTGCGCCAGCGGTCGCGGGTTCGAGTCCCTCTGGGGGCATTCATTTGTTAAGCAAGAATGTTTGTTCTTTGTCAGTCATGGATGATTATATTTATAAATGTATGTATTTAAAAGTTATATGAGTAGTATATCAACTATCTGTTAACCGTAACACAAGCATCGTAGCTTACCACGGAACTGGATAGCGCTGTTGTAAGAATGTCCTAACATATTTAATTTAATTTAATTAACATTTAGATGCAATGAAGCAGAGCTGAACGTAAAATTATACGTGCATACTAGGTGAGCTTATAACAAAAAACGAGTAAATGTATGTGATGCCGAAGTAAAAGCATAACTTGGCTTTGGTCTTACAGGTGGAATTATTTATTCGAAAGAAGTAAATAATGAGATTTAAATAAAGCAAGTACGATGAACTTGCAGTTCGATGCATTCTGTGATTATACACGTTACACTTCATGCCCGGACGACCGAACTTAGCTCGGCGGGTTGAAAATGGATGTAGCACAAAACTGTACTATATAGCGATAGCGCTTCTTAAATTGCAGATTCAAAAAGGCTTATATAATGAATAAATAAATATGTTGGGATATTATTACACATAGCGCCATCTAGTTCCGTGGTAAGCTACGAAGGAAGCTAGTGTTAAGGATACCAGACCGTTAATATAATACATAATATATAAGTTTAAATACATACATATTATAAATATAAACACCCATGACTGGGTACAAACATTCGAGTTTAAAAAATGAATGTCCTCAGCGGGACTCGAACCCGTGACCGCTGGCGCAAGAAAGTAGGGTCACTACAAATTGCGCCAAACTTGTCGGCTAATAACTTTTTACGTTAAAGTTGTTTACGTTATTGCAAGGATTTGATCCAGTTTCGAGAATTCGGCCCGTTTCCGAGAAACACAATATAAATTTTGTATACAAGAATTAAAAATTTACTTAATGCTATAGGATAACTTAATTGTATAACGTTTAATTAACAATATTACATTCAAATTTTGTTTACAAATTCTCACTACAGCTTCAATACGGTTAAAACTTGTTACGATATTTTCGGTGTGTTCGAGTAGCTGGAACGATTTGATTAACTCAAACTACTGGTTCGAATAGTGAACATTCTCTAAAATATCCTTTAAAATACTTTTTTAACTAAACAGGTACAAATAGATGTAATTATTTCATAGTTAAATAAAGTAAATTTCTCAGACTACATAATTGAATCCTCTTATTGTACTATAAGATTTATATAATAATATTGGAGTTACTCAACAGTGTGCGTACTCTGTAAAAGGTTGTGCATCTATATAGATGATAGTCAAAACAGTAGTCAAAATGAATAAAAACACTCTTTTTCTAACTGTAAATTATGGCTGTTCCTCAAAATTTCCTCGAATCTAACTTAAACTAGGAATTGTTTTTATATCTATTTTTCCGGCTACATTATTAAATAAGGTCCAATTTATGGTACCTAAGAAATGGTTGCGATTTTATATTTAAAAATAGGTTAAATATCTACTTTCAAGATTGCTTAAATAATAATTAATGAATTAGTAATTCGTCAGCTGCAAATTGAAAATGTTGAAACAAGTGAAACTAAAATATTTAAAATTTGTTCTCGTTCCTCGTCTATTTACACATGAATCTACGCTTATATTAAAAAGAGGTTAAGTTTGTTAGTTTATAAAGTTGGATGCAGAAAGCATCTGATCTGATTCTGCAAATTCTTTCAAGAGTGCTCTCAGGTACGTTTTATTCTAATATTGTACTCATCAGAAATCATAACTTTAATTAAAGTCAGGAGAACTGCCCATTGAATTGCTTTATCGGCGAGCGGCGAACCAAACAACCCTTAAGGGTTTTAAATTACACAATAAAATGTATGACGAAAGGACACCTAGGGACGCGTCTGAGCGAAACGAAGGAAACCTGCTTTTATTATAATTTTTAAAGGAAAATTATTTACTTTATTTTGTTGTATATATGGAATACTACGAGTAATGCGTCTCTAAATATAGAATCCAAATAAAAAAATTAAACATTTATATAAATTTTCTAATATTATATTCTCTTTCATTATATCATGTGACTTTGAAGTTGCCTAAAATATGATATGAATTTAACTATTATTAAATAAAAGACAACTTAAGTACTATAAACGATAATCTTTTTGTTCATCAATGATAACAAAAGCATTGCATGAAGTATGACTCAAGACAATAAAGTGCCGATATCTGTGGTGATTCATGATAGAGTGAAGAAGATTGATTCATTTCCCCCTCTACTGAGAGCCTGGGCTTGTCCATGCCTAGCAGTGAGATATTCAAAGAATTTTCTACAAATTATGCATTCTAAAGCAAGTATTTTATAGCGTATAAGAACTGTTGCGTAGTTTTAGATCTACATACATAGGGACAGACAGACAGCGGGAAGCGACTTTTTTTATACTATGAAATGATAATTACATCTGAACAATCTAAATGATTTATTTGTTTGTTTTCTGGTGTATATGGTGGTGGTGTAATAATAAAACAAACAGCAAAAAAGATAAAACAACATTATCAGCATTACTAAATACCTCAATCCTAAAAGTACTGATATATAATATAGTGAGTCATTTATAATTAAAATAACCTAAAGGTGATCGATTCATTTTTAAGTTGTATTGCACTACAAAATCAGTTATTTTAGACTAACTTAGACACTCAAACAATATTTTTTCTTTTTTAATAGGATTCCCTCAACTACTTAATTTTATTGTCTTTTACACTAGAAACTGACCCTTGCTTTGCTCAGATTTATCCCTAGGTATGTTTTAATATTTTTAAAAGGAAATCAAATTCTTTTTTAAATTAAAAGTAGCCTAATTTACCCCTATAACATCAGTTGTCTGTCAGTAAGTCTCATCAAAATCTGTCCAGCCGAGACAGATTGTGTATAACGTCTGTCTCGGTCAAACTTTAACTGTTAATTTATCTAAAAAGATATATTTATATATAGAAGTAATTAGTTTTTAACTCTTCCTGTTCTAGATCACATTTTGTGGCAAAGTAAAGCCAACCTTCAAAGAAACCTCTAGTCATAACTTGATAAGAATATAATAACGTATATTTTAACCGAATTTCTCATCCATAAGCATATCCACGAAATTATCCAGAAAATACTCCATACTTTCACTTGCTACTAATGCATACCTAATAATATGAATATATTTACGTTCAGAAATTGTGTTGATTCATTTAGTTTACTTTCGTCGTCTGCAATGAGATCATTATTTCTCTCGCTTTTTCAACCTTCTGTTTACTATTTTGTTATCACATGCATATTATATTTTTGTGCCTACAAATTTCAAGAAATTAAATATTTTTTACATTTTCATATTAATAAACAAGTGTTCTCTAATACGTTTCAGTCCCGTTAATAATAACCATGAAAGAAATTTCCTTCAATTTATACTAGTGACTAGATCCTGCGTTACTCGGATTCGTCCCTAGGTACCTTTTAACGGTTAGTAGTTCCATGAGCTGTTTTTTTATGCATATACCCTTTTTTTTATACCTCTGACATACCAGCCGTTTTTTTAGTTTCAGTGGGATTACAAGAAAAAAGTGTATTATATAAATAAAACTTCGACTCAATTATTTATCTAATACATTAAAAATATTTAAGTCAAAATGCATATTGTAATTTGTTAACTATTTAGAAAAATAAAGTTAGCTAGCTTATCGATGACAATATACCTAATAATAGCAGAAATAAAATGAATTGTTGTTAAATTATATTTAAAATATTTTCATGAAACAATGTTCATGTTAAATAAAATAGAAACTAATTTGAAGGGCTTTAAATATATAAAAAAAAAAACAACTTTATCAAAGTAAATAGTCTTATATTAGCGGGGTTCGTCCCTAGGCGCTCCCTGGCAAATATAAAGTTTGTAGCTCAATAAATGAAGGACTTTAATATAAACTTGCGAGAGCCCTTAGACCTCTATAATCAGGTACTGTCGCGAAGCCCGTTTTTAGTGGACGTCTACTAACTATATATTACCTCCCTGTCAAATTTCATCTTTATATTATGTTAACGGTTTTTGATATTTCGTAAAGAGTAATTAAGTAACCTTCCATTTCTACATATTTGAATTTTCAAAAATGACATCTGCTATTTGAACCAGCAATTAATCGAACTTTAAACTCAAAAAAAGTCTTTGGAAAATCCGATCGTCAGTACCAAATGTAACACCCATGTATTGTATTGTGACAATTGACTTGCTGTCAAGGCTTATTTTATTTTATTTTTCTTATTATAAACTAGACAAAAAAATAGAACCAATCGGTAGAGTATCAACCGATTCATTTCTAGTCTCAGTTGTATAACTTAAAAAAAATAATATTAGGTATATTATAATTTGTGCAAATCCACACGGTATATGGAAGAAAATTATCTGAAACAATACGGTTTAGAAATAATGATTGATTCTACAAAATCACTTATTACGTGGACTTTAATCTTATAAATTGTTACTGAACAAAGCATTTTAATAGGAAAAAGAATTCCATTTACTTAACCAAAAACTGTAAAGTATGTAAGAAGTTAACCATTAACAACTTTAACAAGTATTTTCGAAAGTATGCCACAAGTTCAGTTGAGTGGTTCGAACAGTATCCCGAAGTATTTGTAGTTTGATATAAATCGCCTCGTAGCAAGCCTGTTGCGTAGCGCTACGCCGTAGCAGTAGCAGTTATCCCGCGGACGTCGGAGTTTCCGCGCGTTATCGATGCTCCGCAACTTCGACCTATTTGAATTATAAGTTGTAGTTTCTAAGTTCATACTAAGTTTAGATTTTGTGATTATTTTTGATAGATTATAGTTATTTAATGTGAAGTTAAAAGTTAATATTATGATTTTAAATAGGACAGGCTATAGTTGGTAAGTTTTAATATAATATGTTCATAATTACTATTAAATTATATTTATGTAATTTGTGTAATATTATTTATTAAAATATGTAAAAATATATTTTATTAAGAAATAAATGTTCATTCTTTTAATTGAGATTACTATTTCTAAATAGACATTAGGTAAGTTATTAGATATTTTATTTAGTAAATATAAGTATAAAAATGATGACAATTGACTAATTTTAATATTCTAATGGTTTATAATGGCTCTATTTTCCAGCTTATTTTTATTATTTTCTTAATTATATGCTGTATGGCACTGAACTTTGTTTGTAAAAGTGTATAAAAATGTCAGGGTTAGTCCGTTGGTTCTCCTCAATCGTCTGCCTCAGTAATAATAGTATTACAGAATATAAATTATGTATTTAAGATTATTTTTTCATTTAGCCTTGTTACTCGAATCAAGTTGGGATTTTTTCCAAATAAAAAATACTTGCAATATGAAATGTGTAATACAAAATTATGTTTTAACTACAAAGATTGCGTCAATAGAGCAAAATTATTTTATTTTTTGCAGTATTCTTAAGTATATACATATAGTAACGTGTATTACTTCAATCGCGGTAGTATTGTGGGATATATTATAATTCGTGGTAATAATATCATTATTTTTAATTTACATGTGATAAATTTTCGGTGAAAAATATTCCTCAAAGTAGTATGCAATAATTAAATTATGAAAAAAATACTTTAAAATTACAAAAGAAGCTAAGCAAAGTATAATAAAAGTAATTTTATTTTTATCAATTTATTTCCGTTCTATATTCCATAAATATATTTTACGTTGATTTTTCATATTCCTTAGCAAAGTCATACTAGGCAATACTAGTTCAATAACGAATGTATTCGTCTCGTATCTTAGAGAAGTTGTTTGCGAAACACTTGTAAGAACTTATATATAAGAGCTTAGATTTCTTATTAGAATCAAAATGAAATATTATTGCTAACATGTTACAGAGGTAATATGACAGTTGACTGGTTTATACAAGTATCCATATCTAAGTAAAATCCCAAACCATCTATAATTTTGTTTTTCATTCTAATATTATAATTATGAAAGTGATATATAACCTTCACAAAAACATGACCAGTATTTTATTAGTTTCTATTGAATTCTTTAACACTTTTGAACAATACATTCTACATTTTACACAAAAATTATATGCCAGTTTAGTCTCATTTCTGATGATAGGATTCGGCGAGAAACACAAGAATTTTTCTTTTTATTTTTTATTTATTTTATTTTTATTTAAACACTTTATTACATACAACAATAAAAATGAAACATACAAAAACAAACATTTAGAGAAATGTGCAAAGGCGGCCTTATCACTAAAAGTGATCTCTTACAGGCAACCGCTAGACGTAGGATACAAAAAATAAATAGAAATCGGAAAGGTGCATAAAGTGTACTCAATTAACTTATTATTAATAAACATACATAAAAATTACATATATAAAAAACAATATATACAATAAATATTTTATTGTGTCAATACTTAAACAATACATATACTATACTTACATAATAATATAATGAAATTGTAAAAAATGTTTTTAATAATTATTATTTTCAATACTGCAAGATAATTTTTATACTACAATTTTATCCTACGTTACCCAATACATTTACCCTAAGATTTCCGTGTAAGAAACGTGTTGTCCTTAATTACATATTTTCAAAGATTGATTTTGTCTTAAATGGTTAAAGGCAGTCTTAATTTATAGTTTAGAATATTATTATACTTTAAAAGATTTTGTTCTCTTTATGAAGACGAACCCTGTTACTTGGTTCTTACTACTAGCATCAATTTTGTGCCTATGACTGTATTTTAAGTAACACCGGATATTTTGTCAGACAGATAAAATTATAACATAATTTATTGTTTATTGAGTACACTAATTGATTTTGAAAGTTATCGTAGAGTTTTTGAGCTCCGATTTAATTAATGGGATGAATAGTTCTTGCTTCTAGATGTAAACATAAATTTAATATCCGCTGCATATTCCTATAAATGAACCGGGAAGATAAGATGCTGTTGAAGTTACAGATACAAACAAGTCTCGCAGTATTGACGATAGATTTAAGTATTCATTACATTTCACTTACGACCTTAATTAATTACTATACTAGACGATATTCTGCAACAGGTAAAGAAATAAATAATTTTCTAGCAATATTCTATAGTCTATAGAAATTTAATGTGTCCAATATTTTTTTAACATCTCACTGCTGGGCACGGCCCTCTTTAATACGATAGGGGACAGGCCATAATCAATCACACTGGCTAAGTGCAGGTTCGTAGACATCACATGTCTTTCGGGAACTTGCTAGGTTTTAAGATGTTTACCTTTACCATAAGCCAAGTGGTGATTATGTTAGAAAAGTCTCTCATATGAAAAATATCATAGATGCGAAGATTTGAACCGGCATCTTTAGGTTTCCTTAGCAAGCTTGCCACCACTGAGCTACTACTGCCTTAAAAAATAATTAATATCAGGGGAAAAAATATATTACATCATATGACACTGGCTTTTTGTCTATAAAGTAATAGAAGAACCTTTTTGTTAGACCGTCATTATAATAAATGTAAATTAACTCAATAGCGTAATTACAGTCATTTCATTAAAATGTTACCCGAGATGACTAATTATTCCGACGCCTAATTATGATTTTTTCTTCACTTTATTTGTCAGCAGATTTCTTAAAGCTTCTGTGACGTTTTTGTGAAATAAATAATAATACGCTTGAGTCAAATACCCTACAAATTTATTTAGTTCCTTAATTTAATAGGATATTTAACTTTTAACATGTTGTTCCTTACTATTGTATTTCGTAGAGAGATTTTAACGATTCCACTAGTCTGAAGACCCAGACTGGTAGAAACGTTAGAATATTAACACTGTAATAGAACTGACATATAGCTAATTAATAATAAAAAATGAAACCACCTACGCGTAAATTTAAGTAAGTATTATGAAAGCACGCCGTTAAATTGGATCCTTCTTGTTAATTTTTATTTACGACTGATGGTGAAGGAAAACATCGTGAGGATACCTGCATGTCTGAGAAAACCTAGAAAATATTCGAAAGATATGTAACGTCTACCAAACCGCATTAGGCCAATGTTATTGACTAATGGCCTATTCACCTTATATTGAAAGAGGCCTTTATCCAGCAGTGAGATGTTACAAAGTGCTGAATTCTTAATATCTGTTCCTTGGTGATTTTATATCATCCTTCCATTTAAATGATTTTCCTTTAAATAGGAGGCTATATAAGGTATTTGACTAATTAAAATTTGTTTTTTAAAGACAGAATATACTGTTTCAGTATCCTTTCTATTGTGGTATCATTCTATAGTATTTTATTCACAATCAAAATAAAAAATAAATTAGGTGATGGATTCGAACAATGATATAGAAGAACGTAAGACCGCACATCTATCTCAATAAACATTCATTAAATAAGACTATAATTAGATTACACATGGAATATAATAAATAACATGTTTAGATACATACCTAAACAACAATTAATTGGTTTAGTGTCAGTCTAAGTATCAAACAATACCCCACCAACGTGCGTTATCCGTGGTGAGTGTCACTCATTCCCGTCATGCAATCCAAACAAGCGCGAATCTAAGAAATCCGTAATGGGATGGTCAATTTTCCTTCAACTCCTGGTACTTCTCTAATAGCAGTGTGGACTGTAGAGCATCCCCTGGCTGTGTGCTCTGCTTCGGCAGACCAGCTGTCTGGGTACGATGGTTGATTGCGTAAGCGATCCTACGACGCCATATTAAGACGGGGGAAGTCCCCTTGGCCTTTTCAAACCGTACAGTGCAGTGTCCGCCTATATTAGTAAGAAACATACATACATACATACATACATACATACATACATACATACATACATACATACATACATACATACATACATACATACATACATACATACATACATACATACATACATACATACATACATACATACATACATACATACATACATACATACATACATACATACATACATACATACATACATACATACATACATACATACATACATACATACATACATACATACATACATACATACATACATACATACATACATACATACCTACATACATACATACTTTTGCAGCTATAGGTACATAAGAGTAGTCCGATTGATTTAACTCCTATCTGTTTAAAGTACTAAACAAAAATAATTTTAAATAAATAAATAAATTGACCTTTTATCGATTTGGTAGGTGAAGCTATTAGAGATAACAAGTTAGTGTTATCAGTAAATAAACTCTTCATTAGTTTATTAAAAGGCTTTCAAATTTTTTATATTTTATTACAGTACTTACTTTAATATTTATAGCTAAAATGTGTCAAACCCATTATATATTACCCATTACATATTTATTGCTCGTTTCTAACTTAAAATTTTAGGCTTAACAAATCAAAATATTACATACATAATTTAGTTATTAATTTTTATTATTTATTTATTTTTAACACTTTTTATCTTTTCATATTAAAACTAACTATAACTAAATCTAAGGTAATCAAAATATATTGTAAAATGTGCTTTAATAATATATGCAAGGTGCAGTAATTACTCTTTATTAAATATTGTACAGTAATAATTATGTACATTTGCTTTTGTATATATTAATTAAGTTTACTTGTAATTTCCTTTATTGTAAATAAATGTTCAATCACTACATAGTATAAAACAAAGTCGCTTTTTCTGTCCCTATATCCCTTTGTATGCTTAAATCTTTTAAGGATTTTGATGCGGTTTTTTTTAATATATAGAGTGATTCAAGAGGAAGGTTTATATGCATAACTAGCGGATCCCGCGGCTTTGCCTGTGCTAAATCTAAGGAAGGGCCCGAGCGAAGTGAGGGCGAGTCGCTAGTTAACAATAATATGTTAAAGTTTGACGAATTATGCTACAAAAATTATTCTAATCCAATTAAAACTCGTTTAGCAGATTCTGCGGTAGATTCCTTTTACTTTTAAGCTTATTCAAAGCTGCGCATTAAAAACTGCTGTACTAATAAATCGAGAAACTAGAATACAGCGCGATTATAAAGAACTTTAAGAGGTAGGCTCTTTGTAGGGAAAAGTGCATCGTATTTTTCGCATTAAATTTTAATTAAAATGGTCTGTTTTCAGTTCAGAGTATGATGTGTAGATCGTGATTTGTTTTTGTAACAAAGGCTTGTTGTGTTTTAAAATCTAAGCACGTTTTGATCGTTGAGAGCGACAAATGGGCTTACAGGCCAGATGTGAGTCATCATATTAATATCCCATAACTATATTATATACTTGTCACTATTTATATTACTTTTTTCAGATCACTATAAAAATTTACTTATAATCTTTGGGATTTTATAAAAATGTAGTACATTTTATTAATAGCCTACGATAGATATTATTAAAAAACAATTCAAAGTATATCGATACAGCTTTTAAGCAATACAATATAACTTTACAACAATACTTCGTAAAAATTGAGGAAAAAATACCATGAAGCAGCAGGGAAAGATGATTATTTTTAGAATACTCGAGGCTCCTTTCAATCAACTCGTTTTGGCTCCTGTCATTTATTAAGTTTTATCATTATAAATCAAAATGATATTAGAAATGTTCCGTTACTTTTTACATACATATATTAAAATTGTATTTATATGTACATATTACTGTATGTATATATTTGTTAAGTCTCTTTCACATCTCACTACTGTGCATGGGCTTCTTAATACGAAAGGGGCCACAGTCCACCGACGTTATCCAAAGATTCACAATGTACAGTACAGTGCACTCTGTATACATGTCGTTAACTTACGAAGTTCTCCTTCTCATGATGTTTTTCTTCACTGTAAGATAAGTGGTAATCATTTTAGAAATGATACACACATAAATATCAAAAGCTTAAGACGTATTTGAAACTTGCTTCATTCGATTTTTCAAGCGTGCGCGTTAGTTATAACTGGGCTACCACAGCCATAAATTATCACAAAATATATCTTTGTTGATTAATATTTTCCTGAAAAGAAGAAATACATAACAGATTTTAATAAAAGGTTTATAACAAGATTTGAAAATATTTCATTTCATAAAAATAAAAAATATATGTTACTAGAATACTTTATAACAGGTAAATCAAGTAATTAAAATAAAACTAAAAAAGTAGGTTGTAGTCAAATCATTATTATATAATATTATATTGAAATTTAATATTAATATTATGTAGATACAAAACTTATAAAAAATATTTAAAAAGATCTTACTTAAAAGGAAATTAAGCTTTTCTTCAAGTGATTTTAAAAATGTTGATATTACGATTTCTTTTTACGGTATTCAAATTGATCATTAAAGTGAAGGGGTTTTATTAAAACTCTTCAAACTTGTTTCACTCAACTTGAGGTAAAAATATATGTAATACAAACCTTTTTTCTTTTTAAATAGAGTATAAAATTTACAATTATTCTGTAACTAATCTATAATTTGTGCAGATAAATAAAATTGAATTATCTCTTATTGGATTTGGAATTGAATTATATCGTTAATGGAATAATCAAGTTGTATTATTATGAGTATGTTTGATTTTGTGTTATCAATGAACAATTCCAATTAACTACCAGTTAAAAAAGGTATTTTTAAAAGAAACTTGTAATACTTTCTTAGGTTTACGCGAATATTTATGACCCTGAATTTTGCCGACATCCGACAAAAAAAAGTTTGCCTTAGTTTAAAAATATATGTAATACAAACTTTTTTCTTTTTAAATAGAGTATAAAATTTACAATTATTCGCTAACTCATCTATAAGCATTATGTGCAGATAAATAAAATTGAAGTTGGAAATTGAATTGTTAGTAACATCAACATCAGCTTTCTAACCAATAAAAAACAATTTTTGACATTTTTGTCTGTGTGTCTATTTGTTTCTCTGAAACGGAACAGTCAGCCAGTTAGTAGCAAATTGCCTTTTACATAGGTATAATAAAAATAGTTATTGCGAATGCTCCTTAGGAGACAGACTACTGTACTATTGACTTTCTATAGGCCTTTGATACCTACGATTGTGTTGTCGTGTTCTGTTTTGATCTTACGCTAGCCGTATAAATTTCTAAGCACGAAGCGGCAGAACCAATTAATGTGTTTTCCCGTTGGAAAGTAAGATTTTCTTGAAGTAAAAGGTACTCCTACTAAAGCTCCTACTAAAGGTACTCCTGCTAAAGCTAAAGGGTTTGTTTGTTTCATTGAACGCGCTAATCTCAGGAACTACTGGAATTATTTTTGTGTTGGATAGTCCGTTTATCGAGGACGGCTATAGGCGTCACACTACGACCTATAGGAGCGGAGCATCAATGAAAAATGTTGCAAAAACGCGAGAAAAATATTTCTTTTGATTTTCAGCCTTTAGAACGCGAGCAGAGCCGCGGGAAAGGCTAGTATGCTATAAAAAGTATAAATTTATTGTCGACTTTGTGATGTATCTCAGTATAAAAAAATGTTGGCAGAACTTTTATTCTTTATAATTTTTAGACTCAATTATAGAAACTTTAGAAAGATTCAAAAGTTCGTTCAAGCAACTAGATCTTGTTAAATAGAATACCATATAGTTAAAATAAGGCCGAAAGAAAAAGGAATTTTTAGCGAAACTTTCAAAAGGAAGGCGAGGTTTTTTAGTTGTTTACATTCGATTCTTTATTCAAGGCTTAAACTGTTTTTCATTATAAAATTTGAAGAACTTTAGATTTTTATTAATAATAATAGTTTTAAAATATCATTGAAAATTTTTGATCGTATAATATGAAAATATGAATCTGCTTGTCTGTTTATTGCAAAACTTCAATCATATCGCTAATACGTAGCTTAAATCATGACGAAGGGATTTTTTCCCAAGACCCACTTATGGTTCCGATGAAATTGAAAGCATTAAATTATCATGACTGCTGACAATATCTTTTTATAGTACTTTCTATAAACACGATATTTTAAATGAAACTGTGACTAATTGACATTTCCAATGCTTTACACTAATCATGGTAAAATTTCGATCACTAGGAATAATAAGTTTACTCGGTACAAATAAAGTAAAATAAATCGGAACTTACCCAAATCTAGTTATTAAATTATAGTAAACTATATAATATATTTCAACATGTTTCTTCGATAATACGATAGGTTTTTAAATCTCATTAGCGTATAGAGTATTATGATTGCAAAAAGTTGCTAACTCAAACTTGAAAGCTCGCTTTATTAAAATAAACTTATACAAAAACTTTTGAATCGTGTATTGTGAAAGCTTAAATCTACAAAGTCAGTTAAATGCATCTACTTCAAAGCTATAGCAGGCTAGAAATGCAGTTGTATAATATCACACCACATTTCGAATACGTTAAAAGTAATTCCATTGGTGGAGGTGGATTATTTGAACTTCAGTTCAATTTATGTGGTATTATTTATGACTCTTCAAGGTAAATATTATTTGCTAACACTTTGTGTACTATTGTCGAAGAGTGGATAGCGGCTTGTTTCTGTAGTATTCCTATATCTATATTGGCTTCTAGTTTCTCGCAGTATTTTATTATGTTTTTGGCTACAACTCCCGTTGCACCTATTACTATTGGTATAACTGTGGTTTGTGTATTCCATAGTCTATCGATTTCAACTTTGGGTGTGTGGTATTTATTATTATTAAATAATGCAATATGAAAATATTTGTAAAACTCAAACAAAATGAGCATCCTCTTAATATACAATCGGTTATAATTGCGAACAATTTACCATTATATTTTAACACTAATTAATTTACAGCTCGTATATTTGCATAAATGCTGGTTTCGTACAAAAGGTAACCAAACTGAATATTATTAATTGAGCTTAACCGGAAGGACCAAAGCTATTAACCGTTAATGAAATAATCTAGTTGTATTATTATGAGTATGTTTGATTTTCTGTTATCTGTAAATAACAATTTGAATGAACAATTCCAATTAACTGCCATTTAAAAAAAGGTATTTTTAAAAGAAACTTGTAATACTTTCTTCAATTCAATTCAATTCTCAATGGCTTCAAAGCGTGCCAGTTGAGCACAGATTATTTCGCTAATGTCACGTAGAATGGAGAAGACACAAAGTAATACTTTCTTCGGTGTACGCGAATATTTGACATTATAAATGAAACTACCTGTTCGGATTTATTTGTATTTTTGGTTCCCGACGTTGTAAGTTATAACCAAGACTTCGAATTACGTCTTTCTAACAATTTGTGATCGACTAAAACTTTTTAAAGTTTTATACATTCAAAGAAATACCCTAATGCCGGAAGAGAAATTGCAAGGTCTGTTACTATATTTGAATAATATGTTTTCTTAAAGTGAAGCCTTTGGTCCTAAATAATAAAATTTGTAGAGCTTTTTGTTAGTAAATTAGGATAGTTGAAAGACAAAAAATCACCAGTAAAAGAAGGTAAAAGACTCGTAAACTTAATTATGAAAATTAAATTACCTAAATTGTTCACGAAGTTTTCTTTTTATTTGGACTTTTAAAAGATTCTGAAAACCTGGAATGGTGACACGAAGCCCTTCTTTATATTACTTTCGAAAGAAGTTACTACCGTATAGTTGTTAATACTTCGACTTTACTTGCGAAGTTTAGTTTCGAAATAAACTGGAGCCACTTAATATCTGTATATATCTAGTCTGGCCATAAATACTGTTACAATTAAAAATAAGAAAGATATTACATTTGAATTTGGAATCTGTCATTTTTATACGATTGCTCATTGTGTTTTCTAATTTTGGCGCCAATACATTTTATAATATTTTGCGATATTAAAATGGAGTGGGGTGATAAAGAGAACCGAATCGCTGTGATTGCATTACACAAGAGCCAATTGCAATTTTTAAAACTCTCCATACGCTTGGTATTAGTCAAATGTTTGTGTACCGGGCTATCAATAGGTACAATGAGACCTCCTCTGTTTGTGACAGAAAAAGATCTGGCCGTCCACGTAGTTTTCGTACGAAAAAGGTGGTCAAAGCAGTAAGGGAAAGAATTCGCAGAAATCCTGTCCGAAAGCAAAAGATTTTATCTCGGGAGATGAAGATAGCACCCAGAACCATGTCGCGTATTTTAAAAGATGACTTAGGACTTGCAGCCTATAAGAGACGCACTGGTCATTTTTTAACTGATCATTTAAAAAAGAGGGTGGTAAAATCGAAAAAACTACTGAAGCGGTACGCAAAGGGAGGTCACAGAAAAATTTTGTTTACGGATGAGAAAATCTTTACAATTGAGCAACATTTTAACAAACAAAATGACCGTATTTATGCTCAAACCTCTAAGGAAGCTTCCCAATTAGTCGGCAGAGTGCAACGTGGGCATTACCCGACTTCAGTGATGGTTTGGTGGGGTGTTAGCTATGAAGGAGTGACTGAGCCATATTTTTGTGAAAAAGGTATCAAAACATCGGCACAAGTGTATCAAGATACCATTCTTGAGAAGGTAGTTAAGCCCCTTAACAACACCATGATCAATAACCAAGCATGGTCTTTCCAACAAGACTCGGCGCCGGGTCATAAAGCTCGGTCCACGCACTTCACGCAGTCTTGGTTAGAAGCGAACGTTTCGGACTTCATCAAAGCTGAAGACTGGCCGTCGTCTAGTCCCGATCTTAATCCGCTGGATTATGATTTATGGTCAGTTTTAGAGAGTACGGCTTGCTCTAAACGCCATGATAATTTGGAGTCCCTAAAACAATCCATACGATTGGCAGTGAAGAATTTTCCCATGGAAAGAGTGCGTGCTTCTATTGATAACTGGCCTCAACGTTTAAAGGACTGTATTGTAGCCAATGGAGACCACTTCGAATAAGCTTTTTATATTTTAAATTGTTTTATATTTATGTATACAACTAACACACTGTAAAAGTAATAAATATTATTTGCATTAATTTTTTTTTTCTTTGTGACAATATTTATGGCAAGACTAGGTATAATATAATATGTTGGGACATTATTACACACAGCGCCATCTTGTTCCGTGGTAAGCTACGGAGGATGCTTGTGTTACGGATACCAGAGTTGATATACTACATATTATATAAGTTTAGATACATACATATACATATTACAAATATAAACACCTATAACTGGAGTACAAACATCCGAATTTAACAAATGAATGCCCCCAGCGGGACTCGAACCCGCGACCGCTAGCGCAAGAAAGAAGGATCATTACTCTGCTTGCTTGTATATAAAATATTATGGTAGCTTTGATCTATCTACCATAATATTACACACTATTTATTTTTACAATTTACGTGTACCATAAAATTAGCACATATAGATGACATTAACTACCCCTCGTGTACAAAATATCATGAAAACTTAGCTTTGAAACATGGAATCCAAACTGAAGGCTTATTATAATTTTACGCTATACGATCTCGTACAATACAGTTAATTTAAATAGTTTCCACATACTCATCTCATTTATAACTTTGTTAGAGCATTGCAGTTATTGACCTACTAACTCGTTATATCACTCATTATGCATCTCTGGAGTACGTCATAAAAACCCAAGCTTATCTCTATTGCGAAGTTTTATTCCTTTTTTTGACTTGGTCTGAAAAATAAATTTGCATTTTCACTATGATGTGGGCATTACATTTTTCAAAAAGAAAAAACGTAATATTTTCGAATTGTATACTTACCTGTTAAATATGTTGCCCGGTACAAACAGTACCCTCTGTCATTCAGTAGTTACCATAATATTTAATTTATATACCATTCGGAAGTGGGATACCAACAATTAAAATAAATCTGTCAAAAAATCTGGAAAAAATTTCTATTTAGTACCTAGATGAGAAATAATTATAATCAACGTTGAACAGGACAACGAATTCATACGTTATATAAGAATTCTTTAAATACTATTAAAAAAGTATCTTAATATCAAGAAGGAATCATTTTTATCATCAAATTTTTGAGGTTTATTCAATACAATTAAAAACCAATGTTTTTTACTAATCCACTTTCTACATATTATTGCATTCCTTTTTGTAAACTCTCAGGGTAAAATTTTGCAAAGTAAGAAATTATAAGACCAAATAATATGATAACAAATATCAGAGATTCAATTTGCATATTACGACTTTTTTTTGTTGACTGTAGACCTTTTTTCATTAATTCTCCAAAAAATGATCAATTTATAAAGCTTTTGAAAGGGAGAGATCTCTAGATATGAATAATGAATAAAACATGACCATATATACCTACTAATATTATAAAGCTGAAGAGTTTTTTTTTAATGAGATGGATAGTTTGTTTATCGAGAAAGGCTGTGAGGTACCTTACCGCGCGATTCAGAAAGAATTTGGTCTCCGCTCTTTAGAACGCGTGCGAAGCCGCGGGAAATGCTAGTTACTTATTTAATAGAGGCTTTATTTGCTTATTGTAGTTCTGTTTCATCTAATTGCACAAATAACAATATGCTTATTGAATCATAATAGACGAAATTATTATTTTTTGGTTATTGTATAGAACTAGAAAATGGCCTATGTGAAGACTTAAATAAGTTTTTAACAATCTAACGAATAAATGTATATACGGAATTCCCAAGCAGTTAGAAAATATAAATTAAAAAAAAATAGAATTAAGAGTTAGAGTTTTAATTTTAATTTTGTGCTCATTAATAAGTATAGACAGTTATCTACTTTATTTAAATCGGTTGAGTACATCACAAAAGCAAAAACTGTCAATCAAACCAGCTGAGTG
This sequence comes from Boloria selene, assembly GCA_905231865.2. Lineage (NCBI taxonomy): Eukaryota > Metazoa > Arthropoda > Insecta > Lepidoptera > Nymphalidae > Boloria > Boloria selene. Next base: position 12,097,886 of record HG993140.1, on the reverse strand, counting down.
TAGATTTTGTTAAAAGATTATTATGAATTGAATACTTTGTTCGTCTAGTGGCTATTATGTACGGTCGTTGATTATTATGTGGGTTCATTTCTCAAACCAAATGTATTTGATTATTTGTGACTTTTAGTTATTAGATACACGTTATTATACAAGCGACTCACCCTCGCTTCGTTTCGTCTCTACGTACATTTTAAAGGTAAGTGTAGATTTTTCACATATAAAAAAATAAAAAATATATAAAATTTCATTAAAATCTGTTCAAAATGAAAATAGTAAAAACTAATAATATGTTATCTCATTTTCAAGGGGAAGACAACTAATTTAAATTAAAGAAACTTAAAATAAACTTTAAATAAGTAGACTACTTGTGTGGAAAAATCGAACACTATACAGCAAATCATGCTATATAGATTTATTTTGGTGAACTTTACACACACATGAAATATCATTAGCCCTTTTAAACGTCCCACTGCTGGGCACGGGCCTCCCTCAGTACGAGGGGGATTAGGCCATAGTCCACCGCACTAGCCTAGTGCGTGTTGGCGGACTTTACATGTCTTTCGAAAACTTGCTAGGTTTCTCTCAGACATGTACGTTTTCTCATGTTTTCCTTCACCGTAAGACAAGTGGTAATCATAATAGAAAACAGAAATGATTCGCACATGAAAATATCAGAGGTGCGAGACCCGGATTTGAACCCGCATCACTCGGTTATCCAAGCGAGCGCGTTACCGCTGGGCTACCACTGGCACGAACATGGTTTGTAATTTGGTTTGAAATAAATACGAAACTACAAACCAGAGGAAAATAAAAATTTATCATATAAAATAAACATTGTCAGTAACTGCAAAGTATATAATTTAATTTATTTTTTAGTTTGACAAAGCTAATGAGCACTTACAAGTATAAAAGCTTGATAAATTATGTACTGTCATTGCCTTTAGTGGGAACAAAGGATTGACGAAGCCTAAACTTCGCAGAGTGTTTCTAATCGACTCGTTTTAAGTTTTTAGAGATGGAAAGTCTTCAATTAAATTAATTTGCCAACCACTTAATGATAATAAAGTGCTCCGAATCGATTTTGGCAGTTAACCGACCGCTTAGTAATAGTGCGTTTAACCTGACAATTGTTATATGAGCACCATGTTAAGCAGAAATGGTTGTCTTGGTCAGTATGGGTGGTTGTAGGTAGGGTATCTGTTAATTTGAAGATGTAACTAAAATACAAAAAAAACTTTGTTGTTCCATGAGATATTATAAAGCCTCCTCGATGTCCCTCATATTGAGAATATTTGCAACAAAGCTTCTAAAATGTTAGGATTTGTGATTAGGTACACTAAAGACCTCAAACATAGAAAGTCTAAAATATTATTATACAACTCTTTGGTTCGTAGTATTTTAGAATATTGCAGTGTGGTGTGGCGTCCTCATTACTGTGTACACTCTTTACGTTTGGAGCGAATACAAAAACGATTTGTGTGGCATCTTGCGTTCTCCGAAGGAAAGACAAGTAAAATAATTTCTTACAGTAATAGACTTCAGTATTTTGGTCTACTCTCATTGGAAAAACGGAGAGAACTATTAGATGCAATGTTTGTCTACAAAATTTTTAACAACAAGGTTGATTGTCCACAGTTGCTATACTCTTTTAGCCTCCGTGTTCCCAGACGTACCCCTAGGAGACCAATTACCCCTCTATGCCCCCCTCTTAGAAGAACTGTTCTAGGCTCGAGTTCCCTTGTGCCACGAATATCTAAATTTATAAACGGCTGTAGTGGCTTGGTTGACCTTCACGCTGACTCCATCTATTCCTATCGTGGAAATGTGTTAAAATATATAAACAGTCTTTGACAACGTTTTTGTAATTTTATTATTGTGCAGTACCGTCAAATGTCTTTTTTTTGTTCTTTTTTTTGTCTCTAGTTTTGATTATCTTTAGTTATTTAAGTTTGCTAATTGTGTAATTTTTATGTTTATGTCTTTATTGTTATACATGTGGTGTTTACCTGTAAGTAGTTATTACATTTAATTTTTTAATATTTGTAATTATTTTTAAGTTATATTAATGTAAATAACTGTAGGTAAACCAGTTAAATAAATAAATAAATAAATAAGTGGGCTTTCAAATACTAAAAGGAATTTTTAATTCTAACCAGTAGTTTTGCGCATTCAACTAGACAAACAACTCTTCGCTCGGTTTCGTCACTAGATTTAACGCAAGTGAAACCACAGGTTTTGCTTATGTATTATACATATAAACCTTCCTTCCTCTTAAATCAATCTACCTATTAAAAAAAATACATCAAATCCGTTACGTACTTTGTTTTATACTATGTAGTGAAGTGTAGATATAAAACATTTTGGCTCTTTAATTTTTTATCTTTCTTTCCCTTTCTACACCCAAAGGAATCGAGAGCAGATGGCTTTTATAATATTACAATATTTAGAACTAAACGTTTCTAATTCGATATAATTAAGCCTGTCTTTACTTAGGTTGGCTTAAACCTTCTATGTGAGATGTATATTAAAAATCAATTAATTCAAGTTTTGCACGCACGCAAGACGTCACGAACAGGTGTCATCAATTTAACAAAATATCCTTTGCCTAATGTTTGTTTTACATAAGATACTAGTTTATTTTTACGGATTTGTTTATATATTATAAAATAAAGAGTTCATGTTATAACATTATATTTATTATAAATGAAATTTTAAATTCTACGTGTTAGAAAGGTACAGGTTGAACCGACAGAAAGTTAAAAAAAAAAAAATAATTTCAAATATATAGTACATATTATATATCTATATTCTATTTAATTATTTTTTTTAATAGGCTAGTAGTGCCAGTTGAACACAGTTAACTTCGCCAATGTTGTGTAGAATGGAGAATAAACGCTATAAAATAAACTTTTAAATCCGAAGTTCTTCAAATAATATTTATTTATTTTTATTTGTATATAAAAATAAAACAGGATATTTTTAATTTCATTAACCCTAATTACACTGCCACTGACACGCTACGACTAATTTATATTTACTATAAAAAGTTTCGAATAAGTTTTATGTTTTTTAAGCTTTAGCCATAGTGTGTAGATAATGACATACCTACCTACTCGTGTGTATTATAATCTATACTAATATTATAAAGCTGAAGAGATTGTTTGTTTGTTTGGCTGAACGCGCTTATCTCTGAAAATACTGGTCCAAATTGATAGTCCGTTTATAAAGGAAGGCTATAGGCTATATATTGCATCACGCTACGACCAATAAGACCGGAGCATCAATAAAAAATGTCGCAAAAACGGGAAGGGCAGGTGTTAGTTCTGAGAGGTTCCATACCGCGCGACTCAGAAAGAATTTGGTTTCCGGTCTTTAGAACGCGAGCGAAGCCACGGGAAATGCTAGTGATTTATATATTAACCCCAATAACAAAAATCATTAAAATCTGTCCAGTTAGAGTCCAGTTTGTAGAGTTACAACTACTCGTATATATATTCGTCCTCTGTATCGATAATAATGATAATTTTAATAAGATTTTCCAAAAACTTTTTAAAGTGCAAGATTGGCATATTTTATTCATAGTTAAATATTTTCTAAACTTAACCTTGTTAATTTCATTAATATAACAACACTTTATATGTATATTTTATTCAGAAAAATTCATTTTCAGATGTTTGAAATATTCTTCATAATCTTTCTTCTTCTTCAATCCTTTTAAAAATTAATGATGTATATCCGCCCTTAAATTTATAATGATTTATTACATAGATTTTATTCATTTTGTCATCATCAAAGCTTTGTCAAATCGATTACCACTGTTCTGTCGTGTAAAGGGGCCATGACGTCCTTGAACAATGGAGTTAAATCATAAAATATATCAACGAAATCCCAACTCTATGCTTCGAACCTTAAAGTTCAATATCGTTTTCAAGGTAATGAATATATATGATTTTACAGGACCCTTTTATTTTGAGACATTGCGGTCGGTTAGGTACTTATTTACTGTAGCGCGATGGTTTGATACACTTCTGAACATTATGGAAAGCTCGTTTAATATTTAATTATGTAAGAACATGTTGAAGTAATTATTTGTACCAATGTTCTCTCCTACTACTATTGTTTGTATTATGTTTGTTTGGGAAGAGCTTTTTAGAAATGCAAAATTTTGATTTAAGATCTTATTTACTTAACTGGACATGTTTGACACTGGCTGGCTCTAAATGATAACTTTAACTTAAGGCTTCTAGGAAAACTCCATTATCCACATAAATATATTTACATATTTAATATTTTTATCTTTTGTATCACCATAACGTTGATGACGATTTTAAAAATTCCTTTTTGGGGACCAGACCTGGAGACCAGAGAGTTAGTTTCTGGTAACTCTCTGGTCTGCTTCGGAAGCCATCGGGGCATTGTGACTATAATTTAAATGTTTTGTGCTAAGTGATCCTTCAACACTTCGTTAAGACGGAGGAGGATCTTTTGGGGTTCAGAAGGTATTTCTGGGTTTTCCCACCTTATGTTAGTTTCTTACCTACCTTAGTTTACCTGTAAATGTATCTCCCAACATTAAAAACATAAAATTATTCATAAAGAAATAAGTAATCGAGCAAAGCACACTAATAAAAACGTCGCGTATCTAAAACAATACACATTAATTATTTTTCTTATCTAATACTATTTGCCTTACAGAAAAATAGACTTTTTGTAATATATTAGGCAAAATAAATATTTTGTCAAGTAAGGGCAATGGCCTTTTTAAATCAAAGTATACAGTCCTGTTTAACATTCCACTGCTGGGCCTGGAACTAACTACTGGCCTAGTGCGAGTTGACAGGCCTTATATGTCATTTAGAACCTTGTTACGTAAGTTCTCTCAGATATTATAGGTTTTCTTATTTCCTTTACAGTAAAGAAAGGTTTTTGTTATAAGGTTATATAACTTATTATATAACTTATTTTACATTCAGCTCTGCTTCATTGCATCTAAATGTTAAATAAATTAGAATTAAAATAAATATGTTGCGACATTATTACACACAACGCCATCTAGTTCTGTGGTAAGCTACGAGGCTTTTGTTACGGATACCAGATAGTTGATACTACATAATTAACGAGTTAAAATACATACATATTAGGTATAAATTTAATCACTCATGAATGGAGTACAAACATCCGTGTTTAACAAATGCATGCCCCTGTCACTACAAACTGCGCCAAACGTGTCATAAAGATAAACATTTTGTAGACCTTTTTCTGTTACATTAAAGTACCTACTATTCCATGCCACATAATCAATCTACTATGAGATTTTAAAATAGAACTATGAGAAATATTATACATTTTACATTTCGAATATGAAACTCCGAAATTATTGATTTAGTTTATTTGTAAAAGGAAGACGGTTCTTCGAGACCTCTTCCAGACCAGTACGCAGAGCCACTGAGCTATACCAAATCGTTCAAAAGCACTGGTCATAGTTTATTGGGGCAACCTTACACCTGAGTCTAAAGAAATAAAGCTTTGCTTAAAATAAAAAATGAGAATTCTAACATTTACAATATTTCAATCGAAAATATAATTTTTTGAAAACTAAATAACATTTTATTATTAAATATTAAGTTTTAGTAATTATTTACAGTTAATTTTAGGACTTATAACAAGAATATATAAAATGTTATTACAATTGTGAAAAAAGTGAAAATAAATAAATATTTTTGATTAAAACTTAAAATAAAATGATTTATTGAAATTTAAAAGATTATAATAAACTTTTAATAGGTTTTTAGTATTTTTTTAATCACTTCGAGCTTATTTTTATCATCGTCTGACATGCTGTATATTACTTTCAGCTGTAGAATTTTGAAATCGTTCGTCTCGCTCCTATCAATCACTAGCTGCCATTTTGTCATATGCATATAACGACTCGTTATTCAGAATTGGCATTTCTAATAAAAACAATGTACTTCGTATTACACAATTTTCATAGAAGATTAGTCGACCGTAAACTTAAGGGATTTATTTTATAGGAACATTTAGCTGGATTGATAGATCTGCCCTGTAGATTTTATGTGATTTGTGAAACAGGTAAGGTTTAACTTTAGTATCGATAGCTTTATGGTATCGGCAGTAAAATCACTTCAATATAATTTAACACAGATTTCATATAGTTGAGATAATTGACTATCATTACTGAAAGAACTTTATCTCAATCAAATTCATATAATTCATTTTCTGTTTTTGATATTATAGAAAATAGATGAAAGTTTACTATGTTATACAAACATACTGACGACACGTTTGGCGCATTTTATAGTACCCATACTTTCTTGCGCCAGCGGTCGCGGGTTCGAGTCCCGCTGGGGGCATTTATTTGTTAAACTGTCTGATGTTAGTACTCCAGTCATGGGTGTTTATATTTATAATATGTATGTATTTAAAACCAATATATTATGCAATATTTCAACTATCTGGTATCCATAACACAAGCTTCCTTTGTAGCTTACCACGGAACTAGATGGTGTTATGTGTAATAATGTCCCAACATATTTATTTATATTTTTATACTTAATAGTATGTAGGTTCGAGTTACGTTGTTTTTGTAATGGGTGGATTTTATAAATCTTTTATACTGATTAGGTACCTTACTTTTACAGAGTTGGACTAATCGTAAATACAAACATTGTTTTTAATTTAATGCCAAAACTGGCTGAACGGTAATGGATGAAAAGTGCCCAGGTAGATATCACCTGGAGTGACGGTTAGGAATCTCAAAACGCATCCAAACGTATCCGGGTAAATTACTAGTTTCAATAAAGAAAATCTAATATATATTTATTACAAAATTGTTATTACCACAAACATTTTCTATTCTACTATAAACAAGAATAAAGAATTTAAGTTAAAGCAAGATTCCGATCACGTTCGCTTCAGCAGCAGAGACGATGCAAATTAGCCTTTGACCGCAGAGGAAAATTTTAAATCGTGTATATAAAGTGGTAAATAAAATATTTAAGGCTGAAAAGGCATGTTTCAGGTTATGTATTTATATTTGAGATTAACATAATATCATGATGATTATCACACCTAATAAAAGTCTTACCTAGTCGAATTTGTAATTTTTTTTTACGTTTTTTATTTTTAGACATTATTTCACACAGTGCCATCTAGTACCGTGTTAAGCTACAGGCTTGTGTTACAGATACCCAGATAGTTGATATACTACATATATAAGTTTAAATACATACATATTATAAATATAAATACCCATGACAGATGTACAAACATTCGTATTTAACAAATGAATGCCCCCAGCAGGACTCGAACCCGCGACCGCTGGCGCAGCAAGTAGGGTCACTACTAACTGCGCCAAACGTGTCGTCTGGATAAATATTGTTTGGAAAATCTTATTGAAATAGTCACAATTACCGATACAGATGCCAAATCTATGGTTATTTAAATTTGTATGTCTGTCCTCCTATAAGAAAATCACTGGAGAGATTTTGATAAAATTCAGTATGATAATACTCGAAGCGATCTGTTAGCTGCTATTTTACTTGTATTAAATATTTGTTACAATTCAATGTATGACTTCACCACATATGGGTGTATTATTATATAAGGATCAGTATAAGTAAGCTCCAAATGAACAATAAAATAGTAAATAATTTTGAATTATGATATAACCTGATAGAGTCGACCATTTGTGAACAAAATCACAGCTTTTGAAGATTATAAAACTTCAGAAATTGAACAATGAATTGACAATAAAGTAACGTAAAATTGCTTCGTCAACAAAAGTCCTTAAGTGTCCTTAAAAGAAAAGAAATATTTGGATAAAAATCTTTTAAGTCTGCAGGTATTTCTGATTAGTTTTTTTTTAATCTTTTGCCCTTTTATCGCTATGCCGTTTTAGAATTGAATTAGATATAACAGTAGGTTTTTCGTAATAATAGTCATTGTACTGACGCTAGTCGATTAGAGTTTTAATATAATAATATATAATAGATGGAGTCTGCGAGCACTCGCATACTGTTATATAATCCAAAATTTCATAAGACAATCTCCAATTTTATGAAAGCACATAAAGCAGGCAGTTCGAGCGCTACATCACTATATATATTATAACACAAAGTCCTACTACATCTGTCTATCTGTTCACGATAAACTCAAAAATTACTGCACCGATTTTCATGCTATTTTCACCAATGGATAGAGTGGTTCTGGAGGAAAGTTTTAGTATATAATTGATTTGAGTCGCTAGTTTGTATCTATAAGATCAATTAATATATAAATAAGATAATTCTCTTCTGAAATATGTATTGTTTTTCTTTGTATAGCTGCTGTTAATCAATCTATTTGAGAAACAAAAATCAAAATAAATCCGCAATTAAATCCGAAAAGGTCGTTTTAATTAAAAAGTAAAATATTCGAAAAATCTAAATAAGTGTTAGCAGAGTGATATTGAGCTTTAGCTTTTCCAAAATCTTTAAAGAAGTTCGTTGTGTTTTGAATAAGCTGTTTGCTATTGTCTCTATTTTCACTATCCACGACCAATTGAAATAGATATTTACCTGGTATATTATGTATAATCTAAAGTGCATGGTGTAATTTATATTAAACTTAAATATTATTATAACTGTTCTTAATACCTTTAATATTTAAGTTTTTATATAGTAAACTATTGCATTATAAATAATATTTCATATTTCTTTAAAATACATTAAAGCATATTTGTGTTTACGAATTTACCAAACTGAGCATTTTGTGGTTCATTTTACTGAAAAACTATCACGTCTATGGATTTGTGCTGTATCGTAGTAATTTAACTTCACACATAAATGTGTTATCTGTCAAGAAAAATATAATTTTATAACCATTAAAAAATGAACATTAACAATTGTGTTAATTGGATAGAATATTATTGTACTACAAACGCCATCTGTTAGAAAACCAAAGATTAAACATATCTGTAACATTATTACCCGTTAGAAAACTACGCAAACCCTTACAAGGCTCAGCTTTTTGCTAGTAAAATAAAAATTATGTAAACTATAGCAAAAAATTTAAAGCAAATTATATTAAATATTAAACTGAATCATGCTCTATCAGGCTCACAGGCGTTTCCGTTGCAGATGACATGACCGGTGAGGCCTGGCGCCGGACATACATCCGTCTACACCTAGATAAGAATATTCACATGGTAAGATTCTGAATATAAATAGATTATATGAATTCTTTTCAAATCAAATCAAAATCTGTATATACCTATGTATGTATGTAGGCACGTATGTATGTATTTATGTATGTATGTATGTTATGTGTATGTATGTATGTATGTATGCGTATGTATGTATATATGTATGTATGTACGTTTATATTTTTGTACCGACACTGCACCTTTTTCTTGATTACTATGTCCTTCTCACGCTCAAGGGTTTTTGGAAGAAATCTCTTAAAGAGATAAGTCACCCGTTGTACACAATGTCTCCGCTTCCTTTTTATATTTATTTATTTTTCTTTTTCTTTTGTGTGGTACATAAATAAATAAATAAATAAATAAATAAATAAATAAAATATTTTATTCATCATAAAAATTTTTACAATTTCTTGCTGAACGTCATGAGTCTACCACCAGTTCGGAAAGAAGAAACCTCTGACCTGAGAAGAACTGGCGAAAGAAACTCAGCAGAACTATTTTTTTCTCTCTCTTTTTCAAATTAAATTGCGAATTAGCAATAATAATTTAGATATATATTATATAAATATAATTAGCTTATAACATCTGTCAGTCTCTCTGAAACGATAAATTATTAAAGATTGCTATTATATAGTATTTAAAACTTTTTGTGTGGATGTTTGTCAAATTTATTTTTTTAATTCTTTACAATAATAGTAAACGGCTGGACTGATGTGAATAAAGATTAGTAAATATTATATAGACTATGACCTAGAGCAACATACGTGACCAAGCGAGGGTATGTCCTGCTAGTAATTAGATATTTCAATTGTTTCTTCAATGTGAAAGTTGACGTTTCTTGTAAAGGAGGTAAAAGTAGATAGATTTATTGCTGAAAAATAAATAAAAAGTCACAAGTTTGTATAGCGTGTTAAAATGAAAATGAATGGTATAACGACATATATATGTTATTTTCTCAGACCGTAGTACACCTTTAATGTTTAAAAACCAACTTTCCTTACTTGTTTCTGTTAGGAACTTCGACTGCGTGAAAAGCATTCACTTTATCATCTTTCTAAATCCTTCTAAAATAATTCAAATTGTATTAAAATAAACTAAAGAATATTAATTTTTAACTATGAAACCGTCCAACCGATGTGCTACAAACTGGGGCGTTTCACTAGAAAGACAATATGTTGGCACAATGGTTTAGACTACTATTACACTATTATAGATACATTTATGAAGTCGATTTTTGACGATTCTTTCTATTGCAAGAAGATATCTCATCGAAATACATACTAACTGCTTAAACGTACGCAGGGACGAACTTGGGTGAGGGTGAATCGCTAGTATTATAATTTATTTATTTATTTATATAAGTACATAGAAACGCTTTTTAATAATATACAGTACTTTAAAACAACATATATAAGTAATAATAATATATAATGTAAACTAGCATTTCGTATCCCGTCAAATCTGACCCGAATAACAAGTTATCATCATACCAAATTTTATCTAAATCTGTCCAGGGGTTTTCTCGTGAGGCGGTCATAGACAGACAGACAAACAAAACTTCTAAACACTATAGGTTCGGCATTTGTATGGATAATAATTACTATTTCTATAAGATTTTCCAAAAAATATTCAATGATTCGACTAAGTAAGATTTATTATAATATGTATATTGTAGATAATGTAATATCTTCATTATAAATATGACATTTTCTTTCTTACTAGATGCGGTAGGCGTATCATAGATCTGTCAGGGGAGACAAAAGCGAGTTGCTTTTATAATGAACTCGACGGAAGCGAGCGTCGACGTCAACCGTTCCACACCGATATACACTATTGGCACTAACTTCATAACCCAATGGTAAGACAAAATATATTATAAAACTTTTGTATTTATATTAGTAATTTAATATGTAAAATGTATGTTTTTTCGTCAGAATTTTGTTTTATAAGTTTTAATTGTATAACATACTATGAACTATCCTGTTCGATATAAAATTACAAGATATATTATCCATTAACGTATAAGTAAATAAATGTGTTGGGACATTATTACACACAGCTCCATATAGTTCCGTGGTAAACTGCGAGGCTTGTGTTACGGATACCACAAAGTTGATAAACTACGCATATAACTTTAAATACATAAATATTATAAATATAATGTATTATTAAATAAATATAATTAGTAGGCATATCTTGTTTACTATATTACTAACAACTTTAAAATCAGAGTTTTTAAATTATACATACGTAATTTATTATATTTCTATTTATACGCATCAAATCTACTGGATAAAATCTCAAAATTGGCATTTCAAGCTTCTGGGCCTAAATAGCACTCAATCTAGTTACAGTAATCTCGGATAATAGGCATTGGATTATTTATTATCTAGACACGCCTCTTTGTCAGTACTATATGGCGTAAAGAAAATTGGACGAATAAAATCGGTAATGCAATATGATAGATTCGTCTATAGTCATATACGAAAAAATAACAAATTACATAAAAACTTAGTATTTATAATAATTTATTTTATTCCTTTAATCAAGCCATATAAAAAATAATGTTTTAAATATTAAATTAATTGTAGGTTTGACTCAACTCAACTCAACTCAGACGTGCTCCGTATGGTTTCGTGCTTTTTCTTATTAACTAACTTCTCTTTTGTTGAAATTTTGCATAAAATATGTATAGACAAAATTATGTAAAGCTTGCTGCTGTTCAGTAAAAAACGCTTAACTCCGCAACGCATACATTTTCTGGTAGGTATATCTAATGCGGAAATGAGCGTTTATTCCTTACAAAATCAGAAGTTATCGCCTATTACTCTAAAATAAGACATAAGTTTTCATTTTTGTTTACATGACTTAAAGGAGAGGCGTCGGCAATGCTTTTAATGAAAGAGACGATCAATGCCAAGTCGCAAAAATGGCAAATTGATCGATGCTTAAAGTAAAAACATGGCTTATAATACTAATTAGTAAAGCAAATGGACTTAATTTGATGGAAGGAATTGGCTATGATTATTTTATTCAACTATTATATCTTAACTAGCTACTCACCGTGGCTTCACTGTGTTCCTCGCCAGTGAAACATAAGTCATAACGTAATATAATAATGTTTGGAAAATTTGATTGAAATAGTATAATCGAGTATAAGACAGTGGTAGCCCAGTAACGCGGTCGTTTCGATAACCGAGTGATGCGGATTCAAATCCGGGTCTCGCACCTCTGATATTTTCATGTGCGAATCATTTATATCATGATTACCACTTGTCTTACGGTGAAGGGAAACATCGTGAGCAAATCTGCATGTCTGAGAAAACCTAACAAGTTTTCGAAAGACATATGAAGTCCGCCAACTCGCACTAGGCCAGCGCGGTGGACTATGGCCTGATCCCCCTCGTACTGAGAGCGGCCCGTGCCCAGCAGTGGGACGTTAAAAATGGCTGATGATGATGATGAAGTATAACCGATACAGAGGCTGAATGTATAGTTTTAGAATTTTTGTCTGTATGTCTGTCTTTCTATCTGGAAAGCTTTACGAGAAAACAGACGGACAGATTTTGATAAACTTTGATACAGTGATAGGTCATTCGGGTCAGCATAGGATTTTTCTGCGGAAAAATATCTTATTTTAGAGAAATGTATATGATAATAACTATGACGTTAAAATAACTGACAAAACGTAGGAAATTTCTGGTAGCATTATATGTAAAGGGTGAATTAATTTATGTTTCACGTTATTAACATTAACGTAAATTATTATAATCACTGTTTTACAATTTTCCTCGCAGCGAATATTCCGCTCCAAAGTTACATGCATTTTCATAACAATATCATTATTTTGTTGCACGTACCGCGTATAGTAAACAATGCTTGCGTTCTCTTTCAACAAACATATCACAATAAGTATGAAAATGAGAATATGCTCCATTTAAAATACAATTTTTAATTAGGCACCTATTCATCAAATTTGTTAAAAAATCTTTACATTATAATATTAATGTGAATGGATATGATCATGTATATAATAACTTATAAAATTGTACTAGTTTTTGAATAGTAATAATATTTATTTAGTTATAATTTTATTGTTAACTAGCTTTACCCGCGGCTTAGCCGCACTAAATTAAAGAGTGTCTTTGTAACATCAAATTGCATCAAATATTTTTGGTAAATTCATATTATGTAAATAATTACATAATAATTTACCTATAAGTACCATATAATATTATCGTATAAATACGATACTTATAAGAATAACAAAATTTTAATTTTGTTAGTCTGTCAGTTTGTTTGTAAGTTGCCAATATTTGAAACGACTGGACACATTTTGACGGGAATTTTACTTGCAGATGGTGGAAAAAGCGTAGTAATGTGTTGTTGTAATGTTGTTTGTACATCAAAACTCTATGTTTGACCACACGTTAACGGTTAATGTCACCCACGGTGACAATATGACACCGTATTTAACTTGGCTTACCAGAACTTCTGAAACACTCCAGTAAGTTTATGTTCTTAGCTCAATCAAATACGTTCAAGCACTTTATAGTGAACTAGCCGAACCCGCGGCTTCGTTCGCGCTAAATCTAGTGTCTAATAATTACTTTTAACGTATAAGATACTTACTAACATATATGCGTGTACTATAAAATAAGAAGTCTAAACAATAAAAATAGAATTTATATATTCAATATAACAGGATTGGAAGGTTAATTGATTTACTTAGTATTTTTTCAAGCATCAAATGATCAATGAATTTTTCGCATAGAAATAATTTATGGGTCGGTGAGTGACATTATATCCCAGTTATGCGACCCTTACGTGACCTTCCGTAAATGTCTTATTATTCAACTTTAAAATAGATTTTTTTCTTTATTACAAGCGACTCGCTTCGGTCAGGTTCGTCCATGGATACGTTTTAATTTTTTTTCGTAATATTCTTATTATATATTTCAAAACAAAAAGAGTTTTCTTACTCCTTGCAACATCAGATATCTGCCAGTGAAATTTTCATCAAAATCAGTCCAGACGTTTCAAAGATTAAACAAACTAAACGAGGGTATGTCTATTGGAATAAAAAACAAACAGTTCAGAACTTTTTTCTCCCTTATTTATCAATTGATTTTCTTCTATTTTTTATTTTGTAACTACGAGTATAATCGAGCTTTAATGCTATCATAAAATCATTTTAAAAAACAGATTTTTTATAATACAATGGTCAAATATCGACAACTGGGCGTAGTATTTGCCTAAAAAAGTTTAAAAAAATAAAAATATAAAATAAATAATATAAATATGTTGGGACATTTTCACAACAGCGCCATCTAGTTCCATGGTAAGCTACGAGGCAACATGTGTTACGGGATACCAGATAGTTGATATACTACGTATATAATATATACATTTTAAATACATATATATTATAAATATCCATTACTGGAGTACAAACATGCGTGTTTAACAAATGAATGTCCCCAGCGGGACTCGAACCCGCGACCGCTGGTGCATAAAGTAACTTCTGAAAGTTTCAGTAAACCTAATAGTAACTTTTTCAATCAAACACCATCATCTAGTTTCATGTAATATTCAAAACTCAAAGTTCCAATAATTACATGGTACGTACATGACATAAACATCACAGCCAGAACGCGACACGAAGATTGATTCATTTTCGATGAACTAATTTCCTTTCTCGCTGAAACTGTACAATCATTTGCACACATTTTAACTTCATTATCTCTATGGAGGATGATTTTCATGTACTACGAGTACAAAAAAAATCAATATCTTATTTACATTTTAAAAATGTATGAGTGTATGTTTGTTTCTTCGTCATGCTGAAATTGCTGAATTAAGATAAATACACACAGAATAAAAAGCCTGGATATCTCATAAGCTACTGTTAGTAATAATAATTTTCAAAAGCTGGCACTATCTGTAAATATTTATTTATTTTTATTTTATTTTTTATTTAAAGTAAAAAAGTAGCGTGTCAGTGACTAAATTTAAAATAATACTATGAAACTACTCCTTACTACTTAAGCTTTCACGGAAGTAACGATTGGTATGCGAATCATGTTCTCGATTAATGCTGAAAATATGTACTAAAGGCGTCCATTTCAATTGCCAATAGCAATACTGTTTCTGATTTAAATAATTCATGTTTATTTCAGAAGTCATTTCTCATCCAATGAGTCCAATAATAACAAGTTATGACGAGACATTCAATAGGAATATTTCAATTTAGCTTTAGAACGATTTTTTTATGTTACGTAAATTTTTGTAATTAACTATGGCCTTATATTAAAAAGACGTTAAAAATCGCTTTATACATTCTTTTTGGTATTATTTAAAATTTTCTATGAGGTTGTCTGTTTGTTCGAAATATGTACAATGTGTATTGTTGCGAACAATCAATATTAGTATAGCTCTCTATACTCTCAGAAAGTACTAGCCGAATTGAAAAATTATTTTTGTGTTGGATAGTCCGTTTATCGAGGAAGGCTATAGGCTATGAATAATAAGAGCGAAGCATCGATGAAAAATGTTGCAAAAACGGGAAGAGCGGGCGTTAGTTCTGCGAGACACCATACCGCGTGACTCAGAATGAATTTGGTTTCCGGTCTTTAGAACGCGTACGAATGCTAGTATAATATAAAATATTTCCTTACAAATTTCTAATTAAAGTAAAAATAAGTTACAATAATATTTGACATGGCATTTATATTTATAAATCCATCCTTTTAATTTTTCGCTCTCGCAGTTCACATTATGTGAATAGGTGTATAATATTTTCGTTTCGGAACATTTGATACAGAATGATTTGTGGTGTTAGCTGGTAGTCTCGAGCAAAATAAACACAGCTTTCCTGTCAGCCACATATATTTAACGTACCGCACTCCTTTGGCGTTTAGTACACAATTTCCGATAAATTTCCCATTTTATTCCCACGTAGCATTCGTATAAAGTATGTTATGGAGTCAAATGGGCCATTTTATGTAAATGTAAAACATAGTATATTTATATATTATTATATATTATTATTTAAAACCGATTGACATTTCCCGTGCTTCGCATAGGAGCGTACGTATTTCGTATGTACAGAGGTGCTATCGCAGACCTTTTTCATGAAATCATAATTTCGAATTTTGCAAAGTTTTTAAAGGTGTTTGATAGTCGCACTCGAAAAGTAAATATTTCCGGAATAAAAAAAATTGTACAGAACACAACACATACCGTTTTAAATAATGTTTGTCTCCCTGAAAAAACAGAAAACAGATAAATAATTTTTTTTTAAAGAATTTGACGGTTAATCGTTAATATATGTTACTTTTCACGATACCGCTAGCAGGATTACTGTCACATGTATAATATTTGTATGGACTAGTGACTCGCCCTGGCCCTGCTTGGGCTCATCACTAGATACGTTTTAAAACTTAGTATTTTCTCAGCAATCCCATATTTTAATGCAGGTTATAATATTCTATTCCATGAAACTACATCAATCCGGATAACCAGCTATTATCATAACAAATTTAATCAAATGTAAAGTGTTTTTTTTTGCGATGCGATTGATGACAGGCAGATAGACAGACATAAATTCTAAGAACTATAGGTTCGACCACTATATATATATTATTGATGATTTCAATAAAAGTTTCGAGTCAGGATTTTATATACAGCGGTTACGCGCTCGCTTGCATCTCTGAATCATATGCCAATTATTTCCATCATGATGACCACTTGTCTTACGGTGAAGGAAAACATCGTGAGGAAACCGGCATGTCTGAGAAAATCTAGAAAGTTTTCGAAAGACATGTGAAGTCCACCAACACGCATTAGGGCTGATCCCCCTCGTACTGAGGGAGACCCGTGCCCAGCAGTGAGACGTTACAAAAGGGCTGAAATAGATATAGTGAATTTATAAACTAGAATATTCAGTAAGTACTTACTATAGTATTCTCTCGTATAGTTTGACCTATTTAACTAAATTGTATCTTTCACAGGAAGCTACAGAAGTTAAAGCAGCGGTCATGCGCATCCAGCTCATATCCGGAATGCCAAGGATACTTCAATAACATTACTAACTACACAGACGTGTACTTGTTCAACGAAACACTTGATGAAAATGTTGATTTGGTAAACTTTAGTCTTAAATATTATTTTTTTATTCTTATATATTATAATAATTATAAGTTATAAATATAGTTGAAAGCTATTTGATTCACATTACTTATATGTAGTGGGTTGATTTCAACACGCTTTATATATATTGTTCTGCTCCTATCCAGATACTTATTAAGGTTGGCATATTATTATTTTTTCATTCTTGGTAAATGCATTGCAAAAACCAAGTAAAGTCTCTCCAGTTTTAATGGGGCGTCGCAGTATTCCATTTGCCGAAGTAGACCATAAAGATATGGGGTTGCTTCAATAATCCCCTTTACTCTCAAAGGAGTACTAGAAGCAACCTAATGATATCCGTATTTAGTATTAAGTCTAACAATTTTGAAATTTTAATAGAACTTATTTTTGATTTTATTTACACTAAATATATTTTAACTTAAATGAAGTATCGAAATGAACAAAATGTTTGCTAACTTTACTCTGTTATACCTATACCTATACATGCGTATCGTTCTCGCTTATCGTACAATCCAGAGAGCTTCTTGACGTGCTGAGTACTAGTGGTATTAGCAACAGAAATATTATCTTCCTAAGACTTAGTGCTAAGATTTTTTTATTTATAATGCTTAAACTAATCTATAATGATATCTAATGGACAAATCAATCCATAGTAATTAACTAAATAGTTTTTATACCACCTCTAAACTAAGTTAAATAAACACAATAAAAAATAGGCAAAAACAGTAGCATTAATTCCTCTGTTTATTAACCGATATTTTTCTTTTATTTTTGTTCACTGCAAAATACGTGCTTATATCTAAATTGATCGTCTATTTAATAAAAACATAAATATGAATGAGCCGCACCAAAGCTTTATGTAAAAATGTGGCAATATAAAGCACAGCTTTACTATTTGTGCAAACCGTAAACATGGAAAAAAGTGTGTCCCCACAAAAGCTCCTTTAAATGAGATCATTTCGAAGCGTCACATTACCTACAATGTCAATAGTATATATAACTAGCCGTACCCGAGGCTTCGCCCGCGTTCATTTTTTAATTGCTAATCAACCTCATTGGGTTGATCTGTAGGAAAAAAAATTGTCTAAAAAATAAAAAATAAAAATTTTGGGGTGGACTATCCTTAACATATAGGGGGATGAAAAATAGATGTTGGCCGATTCTCAGACCTACTCAATATGCTCACAAAATTTCATGAGAATCGGTCAAGCCGTTTCGGAGGAGTATGGGAACGAAAATTGTGACACGAGAATTTTATATATAAGATGAGTAGTATAAGTTATATATTCATGTTGCAGTTGAATATCTAAATCAGTTGTTTTAGAAACTGATAGTTGTTTCATTTATTTCTCTTTGCACGGCTGGTTTCCGCTATCATCACTAAGGCAATGATTGCTCCTTGTTCGTTTTATAATTGCTACAGTTTCATTATGGAAAATAATTATTTGCTATTAATACAATGACTATGCTATTAATACAATTACAGTATAAGATTTATTATATAAATAATTAAAAATACTCGTATATCCTTTATTATACAACTTTAATGTACATCATTAATATACATTATATACCAAATATTTAACAAAAACTATATAAAATTAATATGGACGCAAACAACAATAAAAAATGTTGATATGTTTGAGATTAATTACAAAACCTATGCTTTACGATCCTTTTCTGTCTGGTATATAAAAGCTAAAGATCAACCACTCCCCAACCGCCGGATTAATTACAAAATCTCAAAAATTCTAAAGGGATGGGTCCCTGAAAAGGCCGGATAATAGTTTGTGTAATGAACGCTTTAGCTGAGGAAGAATTTTTGGAGACTTCCATTTTCAACTTTGTATGAAGCCAAAGAGGAAAGTATCAGATGTCGCGGATACACCTAGTGAAACTATTTTAATTACATACTATTATTATTATATTTTATACCTATATTAAATGTATCAAAACGCTTTATGTAAGGTCAATTATTTCATACAGTAATTTGTGTTTAGTGTGTGGATTAGTTTTTATGGTCCACACACCTGTGATATTTTCGTGTAGAAATCTAATGTACAATACCTAACTTTGAATACTATCTTTTAAGATCTTTTTAGAATTTATTACAGGCATTTAAAAATCTTTTACAATATAAACAGATAAATACATTTTATGTAAACCAGACAATAATTTTTTCTTACATTAAAAATAAATGTTTTTTTATTTTTATTTAATTTTGCATTTTGATAGCCATAAACAGACAGATACAGTACTTTACTACGTGCGATATAATGTGTAAACATGGAATCACAGACTATTCAGTATAATTCAATTTATTTTAACTACACATAAATTATTCATTTCGCTCTTCGACATTGGTATTGAAATAGTTCTCGATTTAAATGTTTACTCGAAAACCCGTCCAATATAGACTGTGTCAATTAAATCGTGTAAATCAAGTAAATTATGAAATGTTTGCGTATTTTAATGATTTTCAGATATCCAACAAAGTTGAGCTATCAGAATATTTAAAGTACTCAAAGTTTATGTAGTTCTTTAAATTTGCTGTATTCCTTACCGACTCCAGGCACAAACCTGCGTTCACCAACAAGACCATAAATACAGAACTTAGCAAAGTATGCAAGTATCCTTTACTACTTTGTGTAAAACAGATCTATTATTTCGGACTTATTTTGCACTAAATGACCAAACATAAAACAGCATACGACTAATATTTAACAGCTAACATGTTTTCACTTTCAACCAACTTTACACGATAATGTTACGACAAAGCTCTCCCATTAAACTTTCGTTCACTTCTTTTTGATGTTTTCAGCCAGAGAAAACCATTACGGAGGAAATACAGTGGCGTTCTATTTTACGACTGGCCGTTTTATATCGCAATAAAGCATAGCCTCACGCTTGCACAGATTTCGAGGTGACCCTTAAGATAAAGTGATTTTATAGGATCATAAATATGGTTTTTATATTGGTACAACATCGAACGGGATTGAATAATATCTTTCAACTCTTTACTTTGGTTGAATATTTTATTTCATTGGTTAATCTTCACAAAGTTGTTTGGGAATAATCTATAATACTAATATTATGAAGCTAAAGAGTTTATTTGTTTGTTTGTTGAACACTATAATCTCAGGAACTACTAGTCCGAATTGAAAAATTCTTTTTGTGTTGGATAGTCCGTTTATCGAGGAACGCTATAGGCTATAATACATCACGCTGTGACCAATAGGAGCGAAGCATCAATGAAAAATGTGACAAAACCGGGAACGGCGTGCGTTAGTTATCCGAGGTACCATACCGTGCGACTAAGAAAGAATTTGGTTTCCGATCCTTAGACTGCGTGCGAAGGCGCGGAAATGCTAGTTCTGCTATATATATCTAGTGTCACGCTGGCCAAGTACGGGATAGCGGACCTTTACATCTCATTCAAAACTTGCTAGATTCTCTTTAATACACAGGTTTCTTCCCAATGTTTTCCATTATCATTTTTAAATAATCTATTGAAAGTAAAGACATAATATACTTGTTAATGTAATAGTAGCCTAGTGCATACGCGCTCGTTCAGGAAACCAAGTGATTTTCAAGTGCGAATGATGTTTAACATAATTACCACTTGTGTTATGGTTAAAAAATCAGCAATTCTAACTTGGCCAGCTTGGTACTTAGACTATGGCCTAATATTGCTTCTGCCCAGCAGTGGAATAGTAAAAGGGACTGAATAGAAAATACAAAAGAGTATTATTTAGATAAAATAACAATATACAGACAATACTATCACAAAACTGGAATACGTATTTGCTTATTCAAAAGAACTTAACTTAGTTGAACAAGTGATTTATTAACGAAAAGATTCAACAGTGACTAATCAATAAGTAAAAAATGCATTTACCCTGAAAAAGACGATTAGAATGTAAAAGATAGGCAAATTTTGATATTATAATACAATAATGTCTACATGTATAAGCTAGTTATAAATATATTTCCTATATTAGCTATAAAATATTCTAAAGATGTAACATGTCGTGAGTAAAAGGAATATTAGATCCAACATAATGTGTTGTCTTAGAATACTCAGTAAGAGCAACACATTACGCAATAGCAATAGTAAGTATCCATTAGCAAAATTGACCATTTAATGTTTAAGAGACCTTTATCTTCGAATGAAAATATTTTACTGTCTTTATTTATACTCGAAAAATGAGTTAGCCAGAAAGTCCTTTCTTCTGTTTCTAAAATAATAAGGGTAAGAATGTCAAAATTTATTAATGGATGTTAATGAAAATTTACTATTGTATAGTTTCTATGTCTGAGTATCTTATAGTTCAATAAATATTATTATCATTGTACAAACATTAAAAAGATAAAAACATAATAAAATAATAATCTATATATATAAATGCGAAAAACACTGACTCACTCACTCATCACGAAATCTCAGAAACCGCTAGACGTATAAAGATTAAAATTGGCAGGGAGGTAGTTTATACTTAGTAGACGTCCGCTAAGAACGGATTTTGCGAAAGGGCCGAATTAAGCTGGAGTAATTTTGTAGAATTTTTGAAAATGCAATATACAGATCGACCGATTGCGAATGATCGAATAAAGATTAGTAGCGATTAAAAAAATAAACGCTGGCGAAGCCTCAGGTATTTGTAGTACTGATATAAGTTCAGCAGGATTTGTAAAGATTTAAAAATTAATACGAATTTTCAACTTACAATAATTTTAAATAAATGTACGGCTTAAAAAATACGACTACTTAAATATAATTTACACATTGATAATTGACAAACAACAAGACCCAAAGAGATATATGAATGACGAAATATTCTTTTTTTTTTCGTTAGGAAATGCAATAACGCATACCACCATGTGGGACTCGCAAGCTTAAAATAAATCAGTACTACCCGCTAAAACCTCACCCGTGTTAATGGGGCGTCGCAGGATCGCTTGCAGGCAGGTCTGCTGAAGGCAGATCACACTGCCAAGAGGGTCGCTCCACAGTCCACTTTACTATCCAAAGAAGTAGGCCCCTTCTGCGCGTTTCTTGGCTTCCCCACCACGACAAGGTGAACACTTGTTGGGGGTGATGCAAAATATTCTGGCAACGTAAAACAAATAAAAAAATATAAATTTATATGAAGTTCGTTGAAATATAATGCGATCAAAAGATTTTTTCTACTTAACTTAACATATCAAACTCCATTTCTATTCATATACAGCCGATTTTTCCCTACAACAACTTCATTTTTTTACCCATCGAATACTAAAATATGCATCATTACGAAGACACAGTATTTCCATTTATGCTCTAGATATAAATAAAATATACACGAAAGTCGTACGACCTTCTATTTGATACGCTGAGCGCGACTGGTACTGTGTTGTGAGGGCACTATTGTGGTAAAAAAGGCTGCAATTTTTTCGTGTTTTAATATAAAAGTATTTTGTGTCTAGTACTCGAAAGTTCAACCATTGTTATTGCGCTGAGTTGAACTGAGATGTTTGTTTCTTTTTAATCAGTTATTATTATGTTGGTGTAGCGTTTTAATGAAATGAGTTCTCTTGCTTCTCCGAATTTTACTTGGCAGTATAATTTAAATTTCACTTAATATGATGAAGTATTGATCGGTCTCGTTCATTACAGATAAGATCTGAATAAGCGACGGTTAGCCCTGATATCTTGTCACAAGAAATCGCTTGTCAAAAAAAATTCGCAAGCAATCTAATTAAAATATCTTAAAAGAAAATATTTTACAATGTCACTTACATTATTGGATTAGAGATATTTTGTTTTATTGCTTTTCATCTTTACATTCTGTCAGTTATATACGTGAAATTAAAATTACTCAGAGATGGGGACTTGCTTGTGCAATTGCTTAATATAACGAGTGAAGCAAATCTTGAAAATCGAAGATTTTTCATTTGCTAATGCATCGTTGGTAAATATCATGAAACTGTAGGTATATCTGATAAGACTAACCTTTTACTCTAAAAACGTGTACAGCCTATCAACTGCTTGGTCAGTCTGGTGTTTGACGACCTAATCTATCTCGTTGAAGGCCAAGAGATTGCTTCCATTCGGGATTAATTGGGACGCTAAATAGGGATTAAATATTTTCCAATAATGTAAATATAGCATCATGTTATATTGTATCCACCATTAATCACATGATCGACGTCCATCCGTCTTCTTTAGATCCTGACATAAATCAAAATTTTAAGTAATTATGTAAAAAATATCCTGACGTATGATGTCACCCTAAAATGTTCCGCTAATCTTACTACCATTGTTTTCAAAGGTCAGCTTATTTTGTGGTTCTACTGTATTGTTTCGCGGTAAAGTACTTGATTGTGGTTGGATAAGTTAAAAACATTTGTTATTTATATTTATAAGTTCTAATTCTACCAAGTAAAACAGGCTGAGAAACTTAGTATTTATGTATGTAATCAGCCCTTTTTCTAAAGTCCCATTGCTGGGCACGGGCCTCCCTTCAATATCAAATCCACCAATTTGTGGTATAACATGGACGATAAGTAATCTTGAAAGTGAATATGAATCCCGTTAGTTAAATTCTTATATTAATAGATATGGACTTTACATTTTATACATCCATTTTAATTCAATTAAAATAGAATGATGTTTTTACACGCAACGTACTATTATGTTTGCTTTTCCTTATCGGGTAAATAAAAGTGCAAGAGCTGGCGACAGCAAATCGATTATCATTACCGGTTTGTCAGGGCCAGAGCGCTTTATATTGGTATTGCGTACAGAATATATTTCTTTGCACAATTTAATTTTAATTAAAATGGAATTTCTCTTTTTCTTTTTCTAAATCAATGTTATCACATAATTATTACATTCAAAAGTAAGCCCATCACAGTTTTAGTTTTTGAATATCAACAATGCTGTTTATGTCCTCTTTCTATCTCCCTCTATGACTTTCTTTTTTCGTAAAGTAATAGAATATTAGTATCAAATGCCCTTAAAAATATGCAGAGTTTACTTCTTATTATTATCCTTTGATGTGGCGAACATACTGGCAATTGGCATATTTAGAATGTTTGCGACATAGAAATGTTGACACAAGGATTTATAGCAAAGTGCACGAGTAAACGACGTTCAAAGAATCGGGAGCGTATCTTTAAGCTCGTTGGTAAAGTAAAAATTAGAAGTTTAACTAATTGTTTCTGGGATGCGTCACACTCGAATAAAATGCATGTTGGTTACCCATAGAAGCAATATGGAAGTATGGTGATGGCAATGTCACTTTTGTGCAGAAAACTATAATACGGCCCTAAATACAATTTAATTATAGCTGTGAGTGACGGATACTGAGTACATACGAGTATGTACTCGTCTGAAGTCACAATGGCCATTTTTTTATTTGATAAAATCAAATACAGCATTCATATAGAAAATACGCCCAATAAGGTTTAGTGGCCGATTAAGCGTACAGGCGAAATCCAATAAATGCTGTATCGGAAAATGGTCAAATGGCGTGAGCTTGTACATTAACAATTAATAAGGTTTACGGCCAATTTCTGTAGTTATTATTCTTCGTCAATGCTACCAATAAATGGTTAAACCAAATAGTATAGATTTCTCTTTGTTAAATCACTACAACTATATGATTTAAGAGATTCAAGATCTTTAGTAAGTAACAGTGCCATGAAATTCCAGAATTTGGTCGTACTATAATTTAAAAGAAGAATTATTATTTACGCTGTATAAAAGATATAAGAACCCATTGTGAACTTCCGAGCTAATTCAAGAGCTATGTTTTTAATAAAGAAAAACTAACATTCTTGCCAAATCGTGTACGAATAATTCGAACAGTAACTAACAATACCACTCCGCCTCAGTCAAAGTGCACTTTATGAAAAACTCCAATCTATACAAGAATCGCATATTCATTAGTAGTTTCAAAACAATGCCTGCACTCAATACCATTGAATCATAAAGCGAGTATAACAACAGAACGTAAATAGAAAAGGTCAAGGCGATGTAAGTCAGATTAGATGATATTTTAAAACCAATCGTTCAGATGAAATTTTAAATCATATGTTTTTGATTTTATTTTATATAAAATTAATTTAAATATAATATTAGCTAAACATTTTATATTTTTTCAAATAATAAATTAGTATTTGTTGTAATGCAAGCAACATTTGAACATCTAGCAAATGAAAGAGACTAAGTAAATAATAAAATGATGAGTGTATTCATCATCATGTTTTATTTAATATATTACGATTCAGTTGTTAGTTACCTAGTAAGACGCTCCTATAAAAATGCAGCAACGCCTTTTATATGATTTAATGTTACTGTAAGCCGCAGGTGCAAAATTTACCAAGATACGAGTATTTACACGTTTAAATCTATCAATTACATTAACCTGGTACAATTTAGAGCTACAGTATGTTTGAAAAAACAGAATTGACTGAACTGAATTTTAAGTATTGCACTAGTCAAATACTACATTTGAACTTTTATTGAAGCTTTATTCTGATTTAAAAAAAAATCAACAATAATTAATCAAATATTGGTGAGGTTCCTTTTCAAAAATTACTGGAATTATTTAAAAAGCACAATATTACTAATAAATAAACTAATAATCTTGAATCGAACATTATTAAGCGACCTTAGTGTAATTCGGAAAATTTTTGTTAGGATGTACTTACATACAACATCGATCATGGTAATTAGATTTTAAATATATGTTTTCTTTTTTAGCAACCAGTCCTTCCACCTTTCCCACTTTGGTTAGCGATCATCATTGCGACGTGTCTGGTGCTGGTTATACTATTGACTGTAAGCGGAAATGTACTAGTACTGCTTGCGTTTTTGGTAGACCGAACGATTCGTCAGCCAAGTAACTACTTTATTGCTTCACTTGCTGCTACCGATCTGTTAATAGGTAAGATATTGTAAGGTAAAGTAGCATATTTTGATTTACGTCGAATTCATCTAACCTAAAAGCTATATTCATTTAGGTAGTTTATTGTATAAATTACAAACAATGTTTATTTTATATAAGAAAAATATACATTTAATAAAATAAAATATTAGTTAAATACTCGATTTTATTTAAGGATTTAATTCGTAGAAACGACACGATTGAATTAATCCATAACATACTTTTGAAATAGAACATACAAATATGCTTTGTATAACTTAATAAAAACAAGGAATCTCGGCACTCAATCTAATAAAATTGGTTGGTTTCAGGTACGTTATCGCTCCCGTTTTATACAGATTATGTCTTAAAAGGGTACTGGCATTTGGGACCTTTGTTATGTGACCTTTGGCTATCTGTTGACTACACAGTATGTTTGGTATCACAATATACTGTTTTACTCATAACGGTAGATAGATTCTGTAGTGTTAAAATAGCAGCAAGATATAGAGCTTGGAGGACTAAAAATAGAGTGATATGGATGGTCACAGTTACTTGGATAATACCAGCATTATTATTCTTTACTACTATATTCGGGTGGGAACATTTTGTTGGATATAGAGATTTGCAAGAAGGCGAATGCGCTGTTCAATTTCTTAAAGATCCAATTTTCAATACAGCTTTAATTATAGGATACTATTGGACTACCCTTTTTGTTCTTATTGTGTTGTATGCTGGTATTTTTAAAACAGCATATGACATGCAAAAAAAGAGCGAAGCGAAACAAAGGAAAATGCAATCAATGGTTGCTTTAAGTGCCGGTGTAATGACTGGTATGGCGGGAAGAGCTGCTGGAATGGCAACCTTATCTAAAGCCACGATTTCTAGTGAAGATCAAATAAAAGTTTCTGATTCTATTCGTAAAGACTCAACTTCAAAAGGATCACTGGCTGCTCCTTTACTAAACTTGGGTGGGTCAACAGATTCAAATTCGAGTCAAAAATCATCTGCCCATAAAAGTAGCGCAACAGCAACTGGTACATCTACAACTGCCAATTCAGACGCAGATAAAAAAGAGGATCAGGTTGAAGCTGAAAGATCAAGCAGTCCAGCATTCGACTCTGATGATGAAAGCACTACTCAATCAAATGTGAAAAAACGACCATCCGTGGCTAATTTAGTGATGCAAACTGGTGCACTTCAATTACTTAACAACATGCGTTTAAATGGTAGTATGATAATGAAACCAGACATAAAACAATCTTCGTTATTAAAACATGATATAGAAAAACCAAAATCATCATTGTCCCAAATATCGGAGAAGAGTCTTCTCGATACTGAAAATCCTGATACCTCGCAAAGTAATGGACAAACACCAGCAGTAAGTGTGCCTCTATCATCCGCTAGCTTTATGTCCCCTTCATCATCGGGGATGGCGACACCTTCTGACAGAGAAGTAGCAACTACAATCGCTCAAAGAATCATCCCGCCTCCATCAGAATTTAGAGGCAGTCCACCCGTATCCGAAAGTCCCCCATCTTATTCAGAATCATCTAGAGCTAAAATATTTAAATTAGTAAAAAATGATGGCACAGGCTCTGATGTGCTCATGGGCATGGATGGGGCTGACTTGAGGTATATGGACGAGAGCTCTATCATTGTGCCTTCCCCTACAAATGAAAGTCCTCCATCTTCCATCACCTTTCCAACAGCTACTGAGCCATCATCACCTCCTACATTGAATTCGGGTATTATAACTAATAATTCATTATTACAGGCTGCTCTCATACGAGCAACAGCTGAAGCTCAAGTAACACAACCCAAAACAAATTTATCTCCTACACCACCTATAAAAGTTAATACCGAGGTAAGTTTAACTACTGGAGAACGTCCAAAACCCATTATAACCCTTGTGCCATCGTCTTCCAACAATAATGAAACTCCAACTCAAAAACCGTCTGAAAATAAAACCTCAATTTTAAAGCTTACTGAATCACCAGCTATTGAAAGTAGTGATATTTCAAGTCCAGCAGTTAGTGGGATAGGTCGAAATGATTCTAGGAGAGATTTTGTTAAAAATATAGGGAAAAAATTGAAAGTCAAACGTTCAAAAAGAGATGGATTATTTCCAAGTATTGGAAGGCAAAAGTCTAAGTCTGAGAATAGAGCCAGAAAAGCGTTTCGGACTATTTCTTTCATATTAGGCGCGTTTGTCGTTTGCTGGACACCATATCACATTTTAGCTTTAGTTGAAGGGTTCTGTACAAATCCGCCATGTATAAATCAACATTTGTACATGTTTTCATATTTCTTGTGCTACGCTAATAGTCCTATTAACCCTTTTTGCTATGCATTAGCCAATCAGCAATTCAAAAAGACTTTCACGAGACTTCTTCGGGGCGACTTTCATATTACCTAGTCCATGTATATTGGCTACAAAGGTGCGTAATTTCATGCTGTTATACAGCATCCTTATAAATTATTACGCACAATTTGTAAAGAAATTGTATTGATTAGATCGCTTATCATAAGACAATACTAGCATATATGACTAGCGTAATTTGTGCTTTCAATGTATAGAAACAAATGAATGTATTATAGTAACATTAATATTTCATATATGTGGTATGTATGTATGTAAGTATGTAAAGCAATTCCAATTTTTTTAAAGTTGGCCTTTTAATAATAACGTGTAAATATTTATGTAGAGTACTTGTTGCATAATTAAGCATTATAATAATTTCATCTGTAATGTTCAGAACTGACAATAAATGTTGTAAATAGTTTTCAATTTTAAAAGTCTCTTTATATTTCTAGTTAGCAACATACGTACATATTAAAAGTAATTTACATTCGCAGTAAGTGTAACATAGACAGGATATATTGTGACAATAAACCAGATTTTAAAGTCTGAATCTTTTGCATTCATTCAATAAATTATATATAATTGATAATTTATATAATAAGTAATTATTATAAATGATAATAAGCACTGCTACTGTGCATATACATATAATGTATAACTGTTGTAAGTATTACTTTTAAAATAAGTTAATTTTAGGAAAAATCTGTTCATTGTCACATTATAGAAATACAAAACGCTTTAAAACTTTAAGCTTTTGAGCCCAGCTAAAGATTTCTAGCGTTGTTAGTCAATTAAAAATAGATAATAAATATAAAGATAATAAGAATATAGATAAAGATAAAGAGAATATTCGGTTAATACGTAATAAATAGTTAAATTGTCGTTTCTATTGTAATGTTTAAAGTGTTAATAAATAAAACCTATTTTTGTTAGAAGCAATAAACAATTCTTTTGATAACATCCTTCTTATTTAAAGGTTGTTGGCCTAACCAAAGCAACCTTAGATTTCAATTCTGTCTTCGACTTAAATGTATTTTTAAGAAGCATAAATACATTGGTATTATTAAATTACTATATAACTAAAGACAAAAACTCTACAAATGAAGCTGTAATGTTAAGAGAAGAATGTTAAGAATAAAGATTAAAATATATGTATGAACTATGAATTTTTTAATATTTGTTTCATTACTGAAAAGAAGTCTTCTAATATGACGTGTATATTATGAAATTGTAGAAATATACAGTATTATTATAGTATAGATATTTATAGTCCATTGTTCAATATAAAGTAAGTTGTTACAAAAATGAAAGACGAAAGTGAAATAAAAGTAGATGCAGAAAATGTTTAGTAGTATAATAGTATGTAAACATACATATGTAGATCTTTTTAGTATATTTATTTTGTCTTGAAACTCGTAGATTAACTTTCTTGCTTTATCACAAATTTTATTATTCAGCTTTAATTAAATAACGATGAGAAGAATTTGTGTTGAAAGTAATTTTATCATCAAATATTTCATATTGCGAAAGCGAGGAAGACGGTGCAGTATGTAATAATTATTCCAACGAGAAGCGATCTCTGAAATAACTATCTTAATGATGCCGGTTATATTCTAATGGAAAATAATATTAAATCTGCCCAACATATTATAAAAAAATAATATATTTTAAAAACATTTTGAGTTATTGGTGTCCTGAGTGCTGCTTTTAAAGCTAACTTTTATATCATCATTCCCCTGGCACTTTCTCTATTTGGGGTCAGGTCTCCTGACTCTTGATTGCTACTTGTTTTGATCTTGCGTCATTCGCAGCGTTAGGCCAAGCATCGTCATATCTTTGGGGGTAGTTCTAGTCTAGGTTGGCAGGCGATCTCTGCCTCTCTTGCCCTCGTCTATTTCCATTACTCATCTTGACCATACCAGCGTAATCCACCTTATGATGTATTTGAGCAAATTTAAAAGTTTCTTGGATATACGCATTCCAAAATTTTTTATCTACTAATTTTAGTAATTTTGGCACCGTCTTCTACACTCGTCATTTTAAGATTTGCTTAAATGCCGAAAGCTTTTATTTTTGAATTAAATTGTAAGTATATACGTACTTACTTTAGTACGAGTGCTATTTGTTTTGAATCTTCCCCTTTATTTAGAATAAAAGGGCATAAGCAGCCTAAGTAAGTAGCTTACATTCATTGATAATAACTGTTACATTTTTTATGAACTTACGTTAATTCAAAAAATTTAGATAGTAAGAAAGTGCTTAAATGTTGTCGCCTTAGAAATGTGTCGATTATAAAATACTTCATAAATAATCGTGGTATGATCTTAAATCAATATTTCTTAAAGAGCATTTATTCTAGTCATATTATGTTTATAATTCTTAATATTTTGTTAATAATTGTGATCAGTTTTTCTACAAGTTATTGTTTATTTAAAAAGAAAATATCATCCTTATTATTATCACGTAGCCTCATTTTGCTGAAGTTTAAAGCTGATACTTATCTATCCTTGTATTAATTACTAGTACCTGTGCGTCCAAACTTCGAACGGCGCTTTTCACGAAATATAAAATTGCCTTTCTTAGAAAAGGCAGGTGGTGTATTTTATTTGTAAAAAGAAAAAGAAAATCTGATATAAACATAAAACATGATCTCGATCATTATAGCCGTTTCCGACATACAAAAAAATTTACGGAATCGAACCTATTAGTCTTCTCTCTCGACCATGATTGCTGCAAAAATGAAAAGGCCGTAAATAAAAACCGATATTCACGTTAATCTATGGAAGTTTTAGGTGAATATCGGTAAAAATTTTACTAGTCTTATATGTTTGTCAATTTATTAAAATAAGAGCTTGTTGTTTAAATTCATGACTTCCTACTTAATATTTGTATAATTAGCGCTATAGCGTATTAATATCCGAGAAAATGACATATCTTTATATTGACTCCATTATGTAATGTTTAACGATGTCGGTAACGTATTCTCCAAGGCAATTAATGAAAAACATAAGTGTAATGAAAAAATAAGTTATTACTTAACGATCTGTCATTAAGTTTTGTTTAAAATGCACTCTGCCATAATTACATGAATGTAACTTATATTTTTATGATGGAATTGTAGAAATATACTACAATGTACTTATATAATTACTTGTATATTTGTGTTTACAATATCTAGTTTCGACTTAATATTTTTTATGTAACAACTGCTAATCGACTTTGATGTACCTTCATGTACCGGCTTCATCATATGTTTTTTTTATTTATTACTATATAAATAAGTTTTATTTAATGTAATAGAAGTTTTTTTTCACTTGTATGTATAGTATTCAAAAGAAAAGTAACTTTTTTAAAGGAAAAGTCGTTTTTTGGTCTTGGTATTACAGAAGCAGCTTTATATAGGTATGTATTTTATTGCGCTCTATTGTAATATGTAATTACGTGTGATGGAACGTAGATTAAATTCCGTTAGTCAATAACTATCATCAATGTTGGTTATTTAATCATTTGTTTGAACATTTCTAATGTTATACAGTTTAACTCAATTGTGATGCTCTACATCAGTTTTTCTACTTCCATTATTTTATATAATTGAGAAAAAATAAAATATTAAAGCGTATGTAACGTAGATACATTATAATGATATCAATTATTTCATGTTTTGAGTGTAAAGTACGTGAATAAATGATATAGCTATTTATAAGTTGTTTGATTTTTGACATATTTTGTTCTTAGGTATTATCACTTCTGTTTTTTTAATCTTTGACATTTTGATTTAAAGTACAAGTAAAAGAATTTTGAAATATATCATCATTTAACTCTAGACAGAAAACCAAATTTACGTATTTTTACCAATTACATATGATTTTGTTTTGATTTGTCAATTATATTAAGTAAATAATTATAATATTAAATATACCAAAATCGTTTTAACAGATTTATTTTGTATTTGCACTTTACATTCGAACCATATTCAATAATCCACATTTGCAAGTAGACACTTGTTAGGCTTAAAATAGTATTACAAACTTCAGTGAAAGCTAGAAGTAGGACTTATGCCGTGTTAAAGTGCGATAGAAGTTTTTTTTTCATTTTTATTCAATAACTGGCATAAGGGAAAGAAATGGCTACAATCTTTTTCCCACAAATCAGAGAATTCATTTGAATGCATATCGAATAAGTCACACATTATATAGTTAATTACTAGGTAGGCTAATAATAACGAGTTCTTTTAGAATTTCATTGCCAATTTATGCATAGATAAGAATATATATTATCTACAGGGTAAAAAAAGACATTTTTCACATTTAAAACAAAAGATGAAATGTTGCAACATTAAATATGAATACAATTACCATAACACTGCCCCTTGGGTACGGAAGTTATACCCACTAGCTATGTTCATTGTAGCGCCTACCTGTCATAGCAGAATAACAATTGAGTTGAAAGAACCGACTACACTATGGTATAACTGATAGGCAAATAAGTAAACGTATAGTATACAAGCAACCCCGGCCTATTTCGCTGGGTGTAAGTTAAAAACAATTTATAAACGGCTTTAATAATTTTCTAATAAAATAAAAGTAACCTAAGTTACTCCATAATATTAGCTGTCGCCGAATTAAAGTCTGTTTAAAATCGGTCTAGAAGTTTCAGAGATTAGTCGGAACAAATAGACAGACAAAAATTGCAAAAATTAACTTTTTGATGGAAGTACCGTATACATGCATTTAATGTACAACTGTTAGTTTGAAATTAAAACAGACACTTCAATTTTATTTAATTATACTGATACTCGTACTACTACTTCGTTCGAACGCAGTCTTATTAATTACTTGATATCATATCTATCTGTTTTCTAAATTTTATCCAAATCAGTTCAGCCATTACAGAAACAAATGTATGTATACCCCAATTACTATTACTATAGGACACACTGTTAAATCTTACTTTATTTCTTTAAGTATGAAATTCGTGAAAATCGTCAGGCAGGTAGGCATCTTCATATTTGTGGTTTTATACAGTTTTTGAGTTGCAAATGTAAACCAAAGATCCTCATGAGAATTAATTGAGAGAAGAGGAGCTTTTTAATTTTTGTTATAAAAAAACTGGCTTTTCTAACGAGTAACCCACATTGCTGCCAGCTTAAAGCCTTTTCGAATATAGCTTGTTGTATCGGTAAAAACGTACATGTTTACACATTGGTTAAATCGTATAAGGAGGTTTCATGTCACTACAGTATACGGTTTGCTAAGTAAACGAATCGGGTTTTAGCCGTATCAAGTTTCGCCATACTGTATAAATACAAACATCATGCTTGTATACGTATATAAAGAACCTTTACCAAAATAGAAAAGTTATGAACTTGCTTTAGACATTAGAAATATTATTAAAACGTTGATAAAAATTATTGCTATTGTTAATTTCAATTTTGGTTTAAAAACATAAAAGCATTTTCAGGTTTGTTTTGACATAATATGAATATTATTCTAATAAACGAAATGGATAAGAGAGATAAAAAGGAAAATAACGCTATACATTCCATGAAATAAAGGTAATTTATAGTTAATCGGAGACACTAAAAATGCATATAGAATTTATCGATAAGTACCGAAAATGAATACTCGTATGTACGAGTATACATAATGAGGCTAGACTTGCACTTAGAAATATTGTATTATAAAAACAGAATGCGCAAACAACCTCTTTTTTCTTAGTATAAAAGTGTATACTGTATTACAATTTTTCTATTTTAGCTATTTATTTTAAATATTTTGAATTATTATCACATTTTTTAGTCATTTTGAGAATGTTGACTTATTTATAGCCTAATATTTTTCTTTATTTAGGACTTCTTATTTAATGTTTCACACATACAATAATTGGTAAGAGAAAAGTAACGCCATTCAATTGGGTTTCTATAACGAGAGAGGTTCCGTTAGATTGTAATGGGTATTGATCTATGTAAAGCCTAACGGAACCTTCCTCGTCTAAATGGGGCATCGAGCGATCTTATACTTTTGAACAGGCTTTTCAGCCATCTACCATAGAACATAGAACAACCCATGGGTTCCCGGTATACCACCGAACCACCGGCCCACCGAAGTCAGTTGTCCCCCACTTTGTCTCTTGGCTCCATTAGGCACGCCATCACGCCACCATGAGAAAGCAAACACAGAATGAAGAAAACCCCATATAAGAACCTGATCATTTTCGTTGTGTTTCAATGGTCAAGCTTTTTTAAGTTCTTTTTTTAAGCTTTTTAAATAACATAAGCAACATAAAGTTACCTTTTAAAACTAAATTATAATTAAAAATAAATAATACAAGTAATATTAAATATATTTAAAGTATTTATTTCGTGACTTATACCATTTATCATTGCTCTCCATTGTCAAGAGGCACAATACAGCGAAGGGTGGACCCGCCTGTACACCCTACAGTTAATTTGTTTCTAGCGGTTCATATCTCAAATAATGTATAACTTTGATAAGGCTATTATCATATTAAATATGCATTAACGTTGTGACATGATTTATATACAAAATCTATATATAATAATTTGTGTATTTCAGTATGTTTGTGACACCTGTATTTTAAAATTATTTATTTAAACTTTCGTTATATGTAAATGTATCTGATATTAATGAAAGATAAGTAAACACAAAACTCTGAGAAATTTAATACTTACCTACATTAAATTGTAAGAGTTTATGCGCGGTAAATAGACTGTGTTTATTTGTTTTTTTACCTTACTGAGGTATTTGAGTAGTACTCGTTATTGTCAGTGGATTTGCTCATATTTTAAATTATGTTTAGTTTTTCTACTTTCATTTGACGACACGCGTGGCGCAGTGTGTAGTGACCCTACTTGCTGCGCCAGCGGTCGCGGGTTCGAGTCTCGCTGGGGGCATACATTTGTTGAGCACGAATGTTTGTTCAGTCATGGGTGTTTATATTTATAATATGTATGTATTTAAACTTATATTTGTGTAGTATATCAACCATCTAGTATCCATAACACAAGGCTCGTACCTTACCGTGGAACTAGATAGTGCTGTGTGTAAATGTCCCAACATATTTATTTATTTATAACACAAGGCTCGTACCTTACCGTGGAACTAGATAGTGCTGTGTGTAAATTTTAATGCACAAAAACTTATTTTTAAATAATCCTAATTAATTAGTATTTTACCTATTTAAAGTACTAAATATTAGTCCACTGAAAGAAAGCTCTCAAGAGCGCTATTCATTCCATAGATGTAGTTCCTTTATGCTTGATTCGCATGATTAAAATTCGGTCTGGTCTCAGGAAGTCTTATCCTGATAAGAATAAT
The DNA here is from genome assembly GCA_905231865.2 of Boloria selene. Lineage (NCBI taxonomy): Eukaryota > Metazoa > Arthropoda > Insecta > Lepidoptera > Nymphalidae > Boloria > Boloria selene. The sequence goes on along the minus strand of HG993140.1, from coordinate 12,061,919 downwards.
TATAAACAACATAAAGTATGGAGACTAGAATACTGTGAAATAGTAATTTGACTGAGAATTGAGACCCAGACGCGGTTTTTCTAGATTCAATTGTGATCAAATCGAATCCCAACATATTTATTATTATTATTATTAATTCTACATATGACTTTCGTTGAAAATTGAAGCTCGTATGAGAACACTTTAATTTTAAAATTCAAACTGCCTTTTTAAATCGGCGTAGCCACTTTTAAAGAACCTAAGTATTTTTAAATGGAATTCAATAAAGGATGAGGTTATATGTTTCACTGTATATTTTAAATATTACCTGTTTAGTCGCTTAATTAATAATGCGTGTATGTTGTTTGTAAATTTGTTATTCCTTGATGATAAAAACCTGGACGAATTTGGATGGGGTTTAATATATAGAAAGGCAAAAAGAGACATCCGAACGAAATTAGTGAAGTCGCTTGTCTTATTTTGACTTCTACCAGACGTCGTATGTATAATACATTCAGCTAACTTAATTATTATAAATCACTTTGATTACATTACGAGTAACTTATATAACAACTTAGACATCTAATATTCACGTCTTTGATTTAAGATTATTTAGGATATAAGTTTAAAACTATTGTATTCATCCATTTTTTTAAAGTTCCATTGACGACCATGGGTCTCCCTTTAATACGAAGAGAATCAGGCCATAGTTCACCACGCCGCGCTTGCCTGGACTTCACATGTCTTTCAAAAATTTAATAGGTTCTTTCAGACATGCAGGTTACCTCACGATGTTTTCCTTCACCGTAAGAAAAGTGGTAATCTTGTTATAAATGACTCGCACATGAAAACGTCAGAGGAGCGAAACCCGGATTTGAACCCGCATCACTCGGTTATTCAAGCAAGCGAGTTACCACTGGCATACCACTGCATTCACTGCCTTCTTAGAGCTAGACTAGATTTTTCTACTACAAATTGTAATTTCTATATTATTTAAACTGAACTAACGAGATCCCTTCTAGTTATTCAGTTAAAAAAATACAAGCTTAAAAGCTCAAAGCTTAAAAGAGTAAATACTTAACTTACGTTTTTTTGGTACCAGACGTTCCACTCTAGGTAGATTGGACTTTTTTGATTTTATTATGATATTTTTGATTTTTTTGATATTATATTTTGAATTGATTAATTTACATTGAAACTTTATTTGTAACTTAGAGAAATAATAAGTTAAATTATAGATATAAAGGGGATACTTCCTGTAAAAAAGTACAGCTGTCTTTGGATTTTTTCACCATAATTTAAAAGTACATAACGTACGTGTACGTATTTAGAGATAACCTAACCTAACGCTTGCTGCGCGAGTCAGAGTCGCATTTACTATTTAAAGATCATAAAATCGATTCGGCTAACAAAATATCACTAGTATAGTTATATTATAATAAAGCGATTTATTTTGTTTGTTTTAGTAGGAACAGTCGGAGTTATGATAGTAAGACAAGTACAATAAGTAAGTCGTGTCATAGATCAAAAATTAGTTTTCAATTTTATACAGAGAAATATCTTTCCAGTAATGAAACTTTTCCAACTGTATATGAACTCGATAGAAATGTTTTTGCTAGTTAATATTATTATAGTTATTTTATTAAAAGTTACTTTTAACGAAAACCAATAATATTGTATTTACAGGAATTTTATACGCAAAGTTAATATAAAAAGCTTCGTAATACAACCACTAAATCATAACAACTCTTTTTCATATGCGCCGCATAAACGTAAATTGCGGGATGAAAAACTGCATGGTTGATTAAAATGAGAGTGATGGATGCATGACTCGTTATCGCCGTATTCACAATACGCACGGTTGGTATACAAAGAATCGAAATGCTTAAATTTCATAATCGACGAGGGAATACTTTCGAATATACAAGTGACTATTGGATTAATATAAGTTCGATTCAGGGTTGACACTGTTTTTAAATGTATATCCATAGTAAATAACGTCCCAAAACATTAGTTTTATGCGGTTTTTCACATTTTTCTAAAATAATCACAACAAATTCTAATAATGTATTAATTTTATATATTTTTAAGAAAAAAATAGTGTTTAAAAAGTATGAATTGATGTAGGGGATGAGGGTAAAAAGTTAGTTTATTTATTTATTTATTTTATAAATACACATAATCGGATATGTATGTATGTATGTCTTTACAAATGTGCATATTCTTAACAATCCCTAAACTATATAATGACAAGTATACATTAAATAATAATAAATCCCTAAAAAACACTCCATCTATGTAGTAATCCCACGAATATAATAAATAAAAAAAATCCCTCTATTTCACTGAAAGCTTATACGAGTACATTAACATTAGCATAACACAAATTTTCTCCTTACGTAATAATAATAATCAATATCTCTTGCGTAATCGTAGAATAATTGACTTCGAGTGCGAGTATTGAACCTGTGATTTCCAACCGATAAGCATTTTTGTAAGCTTCATAAAAACTTGATTAATTTTGAAGAAAATCCACTTAGAAGTAAATAAGTTGACTTACAAAGGCTTAAGTGAGCGATGAGTGAAAGGTAAAATTTTCTTGAAGAACATTTTCTATAGTGGATTTCTATTAAAGAAATTCTGCGATATTAATTTTATAAGTACTAATATTTGTAGGTTATTATATTTTACAATGGAAAGCAATATAAATGTTTCAGATGTTGTTTTTTATGGTACAAAGGGGGCAAACGGGCAGGAGGCTCACCTGATGGGAAGTGATCACCTCCGCCCATGGACATCTGCAACACTGCAGGGCTTGCAGATGCGTTACCGGTCTTTCAGGAAAGGGAGGGAGGGAAGAGAGGTAGGAGGGATGGGGAGTGGGCCTCCTGGACTCTCACTTAACGAACGAAACGCCACGCCAGCACAGCTGCCACTTCACGCCGGTGTTCTGTGAGAGAGTGGTACTATACGGGGCGTGCCGGCCCATTCGGCTGCTACCCGAAGGTAACAAGCATGGCACTACCACTATAAGTTTTTAATAATAATAGATAACATTACGGTCTTTTAACTTTCAACTGTTGGGCACTGTGTTTTCGATGCTAAGGGGACCAGGCTGTAATACATCACGGTGGCCAAAAGCGGGATGGCGGACTTAGCGTGCTTTTCCATACTTACTTAATTCTTTTATAAAAGCAGGTTATTCGAGCATAAGCAAATGGTCCACCGAAAATCGAAATAGACGCCTGCAAAGTAAAAAGATTACTCAAAATTGGTGTTCGAATTCATAATTGATATAATATTGGAGAGATTGTAGCAACTATGATTTTTTAGTAAAAGTAATATAATGTGAAACAAAAATTAAAACAGTGTATAATTTTATCTTTTCTTTCTTAATAAGTTTCATGAAAATACTGTTTGTGTTGACGGTGTGATGATTTTGAAAATGACACATTAATACGGTTTGGAGTTTAAGAGTACATGTAAAAAGAAGCGTTTGACGAAGCATTCTAGCTTTAATTACTACATGATACATGGCTTGAGCAAAGTGGAATCTTCAATTTATAAAAACCTTTCATCTTTTGAGATTTCTTATACTAAACAAAAGTAGTGACTTAATGAAAACTATTCCTCTTTGTCAGTTCATCTTATGAATGAAAATATATTGTTCGTCCGACTATTGTTATGAAGTAATTAGTAAAAATGCGTTAAATTACTCGCTTTTTCTATGTTTGTATAACAAACATTGAGATTAAAAGAATTCGTTTTCAGATCTAATGGTTAAGTTAAGGTTAGTTAGTTATTTTACTTTCTTTCTTTGTTAGAAAAAAAACAACAATGGTCAGAAATGATAAAGATATAGTTTCTCTTTTCTTTCCTTTTATTCTTGTTTCAAAGACATTTTGTTTGATATTTAAAAATATACCATATCTATACTGATATTATAAAGCTGAAAAGTTTGTTTGTTTGTTTGGTTGATTGGTTGAACGCGCTAATCTCAGGAACTACTAGTCCGATTAAAAAAATCTTTTTGTGTTGGATAGTCCGATTATCGAGTAAGACTAAAGGCTGTACCTATTACATCACGCTACGGCCAATAGGAGCGGAGCATCAATGAAACATGTTGCAAAAACGGGAGAAAAATATTTCTTTTGATCGTCAGCTTTTAGAACGCGAACGAAGCCGTGGGAAAGGCTAGTTTCATATATAAAATAAGGTAGATATGGAATATAAATTTGTTTAAATAAAAATAATATAAAATTAATATAAAAACTATTAACTCAGGGCTGAAACAAAGTTGGTTCGCTAATCGTTTACTATTAATAAAGTCACTCCTTGCCAAGGAACAACTACTGTAGCCGTAGTATATCGATTATGCTAATAATATTATTAAATTGCAAATATCTTTTGACGAAGCGATTTATATCGACTTATCATGCAAAGTGAAGAACTATGACGTTATAACTTTTTCAATTTAGAGCTCGTATTGCATAGACTTTTAATAAACTTGTCGATGAATAATACTATCCACTTAACTAGCTTCTTCACCTTGTATTACTCTATGTTGGCTAAAAAGTTATAAAATATTATGTATAAATATATTAATTTAATAATTTTTTTTTATTTAATTGATCTTACTTATAAATAAAAAAATATACAAATAATAACAAATTTAAGCATTCGAAACGTCGGGAACCAAAAATCATAATAAATCCGCGACAAAATCCGAAAAGATAGTTTCATTTATAATTTCATTTAAAATTTAAGAAGTAATTGAAACTTTGATACCAACTCAGTCACATCAGCTTGATTCATTTTATGACAAAATTTCTTAAATTGACAAGACTCACTAGTCTGTTAATAAATATATTGGTTTAAGTAATAAATCCCATATAATAATATTTAGTTATTACTATCGCTAATAAAGAAATATGTTATAATTTGATTTCGTGTAATTTGAAAACCATAGCTTCAATAGAAACAAAGTTAGAATAAAAGAAGTATAAATTATTTAATACTAAAATAATCATAAAGTAAGGACCTAATTTATAGTGTTACTATTCACATATTAAAAGAGATATTTCACCGTAAAACAAACATATTATTTCACAATATAATTTATGAGGAAATAAGCTTAGTAGATAGATTATTATTTATGTATTCTATGCAGTAGACCTATAAACAATTAAATATATAAATATAAATATGTTGGGGCATTATTACACACAGCTCCATCTAGTCCCGTGGTAAGCTACGAAGAAGCTTTTGTTACGGATACCAGATAGTTGATATACTACATATATATATAAGTTTTAATACATGCGGTCACTACAAACTGCGCCAAACATGTCGTCCATTTAAATTAAAATATATCTTAAAAAATGTATATGTCCAATTTTCGTTTACGATCTTAGAAAAAAGATTGTTTAAATCAAGACTAATGCTTACCATAAAATTAATAAATAATAAATAAATAAATACATATGTTAGGACATTATTACACACAGCGCCGACTAGTTCCGTGGTAAGCTACGAAGCTTGTGTTACGGATACCAGATAGTTGATGTACTACACATATATTTTTTTAAGTAAATACATTATAAAAATATAAACACCCATGACTGGAGTACAAACATTCGTGATCAACAAACGTATGCCCCCAGCAGGACTCGAACCCGCGGCCACTGGCGCATCAAGTAGGGTCACTACAAACTGAGGCAAAATTAAACTTTCCCTACACCATAAACAAACTATCTTACAATCATTATACTATACGAGTATGCATGTACAAAGATGAAACACGATTAATTCGCACTAATCCCAAGATTCATGTATACATCATTAAGTATATTACATCGTATACAGCTGGTAAACAACATATTGCCGCTTTGCATAATAGCCGTATCAGTATCATCCTACATAGTTGTGCAAATTAATAACGCTCTAATTAAATATTGATTTTATTTCTAAGCTATACATTGATAAAGATACTTTAATGAAAAGAAAGAATAATATCTATATAATTAGATGTGTTACAGTTAAAGTTTTAGTCAAAACTAGTTTTAACTAGGGAAAACGCGTTGTATCTAAAACGGGTTTTAACTGGAACATATACATGTAATATGCACCTATTTGTCTGTCTTCCTTTTATCTTCTATCTTCTCTCTAACTTCTTATTTAATTTTCCTAGTATCATGTTCTAAGGCCGCAATAAGCGTGCTGTGATAACACCATTATATTATGAAGAATGGTAATGGGCCTATACTTCTTTTCATCTCACAGAAATATCAATCCACTTGTTCCGTGCCATCGTTGTCATAAATGTGCAGCCCTCGATTACTTAAACTGGGAGAAACAGTGTCCAATATCAACCATTCGTCTTATTAGTTCCAGTATCTTATACGGTATACCCATTAATATATACTAAATCTATACATCTATAATACATCTACATATAAATGAAATTGGAGTGTCTGTTTTTAATTTCAAATTAACATTTTACACGTTACATAACATTAGCTTTTCACTAAATGTACTATATAAAGGTTATTGCTAGTACAACAAAAAAACAATTTTTTAAATTTGGTTTCGAGGGCGAGTCGCTAGTTATATAATAAAGTATGACATTTTCATCATAAACACTAGACTGCTGGGTTACAATATACACTTTACATATTTGTAAAACTTCAATAAGTACTAAAAAGTTCTATTTCTATTACACAATGAATAAGGATTCTATTTGATATAAAAAATATTTAGTAGCCTTTAAGTATAATTTCCGACATATCAAGTACCAGATAAGCCAAGGTCAATCATTTTAAAATTATCAAAAGCACCTCAACGTGACCTTATTGTAAACAGCCCTGAAGTATTCTTAAATAATGTTAGAAAAAGTAAGCAGAAACCGTTCTTAAATCGAGGTAGGTATTACATAAAAGATTTAATCTTGTTATACTTGTTGCTACATCCCAAATAAAACCGCTGAATCTAATTACTTGAAAACCAGAAATTAGGGCTGATTGCATGAATTCTATGGGATTAAAATGTTTTCTGTAAAAAGGTTGAATGTAATGTATTCGTAGTCTATACTAATATTATAAAGAGGAAAGATTTGTATGTAAGTATGTTTGTAACAAATTGGCTCAAAAAGTACTAGAGCAATTTTAAAAATTCTTTTACCATTAAGTGTACATTATCAATGATTAATATAGGCTATTTTGATTGCAAGAAAAAAAACAAGGACTACAATAACAGGAGAGGAGGAGGAGTGCACGCCGCACATAATAGGTATATGAAATGAAGTTTAGTAGCGATTAAAAAAAGAACGCAAGCGAAGGCACGCGTATTGCTAGTTTCAGATAAATTTAGAAAAAATATTCGAGTAACCAATATGGTGATAGAAAAAATCGTAAAATTTTATAACATATTATGGAAAATCTAATACTTTCTATTAAATCCCATAAAATTCTATAAATAGAACTAAAGTTTTATGACTAAAAATAACAAACACACTGACAGGTATTTAGGCTTTTAAGTTATAGTACCAGGTTTCGAACACTTAACATTTATCTTATTTCCTTCCTTATTATTTTACATGACGATGCAGATTCAGTACTGAAACTCAGAAAATTGAGAATAGTACTTGTAACCTTCTTTGCTTTAGAATTTAATTTTTAAATATAATTTATTAAACGAACCTCAGTTTATATAGAATATTCATAGTAATTATGAACAATTTTTAACGCTACCTATTATCTGGCCTTAGAAAGTAGTAGTAATAGAGAGTTCTGTTTAATCGAGGCATATAAATGCATGCATTCGTTGCAATTGCAATTGTGTTGTGGGAATAAAAGTAAATTCAAGAGAAGCTTCCTATGGAGAATGGATTTTGTTTTGAACTATACTATCATATTATATTAGTTCTTTACTTTTTCATGGCTTCACTCTTACAATAATTATAATTACATTATAAGATTTTACAAAATACTTTATAAGCAAAATATTTAAAGTTTAAATATTTAATATAAAAAATAGTCTCAATACTGTTACGTACTAATCGATCGATCGAACTAGATTATAAACATTAAGTTGTCCCTGGTTTTCACCAAGCATTTGGCACCAATTGGCATGACTATTATTGGCTAAAGTGTGTTAAAAAGTAATAATTAATTTTATTATATTCTCATGAATATATTTTGTATAATTTATTACATATTTTTAGTTTAATTTAATTAAGTTAGTTTTGTAGTTAATTAAATCTAATTCTATACCTAATAAACTAGACACTTTATTAGGTAAGCTATTAATAGGCTTAACAACTATCATAAGACTTACATTAGCACTAACGTATTAAGCTCAATTAAGTGAAGACAATAATAACGCTCCAGTAAACCTAAATCTAATCGAATTATGCATGGGAAAGTTCTACTTCGCTCTGAAGGCTGAAACGATTTAGATGAACTTTGGTATATTTTAATATACAGTGATAGTAAGATTATATTAGAAAGTGATAGTCCAGTGGTAACGCGCTCGCTTGGATAACCGAATGATACGAGTTCAAATCCGAGTCTCGCACCTCTGATATTAGCCACATGATTACCACTTGTCTTACAGTGAAGAAAACATCGTAAGGGAACTTGCACGTCTGAGAGAATCTAGCAAGTTTTCGAAAGACATGTGAAGTCCACCAACCTACACTTGGCCAGTGCAGTGGACTATGGCCAGATCCCCCTCTTATTGAAGGGAGGCTCGTCGTGCTCAGCAGTCCCACTGCTTGCTTACAGTTAAATTTTTTTTCTCATCCTTCATAGTATAATAAATGATCGATGCTTTTATGGAATATATAAATTCCGAATTTAATACATTGTAAACGAAAATAAAATATAACCACAAAAAAATTTCAGTTGAAAATATGTATTATTGCAGCGCGGAGCTCGTAATTAAAATCCCAGATGGTCAGAATTACTGGAGTCATTTTGATTTTCCAATTTAGATTTTCAATATCAAAATTATTTATCGCACAATTTTTTACTAAAATTAACATTTTTATAAACTTTTGCTCCCGGTGAAATGTATTAGTAGGTACACATGCGCAAAACAACATTGCCTAGCGACGACTTAATATTAATTGAATATATCATTTATTGTCTAAAAGTATAAAAAACTAATAAATTCAAAAAATACATTTTTAGTGGACCGTATTTTGAATCTAGACCATTCTCCAATCCACTCGATCACACACAAACTATTTCATCAAAATCGGTCCAACCGTTTAGGAGTTCAATTATGTACACACGTACAGAAGATTTTTATATATAAAGATAGTATAAAATATCAGATAGCTTGTAGCAAAGACTACAAATAGGACATTGAATTTATAACCAAGATTCGTTCACAACTTTGTATTTAAATCTTACACAACAGGCAGAAAAAAGGCGAGATAAAAGCGATATTTTAAAGAAATCTCAAACAAAACGCTTTAACTCCACTAATGACTCGGGTGGTTGAGGGGTGTTGGAGAACTAAGACTGCTATATACACGACACGAGTAAAGTAAGTTGCATTTCGCTTACTTCACTGTAATACTTCACATGTGTTTTATGAAAACTAAATGGAATGCCAAGTATTGGTGGCATTTAACGAAATTTTTAGACATATTTGACTATTGTGTACTATTGACCATAGTACATTTTGATGACACGTATAGCTCAGTTGGTGAAGAAACTATCTGGTATCCGTAACACAAGTCTTGTAGCTTATGACGGAACTAGATGGCGCTGTTGTAATAATGTCCCAACATATTTAAATCCGTTACTAGAGGTACCCTCGCTGCGCTCGTTTTCGTCTCTTTGGACATCTGGGGGAAAAACTCTCATATATTGAGTCTGTATTGTTTTCAAACAGAAAGTTCAATGTAACCATTAAAGTGTTATATCACAATATTCAACCTATAGTTGTTATAGTCATAACAATTAAATTAAATTGTAGAATATCTTTTTTGCACCCTAGATTATATCACGACCCATATTTATGTAGCAAGAGCGTTTTCATCAGTCGTTTCTATTCTAAGAAAATAGCATGAATTATTGTTCTGAGTAGTGTCAGTGCAATCTTTTAAGGGAACAATATTATAATGCCGTTTTATCCAATATGACTTTCTGTAAATGGGATAGTGTCTAAGAATAATCATTTACCTTCTCAAGAGTTTTGACTTAAATTAAATGAAATACTTAGGAAACCTGCATGTCTGAGTGAATCTAACCGGATTTCGAAACATATGTGTAGTCCTTCGACCCGTAGTTGACCAGCGTAGTGAACTATGGAGTGATCTGATTGAAGAGAGGATCGTGCCCAGCAGTATTATATTAATATTCAAAGAGGAGGTACTCAATCATGCGTATATGACTATTTGTTCTTTATATAACGTAATATCTTTAATTGTAAATAAGTTTTTAATACTGGGACTCCTCATATTTTAAGAAAATACTCCATACATAAACGATTTTATACTAAATCTTACACTTCATTTTATCTATTATCTCATTAGGCTTGCCAGGTAGCTATACACAAAAATGAGTAGGCAAGCCTACTGAGGCATATTTTGTGTGTTAAAAATAACAGTGAAATAAAATTCATTTGGTTATCAAAAGAATGAAAGTGATGAAAAAAAAATCGATTAAAGTTAATTTAATTAAAAATAGCCATGAGCACTTTCAGATAGGCAAGTAATTATAGGCATATTTGTTTATAAATTATATTCGATAAAAAATATGTCTCATCTGGTTATCAGATCGGTGAAGGTCGATCTACCACGGTCTCCTCTACTATAGGAAGTTATCCTGGCAACGCGTAAATAACAAGATATAACGTAACCTGCATAACGTAATCAAATCAAAACACAACTGCTAGTACAAAATGTAGGTATATACACTCAGAAAAAATGCTTTCAGTGAAATTTTTTGTGTCCCTGGAATTTGTAAAATAAACTAGAGTGCCATTAATATTTCATATGTAACAAAGTAATCTTGTTCAGATTTTATTAAATTACGAGATATACAACTAATTTTTGTAGCATAGTTTCGCTACGTTTGCTGAATTTTTCACATGCACAACTGCTGTTTAGTCTATTGACCTACGAGCAGCTTAGCACATTGGCAAATATCAATCAAAATTCAATTAACTTTTTTCTACTTTTAAACCTAATTTTTGTTGGCAACTTTACTCGTGATGCTGTTATAAGCTGTGGAGGATAACTAGATGATAATAAATATTCGGGGCATAAAGTGTCGTTATTCAAAAGCTTATTCGCTTAAATATAACATTTTAAAGTTCTAAAATTTTGAAAGGAAGAGGTATAAAAATAAGTATCTCATTAAAGTAACATGGTTTCAGGCACGGAACAGGTAAAAATCTACCATCTATTCTTTGGTACAAGGCATATTATAAAGCAATATATTGAGTAGCGTACGTAACTATATATATAGCAGAATCAAAGTCGAATCCCAGCAAATACTAGTCTTAAAGGTTTAGAATTCCGCTAGCATTGTGACATTGTAAATAAAATATACGTAAGACTTGAACTTGTATTCTAAATCCTCCTTTTCAAAGGTCTTCTTAGATTTAGTAATGAATCAATATTTTATTTATAATTTATTGCACGGAAATATACTACTTCAGAGTATATTATATCTTTTTTTATATATTGTACAGTTTACACTAGTGTTTTCTCGTGGCTTCACCCGCGTCGCTGAATTTTATTGTAAAGCCCCGGTCTTATAAGTAAAATAGTGTTAAAATTTAAAAGTATCATCTTAATAAATAAATTCACTAAAGTAGGTAAACAATTTTAGAAATCTGATCAGTAAACACAGACTAGAATATACAGGCAAATGAACAAATTCTTCAGTATTTACAACACACTACCAACCATTCTCATTAGTATTTTCCTTCGAGAGCGTTTAATTAAATTTAAACTAAAATTCGAAACAATGAGACGATTTTAAAAAAGAATGAAGCAAAGCGCAAAGCAAAGAAATAGTAGAAAAAAATGGTGAAAACCCCATGTGTAACTAGAAAGTTAAAAAGGTCGTGTAGCTATATTAAGTATTACTAAACATAACATTATATTAAGTTGAACAGAAGCATCGATACTTACCAATTATTTGAAACCCACTGGTGTTGTACTAAAAATATCAAATTCGGTCAAGCTTAGTTAGTACTCAAGTTAGTAGTCCCTTTACCAGAACCTTATAACATAATAAATAAATATGTAAGGACATTATTACACACAGCTCCATCTAGTTCCGAGGTAAGCTACGAGGCTTATGTTACGGATACCAGATAGTTGATATACTACATATATATACAAGTTTAAATACATACATATTATAAATATAAACACGCAAGACTGGAATACAAACGTCCGAGTTTAACAAATGAATACCCCCAGCGGGACTCGAACCCGCGCTGGAACAAGAAAGTATTATCACTACAAACTGCGCCAAACGTGTCGTGGAAATTCAAAATCACTTTGTAAGCCACGACATGTAAAACATTAATGGGTAGGAAACCAATGCAATTTGCGTGGTGGATGTACTACCTGATTGCACTTAAAACTTTATTATGAGCCGGATAGTTGATCCATTAGCCTGGTCTGTGGAACTAATGAAATAATGGATGCCTAACAAGCGATGGAAATAAACAAATTTTGTAGGCCAGCTAAACCGTCTGACCGCAAGTTTAAATGAAGCTCGTGTAACTTGAGTATACTACTTTGGGTAGAGTAAATATTGTATGACTAATTCAAGTTTGAAAATTCAAGATTAATAAAAGATTAGGTGTCTATTACATATAATATAATTCTATTCTAACTCTATTCTAACTTTGTCGATTCTGTACAATGAATATTTGGAAAACAACATTATTATCGACATAGTGTCTGAATCTATAGTCTTTAGAATATTTTTCTGTATGTCAGTCTGTTTGTGACTGCACCAAGAAAAGGCTCAGGAATTTAATGAAATTTGATATAATGATAGCTGGTTCCGAGTCAACATAAAGGATACTTGTACTGCGAAATTTCTCATTTTGAAGAAATCTATACTGAACGTTTAAACAGGGATAACCCCAAGCAGAGCAAGTGTATATCGTTAGTGTAATAATAAAACCCTTTTAATTATGAAATATTCCATATTACTATCTATATAATTAAAAATATTTTTTAATGTGTATACAATATAATTTGTACATAAAATGTAACATTCACGTATGTTAGTAATAATTACGTGTAAAGTCACCTATACATTTCTTAACTAATTAAAATATATTTTATTCTTAATCATAGTACTCATTCATCTGTAGCTGTATTTTTTTCAAATTATATTAAAAAAATAATATTACTAATTTTATTAAAGTTAGACAGAGTCAGGGAACAAAAGCAAGTCCGAACCCTAAATATTGGCTGTCCTGAATGTGATATTATCCCTCTGAAGCCCTTTGATCCAGCACAAAGGTCCACATTGCTCCCATAATTGTTATATAGGAATTTAACCTATCACAGGTAATGTTGTAATGTGACGTAACTACAGCGAAAACCTCGTTATAACTGTTTCATAATCGAATTTAGATAACCTGGTTATTAAAAATGTTTACAAGCAATTTTTTATTAATTTTTTTTAACATGTTAGTTTTTTTAGTTTTTTATGAAGGGAACTATGTAATTAAATCGTTGCCTAATTTTCATCTTAATCAAAGTAAAATGTGATGGCCTGGCCACTTTAAGGGAACTTACTGATCTTATTTAAGACGTAAAATGTGTTACTAAAATCGAATTCATTGGATTTGATACGTTTTTTTGTACTTTAAATGAATTGTTTTTTAAATTTAAAGTTAAGGTAAAATCTTACCTAAAAAACTTAGTCTATTGCTCATTTCCAACTAATTAAATCTTTTCTGATTGTTGTATTGAGAATTCTAAAGGCAGAGGAAATTTATTATTCGAGAACTAGTGACTCACCCTTGCTTCGCTCGAGTTTCTCCCAAGGTATATTAACATTTTGTACCAAGAATTATTAACTCTTGGTACTAAATACATTCATTGCGATTTCTTTATATTTTATCACCTTTTAAGCCGTTCTTGGACGTCTACGAATATTTCATAATCAAAATTAGGCAAATCAAAATAAGACTAACAAACTTAAAATTCTTTTTATACATATAATATATAAAAGAGCAGGTACTGTACTTCTAAAACTAATCTTTTGAAAATGTAAGTCGTTTAACAGAGTACACAATATTGTGTACGTACTCTACATCTTAGAATGTGATGTCGTTAGCCTCCGGCCGGAACTCTAAACAAGATATATAGCCTTGCGAGATTCGTTAGGTATATGTAATAGTATACTGGAACATTCTTAGTCTGGAAATATAATTAATTAAACCATATAAGATGACCAGTTTTAACTTCCTGAAGTAATAAAAAACAAATAATTAAAAAAAATTCAAAAACGCACCTGCCTAGTTCAAAAATTAGCTAAAGAGTAAAAATAAGTTAAAATAATGATTTCAGTCTTGAATAGGAACAAGGTATGTCAACCAATCTGCCTAGCCTTTGTCCAACTACGTCAGAGTCGGGTTTCTTTTTTTAAGTATTTATAAGGTATGCGCTAAAAAGAATACTTTGCAATTAAACCACCCTTGTACCAAAAAATGGAAAGTATAAAAACCAACATCTTAATTGCAGTCAGGGGACAGTTCTTTGGAAAAGTTCCTTACAACTCTGAAAACATAACCCTCCTTTTTTAGGCAGTCGTGTAATAATAATAATTAAATGTATGACTAAGTACTTCATAACCAGTATATAGAAAAAGCTTATTTACTGCAAGCTTAGTACAATATATTTTAATAGTACCCAGATGTATATATTTTATTGTATTGAAAAATAACGTTATTTTTAATAACATCAAATTACTCGTATATCTCTACGCTTTATAGCAACAGCTGTTGGATACAATATTAAAATATATTAAGTTCGATATTACGAAGCACTTTGAATAGTCCGATTTCAAAGACCTAACATTCAATACCTTGTCTAACATTTCAATCTAATAAATATTTATTTCCTTTCTATCCTTTGTTCTGAAACATTTGAAAGTTTTCTTGCTATTATTTTTAACAACTTCTACTGTAGTGCAATTTATATTTTATTTTTGGTATAAGTAAAAAGAATGGCGCATTCAAAATTTTGGTGAAAAATCTCATGGTTACGGACACGTACATATTGATTAAAATAATAATTATTATTAATCTTCTTCTTCTTCTTGGTCGGTACAGTCTTGACAGACTGGTCGTGGTCATCATGTAGATCTTATGACCCGCTCGACTATACGCCTCCACTCTTCTCTGGAGATTGCCAATCTTGAACACTCATGCAATGGTAACTCTACTGCTGTTTTGACTTGGTCCGTCCACCTCATTGCTCAATCAATTATTATTGATACAGGTGCCGAAACTTAAATTTTTAGAATCTTTGTCTATTTGTCTGGCTGGGTCAATTTAAGAGTATTTTAACACTAAAATGGTACATTCTTTTGAAATTTGGTATAATGATGGCTCAGCTAAATCCCGATCAACATATATGGAATACTTTATACTGCGGGAAAATAACTAATCACTAAGAAATCTATACTAACCGTTGAAGCGTTAGGTACGCTTTTTAGTGAGCTTAATCATAAAAAATAAATATATTTTGAAATATAATTCTTTTGTCTACCGTATTTTTTGTCCTGAGGACCATTTTTTACTCAAAGACTAGTTTTAAAGTACAATACAATGAATTTTCCCAAACGATAACCTTTATTTTCGATTGAAAACTGTTAAATGAAAATAACATATTGAGTGAAAATCGAGTGGAAGGTGCTTGGTGTTTTAATCGACCCATATTGTTGGTGTTAATCAAAAGTACAATATCAAATTTTTCTTTTATGAATTTAAAATATATTTATATTTTATATATTGTAATCTGAGCAGTTTTGCGCTTTCTTGAATAACCGAATGACGCGGGGTCAAATCCGTGTCTCGCACCTCTGTTATTTTCATATGCGAATCATATTCTAACATGATCACCACTTGTATTACGATCAAGAAAAACATCGTGAGAAAACCTGCATGTCTGAAAAAACTTAGTAAGTTTTCGAAAGACATGTGAAGTCCGCCAACACGCACTAGGCCAGCGCGGTGGACTATGAATTAAAGGGAGGCCCGTGCCCAGTAGTGGGATTACATATTGCACTCTATACAGTAACATTAAAATGAAGTATTTGCTTGTATTGAAAAGCATGTGAAAGTATCTCCTAAGGCTCTAAAACGGCTGGATTGATTTTGACGGAATTTCCAGTGGCAGTTCTGATGTCATAAGAAGTAACTACTGAGGCTACCTTTATTTAGGATAAAGAATAAGCAAAAAATTCCATACAAATTTTCAATAATATCGTATAGTAATAAAACAAGTAAAGCTGCAGGTAAAAGTTAGCACCGTGATTATAAATGCGAAATCGCATTTCATGCCTATATTGCTACGCTTTTTATTTTATGATACTAGAAAAGGATCACAGTATTATGCAAATTGTCCCCAAAATTTAAACAAGAATATATTTTCTTATGAAAGGGTTTGATAGATAATGGTATATGAGTATAGCATTGTACATTTTCAATGGTTCATTAAAAACTTTTATTTTATTTTGTCGTATGTTTTCCGTTTTAAAAAAATAAAAGCATCTTTATCTAGTTTACTGAGTTATAATTTATTTACTACTAGCGACTCGCCCTCGCTTCGCTCGGGCTCTTCCCTAGATTTGGCACAGGTAAAGCCGTGGGATCTGCTAGTTATGCATATAAACCTTCATCTTGAATCACTCTATCTATTAAAAAAAACCGCATCAAAATCCGTTGCGTAGTTTTAAAGATTTAAGCGCACATAGGGATATAGGGATATAGGGACAGAAAAGGCGACTTTGTTTTATACTATGTAGTGATTTGTGAGGACATCAATGACTATATTATGAACGATCATGAAGCTAGACAAATGACAAATAATGGTTAAGATAGACACCGAATAATTCCAAATCCAGAATATATATAATAACTTTGGTTATATAAAACGATTTTTAAAGATAGTAGTAAAATTACAATTAAAACTTTCTTATGACAATACAAGACTTAAATACGCTAGTTACTACAAGAACGTTGTAATTTAAAACACTCGTAAATAAAATTAAACTTATGACTTTCATTTCGCGTTTCAATAATATTGAATCTCGTGTTATGTCACCTTACTATTGCGTGTACTAACAAATGAACAAATTATGTGAAGTTTACTTGCAGTTAAAAACCTGATAAGAATGACGTAGATTAATTTTGTCCTTAGAAAGAAAAAGTTTTGAACGGAATAATCTGGATCGGGATCTGGATCTGGACCAATTTTTGAAATTGATAACAGTATTCCTGGAAAACGTAGAATTCTCGCGGTTTGAAAATGTAAAAATATACATTATTAAACATTAAATAAAATAGTATAACATACGACATTGACAAAATTTTAATATATTAGTTATTTCTTAAATAACGTGTCAGTAAAAAATCTAATTTCGCCAAACACGCCTTACTCTGAAACTTTTACTACAATATGATTGCAATATCACAAACTATCCAACGGCTTTACGAGACAAGTTTAGTTTTACATCTTAACTTATATTAATTTTGGGAAACTCCTAACAAAAGTGTATGTTTTCATTATGAGAGAACATTTATATTGCTTTATTTATAATTTAAGTATGCATGTTTGTTACATACGGTCTATGAAATGCTTGATGGGTTTGGATGAAATTTTAACGTAAATAGACTAAGTAGTTCGATAATAGTAATGTGCCTTAATAATACTATACAAGTGTATTAAGCAAATATGAGCAGAGTCATATGGTTAATTATTTTTCTCTTTATCCCAAATCAACAATGGATAGGTATAAAATAGCTTATTAAACTGTAACGTTTATTTTAATAGTAATAAGTAATTATAATATTATAAATGAAACTATCTATTTTGTCACAGATTTTTTTTGATCCTTTGTTCCCGACGTTTCAAATGCTTTACAGCAATCATGTTTACAGCACTTTTGTTTACAGACTAGGGCATTTGACGATACCCACAATTTACAAAAAAATGTTCAATTTGGCACCAAAGTACCTTATAAAATTTTATAAGATAAAAATTCGAAAAGATGGTTTCTTTTATCAAGTAATTGAGTAAACCTAAGAAAGTATTAAGTACTATAATACATTAAAAAATAATGTATTAAAATGATCTTATAACAATTACACAAATCTCTGGCACTAAACTGGAAATATCGATTTTCCGAGCAAGCGAGTATATCAATCTTCATAACATTAAAAGTGGTGTAAATTGAAAGAAGCCTTCCACATTTCATTATATTTGTTACGTGAATGACATCGAGGATATACCGAATTTACATCGGAGAGGAAAATGTCAATCATACAAATCGAACGTGCGTGAAATTCTAAATCAGTTCTCTTATTACTTTCTAAATTGCGATTGATAAGACACTGTACATATGTACGTTTATTCAGCATAAAAATTGTAACAATTTCTTACTGAACGTCGTGAGTCTACCACCAGTTTGGAAAGAAGAAACCTCTGACCTGATTATTACATTTTGTTTTCCTCATTTACTACTAAAATATGCATGTATTCTAACCATAATATGTTTTAAATGAGCAGGTACTTACTCATACATAGGCAGTGGGATCCCATTGCTAGCGTACTCGCTAAAACGAACTAAGCGGGTTCAAATCCGTGTCTCGCAACTCTGATATTTTCCTATGCTTGATATCTTATGGTGGTCTAAACATTGTGAGTAAACCTCAATGATTGAGGGAATCTAAGAAGTTTTTAAATTACATATTAATTTCGGCAAACCCCACTTGGTCAGCAAGGTTGACATCAGCCATGTGATCTGAAGTGAAGTGGGATACACTTTTGTTAGACGACGGAGAGAAAAAGGGCTGAGTACAGTACATATATTACACACATACCATACATTAT
Source organism: Boloria selene (assembly GCA_905231865.2). Taxonomy (NCBI): domain Eukaryota; kingdom Metazoa; phylum Arthropoda; class Insecta; order Lepidoptera; family Nymphalidae; genus Boloria; species Boloria selene. The sequence continues at coordinate 12,042,826 of HG993140.1, read as the reverse complement.
GCCTTCAAACAATTCCCAAGCGAATAAAGTTTTAAGGAGTTTACATTATTCTCACAGTCACGGACGAAAGCGTGTTTTTAATTACAACTTCAGAAACTCTGGTACATCAAAACTTATTAACGTGTCCTTAATGTAAAAGCCTTATAAGTGTTTGTATATGATTTTATTTTATACTAGCTGTACCCGCGGCTTCGCCCGCGTTCATTTTTTTAATTGCTTATCAACCTCATTGGGTTGATCTGTAGGAAAAAAATTGTCTAAAAAATAAAAAATAAAAATTTAGGGGTGGACTACCCTTAACATTTAGGGGGATGAAAAATAGATGTTGGCCGATTCTCAGACCTACTCAATATGGTCACAAAATTTCATGAAAATCGGTCAAGCCGTTTCGAAGGAGTTAAAGTTCGAACCCCGTGACACGAGAATTTTATATATTAGATGGATATGAATTATATATATTTTTTATAAACATCGTATTTAGTTACCTCGGAGATAAAAATAAAATATGGTGTTATATTACACACAGCGCCATCTAGTTCCGTGGTAAGCTACGAATTAAGCTTGTGTTACGGATACTATATAGTTAATATACTACATATATAAGCTTAAATACACACGTTATAAATATAAACACCCATGAATGGAGTACAAACATCCGAGTTTAACAAATAAATGCCCACAGCGGGACTCGAACTCGCGACCGCTGGCGCATTAAAGTAGGGTAACTGCGCCATAAGTCATCAAAGGGAGATGAGGTATAATAACAGCTAAATCCATATTAATCGATACCTCTGCATTATTCCCTCTGGCATTGCAAGTAATTAAGGAAGCTTCCAAACTTGTAAATGGCTCTTTTTCCTGAGTTTTTTTTATAATAAAGGCATCGTTGTAAAGTCATTACATTTTAATACTGTTGAAATTAAAAAAAACACAAAGATTGTTTCGTTCCGTTTTTTTTAAATCGATCAAAAAAATAATAAGTTAAAAATATTAAACGTAATGCTACGTAAATAATTTTTTTACTACATAACAATTACTAACGTTTATTTTATGAACAGATTTACTTTTGAAAATAATGTATATGAGTCAATAATCGTTTTACCTATAACGTCAAACGTCTTTTTCTTGGAAGTTCAGCCAACGTTCTCCTTTTATCGATATAATACATTGCTTCTTGTACCGCTCCCATATACTTGAGCACTCTTTATTGAATAAATAAGTCATGAGTATGCAGAAGGGTTAGGTAGATAGGTATAGATATACTATTGTATGTGTTGGTATTACTTATTATCTTTGCCTCTAGAACCGAGCAGTGAGATACATAATAAATATCGTACTACTGGGTAAGTTTTTACTCTAAGAAGAGGTACTTATAGTATTGATTTTAATTCATATAAAATGTGTTGGGACATATATTATATGAATTAAAATAATTACGAGACTTGTGTTACGGATTCCAAATAGTTGATACACTACATATATTATATACTAACTTTAAACACCCATGACTGGAGTACAAACATTTGTGCTTTACAAATGACTGTCCCCAGCGGGACTCGAACCCACGACCGCTGGCGCATTAAGTAACGCACTGTAAACTGAGCCTAACGTGTCGTCAAAATGTTCAATTTTAACTTTCATCTATACAGTAAATACATTCAATATATAATTAATTTTTAATGTAAATTTACTTTCAGACCTATGAAACAAAGACTTTTTACTTTACAGTTCGGAAATATTAGCTAAAAATATTTTTTTTATAATTAAGACCGAAATCCTCTGACATTATGGTCAGAGCCCTTGTTATACTTTATTAATTTTTATTTTTTGTTTCTTTTGGATTACGCATATAAATCAAACACGCAGGTATTGCCACAAACAAAACTAGTACGTATATATAACTATAATGTAAAGTAATGTATATACGTACAGTGTACACTATAAACTTGCTAACAAATTGCGACCCTAAACTGTATCAAGCTGCACATAACATTATTTAACACATCACTTCTCGTAACTTGATCTTGTCTAATAGATATGCTAGAGATACCCTGTTATATCGTTTATATGGAAAATCACGTACGTAGATTTATGTGTAAGCCTCTAGGCATAGAAACAAGCCTAATTTTGTGTGTAATTACACTAACAAATTAAGAAATTTGGGTTAAAACAATGTTTATATTGTCATTTTGTACACGTCTTGCTCGTTTTTCATTTGTTTTAACAGCTTTTAGCAGTTTTATATTTTTAATATAGCTTTATTAATATATTTTAATTATTTTATTATGACATTAAAATTAATTACAAAATGAAATATCTGTGTTATATAAAGTACCTATTTTATGCTTGAGAATAATATTCAATGAGAAAACTGGTTGAGCGTAAATTTTTAATAGACACAGACATAATTACATATTATGAAAGTACAACCAAAACAATTCAAATCAAATAGAAAATAATGGTTTTCAGCCCTTTTTAACGTCCCACTGCTGGGCACGGTCTTCCCTCAGTGCGAGGGCGATTAGGCCATAGTCCACCGCGCTGGCCTAGTGCGTGTTGGCGGACTTCACATGTATTTCGATAACTGGCTAGGTTTTTTCAGACCTGCAGTTTTCCTCATGTTGCTCTCCTTCACCATAATACAAGTGGTAGCAATGATAGAAATGATTCGCACATGAAAACATCAGAGGTGTGAGACCCGGATTCGAACCCGCATCACTCGATTAACCAAGCAAGCTCATTACCGCTGGGCTACCACTACCTATAAAAGTATAATATTGAAATTTATGATAATTTAAGAAACTATTGGGCTTCAGCAATACTTCCTTTAATCAAATTTAATGTTAGATTCTGAGAACTACGTAATTACATTTGAGGCTTCCAAAACCTTAGTCTCTTCCGTGACCTTGATTGCTCTAAATCATTTGCAACGTCAAAACAAAAAACTAAATTAAAAAACATAGTTTTTATTATATTTGATTTTTCTGTTTAAAAATAATATTCAAAGTTAAAACTTTTTTCATCTTCTTATTTAGCGCTTAATTTCGTAAATTTAATTCATCTCTGGCTGAAACCTTAATGGAAGTAATGTTTAATTTATAAACGTATTATCACAATTAATATTCATTATTCATGTTCTACCGATATTAAGGGATTACAAGTTTATATAAAATTAGAATCGATTTAAAATTCTTAGAAAAAGGGTAAAAGCTAGTGTCCTGTGGTAATGCGTTCGCTGGGAAACCGAGTGAAGCGGGTTCACATCCTGGGTGAGGCACCTCTGATCTGTATTTCGAAGATAATTATTCAGTGCTCGCTTAAAGCGAATACTTAAAGCCAGTCATACTATTTTTTTCTGTTTATTTTTATTGGTACATCAATAAAATAGGTTATAATAATTGTAATAGACCCATCTAAAATCAATACTTTTGAAATTAGTGTATCTTATTGGTTTTGAACTAATTATTTCTATCACTATAATAATATGTCGTGCTTTCACAATACTGATAAGTTTCATTATGCTCGGCTCAGTAGCTTTAGCGATGAAGCTAGAGCTTATACGTGTATGGCCTAAATAGAAATACAAGCGGCCAAAGCTTCGTTCAGCAAATGTAAAATGTAAATATGTATACCAATAATGTGGCTTACTATATGATGTCATGTCATGGCTACTGTACCTCTCACAAAATTCTGATTCTGAATAGATATTAGTTTTTTTTGGGAAGATTAATGGAATCATTATTCGATATAGATAATGAAGTTATTGTTTTTATTTTTCTGTATGTAAGAAACGGTAAGAAAATTACTAGACACATTTTAATGAGACTTGGTATAATGATAGGTGGTCATACGAGTCAATACATTATGAAATACTTTCTCATAAATCTACAATAACCTTTAAAAGTATCTGGGAGCAAACACGATTGGGGCAAAGATAAGTTGCTAGTATAATGTATAGATTTCAGAAATTTTATAATATATAAGTATTTCTTTGCTTTAGAATTTTTAACTTTCCATAAATCCTCTCACAAACGGTTGTCAGATATTACTCGGAGCTTTAAAGCGATTCGCCTGCTCTTCTATATATAATTTATACTCTTCTTCGATTCAATAAAATATTCATAATTTACCTACTTTAGATGCCAAAAAAGGAAAAGCCAGTAAATGCATAAATATGAATGAAACCGATTGGAATCCTTGATCTACAAACAGCTTTATCTCTACACAGACGGTAATAGGATTAAAGGCTTTGAGTGAAACTGTAGTCCCACTATGTTTCAATAGTTTAATAAAGCTTAGTTGCTATTTATAATATACTTTAAAATATATGCATATTAATATGCCAATATGGTATACCTTAAAAGCTGTACTTATAAGTAATATATACATAAGTTATAATCTAATTTTTAGAAAAATCTGAACTTCATTATTCAATATTTTCGTTCTTTATGGTAAAAGGATTTATTCAAAAAGAAAAAGAGACCTGACCTGAAACACATAATTCGCAAAGAAAAAGCATGCCTTATTAATTTATTCTGCTTTTTCGAAGTCGGTCAAAAATAATGACGAAGCACATAATAGACGTACATTTAAAGTTTTAATATTTATAATAGTAGAAGTTTATATTTTTTATTCTTGGCTGCTCTGTTTCTATATGCGTGCTTGAAAATAATAGAAACAATCGGTCTGAATCGATTAGACGAGGCTTGCTTATTGTGTAGGTATTGAATCAAAAAGTTGAAGTTACTTTTTAATCAAATTGTTTTCTAGTAATTCATAATTAAAATAGTTATACAATGTAAATTATAGTAATGAATACATTTAGTTAATTAGTTGTCTTTTATACTTTATTATATTTAATTTTATTCATTCAACTTATTGTAATTTAAAATTCTATTTAAGTATGTTTTATTCGTTTAGTTAAGAAAATTTAAATAGACAAAATATTGAGTGTTTGCTTTCAAACGTTTTAAATGCATTATTATTTCTTGTACTATCTAATTTAAATTATGTATTAAATGTAATAACCACTAGCAAACCTAATTAAATAAATAAAATAAAATAAAAAATGAGAATTCTTGTCTTACGGAATATCAGCAATAAAATTTTTCAGTAATACAAAATGTTGCCCGTAAAAACATAAAAATACAAAAGACAAGAAATATTTGAAATTTAACAATAAGAATATTCAATATCTGAAGAAGCGGTATCGGCGATAAACTCGAGCAATGTTTGCTCGTTAAAAAGGCTCTGTTTTATGAGTTTGCCTAATAAACCATTGCCAATATGGCTTATTTGTTTAGGCAGCCAATAACTTGGCCAGAAATTATATAAAGGTCCCTTCATATAAAAACGGAGATTAGTTGTAATCCTATAAATAAAAATTAATAAGCCGTGGTAAGCTACGAAGGAAGCTTGTACATAATAATATAAGTTTAAAACATACATATTATAAATATAAAAACAATGACTGGAGTACAGACATCCGAATTCAACAAATGAATGGCCTCAAGCGGGACTTGAACCCGCGAACGTTGGCGCAAGGAATTAGGAACACTACAAACTGCGCCAAACGTCCAGACTAATAAAATTTTTAAATCCCATGAAATTTTCATGCAAATTTGACACAGTTTCAGATGAAAATCTTGTTTAATTTCATATTAATGTTAATAAGGTCCTAAATCTGTATCTAATATTACCTGTCCATAATAAGTTTTAAACAAAGTTAATAATAATTCTATATAATTAAAGTTAGTAATAAAACAAAATGTATTACGACTGTTACTATCATGTAAATGTATAAAGTGAAGATAGCAAAACTTTTAGTGTGGATATATATAAACTTATATATGTAGTATATCAACTATCTGGTATCCGTTACACAAGCTTCCTTCGTAGCTTACCACGGAACTAGATGGCGCTGTGTGTAATAATGTCCCAACATATTTATTTATTTATTTATTTTAATACTGGATCTACTATAATAATAAAATTTTCTCTTTTAATTTAACTAGAACAAGACTTCAGATATTGGAAGCAGTATATTACACAAAAGTACCTACTGCAAATAGTTGTTTGTTAATTAAAAAGCTCTCCTATAAAAACGTACGTAGGGAAAGCTTGAAAAATAAGCTCGAGCTTGAGACTGAATACGGCAAATGGTGCATGATATCGGTTTTCCTCACGCAACAGTTATCACGTTCGCCAAACAAATCGAAACCGTTCCGTGGCGCTTGAATTTTAAATTTCTGTATTTCATGTATTCATGTTAAAGTTTAAATCTTTAGTTTGGTTTTCGATTTCCAGTTATAAAAGCTTATGTTTTTTAATCTAGTTATATTATTTTTTTTATATATATTACGCTTAATCAAAGATTTTGTTATTTGGATAAAGGTTGGAAGTAGATATTTTTTATAGCGTATTTTACTGTCTTATATGTGCTATAAGGTTTTCAAAAGCTCTATTTGGATTAATAAAGTCAGTATATTAGTTTATATATTTACTCCATATTTGATTTTTCTAAAATATTCTGTTTTAAAAAGTTACAAGCGAAAAAACGTATACTAAAATTGGTTTGAGCATATTACCTGAATAAATAAATAGACGACACGCTTGGATCAGTTTGTAGTGACTCTACTTGCTACGCCAGCGGTCGCGGGTTCGAGTCTCACAGGGGGCTATCACATTTGTTGAGCACCAATGTTTGTACTCCAGTCATGGGTATTATATTGATATCATTTATTAACTTAAGGTTATATATGTTATATATCAACTATCTGGTATCCGTAACACAAGCCTCGTAGCTTAACACGGAACTAGATAGCGCTGTGTGTAATAATGTTATAAATAAATTAATAATATTTATTTATTTACTTATTAAATTTAGATGTTACTTTTTGTTACAAATAAGCCATTTAATGTATTAAACACAAAGTTAAGATTAAAAACATTAAAAGTTTCCATTTTAAAGTTGTATTCATATAACAGGCCTTTACCTCCTATTTGGCAGCCGTCGTTCGTGTAAGTTATAGACGAGCTGGTGTTACGCCTCAATTTTATCAACTGATTTATGTGACTTGTTTCCACGAGACATGTGGAAGGAGAGTTATGAGGTAGTTGATTGGACTATTAACCCTCAAGACCTTTCTTATGACAGCACTCTAAACTTTCATTTCGTATTTAATAAAAAAAGTGTATTCATTCTTATAAAGTATGTGGATTTGTTGGCAGAAATTGAATGTGGGAAATGTAAAGTAGATTGGCATCTAAAATCCTGGTATTTTTTAGTACTTGTGATGTGATAGATAAGGCGCAATCTTAGATGTTATGCTTGAAAAAATATTTATTTTGTGAAATTTAATGATAATGTAAAAGAAATTTCATCCCAGAGGAAAAAAAGAATCTCGTTAAAAGTTTTATGTTAGAAGTTATTTTAAGCTTATTCTTATATTTGAAACATTCAATTAGTACTATTTTTAACTAAATGGGTAAGTAGATCATCCCTTAGTTCTTAAATATCGTATTTTTTATCTTTAAGTCTTTTAGTTATAACGTATTTTAAATTGATATGTCTCGTACCCAAATTTACAGAATTTCTTAATATGATCAAAATTTCCACAAAATCTATAAGATGCTTAAATTTTTATAACAACTTAATCATTTTTAAGAGAGAATTATATTTTACCTAGCCTCATATTTATACAATTTTTATGTAATGTTTCACACTTATCAGGTAAAGGATTGGTTTAACGTGCTCTTCGCGGCACAGGAGTCAAACACGTCAACTTCCCGGGCTATTACTCAGAGTTTCTAGTTCTGAAGCAAAGTGTCAGCAACAACAACAGCCATTAAATAAATAATAAATAAATATGTTGGGACATTATGACACACATCGCAATCTGGTACCATGGTAAGCTACGAGACTTGTGTAACGGATACCAGATAGTTGATACACTGTACAAATATCTGTGCCAAACAAATAAATGCCCCCAGCGGGACTCGAACCGAAAGAAGAGTGATTAGCCTCCACCAAAGTAAAACTTAACATCCTAAAGATATAATTATTACATTCTCTAAGCATTCATAGTAACTCGAGTTAACTTAATATCTTAATATCTTTTAAGCTTCACTTTAAGAACTTTTAACTTCTGGAAGTCAGAGCAAACTTGAGCTTATTCTAGACAAGAGTGACAGGACATTTCGTAGAAGCTATTAGCGACTTATTCTCATTAAATTATTTACCTGAGGTTGTTAATCTTGAATTATAATTTACAAAGGTTAAATAAATAATTATACTTAACAAACTTTATTATAAATAACAACTTTTTTACGTACAATTATGAATGCAAGGATTAAACAAAAAATTGTAACTACATGGATTTAGAGTATAATAATCGAGTATAAATAGTAAATAATAATCGAAGGCAAAATCGCTATGAAGTTCTAATATTCGTACGATGAAATGATTTAAAAATAATTTTAAAAATGAACTAGAATATTTTTCCATAAACCTTATTGTTATTAGTTAAATGTATTAGCTAGAATGCTTCAATAAGCAAAAAAAACTACGATTACTATTACTCGTCTAAATAAAAAAGTTTGCGTATGTATGTGTGTTAGACTTACACAATGCAATGGCTGAACCGAATTAAATTTAATCACTACATAGTATAAAACTGTCTGTCTATCCCTATGTATGCTTAGATCTTTAAAACTACGCAATGGATTTTGATGCGGTTTTTTAATAGATAGAATGATTCAAGAGGAAGATTTATACTCTTTTGTATCAATTTGATTTCACTCGATTTGATTTGATTAGCCCGAACGAAACGACGTTAAGTCGCTAGTGTAATATACAGATAGATCTGAAGATAAATATGCTAAAACATCTAGGGATGCACCTATAAAGCTTCTCATAACTGGTTTTATTTTTATCTTTTCATCATAATAATATAGCTGACACCAAACAGTCTTTACTTTGAATGACATAAAGATAATAAAAGATTAACTTTTCTTTGTTCTTATTGCCTTTACATTTTTGTTTATATTGGAGTCGCGTGTCACTTCGCCCATATAGCGTAAGCTATTTTAGCGGCACATTTGACTGGATACAAATCTCTATTCACACTTCAATAAGTTGATTCTTAAATTTATTTACTTCTTTATCTATACTTCGATGAATAAAATTGATGTGCCTGTTTGTAATATCGAAATAAAAGCTTTTTCCTATAGCAATATTATGGCATTATTATTGAGACTTTCACTGGCATATAGCTGATGTAATATAAAAATACATAACAATTATTATATATTTTTTTTAAGAAAAAGAATTAGGGGTTCGATCAAAAAATCTAATAAAATACGTTACAATAAAAAAATGCAACAAGAAATAATATTTTAAACAAAGCGCAGCAATGTATTAATTATTATTGTGATTATTATTGCTGAGATATATAGTTACACACAACACCATCTAGTTCCGTGGTAAGCTACGAGGCTGTTACGTATACCAGATAGTCGATACATATATAAATTTTAAAATATACACAAATTATAAATATTTAAAACACCTATGAATGGAGTACAAACATTCGTGCTCAACAAATGAATGCCCCCAGCGGGCCTCGAACCAGCAACTGCTGGCACAGAAAGCAGGGTCACTGCCAACTGAGCCAAACTTGTCGTAAAGCCTAAGCTATATAAATTTTAATTATGTGTGTAATATATTTAAATTAATTGTACGAAGTATTTAAATTAATTATACGCAGAGTTACTAGGTACTCTTCGTATAATTTTAAAACAATAATTTGATAATGTAACCACTACTGCAAATTATGCATTGAAAAAGCCGCAAAATGCCTTCGGGCAACGAAGCATTTAATGTATATATACAGACAGACAGACGGACAGACGGACAGACGGACAGACGGACAGACGGACAGACGGGCAGACGGACAGACGGACAGACGGACAGACGGACAGACGGACAGACGGACAGACGGACAGACCAGACAGACGGACCAGACAGACGGACAGACAGACAGATGGACAGACAGACAGACGGAACAGACAGACGGACAGACAGACAGACGGACAGACGGACAGACAGACAGACGGACAAACAGACAGACAGACAGACGGACAGACAGACAGACCCTTAAACTATAGATTTGGACTATATATCGCTAATATGATGATTTCAATAAGAGTTTCCAAATTTTAATATACAAATTATTTTATGATACCTAGTTAGTTTTTTAGTTACCTTCAATATACATGTATAATATTATTATAAATATTAATATGTGACATCTGAGACATTTTCTCGAGGATTTTCTCAGCTTAAAGAAAATCCTATTTATATTATCATCCAAAATATCCTTATTGAAAAAAAATTGGTCTCTTAGCAATTCATGTAATGATTCACACGACCATGAACAAAAGCGTACTATAAAAGTTTTTACATACGTCGCCTTACAAGCCTACAGGCCCTGCAGGTCTTTGATTAAAAATTCCATGCAACGTTGCTTCTATTTATACTCTCAACACAAAAATCCTTTGTATAAACTACGCGTTCTTTTGTTCTAGCACCAAGCAAAATGATAACAAACTTAATCTTAGTCTTATCCAAAGCTTTTAACTAAATTGTAGAATTATAAAAACGAAAAGCATTGTTAAGTTTAAACTAAATTTCATTATATTTTTTAAATATTTTACAATTTCCTATTTTCCCAGCAACTGCTCTTCCATGGTAGGTATAACGATATCTGGAAATGGATACTTTTGTGTCAAAAATATCATAATACTTTCTTAGGTTTACGCGAATATTTGACGGAGAGTCTCTCCCGTGACCATGATTGCTGTAAAGCATTCGAAACGTCGGGAACCAAAAATCATTATAAATCCGCGACAAAATCCGAAAAGATAGTTTCATTTATAATGTAAAAAATATCGCATAAAAAATGGACTTGAAATAACTTAAGTGTTTCTCCCCTTTTTTCCTACACCAAAAAAAGAATTAATGAGGATTTTTTTTTAAATTGAAACAAAGGATGGATGAAACAACAAAACGTTACATACAGAATATTGTTATCTACTTACGACATTTGTTGACCTTTAAATCCCTATAAATAATTCATGCTTTTGCTTGGACAAATGACCTCTGAGGGATATGCTCTATTTTATTGATGTAAATTATTCAACTTTATAATACCACCTACCTTTAGTTCCCAAAAAAAATAAGAAAAATAGTATTTTATATATAAACGAAATTCTTGTGTTTTACAATATTAACTTGAAAACACTTGAAAACAGGTCGAGGCCTAGATTTGTAGCTTTCAGCAAGGCTATTGATTTTACTCGTACTTCGCAAAATGTCATAACTGGATTGACTTCTTTCACATGGACATTCTTATTTTTATACATTATGTAACCTGTTTTAGTAAACACGACTTATTTTGCAATAATTATAATTTTGTTATATTAAGAACAACCAACTGATGTTATGAAATTACCAATAGTTATACACTAACAATTTTCGTTAATCGAAACTTTATAACAACTGTTTGTATAAAAGAATTAGATTTCCTCCAAAAAGTTCAAGTGAAAAACGATATCAATCAGCACCCTAGACAAAGGCAGTCGTCTAAGTGTTTCTTTGCCAGCCGTCAGCTAAAAATGGCAGAAAGGCGCGACGGAGACTATAAATGAGAGGAGAAAATGAATGTGCAGACAGAAGGCTTTATGTATTAATTAAAAGACGATTAATGAAGATAATTTTATAACTATTTTACATTGAATTGTAATATTATGTAATTTTAATACATTTTATTATTTATTGTTTAAAAAGAAAGGTTAGCCGCACGTTTTGCCCCGTACGTTCTCTAGATCTGACTGTAAGAATTATTTACCCTCCCATCTTCTCTATTCTACGTGACACTGGCGAAGTAACATGTTCTTAATTGGAACACTATAAAGCCATTTACAAGCAAAAAAATGAAAAGAAAAGTTAGTAATAAGTTAAAAGTGTGGCCAACGTTGTGATTATTATTTTGGTTAATTAATCCAAGATAGATGTTACCGACCGAAAAATACATATAAGGTATCTTACCTTGATCAAAGCTGATTGAGAAATAATAACTTATTATTGTTGTTAAGCATATTGTTAAACAATAGGGTATTATTTCGAACTCTGATATATGTATATTTATAAATAAAACAATTAGCTATATACCTCGTACCTATACTTCGTAACAAAATTAAAAAAAGAGATAGCATTGTTTTCACGCGGCATCTAAAAACCAAAATTTATAGGCGAGATAAATTCTTCAATAATGGTGATAAAAAGTAATAGTTTCTAAAATTTTAAGAATATCCACTCCGTGGATGAGTGTCGGTTTCGGTAATTTGAAATTAAAAACAGGCACTTCAATTTTATTTATACTTACAAATTCTGCAAATAAAACGTTTGTTAAACAAAATAAATAAAACTGAACTTAAAATAATTTAAACAGTATACAGTTAGAAAAAAATAAATTTCGTTGTTAACATTTCTGTTTCTATTGTAGTCGCAGAATAACGAAGAAAGGTGTAATAAAAGAAAATTATATTAAAGTTAGGCTAATCCGAACGTGACGAAGTTAGTCTTAATGAAGTATAAAATGACGGCGAGGCAGTGAGCACAATTCGAAACGTCTCCGTCCCTTTGTTCTATAGAACGGTGAGCTAGAACTGATAACGAGTCGTAAAGGTGGTAAAGAGTAAGCGATAGCGGATTTAATTTCATATACATAGTAACTTGTATAGATATTGTCGCGGAATAGAGTGCGAACCCGTCATAATAGCACGCTTGTACCATGCTTTACAACAGCGAATGTCGATTTCTAACTTTTGACAATTAGATAACAAGAACAGTTTATTGCAAATTTTAATGTATCAGAGACAGACAAAGTATTTTCAGGAAAAATTCGGAAGTTACTAGAAACATTTTGAATCTTCCAAACTAGAATGTTCTAAATTTACTTATATAAAAAGGCCGGCAGTGTGTGGAGAGTTCAGTTGATGTTCGGAGTTAAGTAAAGATTACGAAGAGATACGAAATAGTGGAAAAGTGAAGAAGAGTATAGTGAATTATTAAAAGTGGTAGATTATAGTGTTCAGAGACTTAATTTAACTAGTATATTAGGCAATTAGGGTATCGGTGGTCTAGTAGCTGAGGTATGCCTTCAGATCTGAAGGTCTTGAGTTTGAGTTCTGCATCGGACTAAGTGTAGTAGTTGAGTTTGTTGAGAAATTTTCAGTAACAGTGCAGTAAAAATTGGCGGCATTTTATCCGTTTTTCAGAGAGCACGTAAAGATTTCTAGTGTGAAAAAGTAACAAATACGTACAGTGAACACATATTTTATAAACTTTAGTATTGATGAAAAAGAATTTTGATTTAATGTACTTCTAAACTCATGGACTAAGTATTATTAACAAACAGTTGAAGTTTTTAGTATACTGTGCAGTCTTGAATGAATGAATTTTCACACAAATGCCGTATTAATACGTACCTACATATCGAACTACACTGTGGTAAAAACTCGCATAATTGAAGTTTGATTTATTTTATTGGAAAAAAAGTATAAGCTTTTCTCTTCTGACTTAACGTTTTGAGAATGCTTAATTGACGATTTTTATATCCATAACTGAAATATTATAGTCATTAAGTTCTAACGGTTTTCCCGTTTTGTGAATATTGCGTCGTGCTTAAATATTTATAAGGCTAATATAAACTTTACGGGGAAGAAAATTGTCGACTAAATTACTTACGTTTTTTAATCTACTACTGTTCATTCGTCGGTTAATTTTGGATAATAATAAATATAAATAAAACATCCAACACCTGGTAGATGTGAATCATCGAAAATATATTTAAAACCGTTTTTATGTACAGTGTAGGTTTTATATACAATATCCCCTTCAATACGAGGGGGGTCAGGCTATAGTCCACAAAACTAATAGTATTCGTAATTAACGTAATTCAATAAAAATTATGATCTAATTTGGACCACTGTGCGAGCACTACTTCAAATACTTATAAAACAAAGTCTCTCTATACACGGTTTCTTTGTACACTTTTCCCTCCAAACTATAAAGCAGATATCAATGTAGTTTATATTTCCTTTTAACTAGCTATTATTCTGGAAGATGTCTAATAGAAAGCATAATAACTAAAATTAAGTATACGTTTTTGTCTTAAGCAAGGGCAAATTGCTCGTTAGTACAATTTTATTAATATTAAATAAAGTTTATGGTAAAGCATACATCATTATAGCTCTTATAAATTGTCAAGGATTTTGCTATACTCGTAAAACTAAATCGTTCAAATAAGCATGACTGTATAAGTGGTATCATTAAAAATCGAGGTAAGACCTTAAGCTTAAGCTATGCATAAAAAATCTACGTTTTAGTTTAAGGAGGTATTGGGTAGATTTTATATTGACAGTAATATACTGGGACATATTATGCCCTTTTTTAACGTTCAACTGCTGGGCATGGGCCGGGTCCTTCAATACAAGGGGGAGGCCATAGTCCACCAAGATGGCCTAGTGCGGGTTGGCGGACTTCAAATGTCTTTCGATAACTTTCTAGGTTCTTTCAGACATGCAGGTTTCCTCACAATACTTTCCCTTCACTGTAACACAAGTGGTGATAGCAAAGATTTGCACATGAAAATATCAGAGGTGCGGGTGCGCATCACTCGGTTATTCAAGCGAGTGCAATACCACTGGGCTACCACTGACTACTTTCATCTTCATATGGTTAGAAGTTAGTTATTTTTTCTTCGTTCTATTATATTAAACGCTTTTTTAAAAAGTCCACATAAGCTCAATAGATATAGTTATTTATGTAGAATTAACTGATAGATAATAAAAAGCTTTAGCTGGAAAGCAGAAGTTACGAAAATGTCACGCGCGAGTAATAATGCGTTCCACTGAAATCAATTATCTTAATAGCACGCTAACATGCAGACTTGTTTAGCTTTCAAGTTTACTGAAACTAAGCAAACTTCATATAATAAGAAATATTATTAACTTATTCTTAGAAATAGTTTATTATGTTTCGAACTAACTTAAATAAATAAAGTTAATACAATGAATTTACAGTTTATCTATAAATATAAATAAAATTAAAGTGTCTGTTTTTATTTCAAGTCTACAGCTTTTCACTAAATGCATATGGAAGTTTATACGGTACCTACATCGAAAATAAAAATAATTAATATTTTTGTCGCTCTGTGTGCCTGTCTGTCTGCTTGTTCCGCTAATCTCTGAAACGAGTCGACTGATTTTAACGGAACTTTCACTGGCAGATACCCAATGTTTTTAAGAGTGACTTAGGCTACTTATATTTTATTAGAATACGATAAAAACTGTTTAAATTACATATTCTTTTGTGACACTACATAAAAAAATAAAAACTATAGATTAACATTAATATTAAAATTAATGATTGAAATCAAAAAGGCAAGTTACATGTAATATTGGAAGCTTTTAATATACCAATATCTTAAAATAAGGTCTTACAAGTCTTTGCATGTAAGATTGTCAAAAAAAAAGTTCATTTATTATTTTTGATGTGAATAAATTATTTTATCATCTACTACTACTTCGTATAATCTGACCCAGTACGGTAAGAATTTTGGCAATGTTAAAAAAATGACTAACTTTCAAGATCAGAAGGTCAAAGTTAACTGTCGGCAAATTCGTGTACACGAGACTTCGCGTGAGCCTTAATCGATAGTACAGAAGGTCTTCTGAAACTTACCCAAGGCCGATCGGGGCTGGTATGACTGAATTTCATATGTGCAGTATATATCGAATACCTACATGTAAATCGCATAGGTTTTTGTGAAAATACACTAATGTAGTGATTACTGATCTTTAAGAAAAAGGCTTCAGTTGGTAGTGACCCTGCTTTCTGCGTCAGCGGTCGCGGGTTCGAGTCTCGCTGGGGGCATTCATTTGTTGATTATTTTTGTGTTTGATAGTCCGTTTATCGTAGAAGGCTATAGGCTATATTACATTACGCTACGACTGATAGGAACGGAGCATTAATGAAAAAAAATTGCAAAATCGGGAGAAAAACATTTCTTTTCATTTTCAGCCTTTGGAACGCGAGCGGCGTCGCGGGAAAAGCTAGTTACTTATTACTTATATAGTCAGGGCAGGATCTTTGGAATCTGTTTTATAAATTTAATTATGTTTACTTTTAGTGATTAGTTGATAACACCTGTAGTACATTTTATAACATAATCTTACTATCTCATAGATGCAAAGGTTAGGATGGATAATTTTTTTTTTCAAAAGCCAGAAAGGCAGAACGGATTTGTATGAGTTATTACAGAGATAGATAATAGTCTAGAATAAAACAGAGGCTGTTTTTAATTCCAAAATAATTTATGGTTCCCATGGGATAGATTTGTTTTTGTTTTTCACTGCGGACCCGAGTGGATGACGGCCCAGAATATTTAATATACTATATAATGCGACGGTGAGACGCTTACGTAATCGTACGTAATATTATAGTTGTAGAAGTGTATTTATTGATCACATCTTTTAAATATTATAATAACTTATGTTTATTACCACTTATGCAGAATGATTAATACGTTTCATAACCTAGGATTTTTGTACAACAGTGTTTAAAACTCTTAGGGCCATTTGAAGTTACACTTTAACTTTAGATAACTTTTATAACTTATTATTCTACTTTAGAGTTTGCACTAAAACTAAAGTATGTTTGACGCTTTTCCGATAACACTATTTCCTATACATTAAAAACAAAAATAAGTAAAAAAAAATCGGACATGTGTGGAGGGTACACCGGTTAACGAAGTAATATGTATATTTTTGTTTTTTATTTCAATACTATTACTATATATCTTAAGTCAAAAGTAAAATAGAATATTATGTACGTCATATAAGATATTAGTTTTATTAAAACCAAAATTAAATTTGTCAGTGGTGCGAGACTCACTTCACTTGGTTTTCCAAAATTATTAATAAAAAAATGCAAATATAAGGAAAAACAATTGAAATATAGCATGTCATAACACTATATTATTGACAACGATTCATACATCTTACAATAGGCACGTTCTGTCGAAGTTACATCGAAATACACTCATGATATAAAGGAATTCGCTTTTCATATTTGAAATGCAGCGAATATATTTCTAACATGTTCAATTTTATGAATATCTTTTGTTAATATTGAAACATGCCCTATTTCTTAAGTTAAGCTTCTAAATACGAGATTGAACTCCATATGATAAATAAATATGATCATTAGAACAAGTTCGAGTGCCTTATTCTTTATTTATGTGATTTTACGAACAGAAAAAAATATAAATTAATATCTAGTGAAATGTTTTGAAACATCTCACTAGATATTAATTTATATTTTATTAGAGAGAGAGAGAGAAAGAGAGATCTCAAAATTTGACTATAATATGGTATTAAAAATAAATAGGGTATTAATGATAAAAATCCTTGTAATAATGGTAACAGCATTCAGCAAATTTATTTTTTATTGACAACACAAAAGCTTATCACTAGTTTCTTAGTAAAAACTAAGGAAAGACAAAAATATTATGTCTAAAGACGTTTACATAGAGGTAATCATCGTCATCAGTACATATAAATATAATTGAAGTGTCTGTTTTTAATTTCAAATTAACAGTTTTTCACTAAATGCATATGAAAGTATTGGTACTTACATCAAAACATCAATTTTTATTTTGTCAGTCTGTGTGTTTTTACCAGCTGATCTCGGAAACAGCTGGCCAAACTTTACCAGGACTTTTACTCGCAGATAGCTAATAAGCGAAGCGGGCCGGGATTGCTAGTGTTATTTAAAAGGAAACTAAATTAAAAATATTTACAAAACAATATTTAAACGACGTAAGATGTTTATAAAAAGAAAGCCCGTCGCCGCTGTAATTAAGTTTTAAAAGTTAATTAAGTGGACATGGGTATTGGAAAACTTATCAGACTAAGAGCTTATAAAGAAAACCTCTTTCTTTTTAAATTTATACTTTAATGAAGTACTTAAAAATTGATACAATACAAACTTTTATAAGACGCACTTGCTTGGGAAACCAAGTGAAACTAATTCAATTAGGGTGTCGCACTTTTGAAATTTTCATGTGATCATTATACCAAATTACATTAAAAATTTATCTAGTGGTTGTCTAGTGATACGTTTCTAGACAGATAGATAGACAAATATTCTAACCATATAAATAAATAAATAAATATTTTGGGACATTATTACACACAGCGCCATCTAATTCCGTGGCAAGCTACGAAGGAAGCTTGTGTTACGGATACTGGATAGTTGATATACTACATCATCAGCCCTTTTTAACGTCCCACTGCTGGGCACGGGCCTCCCTCAGTACGAAGGGGAACACGCCATAGTCCACCGCGCTGGGCTAGTGCATGTTGGCGGACTTCACATGCCTTTCGAAAACTTGTTAGGTTTTCTCAGACATGCAGGTTTCCTCACGATGTTTTCCTTCACCGTTAGACAAGTGGTAATCATGATATAAATAATTCGCACATGAAAATATCAGAGGTGCGAGACCCGGATTTGAACCCGCATCACTCGGTTATCCAAGCGACCGCGTTACCACTGGGCTACCACTGTATAATATGTGTAGATAGATAGATTAAATTTATTTTAGGTGAACCCGAAGTCGGGACGATGTGGTTGAGTGCGTAAGCGATCCTGCGACATCCCATTAAGACGGTAGAGGTTTGGTTGAGGCTCAGTGGCTAGTAAACCTTCTAGCCCGTGAGTCTCACATAAACTATACAATACACGTAGGTACAGGTAGATGTTATTTATACCCATAATAGAATTCTAACCAAGTCAAATGAAAAAATAAAATATTTTTTCGGAAAATCTAATTAAATAGACATTATTTTCGAAATAGAGGTCAATTCTATTGTTTTTGGATTTTTTGTCTGTCTGTCTGTGACCACATCACGAGAAAACCACTGGACAGATTTGGATGAAATTTGGTTTGATGATAGCTGGTTACCCGGGTCAAAACATAGGATACTTTTTACTGCGGGAAAAGATCTCATTTCTGAGCAATCTCTACTAACCGTTATAACTCGGCTATAAAACAACACACGATATGTGAAATCTATTTTGCTTCTGGTCTTTAAAACACGGGCAAAGCCGCGCGAAATGCTAGTATATAATATATTAAAACAACAAAAATAGGAATACATATCTCTATACTAATAAATAAATTGCCTAATATTACTACCAATTTACGTACACTTAAAATCAAGAAAAGCTACTACATATGCTTCTAGGATCAAACTAAAGTAGTTAAGTCCTTGTAGCCAAATTCCATCACATACCAAGTCACCAGTACCGTAATCAAATGCTTAATTAAACTACGTAACGACGTACGAAACTCGAATGGCCACCTCTGGCAATATTTTGAATTTATTATTAAAATTAGGACACTGCTTACACGGAAATTTAATTTGCATACATATTTTATTAAAATAATCATAAGCCGCAAGGTAGAGAGGGTTTCGACTGAATATTTGTTTAATGTTTATTCAAAATACTGGGTTAAAATAATGTTTTATAATTATGACGACACGTTTGTAGTGACCCCACTTGCTGCGCCAGCAGTCGCGGATTCGAGGCCCGCTGGGGGCATTCATTTGTTGAGCACGAATGTTTGTACTCCAGTCATGGGTGTTTATATTTGTAATATGTATTTATTTAAAGCTATGTATGTTATAATATGTATTTATTTAAAGCTTTGGTGTAACTACAGAACATAATATGCTTATTATTTGACGACACGTTTGGCTAAGTTTGTAGTGACCGGGTGACTGTGACCCTACTTTTCGCGCCAACGTCCGCGGTTCGAGTCCCGCTAGGTGCATTCATTTGTTGAGGGAGAATGTTTTTACTCAAGTCATGGTTTATATTTATAATACGTTTGTATGTTTTTAAAGTCATAATATATAAATGTAGTATATCAACTATCTGGTATCCGTAACACAAACCTCGTAGCTTACCACGGAACTAGATGGCGCTGTATATAATAATATCCCAATATATTTATATTTTTTTATTTATAAGTTTATTATTGAATCCATTTGACTTTTTAATTAAAGTGTAGCGAGTCATAAGTTGTGATGCGGTTCTTTAGAGACAACCGTATCCTATGTTTAATAATTAAACGTTATGTAGAATATTTATAGATTTAATATTTGTTACGAAGTAAGAGGTAAATTAATTAACTTCTATTTAATGTTTCATAAATGCCAGGTAGGTATATGTGTAATTTGTTTTATTTAAGAAATATTAAGTACCTAATGTATTTTATATATTTGCGGTATACCATTTAACTTTTTTACACATTTAACTTTTTTGAAAGTCAATTATTTTCTAAAATAAAAGTAGCTTAAGTTACTCCTTATAACACCAGCTATCTGCCAGTGAAAGTCCCGTCAAAATCGCTTCAGGAAACAGACAGACTCAAAAAATCAAACGAGAGAGATTCAAAGGAGAAATTATTATTGTTAATATAAGAGCGCAGCTGTCTCTAGGTACGCCATCTTATAATATTACGAATGAGTTAGTCGATTAAAGAGCAATCAACAGGTTTATTGGTAGCGTCTTCCGGGACCAGGACATTGCCACTTTGACGAGTAATTTCTATTACGGCAACACCGCAATATCGAGATTGTATTAAAATGTATAGTTAAAATTTAACTAACTTTTAAACTTAACGTTAAGTTGTAGCATATATAGCTACGACTTAACTAATTTTACTTAAAACTGATACATCACTTGTTTGCACAATTAAAACAAACCTTACTGCAACACTACTGAGTTGGTAGTTACAATTATTATTGGCGGAGATAGTTATGTTTTTTTGTATCATACGAACAGAAAAAAAAGTAGTAAGAGTTAATATATAAATAGCACCTTTTTTGTTTAAAATCGGTTAAAAATCATAGACTGTTATTTAGGAAAAAAATGGAATTTAAAGTTACCGAACTGTCTGCTGTTTATTCTGACTAACTAACTAACTTACTATTTGTCTCTTTGTTCCGACTAATCTCTGAAACGGCTGGACCGATTTTGACGTGGAAAAACTATATTTATTTTAATTTATCCCAGCGAAACGGTTTGCTAGTGAAACCTAGTAATAGCAATAGCATATTATAGTGCTATATATACATTATTAGAATTGACTCTCTAAGACAAAGGTTTTTTTTATTTATTTAATATTTATTGCACACATAATGTAAATATAAAAAGGCACAACTATTGTTCCTATTAGACGTTAAGAGTGCAAAGGCGGTCTTATTGCTAAAAGCAATCTCTGCCAGATAACTTTTGGTGAGAGGATTTAAAATGCGAAAACGGGACGGTATTATCAAAGTACGAAATAACTTAATCATAATATAATACAGAAAAATAAGATATACATACACATAAACAAATAAAATATTTAATTAATTTTTTATGCTAACTCCTCTTATAGTCGTTGAGATTTATCAAGTTAGTAGAAGTTACCGTTATGAAGTAGATTTATGAAAGTTGAACGAAAGTTTTACACCTGCGGCTTCTGTAGTTAGAATTTCGACACAGGATATACATACGGAATGAGTGACGGCTTTAGAACTAAGTTAATTTATAAAAACTAATTTAAAAGTCTTTAAATTTTAATTTAAGTAGAGCCCTCTCTTGCTTTATTTGATACTTTTGCTTAGCACGACTGCGTCCGTTTTCAAAGCGCTTCAAACATATATCTTGCTTGGTATGTTTTAAATAAATATAAATATTTCGAGTGTACCTTAGGAGATAGACGTATGCTATTGCAAACCTATCTGTAGGCCTATACAAAGCCTACAGATATTTGCCATTGTGTATTAATGAATCTCACAAGATTTAGTCAACATTAGCCATATATTCTAAAGAAGACTCGATGGAACCAGTTATAGTGTTTTCCCGAAAATATGCAATAAAAAGTGTGCTAAATGTTGACCTGAGAAAAGAGAGAGACCTATTTATTGCGTGAAATGACTTACAGATAAACAGATAAAAAATATTTATAATGTGGCTAAATGGTAATATTTTGATAAAATACTCCTAAAACACGTATGGGTTTTTCTTATAAACGGTTGACACGAAGCAATCAAATTCTTAGTGGTTCTGTGTATATTGTATAAGTTCTCAACTAGACTGATAGTTTAGTTAATAGAAGAATTGTGAAGCAGTGAACATGTCAGATTGACGAAGCAAAAACTTGGTAACTACCATTTTTTATAAAAAAATAAAGAAATTAATTACTAGTGAACAGGTAGTTTTTATTAAAAGTTAAATAAGCTTTTATTTAACTTATTCAATAAAATTAAGTAACTTCTTGTTTTAAACTGAAAAAAATATCAAAATAATTGTTCAATGCAAACCAACTTTCCTTAGCATTTTTTCAAATATTATCGCCTAAAAATCTGTAAGTCCTGAAGTTATCAATGGGTAAAGCTTTCTTTTTAAGCGAAGTAAAGCTATCATAATTATTTAGATACTAGGGACTCACCCTCACTTCGCTCGGGTTCGAGCCTAGGTAGGTTAGTATAAGGCTTAACCCCCTTTAGTATAAGGTTTTTACAAACTTTGATTTTTTTTATTATTAATTTCCGTGTGTCTTAAGGAACATACAAAAAAACATACGAATTGGTGAAGCCATTCTCGCGTTTTGCGCTTAGCAACATTTATTTTTATTTATATTGATTAATATTAATTTGTATCAAATCAAATTTTAATCATCAATTTAATAATAAATCATCTCAATTTAAAATATACTTAGTTGAATTTTAATAATAGAATATATTTATATATATTTTGTTGTGTGTGTTTTTGTGTATATTAATTTTAATATATTTTGTTTAATGCAACTTACCACGTTATACCGCCCAACTATAGATCTAATTTCAGCTATACAAGTTGTATTGAAAGAGCACTTTGCTAAGCTTTGCTAAGTCTTATATTTTTTTAATTAAAGAAGAATAGTAAGTTTAGACAAAGCAAAGGAAAGCTCATCTTATATCAGTAATATTACCTCGTATAAATGATTTGCGAGAGAAATGAACCTATATATGGATGTAATAGTGGTCCATTTTCAAAATATTGTACCTATAAGTATAATAATTTGTTTTTAAATATATAAATTATATTTAAAGATTTTTTTTTATATGATACTTAAAGATTTTTAATACAACTACTACGTAATTGAGACTTGTAAAAGACAGAAACCTTCGCAGATGTAATGTATGGACATTCGCCGATTATTAACTAAAACCAAAAAAAACTAGTATATAAAGGTTTATGTTACAAAGAAATTAATTAAAGAGTCCATTTATTTTATATGTACAATGTTGATAGCACGTCGAAAAGAACTTGCCTTATTATGCAGATGTATTAAAGCATGCATAAAAGAATGAAACCCCAGTATAGAAGTTGCTACATTAAATTAAATAAGCTTTGAAATCCTGTTTTACTTCGTTTTTTGCACTTACACTCAAACCTTCTGAAATATATATCAGATTGTTCCACATTTGCGCAGTATTTTTATGGAATAAAACATTTTTATTTCATGTTTAATCCTTTTTTTTGCTAAACTATATAAAAGAAATATATTGTTGTTCTTGCAAGACAGAAGGCAGCCCGGGAAGTAAGTTCACGTCTATGAAAAAATGGCTATTAAATCCAAGTATATTCAAATCAAATGAAATTAAAATATTTGACGACGCGCGTGGCGCAATTTGTAGTGTCCCTACTTGCTACACCAGCGGTCGCGGGTTCGAGTCCCGCTGGGGGCATACGTTTGATGAGCACGAATGTTTGTACTCCAGTCATGGATGTTTATATTTATAATATGTATGTATTTAAACTTATATTTGTGTAGTATATCAACCATCTAGTATCCATAACACAAGGCTCGTACCTTACCGTGGAACTAGATAGTGCTGTGTGTAAAATGTCCCAACATATTTATTTATTTATATTTATTTATTCAGCATAAAAATTATTACAATTTCCTATTGAATAGAAATTCGTCATGAATCTACTACCAGTTCAGAAAGAGAAGCCTCTGACCTGAGAAGAACTGGCGAAAGAAACTCAGCGGGACTAATTATAGTATTTTTTATCATAATCTGTTTTTTATGCTATATTTAATAAATAAGAAAACATGCGATAGGTAGATTACGACATGGTCATGAATCTTACTTTACTACGAGGATGATCAAGTTGCCTCGGCAAAGTGCAAATGGCAGACTTCCCATGTCTTTCGAAAACCAGCTTGCTTCTCAGACGTACAGATTTAAGTTGTAAAAGAAGATGTAATCATATTCATCATCAATGATACGCACATGAAAATATTAGATATGAAAATTTTCGTAGCGAGCTCATTTGTTCTGGGCTACTACAGTCAATTTTATAACTTTCATTGACAGTATTTTTGTTATTACAACTTTCTGAGATTTGAAACCAGCTTCTCTCGGTTACCCAAGCAGCGTGTTACCACTTGGCTACCAATGTCTTCTACGAGAACTTACGTATACCTAGTACCTGTTCTATTCAAAAGTTAAAGATATAAGTAATTTTTTACTAAATTCTCACTTAGACACATTTTTGGAACATAACATCCAAATATTTTCTCTTTAACAATTAATAAATTTCAAAGTGAATGCTAGTTTCAGACTAGAATTGTGAGGATTTATGTGCAAGCTGAGATCTGAAATATTCAAGAAGCTAGAACCCACAACAATGCTATGCTTTGCAACTAGTTATGCATATTATACTGTTATTCATAACGTTTATTTGAATTAATTAATTAATATTATCAACAAAGGTAAAGGTAGCTTTTAGCTAAATTTAAAAATATAATTAAAGAACATTCTTATAGAATCACTTCTTTGTCCGTTTTTTCGTTTTTAGGGAAATGATACATAATATATTTATTTAAATTGCATTATTTATACATACATACTCGTACAAAAACTTTGGTGTAACTAATGAACACATGCTTATTATTTGACTAGACGTTTAGCTCAGTTTGTAGTGACCGGGTGACTGCGACCCTACTTTTTGCGCCAGTGATTGCGGGTTCGAGTCCCGCTGGGTGCATTCATTTGTTGAGCAAAAATGTTTTTATTCCAGTCATAGTTGTTTATATTTATAATATGTATGTATTTAAAAGTGATATAATATGTGTAGTTTATCAACTATCTAGTATCCGTAACAAAAGCCTCTTAGCTTGCCACGGAACTAGATGGTGCTGTGTGTAATAATGTCCCAACACAATATTTATTTTAATTATTTACTGATGCATCGTTAGATAATAATGTAGCGGGAATAGCCTTTTATGATCCTCAAACTGAAACCAATTTAAAATTTAAAAATAGTTATAAAATTTCTATAATGTACGCAGAACTTATCGCTTTGGCTGAAGTGTTATCTTATATTGAGACAATTAATTTTAGTAAATTTATTATTTTTACTGACTCAAAAAGTTCACTGCAACATTTGGCTCGCTGTACCTCGACTTTTCGAGGAACACCGATAGCCAATACTATAATTGAACTCCTTATTAAAATGAAGTCGGTCAAAAAATTTGTTGTTTTGCAGTGGATTCCTTCTCATATCGGAATTAGTGGTAATGAGAAGGTCGATCAATTTGCCAAACAGGCCTGCTCTGATGGTGATATAATTAATGTGTTACCATTCTATACAGATTGCCTTTATTTTATAAAAGAAAAATGTCGACAAGCTTGGAATGAATATTTTGATAGGAGGTCCAAAGAAAAAGGCATATGGTACAAAACCATTCAACCACAACCTTGTTATAATTCATGGATAGATACGTGTCATTTAAAACGTGAAGATATTGTCATGGCATTAAGATTGCGCTCCGGACACATTCCATTAAATAAGTTTGGATATTTAATGAAAAAAGTTCGTTCTCCTAATTGTCCCGATTGTGGAGTTGTAGAGGATGTTTACCACATTTTAATGGAATGTGTTCGTAGTGAACCTCTTCTCTCACAATTAACAGATAGAACTATTGGAATATGTAATATAAATCTTACAAACCCTACCTCACAGGTAGCCAAAAGTATGTATAATTTAAGTAAATATAATATAAGTAAACGAAATTAGATTTAGTATCATAATTAAGTTATATTTAAGAATACTTGTGTAAACTACCAGAGCAACATAGTCACATCTGTGACTCAGCTCTTAAAATGAGAATAAAAAAAAAAAAAAAAAATATTTATTTATTATTTATTTCCAAAAAAATATTAACATCACTCTAGTGTGAACTTTAGTGAAGTCTAGTGAACTAAAAATTTTCAATGAATCATCCAAAAATATAAAAAATGGGTCATTCCATTCACTAAACTCGTTAAGCCTACTACATATTAACTACTTTCAACCAATTCCATTAGAAGAAGATATTCTGCATACGTTTCAGGTCATCAAATGCATTAAGCTATTGTGTTAGAGTAAAATAGTCCGTGTGTCAAAGGCATAGGTCATGTATGCACTTTTTGTGTCTCAACGGCGAGATTGCATTCTATCATTCGCTAACTCAAGGCTCATTCATAGAGGTCATTGGGCGAGTGAAGAGCTGTCACGACCCAAGCTAAAAGCATTTTTTCCTTTTAACCTTAGTGTGAAAAAGAATAATAATTTGGAGCAAAATTCGTGCTTTATTGCTAACGACTTATCCTTACTTTGCTCGCTTCCATATACAGATATAGAATGCCTATACTTGGCAGTGAATTGAAATGTCTAAAATAATAACTTAAGTCACGTTTAAATTGAAGTAGGAGTTATGCAACTTTAATCTTAACCCTTTTTAAGGAAAATCCCGACGACAAAAGAAATATAATTCTTAAAACCTGTAAACCTTCTAGAGAAACTATCAAAATACAAGCTGATAGAGGAAAACAATTTTTTTGCTAGACTTGAAGCTAAAACCCCTCGCTCGATCAATTTATTTCATCATTATTTCTAGATCATTATTTTTAATCAGACATACTTATATGAGATTGATTATCTTTCTTAATTTTCACACCATGATAACTTAGCAACGCTTCTACTCTCAAATGTCTAAGTTACCGGATGTAAATAATACGCATAAATAATGAACTCTATAACATCCGCAAACGTATCATAAACTTCCGCATTGTTTACGACACAAGCGAATTACATGCCTCATTAAAGCATCCATCTGTGAGGATATCAAACGAAGCAATACAACCGTCTTAAACACATATGCATAATTTTCCTCGTCTATTCCCTAACTTGCCAAGGGGTTGACTTTATTGTGCCATAAATTATATCCTAAGTATTCACATCAATCTATACTAATTTTATCAAGCTGAAGAGTTTGTTCGTTTGGTTAAACGCGCTAATCTCAGAAACTACTGCTTCGAATAGAAAAATTATTTTTGTGTTAGATAGTCCGTTTGTCGAGGAAGGCTATAGGCTATATTACATCACGCTACGATCAAAAGAAGAGGAGCATCAATGTAAAATATTGGAAAAATAAGAAGGGCGGGCGTTAGTTCTGCAAGGTACAATATTCTATACCGCGCGACTCTGTTTTGAATATTTTGAATATTTGGGTTTTGGTCTTTAGAGCGCGTGCGAAGCCGCAGGAAATGCTAGTATTAAATAAATATATACTTAACTTACATCTTTTACATGCGATAATATTTTATTAATACTTTATTTTAATAAATTAATCTATCATATCAATCTTTTACCATTTAATTTCGAAATAAAGTTACTTAGTAGTTCATAACACAAGGCTCGTTCCTTATCGTGGAACTAGATAGTGCTGTGTGTAAATGTCCCAACATATTTATTTATTTATTTAGTAACTGGTACTAGTAGTACCTACTAGTGGTACTAAGTTTGTGTAAAAAAAGTAAAAAAATAATAATAGTTAACTAAAAATTATTCAACTAAACTAAACCGCTAAAGCTTATACAATAATCGTAAATTCTCGCGTATGGCGGCAAGCAAGGTATGAATACGAAAGAGCATTCATTCAGCGGCAAAGAGGTTCGTCACCCTTGCCTGTGGAATGAAGTCTCACACCCAAATAGGCTCTATGTGTAACCGGTTCATTGCACTTTTATAGCTGAAACTATAGCTGCTTAATTATTTTAAATATCTAGTATTATGTTTTGTTGATAATTTTATTCTAGTCTAATCCACTATGGGAGAGCTCGCGACCAAATAAGTAGGTTTTTGTATACTTAATAATATCCATAGTAATACCCTGAATAAAAAATACCTGTTTATAAAATAAGCTTACCTTAAAAGTTTAATTAAAATTTTGTTTAATAAATATATTTCTTTTAAAAATACTAGTTTTGAACATAATTTAAAGTTTTATCAACAATTTTTGCATCGAGACATGTAAGAAACGGCTATCGTATAAGTTAATTTCAGTATACTACTACTAAAATGCCAGAACAAATCAATCATTCAATTGTCATGTTAGAATTTCAAATCTGAATTCTGACGCTGTGAAATAAAGCCATACAACTGTTAGCATACAAATCGTTGTTTGTACTTCATAAGCATTCTCAAAATATTTGTGTAGAAACGCCTGCCAAAATCAATTTAAGTTAGTTGTTACAAACTGGACGATATCGCTTATTGAAATCATAAGTTGGGACCAGCAAATAAACTGCTTATACACTATTTCACGACTATGGTACACGAAATTATTTATCAGAGATGGCAAGATATTGTAAAAGAAATAAATAAATATTTTGGTACATTATTACAAACAGCGCCATCTAGTTCCATGGTAAGCTACAAAGGAAGCTCAAATAAGTATAAGCTTTATATAAGTTTAAATATATTATAAACATAAACACCCATGACTGGAGAACAAACATCTGAGTTTAACAATCGAATGTCCCCAGCGGGATTCGAACCCGCGACCGCTGGCGTAAGAAAGTATGTTCACTAAAAACTGCGCCAAACTTTAGTCAAAGACTTCATCATCATCACTAATAGTATAAAACAAAGTCGTTTTCTCTGTCCCTATATCCCTATGTATGCTTAAATCTTTAAAACTACGCAACGGATTTTGATGCGGTTTTTTTAATAGATAGAGTGATTTAAGAGGAAGGTTTATATGCATAACTAGCGGATACCGCGGCTTTGCCTGTGCGAAATCTAGGGAAGAGCCCGAGCGAAGCGAGGGCGAGTCGCTAGTACTATATAAGCGTTTGAGTATCCTAATCAATGGAAAAGTCTATAGTATTTGGATGAAGATCATTAACGCAGTTTCTGGTAGTTCACAAGTTGTTGTATCACCTTGTCGTATTGGCGTAAGCATTTGGCAATCCAGTCGGATGTGAAGTAAAAGAACACACTAAGCTTTAGTGGACGGTGTACTTTCCAGGAGTAAACCCTGTACTTCGTTGACATGAGCAATGAGTAACAGCTTGGTTGACTGTCGGTGTGGCATCATGGTTGAGTGCATAAGCGATCCTGCGACGCCCCATTAAGTAGTAAATAGTAGTAAATAGTACTGCTGCCATCAAGAGTATAGTATATCAAGAGATCGCCACAAGAGTATAGTATTTCATCGACCACATTACTTCAATGTTCACGTTATTCAATAACTAACAATTTTATTAACAATGAAACATTATCTAATTTTTGAAATGTAAAGAAGATTTAATAACAGTAAACTAAAGTTATATCAAAATATAAAAAATATTTTTTTACATTTTGATGCAATTAATTTTTCAATACGTTCAAGTTTATTTGAGTGTTATTCATTGACTAGTATATACATTAAAATTAGACATTAAATTTAAATGACAATCTCGTATTATTACACGGTCCTGACGGGCCTCCTGCCCTCGTCGTAGTCCCGACCTCTTATTCAATTTTTTAATTAAAAAAATGGCTGGCGATTTTCTAAAATTATATTTGTAATATAAAGAAGAAATATGTATTTTATGGAATACGGGTAAATTGTTTCAATATATCAATACGCAATGTCCTGTAAAATCTTCGTAATCCAGGGTTAATTAGAGAAGTTGGGTCGACCCAACCGATTTTCAAAGTTGAAATCTATCTTCATTTCGTTAATCCCATGAAATGTATCGACTGCTTTGAATTATTTCATATTTTATAACAATAAAACTAATTACTTACATGAATACATACACTTCTACATTCTCTATTACACTTATTTTATTTATTTATTTATTTATTTATGTACCACACAAAAGAAAAAGAAAAATACATAAATATCAAAAGGAAGCGGAGACATTGTGTGCAACGGGTGACTTATCTCTTTAAGAGATTTCTTCCAGAAACCCTTGAGCGTGAGAAGGACATAGTTATCAAGAAAAAGGTGCAGTGTCGGTACAAATTACAAACGTACATACATACATATATACATACATACGCATACATACATACATACATACACAACATACATACATACATAAATACATACATACGTGCCTACATACATACATAGGTATATACAGACAAACAAACTCACATAATATCCAAAATATTATTTTCATCGCTTTTAAAACAAAACACGCGGAACTGTGTTCATTTTCACTTATTTAAAACTGGTTTTGATTTGCATGTTTCTTTTTGATTACGGTTATTTTATTAAAAATTTTAGATAATTTGAATTAAGAAGTTTTACAACACATTTTTTTCCAAAATAACGTGAAATCTGGATTGTATTAATATTAAGATTATAATTATATTAAGATTACTAGCTGTACCCGCGGCTTCGCCCGCATTCATTTTTTTAATTGCTAATCAACCTCATTGGGTTGATCTGTAGGAAAAAAAATTGTCTAAAAAATAAAAAAATAAAATTTAAGGGTGGACTACCCTAAACATTTAGAGGGATGAAAAATAGATGTTGGCCGATTCTCAGACCTACTCAATATGCTCACAAAATTTCATGAGAATCGGTCAAGCCGTTTCGGAGGAGTATGGGAACGAACATTGTGACACGAGAATTTTATATATAAGATAAGGAAATCTTTACCAAATGTAAATCACTTTTGTAATCGTTTTATGCCGGTGTATCTTTTAAGTTAAAAAGTAATTATTCTCAGTGAAGTTGGGCAAATTAAAATCGTGATTAAAGCTAGACTTACTAAAACGCTTAGTATTTAGTTTCACTATTCATTAACCCTCACCGCTTCAATATTGTAAGAGCGAGCATGTACAACTGTATATCCGAAGGTCCTTGGTAGAAGTCCTGGGTAGAAGTCCTGGGTCAAGGCGGTGAACACATAATAATAAATAAATAATAATAATAATAACACACCAGCGATAGTCGGATGAATAATACGAGTATATTTAGAATATACTGCCAATAAATTAATACGTTTTCTTTTGTAAAAAACGACTCTACTAACAGTTCGCAAGTAAAATATTACCTCATTATTTTTGCTTACATTCTAAGAAAATAATTAATAAATAAAATATCTCTTAACTTGAAATCCTGGAGTTAATATACGAGTACAAGGTGTGCTGTCTTACAAAGTGATTTATGGTGGATCCTTTAGCTCATACAGTTTAACTTAGTAATAATCTTGCTTTTACAGAAAATAGAGGCTATTTTAAATATTTTTTACTAAGCTTGAAGAACTATAGCCTCTTGTTTGAATTACCCGTTGGTGAAAATTGATTTAAAATTGGTTAAGCAAATAAAATGTTATACTTGTTTAAAGTTAGCTTATACATATTTTGTTTTTGTACGGGCGACTCATCGTCGCTTCGCTTATCGCGAACGAAATCGCGGGTTCAAGTAATTAAAATACATAATATTTCTAAAATAACAGTAGCTATCTGCGAATGAAAGTTTCAGAGGTTAGCCGGAGCAAACGGGCAGACTGATAGATAAAAAATTTAATAATTGATTTTTTATTGCTAATACCGTATATACTTTCATATTATGCATTTAGTAAAAAGCTGTTAATTTGAAATTAAAAACGGACACTTCAATTTTATTTATATGTATATAAGATGTAAAGATTATTTCGATATCACAAACTTACTTCTTGATTTTAATTTTATATACAAGGTAATATTCACATGTTTAGCTTCATAGCAGTTTATCCGTCCACAAAACCAACGGTCGGCGGATACTGAGCTAATTCTAATTTAGTTATGCACCCTTTGCCTCCACTGTCACGTACAAAATGCTTTTGTAGAACGGACTCGGACACACGCTCGCTCGAACCATTCTGCTAAAGCCGAGTTGAATATTGCATTTATTTAGAGGACCATTAACGGGAGAAAATGTTAGTGGGTTGTTTAAAACTGATATTAGCATAAGAAAGATTAGAATATAGAAATAGTTAAAAATAGAAATATAAAAGATTTTTCTTTTCCGATGCAACATTGAAAAGTTGTTTAGAAAAGAATTGATAAACAATTCGAATGTATTCTTTTTGGATATGTCCTTGATATTTACAGTTACTAATGGTTATTAATGATCGATTTTCATAAATATTTTATTTTAATAAATTGTTACAATCTCAGGGGTAGATTCTGCATCACACGTACGGGTTTTCTTTAGTGTCAGCTGAATTTCAGGACATGTAATAGGGCTGAATAACTAACGCTTGTAGGACCCTAAAAATTAAGTACTTTAAATACTGGCAGTAACCAAGAAAATTAGAGTCTATGTAAAGAGAGTATAAAATCAAAATATACTGCGTTAATGACAAAAGTTGTGTTAGTTCCAATGAATTTAAAGTTGAGATGGACTTTACAGCAATCATCTTTCCAAGTAAAGTTTTATGTAAAGAGTTAATCGTCTAGACTCAAATATTAAATAATTTAAAGATGAAATACATTATAACTAGCTTTTAAATACAAAACAAGTATATTTTTATACATATTATTAAATAAATATTTAGATATATTGAGACATTATTTCACACAGCGCCATCTAGTTCCCTGGTAAGCTACGAGGCTTGTGCTACGGATACCAGATAGTTGTTATACTATATATATAAGTTTAAATACATATATATTATAAATATTACTACCCATTACTGCAGTACAAACATCTGAGTTTGACAAATGAATGCCCCCAGCGGGACTCG
The DNA here is from genome assembly GCA_905231865.2 of Boloria selene. Taxonomy (NCBI): domain Eukaryota; kingdom Metazoa; phylum Arthropoda; class Insecta; order Lepidoptera; family Nymphalidae; genus Boloria; species Boloria selene. The sequence continues at coordinate 12,009,589 of HG993140.1, read as the reverse complement.
AACCCAAGACCGCTGGCTCAAGAAAGTAGGGTTACATTTACCCTTCAAAATTTGTTTTTTTCTCAAAATAAATCAAGAAAGTCGTAAGACGAAGGTTTAACTTCACCGTCATTTAGTAAGAGTCATATGAATATCGCTTTGAAGCTTGGTAAATTATATGTACTTGTATAGGTACATTGTACTCCTTACAATATAAATCGATTTCCAATTTAATATCTATTGTTAACTTAAATAATAGGGATTAATTACCAATGTTTTAATTAATAATATTAATAGGCTTAGCGTCTGCGGAGCTATGGGTTCCGCTAGTTAAAATAAATTAAATGATTACCTCCTCTTTTTTTGAAGTCGATAAAAAAGTAGCCTAAGTTACGCTTTATAACATCAGCTACCTGCGAGTGAAAGTCCTGTCAAAATCGGTCCATCTCTTTCAGAGATTACCCGGAACAAACAGACAGACAAAAATTTTAAAAATTGTTTTTTTTGCTAGTATCGTATATACTTTCATATGCATTTAGTGAAAATCTGTTAATATGGAAATAAAAACAGACACTCCAATTTTATTTATATGTAAAGATTTCTGTAATTAATGTAGCATAGTCTCTATTGGTGATTACGTAACGAAGAATTACAAATTATACTTGGTAATACTAAATAATACTTAATCAAAGCTCAGAATCTTTAAGATCGTATATTTAATATTCTACTGATGAAGCTTCGTCGAGGGCTCTCGATAACTGGTCGGATACTATGCGCTCAGCATATCAGAGCAAACATCGATTTCCATTCCAAGTAATTTCTCAAGTAATACAAGATTGGATTCTTAATTGCCTGCCGTAAAATTACAATCAAGAAATCGTTTTCAACTACCTCCAATGACTTAAAGTTTGTAGGTTTTGGGACATTAATTACTTTTTACACGCATATTGGCTTGAAAACCATTTAAAAGGGGTTCGACCTTATTGGTGGACTTTTTGCTGTAGTATTGTCTGACTTTAAGTTAGTGTTATTTATTTAACGTGCAATGTAAATAAAAATATAGTTTTTCTATAAGTACAACTTAGAATCTAAAACTTACATGCGACCGCCTTTGGCTTATTAATTAATTATCTATTCATAAAAATAAAATTGTAAAAGTCACAATAAGTAAAGATGCACGTAATACACATGCAAAGTTACTAATAAAAGAATGCCTATTATAGTAAACATGTACAATTGCGTCGTTGTTACGTGAAATGCGGACACACAAACAACAACGTTTATATTGAAAATCTATCTGTACTATAGATAGGCAAAACTTTTTGGTTTATTATATAGTAAATATATATATAAGTTGTATTTATTTGTATATCGGTTTGTCTAAACACTATTTATGTTTCACTTATATTTTTAAGTATTTTAGAAACTATCTATCGGTAAAAGTTATATAATATAAGCTACCAGCCATATATGGCTGTTTAACATTTCACAACGAGTCTTCAAAGATCAAAAAGGTTCTAAAAGCTGGAAATGAAATGAAATTTAGGGCGGCAAATGTATCTTTATCTTATCATTATCTCACTTGTGAATAGAATAATAGGTTAAAGCAAGAGGTTCCCGTTTACACGTCATGACAATAGACGTATGTATGTAGTATTGTGTACATATATGGCGAGTTGTGTTGGACAATGGATCTAAAATGAATGTATCCAAGGCTAGTTTGACGTCACAGTGTAGTAAATCCAGTATAGTCATTCTGTGCCATACAATTATACGTGTAAAATAACGTTATAAGTCAGCATAATTACTGAATTTATAATATTATAATTTAAAAATGATATGAAATTATAATAATTTAAATTTCAAATTTATCTTTGTAAGTACCTGTAGTATCTGCCTAAATTAAAATAAGATAAAGATTGGGAAGAATAGTTAAATAAGAATTATCAAAAATATTTAACGTACACATTCGATACTCAGAATATACGTATATAGATTTAATCTTACACCTATAGGATTTTTAGGGTTCCGTACCTCAAAAGGTAAAAACGGAACCCTTATAGGATCACTTTGTTGTCCGTCTGTCTGTCTGTCTGTCTGTCTGTCTGTCTGTCAAGACCTTTTTTCTCAGGAACGCGTGGAGGTATCAAGCTGAAATTCATATCAAATACTCAAGTCTATGGTCTCTTGGAGCTGTGAAAAAATCAAACTTCTAAGTCAACGCGATCAAAAGATACTCCCGTTTATGCCGCAAATTTTCGACACTCGCAAGGGAATCAAAACCTACAGGGTACTTCCCGTGAACTCAGAATCTTGAAATTTGGTACGAAGCAACGTCTTATAACACAGATAAAGGAAAAATGGCGAAAAGCATAAATTTTTAGTTACATCATATAATAAAAATATTTTTAATAATTTTAAACTTATTACCCCTTTACTCATACACCGTTCCGTACAGGTTTGTACGGAACCCTCGGTGCACGAGTCTGACTCGCACTTGGCCGATTTTTTTATGTTACCAACTTCAATTTCTAAGCTGAACCTTTAAGTTGTTCAAGAAAAACCGCAAGCTTCTAAGTTAAGGTTGTATAAAGAGCTTTGTTACAAAGCTGTAAATAAATTTAAAATAATGTAAAATGTTTGTTTTCAAGTTTATCTAACCGAAATATTTTTTCTTTTGTTGAAAGATTTATTTACTTTCAAATACATCATCATAACCTCAGTAGCTGAGAGTGTAAAAATAATTGATTCGAAGCTTCCATCTTCCTTAGTGAATTTGAAAAAACCTATTTTGAATTTATAAGCCTATATTTATTTTATTATATTTTAACAACAACTTTCTAATATTTATATTCTTTATTGCACTAAAATTACATACACAAAAAAATACATAGAAAGTGACGTGAACATTTACTGTTGTTACACTGTTATTATTAAGCTACGCGTACCTTTCACGCTGTGTGCTAACTGCACAATATGGAGTCACGAGCGCGAAAAGAGATGTTTTTAATCCCTGGTACCTATTCGCAATTATTCTAACGAGAACTGAAACAATCGTAACTTTATTAGAGTAGATTTTAGAATTAAAAAAGAAATGGTTAGGATTTTTATATGAATCATATCTAACACAAAACATGAATCCAACTATACATAAAAGCACATAGAATATTAACAAAAAAAATAAAAACTAAGGTTTAGATTAATTAATTTTAATCTACTTAAATATATTTAATACTTACTATTCACATATTTATTAATACTATATGCGTATAATCAATATTATCCATATAGTACTGTGTCTCAAAATATCACAACATATTATAAAACAAAGTCCTCCGCCGCATCTGTCTGTCTGTTCACGATAAACTCAAAACTAAACTGATTTTCATGCTGTTTTCACTAATGGATAGAGTGGTTGTCGAGGAAAGTTTTAATATATAACTAGCGGAACCTGTGGCTTCGCTCGTGATAAATCAAGGGACGTAGCCGAGCGAAGCGAGAGTGAGTCGCTAGTATACTATATAAGAACCACGCCTGCTTTAAAATTGATACATCCACAATGTCCTCAAAAATAATAATATGTTAGGACATTATTGCACACAGCGCCATCTAGTACGGTGGTAAGCTACGAAGGAAGCTTGTGTTACGGATACCAGATAGTTGATATACTACATGTAGAAGTTTTAAATACATACATATTATAAATATAAACACCCATGACTGGAGTACAAACATCTGAGTTAACAAATGAATGCATCCAGCGGGACTCGAACCCGCGATCTCTTGCGCGAGAGAGTAGGGTCACTACAAACTGCGCCAAACGCGTCGTTGTATATCAATATCAATAAATTAGAAACTCCAATGAATCTATTTTTAACAAGGGATTCAAACCACCATATCGAAACATTCTCCCGTAAAGGTATTAGGGATAAATTGGACGTTGATTGGCACGCTCGAGTCAGAATTTTATTTTTTCGGTAGCAATCTCCAGGTGCACTTTTCAGCCCATTACACAGAGGGCCCTTCGCAAATGAGATGGAAAGCAGAGTACTGTTGAAACTGTTCGTCCTACTTTTTATAAAATTAATTAGATTTTTTCTTATAAATTATAGCTCTATGATAGTATAAAAGCTTATTGTAATAAAAAAATATATTTTTTTTTTCATCTTAGATATCTTATCGTTATTATTTTTTATAAATAACAAATGTATAATTAGAATTTCTATCTAAGAATTAGAATCCTTTAGAACCTCAAACCCGGTAATTATTATTTCCATAAGCCATTTCCATAATAATATTTATTTTCTTAGCATACCTACACAATATGCTTTATTGATTTGAGTAATATTAGTAAGAGAGAGAAAGAGAGAAGAAAAGAGAGAGCTGGAGAGAAAAGGAGAGAAGAGTGAGACAGAGAAATTTCCTTCTTTTCAGTTTTTAATCCATCAATGATATAAAATATTATTAATTGTTTCTTACAATAACAACGACTTATGCTACTTAATCCAGCTCTTTGTTTATTATAGTGTATTATACAAATATATATGCGAGTAACAAACCGACACTCATGCAAGTGAAGACGATGGAGAAATCTACTAAGAAAAAGTCCTTTCACAAGCTTTGAAGCAACCTAACGACTTGTAGTCTCCTCGAGAAACGCTTTGTTTCAGTGACGCTACGTGAGCAATCTTTGTTGCGAGTGGGTAATATTCGTATCGTATTCGTACGATATGTATGCAGTATGGGGTGAGTGAATTTGTTTCAAATGAAGTTGGTAACTAAGGTTTAATTATTATTACTATTATTATAAATGTGAAAGATTATATAATATGTAGGTATGTATGTTTGTTACGTATTTGTTTTAAGGCTGAATGGATTTGAATGAAATAGTAGCCTGAAAGGCAGACAACCAGAGGTAGGGTAGATTTTATATTGTTAGATCATATTGGTGGAAAAGTGAAATAGCCTGCTATCAATCAGCTCGCTCTTTAGCGTTATGGGATAAAGTATAATAATAATAATAATCATTAAATATACACACAAAAATCTCCTTCAGAGCACCTTCGCTTTTGAAAGTCGGTCAAAAGTCTATGCATAAAAAATATTTTGTTAACTTTTTTCTTAATAGCCTATTATTATGTTACATATACAATTAACTACAACAAAGTACAGCATTAAGTATTTTGGCCTACTAGTTAGTTAACAATAATTCATGTATCGCCAAGGGCAGATATAGATTAGGCATATTGAATGAAATGTAAGCACGCTATTTATTGCTAAAGTTGCTTAAGAAACCTTCAGAGAGTTTACATTATTATAATACAGTCTTAATATAATAATAAAAGTATTATTATAATAAAGTCATGCGTCATTGGTCTAGTGGTTAGTATGTAGGTACGGCTGTTCGGGATCAGGTTCGAGTCCCAAGTCAGACTGAAGTCAGTATATTTTTGTAGTTTCTCATTAATATTTATTTATTTATTTATTTATTTATTTATTTATTTATTTATTTATTTATTATTAGGTTGCTAACAGAGCATACATCCATACATAAGTAGGTGACATACAATAAAAAAGACAAATACTAGACTAAATGATGCCCTAATTAAAAGCAACACTGCATTCCTATGACATGACAGCATAAAAAAAAAAGAAAAAAAACTTATAGAATAAAAGAACAGACTGAGATTAGAATGTACCTAAGTAAAAGTTATTAAAAAGTTAATAAAGTAGGTACCTTCCTGTAAACAAAAACAAAAACTTAAAAATAAAAGCTTACTTCTATATAAAATTTATAAATATGTATGTAAATATTTATAACTAAGAAACCCGGCCAGCTTTACTGAGCGTAAATCAAAATAATTAAACGGTTTTATTTTCTAACTAGCTGATACCTGCGACTTCGCCCGCGTTGCTTGAAATATTAACAAAGTTTTCCGCATGCGCGCTACGCCGCTTGCCCCACTACTCCGCGAGAAGGAAACATACATCACTAAACACGCAGTGCATATACAAATCGTTGTTTCTTGAAACTTTAATAACTTTTTATTAAATGATGATATCGCAATCATTTTTTTTGATAAGGGCGAAGTGTCTAAGAAATAAAACTTAGAAAGTTTCATTGAAATCTATCCAGTAGTTTTTACGTGATGCACGCACAACTGCAGACCATTATCATTTTATTTATATAGATAAAATAAAAGTAGCCTAAGTTACTCCTTATTCTACGAGTGAAAGTCGCGTGAAAATCGGTAAAGCCGTTTTAGAGCTTAGTCGGAACAAACAGACACTTATATTTAATTTATATTTATAGATGTATAGATAAAAGAACACAACACACAAAACAAAAAACGAAAAATCAATAAGCATAATATTACATAATGTACAAGTTACGAGTAAATTATGAAATAGTAATTTTAAATGCTCACCGCATTTCTAAATCGACAATTTTTTGTATTTTTCCAAGATTTTAAATACGAAAACCAAAAATATAGTTTCAATTAAAATGTACTGGAAGACAATATAAGCAACGGTAAGAGCTTCAGACGTAATCCTAACGACTAACATTGCTAACATTAATTGAGTATTATCAAACACACCTCACGTACGATGTGAGCGGGATTCGAAAATGCGATTTTCGTATACACACGAAGCGTTAATCGAATTGCGTTCTGTTAGGTTTAGAGAGCAATTGATCGTTATCACTAATGATGATATAACTAGAAATCTAGATCTAATGTCTACATAGTTTTAGTTTCTACTTTTCGTTTTAAGTCTCCATTTAGTCTCTCTATTTTTAGTTTTTTAGTCTGTAATAGCCCGAAAAGGGAAGGTACGTGTTTCTACCCTATACCTCAGAGTGCACATAAAAGAGTCAGTCCTACGCCTGTTCTCTATCAGGGAGATAATAATTAGTCGAATTGTCGTTGCACTAGAATGTGAGAGTGAGAGCAATAGAAAGTACACTTGCGTACACTTGTTTAAAATATCCTATAGCTTTATAATATCGCAGATGGTAAGATTAGATGCCGTTATGAAAATCACTTAGGTACCTCGTAATCCAAGTCATCATTTTTATGGAAACCACAAGGCACAAACTCAATCCGCGGCCTGCAAACTATTTTTAAACAGAATTATCTTTCCTTAAGCCGTTACTCCATAAAAGACAACGAATAAAGACAAAGTATATTAGTAAATAATAATAATGTCCTCCTCCCGACCTATTACGGCCATGGCGGCCAATCTCATTGAGACTAGCCATCGTCGCGGGAGAAATTATAGTGCTCAAATGTACTCGCCGACACAAGTGCACTCTCTATTCCTTATCACTCTCATATTCCGGTGGGACTGCTTGAAACGACCAGTGAGAGTTAAGGCGCAGGACCGACGGCTTTACGTGCTTTTCGAGGCCTGGGGGTGACACACCGCCAACTTCCACACTCCGGGATGTTACTGAGGCTTACGAAACAGAAAGTCTCAATAACTAGACTTGGCCCGACACGGAACTCGAACCCAGGACATCCCAGTGTGCGAGGTACTACACTACCGAGGCAGTTAGTTAGGAATGTGTGCACTTATGCAAATTATGCACTAATATTAGGTTGTAAAACTTTTAGAAAAAGAGAGAATAAATTATTTGTTATTAATAAATTATACAGAACTACATACATATTTATTAGAAGCGAACTAACCTATTTAAGTAAAAAAGTATATTTCTTACTGATTTTCTAATATTTTATTAATATTATATTTCTGTTGCATGTGATGTTTACCTTTAAGTAATTGTTACACTCTTGAAAAGAACACATAAATATTGTATAAGCTTTTATAACTAGTGTAAATAATTGTTGGTAAACCTCAATTAAATAATATATATAATATAATATAATATGTTGGGACATTTACACACAGCACTCTCTTGTTCCACGATAAGGTACGAGCCTTGTGTTATGGATACTAGATGGTTGATATACTACACATATATAAGTTTAAATACATACATATTATAAATATAAACACCCATGACTGGAGTACAAACATTCGTGCTCAACAAATGAATGCCCCCAGCGGGACTTGAACCCGCGACCGCTGGCGCAGCAAGTAGGGTCACTACAAACTGCGCCACGCGTGTCATAAATAAAAAAAAAATAATCTTATGCAAGGTTAAAGATTCCCAAAATAAATGAAGTTGATCGAAAAAGTTCCAAATGATCACAAAACATTAACGTTGCCACATTTTAGTGATTTGAGCGTAACGTCAGCGGTTGGCTTTGAAATGCAAATCAGTGTCCGCAACAAACTGCAGCTCCCCTAAATTGGCGGTTTCGTGTTCCCGATTAATTCCTGTAAGCTTAACTATCTGATTTTACTAAATTTCATTTTCACCTAACAAAATTGTGTACATTACAAATTGTTTGGACATTTTAAATATTACACACAAATATCTATGTGAAGGAACGCTATAAGTTTTATTGTTGTAAGTAAAAGATAAAAAAACTCGTTTGTATACGGAAAATATAAGAAAAACATTATTTATTTTACTTGTCTCCCTGTCTGTTCGTCTAAAAGTCTGTTTATTACGGCTAATATCCGAAACGGCTGAACTGATTTTAACTTTCACTGGCAGATAGCTAATGTTATAAGATGTAACTTAAGCATTGTTTATTTTAGAAAGTAAGATATCGCTCAAATAAAATTAAATTTAATGATTGCATTCAGGGTCATAAATTCGTTTCAAAATTAAGTTAATAAGTTATAGATCTTAATAGATTATTGTTTCTTAAAATTATTTCAATTAACTTCATACCTATTCAAAGTTAGTTGATGTCGAAAAGGTCACGATAATTATTAAAAAAATTGAGTAGAGAAGTAAACCAACCGTTAAGCTAACTCGAGCGCTTACACGAAGGATTTCTTCCAGTCACGAACGGTTAAATTGTACTGAAATTCAGTAATTAGAGCTCTGCCAATTAGCTCATAAAGGAGTTATAATTAAATTCTTTTTAAGCTCATTTGCTGAATATGCTAGGTAAATATGTAAAAAGCAACGTATTCAGATTGTATTCTTGAAAATGAAAAGTAAATTTGGTAATAAATTTATTATAATATACACAAAACAGTATTAAAAATAACTTAATAACACGTCAACCCAGATTCATCAACTTTCAGCCCTACTAACTATCTCTATGATCAGTAGACAACAAATAATAGTCGATAGCAACTATTTGACTTCATAATTTTATTGCTAAGCAATGTCAAAAATGCTAAAATTGTGTTTTATAAATACCGTATTAAATTATATATTTCAAATAATCAAAATATTCTTTTTGAACATCATTTTTAAATGAAGAAAATCTTGGATTTAAAAACTACTTGTTTGTCAGCTTGACTAGAATATTATTCTTACGATAAGATCCAAAAATGCTACAATTGTACCTACTTTAAGTACCTATATAAAATTTGTTTATTTGAAAAACTTAAAAAAAATTAGTAAATACGAATATCTCGATAACGTAAACAGCAGCACCTGAAAGCGCAAACGAAGTTACCTTTCGGATTGCTCAGTTAATTAATCTGCTTAACATGCAGTCGGCAGACTGAGTTTTTGCGAACGGTAATTACAGGTTTGATTTAAAAATGTTATTTCACGTTCGTGTATACTTTAAATTATCGAAGCAGTTTTACCGAAACATTTCACTTGTATAGAAAAGTGGTACATAAAACCAAATTAAGGTAGGCTAGGTAAACGTAAATAATATGATGAAGGCATTTGTGCATATTTTGGCTCTATACCTATCTAGAAAATTTGCTCCAACTTCACAAGCAAATTAAATTTTTAAATTTTATGTTCTTAAATTTATAATTTAACAAAGAAAAATTTTAGCAATAATAATAAACCGAATAGAACTGAACTTACCCTCGTTTCTCTAGGATTCGTTCCCAACGTATTTAAGTACTTTAGATTTAGGGTATACCATAAATTTCGTAGAGATGTAATCTTTATCAATTTCGTTTATTTGACCATTTCGTTAAATTTCTAAAAAACTTAATGTAGAGTTCGAATTTTATCATATTATGTATAGTAGTAGTCGTTATCGTTAATGATTTCAACATTACTATAAGTTTAAGTTTAACTTATTAATTATATCTATAGTATAGACCTTTTACGTACTTTTAAGTTTACCTTTAATTTATATAGTTCATAAAGTTCCTAAATCACCGACAATCGATTACAACCTTACAACGTGAACAAATTATCTTTAAGAAATAATATGATAAATATTAATTTTGACATTTTTATATACGTACTTATGTATTTAATCAAACAATTAAAAAGAAAACCATTTTTTTCTTATATAAAAATGACATACAATACAATACATATACACAATATCTTTAACAATATCCCTAGTAAAATGAACAATAAACTATTTCTATACACTCGCTTTTTTCTATACTTTGTCAGCGTCCTCGTCTAAAACTCATCTGGAGGGAATTTAGGACAAACATTTTCACAATGGCCGTAAAACTCAGGACACATTGTAGGTTTTCAATCGACGGTTGTTGGCTAAAAGTAGATAAGTCTGGAATGAATTTGCTAGTTCTCTCTTAAAAAAATCTAAAGTTTTCACTGCAGCTATTTGAATTACCCACCATTTTTATTTTCACATTTCCATATGTCGTATAAGCTCATAGCCATTAAAAGGAGTTGGGATCCAATCACTCTATTATTATTTTTACTCAACTAATCGGATCTCAAGATTGCACGACCTACATCCAACGCTTCGCAGGTGGATCTAAAATTAATTAATGTTCACACACGCCACAGATTACCATAGTTTTACTATGTACAGTGTAATAATAGGTAAACATTTTTCAACATAAATTATGTATATAATGCATCATCGTCCCGTTTGCTGATTATTTAAGTTATTTTTTTTTTACCTTTTCTTTATTGAAATAGTATACGTGCTCTATTTAATGCATAGTATTAAGTAAATACAAAATAATGATAGAATTGCTATCACGACGGTCAATTTTACTGCTTTTTTTGAACGGTCGTGTAAATAAAGTTAACAAGATTTTAATATTGCAAATTAAGTATCTTAGATATAGTAGAATTAACATATTAAATATAGTTTCACTGTTTTAAAGTGATAAACCTTCGTTTAATTTAATTCTTATTCTAAAAATTTTAAAAATATATTATATAATATGTATACATTTTTTTACACTTTATTCAGTATATAACTCTACAAAGAACATAAAATGTAATAATATATATTATTTATCGATTTCAACTTCAGCAGCTTTGTTATTTTACAAACTCATATTTTTAGTCTGTGGCCCAAGACTACGTAAGCCATATAGTCGACAACGAGCTGCCAATTACCGAGTGATGAAGAATAGACTGCCTCCTACTTGCTGCATGATAAAATCAACTACAGCTCTTAAGAAGGAAAGCTTATATGTAAGATAATTACGGATATTTTTTATGTGTTTTTATTGTAAGTAACGAAATATCTTTTCTTATAAATATTTTTATTATATCTTCTATCTATTTTTATAAATATTTTTTCTTATACATACTGTCCTTTAAAAGATATATAGGTAATTTACTAAGTTAATAGAATATTTAATCCTCCACTAAGTTTTTAACCGACTTCAAAGAAGGAGGAGGTTATATGTTCCGTTGTATGTATTTTTTTTTTATGTATGTTCACCGATTACTCCGCCGTCTGTGGGCCGATTTCGAAAATTTTTCTTTTGATTGGTAGGGTATAGTTCCGAGGTGGTCCCATTGTCACCAAGTCAGGATCTGATGATGGGATCCCAGGGAAATCGAAGGCAACTCTTAAAATTTACAGGCACCTATTATGTTTTTGATATATTTTCTAAACCCGATAAAGCTTTTACGTATGAAAATCATCATCTCATGTGGATGAGCTGATGATGGAAGGTAAAATTCCTCAACAGTTGTATCTCTTGTTTTTTTCACCGATTTCTCCGTGAATTGTGGGCCGATTTTAAAAATTTCTTTTTTGTTCGGTAGGGTATACATTCAAGATGTTCTCATTGTCACCAAGTCAGCATCTGATGATGGGATCCTAGAGAAATCGAGGGCAACCCTTAAATTTTATCGGCACTGATTACCTCTTTAATATATTTTCTAAAGCTGTTCAAGAATTTGTGATAATGTAAGGTATATATCCTCAACGGTTAGGAGTTGAAAGAAAATTCTTTTAATATTATACGTACTTATGAACTGATAGTCGTATTCCTTCAGGATATTAGGTGGATTGATAATAGAAGGTAAATCTTATTAACGTCTACGAGTTAAGTGGAAAAATAGACATGGACAAATCTCGATTGACTATTGTCGTTCATTTCAAAACTTCGCTGACTTATTGGAGCAGTAGTTTAGTTAGCCTTCCAATATTTTATTTAAACATAATAATTTCCACAAAAAAATTTAAAATAAATTATTTTTTAACAAAAATGAAAACCGACTTCAAAACGCTACAAATCGAAACTAAAAAGAAAAAAAAAATTTTAATTACTTAGTTATTGTTGGAGTCGGTGCCAGCCAAAGCAAAATAATCTTAATACAATTTAATTAATGTATCAATTTGTAAATATAATCAAAATATCCGTTCGAAAGTTCATTGCAAAGGCAGGATAAAACTGTCCTTCTTGGCTGGCACCGACTCCAACAATAACTAAGGAATTAAAATTTTTTTTTTCTTTTTAGTTTCCATTTGTAGCGTTTTGAAGTCGGTTTTCATTTTTGTTAAAAAATAATTTATTTAACATAATCATTATTAGGTATAAGATACAGATACCTACTATTATCAAAAAGATAATAATTTTGCACTGCAACTTTACTAGCCCTTAGCACAGTAAAAATATTTGTTACTTTTACTGTGCCCTTAGTTCGCTTGGAAAGTAACGACGAGGATTTCCTTACACTCATATTACATATCTTTCAAGAATTATTTATACTTATTTGTTTGTAGCATTTTTTTAAATTTAATAAATAATTTAAAAAAATCATCTATATACAAGTTATTGGTATTATTACGATTTGACAAACATCTTAAATATCCTCAAGGACCTATATTTTGTTTCATAATTGAATATAATTTTTTACATTATTGTATGGAAATTTTAACAATTTTGTAGTCACGCAACACTCATAAAACACAAAATTGCCAATTTTTTGTACAAACAATGTAAGTAAACCATCGGATTATGGAAGCTTATGCTGGATATAATAGCAGCTCTGAACTTTTTATAAAGATGATCTCAGCACATTTGAATGTCATGAAAATGATATGAATATTAAAAACTCCACTGTTCTAGTTCAAAACATACGTTCACGTCACTTTTATGTGTAAAAATAAAAAAATAATAAAAATGTACTATATAATTTTAACTAGCAGTACCCGCGGCTTCGCCCGCGCTAATTTTTTTAATCGCTACTAATCTTTATTCGATCACTGGCAATCGGTTGATCTGTAGATTGCCTGAAAATTTACAAAAATTACTCCAGCTATTTCAGAACCCATCGTTGATATACTCCTGAGCGGCGCGGCTACCTCTCCCCGCTCTTGGCTCCCACTCCCTCTCCCCATTGCCCGCTGTGCTGCGCGTTATTTTATTATTATTATTTTTAAATTCGTAATATCCTTTGAATGGAGTGTCCGATTTGTAGTATCGTAAAAGTTATCTAACTCAGTGCGAAATTTGAAACTTTTAGCACAAAAAATGAAGGTATTTCGAAAAACTTATGAGACCCTTACACCACCTTAAACCGGCCCTATAGAAAAAAAAACGTTTTTAGCGTACTTTTATCAACAATTAACCACCTTCGTACCAAATTTAAAGTTCATAGCACAAAAGATGAAGACTTTCACACAAACTTGCTATGGCCCTTAGACCACCTCAATCCGGCCCAATCGCAAAATCCTTTCTTAAACAAACATCTAATAACTTTAAACTACCTCCCTGGGAAATTTAAAGTTTCTAGGACAAAAAATGAAGAAATTAAAAAAAAACTTGTGAGAGTCCTTAGACCTCCTTAATGCGACCCTGTCGCCAAATTCGTTCTTAGCAGACCCATACTAAATATTAACTACCTCCCTGCCAAATTTAAAGTCTGTAGCACAAAAGATGAAGGACTTTCATACAAACTTGCGAGAGCTCTTAGACCACCTTAATCCGGCCCAATCGCTAAAGCCGTTCTTAGTGCACCTATACTATTTATAAAGTACCTCCCTGCAAATTTTCATCTTTATACGTCCAGCAGTTTTTGAGATTTCGTGATGAGTGTTTTTCGCATTTATATATTACATATATAGATTAATAACGCCATCTATGAGAAATCATTACGCATCATTTGATAAGTTAAAACTTAGAACATATTATTATTATTTTATTCTTTCTTAGCAGTATTTTAGGAATTATATATTCTTTTTTTATGTAGTAAATATATTATATTTTATTTAATTATACTATATATATTATTTTATATGAATTATAAATTCTTATATTTTAATACGTATAACATCAGAATTTATATTTTTGTTTTAACTGGATGTGAGATGATTTTATTAAAACATACTTTTAAAATTGTTGTGATTTATTGTTAATATGATATTATTTTTTTTGTAAACGCAAGAAATGAAAGGATTTATTTTATTTATTTTTTATTTTATTTATTTACACTAATACAGAGGTAAATCTTTATGGCTGTATGAATGAGTTCCTTTGCTTCAATATTGACGTGTCATCCGATGTCAGTATCGCTTCGCTAGAGTGGCCAATATGGCGATTTCGATAATTGATTTGTCTTTCAGCATCATTAGAATTTAACAAAATACTCGACAATCCGAATTTTGCGGATAATGTTGTCGACTCGAAATCTTTATTTTTTTATGTTTTATTAATCAGGTAAGGTTTCGATCGAGTCTACCGTACCCCTTGACGAAATTATTAATATAGATATAGATTACACCTTGTGTCCGAAAAACCCAAATATCTTACGGAACCCTATTTTTTTCCAAAATAAAATATAGCCTATGTTACTCGTGGATAATGTAGCTTTCGAATGGTGAAAGAATTTTTAAAATCGGTCCAGTAGTTTTTGAGCCTATTCATTACAAACAAACAAACAAACAAACAAACAAAGTTTTCCTCTTTATAATATTAGTGTAGATATAAAAATATTAATTTAAAAACCTAACGCTGAACGTTGAATGTTGATTAATAACGAAATTATATATTTATATATTATAAATGTTAAAAAAATATATGTAGAATCCCCTTCGGAATAGGCATTCGCCAAAAAATTTTTCGAAACTCCACCTCTGAAAAAGATAAAAATTGAAACGGAAAACTGTATAAAAATCCTATATGTAAGTGTGTGAGTTGAAATAAATTAAACGGTTTTCATATTTTTTTTTATAAAATTAAAGCAGCCTTAGTTACTCCTTATAACATTAGCTACCTGAGAGTGAAAGTCCATCAAAATCGGTCCAGCCGTTTCAGAGATGAAGCAGTACATCCTCGAAAATAAATACAAAAGGTATTCGAGCGAAGCGATGATAAGTTACTAGTATTGTATTTTAATGAATCTTAGTAAAGTGTATACGTAAAAAGAAAAATACTAAAACGACAGACCTCTCTTTTACAGATTGGCATCTGAAAATCAATCACGACTCTTTATTACCCTGGAGAGCCAATCCGTACATTTTTCAAGATGTTTTTTTTTATGTTAGAACACGTTTCCATTGCACTGTAAATAACGTTTTTTTTAAGGTCATCATTTAAATAGTTGAAATTTTAGCTATCGAAATTAAAAGGTGAAACTCATTTTAGGGCCATATGTTACTCGAACGATATACATTATGTATCGAAAAAATTCTTTTAAACCTAACCTAATCTAATTTTTTACATTGAAAGTTATTTATCCATAGGACAAAATTTTCTCATGATAATATATAACATCATACTACTATTATAAAGAAGTCGAGAAACGACTGACATTCTTTCTATGTAAACTGGATAGATTTGGTAACTCTAATAAACTATAATCTGGATAAATACATAGTCTACTGTTATTAATAAAATACAACTAGTTACCTATATCTAATATTAGAAGACAACAGAGTGAGGGTAAATATAATAATTAAAAATAAAGCAATATATTTTTTCTTGCAAACATTTGCTGTTACAATGGAAACTTAATCTTTGTGAAGCGCTGTGAAAAGGTAATTGTGGCTACATGAAATATCGCGGCACTTCGTCTTATTCACACGAAATACTGATTCCAGCTGTAGGCCTTTCACATTTTCTTGTGTAATTTGTTTATTATTTATTGCGCAATTAAAAGAAAAAGTGCCTTAAAGATTTTAAAATAATATTGTATTTATTTAGCTCTTATTAACATCTTACTGTTAAGCACAAGTGTGTCTTCATTGTAGGAGTGATCACTGATCAGGCTAAAGTCCACCACGCTGGGTATATGCATTATTTTTCGAAAACTTGTTTTTTCTTTAGCTGAAGACAAATGGTTATTATGTTGAAACAGATTGACAATTAAAAATATTTTACTGTAGTTAGTTAGTGTCCAGGTCTGAAACGTGGGATTTGAACCCCGTTCTATTGCTTTCTCATACAATCATCGCGCAATTACCACTGAGTTACTACTAACTACTTACTTGTATATAAAGTATATTCTGTATGTGTTTGTATAGAATATTTTTATTAAATAATACTAATTCTTATGTAAATGAACGCAAATACTCGCAAAAATATTTTTGATTTGTATAAATATTATAAACATCAAACTACGCTGCAGGCACTTACTATAATCTAGTTAAAACTAATATTTATTAATTATTTAACAAATACGATATTCATTATATTTAAAGAGCAAATTTTTAAAGCGGCATATTTTCTATTTTAAAGGCAATATTTATTTTAAAAACCTTTGCAACGCGATTCGTTTAAAAAAGTAAACGGTTGAACGATTTTAATGGAATAAAAGTTCGTGCAAACATAAAAACTGCGAATAAGCCTTTCAAGCAACGTTTTGATTTATGTAAATAGGTACCTATTGACCACTAAAGCTTACAATAACTTACCTACATACAAAACGGCACTACACTATATAAATATTTCGCGTTTTATGTATCACAGAACAGTGTCTGATCAAAAGTGGATAATTACACTTTATAAGTTTTTCTTCTTTTTTTTCGTTTAAGGTAGAATTTTTTAAATCCTATGCGTTTTCGATCTCAGAATACAATAAAAGTGGTCAATTGCAATTAAAAAACGTGCCCAATTTTTTTAATTTTATTCAAAACTAGCTATTTACAACAAAATATATATTTAAAAATGTAAGATTAAAAAAATGTAAATGTCCACTTTTGATCAGACACTCCTCAATTGTATTTAGACCTTTTTTAAAATAACACACCTTAAAAATAACAAACATTATTTAAAATAATTTAACTCGCCAGTAGTATAAAAATTTTCAAAATAAAATCTGTAGTATCATCTGGAATTTATCATCAGTTGTTTGCCGAAAATCATTCGAAAGTCGGTAACCAAAAATCAAAATCATCGAAAAATAGTTAACTCAGTTTAGAATACAATCATATTTACTTTGATAATAATTATTATCATTTTATGTAGAAAAGGTTTTTCATTAAGATTTCTCTATAAATAATAAGTTTCAATGAAAAAAATGCTACATTCATTATTAAGAAGTTACTCAGAAAAATTACTTTAAAGTAAAAGATGCACCTAAGGTTTAATTCCCCTAGAAGGTAAAGGTTAATAGCTAACTCAAAAACTTTAAGTTTGCTCTACCGTTTGTCCCGATGTAGTTTAGATAAAGCACGTATTACCACCTCTACCATACATTATTACAAATTTCTTGTCACTAAATTATCACTGCTTGTGCTTCAAGACCTTTTTAACAATTACTAGAGCACTATCCAACTACTGCTTTATGGCGATTTTTTCATAATAAGCATTATTGAACAGCACTATATAAATGGATGTAATTGACTTCTTTAAACATATAATGAAATATGAAGGAAGGTATTGGTAGCCCAGCGGTAACGCACTCGCTTAGATAACCGAGTGATGCGGGTTCAAATTCGGGTCTCGCACCTCTAATATCATGTGCGAATCATTTCTATCATGATTACCACTTGTCTTAGGTGAAGGAAAACATCATGAGGAAACCTGCATGTCTGAGAGAAACCTAGCAAGTTTTCGACAGACATGTGAAGTCCGCCAACACGCACTAGGCCAGCGCGGTGGACTATGGCCTGATCCCCCTCGTACTGAGGGATGCCCGTGCCCAGTATTGGGACGTTAAAAGGGGCTGAAGTGTAATTTTTTTTTGAAAATCTAATTAAAACAATCATTATTACCGATGAGAGTATCGAGAGTAAGTTGTATACCTGTAACCGCATCACGAAAACCACTGGAAACATTTTGATGAAATTTGGTATGATGATAGTTGGTTATCCGGTTGAACAAAGAATACATTTTACAGGAAAATATCACATTTCTAAAAAGCTTTTAAGGTACCTAGCGAGTAAGGAAGAACTCGAGTGGTCAGAGGGTCTTTAATAAGAATATTATATTTTTTAAACCATTAACAGTAGAAAATTTTATATAAAAGCTAAAGGAAATTAAAATTCCACACTACTAGTTAGACAAATTGTACGTGGAAATAAGTTGTGTAGCCGTTACACTTATTTTTCATTTGTTCTAGTTCCTGCTTTAAATAAGGCCATAGTTCTATTTATTTTATACTAATTTTTGTCTGCAGTTTTGCCCTTATTTGAGTTACTTTACTGCTTACGTTTTGGTGTATTTTGGTTGAGTGTAACTGTACTATTGTATAAGTATAGAAAATGTTCATAATAAAAAGCAGTTTTTGTTATTTAATCAATTGCTTACAGATACAGCAAGTGAATTTCAAGTGGAATGAGAAAATTGTCCGTAACGATTACTTTTTAGCGTAATTTTGTACGAGTCCTAAACTTTTATGCTCACTAACAATATTATATACCCGTAACTATAGTGCTGAACAATACCGAAATATCGGTTCAAAAGTCAAGTGACAAACAAACTAAATATCCCGTTTCACATCACAATAGTATATTTTCGTTACTACCAGCAATTTTTACTAGTTTTTTGTATTCAAAATGAAAACTTAAAAAAAAATTACCAACCATTGAAAGATAAAAATATATAAATAATTCTAAATAGTACAAAAGTTTAATTCTTCAACACAAAAATGAATTTCATTTGAATCCCACAAACGGTTTCATGAGGGCAGAGTTGAATAGTTTTTGTGTACACAAAAGTTTAACATGGCCTTTTACAAAAATGTGAGTTTCACTCGGATATTATAAACGCGGAAATATTTTATAGCAAAACCACAGTTAAATTTAAAACTAAATGTTCTTTTAATATAAATCTAAGAATATTAGAAATGTCTTGATATACTTATAAATTACTTATATACACTTATAAGGACACTATTACAGCGCCATCTAGTTCCGCCGTAAGCGTAAAGTAATACTAGGCTTGTGTTACAGATGTTTTGAATTACTATTTTACTAAGAATTTTCAAAAACAAATTAAAGTACATATTGGACTTAAAATTTTATTATACTTATAGAGAAAAAAAATAAGGATTATAAAATGCGGACTTATATTATTTATTTTATGTAAATATTTATACTTTTACCACACTAGGTACTCATGTTCTTCTTTCAAATGAAAAAATACCGTTCTTACAAACAAAAAACAGCTTCTTAAGTTTTATATAATTATCTTTATATACTTAGTTATCTTTATACAATTATATAAAACTTATTTATATTAAGTTTTATATATTAGTTGATCATAGAGGTTCAGGAATATTTTCAGTTTCTGGTCGCTGGCAGGTCAAAGCGGAACATCTGTTTGGGCAACACTTGAGGGCTCGGGGGCAATCCGAGTCCCCAGTACACATGTGACTACACACCCACGCACCTCGCGGATATTCTGGGCAACGGCCTTTCTTCTCTGAAATCATCAAAATGTGTCTAAGTTCAATTTTTCATAATAAAATAATTAGCATTTTTAACATTTCATTGCTGGACATGGTCCGTCTTTAAATACGAAGACGATCAGATCTTATGGTACGTATGTCTATGACCCCAGCTAATTTAGCAATGCATGGCAGACTTCACATATTTTTTTTAAAACTATTAGTCAAATTTACAAATTATTATCACTTTATAAATGTGTTTCTAACAAAAGAAAATTATTAAGTACCTATATATAGTATAGCTAAACATTTTCAAAAAAGTAAATTTTACTTAAATAAATAAATATGTTGGGACATTATTACACAGAGCGCCATCCAGTTATGTGGTAAGCTACGAAGCTTGTGTTACGGATACCAGATAGTTGATATACTACATATATAAGCTTAAATACATACATATTATAAATATAAACATTAAATACCCATGACTGGAGTACAAACATCCGAGCTTAACAAATGAATGCCCCCAGCGGGACTCGAACCCGCGACCGCTGGCGCAAGATAGTAGAGTCACTACAAATTTCAGATAATAGCAGAGACGTGTACAACAAAGGCCTCTTCCATGGAAAACTGATGTTTTCTAGTCTTAAAAGACCGAGCTCGCGTTCCAATTTTTTCTTTTGTGTTCGTAGCGTTCCTGTCAAGCTCTTACTTGTTGCAGCTGCAGTAAAAAGTAAGCGTCTACTCCTTTATATCTCAAGTCATATAATAAATTAATAATTTAATACCATGAAAGTTAGTATAAAAATGAATTTGAAAAATCAGACTATTGATATAGGAAAAACGGAATAGTAAGGATTTCAACTCAGTCAGTCTTCAATATTAGATATCAACAACACCTTGTGGCTAACTGTATATTTGCTAAGTAAATAGAAGAGAAATAGATAATACTCCTCCCTCATTTTCGCTCTACATTATATGCGAAAAAATTGCCAGAGTGAAGAAACTGAAGCCAATTTTTCGCAGCCTTAAGTTCTAGAAGTGTTTTTGACTTAACTCGGGACTCGAATCCAAGATTACACAATATGAGCTATACAATGTACATGCTAGCTATATAAATAGGGCATAGATACGTTTATTTGTGTGAGTTTTAAAGTAACTTAGAAAGCTAAACAAAATATGTTCTATATAATTTAATTTCATACCTAAATTAACAAAATGCCGCTGCGTCATCGCGTCTACGCACATCGCTCCTCCGCAAGCGGTGGGGCAGCACAGCTGGGTGCCGTTACATGGCAAAGTTGGTCCACAGTTTGCTTCACATTTGTCTACTGATAGTGTTGGTGGACATGACCCTTCTCCCTGGGTCAATGCTATAAAGGCTGTCAAAATAATACATAAGATATTTACCATTTTAAGTCATAAAATAAGTTAATCAGTTCGGTATCCAATAGAAATTGATGTGCCAAGAAAAGAAAATGGCTTACATTTACAAATTTATACAAAAACCTGCGTTTAAAATCACTATAATGTAGGTTCAGCTCTTTTTCCAATAATAAGTCTCCATAATTCTCTGTTACGAACAGTTACATTAACTTTATATATATTTATTCACTCAGATTAGGCTATTGTCATATTTAAATAGGTATATTATGCAAATATATCAAAATGAATACTTATATATTACAGACCACATATTTCATTTAATACTTTCCTGTTTAACACTAGTCACATAACACAATAACTAAGTAAGAAAACAAAAAGCCAAGCTGAATATTAATGTCTGGCTCGACACAATATTAAACTTACCTAGCACCACAAAACATAGGCCTAACATCTTAGCGTAGTTGCTTTATAATTTTCATTCGCTCCGATAATTGCGAGAGACGTCTTAGCGCAAACAACGTGCGACATACTGACCGGGGATTGTCACATCTTGATTATTTTATCTAAGTTAGTATATTTTAATTTTACGTCGGTAATATTTAATGTTGGTTCATCCATTAATCTTTCATTAATTCATTATAATTATTTAAGCAATTAAAAGATATCTCTCTCTCTCTCTCTCTCTCTCTCTCTCAGCTTATTCAATATGTTGGAATCGACTTCAACAGAAGAAAGTTCTCCGACACATTTTCTTTCATTTTAATGCAGCGACTATCCTAGTTTGAAAATCGAGTGTAGTAATTTCTCAAAATAATAAATAAATAATTGCCTTCAACGGAATTATATATTAGTAATGACTATTAGTATCATTGAAAGAATTAAATTAAATTATCTTCATCAATTGTGAAATGATTTATATTATATGTTAAGAAAAGTGGAATGCTACGAGTAAATTTATAAAATTTCGAAGTCACTATCTCTTAGTTTAATAAGTAACGATGGTGTTATATTAATAAGCATAAACAAAAATCACGTCATAAATATTATTTATCACAATATTTTACAGCAATTCTCAGAGCGGTGTGTCGCCACATACAGTGTAGATAACGCCGGCAGCTAGAGTGCTTCCAGAAATTGTAGTACATGACTGATGTCGTACAGTACCATCGTGTCTTAGATCTAATGCTCTTAAGGGATATACCAAAAGAACCGTGAAGAATCTATTACATGGCTCTAAAGACACGGATATTGGATAGGTTAGTCTATAGTATAATATCATTCTAACCGAGTCAAATCTGTAGATTAAATATTTTTTGGAAATGTAATTGTTTACATTATCACTATCACTACATAGTATAAAACAAAGTCGCTTTCTCTGTCCCTATATCCCTATGTATGCTTAAATCTTTAAAACTACGCAACGGATTTTGATGCGGTTTTTTTTTAATAGATGGAGTGATTCAAGAGGAAGGTTTATATGCATAACTAGCGGATCCCGCGGATTTGCCTGTGCTGAATTTAGGGAAGAGCCCGAGCGAAGCGAGGGCGAGTCGCTAGTTATCGATATAGGCCAAATCTATTGTTTTTAGAGTTATTGTCTGTCTGTCTGTCTGTGACCGCATCACGAGAAAACCACTGGACGGATTTGAATGAAATTTGGTATGATGATAGCTGGTTACCCGGGTCAATACATAGGGTACTTTTTATTGTGGGAAAATATCTCATTTCTGAGAAATCTTTTCAAACCGTTACAAACCGGCTATAAAACATCACAAGTATGTGAAAATTATTTTGTTTTCGGTCTATAGAATGCGGGTGGAGCTTCGGGAAATTCTAGTAGTATATAAGAATAGAATACTTACATAAATTTTACTAAACTTGTACTTAATTTTTTTTATGGTAAAAAGGGGGCAAACGGGCAGGAGATTCACCTGATGGGAAGTGATTACCTCCGCCCATGGACATCTGCAAGCCAGGCTTGCAGATGCGTTGCCGGCTTTTCAGGAAAGGGAATGAGGGAGGAGGGAGGAAAGAGGGAGGAGGGAGTGAAAACGGAGGGGAGAGGTAAGAGGGAGGGAGGAGGCAAGGGGAGTGGGCCTCCCGGACTCTTACTTACCGGACGAAACGCGACAGCATAGCTGCCTCTTCACGCCGGTCTTCTGTGAGAGAGTGGTACTATACGGGGCGTGCCGGCCCATTCGGCTGCTACCCGAAGGTAACAAACATGGCACTACCACTAAAAACTAAAATTGTTATAAACTTTTAAAGGCTTAAAAGTTCTGAGATAGTTCAGCTTTTTGCATTAGATGTAGAATACACTGGTAGAGTTTCTGGTTTGTGGAAGTTATTAGTTTACCACGTTTAAGATGGGTATCGGTATGCTAATGATTTGTCGATATTAATACTCTACTACAAATATTTGTTATGCCTTGTGTAACTATTAAAGTTAATCTGTAAGTCAAACATAATATAGTACCAAAAGCAAACACTAGTTAAAAGTGTTACTTTATCATTCCATAAGCATATTTTGTGAATTGACATATTTTTCAAATAATGAATTGGTACGGTAACATAATAACACTAGTAAGCTATACTTTGGACTTTTCTGTTCCACCTTAGTTTAAGCAATTAGAATCACTCAAAATCTTGAAATAAATTGGAATATAAATTCCAAAAATACATCCGAAAACGTTTTAATTTTTCTCAGTCAATAACTTAAATATTAATACCATGTAATAATTATTCTAGAAGTAAAACCACAACATACAACGTTCAAAGTTAAGTCGGTTTAATAAAGAAATTTCTTCTACTAACACTATAAAAACTAAGCACTTGCACCGGTAAAGACTGTCACCATCTAAAGCCAGAAGTAGTGTTAAAAGGTGAAAATAAAATTTCCTCACTGCTTCGACCGCGCTTGATGAGTTTCCGCAATAGAAAGTATTGGAAAAATGTTTGCGCAGTTTTATCGTGTTAAAGTAAACTCGTTATCGTTTCAACCTTTTCATATTTAGATATTCAGCATCTAAAAGGGTCGTTTAAAGCATTTGCTTTGGCTTTAGTGGCTTTGTGATCACAACTTTGCTTACATTTATCGATATGGCATTGCTATAAGAAGTCTATAGGAACTTGTAATAAAAAAAGAAAAATTTTAGCATTAGTGTAATACCTATAGTCTATACCTATAAACACATTTTAATAATCGAATTAGAAATAAATTCAGCCGGGTATATGTATGAAATATTAAACAAAGCGAACAAAGTCTCTTTCTAACTCAGAGCAGTTTCTAAGATCTTTAATTCTTACTAAGATTTTTAAAAAAATAGAGGACAAGAAAGTAAGCTAATACTTTGCCTGACCTGGAACACGAACCTTGAACCTCCGGATCTACAGCCATAAGTCCTACAGTGAAAAAGTAGTCGATAGTTTATCGTTATCAACAGTAATGCAACAAACACCACTGGGATATTGTCAATAAAATATTTAGGTGTAATTAAGTAATGATAAAATGAAATAAATTAGTTTCCTTTAAGTTCTAGAACAAAATTAAGTATGCTAGTTGAAAAACCAGGCATCTTTATTGATAAATTAGTCAAATTTCCACTAACATAAACGAAAAAGTTAGCATAATAATATAAATATAGCACGCATAATCTATTTAAGGTTATCACGAGAACCTTGACAGTATGACACTCGTGTGTAACTTATGAATGTAAGTGAATAAATTACAATCTATTCGACTAATTTAAATTAATTCTCTTATCTTTTCGAACTTAAAATTTTTAAAATATTTTTGATTGGAAATAAGCTAGATTGCATCCTGAGGTGCACATAGCCTCCAAGATCTCCGCCCCAGTTACCACGCAAGCGAAACCGCGTAAAAACATTAGCTTTATATAAGAATATGTAGTAGAAGTAGTTTGACCGACTTCAAACAAAGGATATACTTAATTAATGTTTACCTATTATTTATTATCTACACGAAAACTTTGAAAATTTTCAAGTTTCATAGTAGATTTTATATTGAAAATTATATTATTATTATTTTAAGAAAGTAATTACCTACTAACGTAAGCAAAATATGAAGGGCGGATTTGTTTGGCTGCTCCTTTTCACTGCTTTGAGTGATGTATACATAGGTAGGAATATTGTCTGTCATCTTAGAGTGGTGACACAATATTGTGTTATTTTTCTTATGTGAAATTTTATTGATAAGCCAAATTTCCTTTTTCCTTTGTACATCACATTCGTACGGTAAGCCGACAATAATTGGTTTTATTTATACATTTTTTGATTTGTTTTCGACCTTGTATTCTAAGAGGCTTCTTTCACAAAAATCCACCCTTAAAACGAGCATCAAAATATTTGGAACTGGGCTATTTCATCTCGTATTTCCAGAAACTTTAAAACCAATCACCGTAACTTTTAGAAACCATCGAAAATATTACCTTTCAAAATTTAATTTAATAAAAGCTTTTAGAGAAAAGTTCCCATACCGAATAATTACTGACTTAATTTCTAACTAGCGACTCACCCTCGCTTCGCTCGGTTTCATATGCATTTATTTATTTATTTATTCGGATCTCCAACACTTGTACATATTCACTTACATCTAATCATCATATGCCTTACATCTACTTAAATTACTGTGTACTGCCAATTATAGGAGAACGCATCATTCTCATGTAATTACAGTGTAATAATGCTATGCTATGCTATGCTAATGCCTAATTTGCCTAAGTAATTAATAATAAAAAAACAAAAATACTAAATATAATACAATTTTAAGAACAGAAATATATCACAAAGGTTTATCACAAAATGTTAATATCTAATCTAATCAATTTTGAAGGGTATCATTACACTTTTTCATAAAAAGTGAGAGTCCGTCGCAACCAACATCTAGTGTTACTGTTTTTTTGCACATTCGTTGTAAACGCGTGACATGCGAGCAATTGGAGCATTGTGAATGCATTTAGTGAAAAGCTGTTAATATGAAATTAAAAACCGACACTCCTTTTTTATGGTAAAAAGGGGGCAAACGGGCAGGAGGCTCACCTGATGGAAAGTGATCACCTCCGCCCATGGACATCTGCAAGCCAGGCTTGCAGATGCGTTGCCGGCCTTTCAGGAAAGGGAGGGATGGAGGAGGGAGGGAAGTGGGAGGGAGGGGGGAACGAAGGCGGAGGATGAAGGGAAGAGGGAGGGGTGAAGGAGAGTGGGCCTCCCGGAGTCTCACTCACCGGACGAAACGCGACAGCATAGCTGCCACTTCACGCCGGTCTTCTGCGAGAGAGTGGTACTAATGAACTATACGGGGCGTGCCGGCCCATTCGGTTGCTACCCGAAGGTAACAAGCATGGCACTACATTTTCATATCTATAAATCTATACACTATATGTATAGATTTATAGATATGAAAATAACAATTCCATTTAAATCTTTTTAATAAAGAGATACGAGCAATTAAACGTTACAGTTTAAAGCATAGTTTTAAATATTTGCTCTTTCTCACATCGTTGGACTCAATCAGCGGGTAATGAACGTAATTCGTCATCAAACATGCGTATATTTTAAATTGCTTACACGTTTCATTTATACCATTCTGTATTTAACTACTTTATTGTCATCATTTGTAAGAATTTTAAGTATTTTATTTATTTTATTTATTTATTTAATCAGGTTTGCTAGTGGTTATTACATTAATACATAATTTAAAATTAGATACTACAATAAAAATAGGTAAAAAAACTTTTTAAGTTAAACGGTTTTATGTTAAACATACATTGCAATGTTTAAGATAAATGTACTAAAAACCAAAAAATAATAAAATAGATACAGTCGTGGGAATTATAAACATATGCATAGACTAGACTAAAATAAAACCGTGGGGCACGTCAATTGTCTACAAATTATCGACTTGATGTGCGATAGAAGAATCGTTTAATTCATCGTTAGGCAGTTGGCCTATATCTATTGACGTGCCCCACGGTTTTATTTTAGTCTAGTCTATGCATATGTTTATAATTCCCACGACTGTATCTATTTTATTATTTTTTGGTTTTTAGTACATTTATCTTAAACATTGCAATGTATGTTTCACATAAAACCGTTTAACTTAAAAAGTTTTTTTACCTATTTTTATTTTCTAGTTTTTAGTTTTTATTTATATTTTTTTTTACCATTTTGTTCCCACGAGTAATGGACATTTTAACGGTCGACCCCCCCAGAGGTCCAATAAAGGGGCAAGGCTATGTACAACAAGATGCACCTGAGTCTTGAGGGGAAAACGCTAACGACATATCATTTTTATCCACCCTAATGCCATACAGTTCTCGGCGCGTTTTAACCTTTCACCTTAACTTGGGTGGTGTACGGCTAACGACGTATCATTTTTAGCCACCCTAACGCCACACAGTCCTCAACACGATACAAAATCTTGACTTGGGTGGTGGATTCAGGCTGGATTAATCAGATACTTAAAAAATTACAGATTCAATTTCTAAATTTAAATCTTATTATTATACGCCATTTAGTGGCTGCGCCCATCTTAAATATTGAGGTTGTATAGTGCACTGTATTCTTCTTGTCAAGCCCTTTTATTTGAAACCCATATTGGTGGGATTGATTAAAAATTGTTATCAACCATTTGGTAGCGGCGGCAATCTTAGATTTCAATTTTGCATAGTAAATTGTATTCTACTTGTTGAGACCTTTCATTTGATACCCATGTTGATGGGATTGATAAAACCTAAGTTATCCGCCATTTTGTAGAGGCCGCCATCTTGGATTTTAATTTTATATAGTACATTGTATTCTACTGGTTGAGCACTTTCACTTGATACCCATATTGATGGGATTGATAAAACCTACGTTATCCGCCATTTTGTAGCGGCCGCCATCTTGGATTTCAATTTTTTATAGTATATTGTATTCTGCTTGTTGAGCCCTTTCATTTGATACCCATATTGATGGGACTGATAAAACCTACGTTATCCGCCATTTTGTAGCGGCCGCCATCTTGGATTTCAATTTTTTATAGTATATTGTATTCTGCTTGTTGAGCCCTTTCATTTGATACCCATATTGATGGGATTAATAAAACATAAATTATCAGCCATTTCGTAGCGGCGGCCATCTTGAATTTATAATAATAATGAATAAACATAATTGTATTGTCACCAAAATCCAAAGTGTATACAAAATTTCAGATTAATCGGTTGACAGGAAGAGGGTGAAATTTGAATTACTAAATTTGACCCAAGAATAAATAATAAATAAAACAAACGGGGTGAGCTAAATAAAACCGTTTAAAAAATAAATACAATAATGCATAACCGTTTGAAAGCAAACACAACATACACAATATTTTGTCCGTTTAAAATTTTGTAACTTAACAAATAAAAACAAACTTAATAGAATTTTAAAGTACAAATATAAAAGACAATTAATTAATTTAAAATAAAAAAATAATAATATAAAGAAACAATTAAAAAGTAACAAGTATTGTAATCTCGCAATAAGGAGCAGAAGAAGGCTTTGGTAAAATTATTGTTGATTAATTGCTTATCTTATTTAGTACAGAGCTTCTATATGCGTTGAATGAATCGAAGTTTATATCTACTGATTGACTAACTTTATTGTATAACTTACAAAGACGCGGTATTGTTGAATTAGCTCCGAAAACTGTCTTTCTGAGCGGCGGTACCAAAAGTGAAATATAGTTTCGTGGATATCGATACGGTATTCTAAACTTTATTTTGCTTATTAAATTAGGACTGTCTATTTTGTTACGAAGCAGCTTATACAGAAATGTAAGATCCAGTAAGTCCCTCCTTTGTTCTAAACTGATCATTCCAAAATATTTTAATCTGTCCGTGTATGAGGTTATCGACCTGTTAATTTTTGCTTGGTATGAAAGATGCCATAAGAATCTTTTTTGAATCCGCTCAAGTCTTAAGTATTGGGTAGCATAATGTGGTCTCCAGATGATACTACAATATTCCAGTTGACTACGAACAAGCGAGTTGTATAATGTAATTTTAGTTTTATAGTGTTTAAACACTTTACAATTTCTTAATATGAAGCTCGACATTTTCGTGGCTTTAGCAATAATTTCCTCTATTTGGTTGTGGAAAGACAGCTTGGAGTCCAAACTCACTCCCAAGTCCTTAACGAAATTTACTTCCCTCAATTGTTCACCTAGTAAACTATATCTCGTTGGAATTACGTTGAGCTTTCTAGTAAATTTTATATGCTGGCATTTTTTTGTGTTTAATTCCATTCCGTTAACGTCACACCATAGTACTACGCTATCAATATCTTTTTGAAGAAAGCTAGAATCCTCAGAAGATAATATTATTCTAGTAAATTTTAAATCATCTGCGTACAAATAAGGAGTTGAGTACTTAAAACAGAAAGCTATATCGTTAATAAAAATATTAAAGAGTATTGGACCAAGGTGCGATCCTTGAGGAACTCCAGAAGATACCGAATGTTTTTCAGACCTAAAACCACCCAAAACAACATAGCCAGTTCTTCCGCTAAGATAGGACTCAAGCCATAGTAATATGGCGCCAGAAAGTATAATAAATTTTTGAAGTAAAAAATAATGGATAGATTTGAATAAAATAACATGTATTCAGCCCATTTTAATCTTCCAATAGTGGGCAAGCATGGGTTGTCAGACTTCACAAGTCCTGCTATAATCTCTCAGATATTTTTTCGATTTTTTCCTACATCGTAAGATAGTAGTAATCATGGTAAAAATGAGTCGCACATGAATATATTAGACATGCGAGACCCGGTTTGAACCCGCTTCTACCACTGTGTTACCACTATCGATCGTTATTATTATTTAATTGTAGTATACTATCTACAGCCTGCATTTGAGCAGGTAGTGATGCGAACAGTCACCGACTAAAAAAGCCAGTACTGTTCAATGAAAGCTAACATAAACTTTTACGTCATAATGAAGAGATAAACTATGTTCTGGAGAATACTTTAGCTTTTTTTCTTTTTTTATATCAGTATATAATATGAATATTATAATTACAAAAAAGTTGTAGGTGTCTGTAAGTACAGACGAACTCGAATGAAGCAAGGTTAAATCACTTGTTTGTTTATATTAAGAGCTTTAGATATCAATGTACGATAACAGTATTCTTTTCCTATATTCATATTATCATTATAATAAAACCGAAATAAAATCATCCTTTCGGATAAAATATGTATGACGAAGCAGGATGCCGATTATTCCGATTAAATGAACGCCGCTACATTGAAAAGATTATATTAAGAAAAAGTTTATTTTGTTGAATGGGTATATCTTTTAATACTTTATTATGCTGGAAGGTACTACACATTGCGGTCCAGAAAGTTATTCATATGAGATAAATATTTTACAAATATTTTAATATTATTTTTGTATCTAGTAATTTTGTGCAAATTAGAATAAGTTTTGTATTTATTGGTATTTAATCTGAATAAGACAAAAAAATAATATCAGTCCCTCTGAGTTTCTTTCGCCAGTTCTTCTCTTCTTCTTCGTTCCGAACTGCTAGTAGACTTATGACGTTCAGTAAAAAATTGAAATAATTTTATAGTGAATAAAATATTTTGAATGGGTACTTATTAAAGCTGCGTAACCAAAATTAAATTAGATTAGATTCCAAGAAGAAAACTAGAACTAAGGACCTTTATTTTTACCAATTATACAAAATTAAGAAGATTTTTATCGGAATCGAACTTACTATCTCCGCAATACTTATACCATTCCATTTTCCACAGTATAGATTACTTTAAATTGATCTTTTTTAAAATCGGGTAAGTGAAATCTTACGATAACCGCGTTTTAAACATTTTAGATGGTACTGATGTCTTGTTCTGCTGAACAACCCTCTCGTGGCTATTCGAAAGGAAAGTATTACTTATGTGTGAAAATTTATACTTGCTGGAGTTAAAACATGTTTCATGTCTCAACTTTTTCTTCTCACGGGTTAAATTTATCCATGAATTTGTCGACTGCTCTCAAAATTGAGTTAGTATAGTAAGACATAGAGATTAAAGAAAAAAAATTGAAACTCTGTTTTATCCGACTGAAAAAATTGCTATATTCTTTTAGAGAACAGAGAATGTAAACGATTTCTTTTTAAATTAGTTATATTAATTTCAACCAAAAAAAACTCAATATGGACAGTCCAAGATAAGTATTATGGCATTACATAGAAATTGTTAAATTTTAAAGTTAATATCATAATTAAACTTTCTTACCTCGGTGGATCCAGGCACACGCGGTCCTGAGATCGAGTCCCGGGTTTGGCCAAGTTTTAGTTATTGAGTATTTAATTTGAATAGGGTGTATATCAAGTTCATTTTTTTACCATGAATTTCATTTTTATATAATAAGAATAGTTGTTAATATACCGAGATATTCACTCTTTAAACTATAAACTATGTAACTTAAGTTTATAGCTAATATTTCATTTAAGTAGGGATTAAAAAGAAAAGCTTAAAAATATTAAAGCTTATTTATTTAAATAATAATTTATACAAAACCTTTTACATTCTTAATTAAAATATTCAATAAATTATAATCAATAATATTTCAACTGTATACTATACGATATTAAAAATACAAAAAATCCAAAAATACCCTAAACTATTATCACTTATAAAATATGCAAAAAAAGTTTGTAAGACTGTTGATGTAAATATGTACAGTCCCAAACTAAAGATTAGGTAACATTATGATAATGACTAATGATATGGGTTTTAGTACTAAAATCATTTAATATAATTTAAATATAATCATTCACTATAAAATTCTGCATCATTAACTTGAGACCTTTGTAAGTAGTCATCCAACCAGCTTTCTATAACAGGTATGTTTTCTGCAGACCATTTAGCTTCCTCTCGTATGTTTCTCATAGATTTTTCAATTATATGTTCTGCGGAACCAAACTGTCCTTGACGTTCTACATACAAGTTAGCAACGAGGTCTAATCCTGCTTGTGTTGTGAACTGCGATGTGGCTGATGTGATTAGATTATCCCAGATATTTGTTTTGCTTGCAAACCTACAGCAAAATTTAATGTATTATTATTTAGGATTTTATGTATATTTTCTATATACTGACATAATGTAGATTCAAAGATTAAAAATTCAGACGGTAGGGCTTTGATTACAAATATTTTCGACAACTGTTGCAGGGCTGTCAAAAATACCAATTTTTAAGGCGACATCAACATCGTTCTCCATAAAAAATTAAAAAGCAGTAATTCCACATCGTGGAAGGTCATATTATACCCGTCAACCCTATATCCGTTTCCCGACTGTCGTACCTTTACCGTCTCTTACCGCATGTCCCGGATAATAAAACGGTCTAGATGCCTTCATTAAAAGAATGTATATTTAATTATATTATATATTATATGTATGTATAAATCTGTGGCAGTAGCTTATATGTTATTGTTCTATAACAATAGATTGAATAGATATAATAGATAGAATGTCATTTTAATCTAAATATCTCAATTTCCTAAGCGATTTCATATTTCTAGATAAAAATAGTGCTGTTTACGTAATTACAACCTGAATAAAAAAAAATATAATCCACTTACTTTTCCTTGAGTAAATCCCATTTATTATAAAGAAAATGAAACAGCGTGGTGTATCCCTGCGAATTACCAGTTAGCATGCTGAAGATCAAGAACAGGTCTGTTTCACTGAAATTTCCATTACCCTCTAATACAGTAACGTTAAGTAATTTTTGAATCTTGTACTCCTGTACAGGGCATCCGGCGAGAGTTTTTAAGAGATAGGTCCTTTCACTGGGTTTTCTTGATGGCGGGAAATTTATAACTCTTTGTAGTCCGAAATCCCACTCCTTTTGGTTACCCCATTTGAAAACTGGGCAAATATACCGATCGGATATCCTAAAATAAATAGGCATAGTTAATAAATATTAGTTATTTCATCACTTTTTCCCACTGCTAGGCCTTCCTTATACGAGGAAGATCAAGTCATAGTCCACAACACTGGACTACAAGTTTGCGGACTACACATGTCTTTCAAAAACTTGCTAGGTTCTCTCAGACATACAGTTTTCCTTACGAATTTTTCCTACACTGTAATACAAGTAGTACTCATGTTGTAAATTATTCGCACTAATATCTGAGGTGCAAGACCCGGTATTAAACCCTCTTCACTTGGTTTCCCAAGCGAGCGCTTTACCTATATCTCTATATCTCATTTAGGTTGACAGGAAGAGATCTTTTCTAGAGATTACCTTTGCTAACTACTAATTTTATTGTATACTAGCTCCTGGACTACTTTGCTCAGGTTCATCCCTAAATTTTTTTAACGTTAAGTGATCCTCATACAAAATTTCGTTTTAAAATTTCTATTTTCTAGATGTTTTTCGAGTTTTTTCCAAGAATAATTTCTATGTATCAATTAAATGCAATAAATAATACTATATAGTATCTATAACGAAATAACGATACAATAAAGAAGAATAGCAAGCATCCAGACTTCAGACAATACGTCACATTTATAATGGCCAAAGCACACAAAATAATATGTCCCGAATACAATAGAAGAAAGGAAAATTGCATCTAAGGAAAACAATAAGGATGTTTTTTCATAATTCTTAAACGTTTATTAACGCTAAGTAGACACTACTGCAAAGTCTAGACAATTTAAGATAAAACCTAGTACACAGACAGACGCTACGTATTAGGCTATTACAAAATATTTCATTAACACCGACTAAATAAAACTTTGTAATCATTGTAACATTCAGTTACGAGTAGGTATGTATATAAAATCATAAAAAGTATTGCAAATACAGAAAATGTTCTCATCCTCATTAAAAATATTAAACTGAAAGAATTACATTTTCTAACTGAAATTCAAATAAGATTCTATAACCTTATAATCTTGCAATAATTCTGAAATGGGAAAAATATAAGTATAAACCATAACGATTGTCAAAATTTTCATTGCATACATTTTTTTATTTAATCATACATAATATGTATACCGGTTTAAATCTAATCATTGTATTTATTTAATGATAAAATGAATTCAAAATAATAAATAAACTCATGAAATACTGTAACAACATAACTATCATAATAAATGTACAGCAGAAAAAAAATATTTAGAAGCATAATAAATAACAATCTGAATAAAAAACTA
This sequence comes from Boloria selene, assembly GCA_905231865.2. Lineage (NCBI taxonomy): Eukaryota > Metazoa > Arthropoda > Insecta > Lepidoptera > Nymphalidae > Boloria > Boloria selene. The sequence continues at coordinate 11,974,956 of HG993140.1, read as the reverse complement.
CTGGTGAATAAAATTAACCTGTAAATTGTGCTATTTACACCGAATGACACGTAAACGACGAAGAATAAATTAAATTTTCACGCTCTACATAAAATGAAAGCATCTTCTGGTCCATTCAATGAGCTGAGCTCACCGCATTTAATTTCGCAACTTCTACCTAAAGGAATCATACTCTATTCAACATTTATGCAATATTACAATATGATTTTTTTGCCAAAATCCTAAACGTAATTACTCGTGGGAAACTTAGACAAGATTTAAATCTAGAATAGTTAAACAGTTTTTTTATATGGTAAAAATGTATTAGTATGATGAGATTATTGTGACTTATGAGATCGCTCAAAAGCGTATTACAGTGATTCTTTTTTTAATTTTTGGTTATGCCATCATATTCATTTGAAAAACCACAAAAACTTCATACTTCAAAATATATTCCGGTGATGATATCGCTTAACGTTGATGAACATGAAGTTTATACCTAATGCTAAAGCTAAATAATAAAATTAAAAAATAACTGTTGCTTGTTAATATCTTCAAGATACTTCTTTTCCCCTCCCATCAAGATACTTTTTCTTAAATATCTTCAAATCAGTGTTAAAGTACAATACTTTATAATAATAATCAATTCAAAAGGTGATAATATAAATAAAATTATATTTTTTATTTTAATTATTATTAATTCAACTTTGATCTACACAGATTTTACGATATAATATAATATTTAAAGTTATATTAATATTATATTTAAACTATTTTATAACATATTATAATTAAATATTGCTTCAGAATAAAGCAATAACCAGTTCACCCATGTGTTAAGAAAAGCTTTAATAGCGAAAAAGTTCTTTATTACATGCGAATAAGCGCAAGTTCAAAAAGCACCATTAAAAGTTATGTTTGTTCAATAGTTATATGAAAAGGTTTTAGCAAACTTTGTAGTATATAATAGAAATGAGATATATTTAAGTTTTAGCTAGAACTACTGTGTAATAAAAAATAATAAGAATATCTGTCTTTTGAATATTATAAAAACATAAATGTAATAAAATAAAAAAAACGAGTGTGCATTAGACCACACGACTGAAGTAAAACTTCTTTAGAGAAAGAGAGAAAGAAAATGACTGCTCGCACCTCTATCTCTTGCCCCTACAGTTATATACGAAACGTAACTCTATTTCTATCTTCACTAACTTATATCTCCCTCTCAACTTCTGTTCGCCTCGCCCGATCATACTTTTCGTAACGCTCTTCAGCTTACTCCCAAGTCAAACGTGCGTAAAGAAGTTTTACGTCAAAAATATTATATATACTATATAGGTACAACTATTATAATATATAGATACGGTTAAAAGGTTAGTGATTACAAAATAAATAAACAGTTCTGAATGTTTTTTTTCCAGCTTTTGACACACTTCAAACAAAACAAAAAAGCATTATTAACATCGATCCAGCTATTTTTGAGTTTTAACGAGACTAACTAAAAGCGATTACAATTATATATAAAATTCTCAGTTTTCGACTGATTCATTTTACAAAAGGAGTTCAAAATGGAGTCAACATGTATTCTTCTAATAGGTTAAAGAACAAAACTTACGGGTTTCCATCATCAGGATTGGGTGCTTGCATCCACTTGGCATATTGTTCTTGGGCCTCCAATATACAGGGCTTGTAGCCGGCTTGGCAAAGGAATGTTTTACTTAGAGATCTAAGATTTTTCCTCCAGTTTTCTTCATCATCCTTAACTTCTTGGGTCAACTCATCATATAATGGAGTTAACAAAATACGAACGTATGCCTTAAAAATGCAAAAAAATATATATTTATTTTTCAACGGACTTTAATAAGGCTCTCAGGTTGTTTATTTACACAACATCGTATTTTCACCTCCAGTAGTAATAATCTTTATGAATTATTACATCGATGTATGACTAAGCTGATCAAAAATAAATAAAACTTATATTCTCATTATGCGAATGGAGCCGTGGACTAAAACTTGTTTTGAAAAAAAACTATCTGACGAACTACGAAGTAGGATACGTATACGTATCCTACTTCGTGGTGCCAGTTTCCAGTATAATATTAGAATATAAATAAATGCATAGATACTGGAATATTCCCTGATCTTATGAAAATTAGTAAAATAATACCTCTTTTTAAAGATGGTGAAAAAAATGACCCTGGCAATTATAGACCTATTTCTATATTGCCATGTATGAGTAAAATCTTTGAGAAACTTATTTTAAGTCAACTTCTGACTCATTTTAACGCAAATAATATTTTCCATAGTGAACAGTATGGTTTTACTAAAGGCAGATCTACAGCCGATGCGGGGATTGCGCTTCTTAGACATATTTATGACGCTTGGGAAAAATCACAGAATGCAATTGGAGTTTTCTGTGATTTGTCTAAAGCTTTTGATTGTGTGAAACATGAATCTCTTGTGCTTAAATTTGCTCATTACGGTGTTCGTGGTATTGCTCTCGATCTACTTGCTTCTTATCTTACTGATAGAGTTAAGAAGGTCGCAGTAAATAACGTCAACTCTTCTGGTTCTCCTCTTAGAATGGGTGTTCCGCAAAGATCTATCCTAGGTCCATTTTTGTTTTTAGTTTATATTAGTTTTATGCCGATAAGTTGTGTGATATTGTACTCTTTGCGGATGATACCTCCTTAATTTTTAAAGTTGATAGAAAGTCAAATAATTACGACGAAGTAAACAGTGCATTATCGCATATACTTCACTGGTTTAACATTAATAATCTGGCTTTAAATGCCAAGAAGACAAAATATATGCAGTTTTTATTACCTAATTTAAAAAGACAGAATTTGAATTTGTCTCAATAACGACACATTAAATACGGTAGATTCCACGGTCTTCTAGGGATTGACATTAGATTCGGGTCTGCAATGGGGTCCCCATCTCTCGTCTCTTGCGAGTAGACTGAGCTCAGCTGTTTTCGCTGTTAGAAAAGTCAAGCAGCTAACGGACATTGATACTGCCAGACTTGTTTACTTCAGTTATTTCCATAGCATTTTATCTTATGGTATTTTGTTGTGGGGTAATGCAGCGGACATTAAATCGATATTTATTCTACAAAAAAGGGCCATTCGGGCTATTTATAACATAAGCGCTCGTGATACTCTCCGCGGACTTTTTAAAGAAATAGGAATTCTTACGGTTGCTTCGCAATATATATACATATTGTAACATTATGTTTGTTCGGCAAAATATTAATTGCTATTCAAAGCACAGCGACAAACACAGTATAAATACAAGAAATAAGGATAAACTTGTAACACCCAGTTTTCGCCTACAAAAGGTAAACAGATCGTTTATGGGGCAAGGTGTACGCATGTATAATAAAATTCCACAGTCCATATTGAACTTGCCTTTGAGGCAATTTAAATCAAAAATTAAAAATACGTTATTGAATAAAGCTTATTACACTATAGCGGAATACCTGGTAGATGTAAATGTGTGGGATTAGTGACTGGTTGTGTCTCACGTAGGATAAATAGATAAATTGTAATACAATATTGTTACCAAATATTTTTTTGAAAAGAGCAACTGTTGAATTTCTCGCCGGTTCTTCTCAGCAGAACAGCTTTCCGAGCCGGTGGTAGTTTACTCACAGACTTACAGACTGACTTTTAATTTTGATAATGTAAAAATGACGATTCAAAAGAGCTTGTAAAAGTCTATTTGAATAAAGAATATTTTGATTTTGTTTTTTTTTGATTTTATGTTTATATGAAATCATAACTGCAATAGATTATTTTGAAACCGTTCCTCCATAGACCTAGGTAAGTCTAAGAAGAATAAAGTAATAAAAGGTAGTTTATTCTTATCGTCGAGCATAAAATAAGTAAACAAAATGCCAATGAATCAAACACTTTAAGCACTTCTTTCGCGATCATTTATTCAATTTGTTATCAGAACAACTTTTCAATAAAAGATCGAACTCGAAGCTGTATTGAGCGATAAAAGTTCCAAGATTCATTGATTCAGAAATAATAAGACTTTATGTCTCAAACAAGCAACAAGCGACTAAATATTTTTTATCACAATTTCTTGTAGCATTTTCTATTTATTATTAATGTATATTAAGTGTTGATTTGCAAGCGCAGGTTGATTTTTTAGTATTTTTTTTTCGGTTTTCCATAGGCAAATCAATCTTGAGATGCTAACGATATGACTTGCTAAAATAAGATTATATACATTTACTAGATAACTAAATCGTATGAAAAAAATCACCACAAAACCTTCTACGTTAATGTCTAAGTTCCCGTTGAAACCTACCATCGATTCAAAATATTTGCATTAGCAAATTAAAAAAAAGTATAAATGTCAAAAAAGAGTAGTTTCAACATACATACAAAAAAACATTTCCACTTAAATTATTAATATATAGCGCGTATATGTAATTGTGTGCATTAAAAAGAAAGAACAGTCTTAATTAGTACTTTGAAAATAAATTTAAATTAGTATAATACAAAAAAATCTCGTAAATTCTACAAATTTTCACGCACGCTTCCAATTAGTGAAAGTTAAATTATTCTTGCAAGCTATTAACACTCTAACGAATTTATGTTACGCGCCACTAATTTATCGAAGTTCCTCACAGCAATAACCCTTAGAATATTACTTTACGTAACAAATAATGTTAGTTGAATTGTTTTTCTGCTAACATCACAAAAATATAACTTAAAGGAAACAAAAATATTAAATAATATTAAATCAGGCAAAATCTAGTAATTCGAGTATTTAAGGTCTATGTCATCATTAATGATAATGACCTAATGGCACGAATCGATAAAATAGCGCTCGCTAAGTATGTCTAAACTACAGGCCCAGATAACACATTTATCAACGAAACCGCTTTATATTCTATAGTATGAGGTTCGATTCTAGAATAGATTTAGATAGCAATAATTCATATTTTCAGTAACTAGAAGGCAATTTGAACTTAAGGGTTATTTCCTTACTACTTCGAAGTAAAACAGAGTAAAGATAAAATCACTTATTCTCACATATACACAAATAAGTGCAAATTTTATTATCTCCCACCTATTCATATGTTATACTATTCATATGTTATGCTTTAGTCTATTTAAAGCAAAAATGTTGATAAAATGTGATATCTAAAATCGAAATATAAAATTATATAGCTTACCCTAAACTTATCCTGGATACAAGAACAAATGTGTCTTCCAATGTGATCGATCATAGTGAACACTGGATCCCATACTAAATGGTGCCTTTCTTGTCTCATGAATAACGTCATATTGAAGGCGGTAGCAAACGACAGTTCCCCAGCATACGCCAAGTTCCATGCATCGTGAAGCAACTTTGCTCTTGTAAGTTCTGGTATGAGAGTGCGGTTTCCACTTTGGAGGTAGATTGAGAGAAGATTCCAATTTTCCTTTTCGTAGTTAACTGGGAATGGAGCTGTAAGAATTGTTTTTATTGCTTCATGGTCTAGCCGAATCTATAGTTTAATATTTACTCGTACTATAAAAGGTAACTAATCATTCCATCTTTAGAACCGAATTTATTTAGAAAATATGAACCATGAGGTCTACATATGCATCAATTTAATAAATAATGATGACGACCGATTCAAAACTGACATAAAAAGTTATTGAATATATATATCCATCTTTTGTAATCAGTTAAAAAGCATAATATAAACTACTATGAAAATATTATGATCTTTTTTGAGAAATGATAAATCAAATCATATAGTATAATATAGAATAAATAATTGTGTCAGTTTATGTTATTTCAACTATAGTAGACTATACTAAACAAGAACATATTCTTTATGTTTTAATTATTATTAAGCAGAATGAATTTAATAGTAGTAGTTACTTACCAATTTCTTCAGGATTGACAATTATGAAGTGATTTTTTTCTGGTAAGTCAGGGAGGTCCAAGTGCCTGTTGTTCTTCATCCAAGCTACAGGGGCAGTGTTGGTAAAATCTAACTTATCAGCTCTTGCCATTACGATAGGCGCCCACCACAACATCCTATTTGCGTCTGGCACATCATGAGGTCTTTCTCGGAGATAGACTTTCTATTTTCATATATATTTTAATTAATTACAAGTACTAAAATAAATTATGGTTCTAACAAACTTGTATTATAATCGATTTAGATTTGATCTGAACTTTAAATTTTGATACATTTGATATACCATAACAGAATGAATGTGTTAAACTAGAGTTAAACATTTCATTAAGCATTAGTGTATGTAATACAATCAGTGATGTGGTTTTGCATATTTTGTATATTAGCAAAATCCTTATAAATCTATCTAAACTATGATTTCACATGTAATACGAGTATATTACTAAATATTGATTATTACTTTTATTAGATATATTTTTTTACAACAGCGCCATCTAGTTCCGTGGTTAGCTACGAGGCTTGTGTTACGGATACCAAATAGTTGATATACTACACATATAAATTTTTGAATACATACATAATATAAATATTAACACCCATGACTGGAGAACAAAATTCGTACTCAACAAATGAATGCGCCTAGCGGGATTCGAACCCGCGACCGCTGGCGCAGAAGGTAGGGTCACTACCAACTGAGCCAAACATGTCGTCACACATTAGGATCAAACTTTGAATTGATACCAATTTATTTACCTGAGTAATTACAGCGGTATTACTATCGTAATTCCTCTTAACTGTAATAAGTGGTAATCTGTCCTTCTCTATCCAGCTCAAAGCTACTGTCTTTAAATCTACCCCTTTAGGTATCTTGCCATCGGAAAGAGCTGCAGTGTTCAGTGCATTCCAGATATCATCACCAGTGAATGTCTTGAATTTTCTAAACAAAAATGTACAAAATTAACAATATTTGCGAAAAATGTGGTTTCCCCGTTCTTTGAAATATTATTTCATGATTAGAAATGAAACTATCTTTTCGGATTTTGTCGCGGAACGGAAGAGACCATGATTGCTGTAAAGCATTTGAAACGTCGGGAACCAAAAATCCAAATAAATCCGCGACAAAATCGGAAAAGCTATTTTCATTTATAATATCAAATATTCGCGTAAACCTAAGAAAGTATTATTTTATGAATTTAGGATTATCAACGTACATATTGTGGGTAAATCTGATAAAATCACACGTCTTGTTGCAAAATATTGATATTACTCCATTTAGAAATCGAACCTATTAACTACGAGTACATCGGATTAGATATAACAATATAATTATAATGATAAGGAGGTTCATTCAAGTTGTGAATTTAATTGCTTAATAAGTTAACGATATTAATTTTACTTACTTTAAAATTTAAATACCGTTTCAAGAAAATACTTAATAAGAACAATACGTAATATTATATACTCTTAAGTAATCAAAGGCAAGGCTATTAGAATTTAATTTTGTTATTTATTTATTTGTAAGAGCACACTAACAACAAACATATACATCTTTTCTAATTAATTATACAATAATAATAATGTCTTATATGCATGTCAATAAAAAGTGTACATAGCATTTCAATATTCCAGAATTAAAAGTACAAAAAATTAAAAGAAATTAAAAGAAAATGAATCTAAATAATCTAAATAATGTCTTTTTAAAAAGGAATAGTTATTACTTAAACGCCAATGATTTAATATGGCGCTCGATTTTACAAGACGACATAAAATAGCGCGCAACCGCCAGGTGGCGCCACCTACTACCGGTTAAAAGATGAATAAAAGTACGGCAACTGGTACTTTACGACGGAAACGGAAATGCCCTCTCAATATAGAAAGCTTCCAGTTACGGTCAAGTTATTTAATATTATAATAATTATAAATATCTTATTTCTAAAAATTGGGTAAGAGTCATAAAAAATGTCAATACCAGGTATTGATCTAAGAATATCATTATATCTATTACACAACCGTTAATTACTCAGTTGTTGTGGTCTTAACTTTACATAACTTTCATAACGTTTTCTTTATAACAAAATCCAAATAGCAAAAGTTCTATTAAACCTACTAAGTACGGCTATTCGTAAAGCGGATTGACGCCGGTAGCTTTGCAATGTAGGTTTCCAGCGTTTAGAACACAGGCGAAGCCACGGGAAAGGCTAGTCTAGAATATAACATTAAGCCAGTGGAAAAAAATTACTAAAATATTTATACTGTAATTTCATATTCAAAGTTAAACATTAACAACAAAGAAATACAGAAAACAATATGCTAAATAAACTGAAATCTAAGATCAAACAGATTAAAGTGAGAGATAAAACAAATATTAATATTACTAAAATAGCATTTCCTTGAATCGTCATCGTTTTAGGCCTTGGCTGTAAATTGACTTTTAGAAGCGTGTACTCTAGCGAATATACTATCGATTCAACCTCGCTTCGCTCGGGTTCGTCCCTAGATGCTTTATGCCAAATTTAAAGTTTATAGCACAAAGAATGAAGGACTACAAATTTGCGAGAGCTCTTAGACCTCCCAGTCGCAAAATCCGTTCTTAGTGGACTAACTATAAACTACCTCCCGGCCCAATTTTACTTCAATACGTCTAACGGTTTTCGATATTTCGTGATGAGTGACTGAGTGAGTTAGCTTTCGCTTTTATATATTTAGATTTAGATTTACTATAATAATATAGAATTAACATACGCATTAATACTTCAAAGTTAGTAAAAATAGTTTTCATTTCGAATATCAGTATTCACTTGAAAGGAAATGTTCCACTTTCAAAAATGAAACTTATACCTATTACTCTAAATATTTCAAAAAAATAGAAAACTATAAATACTTCTTCATTTGAGGTCGGTTAAAACTAAACGTACACTTACCTAGATTCAATGAACATTCTAAGCCCCTTCTTAAAAGTGTCTCCGCCAATAGTATAATTGAACATACGGAACAAAAGTTCGATTTTAGTGCAAGCTGTCTCCTGTTTCATACCAGTTATACGAGAGTGTGGGTAACGTTTGCTAAACTCGTAGTACAGCGAGTATAATACTGTCATCGGCCATTTACCTTCCATTTCTGACCCGTTGTTAATCTTAAAATATATCGTTAAATTTTGATATTTTTTTAAATCACATTAAATTATATTAATAAATCACTTAGAGCAATATATTACCTATATTCCATTAAGTTACATCCTTTATTTAAAAAAGCAATGCATAATTTCCTATAAATATAAATAAATAAAATAAATATGTTGGGACATTACAGCACCGTCTAGTTCCGCGGTAAGCTAAGAGGCTTGTGTTACGGATACCAGATACACTATACAAATATGACTTAAAATACAATAGGGAACATATTATAAATATGACCACCCATGACTGGAGTACAAACATTCGTGCCCAACAAATGAATGCCCCCAGCGGGATCCAAACCCACGACCAGGAAGTAAGGACACTACAAACTAAGCCAAGCCAGTAATAATACTATAACATGAAGTAAAAATATAATTCCAAAAATATAAACTTACCTTAAAAGCAATTTCGGCAGCTAAATAACCAACAAGCGCTTTGTTGAGATGTGCATCAGACCACCACGCGGGCGTTGCGAGCGCGCCCAGCCATTGATACGATATCTCTTGCGCGAGTTGCAAGTAACCACGTGAGCTTAAATCACTTTCTCTGTACAAAATAGGATAAATTATTGAAATTGTTAAATAAAAAACATTTTTAAACCAGCTTTTACTAAATAAATTTTTAATTAAATCACAAGTGGATATAAGAGCACGACAATTTTTTTTAGAATTACGACGTCAATTTATCTAAAGCTAAATCTAGCAATAAACATTTGTATTATATAAATTGTATAATAGAATAAAATTTGCATTTATTTTTTAAAATATATTTTCTTTAAAGACACTTTAAATAAAAGCTAATTTAAAAAAATATATAAGTCCGCCATTTTGGATTTAGGATGACGTCACTTAGTTGCATTGTCATCCGAACTAAACGTGTATGCAAGATAGCTCAATCGGTTGAAGATAACTGCTTTAAAATTCAGTTGCAAGATTTGACCCGAACATACAAACATTTGCAAGTCAAATAAATGCTTGTATAAATGTCTATACATTCAATATTATCGTGGTATAATACTCCTTGCATTTTGGAAAACCATTGATTTGGCGCCTAATAAGATAACTTTTTTAATGCGAATGCGATTTAGCAGGGAATATGTAAATATTTTTTGTCAAGAAAAGTTAATTTGGCTTTAAAAAGATCATGTATATTATAATCTATACTATAAAATTATAAAGCTGAAGAGTTTGTTTGTTTGGTTGAACGCGCTAATATCAGGAACTACTGGTCCGAATTGAAAAATTATTTTTGTGTTGAATAGTCCGTCGATCGAGTAAGGCTATAGGCTATATTACATCGCGCTACGACTAAGAGTTGAATGTTGCAAAAACGGAAGAAAAATATTTCTTTTGATTTTTTGCGTTTAGAACGCGGGTGGAGCCGCGGGAAAGGCTAGTCAATATATATGTCTAATTAGACCTTCTTACAATATTATTCTTAGAATCAGCGAGATCACTTCATGACTCAATAATTGTATAATATATGATTCAATAACGTTCCGCGTATGCTTCATTGATGGCAAATACCATCGGCAAATTCATTAGTGATCTGAATCAGTCCATCTGATGATGTGTTTATAACGATGACATTATACTTTAGTTAAAGTACTGATAGTCCACACAAGATATTACCGGCATTCTTCATAGTTGTATGTACGAAGAATAATGACTATGCAAGATATTAACACGATTTAATTTTTGTCAATTTAATCTCAATTAAATGCTATACTCTGGGCATTATTGAATTATAAATAAATAAATATGTTGGGACATTATTACACACAGCGCTATCTACTTCCGTGGTAAGCTACGAGGTTTGTGTTACGGATACCAGATAGTTGATATACTACACATATATTTTTTTAAATACATACATAATATAAATATTAACACCCATGACTGGAGAACAAACATTCATGCTCAACAAATGAATGCCCCCAGCGGGACTCGAACCCGCGACCGCTGGCGCAGAAGGTAGGGTCACTACCAACTGAGCCAAACGTGTCGTCAATTGTATATATGTATACGATTATTAAACTAAGAAGAAATATATTGTAATAGAAGCATTTTACGCGACTTCGCCCGCTTTCTAAAGACCGGAAACTAAGTTCTTATACTTTACATCATATTCTAAAACATTCACCAAAATACGCTGCATTCCATGAAAAAATATCTATTCATTTTGTAGTTATTGCATTTAGATTATTAGTATAGAGAAGAGATAGTGATTTTCAATGGAGAACCTTTATTTAATTTTAATATAAGTACATGTATGTAAATTAATTACTTACTTAAACACAATCAATCCCCAATTATCAGCCGGCTTTACACCCTGATAGTTTGGTAAAGCGACGATGTCCAATCTGTTCAGAGGTAATGGCACTTGCCAGAAATTAGCAACTTCGGCAAACACTTCAGCTACTTTCTTGTTTACCCCTTCTAATGCCGGCAGGTATTCCGGGCGACCTAACACGCGGAGCTCTGTAACAAATAATTATTACTATTCATTATGTTTCTTTAGATTAGCAGTGGTAACACAGTGGTAACGCGTTCGCTTAGATAATAACCGATGGATGTGGGTTCAAATCCGGACCTCGCACCTCTGATATTTTCATGTGCGAATCATTCTCAAATATGATGACCACTTGTCTTACGGTGAAGGATAAATAAATAAATATGTTGGAACATTATTACACACAGCGCCATCTTGTTCCGTGGTAAGATACGAAGCTTGTGTTACGGATTCCAATTAATTGATATACCACATATATAAGTTCGAATACATACATAATATAAATATAAACACCCATGACTGGAGTACAAACATCCGAGTTTTAAACAAATTTATGCCCCCAGCGGGACTCGAACCCGCAACCGCTGCCGCCAACCCGCACTAAGCCAGCGTGGTGGACTATTGCCTGATCCCGTCGTGTTGAAAGAAAGCCTGTGCCCAGCAATGAAATGTTAATTAACAAAAATGAAAACCGACTTCAAAACGTTACAAATCGAAACTAAAAAGAAAAAAATAATTTTAATTACTTAGTTATTGTTGGAGTCGGTGCCAGCCAAAGCAAATAAAATCTTAACACAATTTAATTAATTTATCAATTTGTAAATATAATCAAAATATCTGTTCGAAAGTTCATTGCATTTACTTTGGCTGGCACCGACTCCAACAATAACTAAGTAATTAAAATTATTTTTTTCTTTTTAGTTTCGATTTGTAACGTTTTGAAGTCGGTTTTCATTTTTGTTAAAAAATAATTTATTTTTAATTTTTTTGTGGAAATTAGATATTTTGTTTAAATATAATATTGGTAGGCTAACTAAACTACTGCTCCGATAAGTCTGCGAAGTTTTGAGTGAAAGACAATAGTCAATCGAGATTTGTCCACGTCTATTTTTCCACGTAACTCCTAGACGTTAATAAGATTTACCTTCTATTATCAGATCAACCTAATATCCTGAACGAATACTACTATCGGTTCATAAGTACGTATAATATTAAAAGAATTTTCTTTCAACTCCTAACCGTTGAGGAGATATACCTTACATCATCACAAATTCTTGAACAGCTTTATAAAATATACGAAAAACGTAATAAATGCCTATAAAATTTGAGAGTTGCCCTCGATTTCCCTAGGATCCCATCATCAGATCCTGACTTGGTGGTAATGTGAATATCTTGGAAGTATACCCTACCGAACAAAACAAAATTTTAATCGGCCAGCATTTGACGCAGAAATAAATGAACAAACATAAAAAGAACCGTTGAGGAATTGTACCTTCCATCATCAGCACATCCACATGAGATGATGATTTTCATACGTAAAAGCTTCATCAATTTTAGAAAATATATCAAAAACATAGTAAGTGCCTATAAAATTTGAGAGTTGCCCTCGATTTCCCTGGGATCCCATCATCAGATCCTGACTTGGTGACAATGGGACCAACTGGAAACTATACCCTTTCAAACAAAAAAAGAATTTTCCAAATCGGTCCAGCCATCGTCGAGTAATCGGGGAACATACATAAGAAAAAAAAAAAAAAACAAAGTCCCCGATGAATTGAGAACCTCCTCCTTTTTTTGAAGTCGGTTAAAAAGGCCTGATTACATTGTAGATAGATATTGATCCTACTTTACATATACGCAATTCCCAGAATTTATATTGAAATTAAACTTAAATGTTAGTCGTAAAACTTAACGCTTGCTATTCAACGACTGTAACGTCTTCTATGACATAAAAGTTGAATATGTTATAAAATTATGAGTATAAAGAGGTAAAGTTTGTAAGTTTGAATTGAGTATGAAAGCTTGAGTATGAAACTACTTATTCGATTCTGAAATTACTTTCACTAATAAAAACCTAGAGTATTTTATAATAAGATATTTTGAAATAATTAAAATTCTCTACGGGTATTGGATATTGTACCCATAAAAGTTTTATATTTATTCAAAAAAATCTAAATAAGTGGAAACCAGCTGGTCAATTGAGCGTTTATGAGGTGGAACATATTTTTATGTGGTATTATTATTTTAAGAAAAGCTTTTATTGATTATACAGTGTAATTAAAACTATTTTTTATAAGTTTATTCAGTTTTTTTTTTATTTTTATAGTTATATTTTTTTGGTAGATACCCAATATACTATATTTAAGATCTCAATTAAAAATGTCGTTCGTATATGTTTATACGAACGATTTGTTCGTAATTGCTGTAAAGCATTTCAAATATATACTTAAAATAAAAGAGCAATATAAAACGTCGAATAACTCTCAAAAATAGTTTCATTTACACCTTACATCTCTTGCTATCATTTCTGTAATCCCAAAAATAATTGCCCTCTGGCCAGCAGCCTTCAAAGACTAATAAGCTTTTCCTCGAAAAGGCGAAATATGACACCTCGCAATATCCCAAAAATCATTTTAATTCCGAAATAAATTAACATTTAAGCCTCTTCATTTTTCTGTCTACGAAATGAAATTACAGGTTGTACTCTATGTGAGATAAATTAGTAATAGGCGTTTTGCTATTAAATAAGAAAAATATTATGTTAGGACACAATGTAGAGACTTCCATAATTAAAACATTTTTTAAGTATTATAAAGATATCTTTCTTTTTTATTGCATTGCTTTGACAATTTTACACTCTAAAATCTACTGTAGAACCTTGTCGTTGCGATAGATTGATATTATTTAATGGATTGTACACCAATGACAATGCCGCCAAAACTTGGCACACTTCATCTTCCTTCCAATTAATAAAAAAATATTATAAAATTTTCATCGATTTCTTCGAATATTTCATATTTTAAATAAAACTTTATTTTCCGATGATTTCGCGGATTTATTTAATTTTTCCCGTTCACATTAGAGACTTATTTTTAATAATTATTCAATGTTTCTTACCAACAGTGTTCCCATTGTCATCTTTATACAAAGTTGATTCGCCGAGTTGCTTTAGGTCTGCAATGATCAAGCCTAGAGTGAAAGTAGACATCGGAGGGGTTCTCTTGAAATGATCCCACACAGCATTCGGTTCACCATTGCTACATAAATATTTAGTATTTTATTTAAAGTGGTAGTGCCATGTTATACCTTCGGGTAGCAACCGAATGGGCCGGCACGCCCCGTATAGTTCATTAGTACCACTCTCTCACAGAAGACCGGCGTGAAGTGGCAGCTATGCTGTCGCGTTTCGTCCGGTGAGTGAGAGTCCGGGAGGCCCACTCTCCTTCCCCCCTCCCTCTTCCCTTCATCCTCCGCCTTCGTTCCCCCCTCCCTCCCACTTCCCTCCCTCCTCCATCCCTCCCTTTCCTGAAAGGCCGGCAACGCATCTGCAAGGCTTGCAGATGTCCATGGGCGGAGGAGATCGCTTCCCATCGGGTGAGCCTCCTGCCCGTTTGCCCCCTTTTTACCATAAAAAAAAAATACATAACAGGTTAAAAGCCTTTTTATAATAAAAAAATATTCTTTACATGAAATAGTACCGAAACTTCGTAAAACATTAAATGTTACGAATTTGAAAAATAATAATAAAAGTAAGTAGTTTACTTTTCCGTCCGTTCGTAAACATTATAAGTAAGCTTATTATATGTATAAGATTTATTTGTAGTCATATAATATATAATATAAAGAATCTGATCTAAATTACACTATAAGGTTATACCAAATTAT
Organism: Boloria selene; assembly: GCA_905231865.2. Taxonomy (NCBI): domain Eukaryota; kingdom Metazoa; phylum Arthropoda; class Insecta; order Lepidoptera; family Nymphalidae; genus Boloria; species Boloria selene. The sequence continues at coordinate 11,959,692 of HG993140.1, read as the reverse complement.
ATTCAATAAAATTATTGAATGCAACTAAATATTTTAAGTTAAAAAGAATAATTATAAAGTATCTAAATATATGCAAATTAAATTTAAATAACTTACATATCTTCCGTCCTTTCAACTGGCATATTACTCAATGCCACCATATTACGAGGCCGGACCACACTCAAATCGAAGGGGGTTTTATATCCAGGCTCGTCGAAGCACGGGAACATTCGTCTTGCGTTGTTTGGGCGTAGTTGAGTTGCCACTACATTCCTTTAATAGGAGAAACCTTATTTTGTAGCTATTACATCATAAATAAAAAAACCGCCTTCAAAAACTAAAAAGTAAAAAGTATAAAATAACTTAATAAAGATTTAATATAATGGATACACCTATTATGCAAACCTAATACCTTTAATATTAATAAATTACTATTATTTGTATGTGCTACCTATTGATAGGTTCGAAGTCGTAGTACATAAAAAAAATACCGATCGAATTGATAACCTAATCCTCCTGCGGAAGTCGGTAAAAATATATAAATATGTTGGGACTTTGACATACAACACCATCTATGTAGTGCCATGGTAAGCTACGAGGCTTATGTTACACTACACAAATATAACTTAAAATAACATAATATAAACATATTTTGCACAACAAAATTATGTTCATCGCATAAATAAATGACCTCAGCAGGACTCGAACCTGCGACCGTTGGCATAACAAATACAGTCAAATACATAATACGTCGATATATGTAATATATTTGTATTACAAATTCTATTGATCGACTATCACATAAGGGGCCATTCATTTATTACGTAAGACTATTTTCGCTAGTTTTTGACCCCTTCCCCCCCCCCCCCCCTAATATAAGAAAAAATAAGAATAGGCCGACCCCCTCCCCCCTGCTGAATATTTATTACGTAAGAGTCTAAAAGAAAAAATGAATACACGTTTGATTTATTTTAATGTTTATTTTTCAAAGTTACAATTTTTTGAACTGTTTATTTGTAATTTTAAAGGTACAGTACCTTTCGCCCGGCTGCCCGCGCTTTTTCAAAATATAATTTTGACTTTGGCATTTTTTTTGATTTCGCATTTTCTCTTGACTTTTGCATTTTTTGATCTTACGTAAGAACTATGGAGACTCCCTCCCACCCCCTTGTAAGAAAACAAAAGACATGGTCGACCCACCTCCACCCCTAAATTGGCTTATGTAATAAATGAATGGCCCCTAACATGTACTCGTAATTCGACAGTTTTAATTTTTAGATAGTTAATGATTTTCTATGAAATATTCTCTTTAATGCTGCGTCCACACTATCGCGATTTTAAAAAAGATTTGCGTTGTCGCGACTCGTCTGGCCAAAGAATTCGTCCTATCGCGAATCATCTTCGCGAATACACGGTGGCTTCGCGCCGCTGTCGGTAAATTGTCGCACATCAAAGGAAAATTTTCGCGACGTTCTAGACTATCGCAACGTAGTGATTTTTTTTTTTTGATGTGGCCAAGCACGTTCATCATGGATCGAACACGATTTTTTTATCGCGACAACGCGACGACGAATCTTCGTTCAATATGTAGCCGTAGCGTAACAAATACTTAAATTGTAATATTTTTTAGTATTATTTAAAACATAAAAGTTTGAAATATAACATAAATTATTTCAATCACCTTTCAACATCTTGGTCCGTGGTATAAGTAGTTTTGAAGAAAGCTTCAGTATTGCTTGTTTGCATATTTCCTTTAAAGCTAAAGTTCAGAAGGCCGGTGGTCTTCTGCGGTACAGATGCTTCGAGCAAGAGAGTAAGTATTGGTTTCTTAACATCCATTTCCATACTTTTTATTGGTACTTTCTGTAGTAAAATGTTCCTGTGAAATTACACACTAATTTTATACTTAGAAAAGTATGAAATGGCCTATTGCCTATATTAATAAAAAAAACATATCTTACATGTAATATTATTATTATGTTATCATATTTTTTTATATTTAACGATTTTATGCTTATCTTTTATCCTTAATCCGTTACAAAATCCGTTCTTAGTTGACGTTTACAAACTATAACCTATCTCCCTGCCAAACATCCTTATTTTCAAGCGGTTTTCGGTATTTTGTAATGAGTGAGTGAGTGAGTGAGTGAGTGAGTGAGTGAGTGAGAGAGAGAGAGAGAGGGAGAGAGAGTAAGTGAGTGAGTGAGTGACCTTTCACTATTATATATTTAGATAAACGTGAGCCAAACGTGTAATGTAAACAATGAAAAAAGAACAAGATTATAGACATTAAAACATTAAAAGTACAACTTACAAGCTATTCGGGAGAAAGGCCTTGACTTCCGATTGGGTGATTTCAATGTCGTGAGCGCAATGTACAGTGATTCTGTCTGAATCTTCAAGCCAGGTCACGTTTATACTGACATGACCTTTGAATACAGCATCTTCCATATACGGCTCGAGCTCTAAACGGTAGCCGGTAGGGGTCACAGATTTCTGAAGCCGACTTTCCATGGCGAGCCCATGGGCGTTATTCAGGTCTATGCTTCGTGTTTTTATTATGTGCAATGGCATTTTCTGAAATATAGGTATATTTGTAATTAAATAGTCTTTTAAACTACCTAATACGCTTTGACTTCACTGATTTTTTTATGTCACTAGTATGTCGGAACATAGATCTTGGCTGTGTGATGTTTTATTTTTATGTTTCTACATAAATTATAGTTTCCATTAAAAATATCGATATTTTAAGACAATAAAGCCGTGCAGCACGTTTGTTTCGTACAATCACTTTAGCATAGTTGAAAATAACTACCTGAGTGGCTACCATACACTCGCAGATCCGAAGGTCCTGGGTTCGACTCCCGGAGAAAGTTTACACGTTGAATTTTTAGGTTACCATCAAATTATAGTGATCCAACAATACCACTAAATTATAATAATTATTTCATAGTCTAGTCGTCGTAAACATTGTAGTCAAATATTTTAAAGAAATACAGGAGTTACAAGTTAAAGTTTTAAATATCGCATCTTTTTCAAGCACGGTCGTAAACTTTACAAATTAACATAATATATTAAAGTAACCTGTCCCTTAATATTTTCTTGTGAAAACTCGAGGAATATGTTTGCTTTAAAATACAACGTTTGCAAAACATATAAGTCTGAGTTAAAAGAAAGTAAAAAATTCCAAGTGTCTCTCAGACGAAGAGTAAACGAGCTAAAACATTCTAAGCAATCTAAGCGGAGATAAACTAATTTTAAAAAAGCTGACAGGGACTTTTTAGTTTAATGGTATAGAACTAGTCTCTCTGAATTTATTTAGACCTATACTACTATTTATTTACTTGTTTAACAAATATTATTGTGACTATGTATAGGTAATATAGGTACTTTGTTCCTATCGTAAGTGATTCGGGAATCGAACCCGTTGCCTTCCAGATCTGCATAAGACGCAATGAGGTGAAAAAGTAACTCAAAATATTTTAAAATATTTAATTATTCAATAGCTATACCTTTAAAAGACCTTTGCAAAGTTTATTTTAGGCGTCGCTAATAAAGTTACACGTGTAACGGCATGAGATCTAATAAGCTTCTGAAAATAGGTGTTTAACGTCGTCACTTGCCAGCTAACGAAGTGAACCGTTACCTACATACTCGTATACAAACGAATTGATTTTGTATGAAACTAAATAGGCGAATAAAACTTTACTAGAAGAAAATATTATGTTAGCCTTTACTTAGGTTAATTATTTTATTAAAGGAACTATGTAATCATTATGTAGTGCGTGTGTAGAGTATTGTAAAATTTTATTTAAATAACAAAAGTCATAATACTCGTACCTACTCTCCAAGGTTTACGCGAATATTTAACATTATAAATGAAACTATCTTTTCGATTTTTTTTTCAATAAAAAACATTATTTTGATAATAATGTATTTTAATATATTTAAGCTAATACGTATTAGGTATTTGGTTGACCGTACGTCTGATATCAGATAGCAGAAGCGGGCCTCTAACTCACCTTATCCGGTGGCATGGAATGGCACACCGACAGCAATGCGATCACACAAAGGACGATCTTCATGTTGTAGATATCTGTATATAATAATGAAATTGATTTATTTTAACATTATCAAACTAAAGAGTAGTGAAAGTGTAGAGAAGTCCTACTAAATTATACATATTATGCCAAAAATATTTTATAATCAAAAAGAGACTCGCTCTACACCGCTTGGGTTCTGTCCCTAGATACGTTTTAACGGTTAGTATAAAATGAGATATTTATAAAAATCATTAAAATGTCAAAAAAATCTTACTTGAATTCGATTTAATTCAATTTTAAGTTCAACACCAAGAGTCCATTTAATGTGTCACCAATTGATATAAACAGTGCCTTATTAAATATTTACCGGTAAAAAGTAGCCATATAGTGCCATACTATTTCTATATACAAGACATCGATCCAATCTTTTCAATGGTACGTGATAGAAGAACTATACCATAGAGAAAAGTAATATTATACTTTTAATAGAGAGCCCTCTCTACCGTTTTTTTTGCCAACACTAAACTAGCGCCATCTGTAATTTTTCACCCCATGGCCTATACTAGTCCTTCTGATATCATAAAAAATATATTTAAAATTAAAGTCGATCGATTCTAAATGTGTAAATATAGTGATGATATTATTATATCTATTAACATTAAAATAATAAAAGCAAGAAAAATATATACTTAACATCACCATATTTACAAATTTAAAATCGATCTACTTAAATAATTAAGTAGGGTCGAAGACTGTCGTTCTATGTAATAAATAATACAAGAAAATGTTATTTTTAAACTTTATTTTGTATATTTTTAGTGTAATACAGTTATTGTATAACACAGCTCGCCGCGCGTGGCATTACGTAGAGCGTAGACATGAAGATCGTAGATATAAAATCTTACCTCTGGTCATACAGACACCCAAAGACACAACGGCTTAAGCTAGGCGTAATTGCTTAAACTAGACAACACAAAATAAAGCGACTTTTAGACTGCTTATTTAAAATAGTGTCAATATCATATAACTAAATTAAACCCAACTAAATTTTAAGATATTTAATATTTTTATTAAGCGTCAAAATAATAAAATTTAAAGAAGTTTAAAATGTCAAAAAAACAAAACAATGTTGCAAGCTATCCAATTCACGCATTTGTATAAATTTATTATTTGTTTGAAATGGTGGTTCACTAAAAAGTTATAATGAAATATATCGATTCAAATATTTAAATTGTTATTTTAAGCAATGAACAGTATTATTTTTATGTGACATTATGCTTATTTTTCTCAAAATTTAATAATTTTTTGCATGCAAATTTGTTTGGTATGCGTGTACTCGACTGCTGGATTGACGATTGCGACCGTAGCGACATCTCTTACACCGACTTATAGTCGCTGATAAATTTAAGCAAAAGTTTTGGGTGACACGCAATAGATGACACTACCAATTTTTTATCTGTTGTCGATGTTCTAAGTTTCCAGCCCCTGAACTATACCCTACCAATCAAAAGAAAAATTTTTGAAATCGGCCCACAGACGGCGGAGCAATCGGTGAACATACTTAAAAAAAAAAAAAACATACAACGGAACATATAACCTCCTCCTTTTTTGAATTTTTTTTGAAGTCGGTTAATAAACGGATACTTTTAGGATTTTTTCTTTAATGTAGTATAGAAAAAAAATTGTATAATCAATCAAATCAAAATATTCTTTATTAAAATAAACTTTTACAAGCATTTTTGAATCGTCAAATTAAATGTCAGTTTATATGTCTATGAGTAAACTACCGGCTCAGAAAGCTGTTGTCCTGAGAAGAACCGGCGAGAAACTCAACAGTTGCTCTTTTCAAAAAATATTTGTTAACCATATTGTATTACAATATTTGTCTATTTATCCTACGTGAGACACAACCAGACATTAATCCCACACATTTTCATCTACTAAGTATTACGTGATGGTATAATAAGCCTTATTCAACAACGTATTTTTATTTTGGATTTAAATTGCCTCAAAGGCAAGTTCAATATGGACTGTGGAATAAGTAATAAATAAAACAACGACCCACTTAGTTTTAGGAAAAAAATATTCAATTAGTTATTGCGCAAATATATTGAAATATAACAACAAAGTAATATTCATATTTAGCGATGTGTGACGTAATACATTATTCATGATCTTAATATTCCCACCGATTATAAATCGAACGACCCACATTACAATATCCTTATGGTATAGACAGGCAGTGCTAGCGCGGTAATGCGCTCGCTTAATAAACCGAGCGGAGAGGGTTTAATTCCCGGCTCTCGCAACTCTGATATCTTCTTATCAATCATTTTTAACATGATAATCACTTGTTTGTCGAAAAATAAACATCGTGAAATGTGCATATCTGCGAGAACATAACAAATTTTCGAAAGAAGCGTGAAGTCCGCCAACCCAAAGTTGGCCAGCGTGGACTATGGCCTGACTCCCCTAGTACATATTAAGGATATGACATGAATAACACGTACGAAATATGTTTACGATAAACTAATTGGACCAATTTGCCCCAATATATATAACAGCAAAACATGTTCTTTGAATGGAAAAATTGAAATTGTAATATAAATAGCACTGAATAGACTTGTATTAACCTTTGATCAGACAATTAAAAATGTATTCGATTGCCATTTTCTCTTGCTTTCCTTGTAATAGCTAGACCGATTGATATTATATTAAGCTATATGATACAAAGATAAAATACATTACTGTACGGTTAGATTCACAGTTATAGGTACATCGTTAAATATTATAAAACAAAGTCCCAAGTCGCGTCTGCTTGTTTGTTGTGATAAAGTCAAAACTACTCAACGGATTTTCAAGCGGTTTCCACCATTAGATTTAGGTTTTAGAAGGTTTAGGTCTATAATTTACCAAGGTTTTATGTAAATTTGTTGAAATATAAACAATGCCGAGAATATGACGCAATATATATAATAATTGACAAGCTTTATTGATAAAGTAACAAACTTACATTTGTGAGGATTTCACCACACTGTGTCAAACAACACATAAAACAAATAGTACGAAACAATTCTTTAAGCATTGTCGCTTTGGCAGAGTTGTACCTTTGTTTAAAAATATTTAATTAAACATAAAAAAATACATACAAAATACTTATTTTATCTAGATGTCAGAGCTTATTTAGGTTTAGGTTTTGAACAGTTTTCCTCAGCCAAATTTCTTTCTACTTAATGCATAATATGTTTAATTTCTGATATTCATTATCTGACTACTACAAAACTAAAGTTTAAAGAATATGTGGCTGTATATTTTTTACTTTTACATGCTGAGAGGCTTGACGGATTAGGAAGAAAATTTATTATTTACTATACCTACCGATAGACTAAAACTTAAAATAACAAATTCTTTTGATTTCCAGAGGACCATTAGATTGTATACTTTAAGTTTTCATAATAAACATAATGAATTTTTTAAAACTCAAATCTGAACAAGTCATTTAAACAATTATAAACTATCGCAAATAAAAAAATAGACGAAGGCTGTTTCTAATTGTAATGCCTTCAATAGCCATATATGGTTCAACATAGTTATATATATAATAGGTAAAACGAGGATAGTAAGTCAGTACTTACAAGTCAGTTCGAAGAGGCGAGCCACGGGCGTATGAACTATCAGAACGACCAGCTTAATCCCACTCAATTGGCTCAGGATATGGCCCATTTGCACTGACGACACTGATTGTCACGTTGGTATTGTCGAGTGTTGTTGATAATGTACGATACCCTTAATCATAATAGTATTATTGTTGTACTGGAGAGAAGTTTTGGATATTTGGCAAAATACAAAAACATTTTGTAGTTGTTAATTTGCATGTAACTTATGCTAGTCGCATTTCCCGTGGCTTCGCACGCGTTCTAAAGACCGGAAACCAAATTCTTTTTGAGTCGCGTATATGGTATCTCGCAGAACTAACGCCCGCTTTTAAGCTTTATAATATTAGTATATATTTACAAAGCAAATCAGTGGGTCTGTAACATAGAATAAATAAATGTTCATGCGATGGGTTATGGGGTAATTGTTAAAACCCTTTTTTTTTCCTTGTGAACTCTTGGACAAAAATTGCTCCTAGTGTAGACGGTTTCAAGTTATTTTGTAATTCACTGGCAAGCAGACAACATGTTTTTGTAATAGATATTTACATAACTCGTACACAAATAACTGAGCCTCAATCTTACAAAAATATCAGGTTCATAATGTTTTTTTTTTAATATTATGCTGGGACATTACTACACACAGCACCATCTAGTGCCGTGGTAAGCCACATGGTGTGTGTTACCAAAACCAGATACACTACACATAATACATAACTTTTAAATATATAAATATTATAATATAAATAATCATGACTGGAGTAGGTACATACGTCCGTGTTTAACAAATGAATGCCCCCAGCAGAACTCGAATCCGCGACCACTAGCACAACAAATAGGGTCACTACAAACTGAGCCAAACGTGTCGTCACAATGTGGAAACAATCATTGTCATAAAGAGAAAATATTATGGTATAAGTACCACATAAAGCATGAACATGAACATAATGTTTGGAGATAACATGCTTTATTAAATCAAATATTGAAAGTCAACATTACTTCTAACAGTCGTATCGCAATGGAATTCTTTAACCAATAATCCTTCAAGTGTAGATTCTTCTGGAAGTTTTTAACGAGTCAAATAACAATTATAATTTTGTTATTGAAATCATCTTTATTATCACTAACAGTTCAATGGTTTGAAGTCATTAGTATAAATACGAATAATACAAATCAGTAAGAAACTTTAGCTTTACTTTTGAAGGGTAATAATTTGCAAATTGATTTTAAAAATATAATGAACAAATTTAAGATGTAAAAATTGAAAAATTGTTTTGATTTCAAAGAAGTAAATATAATTCGCAAATATAAAATTTCCATTGTTTTCTTTAACATTAATAAGGTCATTTATCAATCGCTGTACACAATTTAGACAGCGAGCCTTATAGGATTATCATGATTGAACGTTTGTGTTCGATGGATTTTTTAAATTCCTTTTAAGCTAACCACCTAATTACTATATTATAGCCTATTTAAAGAAACTAGTGTTTGTCGGATGATCGAATTACATATCTATATTAAAAAACGATTCTAGAAATTATATTGAAAACGAAAGATAAAGTTATTCACCACAGGCTTACAATAAATATCTATGAAATGAAATGAAATGAAATTGTTTTAACATTGGGAAATGCAAATGGCAAGCGTAAATCCGCTTACCACCAGGTAGCTATTAGCAGGTCTGCCGAAGCTACGAACACCACAATGCTTTTTAAGGGTTGGCTCCATAGACTAGTCTGCTATTTGAAGCTTTCTAAAATCGGTCAAAAATTCAAGACTTATTAATAAAAAACGATTAATGTATATGTATAGTACATACTAAACTCGTCCATTTTTATGTTTTTATTTCTCAAATATTAGCTAGCTATTTATTTCATTTATACACAATGTAAGCAATTCTCTTTGCTTACTTTTCACTTCGCATGGATTGGATCAAGTGTAGAGTAACCTACAAGTTCCTGACACATAGTGATTGATTGTTTCTTCTATTAGAGATTGGGGTGAACTCTATCGCCACCTGTATTACAATGATAGTATGAGTCAGAAACCTTCGCTAAAAATAATTTTAAATAAAATAAGTAAATATGTTATTACATTATTACACACAGCGCTATCTAGTTCCGTGGTAAGCTACGAAGCTTGTGTTACGGATACCAGATAGTTAATATACCTACTACATATATATCTTTAAATAAGTACATATTATAAATATAAACATCCATGACTGGAGTACAAATATTCGTGCTCAACAAATGAATGCCCCAGCGGGACTTGAACCCGCGACCGCAAGTAGGGTCACTAAAAACTGAGCCAAACGTGCCGTCATTAAAGTTATTAAAGTTTCATCAAAATTAAACGAATACGAATCGACAGCATATAATTTATTTCACTACTTGTACATTATGTAGTATGCCTTTATTGTTATATAACAGTTCAGAAACTATCACGATAGAGACGCTAGTCAATAAGCGTTAATTATATGGCGTAGAAAAAGTATTCTCTTTTACACTGCTTGCAATTAGCAAGAAAGCATTATAACTACTTATCTATCGTGACTCAATTTTCAGTCTTACAAAGTGAAAAGTGTTGAAGTTTTAAGCTTTCTTGTTTCTTTCTCTTCTTTCATTCTTGTCCGTTTTTTTATATCAAGCAATTTCTTGCTACTTTTTTCCATATAATATATTAGTTATTTCTGCGTAATCTAAGAATAGTCGGTTAATTCTAGACTTGTCACATTGTAATATGTTAATTGTTTGTAAAGTAACTTAGGTATTTTTATATTAGAACTACCTATAATCTTTCTTATAATTGAGTTAATATCTACTATTTCAAAGTTAAACTTTTAAACTTTGAAATAGTTTTTTTAGGTAAGACCTTGTGAGACTTCTCTTATGAATATATATTTATTACTAATTGAACTACTCATTCTAACCATACTTCTCCTACCACTCTTAATTCCTCCGTACTCCCAAAAAACATACATCTAAACAAAACGTGCATAAACATTAGAAAATCTTAATTTTCTATTTTACATTGAAAATAGAATACAATTTTCTTCATAAGACTAATAAACATAAGATACATATAAAAGCAGGTGTTTTTCCCACGACCTTATCTTACGAGATCTTCCCTTAATCATTGAATAATGAGTTCTTCCTCAATAAAGGCATACTTTACTCGATCTTATGATTTCAGGTTTTCTACTCGAATTACAATACAACACTTATACGTTATAAACTGGCACAGTGATAGAATACCTGATTAGTAAACTGAAGGTAGCAGATTCTAATTCTACAAAGAACTAGCACTATACTTGACTTTGTCTGCATTTTTGATGCGATTGCCTAAAAATTTCATAGTATAACTTTACTATAAGGAACATACATTACCATACATTTTATTTATAATATTAAATATATTAAATCAATGTACCCAATCTATATAAAAATAAAATATCAAATTTCATGTGAGTGAAAGCGCTTGTGACATCGAATTTAGGGTATAATTGGAGGCGAGGTAACATATATCGGAATTATTAAAAATACATGGTAAATGTCAATGAGTCAAATAGATTTGAACCCTAACAATAACCTTGATACCCTATCCAATAAACAAAATCATCAAAAATCGAAGTATACAGTAAAAAGTGATACGTGGTCAAACAAATTTAGTAGGTGAAAAATCAATCACCACTATTTTCTTTACTTAATAACGGAGTTCTGATTTAACAAAAATAAAAAAGTAGGTTAAAAAATTTCTGTATACAACCTATAACGTATAGAGATTAGAAATAAAATAAACATGTAGATGAAGTCAAAAAAAAGCACAAGTAATTTTAATATTGTAAATTGAAGGTCACAAATGGAAAAATCATAAGCATGCACATTTCAGGCCAGCATTGTTCGAGTTCGAACGAATATTGAGTTCAAGAAGACTTTGTATTATAACTAGCCTTTCCCGCGGCTCCGCTCGCGTTCTTTAAAGGCTGCATGTCAAAAGAAATATTTTTCTTCCGTTTTTACAACATTTTTCATTGATGCTCCTATTGGTTGTAGCGTAATGTAACTATAACTATAGCCTTCCTCGATAAACTGACTATCCAACACAAAAAGAATTTTTCAATTTGGAATAGTAGTGCCTGAGATTAGCGCGTTCAACCAAACAAACAAATAAACAAACTCTTCTGCTTTATAATATTAAGTATAGATAGTATAGATAATGCTGCGTTAATGTAAATAACATAATATGTTTTACTACTGTATTCAGAAAATCCAGGCAACGTGTATAATAACAAGAAACGCTTTTATAGACCCCTGTAAAAGCAAAGTATGCAGTCTTGAAATTGATATTGCACGTTGCTGAGTTTAGTTTGTTTTCCTTCGTAGATATTTCCAGTTTTCCTTCATAAATGGCCATCTTATTCTATAATAAAAAAGTGTTGGTTTTTACAATATTGTAATATGTTTGATATACATTTTTTCTATTATTCTTTTAAAAAAGCTTTCGAAATTCAATAGTAATATTAATATCTTACTTATTTAAGTTATTTTACTACTTTTACTTTACTGTAATTAGCTACAACTAAAGCAATACCTACTTTGATAAATATTTCTGGTATATTTCATATATTATCATGACGCTTATAGTGAGGACGAACGTAAGCATCGTTTTTTTAATTTTAAGATTCTAATCAAATTTCATCCAAGCAAAGGTCAATAACATCTTATGTGACAAATATTCTTACTTCTTGCAAGACGATACTTCTAAGAGGATAAGTACTAGGGATTATTAATTTGGATATGCCAGTTATTAATATATAAATAAATAAATAAATAAATATGTTGGGACATTTACACACAGCACTATCTAGTTCCACGATAAGGTACGAGCCTTGTGTTATGGATACTAGATGGTTGATATACTACACATATATAAGTTTAAATACATACATAATATTATAAATATAAACATCCATGACTGGAGTACAAACATTCGTGTTCAACAAATATATGCCCCCAGCGGGACTCGAATCCGCGACCGCTGGCGCAGCAAGTAGGGTCACTACAAACTGCGCCACGTAAATAATAATATTTAATTATTCTTTTATTTATTAACTTAATTAACTTTAATTAGCTAAATTCGTAACAAAAAACTCAAACGCCTAAATAGATCTAGTCTCTAGATAAAATGTGGTACAGAGATAGACTAAAGTCTGGAATAAACTTTACTTAATAGTTAATACTTATATTAAAATATACTAATCCCGTGGGGATAAACTTCTTTTTGTTTTTCATTAGGGATGAAGTTTTGAGCGTGAGTAATGAATATCTAGTACACAAAATATTATCTTAGTTTAAGACTAGATTTACCGCAAACTTAGCCGCCGGTTTCGCTAGTTTATGAACTAAAACCTTCCCGAAATCTACACTATCCATTGGTGAAAACACCATAAATATCGGTTCAGTAATTTTTGAGTTTATCGTGAACAGACAGACAGACGAGGACTTTGTTTTGTAATATGTAGTAATTATGACAAAAAAAAGTTACACACAATCTCGGAACTGCATGGTTAGAGCACACAATTAGCAAGTACCTATTCTACTATTAGCAACAAGTATTATTGATCATTACTATCAAATTACTTAGTTTGAGTGTGTTCTGACATCATAAACAACGTATCTAATTAGTGGTTATTTACCGTAATGAAATGAAGTGCTCTAATTAATGTAACCGCAAAAGAAAATCAAAATATTATTCTCACTCATCACGAAATATCGAAAACCGTTTAACGTATAGCTTACAGTTAGTAGACGTTCGCTATGAACGGATTTTGCGACAGGGCCGGATTAAACAGGTCTAAAGGCTTTACAAGTTTGTATGAAAGTCCTTCTTTTTTTGTACTATAAACTTTAAACATGGCAAGGACCTAAGACGAATTTCAGCGAAGCGAGGGAGGTCTCTAGTTTGTTATATAGGCAACGTTTCTACTAAGCAAACGTAGTACAATTAAAAGATATTTTTAACAACAATGCTACAAGTATGTACCACAAATTTAATGTATGTATGTATTCATAAAATAGGTATAATATACAATTTCATATTATATTATGAATAAGAAATGTACTGTACGTGTCCAGTGTACCCAGTAGTATGTCCTAACTTCACTTAAACCTATTTAAACATGCATTTAAATAGCGTTATGTAATAAAATAATTTAAAGTATATACATATAAAATAGTAACTACGATTCGATACTAACTAAAATATATTTCATTCGACGATTCAATAGTTATTTGTAACATATTATATACATACCTATATACGTACGTATATATATATATATATATATATATATATATATATATATATATATATATATATATATATATATATATATATATATATATATATATATATATATATATATATATAAATCTTGCGAATCATATTGTCCCAAGTATGGGGAAATTTGGCTGCGCTCTTGTATCCACCGGTCTATTGTATCCGTATTCCGGATACAATATTAACCAACCCTGATTTTTTGTCCAAAGGTTTGTTTTGATGTTTGAAATGACTGGGCGAAAAATTGGCTTGGAGACAAATTTCTTCGTAGGGTGATTTTTGGCGAATATCGTAGTTCAGCCATCGGCCGCGCGAAATTTGGAGGGTGCTCGCGAGCCGCGTATATTTTGCCCCGTATATTTCGCTTTTAATTTATCGATTTTATTGTGTCCCACTTACGAATTATGGGGCCGCACTGGGTTGACGGGTAAAGGCGGAGCGGGGTGGTGCGGGGGTGCGTTTCCGTGTTTATAATATTTGTAAACTACGTATATTTCGATTTTAATTTGTCGATTTTATTGTGTCTCACTGACTACTGAGGGGGCCACTCTGGGTGCACGGGCGGAAACTTGGCTCGGACACAAATTTATTCCTAGGGTGATTTTTGGCGAATATCATAGTTCAGCCATCGGCCGCGCGAAATTTGGAGGGTGCTCGCGAGCCGCGTATATTTTGCTTTTAATTTATCGATTTTATTGTGTCCCACTTACGAATTATGGGGCCGCACTGGGTTGACGGGTAAAGGCGGAGCGGGGTGGTGCGGGGGTGCGTTTCCGTGTTTATAATATTTGTAAACTACGTATATTTCGCCTTTACTTTGTCGATTTTATTGTGTCTCACTGACTACTGAGGGGGCCACTCTGGGTGCACAGGTAAAGGCGGAGCGGCATGCGCGTTTTGTGTTTAATATATTTGTTAGCTCATATTTCACAAGTAGTGTTCAGACAATACTTTTAACCGACTTCAAAAAAGATGAGATTATATGTTCTTATTACGTTTCTGACATTATATTTAATAAAGCTTTTCATAAAATATTTTAATTTAAACTATTATTACGTCAATATTTTAAAACATCAATAATATGATTTTTATATTAAAAGGCCTAAAAATATCAATAATAATATTAAAGTAGCAATTAAGTAAAGCAATACAATTACCGCCGCAACTACGGTAGTCACACTTGCTATGTCCTTGACCCCTATGTCGGCATTTCTTTGGCAAACGCGGTTTATGTTTTTTAAGGAGTGTTCTTTATATTGATAAACAATTCAAGCGACTAAACCGCACTAATATTATTTTAAAAACAATCTAACGTAACGTATAATACAAACAAATATTATATTAGGAACAAAATAACCAAATATGTACATAAATTATATATTTATTTCAAGTTAGTATAGTTAGTATAGTTTTAAACGCTATTGTATTAAAGTATAATTTGGCGCACAGAACTCGTGACAAAAATATTACACGGTTAGTACAACATTTATTTCATTTCAATATAGTTTTAAATGCTATTGCCTTAGAGCATAATTTGGCGCACACAACTCGTGACGAAAATATTACACGGTTAGCACGACATTTATTTCATTTCAATATAGTTTTAAAGATGAATGTTTTAGAGCATAATTTGGCGGACAAATATCTTAAAAAGAAAAAAAATACCTATAATTTAATACGTAATATATTTATTTCATTCCAACATAGTATTAAATGCTATTGTCTTAGAGCATAATTTGACTCGTAACAACAATACTATACGGCTAGCACAAAGTGTCAAGCGCGGTAGTTGTGGTCCATATTGATTACATTCTCTTTGTTGTGGTCGTATTATATGTAATAAAAATTATGTTAAAATATAAAGAACATCCTTAAAAATGTTTTTCTAATTTCTATTTCTTTTCTTCAGTTGACTTAAAAGTTTTGAAGTGCGTGCACGCACATAAGAATATGTAAAAGGGCTAATTTTAATATATCGATGTAATACAATCCAAAGACATGAATGATACACAAAAACGGTAAGCCACAATAATTATTATACTACGTCTTATCGCGGCATTTCTATGAAGAAGGATTTAAGCAAGAAATACATTTTTATTGATTTTGACTTCTTGTAGGCGTTGTTATTTTAAAAAAGATTATTACAATAAATTATTATTTTATTTACTAATCATGTTAATTTAAAAAATAAATATGTAGAAGAGAAAGAATAGCTTGTGTAAAATCGTGATTGTGAGACACGAGGCAGAAAAATTTACGCGCTTATAGGGTGGCCCACAGAGCCATTAGAGGTCGTGGGTTCGAATCCCGGTTGAATTACATTTTTCTAATTTACTGTTGCTGTTAATTTAGTTAAATTTATGTTAAGTTTAATATCACCAACGGAACCGTATAACATAATACCTCACAAGCAATTCATTTTCTTTTCTCGAAAAATAGATTCCCGCCAAAACCAACCGTTTCATAAAAAGTGGAAAAAGTGACGATTTTAAAACTTTAAAGTGACTATATAGGTGTAAAAAGTGACAGTGAATAGCACAGACTATTTTAAATCTTCAAAATCGAACAATTTGAACCTAATTTGGCATAAAAACTGTAATTTTGTGAGTGACCGATTTAGTTTTTCGTGAACGCTACTCGATTAAGATCTACGACATATGCTTCTAAATAGTGCGTTCTAAAGTGCTCATTGACCTCCACTTATGACCAAAAAACTGAATTTTTTGGACTCCACTAAGTGCGGCAAAAAAACAATAAAGGCAAAAAAACAATTCCAGCAAAATTGCTCTTTTCGCCGTCGGTAAACTTAGACGGTCACGACAGACATCAGAGGAAAACCCATAACAATAGGATCACAAAAAGCGACATCCCATCAAAATAGCTCCAGTAGTTTCGGAGTTATCTAACATACAAAATTTTAAAAATTGAAACCTAACTTTGGACCTAAATAACTAAGAATCTAGATCGATGCCCCACCCTGGAACTTATTAGACCCAACGGAGCAACTCTTCTTCTTTCCAGAGAAGAAAACAGCACTCAAATCCGTTCAGTGGATCCGGAGATATCGGACTAGATATAAGTTAAGGTACTAAAATGACATGTAAAATTATAGTTTAAAAATTGTTTACGTAAATATTTTACAGATATCGACATACATATTAGATTCTTTGGATATCCTTGTAACTTTTATATTAAATAAAGTCAATTTTGTTAAAAAATTAAAATTAAAAAAAGTAGTAGTAGAATAAGTAATTAATTAAACTAAATCAGTAAAATTAGTATAATTAATTTTTTTTTTATAAAACCGAGATTTTGTATAGAAAAATAATATGAATAATAAAATTCAACGAACAAAATTTGTACAATATTTTTCATATTAGTTGATGGGAGGAGCTAAAAGTGCCAAGACATAGGATTATTATCCTATTTATTTTACTTGAAAAATTAAGACTTGAGAAGTTTTCAGTTTTAAATATTAAGTTTAGATATAAGAATTATTATTTCATATTTTGTGTATAGGTATAATCTGGAACGGGAATCGAACCCGTTACCTGTTTTTCGAAAAAATATGTTTCTTTTAATTCATATCTTTCAATCGTGATCGTAGAGTAAACCCTTACCAATACCCCCCCCCCCCTAACCTTTACTTCAAAAATTTCAAATTCGGCACGTGCACCCCCCACTCCAATTCTAACACCTTCCCAAAACTCGACCCCGCCAATCTTCCCACGAAAACCGACCCCCCCCCCAATTTTACCTCACCCCCTCGGACAAAATCGTGTATTACTCCTAAACTACTCAACGGATTTTTATAATATTGGTGTCAGGTAAAAGGGCTTTAGGAGCCGCACCCAATTTTTTAACTTGTCTTCTATTTTTAGCTATTACTCCGTAATCCATTGTCCGATTTTGATGTAAGTTTTTGTTTGGAAGGCGACAAAGTCCTCTTTGATGATAAAAGAGCTGCAGCGCTGTTATTTTTAAGTTAAGTGCTAGTTATTTTGTTGCAGTGAAATTTGTTAAAAATGCAAGCGCTTTAAGCGCTTAAAGCGCTGCAGCGCTGTTATTATTTTCTTTAAATTAAAATTGTTAAAAATGCAAGCGCTTTTCATTCAAAATTGACTCACAATATTCCATCCCAACAAACACACATTGCAATTTGCAAGTTAGATAAAAGATTGTAATTTAACTTTGATTTTTATTAAAATAAAATTCCGTGCGCAAATCAAATACCTAGAATATTTCTTTACGGTGCCTTCCTACAATTATTATCGATTCAAAGATCTAAAAAGAGAGAAGAGAATATAAGAGATTTAAAAAATAATACGATATAACGATTAAATGTAACCATGCTTATAGAACAAAACGAAATCACATTCGTTTTTCGAAAATATTTTAATTGTTGCAATTAAATATCCATACAGAGTAATGAAATTGATGGCATACCAAAGGTAACCTTTATCCTCATTTCTTTTCTTTTGATTATAATTAAAGACTAAGGACCGTGAAATAATTAAAGAATAAATATATCTTATAAAAATAGTTTTGCCGTTTGTTATATTTTCACCTACTAGTCCTAGTCGTCGTGCTCACGCACACATTTACATGTTTCGCTATAGACTACGTCGACACACCAATACGTCCCGCGCCGCGCCGCGCTTGTTCCCGCGCAAATCGCAATACTTGATGAGAAAGCATGACTAGCCGTTTAACATTTGCGAATATGTAGTTAGAATGTGTATTGCGTGCCGTCATTAGGAGTGTTCGTTTTATTAGATAACTGAATAAATACCCTATTATTAATTAATAATCAAATCGCCTATTATATATAATATCTCAGGCAAGCGTTAATTTTTAAAATTATTTTTATTACATATAATACGATCACAACTGCCGCTCTCGACATTTCGTGCTAGCCGTGTAATATTTTTGTCACGAGTCGTGTGCTCCAAATTATGCTCTAAGACAATAGCATTTAAAACTATATTGAAATGAAATAAATATATAACTTCATAAATATGTAATAGGTAATTTTATGACGTGTCATACCATAGATACGACTCTAGCCATTCGAGTTAACTACTTACTACTTAGTACTTATATTCCTTACAACTCGAGTCAGAATTTATCACTCGAGCTGATTTTCGATTAGTTTGTATTATTTAAATTTTTTAAATAGGTATATGAAATAAAATGTAATTATTACGACTAATTAAGTTTCCATGTAAAAGTACAATTTAATTTCAAATAAGAAATTATCAGTTTTTATAGTTCAAAATGAACTTCACTTATTTAAAAATTAAATTTGTTTTTGATTAAGTATCAGTAATTAGATAATAATTAGACTTTTGTTTATAACTTACAACTAAATATTTCTTATAATAACTAATTTTAGCGTTTAACTGATCTATTCGGCCCGCTGAGATCCCTCGACAACTCGAGTGCAAACGAACTCGAATCAAACTTGTTTTCACTCGTATTAATGAGTTTAACAAATTCACTCGAATAAGAATAAACAAAAATGATGAATTAAATTATTTAAAACTCAATGCTTTTACAATAGTTTTAGTTAGTTTATATTGTATTATTTAACAATATAGTAAGCCATGTTTAAAACAAACGATATTAAAAATATCACCTTTTTTAATATAGAACATATGAGATTATAACATCGTATTTATACTGTAAAAATGTGAGAAATTCAATTACTTTACTAATCGTTATAAATTAGTATTTTGCAATTAAAAATTATTTGAAACCTAGATAAATACTATCTTGTTTCGAATAACAGCATAACAAGGTGAAAATATGCTTAACTTTTTTATTAGCAATTTGTCGATCGCCGGCCCCTTAAGGAAAATAATAATATTTATAAAATATTTAGGTATTTGAACTATTATTACTTCAATTTTTTTTAATATTAAAAGGCCTAAAATTACCAAAAATAAAATTAAAGTTGCAATTAATATGTCGATTGTCGGCATTCCTTTGACAAAGGCGGCTCTGCTTATGACTTACCTATGTCTTTGTCTTTACTACTTTAGTTGACTTTAAAGCGTTGAAGTTGGAGCACGTACATGAGACAAAGGACTGAGTTTAATGAATCTGTGTAATAGTTGTGAAAGTGTCATACTGTATTAGTCTTTAATGCTTACTATGGTATTTGCATTTGGTACCTAGACAGTCTTCAATAAACCAAGCGGTTCGTTAATATCCATCCTGGCCGCTAGTGGTTCCCATTGCCTAGGTTCGAAGACATATTTCAACAGTGACAACCGTTTAATTAACGGGAGATGATATAAAACGAAGCTACAGCATCAGGAGCTCTGCGTACGTAAAATAAAATGTGTGCAGGCGGTATCAACGGCTATGTACCGCTTCGCGTACCTACTACTAGGATTTGAGGAACTTATTGGTAGAGGAAGGCCAATGCCCAGTCCCTTCGCCTACTCGTACCCCTAACAAGACTTGCTTCGATTGTTCAGTGTGTGTAGTTACGAGATACAGTTTGCTGTATTTACATTTAATTGATATTTGAAATCAAAACTCTAGTGCGTATGTACCTACTTAGTTTTAAATTTTATGTATGGATTGTGGTCTGTGTCATACATACAATAATTTTGTTTTATGCTCGTAGGTATCGTAAATGTCCTTGTAATTTTAACTTATATATTATAAAGAGGAAAGATTTTATTGTTGTTTGTTTGAATAGAATAGGCTCTGAAACTACTGGACCGATTAAAAAAAAATTACCATTAGAATTACTTATGTATTAGGTGGATCACCGATATTCGTGTAGAATTAAAAACTTGTGAGTACATTCTAGGTACATAACAGTTTGAATGTATTTTATTACTAGCGACTCGCCCTCGCTTCGCTCGGGCTCTTCCCTAGATTTAGCACAGGTAAAGCCGCGGGATCTGCTAGTTATGCATATAAACCTTCCTCTTGAATCACTCTATCTATTAAAAAAACCGCATCAAAATCCGTTGCGTAGTTTTAAAGATTTAAGCGCACATAGGGATATAGGGATATAGGGACAGAAAAGGCGACTTTGTTTTATACTATGTAGTGATATAATTGGGTATTATGGTTGATAGGTATCTATCTACACTATCTACATTCTACACCAATATTATGAAGAGGAAAGATTTTATTGTTGTTTGTTTGAATAGAATAGGCTCCGAAACTACTGGACCGATTAAAAAAAAATTTACCATTAGAATCCTACATTACCCCTGATGAACATAGGCTATATTTAATACTAGCCTTTCCCGCGGCTTCGCTCGCGTTCTAAAGACGAATCAAAATACCTCGCAGAGATACCGACGCCCCTCCCCCTCACGACCGCCCGCCTTGCACGCGGTAATCATTATTTTGTTGCGAAGTTATGTTAAATCTATACTTATATTATTAAGAGGAAAGGTTTGTATGTAAGTATGTTTGTAACGAATTGGCTTAAAAATACTGGACCGATTTAAAAATTCTTTCACTATTTGAATGCTACATTATCACTGATATCACAGCGAGTGATCGAATGAAGTTTAGTAGCGATTAAAAAAATGAACGACGCCGCGCGTATTGCTAGTTACGAATATTTTAGCGAGTGCATTGCCTAATAATTTAACAATTATTGTTATTTATAAGAATGTTTGCGAAAATAAATTAAACATTGTTTTGTTTAAAGTATGTAACAAGATATTGTGATAGATTGTAATTTCTAGTGAATGTTATTCAATATTGCATCATTCAATTAAATCATTTTATAATATAACTTTGTGTATTATTTTAATGACTGTTTGTGTGAATTGATGGAGGTTTAAAAATATTTTATTTTATCTTGTAATTTGTAATAAAGTTGTAACTAAAAATATTATTTAGATTAACTTATGCTATCGCTTAGAGATACATACATTATATAAACAAGTTTGTACATACCTATTTTGATAAATTGTTATTTATCTAGACTTTGGATGGGTGAATTTGCCGCCCTTATTAACAATAGGGTTATTGGCCCACAGAGCCATTAGAGGTCGTGGGTTCGAATCCCGGTTGAATTACATTTTTCTAATTTAATGTTGCTGTTAATTTAGTTAAATTAATGTTAAATATTAATATCACCAACAGAACCGTTTAACATTATATATCAAAAGCAACTTATTTTCTTTTCTCGTAAAATGTATTCCTGTCAAAATCGGTCCAACCGGTTCAGAGATTAGCAGGAACAAATAGACAGACACAAAAATCTTAAAAATTGGTTTTTTTATTTAGGTAAGTATTTAACTTTCGTATGAATTTAGAAAAAAGTTATTGTTTTGAAATCAGAAAAAGAGACAATTCAATCTTATTTATACTGATGTACTCATGTACTGGTAGGTAAATTGCGCTATCCTACTAATATTATAAAAGTTGAGCGACAGTTTTTAAGAATACGCAAAAACTACTGAATGGATGGATTTTAATGAAACTTTACAATAATATAGCTTACACATCAGCATATCACATAGGCTATAAATTATAAACATACGAGCGGATCCCGCGGCTTCGCTCGCCCTAATTCTAGTGACGTTATAAGGTAATAGAAAAAGTTTTAAAGGAATAGTTTTAGGAAAGGAATATTCTAGCTTTTTAACACATTTAAATAAAAGCTTGAGTTTAATTTATTTTTTACTTTTACTGTTGTTTTTTAACCCGCATTCGTATTCTCTACAAATCCTTTCATTTGATAAACATGTTGTAGGAGTGTGTTAAGAATAGCTAGTCCATCGTGGCTGGTCTGCCATCATGCAATAGTCGTGTGATGTGATTTCAAATAACAAATCTAGGACTTCTTATATTTTAATTTGCATATTTAAAAATTACATAAATAAAATAAATTATTATATAGATAAGCCTACTTGTAAATTCTTTTATTGTAAATAAATATTTTGAATAAAAGTTTAGTAAGGTAAATTACAATAAAACAAATATGCTCGCTCGCGGTTGCAACGGCGGGGCGGCGGGGCGGCGGGGACGCGCGGCAGGGCCGGCGCTCGCGGCTGTAGCTAGCACAGGTAGGGCTGACGTCACGGCGGGGCGGCGGGGAGGCGGGGCGCTCAGTTATGTTTGAGTCGGGTATGGCCCGGTGGTGCTGATGCTAAGTCCCGGATTCGATTGGGCCATTATAGGCCTTATCAAAAATGTTAATATAATTATTATTAATTTAATTTAAATTGCGTAAGCCGCTCTTACTTGGCATATAATTAGCTTCTATTAGTATCATACGATGTTTTTAGCTCCTAGCTATCTATACAATTTTTTGGTCGGACAGATTTTGTTCGTTGAACAAATTTATAATATTTAGAATCTATTTATAAAGTTTAAGTTTTTACTTGTCGTCGATCTTATTTGCGATATAAAAGTGGGCAAAGTTGGGCAAAACCCAAAAGGGCTTTTGCGTTTAAACATTTATTGCTTCAATTTAGAATGACAAAATAAAAAATAAGATTAAATTCAAACAAATTAATATGGCGACTCTGTTTGCACTTCTGCATTATTTATGTTTTTTTGTTTTATTGTCTTTTTAGTTGATTTTAGCGTAAAATAGACATTTTTTGTTGTGTTTGTTTCACAAATTTTATAATTACGGTGTGTTCTATAAGACATTATTAATTTGCGTATCTTAATGTATATTTAAGTGAAAATATGTTTTAAGTTATTTTAAACGTGTTACTTTAACAAAATAATTTTACGTGTATTAGCTTTAAACAGGTTGTCACCTTATTTCATAATTTTAATTTAACTTCGTTTGATAAATAAATAAAAAATCAATATCTTCAGTAAGATAGATGAATAGTTCAAAAACATGTCAGTAGATGGCGTTATTTATATTCGAAATGATGCGTAATATTTTCTCATAGATGGCCTCATTAAAATGTTTATATTTATTCAATAGTAAATGTTTAATTTACTCAATATTAAATGTATTGACTATTTTGCTATAACACTTCACATGAATTAAAAAAAAAAAAACTTTCTAAAAAAATAAAGTCTTCTTAAGATTTTTTTCTGTTTTAATAATTAAGAAATAAATATAAGCTCTTTAATTCCTAAGAAATAATTACAGCGAGGGACAGTGTTAAAATTGTATCGTTTTTACAATTCTACTACTATTTCTTGCGGCTTCGCCCGTGTTTTAATTATTGGAATTCAAATTCTTTCTCGCGCGTGGTAAAGTAACTCGCGGAGCTAACGGTGACCCTCCCCCCTCATGACCTTCGTCGCCCCGCGCCCGTCTTGCACGCGGTCATCATTATTTTGTTGCGAAGTTATGTTAAAACTATAATATATCTTGAGACATTTATTGAAATCAAATAATAAATGATGAAAATTAAATGTAATCAAATATAAATATAATTAAGTTCCAAATTAAATACTTGTGATGAGTTTCTATTTATTTAAGGTTAGAAATAAAATCTAATACCTATATAAAATTCTCGTGTCACGGTGTTCGAACTTGAACTCCTCCGAAACGGCTTGACCGATTCTCATGAAATTTTGTGAGCATATTGAGTAGGTTTGAGAATCGGCCAACATTTATTTTTCATCCCCCTAAATGTTAAGGGTAGTCCACCCCTAAATTTTAATTTTAATTTTTTAGGCAAAATTTTTTGTTTTTATTTTTTTATGACACAGCATACAAAAATACATACAACCCTAAATTTTCACCCCTCTACGATCAACCCTTATATTTTATTTGTTAATTAAAATGTCACGGGGTTCGAACTTGAACTCCTCCGTAACGGCTCGACCGATTTTTGTGACCCTTAGCGTGATTGTCGGCCAGGGTGGAGAATCGGCCAACATCTAATTTTCATCCCCCTAAATGTTAGGGGTAGTACACCCTTAAATTTATTTTTTTATTTTTTAGGCAAAATTTTTTGTTTTTATTTTTTATGACACAGCATACAAAAATACATACAACCCTAAATTTTCACCCCTCTACGATCAACCCTTATATTTTATTTATTAATTAAAATGTCACGGGGTTCGAACTTGAACTCCTCCGAAACGACTCGACCGATTTTTGTGATCCTTAGTGTGATTGTCGGCCAGGGTGGAGAATCGGCCAACATCTATTTTTCATCCCCCTAAATGTTAAGGGTAGTCCACCCCTAAATTTTATTTTTTATTTTTTAGACAATTCTTTTTCCTACAGATCAACCCAATGAGGTTGATTAGCAATTAAAAAAATGAACGCGAGCGAAGCCGCGGGTACAGCTAGTTATTTTATAAAAACGCCTTCGCTAGTAATGCAATCTTTAAACCGAATTTGAGTTTATCTTAAAAGATAGACACATTTATTAATGTAACATTATATTTGTTTATGTATTTGGTAACAAGTATAAGTAGATTTCTGCTTTAAAAAAATTATTGCTATAGTTAAGTAAAACTCAAATTAAATACAAAATCAAAATAGTATCATAATTCGATCGACGGAGGGACCGATTTAAACTTATTCAGTGTAGATACCGCATGATTCGGTTAATGACCGGATTCGTTAAGTCAACAATGTTAAATAGAGAAGATACGTTTATATTCAGGAGACTATATGATTGATATAATCCATCGGATGTACTAAAGCTTCAACAATCTCATGAAGGATACGTTACATATTCAGTGTGCTGGAATGATCTCGGTAATAGTTTGGATCCGCTAACCGAAGCGGGAAATATGAAAAATGAATATCAACATTTTTCATTTAATTGAAATTTCGTGTTGATTCATGATATCGTAAGGATAAAAACTGCACATATATGCATTAAAAACATTAAAAATGTTGTCGCATTCAGTGGTACCAACAGGGTGGGACTATGAAGCGGCGCATAATGTCTAAGAAGATTTATTTATATATATATATATATATATACGTACGAAACATTAAAGGCATCAGGTAATCTTTAAATATACCTTACATTTCTCAGTAGAACATAAACCATGTGGGAGTCTATTATCTATCATTACGAATCATGTACATTATCACGCTGACGTCAATGCGGTCGTCTCTCCAAAACTGTACGGAAAAGGAAATATCAATGTATAATGTGTACTTATTGATGTCATGGGAATAATTAATAAGTCAACTCTATGGCTAATGGTAAATAATATTTTATTATAATAACGATAACATACGAAAATTTATATAAATAATTTATATTATACTCATATCGTAATGTACCTAAGTGATAGAATTTTTATATGATAAACTAACATTATTTGTAAAATGGCTACAACTTACTAACTTATTTCATTTAAGTTTTTTTTATGTATGTACATAACTTCTAATTAGGTAGTGTTCTCTCCTTAGTTCCAAGACTTATTTACTTAGTTAAAAACTTATTACGAATTTATATTTGAAAACGTGTGTGACACAGTTTGTAGTGATCCCTGCTTGCTGCGCTAGCGGTCTTGGGTTTGAGTTCCGCGGAGGCAATTATTTGTGTGATGAGCACGAATGTGGTACTCCAGTCATGGGTGTTTAATTTTTATATTTATAATATTTATGTATTTCAAGTTATACATATATATGTTTATATAGTGAATCAACTATCTGGTATCCATAAGCTTATCACATGGTACATAATACATTATTGTAACAATAATTATACTGCACTTTCCACCTCTTCTTTCCCCTTGTTAGAACATTGGCTAAATAATCTGTGAACTCTCAACTGGCAAACACTGACTTTTTTTGTATTTAACGCTTCCCATTCACTACTGATTACTGATTAGTATGAATTGGTAGTGATTAAAAACCAAGTGCTAAAATCTTCTCGGACAATTGCCATTGTCCATTTTAAGCTAATCATTGTTGTGACTTAGGCCTTGATGACGTGACCTTAACGACAAGTAAATGTTGTTATCTGTATTGTCTCATCATTGCCTGTAATGACACCATAGTGAGCTGTTACAAACGATTTTAGGGTTTCAAACTTCCGCTATAAAAACTGCACTTAAAGTTATGTTGATTACATAATATGTGTTACAAGTTTTTAATTCCATAAGATTTCTAAAATACTTTACTAAGACTATAATATTATAGTCTAAAGTCTTTTTTTAGTCCTCCTGTAAAGTTAATTAAGTTCAGTTGATAAGTTCAGTTGTAAATGGTTTTCCTCACAATGCAAGTTTTGCGAACTTTAAAATTAGTTATCTAAAGTTTCTTCGATATTGTATTGAAAATACACGTATTTATTAAATTGCATCTTGCACCTGCTTCTAGCGTCTCTTATAAATAATTATTATACTTATCTTATATTTTTTAATCTCTGACGTAAAAAGCAAGGAGTTATATAGCTTAGTGTGCTTGTGTGGCAGTGACATCGTAACATTCAGATGAAACTAAGCTGATTTTAATTTACTTTTTTTTATTTGAAAATTGTAAGTATTAAGAGTGTTCTTAATTTATACTAATACATATTATAAAGCTGAAGAGTTTGTTTATTTGAACGCTCTAATCTCAGGCACGACCGGTCTGAATTGAAAAATTCTTTTTGTGTTGGAGAGTCTGTTTAACGAGGAAGACTATAGGCTATATTACATCGCGATACGACCAATAGGAGCGGAGCATCAATGAAAAATGTTGCAAAAACGGGAGGTATTTGATTTCCAGCCTCTAGAACGCGCGCGAAACCGAGGGAAAGGCTAGTTAAAAATAAATTTAATCTATATATACAGTAAAGATTCTAGATGGGAAAAAGATATGAACAACTAAAACAGAACAAATTCTACAAGTAACACGTCACATATACGTACTCTTAGTATTCAATTAAAATTGGGTTTGAGGCAACTTCAAGTTACTAGTTATATTCAGGTAACGAAAACCAAATAAAAATGTAACGGGGTCAAAGATGAACATTTGAATATTTATAACTAAAATGTTTAATTGTCTGCTGTAAGCAAAATAAAAAAAAAACATTTTTATTTTGTACAGGATAAAATAGTAATAGGATAGTTATTTATTATCTAATGAAAATCTTAATAAAGAAATGAATTATTTTAGCGGAAATGCGATTTTTACGGATTTATTTTGAATCTTCATTCCCATCCTTTCGAATCATGAGCAATCATGAGACTATCTCGTGACCAAAGTGTTAAGATAGACAATTCTAGTTAAAATAAAATTATTAAACAAATGATTATATCATTAATGTATACATTACATACATACATTGAATTTGTATTTATTGTACGACATTAGGACGTAAATATTACTATACTTACTTTCTAAATTCCAAACGGAGGAAATAAGTTTCTGTTTTTCTGTGTATGTTACGCTATTTCTTAATTAATATATTTAAATGAGATCTTATATAAACTTTTAAATAATATATAAAATATTCAACCTCCTAAAGATGCAATAATTAAGAACTTTTAAGTGTTCTACTTGTTACTACTTTACTGTACGACTACTTATAATATTTTCCAACTCAAAGTCAGCACAAAGTTGAAATTATAAAAAAGTACCTTTTTAAATTTTCTTGGAATTACAAGAAGTATTAAATCACTACATACCTATCGTATAAAACAAAGTCGCTTTCTCCGTCCCTATATCCCTATGTATGCTTATATCTGTAAAACTACGCAACGGATTTTGATGTAATTTTTTTAATAGATAGAGTGATTCAAGAGGAAGGTTTATATGCATAACTAGCGGATCCTGCGGCCTTGCCTGTGCTAAATCTAGGGAAGAGCCCGAGCGAAGCGAGGGCGAGTCGCTAGTTTTCATATATTAAATACTTTATAGGTCGGTTACAAAAAGCATGAAATTGTACCTGTCTGTTAGCTTATATTTTTTTTTGCTTTGCATCTTTCAGGTAGTGACGAATAAACATATAGTAGAAGATCCCGATAGATGTGGTGGACCCTCTTTTTTCAGGCGAAAATGATTTTAAACAATAAACCATTAACAAACTTGACCCTAGGAATTTGTCAAGAAAAATTTGCTTCAGGGTATTTTTAATATTTTTTTTAAATACGCCTGAACAATTGTCATAAAAACAAGAGTAGTAAATTTATATTAAAAAAGGGGTCCGGCATATAGACCGGGATCGTAGACTTGTAATCTCTTGTGTGTACGAAGATTGCTCTTAAACATGAATGACATTTCCATATTAGTATTGGTCGGAAAGGCAGATTATATCCATAACTCTTGAACCGTATAATGCAGTGACACATAGAAGAAAATAATAATATATTCTAGTGCTTCAGAATATGCATTTATAATAAGCCTTAACACTCATTCAAATAATTAAAACTGCGTCATGCATATTTCCTTATCGGTTTAAATGCGTCACGAAATGTCTGATTGCAAATGAAAAAATAGTGTGAAAAATAGCAAATTCAAAATATAATGATTCTTTTACGAATTTCAGGGCTTCATATACAAAAATAAGTTGTTTAAATACTTATTTTATATAATAAGTATTTATCTTATATAATAAATTTTTATACAATATAATAATAGGTTATCCGGGTCAACAAATAGGATCATTATTACTGCGGGAAAATAACTCATCTCGGAGAAATCTGTAAAAAAAGATCTGTGAAAAAGTAGCCAGGGAACATTAATAATTATGTATATTTTTTTTAATTTATAAGTTCACTAAACTGACATACAAATGTAATAAAAGAGCTTAATTTAACTTATTCTAAGGTATACAAATGGACAAATGATGTCTTCTAAGATGTGAACATCGCATGCATATAGTGTATAGTAACTAAGTACTAATAATAAAACTTGTTTAATTTATACATATATCCAACAATTACTCTACTATGACATAATGTTACATAAAACATTGTACAATCTGACTTATCTAATTTAGTTTATTCATATCATAATAATATTTAAATAATTTTCTTTTTAAACAGGGCACGGAATCACTGAAAATATCTATATCATTTTTTAAGGTGTTTGCTAGAAATACCATTCTATAGATAGGACCATGTTGACCGAGGTTGGTCCTTGTATCAGGTATTTACAGTCACATTAACAAAAACAAGCATTTAAAAATAGCCAACAATAAATAAATTTGGCTGTTGCTAGTCATCCGGTAATCGTATGAATTAAAATATATTATTCTTTTTTTTTTTTTTTTTTTATGGTAAAAAGGGGGCAAACGGGCAGGAGGCTCACCTGATGGGAAGTGATCACATCCGCCCATGGACATCTGCAAGCCAGGCTTGCAGATGCGTTGCCGGCCTTTCAGGAAAGGGAGGGATGGAGGAGGGAGGGAAGTGGGAGGGAGGGGGGAACGAAGGCGGAGGATGAAGGGAAGAGAGAGGGGGGAAGGAGAGTGGGCCTCCCGGACTCTCACTCACCGGACGAAACGCGACAGCATAGCTGCCACTTCACGCCGGTCTTCTGTGAGAGAGTGGTACTAATGAACTATACGGGGCGTGCCGGCCCATTCGGTTGCTACCCGAAGGTAGCAAGCATGGCACTACCACTTAAAATTCTTTCTTAAAATTCTTCTTCGTCTGACTATTGTCGGTTTGTACGAATATCTATCACTTTTTTGATTTCTAATATAAAATAAGCGATTTTTATGTGTAGGATATACCTATGCCAAAACTAAAATAAAAATAACCCTAACCTACCGAGCTGAAAATTTAAAAAACAAATTGATTTATCTTTGAGCTATTTAAGAAGCAAAAGTGTCAGTCGCGATACATCAAACACCAATAGTCGGACGAATAATATTTAATTTATTCGTCCGCTTAGCGGATGAATAGACACTTCGAATAAATTTAGGCTTAAATCGTTTATTCTTAAAATATGCATTTGTAAACGAATTAATCTTACAATTTTCGCAATAATCTATAAGGTAAAATTTAATTTACCATAATTTTATGGCATAAACAGCTTACAACACAAATAGCCGGTGCATAACACTGCAAGTATCAAAAGCAGAGCTGATAAACATTATAAATTTCATCCAACGCAGGTAGTTACATATTACAGGTACACTTCCCCGTCTACTTCGTACGATATTTATTATTTTTGGCTCGAAACCATTAAACTATTGCGGTTTATTTAACTCAAGGTCGTTCATTTGACTAAAACCAGTTACACGAACTTCATTATATCCCGTAACTCGTAGAAAATGTGGATTACAGGTGTTTAAGGGGTCAAGTTATAACGGTCGATTGGACGTACGCTGTAAATGCACACATTGGTATTGCGCGTGCGTCGGTTGACACATTCGTATAGTTTCCCTCCACGTATATTATTTTGAAAAAAGAAAAGTGCTGTGTCAGTGTTTTTTTTTAATTATTCTGGATTTCATATAGACAACGGTAAGCTTTTATTGTTCCTAAATTGTAAGAAGGTTTTGTTATGTTTTTCATTGGTTATTTTAGTAGTGTATTATTTATTTGTTTAAGCGTGTATTTTTATGTACTTGTAACTTTATCGTAAATTAC
The DNA here is from genome assembly GCA_905231865.2 of Boloria selene. Lineage (NCBI taxonomy): Eukaryota > Metazoa > Arthropoda > Insecta > Lepidoptera > Nymphalidae > Boloria > Boloria selene. The sequence continues at coordinate 11,928,209 of HG993140.1, read as the reverse complement.
AAGTTTTTGTGCATATTTATTATTGCGTAATTTAAAAAATATTATAATAAAATATGCACTATTTTAGTAAGTTAAATATTTATTATACTGCGAGAAGGTAATATTTTTTATCGTAAACGATTATTTAAACGTACACGTTCACGACTGAAATTATCATGTTTATGGATTACATGTATTTTAGTTTCTACATTACAAATTAGAAATGCAAATGTACGATTTTGTGTACGCTAATTAAGATAACAAAATGAAAGTGGAAATTAAACAATGATTCTTAGTCGATTATAAAAAAACTTATTTTACTGCTAAGATATTAAATTTAGATAAGTTTTTAAGTGTTCCATTATAATTTATTATTATATTTGTGATTTGTAATTATGATTTCTTATCGTTATTTTTTTATTTATCTACCAACTATTGTTTCAATATTTTCTATGATAAAACTTATCTACAAAACATTAAATTATAACAAAGTTTATATTATGTAAAAACATTACCTATTAGTGTATACTATAGTAGGTACTTACATACCTACTAGATACATATAGGAGACGAGCGAAAATACCGTAACAAATTAATTTAGATTTTATAATTAGGCTGGACACAGAACGTGCTTTTGATGAGATCTAATGTGGTTTTGAGGTGTAATTTTTCTTTCTTTTGAAACAATTTTTTGAAGTTCATTTTTAAGAATACTATAACATATATAATTCATTCGTCCCTAGATTTATACAGCAGGTATAGGTAAATGAAATTCGTTCTTCCCTAGATTTAGCGCTAGTGAAGCCGCGGGTTCCGCTAGTTATATACTAAAACCTTATTTGAAAACCATTTCTATCCAATAGTGAAAACAGCATAAAAATCGGTGCAGTAGTTTTTGAGTTTATCGCGAACAGACCGACAGACACGGCGAAAGATTTGCTTTATAATATGTAGTGATTTGTAATCTATAAAATATTTGTATTATATAATCCATATAAAAATTTTAATAATTTTCGTCTCTTGTTTACATTTTCGTTGTTAAAATCCAACTTCTTACATTCCAGATGAGTGATCAAGTACTAGGTCATTTTGATGCGACTCAATTTAAATAGGTATTGCAATTACTTTCGATGCTCGGGCCATTTTCAAGATTAATTAGTATAGGCTTTGTACATTCACAACACCGTAGTTTTATAGCTGTGAAAATAATTTGTAAAGAGCTAGTGTTTTTGTATGAACGATACATTTCTAAAATTATTATTTAGTTTTTAGATATTACCATTAATTTAACTTTCTTTGTAAATTTACTAAAAATATATATAAACGACAAAAGTTTATGATGCCTTAAAGCCTAAAGCTTATTGATAATTGAATTAAGAAAATTGACACTACATATTTGTTATTCTATGTACTACTTATTTGATAACAAAAATTTAAAGAAACCGACTGCGAACTAAAAAGATGAGAATTCAGAACAAGTTGACAAAACAACGTATAAATAATAAAGCTTTAAAACGAGAAGTGTCAAAGTTAAATATTCTGAAAATGTCAAATAAAGGTGGCTTAAGACTTCGGTCCGTTAATGAGCGAACGGTAAAGGTAATTAAAATCAAATTATTCTTATCGATATAATTCCTTTAAGCATAATCGATAATCGTTTAAAATACATTAAATTCGGCCGCACTTGTGGAGTGATTTATCTTCATTTATAAAAATTATTAATTTTGTTTTTAATTATCCTGATATAGGTATATTAATATGTCCTAGCAACAACAAACATGAAATTTTTAAAAAAACTTTTAAAATCTAACTTCATAATTATATTCAAGCGATAATGTACAGAATAGGTAATAGCTAGGTGAAATCTATTGTATAGACATATACCATACTAGCATTACCCGCGGCTTCGCACACGTTCTAAACAGCGGAAACCAAATTCTTTCTGAGTCCCGCGGTATGGTACTTGGTAGGTATCTCGCGGAACTAACGCCCACCCTTCCCGTTTTTGCAACACTTTTCATTCATGCTCTGCTCCCACTAGTCGTAGCGTGATGTAATATAGCCTATAGCCTTCCTCGATAAACGGACTATACATGATAAAAAGAATTTTTTAATTCGGACCAGTAGTTCCTGAGATTAGCGCGTTCAAACAAACAAACAAACAAACAAACAAACAAACAAACAAACAAACAAACACACTTTATAATATTAGTATAGATTATTGCTAGTGTTTTTGATGACTTCATAATAATATATTGGTTGCTATTGGAATACTCTTTAACTGATCATATATAATATTTACCTAGCGTTTATATAGACAAAGACAAAATAGTTCAGTGCCTATTTTCCCACTGTTTGTCTTGACCATAAACGACACGTTTTGCGCAGTTTGTACTGACCCTACATTCTTGCGCCAACGGTCGCGGGTTCGAGTCCCCCAGCGGGACATTCATTTGTTAAACATGGATGTTTGTACTCCAGTCATGGGTGTAAATATGTACTATATCTGGTATCCGTAAAACAAGTGTAATGATGTCCCAACATATTTATTTATTTAATGGTTTATACATAGATAGACATATTAGTATTGTGTTCACTGTAGGTGTGTCTACACATAATATGTAGTGTGAAATTTTCAATTGATAACAAACGATAATATCCAACATCTGGTTTGTAGCTATTGAAAAATAAAAACACATGCCCGCTGTGGAATTTGAAGCCGCAGCTTGGGCCTAGTTAAAAGTATTTTGTTTTTTATTAAAGTTAATCATAGTTAATCCGTACATATAAATAAAATTGTTGAAGTGTCTACTTTTAATTTCAAATTAACAGCTTTTCACTTTAAAAAACTTTTGCGGTAAACCTAGCTAGTTTTAAATGAATCATGAATTCCTCTTACACCTTACATTGTTAAAAATGTCGATCGGACGAAAAAATCTTCCTTTATGAAGTAAGTTAAGACTTAATACCTATATATACTTGCGTCATATCGTAACTAACAAGATCGAGAATTTCAATCTGTGAATCACACGCCATAGTGAAAGGATTTTTAGTATTTTGGTTTTGGGTATTACCATTATCATTTATCATCGACACACTTCCGCAAAGTAAAGTGAAAATCATATGATTAATATTCGATTTAAAGAAATGAATCATTATTTTTTAAGTAAGTTGATATTCTTCTTGTTATTAGGCAGGTAGGTAAATGCGTAAAGACGCTGAGCTGTCACTAAATGTATGTTTTATATCGCAATATAATTAATTTTTAGTATTATATTCCTATCTAATAAAAAAACATACATATTTTGTTAAAATGTTAATCTCAATTTCTATTTTATTAAGGCAATTTAAAAAGACATAGTTTGCTCGCATAAGAAGAGGCCTTAGCTCAATCGTTAATATTAGGCGATTTCACTTAGTACAATTGATTGACTTCATTCTAAATAAGAAGTTTCCAAGGCTAATAAAAACTAGTATCATCAAAAACACTTCATTTGTAACAGTTACGTACGCCACGAATAAAGTAATAATTAGCTGAATAAGAATCACATGATGTGAACACAATGAAGCAATAGATAGACGGACAGCATTTTCTATAGATGTATTTATTTACCAAAAAATTTTAGTTTTCTTATACATTAGCAAAAATTACATTTAAACGTTGTTATATAGAAGACTAACCAGGTGCCTATTGTAAACGTATAAACTATACAACTATTCGTCATTAACAAAAAAGCATGCAGTAAAAAGTTTAAGTCAATAAAAAACTTGACTTTAACCTCCAAAATAGTAGTGATATCTATTTATATACTAGCGAATCGCTCCCGCTTCGCTCACTCGCTGTTTGTTAAAACAACTGGAACGATTTTGACGGGACTTTCACTTGCAGATAGCTTATTAAGCTTATTATTATAAAGCATAACTTAGGCTACTTTTTAACCGACTTCAGAAAAGGATTATTTTGACGTGAGCGGAAGTCGCTTGTATAAAATTAGGTAGGTAGGTATATTATAAAGCAGAGTGCATTTCTATGCTGGAGCTGCATATTTAGAACCATGAACGTTCATATTTAGAAGTTAATAAAATATAAGTAATTATTAAATGTTTAGTTAAAGTGTCAATTCTTATAATGTTTAAACCTGTATGATACCCAATACACTTCGAGTTTTAAAAATTACATACCTGTGGTAATAATTTGGTTCAAAAGTATTAAGTATCGTGTAAAATTACACATTATTACGTTATAATTGAGACCATTTCGTTTACTTTAAAACTAAATGCTGATAAAATGTCACTGCCAAGGTTACATCTTGACCTACACATGTGTTAAGTGACGTTGTTAGAATCGCTAGACTACGTGATTATATAACAAGGCCTACAATTTATTTTTAACTTATCACAAAGCATTTTGACGACACGTTTGGCTTAGTTGGTAGTGACCCTATTTTTGCGCCAGCAGTCGCGGGTTCGAGTCCCGTTGGAGACATATTTGTTGAGTGCGAATGTTTGTACTCCTATCATGGGTGTTAATATTTATAATATTATGAATGTAGGTATTTATAATTTATAAATGTGTAGTAGTATATCAACTATCTGGTATCCGTAACACAAGCCTCGTAGCGTTAACCGGACTAGATGGATGTTGTAATAAAATTTGGTACGACACTTTTTTCCATAGTTGTAAACCATGCGGTGTGCGCGTGTTTCTCTGTTGTATTTTGGACCTCATTGACTTGTAAATTTTTTTCTTAAAAATTTTAGTATACATATTTTAGTATCGACTAAGAGAAGTTTCAATTTAGACTTTATTTGTATAGTTATAAGGAATAAGCTGGAAATCGAACCCGAAACCCAAGTTACGTCTACTGAGCCATAGGTAACATAAAATTTAATCTGTTTATCTTTCATATTTTCTATATATAATAAATTGTGTTTGCCGGAGTGTACCTATACCCCTCCCTACCCCTTCCCCCCTTAAGCAACCTCCCTTTAACCAAAAATTCCCAAATTCGACTAGTGCACCCCCCATCCCCTTTATAAAGCCCCCCAAAATTTCTATAAGCCAAACGCCTTGCCACGAAATACATATGCATATTTTGTACTACCCAAGCTAGACTCAAAAATGTTTATAGTATACTAAAAACGAACAATTACATTCAATTATATATTTTATGTATATTTGATAGGTCTCAGAATAGGTGATAAGAGCCATATTATTTTATTCCTTCTTCCCCTCATGGTAAACGAAAATACATATTATAGACTATTTTGGTCGTAGGACAAAAATAAACAGAAAGGTTCGGATATGTCGTGTTTACTGTACAAGCTTTTACGTTATCGCTAACCCGCATTGGATTCGACACGCACGATATTAATACCATTCGGCAAGCGTTCTATCATGATATTATATCTACTAACGGCATAGTGTTTAATATTTCTTTTTTTATATAATATATATTCAATCCAGAATTTATTATTTTACTATTACTTACTATTTACTTATTATTAATTGCATTCTCTTTTAAGTCTACTCTCCAAAAGGACGAAATGTATCCAATCACTATAACGTCTTAGTCCAGTCTAGTCATGTGTTTTTTTCAAGTCTCACAGCTGGGAACAAAGACCAAGCTATAGTCCAATCCAACACCAATACGCTAGTTAATTTAGTTATAATAAAAGACTCCTAACTAAAAAAAAAGAAAATTAAATTATGTGATTCAGAAAGTTCACTTCTAAGAACCAATTCTAAGTAAGTACCTACTTATTTGTGAATTAAGAATACTTAATATTATAAAGCTGAAGAGTTTGTTTGTTTGGTTGTATGATGGATAGTCCGTTTATTGAGGAAGGCTATATTACATCACGCTACGACCAATTAGAGCGGAGCATAAATGAAAAGTGTTGCAAAAACGGAGAGGGCGGGTGTTAGTTCTGCAAGGTATCACATCGCGCGACTCAGAAAGAATTTGGTTTCCGGTCTTTAAAACGCGTGCAAAGCCACGGGAAATGCTAGTTTTAAAATAAAAACATTCTACCTACCTACCGTTTATTGTTTTCCTGTATAACCAGCGCTTTACTACGCGATAATAGGTTTTGTGATAAAAACTTTCGTCACACATTAGTAGGTACATTATTACATACCTGACTGGTAGGCTAACGCTAAACTGAATACCTACTAATATTACATTATTTTATGAGTAATTGAATATATGATTTAGTATATATCTATATCTGAAGTTTATGTCTAAGCAAGAAAAAGCTCGCTACTTTAAATGACTGCGTGTAATTGCTTTTAACAATAAAAAATATTACAAAAAAAACTATTACATAACAATAATGTACTCATTGCTGTATAAATTATTAGGACTATAATTATCATAGTTCGGTTGATTTATAAATAGGCAAGAACTTACTCACTATTTCACTATAGGTATTAATGTTTAAAAAAAACAAAAGTACACACAACGGGAATCTAATCGATTATAATGTGTATGTAATATGTATAATATAACATTTTAAATATCCGGATTTGATATCAAGCTTTTATGATAATTGCTTTTATAAATTGACAAATTCTATAAATTTCAAAACATTAATATACCAACGTTGTGTGAAGTGTTTGGTGTCACCATTATAAGTTAAAATAAATAAATCGATTATGATGATGAATACCGTCTCATTTATTAATATTTTTTTTTATTAATTTCAGAATGACATAAGTAAACTGCATCATGTCTTTATCAACTAGTCGCCAACAATTCTTGGCGTACGAATCCCATAACGAAGAAAATATTCAATATGGAAGGAAGGGCGGCATTTTTATTTCCACCTGTATATGCATCAGTTTCATTATATTTGCTGTTTTAATAGCTGCGATTGTTGGCATAATCGTCTTTTACATTACTTACTTCAAGGTAGGTTATTTATTTAAAAATAAAATTACAAATATTTATATAATACCTAATAGGATTAAGACATAATCTAGTTAGATATTTTATTTTTTACGTCTATAACAAGTACTATTACGCAGCGTAGGTAGGTATCTTTATTTAAATAGGAAGTAAGTTGTTTTAAAATTATTTTATCAGTTTGACCTTTGACATTTTGTAAGAAAAATTTAAAATATAACGTCAAAATAAAACAAATTGACAGTGACAATTGACAGTTGAGTTAAGAAGTTCGAGTTCGACTGTTGCTTTAGGTGTCTTTACTCTTCAATTTTCAAAGTTCTCGCTCGAATTAAAATCAAATAATATTTTTATGATACAAAAGTAACTAACGTAATTATCCGTTATCACCTGGATTAACCAATATGTGCCGTAAATAATATATTATTAGTGGAATTACTAAACCATCTGTTTAATTTATTTTTAATTCAGTGCACTATAAAATGTTAAGCAAAACGTTTCAACGATTGTTTTATTTTATTTTATATTTAGTGGTGTACGAAAATAAATGCGTAAGTTGCTAAAAAATAAAAGAAATATTCACATGTTTACTAATATATTCTGAACCTCACTTAAAATTTATCAATTGATTAACATTATTTAAATTGTGCTAATAATAAGTCGAAATAAGCTCAAGGTTTAAAACGCGTTAATGTTTACAGATATCACAAAAATCGACAGATTTCTGGGATGATATGGAGCCATTTGCCCAGACAGGCTCACCTTCACCAGATCTACGTCTTCCACCATATGTAGTGCCAAGTTTTTATAGATTAAAAATAAAAGCTAATTTGGAAAAATCTACATTCGGTGGTGATGTGTACATAACAATAAAGGCAACAAGAAAAGTTCAAGAAATTATTTTACATTCAAAAAATCTTAATATTACTAATACTACATTGACTGAACAAATTTATGAGAAAGTGGAAACTATACAAGCTAAAAGGGTCAAGCGAGAAATAAACAATACAATACAAGAAAGTGCAAATTTTACAGACTTAATTGTTACAGATAATAATGTTATTGAAACAGAGAGCACAACCTTTGTTCCAGTTGAAATAACTACAACCTCTTTAGAAACAACTACAGCCTCTTTAGAAACACAAGTATCTCATAGTAATGTAAGGAATATAAAAATAAAATCTATGTCATTCAGTACAGGAGAAAGACTGATCTTGTCCCTCGGTTCTCCTCTGACTCCGAATGTTGATTACACACTTCAGATTTCTTTCTCTGGGGAGATATCAAATGCCTTAACTGGTTTCTATAAAAGTTCTTATATGGAAAACAACACTGTCAGGTATTTTTTAATACAATTTTTGGGTCTTTAATCATTATCGTAATCTCTCCTTGTCTATGGATAATTTAAAATTATTTAATACTTGTACATTTCTATAACTTATATGTTAATATTGCCCAATGCCCATAAGCTATTCTATACATACAGATCAACAAATCTGCTGTTTTGTTTACATAATACATATATTATATAGTATTATAATACTTATGTTTGTAAATTACAGCCACCTTGCTGTCACACAATTTGAACCTACCTCAGCCAGAGCAGCTTTTCCATGTTTTGATGAACCGATGTTCAAAGCAAAGTTTGAGATAAGCATAGCTCATAAACAGAATGTATCCGTACTGTCTAATATGAAGGTGGCTGCTGAAGAACCTATGTAAGTAAACAATATTTATAATTACTTTTTATCATTCCATTTTTTTTATTCCATTTTATGTTCGGACATTTTTACAATAGCACCATCTAGTTCCGTGGTAAGCTACGCGGCTTGTGTTACGGATATCAGATAGTTGATATACTACACATATACATTTTTAAATAAATACATAATATGAATATAACACCCATGACTGGAGAACAAACATTCGTGTTCAACAAAGAATGCCCCCAGCGGGACTCGAACCCACGACCGCTGGCGCAGAAAGGGTCACTACCAACTGAGCCAAACGTTTAGCAAATTTTAAAACAATAAAAATGGATGAAGAAGACAAAAATCATCAAAATCAGTTCAGCCGTTTCTTACATTAGCATTAGACGGACAAAAATAAAAAAAAAGATTTTTTGACGTATAATTCGCGTCATGTAAAAAGAACGCTGGCTGTCAAGTTGCGCAGAGGCGATTTATCGGCCAATTTGGTGGTAAGACGCGGGGCGCGGGACGGCGAGGCACACGCCGCATGCGCACCGGAGAGCTATTGGTTTGTCAGTTTGAAATACCATCGTGCACACAAAAGTTATTAATTACGAAATTATTTAATATAAAAAAATAGATAAAAATATTTTAGACGTATATTGTTTTATAAAGAGAGTGATAATAATGCAGTTAATAATTTTAAAAAATATATCAAATTAATTAATTATGTTTTTTGTAAATAAATTAAAAATTCTACACTGAATGAAACATATTTTATTAATTAAAAGAATTCTATTTAATGACATTCTATGTAATATATTTTTATATGTAACTGCCAATAACCAATATACGTCGCGAGTGAAAGGCTAGTCAAGTCAAAAATAAAAAAGTAGGTTTAGTAATTTCGTATGCGAATGTACCCATGCGCAAACATACCTCCCAACACTTTCCTCTAGCGTTAATTTTACGTGACGCGAACTGTAAGTGTATTTCGTGTCATTTAAAAAGAACGCTAGCTGTCAAACAGAGTTGACTTATCGGTCAATTTGGTAAAGGACGGGGGGGGAGGGGGGTGTTTACCGCACCGTATTTTTGCCGGAGCGCTATTGGTTTGTCAGGTCAAAATACTATCCCACTCACAAGTTGTTAATTACAAAGTGGTCTTATATAAAAAAGAGAAAAATATTTTTGACGTACATTGTTTTATAAAGAGACTCTGATAATTATGTGACGCGAACTGTACCATATTATAAACTTTCATTATGCATTATGTGAAAAACTGTTAATTTGAAATTACAAACAGACTTAAGTTTTATTTATATTTCTAAAAAGAGAATTAATTCCGCTCAAGAAATTAAAACGTACCGTGAAACCCAACCCAAAAAAACCCAAGGAAAACACCTATTTTTAGTAAATAAGCTTAATGATGCATAACTTGAGATATAATTTATTTATACACAATAACATTAAATGACTCGTACTGATGAGCAAAAATATATAAATATTATGTAATAATATTACCTACATATATATTTCTATTTTGTTTTAATATAGTTGTATAAATGGCATATATTATTAATATTACGACTACTCATTTGGCTCAGTTTGGAGTGACCCTACTTGCGCACGCGGTCGCGGTAGTCTGATTACGTATCGAGCAATTCACACGGGATAGCGAAAATTGTACAATACTTGCTGTCCAATCGCAAAATTGTACAAAACGTCAATCATTTCTTAAGCAAGGGAAGTAAAACTCATCATAGCTCTGTATATATGCATTAAAATGTACACAGAAACCCGAGCAAAGCTAGAGTGACCCACTACTACATTATAAATATCATAATAATCATAATAATGTAAACTGTGTACTTTTAGTAGGTATAGTATAGTAAGGCTACAACGACTTTTGCGCCTATCATTATTTTTTTATATGTAAATTAGCTAGCATTTCCCGCGTTTCTGCTCGCGTTCTAAAGGCTGAAAATCAAAAGAAATATTTTTCCCGTTTTTGCAACATTTTTCATTGATGCTCCGCTCCTATTGGTCGTAACGGGATGTATAGCCTATAGCTTTCCTTTATAAACGGACTATCCAACACAATAAGAAACAAACAAATAAACAAACTCTTCAGCTTTATAATATTAGTATACATAGATGTTAATAGTAGTGTAATTTTGGTGTAAAGAATAAATGTTGAAAGATTAATTTAATATAATATAATACCTAACTTTCTACTTGTTTTAGTGAATCAGAACCAGGCTGGCAATGGACGCACTTCGATAGATCAGTAAAGATGTCGACATACTTAGTGGCCTACGTTCTCTCAGATTTCAAGAGTATAGAAACCAGTTACTTAAGTAAAGACAATGTAACCAAACCCATTCGTATCTGGACGCGGCCATCTTTAATATCTAAAGCGAAATACGCTTTAAGTATAACGCCTAAAATCTTGGCCTTCTATGAAGAAGTGTTTGGTTTACCTTACGCATTGGACAAGATAGATCTTATAGCCATTCCGGACTTCTCGAGCGGTGCTATGGAAAATTGGGGCTTAATTACTTTTAGGTAAGGCTTATTTTTGTTATTGATTTTCTGAACCTCCCTGCAACCAAAATTTGCCTAGTAATTTTTATGAAAAAAATTTAGAAATATATTCCCCAAAAAAAAACAGTACAAATAATAAAAAAAATATAATTAGTAAAATTAAATTATTAAAAGTCTACTTTTTACTTCTATTTACACTCTATTAATATTTATTATTTTTATATAATTCATATTTATAATGAAAAGACATTTCGAAAATCGGCACACGTCACACGTGTCAGATGTCATTTGTAGCATGTCGGTGACGCAAACCCATTTTTGGTATTGCCACTACCAAAAATCGCTCAACGCGGCTAAAGTTTTCAATACAAAAAAAAAGTATCTTTTATAAATGAAATTATCTTTTCGGATTTTGTCGCGGATTCATTTTGATTCCCGAGGTTTCTAATGCTTTACAGCAATCATGGTCACGGGAGAGACTGACTGACTATTTATAATGTCAAATATTCGCGTAAACCTAAGAAAGTATTAAGTATCTTTAAATAATTAGCATTTCCTCATATTTTTAGAGAAACAGCATTAATTTACGATGAAAAGAACGGTGTACCGCGTGAAAAGCAAAATGTGGCTATAGATATAGCGCACGAACTGGCTCACCAGTGGTTTGGAAATTTGGTCACTATGAAATGGTGGACGGACTTGTGGCTCAATGAAGGATTTGCGACATATATTGAATATGTCGGTGTTAATTATGTGAGTATGGCTTGTTTTTTTGGTATATATGAAACTAGTTAGTCACTAGGTAGGACATTTTTGAGGGGAACCCTAATTTTTTACTAGATAGTAGTAACCTTGTCTAAGTTACCAATATCAGCTATGTTTTAAAGTCCAGTTCCATAAATTAATGGCAACAAGCTTTGGTAATTTTACATAAAACTATGTTTTCGGATTTTGTCACGCATTTATTTTCATTTTTGGTTCTCGACGTTTCGAATCTTGTACAGCAATCATGAGTCCAAACAACCCATCATTACTCTCTTTTTTTCTCTCTCTCAACCCAATGGTTATTTATTGTGGTATTTCTATTTTAATCTATAAATATTTTTATATAAATTTGTGGCGATAAAGAATATATTTTATTTGATTTAAAGCGTCGTAGCTTAACTCGGAACTAGATGGCGCTGTATTAATTTCCCATCATATTTATTTCCCCTTCACAGGTAACTCCAGAGTGGGATATGTTAGATGAATTCGTACAAGTCAAAATGGACCTTCTTCGTACAGACGCACTAAAAAACATCTCACCGGTCTCAAGACAAGTTATAGACGCGTCCGAAATAGCCCAAAAGTTCGACGAAATATCGTATTCTAAAAGCGCAAGTTTGATAAGAATGTTGAACCATACAATATCCAGTCGATTGTTCCATGAAGGACTTCTCATATACTTGAATAAATGGTGAGTAAATCTGTACATCACTACATATTAAAAAAGATTTCCCGTGCGTCTGTCTGTCTGTTCGCAATAAACTCAAAAAGTACTACACCGATTTTCACCAATGGATAGAGTGTTTCTCGAGGAAGGTTTTAGTATATAACTAGCAGAACACGCGGCTTCGCTCGCTAAATCTAGACACGAACGCGAGCGAAGCGAAGTTAAGTCACTAGTATAATGAAACATACATAGTAAAAAAAACAAAGTCCCCGACGAATTGAGAACCTCCTCCTTTTTTTGAAGTCGGTTAAAAATTCTAATTCTTACATTAAGTATTTTTTAAAAAAACTTATCGACAATGTCATTATTAACGATACCAGAGGCCGGGTTATATCAATTTTCATAATCAATGGCTTCGAGGATTAGACGCGGTAGTGCTTACGGTCTTGCAAGTCTTACAGTGAAGGAAAACATCGTGAAGAAATCTGCACGTGATGCGGATTCAAATACAAGTCTCGCACCTTTGTTATATTTTCATGTGCGAATCTTTGTACGATTCTCAGAGTTCTTTTCAATCATGATTACCACTTGTCTTACGGTGAAGGAAAACATCGTGAGGAAACCTGCATGTCTGAGAGAACCTAGCAAGTTTTCGAAAGACATGTGAGTCTGCCAACACGCACTAGGCCAGCGCGGTGGACTATGGCTTCATCTCCCTCGTATTGAAAAAAGCCCGTGCTCAAATATATAGTACCGACCGGAGAGCACGTAAAGCCGTCGGTCCTGCCTTAGCTCTCACTGGTCGTAATAATAGTCGTCCCATCGGAGTATGAGAGTGATAGGAATAGAGAGTGCACTTGTGTCTGCGCGTACACACGCTGCACTATAATATCTCCTGCGCAGTTGGCTAGTCTCAATGAGATAGGCCGCCATGGCCGGAATTTGTCGAAGAGCATTATTCCTAGGATAATAAATTGTTTTGTATAATCTTCGTAGTACAGGGTATCCCACATATTGATATCTAGTAAAAATCTACCATTAAACAAAGTTTCGTTACAACCGGCTCAGCTCTTTTTGTGTGAACGCGCACATCGATAATATAGCTAATGTTGTACAGATGATTTTGATGTATACCTTAAGTGTTAGCAAAATAAACTGTATATTAAATATTGCCCTTTTTATTATTATTATAGATAGGCTTGCGCTTAACTTTACCGACCGATGATATTTCAGGAAATACCAAAATGCTGAAGAAAATGACTTATGGCAAGCGATGAGCGAAGCGACTAAAACTGATCCCAAATTGAAAGATCTATCAGTTGAAGACTTCATGAATACCTGGACGAGGCAGCCCGGATATCCGGTCGTGAATGTTTATAGGAATTATAGTACCGGCATTGTTTCATTTAAACAAGTAAGAGATTTATTATATTGTAATATACTAGCTTGTGTTTATGATTTTGCCTGTGTTTGCTTTAAAATTGTTGGTTCTTTATATAGAAATGCCTGAATTGGAGGGTAAAAAGAAAAAAAAAATTAAATGCATGTGATTTTTTTATGTATCGAAATCTCTTCACCACCAAAGAGTTCAAAGCGTAATAAGTATTACATTTATATTTTATATTTGCTTTTTTATGGACATTCGCAAAATTATATTTTTATTTTTTAATGTGTTAATTCCTAATTATTCGATTAATTGCAAAGTATAATAACTTCTTTGTAATATTTTTTTCTTGTTACAGAAAATATTCCAAAGTACAAAAAATACAAAGAAAAATACAATGGATCAAATATGGCGTATACCAATAAGTTATGCCACACTGGATGTTCCTATAGACAATAGAAGTACTTCTCCTAAACTATGGTTGAACGATAGGACTCTCAATACTAATTTACCGTTGAATGATACAGACGCTTTGTATGTAAATATTGATGCTATTGGTGAGTTCTTAGTACTTTTTCTCATGTCGATTTGTCGGTTCGATTTTTTAATTAATTTTCCTAATTTATAAAATTTATAGTCACCTCAGCCTACGCTCAAATTTAGTGTACGTTTACTTACTGGATAATGCGTGTTTAGGTAATGACGTCATTCTAAATCCAATATGGCGGACTTTCAAAAATGGTGGAGTGTTTGTAATGTGTGTGTAAAAAGTGTGTGTGTAAGCATTCCCATTAATTATAGGGTTAGCTGAGATTTTTTTTAATTAAATCGAACCCAGGAATTTACATGATATTATAAAAGTTTGTTATAAGATGTTTTAATGCATTTTTTTTATTTAAGGCTACTATAGAGTGAACTACGACCAACGAAACTGGGAGTTACTAAGCAAAGCAATGAAAGCGGGTGCCATATCAAGTCCCGTAATAAAAGCCCAATTAATAGACGATGCTTTCAATTTGGCCAAGTCCGGACAACTTGACTATAGCTATGCTTTAGGATTGACCACGTGTGTTATAAATGGCGAAAACTCAAAAATGGTTTGGGATATGCTCCTAAATAACATGGCGTTTTTACATCAGAATCTAAAATCTACATCTGGTTATATATATTTTCAGGTTAGTTTATTTTTAGGGTTATTCTGAACCCTTATAATTGGTAATCTATAATTCGCGTCATGTAAAAAGAACGCTGGCTGTCAAGTTGCGCAGAGGCGATTTATCGGCCAATTTGGTGGTAAGACGCGGGGCGCGGGACGTCGAGACACGGCTCGCATGCTTTCCGGCTCGGTATTGGTCCGTCAGTTCAAAATACCATCGTGAAAAAATAGTGAAAAAATATTTTTCACGTATATTGTTTTATAATAAAAGAGACTGATAATAATGCTGTTAATAATTTAAAAAATATATTAAACGTATTAATTAAAATTTTTGTAAGTAGATTAAATATTCTAGGATGAATCAAACATATTTTATTAATTGATAGAATCCTATTTAATGACATTCTATCTAATATATTTTTAATGTACCTACCAATACTCAATATATACATCGTGAGGAAAAGACTAGTTTAAAAATAAAAGAAAAGGCTTAGGAATTTCGTATGCGAATGTACCGATGCGCAAACACACCCCCCACCACTTTCTTCCAGCGTTCTTTTTACGTGACGCGAACTGTATATTTATATATGTGTCTCAATCTTTACTTACAATTTTGTGGATGAAAAATATTGATAAAAGCAAATCTAAAGTCCTAGGTTCAAGTCTCGGGTCGGGTAAATAGGGTATATAGTCCTTTTATCTCAAAAGATGCAAGGTTCCCGTGGGATAGATTTATTTTTGTTTTTCGCTAACGATGAACCTGAGTGGGAATGAGTAGCTATTAATTATAATTGTTACTTATAAAATTAATATTAATTACCAATATCATTATTAAAAATGTCTTATTTTTTTTTATTTCAGGACTACATGAGAATTATACTGAAGAAACAACTAGAAAACTTAAACTATGGTTTAAAAACACCAAAGGATGATAACGAATCGTTCATAATTGAGAATTTGGTGATGTGGGAGTGTTGGGTCGAATCGCCTAGATGTATGAAATGGGCGCGCGATCAGTTTGACAAATGGATAGAAAAAGCAGATTTAGATGATAATTCGTAAGTATTAAAAAAAAGTATAACGTGTAGTGTCGTGGGACACCTGATAGGAACGAAGTTCCCTATTATACACATATTAATTTTAAATTCTGTTAGCGGTATAAAGAATTTTTTTTATAATTTTTTTATCGATAATAATAAATATCTAAACATAAAAAATATGATATATAATATTTATTGCCATTTTTAAATAATAGCACTCAACAGTAAAATTGTTATATAAGTATCCATTTTTATTTAATACTAGATGAATAAAAATCTTACGGTACGGACGTTTTTTCCCGGTTAGGGTACCCCTCCGCATCGTCCCATAAGGCACTTCGTTCCAAAAATATGGCAGGATTTTTTATAGTAATTGTCTATTACCATTTTGCAATTTGGGTCCTAAGGAACCGTCGTAATAATCATTGTTATACTAAACACTCGCTTTATTCGTTTTCATAAAGGCTTAACAGTAGCCTTAGTTCTTAGTCTACCGTCTCTCTATGTACCAAATTTCATTCAAATCCATCCAGTCTTTTGAACATAAATAAACGTCAATATATCCAGAACGGCTGAACGGATTTCAATGAAATTTTGTAAAAAGTTAGGTTAACCTTTTTATCCCGGAAAAATATGGTTCCCGTGGGAATGAATGGTTTATTCAGAGACAATTAAATTGACTATTTATTCAATGTTAACCGTTAATATATGCTAGTAAGTCACTCTCGATCCGCTCGGATTTGTTCCCTAAGTATGTTTAGTATAAACTCAGAGATTTTCCCGGGGTATCATATATACCATAAAGACCCGGATAACCTTCATTCTGTCAAACTCAGCTATCATTATAGCAAACTTTATCAAAATTTGTCACAGACAGTCAAAAATTCCAAAATATATAGTTGCGGCCCCTGTATCTATAGTAAGATTTTTCAAAAATATTGAATTTACAAATTCGACTCAGTCTTTTTATCTATTTATTTATGTACCATAAAATATGTAACACAAAATGAAATAACATAATGTTGACAAAGGATATATCTTTTATTAAGTGTATAGTAATTTTGTTTTTGTTCTCAGAATACCAACACATCTACGCTCGTTGGTATACAACATGGCGATCAAACATGGCGGCCGGAAGGAGTTTGAGTTCTTCTGGAACATGTTCAACAACTCTACTGATCCTAACGTGAAAAGTATGATTATAAGTTTGCTTCCGACTGTCAAGAGTGAAGCGTTAATTACTTTGTAAGTAAGACACATAAGTTAGCTTATATTATGTTAGCCTTTCCCGCGGCTTCGCTTGCGTTCTAAAGGTTGAAAATCAAAGGAAATATTTTACTACTACTACTACTTACCGTTTCCGCAACATTTTTTATTGATGCTCCGCTCCTATTGGACGTAGCATGATGTTATATAGACTATAGCCTTCCTCGATAAACGGACTACCCCAAAAATAATTTTTCAATTCAGACCAGTAGTTCCTGAGATTAGCGCGTTCAACCAAACAAACAAACAAACTCTTCAGCTTTATAATATTAGTATAGATTTGATGAGACATTTGGCTCAGTTTGTAGTGATTGGTTCGAGTCCTGCTAGGTATTCATTTTTTGAGCAGGAATGTTTGTACTCCAGTCATGGGTGGTTATATTTATAATATGTATGAATTTAAAATTATATATTATGTGTAGTGTATCAACTATCAGGTATTCGTAACACAAGCCTCGTAGCTTACCACGGAACTAGATGGCGCTGTGTGTAATGATGTCCCAACATATTATTTATTTGTGTAAAATTATAAAAAAATTTGAATGAAAATTATTTAAAGATAAACTAATAGGTGACAAAACTACCAAATCTAGTACCGTCTTTTTTAAATGTCGGTTAATTGCAGGTTATTAGAAAAAAGTCTAGGCGAATTGCCTAGTCAGTACGCACATGCGGTCTGGAATGTAGACCCCCCGATAGGCACAAGGGTGGCCCAAGACTTTATAATAGATAACTTCGAACGTGTGTATGAGACGTTCAATGATATGGACTCGTTCATGTTCCCGCTAGTTTTGAATGGCGCTTTTGGGTTTATTAAAGATAGCCGTGAATTGGATAAGGTGAGTTTGTTTTTATTGAAGTGAAACTTCTTTAGAATCGTTGTGATTTCAAACTCGATGAAACGAAAAAATAAGTCCATAGTACCAGGCGCTCAGAGACGGGGAAGAGTTAGCCTTATTTTAAATTCAAGTTTTACTTCTGACATGTGTACTTTGTACACCCGCACTTTTTTTTGGGATAGAATGTATCCTGTATGTCAATCTGGATCACTAGTTAGCGGCCATCATTCATTTATTATGTAAGACTATTTTCGCTAGTTTTTGACCCCCTCCCCCCATATTATAAGAAAAAATAATAATAGGCCGAACACTAATACTATAAATGGATTTAATATAAAAAAGTGCATGTGTACAAAGTATACATGTCAGAAGTAAAACTTGAATTTAAATTAAGGCTAACTCTTCCCCGTCTTTGAGCGCCTGGTAGTATGGACTTATTTTTTCGTTTCATCGAGTTTGAAATCACATCGATTCTAAAGAAGTTCCACTTCAAAAAGTATGGTTACAAATTAAAAAAAGAAAATGTTTATTGTTTTTAAATAAAACTTAAGGTGATGTTTTTAAGATTGAATTTGCGTTAATTTGTTTCATCTATAATTACATAAACAGTTTTAAAATGATTTTTGTACGGGACTACCTATCTATAATAGTTCTAGTCTAGTTCTAGTTTCTAGTATCAATTATAGTTTATAGAATGATCGAAGGGATATTTTTTATTTCGTTTCACAGTTAAAAAACTTCGCAATCAAACACAAGGAGGAGTTAATGCCAATGTCACAGACGTTGCAAAAGATAGTGGACACAGCAGTGTTGAGGATCAACTGGATAAAAGAATATTCTGTGGGCATCACCGGGTGGTTTAAGGAGTATGTTACAACTGGTATGTAATTTAATATTGTGTATTATTTTATTTCCTTTCTTAGTTGGGCTTTTAGACCCTTGTTTTCTTATACAACGCCATCTATTGGTCAAAAAAGTTTTTTTTTATTTTTCGTCTGTCTGTCATTGTTTTTGATTTGTCTATTAGTTTCGGTTTATATTCTGAACCACTGAACCGTTTAATTATCGAATTTGTCTTATCTCGAATTTACTTTCAAAAGTATCTTGTTTTTCATATTATACATAGATTATTGTGGGATACCTAGTAAATTTTTAAATATATTTATTTGAGTAGTGTAAACATAAAATAACAATACTAAAAACTGTCACACATAAATCGAACAATACATAAATTGTTCTTACACTTATAATTAGTTTATGGTTTACGAATACAATTCTATAAAAAAGTATCCATTGATTTTACGAATCGTATATCGCGCCATCTTAGTCAACTTGACAGCTCGGTCACAGATTATCAAATATAAGAATAATGAGTTTATCCCTACATTATTTTGGAGTACTGACACCTTAAGAAATAATTATAATAATCATAGAATTAATTAAAATATTCATTTTTACAGATAAAAATCCACAAACAACAACAACACCTGAAGTACCAACCACTGAGATTGAAAACACCACAATAAGTTTAACACCAAATGCAACTATATCGTCTAGTCGTTAAAAATATTAAATAAATAATAATTAATATGTTACCATTTAAATATAAGTACAGAGTGAGATCTTTTTAATAAATACCATTTAAAATTTAAATATGAAACTAGCGATTATCCCTGGCTTTGCTCAGGTTCATCCCTAGTTAAAAACAAATTTTTCTTTATACAGTAGAACCCCTATTATGCGAACCTCGATTATCCGAATATCCTATTATTCACTCTCATTCTTCACTCTTTTCATTAATTCTTCACGGTTTTAATTGCAGTTAAAACATTTAAGCCACGAGACATGTTACGACGAGTTTATTACTACCGAAAAAGTAGGTAGTGTTAAAAATTATGGTCTTAATTATCGTTATAGGTCGTATTTCTTTATATCTAAACGACGTACGTAAAATCCATTGCCCATTACATAATAAAAATTAAATTAAATTTAAATATATTGTTTTGACTTTGATATCAATTATCCGGATTTTTAATTATACGGAATACCCCTTGTTTTAAGTGATCCGGATAATCGGGATCTACTGTAGACTTCTACAAGCTCTTTTGAATCGTTATTTTTAGATTATTAAAATTAAATGTCAGTCTCTGAGGAAGCTACCACCGGAAGGTAGTTCTGCTAAGAAGAGCCGGCGAGAAACTCAACAGTTTCTCTTACTTGTACTTGTAAAAATGATTCAAAAGAGCTTGTAAAAGTCTATTTGAATAAAGAATATTTTGATTTGATTACAAAATGCAAATCGATCCCACGAGAATCATTTTCTTTGATAAAAAGTAACATATGTGTTATACTAGAATAATCTATCTCTTTGCCTGTTCTCACCCTTTTCCATTCAACATTTATCCATCCAAAGTATAGCATTTATTGTATTAGTAAGATTGATTTCTCAATATTTTCTTTTAATTCTGACGACACGTTTGGCGCAGTTTGTAGTGACCCTACTTTCTTGCGCCAGCGGTCGCGGGTTCGAGTCCCGCTGGGGGCATTCAAACTCGGATGTTTGTACTCCAGTCAGGTGTTTATATTTATAAAATGTATGTATTTAAACTTACATATGTAGTATATGAACTATCTGGTATTCGTAACACAAGTTTCCTTCATAGCTTGTGTTACCACGGAAATAGATGGCGCTTTGTGTAATAATATTTTCCAACTTATTTATTTTTTATATATTCTTCTTTTTTTGCCAAGTTGGTGTTATATCTGATTATAAACATGAATGAATTAATATTGGTTTTTTCTAATTATACTTATATAATATTATAAAAAATAATGAAGTAATTCCATCACAATATAATGTTAAGTGGAAATAGTCAACTGAAATCTCACAATATAAAATGTATAAAACATTTAATGTATTCAACATTTGTGTTCAATTTCAAAGTATGTACTTAGTTATAATAATTTAAGATAAAGGACTATACACAAGTGTCTTTAACGCACTACGCAACGCGCATTTGTCTCGATAGTCGATATTATAGACGAAAATATCGGCGTTTTTAACCGACTTCTAAAAGGAGGAGGTTATCATTAAATGTATATACAAACTCTCAGGGTGGATCCTCACTATAAAGCCATTCATAGGTCGTTCTCGGTCCAAACTTGGTCTGGTAAAATATTATTAACTTATTAAATAAGCAATATGTTATGTCCATTCATAGTATAGGTAACAGTTTCGTTCCAACGACACCCATCCATCTATCTCGAAAAATTAATAAATAATATAACCCCATCTAAGCTCGTTGAGAGAGGGAGATGGCGCGAAGGTCACACCCACGAGTAAGACAGAGTTAGAAATGTAACTGACTCGCGGTGAGCGAGATCTAACTAAAGCTATCTCTTCCCCGTCTCTGAGTGCCTGGTACTATGGACTCATTTTTTCGTTTCATCGAGTTTGAAATCACAACGATTCTAAAAAAGTTTCACTTCAATAATGTAAACATGTTACGGCTTTACCAGACTGAGAATGAACTGTAAACGTTATTATTTTGGAATCTGCTATAAGGTTATCAGCGCGTTTAAAAAGCATAGTGTGTACTAGCCCTTAACCTCGACGATTGATACACCATTTGAATTAAGCCTAAATATAGTTAATTGTTAAGGATTTTAAACAAATTTTGGTCACTTTATATAATGTTGCTATTAAAATGTATGTATTTGTAAGAAATATTTTGATTTTAAAGGTGCTCTCTTTGTTTAGATATTTGAATTATTTTTGTATGATGTTGATGAAAATGTATACTAAAATTTAACTTTTTAATTCTTATGGGAATAAAAAAAATAGTACTATATTTTATATCTTTTACCCATATAATTAAGGTGTTTATATAAAAAAATGCATAATGCCATGTATTGGTAGATATGTAAATTGCTGTCTGTGTCAAATATTTATATATATATTTATTATTTATTTTAATTGTTATACTTTTTTAATATCTTTTAAGCTTTTTTATATTGTTTTCTATAGTTAAAGAAAAAAAAATCAACAAGTCACAATTATTTTATAAATAATTTTACTATACATTATGTACTTTCTTCCTACTTTTCACATCCTCTGTCCTCTGTATATGTTTATTAAACTTAAACTTGTATTTTTAAATTATATTAAGTATTATAAATATTTCAAATTTCGGCAGACTCTATATCCCTTGCACTTGGGAGCCATTAAAACGTTACTATTTTAATATTATTACAAATGTCAGAAGTCTATTTTATATTAATATTAAATATAACTATAAAAATAATACATTTATTTGTTTCATAATAACCTATAATTGAAATATATACCTACGTCTTTTGTTTCCTTTTGAAAGTCAGTCAGAGTTAACCGACTTGGAAAATAGGTATCGATATATAAATGTTCGGTCGACACAACTAGTTACCATACCATTAAGTACAAATAGTATTAAATTATTTAATTTGTTGTTGTTTGGCTTGTTATTTAATATATCTTATAATAGCCAAAAGTTCCTATTTTAGTATACATAGCTTGTTTCTGGGTTATTTTAAGTATATAAAAAGTTGTTTTACTAAAAATGTTTGAATAAATATATTTTTCCTTCTTTGGCTTTTTATTCACCTAGAAGATAACTTTAGCTAACTAAATCTATGCAAAAATAATATTTTAGTACCAGTTTGTAAACTTCAAATAAGTAAAAGCTTTTTAATGAAATCTTATTGAGAAAACAATAATGTTTAAATATTATGCTTGTTCTACACTGCAAGGACCTATTTTATGAAACTCGGTAACTTAGCGTTAGTTTTATTTTGAAAAAAGAATGTTCTGCGCCAAAAATTCAAAAGCTATGCGACTGTAATCTACGTACTTTGGAACACATTTGAGTAATGCGTGGGTAAGGCGTTAGTTAACACGTTCCCTGTGTATGCCCCACATATGGGGCACCACGAGGATCAGTTCATACGTGCGTGGCACATATGTGGGGCACAAGCTAAAATAAATTCTATGGCATGTAATTCCGCGTACGTATGAAAGTATTTTTTTTTTACTTGCATACACGTGTGAACAATGAATAAAATAATTATTTACCATGATGTCCCAGTGACATTTTATATTGGTGTAGCTAGTATATGTTATGCAAAATTAAACACAGAAAGTGACAATTATTTATTTATTAATAGTTACTGTTTTACTTATTAGCACAAAATATTAATGATGTTTATTATAACAAGCCAGACAAAAAGCTTTTTTACATTTTTTACACTCCGTCTCCGTTTTTTTGATTTTTTTTCGGGCTTGAGCGGCAGTATTGCCTTCTGCCACTAAACTTCTGTAACAACCTGTACAGCGCTTTCGTATTATTTTTTTCGATACAGGACGTGGTATTTTTATCAAATAATGACGGAACCCCTCTAGTTGAATCCCTCTAGAAGGCGTAGCCTCTCTGATATTCAGCAAAAACTTAATGATTATTTCATGGCCACGTCATTACAAAGTTATTTTTTTACGTTCTCTTGGCTTTAAATCTTTATATACCAAAATTGCATTTATTACAGATATTGATATTAGGTCTCCGGCAATTTTTTCATACCAGAACCTTGTCACATACATAAAATATTTGTGCATGCATTTCATCAAATTTAAGTTCAGACGTGCATGACCCACATATGGGGCATTGAGAAAATTCCTAATATATTATTAAAAAATAATAATAATAAATTATTTATATTTTTTTGTTTATTTCTATGATAATAAGTTAATTTATGAACAAAACATCATTGCACTTGTGGGGTCAAATTATTATTTCTGCTTGCACAGTGAACGTGTTAAAATATATGGATGCCTTTGTGGCGTAAGAAAACAAATGATTATATACTAGTAAACCTATATAAAAACTAGACAAATAATATATTCTAAAACATTCCTTGAGAACAACTCTATCCATTGATGACATCATGAAAATCGCGAACAGACAGACGCGACGGAGGACTTTGTTTTATAATATGTAGTAGTGACGAAGACGATCAATAAAAGCATAGAGTATTTAAACTAGACAGCACCCTTGACCCTTATTCACATACAGAAAAAGGAAAGTAAAAATAATTGAGTATTACATAATTTAATAGGAAAAAACATACCTAATTAAAATTGGTACATAATATATTAAATATATAAGATACCAAAATGTACCAAGGCCACGTCACTATAGAATTCCAATATGGCGCCTTTCATAGCAATGGCAAGACCCGCGAAAATCAATAATGCTTGTAAACAAGTATGGGGAAAGTTTTGGCGTAATTACGTTTTATACACATAAGGATAGTGCGTTAGAAGCTTTATAGAGATTATTTAAATATATAGTACAAACTAATGGCAATTATGGATACAGCTAACGTAGGTTATTCCTACCATTTACCTTCAGGCGGATGGAACTATAAAATACGTAACACACTGTCACAGTTTAGTGATTTATTTAGTGAGTTTAATAAATATATTGCTCCTGCATATCACCACGATCGTTGTGAGAGGTATCTTTTTTATATTTTGTTTTTTTTATTATTTATAGGTACAATATAGCACAGATATATATTTTTTTCTTATAGGTCGGTCCAAATGAGGATTTACTCAATGCACAAAGGAGAATTAGTGATGGTTTTTATAGCATTTTTTGCTTGCTTCGGGCTGGGTGTCTTCATAGGATTAGCAGGTATCTATTACATATTAGCAGGCATAGTTATAAAGTTAATTGGACATTTACCTCTTTCTTCTTTCTTTCCCTATATGAGTCAAACCTTTGAGTCAAAATATTATCGAAATCATAAAAAAGTCACTAGGTACTATCGAATACTACCGAATTTATATTGCTTAGAATTTGTCTGCCTGTGATCACAACAAGAGAAAACCATTGGACAGATTCTGATGAGGTATAGCTGGTTATCCGGGTTAACATAATACTTATAGGATACTTTCTACTGCTGGAAAATATCACATCTTTGAGATCGAGGTTCAGTCGTTAGTATATATTATCATAATTCGTAGCTTATTTCATGCTTGATAATATAAAAAAAATTTTTTCATGTGTGAATCATTTCTATCATGATAACCACTTGTCTTACGGTGAAGGAAAACATCGTGAGGAAACCTGTACGTCTGAGACAACCTAGCACGTTCTCGAAAGACATGTGAAGTCCGCCAACACGCACTAGGCCAGCGCGGTGGACTATGGCCTAATCCCCTGTACTGAGGAAGGCCCGTGCCCAGCAGTGGGACGTTAAAAGGGCTGATGATGAATATAAAAAACTGTACAATTTTTGTCGAACCTAGGTCCGTCCCCAACATCCACAACTTCAGTGTCGGGAAGCGCGTTGCTGCCGAACATGAGTGTTATATACCGCGGGCCCTTCCATTTGCACAGTCCCGCGCTCGGCACTCGCGTACAGCAACTGTGGCTATTGGCTGAAATTCTTACTGAGAATAATGATGGTAAGTGCTAGTTGCTACAAGTTACAATAATAAATAATAATAATATGTTGGGACATTATTACACACATCGCCTTCTAGTTCCGTGGTAAAGCTACGAAGCTTGTGTTACGGATACCAGATAGTTGATATACTTACATATTATATAAGTTTAAATAAATACATATTATAAATATAGTTATACATTTTATATTTAATAACACATTTTTTGCTTTTTAACTTTTCAATTTTTAACTACGAGTAAGTATGAATGATGATGTGCTTAAAGAATTGACTTTAAAAAATAATAATATAATATCCTCTTGCCCAGAGGCAACGCACTCACTTGGATTACTGAGTCAAGCAGGTACAAATCCAGATCTCGCACCTCTGATATTTTAATGTGCGAATCATTTACAACTTGATTGCGTATTATGTACAACATGACATTAATCTTACGGTGAAGAAAAACATCGTGAGGAAACCTGCATGTCTGAGAGAACCTAGCAAGTTTTCGAAAGACATGTGAAGTCCGCCCCGCACTAGGCCTAGACTATGGTCGGATCCCCCTCGTATTGAAGCAAGGGCAGTGCTCAGCTGAGGGACGTCAAAATGGTCTTCAACTAAAATGGCCAATGTTTTTGCGATAGGTTAAATTAAGGGGATTCGAGCGTTTTATTTATGTACTATCCTTTCTTTCAGAGGAAATATTCGATAAAAGCTTCCAAATAAGTATATCAATAGATGGCGTTTTAAGTGATCATAGTACGACCAATCTGGTACCTGAATCAGAAGCCACTAATAGGTAAGATTTAATATAAAACATCCTAAAATATATTTTTTTATAATACTTTCTACTTTTTTTTTTCAAATGCTTAAGGAATTGCCTGCCAGTGTCACGTACAGTGAAAAAGACACGATTAAATTTGAGCTGTAATATTGAAATTGTGTCTAAAACTATGGTTTTTTAATATTTTTTTCAGAACGCAACATTTAAAGTGTAAAAAGCAAATTTGCGAAGAAGTGATGGTTTTACATTTAGGGTCTTTAGAGTACACGCATTATGTCCTCGATATACAATTTTACGGACTCAAAGAGTTCCATAAGCGATATATTATAAGAGAAATTGTGTTCTATGTGAGTATGACAGTTTTTAATATTTTAAAGGGATTTTTTAAACGAAGTTCCTTATGGGGCTTCGCGGAGGGGTACCCTTGCCGGCAAAAAAACGTCCGTAACGTAACGTTATAAAAAAGCGTGAGATTTTCATTTTAATAAAGAACTTAGTTCCTATTTTAAATATATATGTGGAATAAAATATTTTTTTATTCAATCACTGATGAACGATATAAATAGTTACATTTAATCGTTTCTAGTTCAAAACCTACAACCCCGCGTTCACTCAAATGGAGACGTGGTTCCGGTTTATCTTCCTTCTCACGACATTCAACGTAACTGTGAGTATAACATCTATACATAATAAATAAATATGTTGCGACATTCGCACAACAGCGCCACCAAGTTCCGTGGTAAGCTACGAGGCTTGTGTTACGGATACCAGATAGTACTACTATATTATAACTTTTTTTAAAATATATACATATTATAAATATAAACACCCATGACTGGAGTACAAACATTCGTGGTCAACAAATGAATGCCCCCAGCGGGACTCGAACCCGCGACCGCTGGCGCAGAAAATAGTGTCACTATCAACTGAGCCAAACGAGTGGTCAACAAGTCTTACAAGTATACATATCGGTTTAAAGATGCTTTATTTCTCAAAAGAATTACATTCACTTAGTAAGGAACTTTACAAATAGTAAAGTATATTGCATATTAATTATTATGATAACTTAAATATTATGAAACAAATCTGTAGGTTAAATATTTTAGCGAAAATCTTTGTGAAATAGTAATTATTAATTATTATCGAAAAAAAGGCCACATCTATGGTATTTAGAATTTTTGTATGTCTGTCACCGCATTACAAGAAAACCACTGGCCAGATTTTTGTCTTATATAGTTACACGATATTTTTAACGCGAGAAAATATTTAATTTCTGAGAACTCTATACAATACGAGTGAAGGAAAGAAAAACGATTGTAGTTTTTTCGATTTTGTTGCAGTGTTGGTTCGCTCACACGTTACGAAAGTATTCCACTCAGGATTGGGCGATCGAACAAAAATGGTTGTCTATATTATTGCCACTACTTTTACTTTATAATGGTAAGTAAGTTAATTTGAAATAAATGTAAAATTATTATGTAACAAAATTTATTTATAATAATTTCTACTATCTTTGGACAATATTAAGTTGTGTGATACAAAAAAAAACATAAAACTTTTTTTCTTGCTATTTTATATTACTTCTAAAATAGAAGTTAAATTCCTTTTTTCTTTGCAAATATTTATTTATCGGATATTATACGGAGTGTCCGAATTGACCGACATTTTTTTTTTAATATAATTATTTTTCCACAGACCCAATATTTCCTTTGCGATTAGTAACGGGAGGAAGTTTCGCGCCATTACTGGATACAATATTTCAAACTACATTTTTGGCGTGTATTCTGTTGTCATGGCTCGCGCTTTACCATGGATTAAGACAAGTAAGTTTAATGTATATAATATATACTATGTATATCTATAAGGCAATAAGCTCAGTGGTAACGCGGTCGCTTGGGAAGCTTAGTGAAGCCGGTTCAAATCCCGAGTCAGTACCTCTTATATTAACATTTATGAATCACTTTGTGCTCCACCACCAACTTACCTTTGAAACTTTCGTATGTATAATTTAGGAATTGTATTTACTTGAAAATAATTAAACAATTAATGTATCATCCCAAAACAGGATTCTCTTTGGGATGAAAAGAAGAAATTAAATCGCTTATACAGTATACTTAACTCGAAAAATGAACCCAGGACCTAGTTTACGGCTAGAGATATGGAGGTCCATGGTTAGATTAGTTAGAAAGCCCAGTGGTAACGCGCTTGCTTAAGAAAACGAATGAAGGGATTCACATCCTGGTTCTCACACATCTGATATTATAATATATTTTTGAAGTGCAACTTCTTTAGAATCGTTGTGATTTCAAACTCGATGAAACGAAAAAATAAGTCCATAGTACCAGGCACTCAGAGACGGGGAAGAGTTCGCCTTAGTTAGATCTCGCCCACCGCGAGTCAGTGACATTTCTAACTCTGTCTAACTCGTGGGTGTGACCTTCGCGCCATCTCCCTCTCTCAACGAGCTTAGTCGGGGTTATTTAGTATAAATATAAACGAGATTAAGGGCTAGTTTCACCAGTTCCTGATAAAGTTTCAGTTAGTAATCTGCCAGTTAACACTAACTAACAGATAAGGGTTGCTGATATATTTTTTCTGTTTCACAATTAAACTACCTGATAAACTAACCAGCAGATACATTATAAGCCACTTGCTATTTTACAGAACGGCAACGTCGCTTTTTTGCGTTTCATTACACAGATGCATATGATCGCTATTTAAAATCTAGTTTGAAAACTAAAATATTTTAATTATTTTTTTACTTAAAATAAGATTTAAAATATGAATTTAAAATAAGACATTTTACTTTTTAATGTTCTTGAATATAATTTTGTTATAATGTGATGAAAAGTAATTAAATCGATGGTAAATGTTATTATGATTACAAGTCTGCGTTCCAAATGTAATTAGTGTAAAATGAACCCACGGATGTCATAATTATTTCGACTTTCGCGCTTTTTTGTTGTATGTTATATTTAATAGACGCTTGATTAGAACAAAAAGTTGAAACTGAGCTATTAATTTCACTTGTAGAAAATAAAAAAAATATTATTGAAAATAAAATCGATCAATCGATGACTCCAACGACCCTAGGAAATCTTGCAATTTCATAAAAACCTAGTGATATGTCCTCTGCATTTGTGGGGAATTTCACATACAAAGGTCTCAATTTGGCGATTGCTTTCTGCAAGCTGACGCTTTGCTTACTCCACCGAAATCACCACATACAATCAAAAACGTTCCCGTTGCAAAATAGCGTAAAGTTATAAGCAATCGTTGCATTATTGAAATTATCAAAAGTCTATTAAATAAGTAAATCATGAAGATCATTGAAAAATATTACCTACTATCTACTTACCAGTCGGTTGTAGTCTTTATATCACTTTCTATTAACGTATATTCAAACAAATCCATCTTGTGGCTGCAGACTACTATAACGAGTATGATATTATTTATTACCAAAAATAAATGACAGATATTTTTATTCGCGCCCTCCATTCGAATCATTTTATTTATCTGCCAGATACCACCTTTAACGGCCACTTGATTCGGCTGATAAATTACCGGCCACTTTAACTGCTAGATACCACTATTCAAGACTTGTGAAACCGAAATTTGTAGTTCATCCGTCAGATAAGTCCGGATACGCTATCAGGAACTTTATCAGAAACTGGTGAAACTGGCCCTTAAAAATTAGTTTGCCAAAAAAGTTTTACTTCTGACATGACTGTACTTGTACACACCGCACACGCACTTTTTTATTTATTAATGTATATAACATTCAATACTATTTCATGTTTATTATTTCTAAATGCATTAGTATAATATTTTTTAAAAATCTGCATAATTACATTTCGGCATGTATTCTTTATTTTCAACAACAACTTCTTCTCGAGTTCTCTTAAAGTAAAGCCACATGAGCTAATAGTCCGGGAGGTAGTGTCAAATTTGACCGGAGCATTTTGGCATGGCTTTTGTTTTTTTTGTATAGTCAGTTGTTCCAACGCTTATTAATAGATAAATTGTCAGTTGGCCCAAAACCGGGGCATAAGATGAGAAAATGCCAGGAAACTTGATAGTAAAAAAATGTTCTTGGACTATTTTGGCAAAGATGAAAAAGTATAAATAATTATTTTATGAATTGTAGATCTCAAAAAAAAGTGTCAGCTGTATCATGTACGTGACTAAATATGTTAGCTGATCATGAGAACATGTCAAAAATCTGAAAAACTTGTAGCATTTTGGCAAGCTGAAAATTGTATATATTAAAGATTATAATTCAATAATCATAATAATTTATGTCAGCTGGAATTTTAACGAGGCACAACCTGTTAGCTTGACTTTCAAAGTTTTGTTATGAAGTATAATATCAGATCATTTTGGCATGGCTTTTGTTTTTTTGTATAGTCAGTTGTTCCAACGCTTATTAATAAATGAGGTGTCAGTTGGCCCGAAACCGGGGCATAAGATGAGAAAATGCCAGTAAACTTGATAGTAAAAAAAATTTTTTTGGACTATTTTGGCAAAGATGAAAAAGTATAAATAATTAGTAAATGAATTGTAGATCTTAAAAAAAAGTGTCAGCTGTATCATGTACGTGACAAAATATGTTAGCTGATCTGATATTATACTTCATAACCAAACTTTAAAAGTCAAGCTAACAGGTGGTGCCTCGTTAAAATTCCAGCTGACATAAATTATTATGATTATTGAATTATAATCTTTAATATATACAATTTTCAGCTTTGCCAAAATGCTACAAGTTTTTCTGATTTTTTGACAGGTTCACATGATCAGCTAACATATTTTGTCACGTACACGATACAGTTGACACTTTTTTTTAATTTCTACAATTCATAAACTAAATTATTTATACTTTTTCATCATTGCCAAAATAGTCCAAGAATATTTTTTTTTCACCTACGTTAACATTTTCTCTAGCCCAAAAGCCCTGGAGTCGCGCCAGCTGACATATATTTTAGTTCTCATACAAGTACTAACTATAAAAAAAGGTTCATAGAGTCCATGCCAAAATCACCGTAAAAATTTGACACTACCTCCCGGACTATAAGGGACGAGGTTATTTGGTGTTTGCGAATGTATAACATTAATTATGGTTTCATATTATATAAATAATATAGTAGTAGTTTCATATGTAAAGGCGAAAATTTGTTTGTGTGTATGTTTGTAACCGGCTAAATGAATTTGAATGAAACTTATTACACCGATAGACTACGATCTAGAAAAAGCATTGACTACTGTTAGGCATTTATATTTTGTGAATTAATGGGTGAAAATCTCTTATTTAATTTTACAATCTTTTATTTAACATGCAATGTTCGTATGTAAGTATGTTTGATGTTAATGTTGCAATTGAATTTAAAATCAGTCGTCCTCAACTTCCCATTACACTCGAATGAGAGATTGCAATCGTTGTCGGTCGTGTGATAAATACCTACTCAAAATTTAACAAATGATTTCTCATTCATTCAATTATACGTTAAAAAAATAATTTTAAATCCGTTAAGTTAAATATGATGTTAACAACTGTGAAACTTCTTAATTACATCGACTCTTCTTTACAGGTCATGAATTACACATTACAATATTAGCATCATACTTATTATTATTCCCTATCAATTCGAAACGCATACGCGTAACTTGTCGAGTAGTAAGAAAGAGAAACGGTTATTTGCTGTTTCATTTACTCCATGTTCAATTATTATGGATACCTACGCGCAAATTAGTATTGAATAGAGTAGGAAAATGGCCTTTATTTATATAGTTATTGATATTTTCAATTCATTATGTTGTTAAATTGAATCGCCAATTAACGTCCAATTCCTGGACATTTGCCTCTCCGGTTGGCTATTATATTCAATACGAAGGGAATTAAACCATAGTACGCCACAATGGCGGATGCGTCTTTCAGAAACTTATAAAAATTTCTGAGATGATATTATATGTAGGTTTATAATATTTTTCTTTCACCGTAAGACAAGTACTAAATAATAATATAATATAATAATAAATGTTGGGACATTATTACACACAGCGCTATCTAGATCCGTGGTAAACTACTTGTGTTGATACATTACATATATAAGTTTAAATACATACATATTATAGATATATACACCCATGACTGGAGCACAAACATTCGTGCTCAACAAATGAATGCCCCAAGCGAGACTCGAACCCGCGACCGCTGGCGCAAGAATGTAGGGTCACTACATACTGCGCCAAACGTGTCATCGAAAATGATTTAGGTCATTTGAAAATATGGAGGTACGGGCCCCAAGGTTTAAACCCGCTAAACTCAGTTTCCCGAATAAGCTTGTAACGACTACCACTGCCTTACTCGATCATGATTGCCAAAATTTTATATTTTATTGTAATTTTTTTATATAATAATAATAATTATTATTATTTTATTTCAGAATGAAAGAGGTTTCATATCCTTTTACTTGTTTAAAGTGATAGTAGTAGGGCTAATGTGGGTCCCCGCCATGATAGTGGCAGTGTGGCAGAAATACTATGCGTATTATGACCCGACCTTCAATTATTTTATGAGCCCTAATTACCCTGTAAGTTATCATATTATATTATTATAGTTTGTAGGTTAATATTTTTCATAATAATTGTATTTTAAGCTCAAGACCAAATGGCCACGAAACATTGTGGCAGGAATGCCATAATGCGTTAGTAAGCTATTTTGTTTTATCGATGCGTCATGTTAATTATGCGTTATGCTACGATAGTATCAGGTTTTCCTTATCTTTGTGTGTTTTTTTTAATAATCTAATGTTAAATTTCACACTATTATAGTGTTAATAAAAGTATAATACTTTTATTTATTATTAATTATCACCTATTTTTGAAACACGTTATGTTTTTAACAAGTTATTTCCAACCAAAATGACCATAACGCGTCTATAATTATAAAACAATCATGGCCACGACGCGAATTTCGCATTGTGGCCGTTCTTATTGCGCATAATGAGAGTTATCATTATTAAGTTTAACATCATAATGTTAAACTTATTTAATACATAATAGCTCTGTTAATAATAAATATTTATCAATATGGCTATAATTACGAAAAAGCAACAAGTGTATAGGTCTCGTCAAAACAAATCTAATGAGCACTATTACCTATTAATATATTGAGGAGGAAAAGTATAATATAGTCAAATACAAGTGAAGCTTCACAGTGTGCAGATTTTTTTTAAGGACAATTAATTCTATCAAAAATATTTTTTTTAATAATGTAATACGAAATATTCTTAGAATTTCTTAGGCATGAGTTATAATATATCGATAATCGATATATTTTTTTCAGGTGGTAAAAATAATGTTTTTTATAGGTGTAACATTATATACATTGTACCTGCTCGTACTTATAGTTAAAGCCTATAGTGACTTAAGAAATATGCCATATTTTGGTAAGTAGTCGAAAGTTGCCTGTAGTTGATTAATTTTAAATATATTTTTATATTATCTAATTAATTATACAAATAATTTTTATTCTATTTCAAATTATTCATGTTTTATATTACACAATGAATTCGCTATGAGGCCTGGTTTTCAATGCAATGTTAATATTATTACGTATTCTATCTAAATATATTTTTGAGGGTAGTTTTAATTTCAGGGAATTTAAAATTTCGCAAGTTTAGGGTTGCCATCCAACAATTTATTACAATTACCTATATTTTAATGCTGGTAAAATATGGTATAATTTAGTTGAACTTCTTTTGTGATATTACTTTAGTAGACTGATTTTAGATGCAGGTTGCCATAATAAACATTATGAATGCGAAATTTGTTTGAATGACTACTCAATTGCAATTTGCACCAGAGTGGCTGAACGGATCTAGCCTAAAGAGCATATATTAGATAATTTTTTATTTCTTATAATTAGATTATGAAAATATATAAAAAATAATAATTTTAACAGATACAATGTTTTCTTTTAGACATAAGACTTCGGTGCCTATCCATAATAGTTGGTACAGTGACATTTATAACCACGGTGTTAGCACTTCACTCATGGGGCCCGGCCGCCCTACAGGATCATTGGGCATCTCAACCAAAAGTGCATTACGACACATCTGCGCCTTTCATGGCTTTATACGGCCTTTTTAACTTCAAAATGTATATATTAGCATATCTATTCTCACCAGGGAGTGGAGGTATACACGGTAATATATTTTTTATTGATCTATTTTCATTTATTAGTATTCTGTATATTATTGATTTAGAGGCCAAATCTATAGGTTTTTCAATTTTCGTCTCACAAGAAAACCACTGAAAATATTTTGATGTGATTTGGTATGATGATAGCCGATTTTCTGGGTTAAAACATACTTATAGGATACTTTTTGCTACGGTAAAATATGTAATTTCTGAGTAATAAAGACTATTTAATATTAAAGTACCTCTATAACTAGAGGATTAATGAAACTTCGTACACAGATTGACTGTGTCTAAGACGAACATATACAAGACTTTGTGTTGCGTTGAAAAGTTATTAATCTCAGCTATGATGTTAATTAACGATCACTTTAGATGGCGCTGTCTAAGAGCAAGCGGGAATAGAATGTTTTATGCAAGCGAAACTTGCAAAAACTAGTAATTATTAATTAGGCTAATAAATTGTTTTATATTAATATACATAAGATTGGAGTGAAAGATGTTTTAAATCGTTAATTTCATTTATTTGATGTATTTGAAAGTTCCTTTAACAAAGTTTGTATAAAAATCTTAAAATACAATAGCGTTTTAACTGCTAAGTACATATAAATTGATGTGCACAGTAATTTAAATTAATAATAAAAAAAAATTAATTTCAGAAACTGCTATAACCAAAGACAATCCAGCATTCTCTATGATAAACGACTCGGATGAAGAAGTTATCTATGGTTCCGACGAAGAGAGTCGACGTCCGCTAAACTCTCACTCACATAGAGCGACCACTGAAGATATATGAATAAAAAAAGTTTTCCATATGTAATTTTTCTTGTTACAAAATAGAAAATGAAATATCTCATCTTCTTTCATTCTAACCTAATGTCATGAAATTTTAACAGCTAAAACAAATTCGTAATTTCCTTCAGTGTCATAAGGACAATAATACTCAATTTTTATTAGTAAGCTTTTTTGAACACAAAAATGGCTTTTACAAACCAGTAATTTATTATTCAAATATAGTTTTTTATTTGGGCAACACTATTTTTTCTCGAGTATAAAATCGATTTGGATTTCAGCCAGATATATATAGAACAATGCTCTTCAATCCACCCAGATAAAACATAGATAAAAATCGTAACCTAATACAACACTACCTATTATGAATAAATTTACGAGAAATAAAAGAAAGGTGTGTCTTTTTTGTACATTATAAAGTTACATTAAAATAATTTATAATTATGTTTTAAATTCAGATCTAAATCACAGAAAATTTTCCCAAAATCTTAAGAGTACTATACTTAAAATTTTGTTCGAAATAAGCAAATGTTGATTATCTCTGATATTAAGAGGCCATTAGCGGCGTGCTTATTTATATTTTGATAACAAATTATACATTAATTGTGAGGACTTAAATTGCTAAAATATTAATGTTGTCAAAAGTTAATCAAAATCTTTAAAAATTGATTATATTATAAAGAATACTTACATATCCTTAGAATACTTCCATATCATGACTACTAGAAATAAATGCATAATAAATTGTAATTTTTTTTATCATTATAAAGAGTTGAAAGAAAAAAGTACTTATATAATTATTTCATAGCCTTTTATTTTTACATGCTTTCATACATTAAATTATCAAGTCTTTCTTTTATTCATCGGTCTTAACAAGAAATTAGGCAGAAAAGTGCAGCACTTAACTATAAAAATTAAAATATATGGATTTAGTACAAGTTACTTTATTTTAAACCTTCTTGAAGCATGCATAAGGTTCAAATTTGCTTACAAGGACTAAACGTAAATGTCGCCATTTTATAAAACTGTTGTCCTCCATTTTGTACAACTCTGAATTTACGATTAACCAAGCTTATTAACATGAAATAAAAGATGACATGAACATTAAAATTTTAATTAAAATAATAAATAAATTTTAGTTGTATCTACAGTTAAATTAATACATGACGTTAGTCTATGGCTATAGTCTGTAAGTTGTTCAGAGTATGTGCTATTAGTAAAACAGGGTGTGGTTGAAGGATGAGAGATGGGAGAGGGCGTTGGCGAGCTGCTCCACAGGGCTCAGCAGGTAATGCTTGGGGGGTTGCTGCTGTACGTCGTAACACTGCCCCACCTCTCATCACACAAGTTATTCCTGCCCTCGGGTCACAGTTCTCATTTACACTAGATGACTCATCGTCAGAACACAAGTCAATCACTTCACAATCATTGTCAACTTTGACAAGAGGATCACAGAATTTCATCTCTACATCCATCTGCTGTTCCGGTTCAAGTCCATCTACAAACACTACATCTTTTTCTTCTGCAATGTGTTTACTTTCAGACTCTCTTTTTAGATTGTCTATATACTCTTGCATTTTGTCTATTGACATCCTTTTAACATCTACTGTGATAGGTTTGCACTTCAAAAGCAACAACTGGCTATTGAGATCAAGTATTTTTTTGTTTCTCTGATTGGGAAATATATGTTTTCTCTGCCAATAATCAATAGGCCTTCGATATCTGACAGGGAATGGATGATTTCTGCTTTTGCTACCTACATTTTTACTAACAGTTGATAAAGAACAACAATATCTTTCTATTCTCTCTCTTGAATATGTTGTATCTCTTTGAACATTAATTTTTGCATTTTTCATATAAGCCAAAGAGGAAAAGGGGTAGGGAGGTCCTCTATCTATATTTGCTGCATTTCTAGTATTTTTTGGTCGACTGTCTTGTTCATTGAAATTTAAAGAGTCATCTTTATGGTTTTCACCAATCGGTTGTAGTTTCAGTGCTGACAGGAATTCAGGTAAACCCCCACTACATGTACTTGATGGAATAGTTTCAATATTACAGAGCCTTTCATGCGCTTTTAATACTTCTAAATTATCAAAGTGACTGTCGCAACTATCGCAGAGGTAAATATCGGCGGATTTTATTTGTGGTTCAGTTAAATTGACTGATGTCTCTTTATCGTAGAAAAGATTTTCATTTCGAAATGTAACTAATAGCCGACCGCTGGGCCTGTAGTAGAGAGACGTCGTATGATCAAGATTGTCAACATACCTGAGCCTGTTGCGTGGGTATCTAGCGAGTTGAGCAGAAAATACCAAAAGAAAAGTGCTTTTATGATAATCATAACACCTTTTCACCAAATTCTTTAGCCTCACTTCCCAATCTTCTGGAACAACACAAGGTTTGATGAATGGGTGAGAAAATGTAACATTCTTTGGCCACCATGGTGGCTGCCGGATATCTTTCGCCGTATCATGTCCCCAGGAACAAGTAACCATGAATGTTATGAACTTCTCCAATTCTGTGGCGGTAATCTTCGACAAAGCGGTCGGATTCCCGTTAGCGAAAAGCAGCGGCAGATTGGCAATCATATTTGCTCTTGCTTACGGTCATCGTAGTCGGAAAGCCAGCGCTTGCGATCTTACTCCGCTTAACACAACAGCGGTAACAATACGCGCCATTTCAAATTCATTCACTACAAACATGACAACTACAACACATTTGATTCACTTTGAAAAAATATAACAGTTTTAAAACAACAAAACTTATTTCAGACTTAAAAAATAAGCAAAAATGCTCAAACGCGTTCGTTAACTAAAAAGAGAAAGACATAGCCATTATTCTAAACTGATCCACAGAGTATTTTTGTTACATCCAAGTTTCCAACACGATTCAATGTATGTTGTAGGAACTTGATTAAATTATATATCGATATTATTTTGATGAAAGGATTCTTATTAATTTATAACTAAAATATAATTCTCAATTATTTAAAAGAAATAAATAATCTATAAATAATATAATCTTACAATAAAAACCGTTATGTGTAAAGAAATACATAAGAAAAAGGTAGTAATTACTTATCTTAATATAACATATCGATTTCCAATGGCGATTTTTTTGTAAATTTCTATTTGATATCTTATAAATAAATAAAAGTTAATAACTTTACTGGTGACCTTACGCAACTTTACACTAAAGGTTAAAAATCGAAAGAATATAAAAATGAAATAATATGAATAATTATAATAATCTTTACAATGTGTATAAGTAATA
This sequence comes from Boloria selene, assembly GCA_905231865.2. NCBI lineage: Eukaryota > Metazoa > Arthropoda > Insecta > Lepidoptera > Nymphalidae > Boloria > Boloria selene. The sequence goes on along the minus strand of HG993140.1, from coordinate 11,889,439 downwards.
TAAATAATTAATAAGTAAATAAATTAAAATATCACTTTCATTTACCCATTCTTCTCTACTTGTATTGTCTTCAGCCCTTTTTAACGTCCCACTATTGGGCACGGGCCTCCTTCAGTACGAGGGGGATCAGGGTCATAGTCCAACATGCTGACCAAGTGCATGTTGACGGACTTCACATGTTTTTCGAAAACTTGCTAGGTTTTTTCAGACGTATGCGAGTTTCCTCACGATGTTTTCCTTTACTTTAAAACTTAAAAAAATTGAAAAGAATGAAATTAATTTAATCGTATTTTTAAAACTATTAATTAATAATTAATTTAAATATTTTCTACAATTCTATGTCCATAACTAGTCATATTATTTTACAAATTATCAATAATTGTTAGAAAAGATTTGATTTAATCGAGAAGATTTCGATTTTTTCTATTGACTAGACAGTAGACACTAGACAGTAGATTATGTCTATTTCTACCATAGACGACGATTTCTACAATAGCTGTCAATGTTGTATTTGTCATATTCAGCTGTGCAAGCGAATTATTTTAAAAAGTCCAAAACATCTGTTTTATATTATTGTTTAAATGAAATTTTGGTAAACTAGTAAAGTTTTCAGATGCTTAGATGCATACTTATCGTGTGATGTAACAAAACAATGATCTTCATCTAATATTATCAAAATATGGTAAATATTTTTTAATTTTTTTTTCGTTATTCGCTGTGAGTCATAAAAGGAATTTAATTTAATGTTTTTGAAGGAACAAAGTAATGTTAATGGGTCGCCAAGTTCGCCTTCAAAACCCTCTATCGAGGCCAACGACTATGAGTAAGTAACAGTTACTTTTTTCATATAAGTTTAACTTATTATTATTTTTTTTTAGAAATTTTCTATAGTGGTAGTGCCATGCTTGTTACCTTCGGGTAGCAACCGAATGGGCCGGCACGCCCCGTATAGTTCATTAGTACCACTCTCTCACAGAAGACCATGCAGCATGCATGGCAGCTATGCTGTCGCGTTTCGTCCGGTGAGTGAGAGTCCGGGAGGCCCACTCTCCTTCCCCCTCCCTCTTCCCTTCATCCTCCGCCTTCGTTCCCCCCTCCCTACCACTTCCCTCCCTTCTCCATCCCTCCCTTTCCTGAAAGGCCGGCAACGCATCTGCCAGCCTGGCTTGCAGATGTCCATGGGCGGAGGTGATCACTTCCCATCAGGTGAGCCTCCTGCCCGTTTGCCCCCTTTTTACCATAAAAAAAAAAAAAAAAACTTAATGCAAATAATTAGATTATAATGTATAGTTTGTTACTTTAATTATTTAACTGTTTGCTTTATAATACAGTTGTTTACAAAATATTATATTTTGAATTAGTGCAAGTACTTTAAGTAAACACAAAATAAACTGAGCATATTTAGTTATCTAAGGATTGTCCTAAAATCAATATTACGGCGCAACTAAAATTACAAAGATAAGATATGTTAGTAAATAACCTCTCAATTCTTTGAATGAAACCATTATAATGATTACTTAAGTTAATAATGTATGCTGCAAGTTCATTCAACTGTTTTATTTTGAATAAAAAAATATAATTTAATTAAAAAAGTATTAAGTACACAGGTTAAATAATAAATAATTCTGAATTATATTACTGTTTAATTATATTCTTAATTCTTCTCTATATAATATAAAAAATCAAAAATATATAAAATAAAAAATGCAACCAGTTCTCTGTAACTTAATTATTCATATAATATATATAGTAAATATAATAAAAAAAGTAAAAAAAATATATCTTCTAACATATTTTTAATTTCTTATGATTCAACTAATAATGTTAAGTGACCAAGATAAATGTCAATTTTTTTTGTCTTTTTTTATTTATGTCAGATAAAATATTTAAAATAATAATAAAAGTAAATGAAGAAAGTCACAAACAAAAGCAAGTTAATTAATGATACAAAGATGTTACAGTATCTTATTACAGTGATCATATATCAGTAAAACCACTAGACACAAGTCTATAAGCATCAATCTACATCTTTTCACAATATAAAATGTTTAATTATCGCCGTAATATATTTACAAGCCTGCAATTTCCGACATGGAGTATGGAAAATTTGAAGATAGCAGCCGAAGAACAAAAATTAGCTCGTCCAAGGAGCTTAGCATGGGCTGTATTACTTAACGCTATTCCACCGCCTTCTGGAGACATCTTGATGAGGTAGAATTTTAGTTTTTATTTATTTATTTATTTATTTATTTATTTAGATAGGATTACCAACAGTGTTATAAAAGTAATAATGTTTAAAAAATAGTAGTTAAAAAAATAAAGGGTCATCTTTTATACACCAATTAAAGGTAAACACAATATTTGTATGACACAAAATAAAACAAAACAAAATATCCTAGTTAATAAAATAAATTAAATTAAATAAATTAAATAAAATAACTACTTAAAACAAAAAAAAAACAACAAATTCAAAATAGAAAAATGAAATGAAACTTAATTTTGTTTTAAAGAAAAGTGAACTTTTAATTTTTTATATATAATGTATTACTAATTTAAATAAACTATGCAAAAAAACTTTAAATATTTTATAATTTTGCAACATAAGTTGTTTCCCATAACCTATCTAGAAACCATTACTTTAACTTAACATGCAATTAAATGTAAAGTATAAATAACATATTTTTAAATTAATTTTATTCAGCCTCTTGCAAAAGACCGATAGCATTAAGCATCTACTTCACCAATAAGTAATACCTACTTTCTTTGATACAACAAACTAATGAAATTCAAAATAATATTTAAATCAAATATAAATATAATTTAAATAATAAAATAACCATTCCTTAAGCTTTATTAGAAGTGTTTGCGTTTATATAAAATTAAAGCTTATTTTATTAATTATACATTTTATTTACAGCATCAGAGGCCATCGTAATTTTTATGACGATTTACGAAAGAAATTGTCTATGGACCCTCGTGCTGTTATTGGCGATGATCCACTATCTCAGAATGAAGAGGTAAAATTGGTACCCTAAAATATATCTAGAATTGATAGAAAAGTAAAGTTTACATGATATAAGGATTTAGCATCCTGGCGCTGATTAAAAATCACTAAAATAGAAATCACTATGATTTTAACAAAAATGCTATAAAAGTTTAGGTTTCAAATTCGAATTAGAAATGAAACAACATTTTATATGCATCTATGGCTTCTTCATATTAGTAATATATGTATAGAGTACCTACTAACGACCTACTTTCATTCGATTGCATCTCTAGGTTCCATTAAAATGTATATAAATAGGTATTAGTCAGCGTTAGCTATATAGATATCGCGATTTCTTCCAATGTTTCTTAGTTTTTTTTTCTATTAAAATCAGTCCAGCAGTTCTTGAGTTTTTTTTTTTTTTTTTTAATCTCCGTTTAAAGAGCTTAGTTACTATATGCAACTATGACGCTCTGTTACAATTACAATATGTTTTACTTGAGTTTGTTACAATTTTTGCTAAGTTATAAATTAATCTCGCTATTTTAGAAGATGGATTTGATAGTACAATATTTATGCCTCCTGTAGATAAAATTATTGGATTATTTATACAGTAGCTTTGACGCTGAGGCTCATTCCGCACACACTCCATTAAAACATGGAAAACATCTTCTACAACTCCGCATTGCGAACAATTTGGTGTTGTGACTTTACCCATTAAAAAAGCAAATTTGTTTAATGGAATGTGTCCAGAGCGAAGGCGCATGGCAAGAACAGTGTCTGGTCTATTCAAACAGGTCCTGTCAATCCAAGGACGAATTAATGGTTCAGCCTGAATAGTCTTGTACCAAATGCCTTTTTCCTTTGACCTTTTGTCAAAAAACTCTTTCCAAATATTGAGAACTTTTCTTCTTACTAAATAAAGGCATTCCGAATAATATGGTGCTACAATTAACGAATTTCCTTCGTATGTCGCTTCTTTAGCCAATTTGTCTACAATTTCATTTCCCAATATATTAACATGGGACGGAACCCATTGCAAAATAACTTTTTTATTATTTTTACTAAACTCATACATCAATTTCAAAATCTCATAAGCTACTGGTGTGCTTCTAATATTAGATGTACATCGAGCTATATGTTGAAGTGAACTCCTAGAATCAGAGAAAATTACAATTTTATCAGTATTAATAGTCTGGACGTAACATAACGCTTCCAAAATAGCCAATAGTTCAACATGCATAATCGAGATATGTCCATCAATTGTAATTTTAGTACAATCCAAAGTTTGAAAATCTAAAAACGCTGCACCCCTTAAGTCTTTTTGTTTTGATCCGTCTGTAAAAATTCTATAAAAACCATTAAAGTGGTCTTCAATATATTTTGTACATATATTTCTCAATTCATTGACGTTAAATAATCTTTTAGGACTAAATTCATTACTAATATTTATTTTAATTAGATCTGTTAAATTTATGTTACTAACCCAAGTATCCAATGAGAATAATTCAATTTCTTTGCTACGATGCATGTTAGTATCTTTAAAAGTATCATGAATTAACATTAGCAATGGTAAACGTTTTCTTTTCCACAAAGTAGAAATACTAGAACAACACTCTTGAAGACTTTTAATTAATATATTATTTTCAAAGGAAAATGATTTAAGCCAAAATTTACCAGCTAAATAATATCTACGGAAACGAAGTGGTTGAATACTCAATTCGGCCTCCATTACATGAGTTGGTGTGCTCCTAATAAAACCACCTATTATTCTTAGAGCCTGATTTTGAATTTTATCCAATTTCTTTGAATGACTTTCACTGCAATCGTCAAAAAGCAAACTAGCGTAGTCCATACGACTACGGATAATAGATAAATAAATTCTTCTTAAATGTTTGGGATGAAAGTTCTTGAGTTATAGTGGTGTAACTGCGGGTTGCTTTGTTTTATACCGGTTTCCCAAAATTCACCGATAAGCGAAATTTTCGAGTAAGATTTTTTTTTTCGTTTTTTTCTTCAGTAATTATGAGCAAGTCCATCATATTGTGCCTGCTTATCTTTAAATTTTAAGGCATCCTGTGTGTAGATATAAAACAAAAACGGGTTTGAAGGCCAATTTGAAAGCCAATTGTCTATATAAAATCTATTTTTAGCTCATGTTATGTTTATTACGTAAAATAACATAGTCCGTTTGTGTTGAAAGAATTGTGTATGCATAAAACTTACATATAACCGAAGAATTAATTCAGTATTTCCTTCTTAACCCCTAGAGCGTCGGCCTCCGTTTTACGAAAAGGCTCGAAGCGTCGGCGTAATTTCAAGGGTAGACCTTCGGAAAAACGATGAATTCGTTGATATGTATATATTAAAATGGTATAAATTATACCTTTCCGGCTTCGTTATGAGTTTATCTAACTATTTATATAATTTAATAAGCAAATAAAACTGACCTTATCTCGCAGTGATGTAATATATATTTTTTTATTTTTAAATTATTTTTAAATTATTTTTAAATTATTTTTAAATTAGGATGCATATGCGGAGCCGTCGACGCCTCGAGCCTTTTCTCTTATGATCTTACGGTGTATCGTGAAACGCTCGAGGGGTTAATGTACTCTAAAAATTACAAGTAGAAATCAACAAAAATATTACAAAATATTTGCTGTAATCAATTTACATCATGTTTTTTTTAATATATTTTCTTAATATTTAATAATTATAGAGTGCTTGGAAGCAACATTTTTGTGATAATGAATTGAAAGCGTTGATTTTGCAAGACGTAGTCAGAACATTCCCTGATGAAGCCTATTTTAGAGAGCAGAGTGTTCAAGATTTAATGGTATGTGATTCTTTAACTATAGCATTTCAATTAATACTTTTACTTCGTTTTTCATATTTTTTCAAATATCACCAACACGTTGGTTTATTCGCGTAATAGATAAGGTAATAAATGTAAATAAAAGTTTAGAAAATAAGTTATTTGAGCTTAACTAAAACACGCACTAACTCACTAACTAGTATTTATATTAGTGTACATATTATAAGAACTTATTAAATGATTACTCATAGTTAACTAAAAATGTATCTCTATCTCTATCTGTATTAAGAAAAAAGTAAAATAATCACCAAAAAAGTAATAAAACTAATTATAGTTATACTGATATACTGTTATATATTTTTTTAATAAAAAAAACATAATTTTTAGGTACGAGTGTTATTCTTTTGGACGCGATCCCATCCCAGTCCCGGGTATAGACAAGGCATGCACGAGATATTAGCGCCGTTGCTGTACGAGCTGTATACAGATAGAAAATGCAGACCGTATTATGTGAGGTGAGTTATTCTTCTTGTTATTCTTCTTCTTCTTCTTCTTTCTTTTTTTATTTGTCTTCTTTTTTCCTTCTTCCTTATATTTTTTCTTCTCTTTTTGTATTTTGTTCTCGAAAAGTGTTGCTAGATGCATTTTTCTGAATGCTATGAGTTAAACGGGAAAGTTGTATCCATAAAAATATATCTAATTTATTTTCCATTTTCTTAAACACTTAGATTTAAATAAAAACTAAAATTAAATGTAGTATAGCAATTTTGAATTCACTTTTACTCACAAAATTAATAACATTATTCCACCACATTAATTGTGATATATTGCACACTTACTCGTATTTATTAATATATAACGATATTTCCTAACATAAAAATATTGCGATCTCTTATTTTAAAGTCGGTAAAAAAGTCGGGACATCAGAAAATACTACACGACACTATGCTTTCTATTGAAAATAATGAGGGTAATATATTTTGTACTCACGAATTTTACTCTTAATAATGTTTTTTTTCTTTTAAACGCATATTAACCTATTCTAAATATAGACTTCTTATATGAGCTAACAAAGTAGTTTTACTTCTACGTGTTATTTCTAAGTTCCTAATAAGATTATATTATTTGTGTAAGCGTCTAGAAAAGCATTGAAATTACCTTGTTTTACAATGTATCTGCTTTACACACAACAAGTAAATTACTAGTGATGCACCCTTTCTAGTGAAACTTCTTAACGGTTAGTATAGATTTCTTAGAGATGAGATATTTTCCACTAGTAAATTGTATCTTTTATGTTTTGTTTTAATTTATATAATATTCATATTCTTCTTAGCAAGCATTTTTCATATTACGTCTTCTTTGGGAGTCCACCATATTGGATTTAGCATGACGTCACAAACTAAACGTGTACGCACAATTTCAACTAAACTGTTTGAAGTTAACTTTAATACAAATTTTCAGTCGAAACAATACAGTTACCTACATAAACTTGAAATAGGTCACTATACCATTTATTTGATTACGATGTTTATAAGAAAGTTTCTTTAGTTTTATAATATACTTTTAGTTTAGTTAATATACGATAGATAGCGTGAGTAACATTCTTCTCCCTTAATTCTCCCATTTTCAGGTATTAGTTTAAATTAAATAATTTATAATAAAAAAATAAATATGTTGGGACATTATTACACACAGCGCCATCTAGTTCCGTGGTAAGCTACGAAGCTTGTGTTATGAATACCAGATAGTTGATATACTACATATTATATAAGTTTAAATACATACATATTATAAATATAAACACCCATGATACGTACAAAAATCCGAGTTAAACAAATGAATGCCCCCAGCGGGACTCGAACCCGCGATCGCTAGCGCATAAAAGTAGGGTCGCTACAAATTGCGCCAAACGTGTAATATGTGTATAAATAATACTGAAATGGTACAAAAATGACCATATAATTTTTTTAATTCGAATGATTTTTTTTCAGTGACACTTTACGCTATTACCTACAAGATGAATACTTAGAACACGACAGTTAGTAAGTAATATAATTAGATTCCTAACATATTGCTATTGGTTTATTTGATTTCTTTTGTTCCTTGGATTTTACTCGTTTTATGATTTTTTAAACGTCAATGCTTATAGATAAAACTAAACTAATGTAATTTATAAACTTATTAAATTTGAAGGTTTTTTTCATTTAAAATTTCAATTTTTCATTATTATATACATATATTATTATATACATTTTTATTATATACATTTTTATTATATTTTTTTCAGTATGTTATTCAGTGCCATAATGAAGGGTTTGGAGAAGTTTTACTCGACTGGTGACGTCATACCCTCGTCGTGTGGTAGATTGCCGACGTCGAAATCCGTTCATGTAAGTTATTTACATTCTATTGAACTGCTACTAGCACTTCGTATGATTTAGTATTAAAAAGTGTATAGTAAATATTAGTAAGTATTTTATACTAGTAGTAAGATTGGGAATATAGGGAAGCGGGTTCAAATACCGAGTCTTGTACCTCTGATATTTTCATGTGCGTACAGCGAATTATTTTTAACACGATCGAAGGAAAATTATTGTGAGGTAATCTACATACACTACTGTCAAGAAGTTTGGAAGCACTAGAGAGAGACTGAAATATTTTGGTATTTTAAAGCGAAAATTTTGATTTTAATGTATTAAAATCATTTGAAAATAGTATTAGGTTAAAAACCACACAAATAATTACATTACTTTACGATTCTTTATAGATGAAACTATCTTTTCGGATTTTGTCGCGGAGTTGTTTTGATTTTTGGTTCCCGACGTTTCGAGTGCTTTACAGCAATCATGGTCACGGGAGAAACCGTGAAAAATCCAAATAAATCAGCGACAAAATCCGAAAAGATAGTTTCATTTATAATGTCAAATATTCGCGTAAACCTAAGAAAGTATTACGATTCTTTATTTGTTTTCCGAGATTATTTAAGTGCTTCCAAAGTTTTTGACTAACCTAAGACATAATATAATGCCCTCTCCACACTTGGTCAGTGAGTTGGGTGACCTGGTCCTTTTCGTATGGAAAGTAAGATCGTCAATTATTACTTTATTTAATTTTAAGTACTTTACATTAAATTATTAAAAGGGCTGAAAAAATGCGTTTAAAATCGTTAATACCTGTTACTATGACAAAGACAACACTCCACGAAGCCTTGAAAAAAAACTGTTTAAAAATATATTTATTTACAAAATATCACTACATAGTATAAAACAAAGTCGCTTTCTCTGTCCTTATATCCCTATATATGCTTAAATCTTTAAAACTACGCAACGGATTTTGATGCGGTTTTTTTAATAGATAGATTGATTCAAGAGGAAGGTTTATATGCATAACTAGGAGATCCCGCGACTTTGCCTGTGCTAAATCTAGGAAAAAGCCCAAGCGAAGCGAGGGCGAGTCGCTAGTATTTAAATAAAACAATACTGTTGTTTCAGAATCAAAATGAAGTGGTAAGATATTTGGATAGAGTAAGAGAGGATTATCTGGTCGCGTACGACCCGGAGCTAGCGTCGCATTTAGCTGAGTGCAATATTTCTATGGAACTATTTGGCATGTGAGTTTTATAGTACTTTTGATTTGTATATATTAAATCTATTTTCTAAAGTTTGGCACAGTTTTTAGTGATATTTACTGTGCCAGCGGTCGCGGGTTCGAATCCCGCTGGGGACTGGGGAGACTTTCGTTTGTATGATGAGCATGAATGTTTGTAATCTAGTCATGGGTGTTTATATTTTTAATATATAAATATATTAAATTGAATTATATTCTTATATTATTTAATTCTACATACAAGTAAGTAAAAATCCATGGTACTTTACTCAGTATCACATTGAAAGTATCTGTCTGTAATTATGTATTAAAAATCTTAAAGAAATTAACAATTTAATACTTATAGATATTATCTAAACAGTTATACTGATCAATAAAATTTAACTGTATGCTTATACAAAATAACATTTTTTTACTGAATCCGTATAAAACTATATGCGGCACATCGAAGAGAAACGTAATTTAATAAATTATATAAGACTAGCTGAACCCGCGGCTTCGCAAGCGCTAAATCGAGGGACGACTCTGGACGGCTGAGAGAATTGCTAGTGGATAATAAAATATGAACCAAAATATGAATACGGCGCCATCTACCGTATATCTGTGCAACTTAGATGCCAAACCGCCATCTATTAAGATTTTATAGAACTAACCGATAAATACACACTAAAGTCGTATAATAAACATTTAAGTTGTAATAACAAATATTGAGGTCAATAATTGAGATAAAAACTACCCTATCTCCTAAGTTGGACCAAATTACAGATGCTTACAAAATTTGATAAAAAATGGTTCAGTAGTTTCAGAGTTTATCGCGAACATACATCGTGACACGCTTTTTTTTTATATATAGATGTTGCTCGTATATAAGGTATTTAAAAAAATAAAAATAAATATATATAACAATTTCAGTCGCTGGCTCCGATTACTCTTCGGGCGGGAATTCCCCCGTTCAGAGATACCCAATCTATGGGGCTTTATATTCTCGGACGGGCCGATGTTGCCAAACGTCCATTACGTTATAATTTCCATGCTGTTATCTATCAGGAGTTTATGTAAGTAATATTCATAAATAATATAACTAAAAGTTGTAATACACTGTATTGTATATAGATTATATAAGAAAGATTAGTTCAATTAGATAATCAATAGATGGCGTTATTTGAAGTAAATGAATAAAAAATAATTTAAATAAAATAATTTTTATAATTTGGAAAAGGTATATTGAAATTGTATTAATTTATTGTATTGTGTAACAATGTAAGGAAAATTGAAATAATCTTAAATAACCGTAAATTCACTAACATTGGGTATGTTAAAATATATTAGGTATAATAAAATAATGTGTGTATCTTATATCATATTAGTTACTTTACTTTATTTTACTAACTTTTTTTCAACAAAGCCAGTGTAATAACCTAGAAGATATAACATCTGAGTTATTACAGTTTATCATAGATTAAGATTTTTTTTATTTTTTTTATGGCAATAAATGTTTATTTTTATTTTATAATACATGAGAATAATGTGTTCTAGTATAATTGGTACTACATAGTAATTTAAGTAGATGTAAGTGAATATCTACAACTGTTGGAGATCCGACTAAATAAATAAATAACAATTTGACGACACGTTTGGCGCAGTTGGTAGTGACCCTACTTTCTTGCGCCAAAAGTTGCGGATTCGAGTCCCGCTGGGGGCATTAATTTGTTAAACTCAAATGTTTGTCCTCCAGTCATGGGTATTTATAATATGTATGTATTTAAACTTATAGTATATCAACTGTCTGGTTTAACTTGTAGTATATCAACTGTCTGGTATCAGTAACACAAGCTTCCTTCGTAGCTTACCACGGAGCTAGATGGCGCTGTGTGTAATAATGTCCCAACATATTTATTTTATTATATTTAATTGTAATTTATTCCAGTACTAGATTCAGACACAGGCAGTGCACTATCTATTCTAATGCGACCGTCTTCAGTGAGTGTGGGTCACGTGTGTGCACTCGCGTTGCACTTACGATGCCCACATTTATACCCAAAACCGCCGCCCCCACAAATTATTGAGCAGATGTAAGTTTGAAGATTGCTTTTATCAACCGACTTCGTAATAAGAAATTTCTATATTCTAAGTCTCTTTGGAAGTCTATTTTGAACGTCATATCAAAAGTTACATAAAAAAGTCATGTTCTCTCACTCAGCCAATTTATAACGCCTGGGGATCAGGCCATAGTCCACTAACCTTGCCAAATGCGAATAAACTTAACATGTCTTTAAAAAAATTAAAAAGGCTGAATGAGAATACCTTATACTCTCCTCATTCGGCCTCTTTTTAATGTCAGAGAATCAAGTCATAGTTATCTTCGAAAAATTTAAAAATTTACGTAATCAAGTCATATTCTCTAATTCAGTAAATTTATAACGCCAGGGGATCAGGCCATAGTCCACTAACCTGGCCAAATGCGAATAAACTTAACATGTCTTCAAAAAAATTAAAAAGGCTGAATGAGAGTACCTTATATTCTCCTCATTCAGCCTCTTTTTAATGTTAGAGGATCAGGTCATAGTCCAGAACGCTCCTTAAGTGTGAATTTGCGGCATTTAATATGTATTTCAACAATTTTAAAAATTTAGGTTCTCTTAGATACATCGGTTTCCTCACTTTGAGTGTGAATATTACGTGCTCTAAATACTTTGTTCAAGCTCAGCTTACTTGTCAAGGGTAAAACCATGGACGTATTAACTAACGGACCAGTCATAAAATACAAATGCATGAAAACACTTTCAACCATTTGAAGTATAACGCACACAAAGAATTGACACAATACATCAAAATTCACTCTAATGCTAGTGCTTGAACGTAGTCGATAAAATACATACATCAATGACATTTTAAATATTAATAATAAATATTGTTTGATTTTTCGCCGACAATCAAACCCAGAACGTTCGAATGGGAAAGAAAAGGCGTATCATAAATAAGCTGTAAGACAAAGAAAATAAAGGGAGAATAAAGGTGGGGTAAGCTTCCGGTATTTATATTTTAATTATCTATATATATATAATGAAAATGGTCTTCGTTTGAGGCTCAATCACGCCTAAACCACTGATCGTATCGACATGAAACTACCACCATTCGATGCGAAATTTTTCCTAGATGGTTTATGGCTATCTATTTTTTGAATTCCAACATTCCTTCATTTTTTTATTGCTGTTTTACTTTTATGAACATTTATCTCGCTAATAAAAACAAAAGATAAGCATTTTCTCTTGATTCTTTTGTTTTTATGGATTTCAACAGAGTATATTAAACGGATTATGGTTTTTTACATTCAGCTAAGAATCTACTCACGGTAGTGGAGAACGGCTGGACCAATTAGGCTTTTTTTTTATAGTCAGAATTGTCAGGAGAAAGTTTTGTATGTAAGAAAATTTTAAAAAAGTCCGATAAAAAGTTAAAATTTCGATGATAATCGAAGAATTCCCATCTATATAGTCACTCACCACGAAATCTCGGGAACCATAAGACTTAGAAACGTGAAACTTGGTAGGAATATTACTTTTGCTATGTAGAGGTCAGCTATGAATAGATTTTAAGAAATCCGGGATGGATTTCCAAAGGGGATTGCGGGGGCGTTAACAATGAACAATTCCTGTTTTTAAACTATAGCTCCTATAGACTTCAAATTTGGTAGGAATCTTCTGTAAGAGGTGTAGAAATAGCCTATGAACGAATTTTACGATAGCTCACCCCGCAGGGGGTTGCGGGGATGGGTATTAACAATTAATATTTTTAATTTTCCAGCTAAAGCTCCTACAAGCTCCAAATTTTGTAGGAATTTTCTATAAGTGATGTAAAAATGATTTATGAACAAATTTTACGATATCCCACCCCAAAGAAGATTGCGGGGGCGTTAACAATGAAAATTTTTAATTTCGAAGCGATAGCTCCTATAGACTCCAAATTTAGTGAGAGTGTTCTATATGTAATATAAAAATGATCTTAGAGCGGATTTTACAATGAATCACCTCCAATAAGGTTCGCGGGGGTGGGTGTTAACAATAAAAAATTTCAATTTCGAAATATAGCTTCTAAAAATTCTAAATATGGTAGGAATCTTTTATTATTCACATAAAGATCATCTCAAAATGGATTTCAATATAGTCTAAAAAAAATAAAAATGAAACATAAAATGTAATTTATTTCCTTTTTCAATTCGTCCAGCGAAGCGGGCGGGAAACGGCTAGTACTAAAATAAGCAGGACATTGTTATGAACTTTTTACTCAATTATAGTTATTATAGACTTCAAATTTTTTGTTAAGAATTTTTTTTCTCTTTCGAGAAGGATCCCTAGGAAATCTAAAATTTTGTGTAATTTATGTGTTAAAATAAAATAAAAATTAAGTACACATACTAATTATACTTTTTGCATTTATAATGTTTTTATTTAATTATAAAAATATTATTATAAATTTATTGTCATTAGATTGTAAGATACTGCGATAAAAGTATTTTGTTATTGTACTGTACAAATAACATCCATTATTCGCTTAGTTATTTCGTCAAATATCGATATATTTTTCGACATTGTCAAGCACTAGTCGATGTCAAATGGACTTACTCGACAGTTCTGTCATTTGTTTTGAACGGTATAATCCAGCCATTTTATGATGGTTTTCAGATGTCAACAATACATAGATATATCGACTATATTTAACATAGTTGAATAATACGAAATTTTATTTTACATTTACTTAAATTTTGTGATAAATAACATTAAATGTAATAAAATATATTACTTACAAGTGAAAAGAAATAGTGCTGCTTCCGCTGCTATAGTTTTTACACCATCTAATAGAACATTTAGTCATTTTTGGGAGATGTTTTGTTGACAAGTAAGTGCTTGAGACTGACGTAAAATCAAACGGCCAGGCCTAAAATATCCTGATTACTGTCAAGGCCGGTAAAGGTACGTCCGCTTATGTGTCTCGTCCATTAGTTAATACGTCCATGGGTAAAACCTTTAAAGGCGTTAGTGTTTTCTACCAGAAAGGCAGATAATTGTTGGAGGTGTAAAATACTAATAAGAATATTTTCACCTGGCAAGCTCAGATGTGCGATAGAATATTAATTTTCCTACCAGGTGAACAGAAAGTTGTAGATGTAGTATACAGTTCAATACTAATATTATAAAGAAAAAAAAATTATATGTTTGTTTGTAAGGGACAAATTAAAAACCCACTGAACCAATTCTGATGAAATTTGGTATTAAAAGAGTTTGAGACGTAAAGAAAGATATAGGACCCCTTTTAAAAAAGGGGGATGAAAGTTTGGATGAAGAATCAATAATTTCTCAAATAAAAGATATATACTTTACTAGCATTTCCCGCGGCTTCGCAAACCAAATTCTTTCTGAGTCGCGCGGTATGATACCTCGCAGAACTTACACCCGCCCTTTTCGTTTTTGCAACATTTTTCATTGATGCTCCGCTCCTATTGGTCGTAGCGTGATGTAATATAGCCTATAGCCTTCCTCGATAAATGGACTATCCAACACAAAAAGAATTTTTCAATGCGGACCAGTAGTTTCTGAGATTAGCGCGTTCAACCAAACAAACGAACAAACAAGCAAACAAACTCTTCTGCTTTATAATATTAGTATAGATTAACATTGTAATGAGTTTTCATTACAATACTAATAAAGTTTATCTATTGCAAACGAACTTAAGTAACTAAATAATAAACTATTTCCAATCCAGCATAGTAACCCCAACGCGCACCCACACGTACTCGCTAACAACGGACTCGCAGTCCACCTCATCATCAGACGTGGTGGAGGGCGTGGCGGAGGGCGGCGACGTGGCTCACTCGCTGGCCGCCCTAGCGCTACTCCGCGCGCGCCTCCCGCCCGCCGCCGCCGCCCTGCGCGCCGCCCTGCCCCGCCCGCCCCCCGCCGCCGCCGCGCCGCTGCACGAGATACTGCAGGTGAGTGATGTAACGTCATGACGTTAGTGACATGACGGTAACGGTGACAAAGTGTCATGATGTCATGACGGATCATGCTGCCGCTGCAAAAGATATGGCACGTGATTGGCGTGATGGTAACGGTGACGGAGTGACGTGACGTCATGGGAGATACTGCAGGTGCGTGACGTGACTGTGACGTTAGTGATGGTGACGGAGTGTCATGATGTCATGACGGATCGTGCTTTACACAAGCCGCGTTTGAGATACTGCAGGTGAGTGATGTCATGACGTTAGTGACATGACGGTAACGGTGACGAAGTGTCATGATGTCATGACGTATCTTGCTGTTCAAAGCGGCGTTTGAGATACTGCAGGTGAGTGATGTCATGACGTTAGTAATGGTGACGGAGTGTCGTGACGTCATGACGTGGCGCGTTTTGACGTAACGTGCACGTGTAATAAAACAGAGAGTCGTGATGGACTTATGATGTATTAAATTTTGATGTAGCATGCAGGTGTGATAATGAAAGAAGGAAGTATTTTGGTAGAAGTAAGAAAGTTTTGCAAAGGTCATAACGCTTGATATAATATTTCTATTGATGATATTATAGTGATACGATTACGATGACGCCATGTAACACTATGTGACGTGTAATATTTTAAAAGTACGATATATCATTGGACGGATTTTAATGAAACTTAGTATGATGAGAGCTAGTTATCTGGGTTAACAAAAAGGATACTTCTTACAGAGGGAAAATATATCTAAAAAATGTATAGTAATCGTTAAACTTTGCGTAAGAAGTAACTGTACGGGAATCGCTAGTAATAGTATAAGGATAGTAAAAAATTAACAAAAGGTGTTGCTGTCTATATTTATGTAAAAAAACAAAATACACATAGATACGTGTACTTAAACGAAGTAAGTATTATAAGTAACCTTTCATTTGCAGTTAGCAGCCTTACTCCAATGCCGAAATCACGCACTGATAGACGTAGAAACGGCCCTAGAAGCAGCAGAAAACCAATCTATAGACGCGATTGGTACAAAACAACTAGTACCAGTCGTAATGGTACCAAAACCTAAGCAAAAACCTGTGAAAATTGTAAATAAAGTGAAAGAAGTGCAATTGAAAGTGTTCCACCAAGTGGAGTGCGATGGAGCCAGTGACTTGCCATTTTTAGACCCTCTAAGGCTAAGGACAGAATGATTAAGACGCAAAATTATGCTTTATAGCTATTATCATTGAGTTGCTATTAGTGTGGCAATTGACTGTTCTTGTGAATGAAGTTGGTGCGAATGAACGCTACTATTATGGTTAAAGTGCGTGACGTAAACTATAACGGCTAACGTTTTGTTAGTTTATTACTCGTATGTAGGTCTTATTATTTTAAATGATTTTTCTTTAAAGCTATTATAATTGATATTGGTTAAATATCATAATCAAAATTATGATTATGAAAAAGTGGTATTTATAATTAGTCAAATATGGTTTTGACTAAATAAAGAACAAAATTACTCGGCATTTAAGCATTTTTATAGTATATAAGTTATTATATACAATTTTAATTTAAATTTTGCAAATTTATTCTGCATAGATAATAATGTAAATATTAATAGTTCTTAAGTAAATGTTTAAACAAATTGTTGATGACAATTTTAGTATGTTTAATACATATTTATATGTATGAATATATATGAACTGCCTCGGTGCACATCCGAAGGTTCTCGGTTCGAGTCCCGGCTCGGGGCAAATTTAGTTATCGAGCCCCAGTAACCGTTCGGAGTTACTTCTGAATTAAATGTATATTATTTAAAAACTTTTCTAGCGCAAATGTAATAAGAGATTTTCTTATGTATTGTTATTTTTCGGATTACTATATTTTATTGTTATTTTGAAAATAATTATGCATGTTATACAATATAAAGGAAATGACTTCACCGTCGATATATCGAATGTAAATGGTATTAGTCTAAGATCCGAAGTATGTTCGGCCTGCACTAATCTACTAACAAAATACTTATTAAAAGTATTTGAAAATATTTTTTTTAATGAGAAATAGCCTTGATATATTTTATTTTCTATGGGGGCTATGCTCATTTTCTACATGTTTTTATATTTTGTTTAATTTTTTTTTTCTGGTAAGCAGAGGCGAGGTCGAACCAATTTCGAACCTTAGACTGTATAACAACTTATGTTTACAATAAAGTTAAACGTACACTAATAAGACAAATATAAATAATTATATATATTAATAAAAATATTATTATTATCTCATACTTTCATACGTTTAATTGAATATTTAGAAATATAAATAAAACTACCTTTTTGGATTTTTTCCAGGATTATTTTGTCTATCTCTTTACCATGATTGCTGTAAAGCAAACGACTCGTTGGGAACCTATTAAAATCACTATGTATATATAAATACTACTATGTTTTAAAACAAAACCGCGTCTGTCTGTCTGTTCGCGATAAACTCAGAAACTACTGCACCAATTTTTATGCTGTTTTCAGCAATGGATCCAGTGGTTCTAGAGGAAGGTTTAAGTATATTATAATTAGTCAAGTTTTTGTATAAATTTACTAGCGGGACCCGCGTCTTCGATATGTTAATCCGAGAGAAAGTCCTAAAAGATAGTTAATGTTGAATTAAATATTATTATTATTACATAAAGTAAGATAATAGTGTATAGTTACCGAAAATATATCGTTACTTTTTCATATTATGTGATTTATGATAAAATGTATGTATGTGATAAATACGGACAATGACAGCTTTTATTTTTAGTGCAAATTAGATTTTAATCAATTTAGTACGTAAGTACATATTATACTTTATTAATAATTTAGTTTATACATATTTGATTTAAATCGATTGTTAACTATCAAATTTTATTTAGATTTTAAATCGATATTGCTCATTTATTTCATAATAATCGATATTATTATGTCTTAGTTAAAAATAATTGACTGAAAGTCGCTTCAATAAGAAAAATATTATTTAAATTTCGATATGATTTTACTATTAGTTTGTTAAAGTGAAAAAGTACTCAGTTAAGACTAAGTAAAAATGTAAAGATATACCTGAAAATAAATCAATTGTTTATAATACAATATACATGCCGATTTAGCTATAAAGAGATTTTATTTTTTATGTCCCACCAAATCGTTCTTTCCCTAATTTTTGTATTTTGATAACTCACAAATGAATAAACTCTACTTTTGGTAGCTTAGGTGTCACTAGGACCTTGGAGTATTTATAAAAAAATAAAGGTTCTATAAAAGATAAACAAAATCATGTTTAATCTTGTTTCCATAACACATAGGAAGTTTTAATCCTCGTCTTACAGATGTCGAAGACAGAACGATCTGGGAATAAAAATTACAGAAGACTTTATATTGAAATATTAACAATTGCCAAGAATGCTAAATGATTAATTAACCTCTTAAGAAAAATATTCATAATCCTAATGCCCAGTGTGGCTTAAAACCCACAATCATTTAACAGTCAAATCCTAGAATACCTAAGTACTATATTTCTAGTCTGAAAGTTTAATAGCCATCTTCTCAACCTTAACATAAGATTTTCAAGCAGAACTCACAAACATTTTTTTCAAAACTTCTAGAATAAGCTCCCTAAAGCACCTTAGCGTAAAATGTTAATAATATATACCACTACATCTTAATATATATATTTCTTGTGTGCGTGTGTATGTGACTGAACTCCTCCTAAACGACTGGACCGATTTTGATGAAATGTTCTGTGTGTGTTCGAGTGTATTCGAGAATGGTTTAGATTCACAATTCGGTCCACTAGATAATGTATTTTTTATGTTATTTAGTTATTTATACATTTGCACAATAAATGACATATTCAATTATAAATAAGTCGTTGCTAGGCAACGCTGTTTTGCGCATGCATACTAAAACATTTCACCGGGAGCAAAAGTTTATAAAAATTTTCTATATGTACAGGACAACGTCTGTAGGGTCCGCTAGTAGTATATAAAAAAGTCGCTTTCTCTGTCCCTATATCCCTATGTATGCTTAAATCTTTAAAATTACGCAACGGATTTTGATGCGGTTTTTTTAATAGATAGAGTGATTCAAGAGGAAGGTTTATATGCATAACTAGCGGATCCCGCGGCTTTGCCTGTGCTAAATCTAGGAAAAAGCCCAAGCGAAGCGAGGGCGAGTCGCTAGTTATATATATAATATTTTTTTAAAACGTCTAGAATAAGCTCCCTAAAGCACCTTAGCGTAAAATTTTAATAATATATATTATAATAACTTCAAGAAAAGACTAATAATCATTCATCACGAGCAAACCACTGGATATCTGGGTCAACGTATAGGATAGTTAAGACGTTTTTCGCTTACGACTGAGACTGTAAGCTATCTTCATCCATATTATACTTTGAATTGTAATTTTCCATATCTTATAGTTTTCTAAGAGAACAAGGCTCTTTTTTTTATATCCAAAAGACAAAGTGAATTACTTAATATAACTTTTACGTAGTATTATATTTTATATCAGTAAAATTTGGTTCTAAATAAATGGGGATGCTTTTATGACAAAAGTAATTCACCCAAGAATCGAATCCACGATCTCTAACAGACTGCATACGTTTTATACACTCTAAATTTTTTTTTACATTTTCAATCTGTTTTTTACTACAAATCGCAACAACAGATGCCATTTTCTTTATACAAATAATAATTTATGGCCTGGATGATAAAAAATGCTACGATGGGACGAAACTTTTGTGCAAAAAGTTACTTAGGTCAAGTTAACACTTTAAAGAACTTACAATATTTTATGGAGAGGAAAAGTATTTCATTCGGCTGTGTCGCGGTTCGCAAGTTTTATAATAGAATTTCTCCAAGTTTCAACTTATAGATGTTTCTATTATAAGTTTCTTATTTTTATGCATATATTCATTTCTTGAGTTATGTAGTTACATAATATTATTATACTTTAGTTGTTTAATATATTATGAAGTAACAGACAGTTTATTATAATTTAAATGAAACTACTGTCATGAATAAGAAGTTTTGTATGACTATGATTTCGATAAAAAATTGTTCACATAATGCCCTGAAGTGACACAAATGCTAATAAACGCCTAGAAATACTGAGCAAGGAGTGGCTAATTCTATAGTACATCTAGGCAAAAGCCTCACAATGTAATTAGACACTAAAGTCGTGTCACTATAAATAAATAAATAAATGTTTTGACATTTACACATAGCACTATCTAGTTCCATGGTAAGGTACGAGCCTTGTATTATGGATACCATAGCACAAAAACATATATTACACATATATAACTTTAAATACATACATATTTTATATAGTGGTAGTGCCATGCTTGTTACCTTCGGGTAGCAACCGAATGGGCCGGCACGCCCCGTATAGTTCATTAGTACCACTCTCTCACAGAAGACCGGCGTGAAGTGGCAGCTATGCTGTCGCGTTTCGTCCGGTGAGTGAGAGTCCGGGAGGCCCACTCTCCTTCCCCCTCCCTCTTCCCTTCATCCTCCGCCTTCGTTCCCCCCTCCCTCCCACTTCCCTCCCTCCATCCCTCCCTTTCCTGAAAGGCCGGCAACGCATCTGCAAGCCTGGCTTGCAGATGTCCATGGGCGGAGGTGATCACTTCCCATCAGGTGAGCCTCCTGCCCGTTTGCCCCCTTTTTACCATAAAAAATATATATATTATTTAATATAAACACCCATGACTGGAGTACAAACACCCGAGTTTAAACAAATGAAAGACACCAGCGGGACTCGAACTCGCGACCGGTGGTGCAAAAAAATAGGGTCACTACAAACTGCGCCAAGCGTGTCGTCAAGTCCCTTCAATCAAAAATCCCCGACAAAAAAATAGTGTTAAAACCTGTTCACTAAGTTTCGTCCGGTTGCATAATACGACCTATAAAGGAGTACCAATAAATTGGCCGAGGAAAGCAAGTTTTGGCAGACTTGAAGCTGAGATGCCTCAGCTTCGATGATGAATGATATACAATTGAAACCAGCCGCGACTTCATACCTACTGTATTCGGCGTGCACATGTAAATTGAGAACTAGACATCGCAGTTACTATTAAAACTCGCAAGTGATTCGTAATATTCTCTTCGTAATATTCTATCTTAAATATATTTGTTTTTTACGATCGATCAGAGTGAACTTGCTGTATCTTTTTTTTCTTGTGGAGAAAAATTTAAGAGCTAAGGAATGAGATACGTTACTTTTTACGATGTAATCTTATTTCATAACAAGGAGAAAACACGAAAACGTCTTTATACATAAATTCAAGCTTAAATATTTTCAGTAATGTATCAATGTTTGATTCACATAATATATAACTATGAATACATACATATTACATATTAATATAAACATCCATTGTAGTACAAACATTCGTTCTTATCACACGAATGAATGTCTCCAGCGGGACTCGAACCCGCGACCGCAAAACAATTAGGGTAATTTGAAAGTAAGCCAAACGTGTCTTACAATAAAATAATATCAACAAATAAAATAATTTCAACAAATAGTAGCGTCGCAGATCGCCAAATGATCCCTGGGATTGTTTATTCACAATACAGCACGAACAATACTATTGTTATGCATTCCGACGGGTTTCCATTTCAAATTTGATTTATTCAGTGTTTTGATTCTAAATTCGCGATGACCGCATTGCTATCGGGAGATACCTTTATATGCTTTAAATTTATTTTTTTATATTTTCTGTAAATTTACTAATTTTCAAGTTATTAAAGAGTAAGAAAGACAGGTTTTAAGTACACATAGCGTTGCTGCATTTCAATAGGAAGATCTTAAGAGCAATAATTCTATAATGATTTTTTTACTACTTAATTAGTTAACTTTAACTAGAAAATGCAGCGCGGCGCACGCCAATAAAGATTCTCATGAATCACGCCATCCATTGGGGAAAACCGCATGAAAATCCGTTCAGTAGGTTTTTGAAACTCAAAATGACTAACGACGAACAGACAGACAGAAAGACAGATAGACGCAGCGTGGGACATTGTATGTATAAATAATAGCAAAACACCAAAAGTAAACAATAAATAGAAACTCTAAATTTTAAAGGAAACTAAAGTAAACACGTCATATTAATCCCAAAACAAAGTGCACCTCCGGGATAGTTGCGCTTAGACCATTAGTTGTTCAACTATCGAAAGCACGATTTATGTTCGCTAGAACTTTCACAGAGCTTTCCTGAAAGATTGCAAATTGGGGACTAGAGGGTTCCGAATCTGTTTGTATGACTATCGCCTAGCTGCCTAGCATATGGTCTATGTATTATATATGACTATGGTTTAAACTTTATTATTTTTAAACTGAGGAAATACTAAACTTTTGTTTGCGATATCTTCCCCAATTTTATATATCTTATTCTTCTTAATGACAAGAAATATCTCTTATATTATAAACAAATTAGAAAATTTCGAAAACACTAGAAATAACAGTGAAATTTTTACCTTAAAACTGTTTTTTCCATTACATTACCCTATTTAGTAAAGTTTAGGTATACATATATTTGTTTTTCACTAGCGCTTTTTAATACTTTTTCTATAGCAGAGCACCTCAGGGCTTAATGTACCGGAATAAGGTGAAGTTTGGTAGACACATAATCTTTTGTAATGCCATCTATTGATAAGTAAGCAAAAGTGCTGTAAAAATAAAAATAAATATAATATATAATAATATATTAAAATAAATATAATAAAATTGAATTTGATATCACGGCTTAATGGTCTAAGAGCCGGTGGAAGATCGACCTTCACCGACCTGATAACCAGATGAGACATATTTTTTATCGTATATAATTTATAAACAAATATGCCTATAATTACTTGCCTATCTGAAAGTGCTCATGGCTATTTTTAATTAAATTCACTTTAATCGATTTTTTTTTCATCGCTTTCATTCTTTTGATAACCAAATGAATTTTATTTCACTGTTAGTTTTTAACACACAGAATATGCCTCAGAAGGCTAGCCTACTCATTTTTATGTATAGCTACCAAAGCCGATGTGAACAGGTAAGTCAATATAGGTGACTCCATCGTTCTGCTAACTTGTCGAAAGTTATATCAAATTTTAGATTATTTTATTACAAAATCAGTCATATAGACTTGCCTGCAAAAAATCATACTTAAAGCACTGCTGCCCAGCTAAAAATAGCCATGAGCACTTTCAGATAGGCAAGTAATTATAGGCATATTTGTTTATAAATTATATACGATAAAAAATATGTCTCATCTGGTTATCAGATCGGTGAAGGTCGATCTTCCACGGTCTCCTCTACTATAAATACTATATATATTTTACATATAAAGACGACACGTTTGAGTCAGTTAGTAGTGTCCCTACTTTCCGCGCAAGCGGTCACTAGTTCGAGTCTCACTGGGACATCCATTTGTTAATGTAATTGGATAGTCCGTTTATCGAGGAAGGCTATAGGCTATATTGCACACCAATAGGAGCGCAGCATCTATGATAAAGGTTGCAAAAACGAGAGAAAAATATTTCTTTTGAGGGAAAGGCGCCAGTAGCTCTGCAAGGTATTTAGTTTCCAGCCTTTAGAACGAGCGAAGCCGCGTAAAAGGCTAGTTTCATATAAAAATAAAAGTAAGCGAAGCCAAATGATTGCGGCGAGATATTTATTTATAATATCCTTTATTTACCCGAAGACCAAGTGCATTTGCACAACTTTAGTCATTTATCTCAACTCACAGAACTTGACAGTTCAATACAAACTCGAAGTCAGTGCAATCTGCATATTGAAAAACTTTCTATTGCACCCCGCACAATAATAGAATCAAGCGAGCATTGTGGTCGTGACATAAGAAAATCTATACATCTAAACTATTAGCATTGTGTAGGCAAGCTTTATTCAAAAAATAAATTGGATATGGATTATAAATATAAATAAATATAAATATGTTGGGACATTTACACACAGGCCACAGCACTATCTAGTTCCACGATAAGGTACGAGCCTTGTGTTATGGATACTAGATGGTTGATATACTACACATATATAAGTTTAAATACATACATATTATAAATATAAACACCCATGACTGGAGTACAAACATTCGTGTTCAACAAATGTATGCCCCCAGCGGGACTCGAACCCGCGACCGCTGGCGCAGAAAGCAGGGTCACTACCCACTGAGCCAAATGTGTCGTCATGCAATTATTCATCGTAAAATTAATGTGAATTTAATTTTACATTCACCGTATAACCAACCCTTATTGAGTGGACAGGATTTTGACTCTTGGGTAATCTTCCGGAATCACAACAGCGAGTTCCGGCATTGACAGTACCACTATAATAATACACTAACATAAAATTTCCTTAAACTTTTAATATGTAGTGTAATTCTTAATTAATATTGTACATTTAAAAGTATGTTTGTTTCTTCATTTGTTTCATTTTTTCACGTCGAAGATTGACTAATTGGCAAATTTTTTGTGTAATAAATTTTTTTGTGTATATTTATTTAAGCAAATAAAAATTATTATAAATATTACAAACTTAAACTTTTTGTAGTTCGCATGCTACATTATTTAAAATTATATCATGATATTTCCATATTATTAGTTTTCTTTTTTAAACTCTAACAAAATCGTATATTTCGCTAGCTTAAAATAACAGTTACAAAGCCACAGCCTTTCAAACCTCCTAATAAAGAAACTAAACAAGACCATACAGTCGTTTGGACTAAAAACATCAATAAAGTCTGCTCCCCATTCATTTTGCATTCCTACAGTTGCTTCCAATAAAACGAATGTCAAACGATTTAGCAGTCGTAAGCCATGGTCAATTTCCTGAAAAGGGAGCCTTGTGTGCGACACCATTTGCTAGCTTTACTGCCACTTTGAAAAGATCGAGCTATATAAATTGAATTTTCATACTTGCTAATATTATAGACTAGTGAAAAATCATCGTTTTACATGAGGATTGTTACTCCAGGACGTTAGTTAGTTATCTAGGTACTAAATTTCATCCCAATCAGACAAGCCGTTACATTGTGAAGAAGTATCATGCATACAGCTCTCCAAATTTCTCCACACACAATATAATCCATGTAAAAATCTAATATAAAAATATTTTTACTAAAAAATCGACTAATTAGGTAATTAAAAACGTAAGAAAGCTAAAACACAACTCAACACATTTCGATTCGAGCAAAATCTAATTTAAGAGAACAGTTTAAGGTTCTCGACTTAGAATTATAAGTTTGCTTCTAAGTATTAAGAAATCCAAGAAAGAAATACGTCTAAAAATACTAATATCCAAACAGTGTGTGTATTGCTTCTATTGTTTATTGGATGGTCTCAGAACCGATAAAGTTTTGATTTATGACGCCATTATGACTTAGCCGAAATAGTAACTACATTCCAATGAGAAAGCGGAAATGTTCTAAGTCAGTTAACTGTTCTTTCATTAGTTAACGACCATATATGGCGTGTTGAACGAACTTAACCATAGATTTTTTTATTATAGAGTTCTAAACTATAGTAGTTAGTAGTTTTTTTGTTTTGTATTATAATAATGATATAAGCTTTACGAAAATATGAAATAGCAATAATATAACAATATGATTAATTAATTAACCTTAGAATTAATTAGACATGTCAAGAATCGTGAATAGCGCCCAGAGCAAGTCAAATCACATAATACTATTTTAAAAATAAATTCAATCATATCATACGAGTACGAGTATGTACAATATTTTCGTCCGTCTGTACGTCACGTTTATTAAGATTTTCACTCAATAGAATAGAAAATTCGATATACATACCAGTTTATATTTTTAGACGACACGTTTGGCTCAATTGGTAGTGACCCTACCTTCTGCGCCAGCGGTCGCGGGTTCGAGTCCCGCTGGGGGCATTCATTTGTTGAGCACGAATGTTTGTTCTCCAATCATGGGTGTTAATATTTATTTATGTATTTATTTAAAAATATATATGTGTAGTATATCAATTATCTGGTATCCGTAACACAAGCCGCGTAGCTTACCACGGAACTAGATAGTGCTGTTGTAAAAATGTCTGAACATTGTTCGTGGGAGCGGAGACTCAAGAAAAAATAGCTTTAAATAATTGTATAAAAATATTATCTCATACTAATCAGATTTCAGTGAGAAGAAGTTTTGATTTATGATTCTTTATAACTTAGGCTAACTATGCCGTGATGGTACATCAAGCGCAAAGTAAGCTCTAGCTTAAGTAGAAGATACAAGTAAAATTAAAAAAGAAATAGTGACTTACCCTTGCTCTGTTTCGGTTTGTCCTTACGTGGGTACATTTTAACGGTCAGTTTAAATTTCTCCTCCTTAAAAGGTATCCTTATAATACTTTCTTAGGTTTACGCGAATATTTGTCGCGGATTTATTATTATTTTTCGTTCCTGACGTTTCGAATGCTGTACAAAAAACATAAAAAACGTACGAAAAACATCTTAAAGCTATACATTAGCCCTCTGTATCGAAAATAATGACAATATCAATAAGATTACAAGTACAGGTTCGTCTCAAAATTTTAGTATATGTATTGATTTATTTAGCATGAATAAGATAGCGTTCTGCAGCCCATTTATGTTATATGTTAAATTTTTAATATAAATGTAAAGTCTATTTTCGAAAAAAATATTGTTATAGAGTGGATAGAATTATTCATCACACACAAGAATTATTGTTTGAATCATTGAACACATCCAAACAAGGCTAAAAGATAAAACATTTATTTTATCTATTGACTTTGTTATATTTGGGTATACTTAACATCTCTTAGCCCTTCTTAACATCTCACTCCTGGGCACGGGTCTTCTTTCAAAACGAACCCCTCGTTCATCAGGCCATAGTCCACCTCGCTAGCTAGCGTGTTCTTCACAAAACTTTTGATTGCTAGGTTCCCTAAGATATGCAGGTTTCCTCACGGTATTATCTTTTACAGTGAGACAAGTTCTAATAATTCGCAAATGATTCGCACAGAAAAATTTTAGCAAACACATTAAGTATTGATGTTGTTAAAGTTTTGACAGACATGGTATTGCAACATTGAAAACATCTCCTTTTGATGTTTAGCGCATTCCGCCGGAGTGTGTTGAACATCGGCTATCCTTTGTGCATAATTTTTATATGTTATACTTAGGTTAAGATACGATGGGACTGGCATATCCTAGAAGGACAAAAGTCCCTTAAAAATTTAGAAATAAAAAAAAAATTGACCTCGTTTGTTTTGTTTTACCTTTATTTGTTATATTTCCTACGTACAATTCGAAATACTATTTATAGAGTTACAAGTAGGAGTCAAAACCACATACAGAAGGTGGTATTCTATAAACAAATTAACAGTCGTGAAAATCGTGAACGAAATTTTAAAGCTAGGATATCCGGTTAAAGTTTTAAGCCAGTCTGCTACATCGTAATAGAATAATAAACTTTTTCCGTTAAAACTCCTTTATAAACTTTTCACTCGACTCCCGACAGAACGGAAAAGAAAGTAATATATTATGTTTTTAAATCATTACGTATATTTTGTTAATCATTAACTGCCTTAGTGGCATAGTGGCTAACATGTACAGTTGCATATCCGGAGGTCCTGGGATCGAGTGCCGGGTTGGGACAAGTTTAGTTATTGTGTATTTCTGTTTAGTAATCCTCGGAGAATGAGAGTGACAGAAATAGAGAGTGCACTTGTATCTGCGCAGATTGCTAGTCTCAAAGCGGTTACCGCCGTGGTTGAAATATACCTACCTACCTACAATTTTCGCCAAAAGGTGGAATGATTCAAAAGGAATATTTTTTTTTGATTACCTATCTATGAATTGGCTGAAAATATTCGAAGAAATCATGTCGACTGGTGGTTTTATTGGTGTGCGCTGCGTAGAATGTAAGCCAAACAACATAATTAAGTAAGTTTGGTTCGGCTATACGTAAGATCGGTCGTTTTAGCATTCTAAAGCAGGGCATGAAGCCGTAGTCAAATTATCCTGCACAATTCCTGAAAAGATAGTTTCAATTATAATATCAAATATTAAATATTTACGTAAATCTTAAAAAAGGATTTGGATAAGATATCATAAAACCATTAAATTTTATTAAACAAAAATCTTATTTTGTCTTATTTATAATTAACATAACAATCGACATACATATAGTATTACTTTGACAAATCTACATTTAAAATGATTATGTAATATTTCATAACTAATTTGATTTATTTATTTATACAAAAGTGCTTCGATTACTTGTAAGCACGTGAAAAAATAAAAAAGAAACTTATTTTTTTTATCTATAACAAAACAAACATTAATTTTAATAATATAAAATATTACGTTCATATAATTCATATGCTCCATTAAATTATTTTATGCTTTTAATAACGTTGTCATTATCAAAGAGCGTCCATATTTTATTCTTTCATTAATAAAGAAAATTGTTTTAGTATTTATCTCTATGGTTATAACTTAAAAGAGAAACAGTTGCATTTTTAAAATCCGTATATATTTTGCTAAGTAAAATAGAGCCGAGTACGTAAGGTACATACTTACTTGGACAAACGAGTTAATAGTCCATTAGCTTTGCAGTCTTATGCAAATACGAGTATACTTTGAGTTTCGATGTTATTGTTTTACAAGTACTACGGGTTACACTCGGTTTTGCTTGGATAATTTTTTTACATGTATTTAAAAATGTATGTAAATAAAAATAATGTTTGATTGGATTCTCCATATATGCTGATGTGAACACAAATAGGTATATATTTCAAAAATTTCGAAATTATTGTTTAACGAATTTTGAATTTGTAGGTATAATATTCTTTAATCAGCCAAGAATATTTCTTATAATCGCTGCAAGTTGTGAGAAAGTTACTTAACTAAACTAACTCAAATCGATTTTTAAGAAACTAAAATTTCATAAAAATCGATAATTTTTCATAAACGATACAATTTGCATAACTTACAACTGTAAATAAATCCAAAACTAGTGACTCGCCTTCGCTTCGCTTTGGGTTTGTCCCTGGTAAAATATAAAATCAAATCTTTCGTACAGAAACTGAAGATTTTGGGTTCATAAGTAACTTATTTTGCTATTTCAGTCAATAATCTATTTGCTAAATTTCATCCATATTCGTTCAGCCGTTCGAAATAGTAACGAACATTCATCTTTTCACAAACTATAAATGAATATCTTTCACTGCCTATTTAGAAACACATAGCAAATAAGATCAAAAGCTAGTATTTAGAGTGAAAATGAAACATTTTTCAAGATCTGAATTCCCTTTTAATTACAACTTCGATGCTACGTCGAAGCGCTGAAGTCGGTGTCTAATTATTATTGAAGACGTTTAACTTCAAAGGCGTTTTAATGAAAAGATTATATTCGAAGTGTGACTTTGAATGAAAAGGAAAACGGTTGTGAGAAATTATTATAATAATTTAAACGTGATGCGTGATATTTTATTACTCTACGCACAAACCCGTATACACTTATATTGTAAAGATTTAATAAGACCCGTTTCGTATGAAATCGCATCACATATTTTAAAATTTAATATATGGGATGCAATAACATCATATTATCATAATAAATCCGCGACAAAATCCGAAAAGATAGTTTCATTTATAATGTCAAATATTCGGGTAAACCTAAGAAAAGTATCATCTTATCCTGATCTTGTTTTATCCTGTTACATGAAAATTGTAGATAATCAGTTGTTATAAAATAAATAAATATGTTGGGACATTATTACACACAGCGCCATCTAGTTCCGTGGTAAGCTACGAAGGATGCTTGTGTTACGGATAGTAGATAGTTGATTTACTACATATATAAATATAATCACACATGACTGAAGTACAAACATCCGAGTTTAACAAATGAATGCCCCCAGCGGGACTCTAACCCGCAAACTCTGGCGCAGAAAGTAGGGCTACACTACAAACTGCGCCAAACGTGTCGTTAGAATAAGTTGTACCTATGTCTTTTTTAACCGTCCTTCCGTCAGTAATCGTTTTTTTAAACTTTGATACATAGTTGTGTTAAAATTTATTTAAAATCATTACGTAATGGTCTTTCAATAAAAATTACATGGAGGTTTACTCCATGAAAAATTATAAGGTTTACCAAACATTTTCATTATGTCAATTTGTAATTTGCAATTGTCAATTTATAAAGTCCTATTAAAAATGTTGGCATAGACAAACACTAAGATAGAGTTATTTTTAATTAATTATTGATCAACCAGGCTCTTTTATGCTATTCGTTTCATACGATGTAAATATGGGCATTGTTATATTGAAAATGCTTACTATACTTTGGTTTTTCAAGATTGAACTGGTTTTAAATTCGTAACAATGTATATAAAAGTTTATGGTAGTAGTTATTTATATTATTAAAATTAACTTTAATAAAAAAATGAAGAATTATCTAAAATAAATAATTAAATAGGTTTTCGTAATAAAAAATTGTATGAAGCTTTTGATAAAATTAACATCTCCCAAATTAAAGTCTCTCCTGTGATCGATCTTATGGTACTTTTGGAAGCAAAAAACTAAGACTAACTATTTTCTATAAAAATCACTTATATATTAAGCCATACATTAAAGTAAACAAGTGAGTTTAATAAAAATAACTTTATTACAATCGTGTTCGCTGTTGCTTTCTTTCGTACGATATTAAGGTGGGCTCGATATGAAGTCGTATGCGATAAAATACTGCTTCCAATATTGTATCAGAATAGTACTTATATTAAATTATAATGCTTCTATGAGGAAAGTAAATAAAAAAGTATTATATTTCTACACTACTTATATTATGTTTACTTTGTAATGAACCTCAGTCTAAAGAATATAGAATATATAGACATGGCACGCCAAACAAAAGTCAAAGTTAAAATAGTAACTGCGGCAGTGATTTTTTTTAATTTTATTATTCTTGTATTACCAATGGATGTTTGACATTTTCAGAGATCTTCAAACAAAATTTCAAGTTTCTATGTCATCATCTTAAGATGGCGTATCAGATTTAAATTTTTACGAATAACACACATTTTGGTTTTATATCGAGATTTTATATAAGCTAAGTTTTATACTAAAATTTTAACAATGTTAACTAATTTTAACAAAACAAAGCTGTGCTTATGCTATTATTCTCGATTGTGTTATACATATCGTTTATTTTCTTTAAAGAATTAAGATATTTTTATATAGGAGTTAGTGGTTTTTGAGAATAAAATATTATAACTAATAATTATTACTTAATTAAAATAATACTGTATTTTTCTTTTTTGATTTTCTTCTTTTATGATCATTTCTTTCTTTAATATAAAAATATCTTTAAATATAAAAATATTAATTTACTAACTTACGTTTATAGTATCGAAGGTTCTATATTTATTATTTTAAAACATTCTCATAATATGGCTTTTTGTTTAGTTATATCATCTATGACTCTGTCCATATTATTCCTCAGTCTGAGTAATAAACTTATATCCGACGGCAGTTATTTGATCTGCTGAGATAAACAATATTATATAAAGAGTATCAAAAAATATCAATCACTTGTGCCTTGTCTTTGTGGGAGACTACAAACTAACGAAAACATCTTATTTTCTATATAAATAATACATTTTCTAAATTTTATAACAATTCGGAACATGAGTGAGCGTTGATTAGCTCAGAAGTATATATAATAAATAGTTGAAAAGTATGTCTTGTGCAATTTTTACTGAATTGTTGGATTGTGAAAATAATTCACTCACAATTTTAGAGTAACTAGCGATTGGCCGACGTTCCGCTCGGTACCGTCCCTAGATATAGCGCGAGCGAAGCTGCCGGTTCCGCTAGTAAATGTATGTACAAAAACTTAACAAATTATTTACAAAAAGCTTCCTCGAGAATCCCTCTATCCATAAGTGAAAACAGCATGAAAATCGGTGCCTATTGCACCGAGTTTTTTGAGTTTATCCCGAACAGACAGACGCGGCGGAGGACTTTGTTTTAATATGTTGTGAAAAATGGTAAAAAATACATATAGTTTGCTGTTGTCTTCAGCCTTAACGTCTCACTGCTGGGCACGAGGAATCCTCAGTACGAGGAGGATCAGGCCATAGTCCACCGCGCTGGCCTGTTGTGTGTAGTGCGTGTTGGCGGATTTTACATATCTTTCGAAAACTTGCTAGGATTTCTCAGATATGCAGGTTTCCTCACGATGTTTTTCTTCACCGTATGACAAGTGGTAATCATGATAGAAATGATTCGCACATGATAATATCAGAGGTGCGAGACCCGGATTTGAACCTGCATCATTCTATTATCCAAGCGAGCACGTTACCGCTGGGCTACTGCTTACTATGCAAGAGATTTAGAGTAGAGATTAGTTATACTAAATTTTATTATGTTTTGGGCAATCTCTTTTTGTTTATATATTTTATCTATCTAATATATAAACAGATTACATTTATGAGTACTGACTTACAATACAGCAGTAGGTTCGTAAGTAAAAACTAATATGGGATAAAATAAAGTTGAAATATTTGAATCAATACATGCAATCAGGGTGGTGCTGGCGTCGGGCCAAATCGAAGGAGGCTGAAAGCGTCTATGAACTTTAGGGAAATCATTGGCACGGATACAATTCTTGGTCGAGATGAAACGATTGAGCGATGCTAATAACATGTTTTTGACTAAATGAAAAAATATTACTTTTGTTGAAATTCTGGAAAAGTTTTGAAATTGTGAAAGTTTTGAATGATTAATTATAATATAACTTAGTGATTTTTGGATTACATTTTCTTAGATTTTGACTGTGACATACATAGGTATGTATTCGAGAATTCCACTCTCTTATGAGTTGGATTTTTTTCTTGTTGAAGTTGTGGAAGTTTTCAATGATTATACCTAATATAACTTAGTGATTTTGGTATTTTTGGGTTATATTTTCTTAGATTTTGACTGTGACATACATACATATGTATTCGAGACTTCCACTCTCTTATGAGTTGGATTTTTTTCTTGTTGAAGTTGTGGAAGTTTTCAATGATTATACCTAATATAACTTAGTGATTTTGGTATTTTTGGGTTATATTTTCTTAGATTTTGACTGTGACATACATACATATGTATTCGAGACTTCCACTCTCTTATGAGTTGGATTTTTTTCTTGTTGAAGTTGTGGAAGTTTTCAATGATTATACCTAATATAACTTAGTGATTTTGGTATTTTTGGGTTATATTTTCTTAGATTTTGACTGTGACATACATACATATGTATTCGAGACTTCCACTCTCTTATGAGTTGGATTTTTTCCTTGTTGAAAATTTGTTGAAATTGTGGAAGTTTTCAATGATTAAATAATCAATCAAATATAACTGAGTGCTTCACAAAATCACTAATATAACTTAGTGATTTTGGTATTTTTGGGTTATATTTGCTTAGATTTTGACTGTGACATACATACATATGTATTCGAGACTTCTACTCTCTTGTGAGTCGGATTTTATTCTTGTTTTGGTAACATAGATCTTATCACTCCTACCCCTCTCCTTTCTGCGAGTAAATGTTGAGTTACAATCGAATTAGTCGCTCTTATTCTGTCCTCGTTAGCATTAATTACTCAGTAGATAAGTGGATAACAAGTAAAGGAATATTTTTTCAAAGATAATAAGAGAAGCTGGTAATTTTTTTTCCATGTGTACTTATTGAATATTAGTCTAATAGGACATCTAAGGAAAAATTATGTATATGTGAATATGTTTGTCATAACATTTCTTAAAAACTATCGATTGTATAGCATAATAAATAATAATTAAATTATGATGCGTGCTTATCCCATTCCTAAAAACGTCTTGAAACAACTTCATTGACCAAAATTTCCCTCGCTTTTAACAAATCATAAATCAAACACATATGATTAAAAAAAATTTATTCGAAACAGTCTATTATTAAAAAATATAAACTTAATTGTAAGTGAAAAATCTAAAAATATTCTCACATATTAATATCAAGAAAAACAATAGGGGAGAAAACCTAAAAAAAATACACATTTTTTTTAAATACTTGATTATTTTATCATAAAGTATATTTAAGAAATAAAGATCTGCATCTAGAGCTTAAATCGTACATTTAAGTGTCACATTTACCTGGACGAGTGAAACTTCGCAAGTGAATACATGCCCCAGAATATCTAATAAGTCAGGCAGCTTTTTCGTAGTCAACACGTCATAAATAGTAGAGCAAGTTTTTGGCATTTTAAGACTTAATCGTAAGCTCACTGTTTTGAAAAGTTTCAATAAACACTTGCAATTTTATAAATAGTTATATTTATTGGAATGTGTCTTATTTTCGCAAGTCATTTTTAAATTTTTAAAAGCTTCTTACTCCGTAAGAAGTCATTTTAAATATTTACACAATTTTACATTATATTTAAAGCTCAATATTAGTCATAGGTGGTAGCACATGAAGAGATTAATATCTATACATATCACATTAAATTCTGAGACGAATATGTACTTTAAGCATTAATTTTTATGAAATACTCGCGACTCGCTTCGCTCGGGGTCGTCCCTAGATCTAACGCGAGCGAAGCCGTGGGTTCCGCTAGTGTATTATAAATATAAATTTTTCTGTCAATTCTATGTCAAACGTCATAAGGTAGGTACATAAAAAATAATATTGTCTAAAGCGATAAGGTTAGATTAAAAATAACTTTATATGGTGGTTAAGTAATTATTTGATTCCTAGCAATTTCATATTTATTCACCTTTTAAACCTTTTCTGGACTTTCACAAATAATTCAAGACCAAAATTAGCCAAATCGGTCCAGCCTATAGGTGACATTCCTTGATTGTTGGTGGCGTCATTGCGCTTTCTTTAATACAAATAACAATATTGTATTTCCTTAAAAGCTTCTGATGTAAGATGTTTTATACACGGATATACAATCAAGTTATCTTATATATATACACATATGAACAAGAATTAGCCTATCGGTTTACTCAAAGTAACAAACAAAGTACAAGTATAAATAATATATGTAGTAGGTTATACTCAAGGGTCTTAAATAATTAATTTTATAAGCTTTTTATAGGATTATAACATTGACGACTTCTTAAATTTCAATAGAAATAATATTTCATTTAGTGTATCACTATAAGTGCTAAATGTTAAAATCATTCTTGTAGCACTATTATCAATAGAATAAAGCATATTTTCGTGTGATTACGATCTAAATATTTATCGCGGTCCCGGCGTTGCCAAAGGAAACATTTCTTAATTAAAATGGCAAGAGACAGGTGGGGGCGCTGATTGAATCTTATATTGTGATTCTCAGTTTTTGTTCTTATTTCTATAGAATTGCGTTTAATAAAACAGTAGCGAAAATACTTATAAATGAAATTGTAATATTTGGTAGATATTATTTTAAAAACTATAAGAGCTTTGCTTCGAAAAGCTTTGATTCTTAAAATTTATGTAATGTTATTTAAAATATTGGACAAGAAATATTAAAAGAAATTCTATATAATGCTAAATTAGAAATGTATGTTTGACGATACATTTGGCGCAGTTTGTAGTGACCCTACTTTCTTGCGCCAGCGGTCGTGGGTTCGAGTTCCGGGGGGCATTTATTTGTTAAACTCGGATGTTCGTAATCTAGTCATGGGTGTTTATATTTATAATATGTATGTATTTAAACTTATTTTTTTATTTTTTTTTAAACTTATATATGTAGTATATCAACTATCTGGTATCCGTAACACAAGCCTCCTTACTACGGAACTATGGTGCTGTTATATATCATAAATATATTTTTATAGGAATATAAATTGAAATTCCACCTAATATTCGAATATCTTGATTTTTATTCATTATATGAATTATTACCTCAGTATAAATAATAAAGCTTTACCTAGCTTTTGAGATCATTTTGAATTAGTAAAGATTTGCGCTTCACAATCACTTTGTAGTTATCTACACTCATAATGTAAAGAGGAAAGTTTTTAATTTTTAAAACTAGGGATCTGATTCTGAGAATTCTTTCACTAATAGGAAGCTTTTTTACCGTCTATCAAAAGTTATTTTTTTATGAAATTGAGTTTATTATGTTTCTCATTTATCACTTAAATGAAAATATAACGAATATAAATTCAAAAAAGTATTATGACGTGTTTGTTTAAAAGATGAATAAGCCATTGAATTTACTTAGATCAAACTTTACAAACCAGTTTACAACCAAAGAGACCAGTTTCTGGACTAACTGAAAAGAAATTGTTTATCTGATTTTGGAATCAAATTTCCAAAAAAATTTCCGAATTTATCTGGCATTAAAAAAGATACAACCGAATTGAGAACCTCATCTTTATAAAGTCGGTTTATATATAACACGTCAAAGAAACTTAATAAAGCTTTGTATGAAAATAAACAAATAAAGCGCTAAAACAAAGACGCAATATATAAAGATTAACGACAATTCTAAACGAAAGACGGCGATAATATCCTAAAGTCGTGTGGTAGCTTCTCTTAGCCATTAATGGCCTGTCACTAACTTGTGATTCTTTCCACCTCCTTTGTTCTGTGTGATACAAGTTAATGTTTTCGTACAATTCTTTTGTAAAAATATCGCTTAGGTGATTATGATGTTTTGTTTTTCATACAATATGTGTCTTATAAGGGAAATGAAAGGACAGTGGTAGCTCAGTGGTAACGGGCTCACTTGGATAATCGAGTGATGCGGGTTCGAATCCGTGTCTCGCACCTATGATATTTTCATGTGCGAATCTTTTCTATTATAATTACAGCTTTTCTTATGGTGGAGAGCATCGTGAGGAAACCTGCAGGCCTGAGAGAACCTAGCAAGTTTTCGAAAGACTTTCGAATGACCAGCAGTAGGACGTTAATGAGGTCTGAATACATGGAAAATGAAATATAATATATTATTAAAATTGTATATAAGTTTGTCATACGTATTGATAAAGAAATATATAAAGGAATTGTATTACACTACTACGAAGTACTAATACTCGTATGTATTTCTAACTTTAAAATTACTTCAGCGATTCTAGGAATAGCTTTATGAGTACGCAAATTATCTTGTTTAATGTTTGTGTACTTTCTAATATTAATACCTATGTCCGAAACCTTTTTAAATCTAGAAGTCAGATTGTATTTTGATTCCAAATAAATTTTAATTTAAAAAAATTAATTTTAAAAAATTGGGTTTTAAAATTTCGTCAAATGAAAGAAGTTTAAGAGATACTTTTAAGCGCGGTTGAAGAAAATGCAAAGGATAAGTAAAATAGGCATTGCTTGTATTATTACATTGCTAGCGAATAGCCCTCACTTAGCTCCGATGCATTCGTTACAATTTTTTTGAGCGGAACCCTAGTTCTTCCTTAAATATTATTTAGGTAGTCTAAGTTACTCCTTTTAACATCAGCAATATCAGTACTTTAAAATCAATAATGTAAAATATTTTTTATAAAGAATTTCCTGTATTTAGTAAAAAGTTCTTATACGTATTATAACATTACAAAAACTTTAATTATGTTTATCTGTATTATTACTGATAATATATACTAAAAAAAATTAGCCGTTAGCCAAAAAAATCTCTGTCCCATAGGTGTTTAATTTCAATGTTCCAGACGGTTTCCCACTCGCCTTATTAAAACTTGTTTTTGTGAAAATTCATCCCGCACCAATTGCAGAGCGGTTGTGAATAAAATATTTTTACTCGGGCCCCAATTGCTCTTACGCCATCTAAACAATCTTGAGCCATATTTAGAAGTGGGACGTTTTGATTTTTTTATTTTTCATTTAAGAACAAAGTGTTGTTGAGATTCAAACTTGAGAGAGGGAAAATTCTGAAAAGGTTCATTTTTACTGGCGAAGTTTATTTTTTTTTATGAAAACAGGATGATTGATTTATTAAGTGCTACCCACTTACCCTTGCTTTGTTTGGGTTCCTCCGTAGATACGTTTTAACAGTTACTATGAAATAAATAGATTACAATATTTTTATTATATGTACTAGTAATTCACCTTCACTTAGCTCCCTGGATATTTTACCGGTTAGTTATTCCCTTACAAAATAATCCACATCCCTATAAAACAAAAAACGAAATAGTTAAATCAGTCAACCCGTTTAAGAGTTGTAGTGAGAGTAACGAGCAGCAACAGATTTTAATTTATATAGAAGATATACATCTGTAAGATTTTGTTAAGGTTCACGTTGATTGTATTAAAACGTTATTTCATAGAAATTATCTTTCGGGGTAAAAGTAACTCCAACTATTTCCACACACAAGTCATATAATATAATTTTTCTCTTCATGAGAACCTTCCTTGGATTTCAATAGTTATGTATCAGCTTTTAGCCATTCAGTTTTATTTCTTTTAAATTAAAATATTATTATAATATATGAATATTATAATAGCTGGTCATAGAAACGTGCGCCCATTAAGTATGTATGTATAATATTATATAATAATTAAAAAACAAAAAATCTAATTAAATTAATTAAAAAACGAAAATTATATTATATTCCACTAAAATTTCTTTGACACTAACTGCAGATATTTTGTTATTACGTAAGATGTTTCGAATTTTAGGTCACACAGTATTAAAATTATATTGCACGCAACCGTAGGTAAAATAATAACCAAATAGTTGTGGACTCGCAAAGTTTCACTTATGTTCGAGAGTTCGAAGCAACTCTCCTTGTTAGTGGTTTTATTATGAATTTATTCATTAACATTTTAACAAGTGTGATTCGACCTAAGTATAGTTTTTGTTTCATGTTTTTGATAAGTATCATAGAAATTATTTAAATAATGGTTAGTAGTATATTAGGTTATTTTTCAGAAATGTCATGTTTTCTTGTAACAAGTATTATTTTTACCCGACCAATTTTTATCAAAATTTATCTTTCCAGTAGTTTTCTTGGTTGGTTGTGTTGACACAGACAGACAGACAATATTTATACATGTTATTTTTCAGCTTCGTTTCATCATTTGAAAAGAAAATTCCACTCAGAAGATATGATACAGATGTTCTATAAATTGCATTTACATGGCGTTGTATGCACTAAAGTGAACCAGTTTATGAGTGTTCGATAGAAATTTTTATCTTAGATGAGCTTCAGCTGTTGAACTAAAATTCCCATTTTTAAGAGTTAACTCTTTAATTTATTCCGAAAGGATATATAAAAAAATTATGAATAATAAAAATAATCATTTATTTCAAGTATTAATTGACTAATTTTATGTTAGTAATACACAATGTACATAGAAATAGCTGCCTCGGTGATGTAGTGGCTAGCATATATAGTCACACATCGAGAGGTCCTGGGTTCGAATCCCATGTCAGGCCAAGTTTAGTTATTGAGTCTTTCTGTTGAGTTAGCCTTATTAACCGCCCGGAATGAGTTGGGAATAATTTTTTTAATATTATATGTTTCTTCTATTCAATCGATTTATAAAAATATTTATTTTTATAAATACTTTTTAAATTGTTGGGTGATTACGACTTAAACTGATTTATATTTTGTTCTTAGTATCTTAAAACGGAACAGTCAAACTGCAGTTTAACCCGTTCACAAACTTAAACAAAAAGTGGGTAACTGCAGCAAGTATCCAGGGAGAGTAAGTACACCTCTAAGTGCTCACGCCCCATTTCGTCTTATCGGTTCTTGTCCTTTACATACACCGAATCGTAATATTATTGAAACTATTTTTCTATAATAGTATGTTTCTACATATTTAGAGATCAAATTTTACGTTACGTTTCCGGAAGCATATTTATATTTTGTTTAAACAAATGCAGATTTTTTTTAAAAAAAAACTAGGTATTATAAATATTTATAAAAATCAATTGTTAGTTAGTCTCGCTAAAACTCAAAAACAGATTAACGATTAACATTATTCTTCTTTCGCTTTGTTACCGGTGTGTCAGGAGTGGTTTAAGTATAAAAAAAGAAAAAAAATGTGTTGGAAAATCGAGTTCAGAACTTAATTTTGTTTGGGAAGCACTAACCCTTAAAGGGTACCTAGGGACGAACCCGACCAAAGCGAGGGTGTGTGAATTGTTGTTATACTTTTACTCGTTATTAAATTATTCTGAGTTTGTTTTACATTTTTATTGGATGTAATTTTTGCTATTTCCATAAGTATTTCGTTAACTTAATCTATATATTATTATATTATTAAATATATATATAAAGCTAAGAACGGATTTTGTGACAGGGCCGGATTAAGGGGGTACTATAAAGGTTTTTGCAAGTTTGTATTAAAGTCTACCAAACTTAATTTTTCACCCTCGATAGTTATTTTATAACTTTATCATTTTCTTACAAATTGCTTATATAAATAATATAAGTCATGTAACGGTGTGATGTTCAGCCGGTAGATCTCAATTCTATGACCAATATATCGGAAGTGTGAATTTGTTACTATCGGTTTTATTTTAACTAAAAATAGAGTTGTTACTCGCTTGTGAAGATCTCAAGTTAATTCCGCGAACATGTTTAATATTTATCTTTCTCAGTTAGTTCTAACACAGGTTCTAATGTTTATCCAGGTTTTACTGCTGAGTGAGCACTTTAGCGAGAAAATTTGCTATACAATATTATTGACAAGATATTTTTATTACATCTATACATATTATTAAATTCGAACTCAATTGAATCTGCACATTAAATATATATTTTGGAAAATCGTATTGAAATAGACATTATTATCGACACACACCGAATCTATAGTTTCTAGAATTTCTATCTGTCTGTCTATGACCACGAGAAACTAGACGTTTTGATAAAATTTGATATAATGGTAGATGATAATCTGGTTTAACATATAGGGTACTTTATACTTCGAGAGATTTCTTAGAGAAATCTATACTAACTGTTAACAAAGGGTGAGTTACTAGTGTCTTAGAGTGTCTAGTGTTTTATAAATATAATATTTTCTATATGATATTAAAATTAACTGTGCATATACAAGTTAACAAATATCGCTTATCATTTAGTGAAATCGTCAAAATATGATAGACAAGCTGACTGCGTTATTTCACTGAATATGCTTAGTTATATTGTATCTGATATGTCACGTGACATTAGGAGGAATAGAGACGATTGACAATAATCCGTGTCATTATATCTTTAGTGAAATTACAATTTTACGGTTTTTATTATATCGCTCTATTTAAATGGTCAGGCAAACGTGTTTTATCAATATATAAAATATTCCTGTGATTCCGCCCGTGTAGTTATGTACTACTCTTATTTAAATACTGTTTGGATTTTTCAATAATTTATTTAGATTTTTGATATGAATTTTTTTACAGCAAATATATTCACGGGAGAGAGTCTTTATACGAGATGTCATCTACATGCTTTAAAACGTTATAATGAAAAGCCATAATATTACTTCATCGTTACATCAGAAAATAATATTCTCATATATTTTTTCTTAAAATTACTTTTTATACAAAAAGTACACTGACTACAAAATTAAAATCTTAAATATATCGAGGTTCACTCAATTTTGAAAACCGCTTTACGTAAAATGATGAGGAGTTAGGGAGGTAATTCGTAGTTAGTGGAAGTGCGCAAAGAACGGCTTTTGCGACAGGGACGGATTAAGGAGGTCTAAGGGCTCTCGCAAGTTTATATGAAAGTCCTTCATTTTTGTGCTACAAACTTTAAAGGCAGGAAGCATCTAGGGGCGAACCTAAGCGAAGCGAGGGTGAGTATATTAAGAACTTAGCATTTCCCGCGGATAACTAACGCCCATCCTTCCCTTTTTGCAACATTTTTCATTGATGCTCCGGTCCCATTGGTCGTACCGTGATGTAATATAGCTTATAGCCTTCCTAGATAAACGGACAATCAAAAACAAAAAGAATTTTTCAATTCGGACTAGTAATTTCTGAGATTAGTGCGTTCAACCAACTAAACAAACAAACTCTTCAGCTTTATAATATTAGTATAGAAATAAAATTTGCATGTATAAATAACAACCCTGTATCAATGCAGTGATTTCATTAAGAAGTTAAAGCGATATTAGATAATCATTCATGCAAATGCCCTTATTATAGAAACATCATATCGGTTAATATAATAGCGTACAAACAAGGTAGGTTACAGGCACAAAGCCACTCATGTATGAGAGTCAGATAAGCGTGATAATAGCGATTAGTAATTTAAATGAGTGAATGAATAGCCGTGTGTATGAAAGCCATCGAATTTGAATACGATCAATTTAAACGAAGTATGACTGCCGCGGATTAGGTCTCTTGTAAATTTTTGCTATTTGTAATAAGAAAATTTCTGTGTTATGGGCATCACTGTTAGTCGCCGTATAGTTTAAGGCACAGTGTTTTGATGTAAAAATGCTAAATAAATAAAAAAATATTGTTCTAAATATATTACAACCAACTTTTAATAATATGACTTTTAAATAAAATTATATTTTCGAATATTTCATTGATCATGGTCACATAAGAGCAGTCAGTCCATGTTTGCTGTAAAGCAATTAAAATGTCAGGAACCGAAATTAAAAATAATTCTGTAAAAAAATATTTAAAATTTGAAATATTTGTGCAAATCTAAGAACGTATTACTTTGACTCTCATTTGTGTTTTGGTAAACTTAAAAAGATAATTAACTATATTTTTAACTATAAACTAACAATATGAAAGTAAATCTTAAAATATAGTCTTGTCCCATTTCATACTTTTGATTTTCCTACTAAAACTCCAATAAATATTGTTTAAATATACTCGAAGCATTCTAAATAAACTACCTGTCACAGAAACCTGATAAACTACTGAATCTCTTTACTTTTCCACAATAATTAATAGCTTAAAAACTTCATCATTTTCATCAGACCCATATACAGATTAGTGGAAAATCTTAGCGCACTTTCCACTACAGCAGTTAGCCAATTAATTTGTCAACAGCTACTGCTAATGGCTAATGGAGGTGAATTGGAGCCGATAAATAAGAAAATTGGCGACCCGCACGTGGCCCGCAAATACAATTAATTACGAACCGCATGCCGATGACTGCCACCATTACTGACCAACGAGGATAGAATTTTGATGGATATTAGGTACCTTGCGTTAATTTGATATGTTTTTTGTAGTACTTTACTGAGAGAGTAGTGTGAGGTATAAAAATTATTATAAAAGCACCTAACTAGCCTCTGTTCAATATGAAATGCTATTTTTCGTTGTAAGTTCTCTTAAAGTTCTGAGAAGCCTTTCGTTACGCTTTATAAACTGATATTCTGTACGTTATACATATAAACTGATATATCACATGAT
This sequence comes from Boloria selene, assembly GCA_905231865.2. Classification (NCBI taxonomy): domain Eukaryota; kingdom Metazoa; phylum Arthropoda; class Insecta; order Lepidoptera; family Nymphalidae; genus Boloria; species Boloria selene. Next base: position 11,845,685 of record HG993140.1, on the reverse strand, counting down.
TTTTATTTTTCAGTCAGTTAGTGAGTTATTTTTTATAGATTTTTGACATTTATTACAAAGCCTTAGAGTTAATTCTAATAAAATAAATCATGTAGTAGTTCGCAATAGATTCGGATACGAATCATTAAAAACCACTTTTTAGTTAAATTGCATGAAAATAGAAGAAAAATACTGAGTTTTATTGTAAATGACAAAAAATTAAAAGAAATACTTATTAGCAATATATTGTTTTTACAGCATTAAGTTTATTATAAGCACTTAAGTCAAATATTACGAGTTTAAGTCACAAATTGAACGTAGTAATGCTTTTATACCGGCAGGCGTTTGGGTTAATTGTTAAAAAGGGTCCTTTTTTAAACGTGAATTTATTACGTTTTAATAACATAGTCCTCGCTTAATTCTGGATGATGTGGATTTTCAAAGGTTTTTAAAATACACATTTTAGCTATAACTTTTTTTCATATAATAATTTTATTCTGCATTGGTCCGCTTAAAGTACTTAGTATAAAATAAATAGCGCACACAAATTTTAAAATACAGGATTTTTCGGCCCTTTCTTACATCCTACTGCTGGGACTATAGCCCACTATGTCAATTGCGCCGGGCGGGTCCTCTCAGACATGCAGGTTTCCTCACGATGTTTTCCTGTGTATTGTGAGACTAGTGGTAACTATGAACTATGCCTTGCACAAGACAATAGAGCTGCGAGACCCGGAATTCGAACACGCTTCACTTCACTGGGTTGCCACTGCCTTGAAGTAACATCACTACATAGTATAAAACAAAGTCGCTTTCTCTGTCCCTAAATCCCTATGCATGCTTAAATCTTTAAAACTACGCAACGGATTTTGATGCGGTTTTTTTAATAGATAGAGTGATTCAAGAGGAAGGTTTATATGCATAACTAGCAGATCTCGCGGCTTTGCCTGTGCTAAATCTAGGGAAGAGCCCGAGCGAAGCGAGGGCCAGTCGCTAGTAAATTATAATATAAAAAGTAAAATTACTTTATTTATGAAAATGAGATTAGAAAAATGTTCCTTTGATGTATATAACATTCACTTATATAACTGGATTTTTTTGGCATGCCACGTAACATTCGTTAGAATTTATACTTCATTGAGAATTTTATGAGTCGTGGCCTAAAAGAGGTCTTTTAAGTTGGAAATCTTCCAAAGGGTAAGGATATCTTGAGATACTGCTGTGTGGTGGAGACTAGAACCAAAGATTCGTGCCACGATTTATGCCTAATAAAAGTCTGTCGTTTGCAGAGGTCGTGCTATTTTTCCTCCCATTGATGTGAGCCATTTGTGTGAAAAACTGCCTCATTGTTCAAAAGCTGATAAGTTAAAGGAATTTGACTTTTAGTGACAAAAAAGCTTGAACGTTGGTCGATTGATATGAATAGTTTAAATTAATTTTGTAATAATCTGTAAAAGATATTGCCTTTGGCATTATTACAATTTTATTTATATTAATTTAGCGCGAGCGGAGCCGCAGGTTCCACTAGTAAATGTATACAAAAATTGGACAAATTATATATTTAAACCTTCCTCGAGAACCACTTTATCCATTAGTGAAAACAGTATGAAAATCGGTGCAGTAGTTTTTGAGTTTATCGCGAACAGACAGACGCGGTGGAGGACATTGTTTTATGATTGACACTTTTTCTTATATTTTTCAATTTTTTTGTTGTTTTTTCCTCTAAAACCTTCGTTCAAACAATTAGAAACATTTAAAAAATAAAGCGAACGAAAGAACGTACAATATTATATTTCTATCGTAGCCAAAATAATTATAGGTTGTTTGTATTAGGGTTTTGTGTCTATTATTATAATGCTTACGTTACTAACAAAAATATTTAAAGGCATTAAGCATACAAGTATACCTTTTAAGCCAAGTTCTGATAAACTAACGTTTATGGAGTGGCATTCCAAATCGATTTGAATTCGATTTAGGCCAGTGACGAAAATCTAGAATATTTGTAGTATATTTTACTAACATTAAATATATCTTGATCTCCCACGACCTTAACTTTGCTTTGCTTCGTGTCTCTGTCCGTCTTTCGTCGTAACCTAAAAAAACTAAAGTTCGAGACTATAGTCTAGCTGTATAATAAATGTCAATCAATATCTGTTCAGCTGTTTCAACGCAACGAATGTATGTATGTGCTACTACAAGGAAGGAGTTAGGTGTGTCTTTATAACTGTGCTAATTTACTAGTAGCTGTAATATAACTTCGTGCACATTCAAAATGTTTTAGTTAGATAGTAAATTTGAAACCTCCAAACCTGTGAACTATGTAGGAACTCCTAAATTTAAGGAAGTTAATACTCGTATACAAGTTTAGTATGCATTGCTCGACATCACTAGATACAAGAATTTATTCATTACAACAAGTATCGATATTTTGTACGAGTTTATAATATTATAATACTAGTTTCATTACATTAACGACATATTAAAGATACATAAAATTAAGTATTATAAAGGTAAAAATCGTGAGAAGACCTAGAAGAAAGTACCTAGCAAGTTTACAAAAGATATGCAATGAAGTCCACTAACCTTCACTCAGTCTGCTCGTATTGACCGGAAGGCTCGGCACTGGGACGTTAAAAAGGACTAAAAGTAGTATAAAAATAATCTATTTAGTTTAGTCTTTAATTTAGTCTAAGTCGGATCTTTAGTTAGGCGTTGTCCAGTTTTCAATGGTCACATGTTCGATTCTATTTGATGCTAAAATTTACTCTAGAAACATGAAATATAGGCATCTTGGCTAATACGACTTAGTAGATGAACAGAGTTAGGCGATGAGATAGTTCATGTACTTAACATAACAAAAGCGTACTTACATAAGTGTAGTTCTAGAAAATGGAAAATGCATACAAATAGTGAATAAAGTTTCATTATGAATTGAAATTGAAAATGTTTGTGATTTTCAAAACAAAAGTCGATTTTCCACGCTCTACGGCGCTACGGGAGCTCTTTGTTGATAACTTGCGTCTTTGTTCGAGTAAAATTATTTTTTGTAAAGGAACATTTCTTGGATTTTTATTTGACTCTATTACTTAATTTCAATATATTAAAAGCAATAAGAACTCGTCGATATTGCTCTCGCAATTTCAGTACAAAAGTTAATAAACATTATATTGTTCTTTTTTGTCATATCGTAAATTACATCTTATTCGGAAATCGCCTTCTTTGTTTGATCATTCAACATGTACTCGTATTTCGCACGAAATATTTTTCTATTTCTGACGATAAAATTTCTAAGTGTGAGTGGAAACAGTTTTTACGATTTCTTTATATTCATGAATTACGTTTGGTATCTGTGACCTTTCGGTTTTTACTACGAATAGTTTTTTCTTTGTATGTTTGTTTCTTTTTGTTTGTTTGTTTGACATCTAAAATTCGTTTATTTTATCGTATTCTACTTTGCTATTTTAGAATAAACCTCTTTATGCCAAATAATGTTGAATGGTAGGTGAGATAATGTTTGTAGATATGATAAAAATGCAGCTTGGCCACCTGCCATATTATGTCACGTTTATTGTTTTATTACTGGCTTTAAAAACCAGGCTAAGATCAGAAGTCATGTCATCTTTCAAAGAAATTTAATTTCAAAACCACCGGTTGCCACCGTTATTTATAGCCGAGTTTCACAATGCCTAACTTCTGCCTTTTAACCTTGTAGATTGTAATTTTACATAATTTCACATTTCTTTGAGTAAATAAGTGGCTGAAAAAAATACTTAACAAAAAACTTGTTGTGCGTGTTTCCACTGGGTTACCACTGTTTAAATCTCAGTCTAAAATGAATCACTTTCCATTCTAAAATAAGTGTGGATAAAAAATATTCTTCCCAAGGTTTATATTAGGTTTATATTGATTTATATATTATTATTAGGATTTACTACACCATACGTAGTTTTAAAATTGACTTGTATTATGTATGAAAATTTAAAGAAGCTATTTAAAGTGCAGATTATGATAATTTAGACTAAGCTCCTTACCAAGTCAGTGTTTCTTGCTATGGGAGTGCGCTAGTATTTGGGTCGACGCCAAATAAGTTAATGGTTGATAAGCAAAGGTTAATTTAGCTTTGTTTTGAATTTTCTAAATGGTTTCACGTTTCGGTTAGATGCCTATAAAATAGTTTAACCGTTGCTGTTTTCATGTTTTTCATGAATTAAATAAGAATTTAACAGTTTGGCGAAGTACACCTCAGACAATGTATACAAGTGCAGTGGGATAAATAGCAATGTTCTGTTACAATGTTATAAACAACCGCTATAATATCACTATATTGAGCCAGCGGTCGCGGGTTCGATTCCCGCTGGGGGCATTCATTTCTAAAACTCGGATATTTGTACTCCAGTCAGGGGTGTTTATATTTATAATATAATATATCAACTATCTGGTACTAGTAATAAAAGCATCGGCGCTTACCACGGAACTAGATGGCGCTGAGTGTAATAATGTCCCAACATATTTATTTATTATGACATCTTACCATTTCTATCACAATGCGACACAGCTAACATTCCATCCACAATTTCACATGGTACTTGCAGTATAAATATTAAATGTATATGTTTTGTAGATAAAATTCGTAAAATCATCAATAATTAGATAAAAAACAAAACGGAAAGTAAAATCATCAATAATTAGATAAAAAACAAAACGGAAATCATGAAAACGATGAAATTCAATTAAAAATACGTAAACTAATCACGATTGCGCAGCCCATACTGTGTGCTTTGATTAACACTTAACAAGGCACCAATTAAGCCAATGGTTTAGATTTAATTAGTCAAGTTTTCCTTGTACGCTGGAATCGGAAATTCGCAGAGCAAAGGGAGCTGACGTAGGTGGAGGTTAAACAGTTAATGAGTGCGAAATTCATTAGAAAAGTTTATTTTGTTTATTATTCGTTATTACGTCATATTTATATGTATTTAAATCAAGCTAGCTATCCTTTCTTCGCTCGAGTTTGTCCAAAGGTACGTTTTAACGGCCAGTATAGGACAGATGTGTATATTAAGTCTACATATTGTATTGATGACATTTGATGATGTGACATGACATGATATTATGATTTGTACTCTTATAACCTTCTAAATAAACAGACTATCTAATGCAAAAATATTTTTTTAACTTCTTAAGTAGTAAGATAGTTCCTGAGATTAGCGCGTTTAAACAAACAAACTGCCTTAATGTTCTGTCTTATTGATGATGTATCTAGTACCTTATGGTATCGCACGCTACTTATAATGGCAACTTTTACTAAATTTATGAGTTATATATAATATTCATATATAATCTTTCATCATCATCACCATCATCAGCCGTTTTTAACGTCCCACTGCTGGGCACGGGCCTCCCTCAGTACGAGGGGGATCACGCCATAGTCCACCGCGCAGTGCGTGTTGGCGGACTTCACATGTCTTTCGAAAACTTGCTAGGTTTTTCTCAGACATGCAGGTTTCCTCACAATGTTTTCCTTCACCGTAAGACAAGTGCCATACATGATATATATGATTCGCACATGAAAATATCATAGGTGCGAGACCCGGATTTGAACCCGCATCACTCGGTTATATAAGCAAGCGCGTTATATAATCTTGAAAACTCATATATTAGCAAAATTTTGTATTTTTAGCAATAATTCTTAAAATGGAAATTATTTTAAAATACAAAAAATGTACCTTTGATGACCAAAATATATCCCGGAAACAAACTAATAAGGTAGTAACTCGTAATATACGCTACAATTATTTTCACATCACAACGAATAGTACAGCATCAAGTGATGTGTGAAGGGTTCCTATGATCATTATGTTATCGAGTCTCCAAAATATTATTTATTAGTGAATCCGGTCAAACCCATGTCACAAAGTTGCGCCTAACTCAGTTTTCGTTTGACTTACTCTGATGTATAGAAGGGGTTCAATTAAAACTCCAAGGTACGAGTATAATATGTAACATTTCACTGGCTTAGTATAAGTACTCTTTGACATTTCGTAGCTTATACAAAAGTTTATTAGTTTTCCTAATATTAAATTTATTTCGGTTAAAATTATAATTATAAAGATTATTTTAACTTTCTATTTATTGTTTTATTATTATATGTATTAAAATGTTTCAAGCTTATTTATATTTGAATTTATATTATTATATTCTTGTTATTTATAATTTAAGAATTTAGTTATTCATGTAAGTGCAAACATATTTACCTTAAAATATACAATTCTAGTTCATTTTGAAAGAAAAACATCATAGAATTAGTTTATTAGACTTTTAATGGAAAAGTAATGTCCTTGTAAATTTTATATGGAAGCTTTTTAAACCATTTATCCCATATGAGGCTAGTAAGAGAGAAATCGAAAGTTGTTAAATAAAGGGCATGTGGCAACACGCTCGCCGTCGGTTTTTTATCGCAAAACTTGCTAAGGTTAACGCGGGACGTGAACTGACTATTACATGGACCCGTCCTTTTTCCTTATTTTACTATTTATTTTCATTATTCTTTGATTCGTATATTTAATTGTATATAAAAAATTATTCTATAAAATAACATGAACAATGAGGTATTTCTAAACGAAATTGCTCTAAAAGCAAGATTTTTGTGGTAGTGGCATGCTTGTTACCTTCAGGTAGCAGCCGAATGGGCCGGCACGCCCCGTATAGTACCACTCTCTCATAGAAGACCGGCGTGAAGTGGCAGCTATGCTGTCGCGTTTCGTCCGGTGAGTGAGAGTCCGGGAGGCTCACTCTCCTTCCCTCCTCCCTCTCCCTCCCTCCCTCTTCCCTTCATCCTCCGTATTCGTTCCCTCCTACCTCCCTCCTCCCTTTACTGAAAGACCGGCAACGCATCTCCATGGGCGGTGGTGATCACTTCCCATCAGGTGAACCTCCGTTTGCCCCCTTTTTACCATAAAAAAACATAGTAACATTACGAAGAGTGAAAGAGGCTTGTATTTATTTCAGTATTTTTACTTACTCCAGAAGACCTAAGTTTAAATTAGAGTTTATTTTTAAGTTTCTTATAGATACTTCTCTACAAGAAATCTTTTCCAGTTAATCTAGGTATGTAAGAGCATATTAACGTATTTAAAAACTTACGGAATCCCGTCATTCGTAAGTAATATAAAAACACACCAGATAATGGATTACTCTATACAATATTTCAATTTGTAACTACGTAATTTCTCATGGACTGTTCCCTATAATCCATTCCCAAACAGCTTCAACCGATAAAAGCTGTCCTTTTTATTTATTATCCCTATTTACTTGCACTATAAACCTTTCCCATTAAGTATACTCGACCAGCGCTCAAAGCGAATAAATCGCATATGTTTAAAGAGAAATTAACATATTTAACGACAAAAGAGTGCCACGGGTGATTATTTAAAGTGTATCGAATCAATATTCATTAAACATGAAATTGCGAACTGGAGAAGTGCCAGATGCGGGCGGCAATTACTTTGTAGCAGTACATTGCCGTAGCGATTGCTCGTTTATGGGCTAATTATAATTTCTAATAGTTCAAATTAAATAGCTATAATATATGATCACCTAAATCACATTCTAAATGTAACAGAAAATATAGTTATCGTATTTTTCATTTTTAAACAATTAAAAGTTACATGTAAAGTGTCATGATTGACTTACAAATAAAGCGAATCTTGATTCATGTCACCTTACGTTAAAGGAAAGTCTTAAGGAAATCTGCATACCTAAGAGGCACTTAGTAAGTCTTCGAAAGATATAGTAGTGACCTTACTTGCTGTATCAACGGTCTCTTGTTCGAGTCCCGCTTTAGGCATTATTTTGTGTGATGAGAACGAATTTTTGTACTCCTGTCATGAGTGTTTATGTAAAGCGTGTAACTAACTAGAACAATATTAAAATGGTTGTAGAAGAAACGAACTTGTAAAGTTTATTTACATTACATCACATTCATTATTTAGTTTGCAAAAACACTATTGTACTGATGATGATTACTTTACAAATAGATAAAATTTAAATTTTAAAGAACATTTTTAAGGTACCTACCAAGAATAAAATTTAAATGCGGTAGTGATAGAATTGCTAATTTCTTCAAGAGCTTCTGTAACTAAGATACTCGCCATGTTGAAACTTGATTTACATAATGTGTCTCTTTACTGTAAATTACTCAATAATATTATGAAAACACGTTTGGCGCAGTTTGTAGTAACCCTACTTGCTGCGATAACGGTCTCGGGTTCGAGTACCGCTACCGGGGAGTGGGCCTCCCGGACTCTCACTTACCGGACGAAACACGACAGCATAGCTGCCACTGCACGCCGGTCTTCTGTGAGAGAGTGGTATTATACGGGGCGTGACGGCCCATTCGGCTGCTACCCATAGGTAACAAGCATGGCACTACCACATCATCCGTAACACAAGCCTCGTAGTTTAAAATGGAACTAGATAGCGCTGTGTATAATAATATCCTAACATATTTATGAATTTATTATTATTTGCTTCATTATCGTTATTTAACATATTGTTGTCATTAAACCTGCAATATTTAATTCTTATCGAAATATTCCAATTATGAATCAACAATAATGAGTCAATGGATTAAATATGCCGACTGTAATTGGTATGAAAGGAACTGTATAAAAGTATACAATTTTCAGCTGGAGTAGTTTTAACTGACTAAGTAGGAAATACCTATTATTTTCGATAATATAAAACATACTTTATCAATATTTTTATTCGTCACATTTAATATCATTAAAATTAAAATTTAATATCAGTATGTCACTATGTCTGCGATACGATGAGAAACTCAAGTGCTGCTTTTTTTAATTATTTTTGAATACAGTATTGAATGCTAATAAAATAAAAATATCTACTTTTTATTTATAGAGCTTTCGTCTCTTTTTGGCGTACAAAAAAAGTTTTATATCAAAAACTCAGATTTGGCCTCTATATCGATAATAATGTCTATTTTACTTAGATTTTCTAAAAATTTATTTTTAAAATTAAAAATTCAAGATCAAGAAAATCAAAAAAAAATTGACTGTTAGAATTTTATTATAAGTATAGATACCTTATCACTTTTAGTCTACCGATACTTATGTGACAACTTGTTATTGATACCGTTGCGGGGACTATCACTTTCATAGATAAGTGAAGCTCTGTAGAATATACAGAGCTATCCAATCGATACTAAGAGTGTGCGATTGAAGTGTAACAAACGGTACACGCTGTCGTCGGATTCAAATTGAAAATTTAGACCATGCTTCACTATAAGCTATTATGGAAACTAAATTGGTACAAATTAACGAGTAACTAAGTACGCTTTACTTTCAAGCAAATACTATTAATTCCACTGAGTTTCTTTCACCAGTTCTTCTCAGGTCAGAGGCTGCTTCTTTCCGAACTGATAGTAGACTTATGACGTTCAGTCAGAAAGTGTAATTATTTTTGTGCTGAATTAAATTTACTAACAGAAAAAACATAATAACTACGAGTACACTTGGTTTGACCCGGGACTAGAACTCAGGACTTCAAGATCTGCTGGCTACTAGACTACACTGTATTTGTTGTTAAAACCAAGTTTACCGAATACTCTTACATTACTTTGATACACAAGAAACCAGCCATAGCAACATATCCGAGAAAATCAAAGCATACACGAGTTTAACTTCAAAAAGGCATGTTTAGAATACAAGTAAAACAATTTCGAACATTGAAAACTTAATATAAACATTTTCTAAGACATTTACAGTCCACTTTATGATTTTAAAGCGACGTAAATACAAAAGAATATCCTCTGGCAACAGTTTATAAGATAAGTGAGAAGTTTCTACCAACTTCGGCCTGGTGTCACAACTTTTATAATAGAATTTGTGGGACGTTCCGTTACAGATATTGACATCTATACATATAATATAATTCAAATTGAGTCAAATCTGTACATTAAATATTTTTTAGAAAATCTAATACAAATATATATTATTATCGATATAGAGGTCAAATCTATTGTCTTTAGATTTTTTCTGTCTGTCTGTGACCGCATCACGAGAAAACCACTGGATGGATTTGAATGAAATTTGGTATAATGATAGCTGGTTACCCGGGTCAATACATATAATCTTTATTGCGGGAAAATATTTCATTTCTGAGAAACCTCAACTAACCGTTACAAACCGGATATAAAACATCACACAGTATTTAAAATCTATTTTGTTTCCGGTGTTTACAACGCAGGCGGAGTCGCGGGAAATGCTAGTTTAGATAAAAGTTTAAACTGTAAGGTTTTTATTCAGAACTTAGTTTGCGCGTAATTTATATTGCCGCGGCGTCTGGGAACAAATTGCTATGAAATCGCTAGATGTGAGATGAATACGCTTTAAAGTTTACTTCGTAGTGAAAACATTGGATGTAATATGTACTTATAAATATTAAGTACGAGATTTGTTTTAATGTATTACAATAGTGAAAGTAAGCTCAGTTTACTCAAGATAATCAATTACAATTCTTCATTTGGCTTTGTTTTAGTTTAGAGCCTTAACTTTTTGTATGTAGGGAGATTTTACAGTATTTTTTATTGTACCTAATTTCGTCTGTAATGTCACGATTCTGGGATTTTTAGGAACCACAAACAAAATACCAAAATATGATTGGGCATTTTTACTTGAGGTTTGAATTACCAGATACGGCGAATACCAGATAGTTGATAAACTAACACATAAACACACACATACTATATAACTTTTAAAAACATGCATATTATAACTATAAATTCAGGAAAAAAAATGGTTTCTGGTTTTTAGAACGCATACAACGCCGCGGAAAATGCTAGTGTATATATAAAGCTAAACGCATCGCTTATTTGTATTTATCTTAACTACGAAGTAGCTTATTAAGAGTATTATTACCTACGGTAAATCAAGAATTTCTGAGTTGTAAGCGAGTCACAAGCGCTATGATTTCCGTCGTCAGGTTAAAGCGGATACTGTACATGACAGGTGATGTTCTGCAACGCTCTTTACTTCGACGTTGTGACATACCAATATTGTAGCAGGATTCAATACTATCTAATACATATATACCCGTAGCTACTATGAATTCTATTTTGAGTATTCGATAATATTTGAATTGGTTATTCGTAGAATTGAGTCTGCTTGTGATTTATTGAACCTATGTTGATTTATGAGGTGTTCATTTGTATTTTAATATGACTTCTTTTGTATTATACGTGTTTATTTTAATCGAATTTGTAAATTATATATATTTTTTGGAAATCTAATTGAAATAGACATTTTTGTCGATATAATGGTTAAATATTTAGTTTCAGAATTTTTGTCTCAAGAGAACACCACTTCACAGATTTTGATTAAGTTTTGTATGATGGTAGCTGTTTCCGGGTCGTACCTTTACTGCACGAAAATATCACATTTCTGAGTTTATGACCTTTTAAATTTAGAGGGTTAGTGGAGCCTTAAATGAAACTATCTTTTCAGTTATTTTCGCGGATTTATCAAAATATGAAAAATCTGACAATAGAGTGTTATTAATTTTATATACAGTATAACATTAAATTATTTTGTCATTCACAATTCAATATATTATTTAATTATTTTCTTGTTTTAGATTAAAATAATATTGCTCACACAATCTGGCACAAAATGTATATATTTACATAGGTAACAATTGTATAATCAACCCAAAATAAAATGGTAGAAATAAAACGCAAACTCGAGATATTTTGATAGGAACGTTCGAAATATCTACAATTTCAGTATGTTTAACATAGTATTGGGATCGTTGGTCTAATTCAGAAGGGTACGTGTGTCGCGTCCCGATGAACACTTTCGCTGGAGCCAAATGCCGATACACTTACGTGTCTGAAGATATACGCCGCAATCAGTGCTATTGTCAGTTTGAATTGCTCTCATTTTAAATTTATTTATATACCTTGAAATAAAAAGATTTTAAATGACTTAGAAAAAGGATAAGATTTTTAGACGATTTTCTTAAATTTATGAATTATTTATCCCTATAAAGGAAACAAAACTTTTTAAAATTATTTTTGAACATTTGACTTTAAATAACAATAGAACAGAATTGAAAAATAAAAAAAAAATATTAAGTCAATGTACGTGCTTCAGCAAGGTGGTTGTTACTGTCGCGGAATATAGTGCGAACTCGTCATAATAGCACGCTTGTACCATGCCTTACAACAGCGAATGTCAATTTCTAACTTTTGACAATTAGATAACAAGAACAGTTTATTACAAATTTTAATGTGTCAAAAAGAGATAAAGCATTTTCAGGAAAGATTTGGAAGTTACTAGAAACATTTTGAATTTTCGATACTAGAATGTTCTAAATTTATGCATATAAAAAGGCCGGCAGTGTGTCGAGAGATCAGTTGATGTTCGGAGTTAAGTGAAGATTACGAAGCGATACGAAATAGTGGAAAAGTGAAGAAGAGTATAGTAAATTATTAAAAGTGGTGAATTATAGTGCTCATAGACCTTAATAAGCTAGTGTTGTGTACAGACTGCGCGTGTATATACAGAAGAAATAAAACATCCATAGTGCGAGAACGCTTTTAATTTCCGATCCCGAACCGTAGTACGTAACAATTGGTGTCAGAAGTGGGATCGGAAATGCCGTTAGTACCGAGGCACGAGAAGGAAGGAGTCACTACACGCGCAACGGCGGAACAGCAAAGGGAAGATTCTGGCCCTAGTACATCGAGTGGAGAGTCCGCGGCTCAACAGATTACCACCCCAGACATGAACGCCCTTTTGCAACAAATGGCGTTCATGATGCAAGAACAAACGCGCCGCGAGGAAGAACGTGCACGCCGCCAGGAGGAACAGTTGCGCGCACTCCAAGAAGAGCAGGCTCGCCGCCAGGAGGAACAGATGCGCACACTCCAAGAAGAGCAGGCTCGCCGCCAAGAGGAGCAGACTCGCCGCGAGGAAGAACGTGTACGCCGCCAGGAGGAACAGCTGCGCGCACTCCAAGATGAGCAGGCTCGCCGCCAGGATGAACAGCTGCGCGCACTTGAAGAGGGCATTCACAAAGATGTCATAGCCGTTCTTCAACAGAATACGGAAAGGGTGGAAGCCGTTGAAAGAGAAGTTGAGGGAATAAAGACGACACTCGTCACACACGGTGAAGCTTTAGAGGAGTACGACTCAAAACTCTCTAAAATGGAGAAAAGGATGGATTACTTGGAAACTCACAAATTACCGCGTAGTGCCGACATTAGCTCATCATCAACAAAGAGCTTTAAAGCCCCTTACTTCGACGGCAAATCTTCTTGGGCTGCTTTTAAGATCCAGTTTGAGACTGTCAAGGAGACGAGTGGATGGACAGATGATGAAGCCCGATCTGCCCTTACCGTCGCACTTAGAGAGGAGGCTCTGAATGTATTGGAGGCGCTTTGTGCTAGTGACCCTGGCAGGAAGACCACATACAGTGAGCTACTTAACGCTTTAGAGTCGCGGTATGGTGATAGTCATCTAGAGCACGTGTACAGGGCTCAAATTAAAGATCGTACACAACGAGCCAATGAAACCCTGCAACAGTGGTCCATAGAGATTGAGAGGCTTGTACGTAAGGCATATCAATCCTCGCCATCCACCATAGAAACTATTCTTCTGCAGGCTTTTGTGGACGGAATTCGCGACTCGGAGGTACGCGCCGCTGTACGCCTAAGACACCATACGAGTCTCAAGGAAGCTGTCGCTCATGCTTTGGAGGTTGAAGCTGTGCGTCATGACACAAGAGCTTGGAAGGTGAGGGAGGTGTTCACTACGGAAGGATATTCCACCCGGAGACGTATTTTTAACCCAAGATGCTACGAGTGCGGCGAGCGGGGCCATCTCAGAAGTAACTGCCCTAAACTATCCAACGTTCGGAGACAGTCAGATGTGGCTGTGTCGACTTCTGACCAGCCGCAGGAAAACTAATTCCAGCCAGAGCTGCGGGGTGGGCGCTGGCCGGGGAGTTTTCTACCCCACAAATAGAAGTAAAGCAGACAGTGGACGGAAACACCTTAGTAATACATGGCGCAATTAATGGAGTTTCTTGTAAGCTGACGCTGGATACCGGAGCATCACGAACCATCATTAATAACCGAAAGCTGAAACACATTGCAGACAATAAGTTGCAAGACAAAAAGGATATCACTCTCATGACAGCCACCGGCCAGCGCGTACCTGTCTGGGGGGAAAGGAAAATTGCTATCAAAATTGGGGACAACATTTATTGGCATAAAGCAATAGTTGCAGATATCGTCGATGATTGCATCATTGGATTGGACTTCCTTCAAAATTACCAGTGTACGATTGACATGAAATATGGAGTTTTAAAGTGCAGAAATAGAGAAGTACCGATAAGTGGTGGAGTTAAGGGGAAAGTTTGTTGCTTAAGAGACACCGCTCTTCCACCAAGATCACAGACTCTAGTACCTGTCGCTATACCTCAGAACAAGTCAGGAAGTCAATGGTGCTGCGCTATCATAGAGAAGTGTGAAGATGAGAGCTCGTGGATCCCAGCAAGAGTTGTAGTAGGTAAAACTTTGACATCCATGGTTCCAGTTCTGAACACCAGTGACGCTACGCAAACTATTCAGAGAGGGGAAGTTGTGGGGACTTGCGAAGAGATAGCCTGGTTAAGCAGATGTCAACGGAATGAGAAGGTGCTTAACAAGGATAAGGAGCAAGCAATGAAACTTTTAGAAGACTGCAAAGATCATCTCACAAGATCACAGAAGACAAAAGCTGAAAATTTACTTTACCAATATTCAGATTTGTTCTCGAAACATGATGGCGATATTGGAAGAACCGGTTTGGTGAAGCACAAAATTAATACTGGTGACATAGCGCCTATTCGACAACGACCAAGACGAATTCCATGGGCTAAGGAGAAAGAAGCTGACGACATGATCCAAGACATGAGAAGGAATAACATCATCGAACAATCTACTAGTCCTTGGTGTTCTCCAGTAGTACTTGTAAGGAAGAAGGATGGATCTACAAGGTTTTGCATCGATTACCGTAGACTCAACGATGTAACCAAAAAGGATAGTTATCCTCTGCCTCGAATCGACGACACCTTAGACACTCTCAGTGGTATGAAATGGTTTTCAACTCTCGATTTGAAGAGTGGCTATTGGCAAGTGGACATGGACCCCGTGGATAAGGAGAAAACTGCGTTTTCAACTGGAAAAGGGTTGTGGCAGTTTAAGGTTATGCCATTCGGGTTATGCAATGCACCAGCAACATTCGAGAGGTTGATGGAACGTGTACTCGCTGGATTACTAGGAGCAGCCTGTCTTGTTTACCTGGATGACATAATTATTGTGGGACGTGACTTCGAAGACCATCTTAAGAAACTCGAAGCAGTATTTGGAAAACTAAGGGAAGCAAATTTAAAGTTAAGTCCAAAGAAGTGCTCATTCTTTAGGAGACAGGTCAATTACCTTGGACATGTAGTGTCGGAAAACGGCGTGGAAACGGACCCTAGCAAAGTCACCGCTGTGAAAGATTGGCCGACCCCTAAGGACAAAACGCAAGTGAGAGCATTTCTGGGATTATGCTCTTACTATAGAAGATTTGTAAAAGGCTTCTCTGACATCGCCAAACCACTTCATAGACTGACCGAAGAGAAGAGACCTTTCGTATGGGACAATAATTGTGAATCGGCCTTTCAAGAACTGAAGAAACATCTTTGCCAAACACCGATCCTTGGGTATCCAGACACAAAGGGAGAGTTCATTGTCGACACTGATGCCAGCAATATCGGTATTGGAGGTGTATTGTCCCAGCGGAAGGGTGATCAGGAGGTGGTTATCGCGTATTTCAGTAAGTCACTCTCTAAACCGGAAAAGAATTATTGCGTTACTCGAAGAGAGCTACTTGCTGTAGTGAAAACCTTACAGCATTTCAAGAAATACTTGCTAGGACGCAAATTTTTGGTAAGAATCGATCACGCTGCCCTGAAATGGTTATTAGAATTCAAGGACCCCGAAGGACAGGTAGCGCGATGGATTGAACAACTTCAAGAGTTTCAGTTTGAAATAGAACATCGTGGGGGTAAAACACACAGTAACGCCGATGCCCTATCTAGAAGACCATGCGAGGAAGACTGCAAGCACTGTCACAGACAAGAAGTAAAGGAACTAGAATCTATTAAAATTATAAGAACAGATTCGATAGATGAACGTTGGAGCGATGATGCCATGAAGAGAGCACAAGAAGAAGACCGAGACATACGACCGATCATGGAATGGTTAAGTAGTGGTAGACCAAAACCTAAGTGGACTGACATAGCACAGTATAGTACCGCTACGAAAAGTTTGTGGGCACAATGGGACAGTTTGTTGTTACACAATGGAGTATTGTGCCGCAAATGGGAGCAGACACGTGGAAATGATAGCCATCTCCAACTAGTGGTACCTAAAATAAAAGTATCTGAGGTACTTCGAGCATACCATAATGGTTCTTCTGGTGGACACTTAGGGGTAAGAAGAACGTTAATCAAGATCAAGGAGCGATTTTATTGGTTGCATTGTCGAGATGATGTCGAGGACTGGTGTCGGAAATGTGTACAATGTGCCTCTGTCAAAGGCCCGCAAACCAGAAGTCGAGGAGCAATGAAATTATACAATGTTGGGGCACCTTGGGAGAGAATCGCAATAGACGTAGCAGGACCATTTCCGATTACTAACTCCGGGAACCGATACATTTTAGTTGTAATGGACTATTTCACGAAATGGCCTGAAGCATTCGCCATACCAAATCAAGAAGCTGTTACTGTTGCAAATAATTTGGTCAGAGAGGTATTTTGCAGATTTGGTGTCCCGTTAGAAATGCACAGTGATCAAGGAAGAAACTTCGAATCGCAGGTGTTTCAAGAACTGTGTAAGATCATGGGGGTGCACAAAACTAGAACTACGCCTTGTCACCCGCAGTCCGATGGAATGGTTGAAAGATTTAACCATACTTTGGAACGCCATCTAGCTAAGGTTGTGGATAAACATCAAAAGGATTGGGACGAGTATTTATCATTGTTCCTGCTTTCTTACCGGACTGCTGTACATGAAAGCATTACCATAACACCTGCTTTTGCAAATTTCGGAAGAGAATTACGGCTTCCAGCGGATCTGTTAAGTGGTTGCCCGCCGGATACTCCCAGTTGCATCACCGAATATGCCAGTGAACTAAGAGCGAAGATGATTGGTGTTCATGAGCAGATACGAGATGCAGGACTACAAGCAAGTGAACGCATGAAAACTCGTTATGACCGGAAGGCGACAGGAACGAACTTCGAGGAAGGCTCATTGGTATGGCTGCATAACCCGGTGAGACGAAAGGGTAAATCGCCAAAGCTACAACCCAGTTGGGTGGGGCCTTATAAGGTTATAACGAAAATTAACGACGTCACTTTCCGAATTCAACGTACATCTAGAAGCCCAGCTAAAATCGTGCATGTGGACCGATTAGCCAAGTATCACGGCAACAACGATGCTCGAGACGAGCATGTCTTAGGAGGGGGTAATGTCGCGGAATATAGTGCGAACTCGTCATAATAGCACGCTTGTACCATGCCTTACAACAGCGAATGTCAATATCTAACTTTTGACAATTAGATAACAAGAACAGTTTATTACAAATTTTAATGTGTCAAAAAGAGATAAAGCATTTTCAGGAAAGATTTGGAAGTTACTAGAAACATTTTGAATTTTCGATACTAGAATGTTCTAAATTTATGCATATAAAAAGGCCGGCAGTGTGTCGAGAGATCAGTTGATGTTCGGAGTTAAGTGAAGATTACGAAGCGATACGAAATAGTGGAAAAGTGAAGAAGAGTATAGTAAATTATTAAAAGTGGTGAATTATAGTGCTCATAGACCTTAATAAGCTAGTGTTGTGTACAGACTGCGCGTGTATATACAGAAGAAATAAAACATCCATAGTGCGAGAACGCTTTTAATTTCCGATCCCGAACCGTAGTACGTAACATTACTATGGAATTCTTGACAGAATAACCTAATCTTTATACTTTTTTCGACTCTGGATTTGAACTCAGAACCTCCGGATGATTAATTACTGGTATACTAATAATATATGGATTTGTGTTGTTTAAAATTGTACTCGTATATATACGTTCAATATTAAATCAACAGTATCAAAAACCGCCGATGAAAGTTTACGTACAAGTTACATGGCGAAAAATATAGCTATCAAAAGCCTTTCCTATATCGAGTAAACACGCACCGCTGCCCCTAAAGCCGATGAATTGCAATCCATATTCCTGCCTGTAGCTTTCAGTTATTTTTATTTGACGAGAGAAACGTACAATTATCTATAATCATTAGTTCTACTTTTATTTTCATTTTATTTGAAACCAGTTACTCACTCTCCATCGCACGGTAACGTACATTACATACGAGTACACTGTACATTTCTCAGAAATCAGGTATTTTCCTGTAGTGAAAAGTATGCTATATGCTGACACAGATAACCAGCTATTGTCATACCAAATTTCATCAAAATATATACAATCGTTTTCTTCTGATACCTTCACAAACAGGAATACAAAAGTCGATAATAATTACTGTTTCAAAAGGATTTTCCGAAAGATATATACATATAAATAAAATTGAAGTGTCTGTTTTTAATTTCAAGCTTTTAACTAAATGTATATGAAAGTATATCATCCAGAATTCAATTTTTAAAATGTCTGTCTGTCTGTCTATCAGTTTGTTTCAACTAATATCTGAAACAGCTGGACTTTTTTTACGGGACTTTTTTAGATTATGTTATAAGGCGTAACTATTTTAGTTTTATTTATCTTTACTAGCGCAACCCGTGGCTGGAAGCTAGGGACAAGCTCGAGCGAAGCGAAGGTGAGACTCTAGTATCTAATGTTCGAGTGTTAAAGATTCGGCTCGGTTAGAATTTTATTATATATGTATTGATTAATATTCGAGATGTCACAGAAACTAAATTAAAACTATTAAGAAATACATTTCTTTTGGTTTCTTCGATCCTTAATGGCTTCGAAGCTGAGCACATATTACTCCACTAATATTATTACGTAGAATATAGATGGCACGAGGTTTTCCGTTCCGTAAGATTCCGTTAATTTAAGAATGTATTAAGTAAATATAAATAAATCAGTTCCTCTGAAATTATTTTCAATGTCAAACCAAGTGGTTGTGTAGAACAGCTTTAGTTTTATTATAATCAAACAATGGCATGTTATGTATATTAAAAGAATTTTGAATTGTTTTTGCTTGTGTAAGCCATTTGTATGTATGTATTCAGCCCTTTTTAACGTTCTACTGCTGGGCCTCGGCTTTCAATACGAGGGGGTCAACCATGCTGTCTAAGTGCAGTTGGCAAACTTCTTATGTAGGTATTTTAATACTTGCTAGGTTCTCTCAGACATGCGTGTTCCCTTAAAATGATTTTATTTACCGTAAGACAGGTGGTAATTATGTTGTTTATTGATGATATGAATCACACATAGAAATGTGAGACCCGGGATTCGAACCGGGAATCGTTCGGTTTCCCAAGTGAGCGTGTTACCACTGGACTACATCTTTATACTGTATAGTGTATATATAGTCCATTGAATCCAAATGATTTTCATAAATTTCAACTACTATTTTAGTTGTACCTTCTCGTTATTGTCATCATTTTGTTACGGTTACAGTTTTATTCTACTTTCCTACAAAACAATGTTAGACGGTTTAGCCATAAGCTATGTTCAATGGGAAAGGGCAAATGGCCCGTTCGCGATACCAGGACCGTTTACTAGTTTTACTGCCACTTCAAATAGGGCGTACGTGTTTTTGCTGCGTTTGGTTACTTATTTTCATATATGTTGGTTTTATTTGTATGTAAAATGTTTAGAAAAATTTGGTAAAAAGTTCTCAGTTCCGTAGATAATTATGTATGAGTGAGACGTCAAGTATATTTAAATTTATATGAAAATAACGTATATTTTAATGTAACGTATGTATTGATATAGGTTCGACGGAATAGACCCCTTATAATATCTGTCTTGGTTTTGGGTTTAACCACGGCTTTTTTTATATATTCTCTACGAAAACCTTTTCACGGGATTATTTAAGGTTCTAGAAGTTTCAGAAGTTATCAAACAGTTCTTTAACAATTAACAAACTATCCGTAACAATTATAAAAATATTAATAAGTCTAGTATAAAAAAAATAAACACTTAGTTTCTTTTATTAATTCAATATCTCTTAAAGCGTAATAATATCATCAAACTAAAAATCCATTTATTTATAAAGAAACTATTGTAAAGACAACGGTCATTAAAAATAATAAAATTATAAGTTTTAAACCTTATACTTTACAATAATATACATAAAATGCGTTTAGAATAATTACCATATTAAAGATACGCAAAAGTTAAACAAAAAGACAGCATTTTCCTTTGTCTCTTTAGTAGACTTTTATTTTATTACGCGTGCATTAAATACATTATACTTACTTTGCGATTGTTTATAACATCATTATGTTTCAAGTTCACAATTCGTTTGAGGAAAATAAAAAAATAATACTTTGAGTGCTCTTAAGTTTTAAAGCTAGAACGTTAAGTTAAACGTACACAAGCTTTCTGCATAGAAGGTCATAATCTTTCTGTTACATCTCATACAACTTTAACTCAACTGGGAGGAAGTCATTGCTCTACAGAAACATGTATATTCTTTCTACTGTAACTTCTAACATTTATTATAATTAAAATTAAAATGGAGAGTTCAGATTACGTGTATATGTGTAAATAGTTTTTGATGAAAGTTAAACAAAACGACAGTTATATATACTAGTGACTTACCCTAGCTCCGTTGGCTTTTAGGCTTGAGATGAGATATTTTCATATTATGTTGAGTGAGATAACCAGCTATTATTATACCAAATTTCATCGAAATCTGTCCAATGGTTTTCTCGTGATGCGTTCACAGACAGAAAAAAAGAAGACTAAAAAAACTCTAAATTTGACCTCTGTATCAATAATTACTATTATAATACTCAGAATTTTATTATATATGTATTATATTATGTATATATTACCTGAATTATACAAAAAATATTTTTAAATAAAACAAACTAAACATCTTCTTTTATAAGTACCCACATGAAATGCGTATTTCATTTAGATTTATTTTAGATTTATTTTTACATAATATAAGAAATTTATAATGATTTTTCTAATATTAGCTGTTTTATCATTAAAAATTGTGAGTCCTTTGGATACATGCCTAATACGTTATGGTAATTGATTTGATAATAATTAATGACATTTTTTAAATACTTAAAAAAACACTTAAAATATGAACAATTTTGTAACTTTATACAAACTTAATTCGAAAATTTTTATATATTTTGGAATACATTCCATCGTACTTGCAGCAAAGGTGTCTTTATACTTTCATATTTCATTGATACTGAAAGCTAGAATTGAAAGGGAAATGGATGCATGGCGTGTGTCAGCTTATTTCAAATCTATATCAATATATTACAAAATATGTGAGTTGTCGGATGTTTTATGTATAAGTTAATTTAAAACATCAAAAAGCTAAATCTGTAATTACAATAATAAAAACCTCACACAAGCATCGAATCCCCAACCTCTAGACTCGCTACATAGTCATTAAGTAAGACAATCATCATTCTAACATTTATTTTATTCACTTGAAATTTTACTGTGATTTTTAACTTATCGGCAACTTATAAAGAGTAAGAGAATAAAAATACTGAGCAAAAAGGTTTTCCATATCAAACAAACACGCGCCACTGCTTTTGAAGCCAATATGAAAGTTAAGCCAATACAATGAAAAGTTTTTATATCTTTACCACTGTTTCTGGCCATGTAAAAAACTTTTTTTTCCTTTGTTATATAGAAGTCAAATACATTTATTAACTTAAAACTCCCTTTGGTATATCTGAACACTTTGCTATT
This sequence comes from Boloria selene, assembly GCA_905231865.2. Lineage (NCBI taxonomy): Eukaryota > Metazoa > Arthropoda > Insecta > Lepidoptera > Nymphalidae > Boloria > Boloria selene. The sequence continues at coordinate 11,823,689 of HG993140.1, read as the reverse complement.
CTTTTATAATCTCGGTATTGATCACCTATTAATTAAAATACTATTTTCAAAGCACTTTTTATTAATTATCAATTATTAATTTATTTAGTTACATAAGAGTACTCGTATGTGACATTATTTTTAAGGCTTTTATGTATTTGAATTTTTTCTCATTTTTATCAGCAAACTAGTTAATTTGATATACATATTATGGGGACAAATAAAAAAAAATTGTCGCTACCTTTGGGGTATCCGCCATATTGGATTTACAGTGACGTCACGACAGTTATATACACAGTATTGATGAATTTACGTATTCTTTGGTTATATATTATATATATACAAGTAAATAATGACTATGTTGCTAGAGGTCGGAATGGCAAATAAAGTGAACTTATAACCATAAGCCAGTAACTTGCCAGTAACTTACCACTATATTCTCTAACTTATGATTTACGCTTCAATCATGACTTGCTAACGCGTAACCACACTGATGTTTGTAATAAGCGGTACAGTTAAATGTACGTTATTGTGTTAAAGTACACAAGTTATCCGAAGCGGCCAACAATTAAGTATACTTAATGCAATAATATGTTATATTACTTCGACTACTAGTTTAAGCTTAAATTATAAAGCTTTCTAAGATTTAGGATAATTTTCACATTTTAAACATATATTTCATCTCTCCCATGGTAATGATTGCTGTAAAGTATTCGAAACTTCAGGAATCAAACTGTGAAAAGAAATCAGGAAGGTAGTTTTATCTTATGTGTTATGTTGAAAATTATTTAAACTATTTTCTATTAAAGGTATGTAAAGATACCTTATAAAAGGTATAGAGTCATTATCATCATATTAAAGATTTAACAACGAAAGGCCTGAAAGGGCCTAACTTGTTACTACTGTTTAATTAAAACTTGTATATTGTATAATGTACATACAACGTGAAATTTTGGTCTCTACCACTGTAGTCGTAAAGCGTAGTCAAAGTTCCGTCTCACTTATGAAAACTTAATATCAACAACTTAACAAAAGGTTCAGTTATTTTATTATTTTAATAATATATAGTAAATAACAATCAAAATTATACTAAGAAAAAGGGCGAAACAAATATTTAACCATCTTTAATATTTTCTACTATTTTTCTTCTTTTAGGTCGAAGCTGAAAAGGAAAAAATGTATTCTTATTCGTCGTCCATTTGTCTGCATCGACAGAAGGAAAGTTTTTTTAGAAACATATGACGTTAAGATGAGTATTAATTTTTTAGGAAATAATATTTAACTTGCTGTCGCAAACTTAGATGGTTTTTTTATACAAATTCTATTAAGTATATAGTTCATATGATGTAATAAAGAGTGATGTTTGAGTGGCTGCGGTGAAACGCAAAGGAGGGTTATGTGTTTGACCTGTATGTATGTATGTATGTAATTCCAATTCTATATTTCCCAGTAATAATAAACGAATTAGACAATTTTTATCATTTATACGTCTTACATAGAATATAATATTATTTAAAACCAAAATGGCGGATCTTGGGCGTCATTTTATGTGACTTGAAAAGAAGACGAAATAATCAAAATAGAAATACCGATTTTTAAGAAGTGTTTACAAAATATTATTTATATATTTTTTTATAGAAATTGATTTTGATATTGTAAAAAATATTCTTCGCTAAAAATATTATGATCATATAACTAGATCACGATGTTATCGTAAAGTTGAAAGGCTTGGTTTTCCTTTTGTATGCTCGCGAATAGCTTGACTTCCTAGAATATGAACAAATAAAACTGTACGTATTTTATAAATAAAGTAGAAACTACGACTTTATTTCTATTGTAAATATTTAACAACATTAATTTGTTCTTACCTTTTTTGTTTTACTTTGACTGTTATATAATGAAATTAAAAAGAACAAGGTTGTATCTAAATTGAATTTATTTCTTAACCGTTAGTACCTATTTAAATTTATTTCTAATCACGTGTTATTTGTAAGCAACTGGATATAATTTATTAAGATTTTTTTATCAACTAGCAACGCAACCTGGTTCCGCCTAAATTTAGCGTAGTTATGTTTATAATATGGATTTCTCAGACAGCAAATATTTCCCATAGCAAAAAGTATCCCTTATACTTGGGTAACCAATACATTTAATTTCATCAAAATCGGTCGAGTGATTCTCTCCTGATGCGTTCTTAGTCAGACAGACAACATTTTTAAGAATTTATAGAATAGGCTTCTTAGATAAAATAACTAGTTCAATAAGATTTTCCAAAAAATAAATGTAATATACATAATACATATTCTACTTAAAATTTCATTATATTATGTTGATATAGATTTACAGGTTTCTTTTTAGTCGTTAGAGCACATAGAGCTCGACGACCTCACTGTATGAGCTTCACATGCGTTCAGACTTAGTGAGGTGCTTGGCCTGAAAGTTATTAATGGTTGGTCTCATTTATGAAAAAATATAGGTTTTATTATTAAATATTATGCTCCGCATTCAAATAGGCTTTAAATCACCTATTATCTTCGACACGTTTGGTTTAGTATGTAGTGCTGTCTCAGCGGTCGCGGGTTCAAGTCCCGCTGGATGCATTCCTTTGTAAAATAAGTCAAATCAAATCAAATCAAAATATTTTATTGAGCATAAAAATTGTTACAATTTCTTACTGAACGTCATGAGTCTACCACCAGTTCGGAAAGAAGAAACCTCTGACCTGAGAAGAACTGGCGAAAGTAAGCATGTGTGCCATGGGCGTTTATATTTATAACATGTAAGTATGTAAAACTTATATAATTATAATGTGTATGTGTCAACTATGTTATCCATAAAACGAGCCTTGTTGATTACCGTGGAAATAAATGATGCTCTGATTCTTATTTAAATTTTTAATCAAAAATTGTGGTGCTAGCCTTGTTAACATTTGATATGGCATTTAATATGGCAAAATAAAAAAGTAATAGCGCAGCACAATTACTAATATTTATCTTATTATTATTATCTTTATTGTAACTATGTGAGATATACTTGTATTATAGAGTACAAAGAAAAGTTTTTTGACATAAAAGTTTAAAGTAAATACTTTGAATTATTTTTTAAGTAGTAACAATAAGTAATAATAATATTAATAATACAATAATCAAATAATTCACCACATAACTTCTACTAAGGTTCTGTAATTATTACGCCAGATTTATCTCAAAATATAACAAAGAATTTGAAATGAAGTAGGTCAGATGCTTTCGTTCGATTGTATAACCTAAGTGTCTTGTACCCGGCATTGGCAAGGAAAACATTTCTTAATTAAACGGAGACAGGTGTAGGGTAGATTGAGTCTAATATTTTATATAAATAACCAATTATTATGTAAATTTATTTATTTACGAGAAAAATAAAATATATTTAAATTATAATTATGGTAATAGAGTACTAGCTCTATTTACCCGCAATAAAAAATATATTTGATGTTATCCAATTTAGATCTTATGACTATTAATTAACAAGCGTTTCTCACGACTTTTTACAGCGGAAATTATTCTTAGATTTCGCATATTATTATTCCTTGTGATGATGTAGTCAGTAGTATATAGATTTTTTCAATAAAAACCAGTAGTTCCTGAGATTTCAACAAACAAACAAACTCTTCTGCTTTATAATATCAGTATTGATGCATTCTAGAAAATACATTTACTTAATTATACATGTTTTAATCATGTTAAAATCTAATCCTGAACACATAAAACGCATGAAAAGAAATAAGCTGCAGTAAAATTATTAGAAAAGTACAAAAGCTGAGCTTTTTCTGCATTACCCTTTTATATTATTGACGTTTTCGCTCTTGGATTGAAGTTTTAAATCGCTACTTTGAGAGCTTCTTCCAAACAAATAGCAAAGTTCATTGTAGCAGTCTGTAACAGATCGAGGCGTCTCGATCGAGACGAGATCCAACACTTGACTGTAGTATAGATTTCAGTTAGAGGAACGAGTGGCTTAGTTTATTTATTTTCACCATCATCTATTCAAGGCTTTGTAGTGTAAAGTATAACAAATTTTTATTGACAGTGACTGTTTGCCGTTTTCTTTTTAAATCTTGGGGTTGCTTTAGAGAATTGGTAGTTGTTATTTTAGTTTTATATCTTATAGATATTATAAAGCTGAAGAGTTTGTTTGTTTGTATGGTTGGTTGGTAGAACGCGCTGCAGGGAACAACTTGTCCGAATTGAAAAATCTTTTTGTGTTGGATATTCCGTTTATCGAGGAGGGCCATAGGTTATATTACGAACAAAATGTTTGAGTTAGACGTTTCTCCAAAACAATAGAGGTACTATATATAAATTAAATATTTTTTTAAACCTTATTGATATATATATATATATATATATATATATATATATATATATATATATATATATATATATATATATATATATATATATATATATATATATATATATATGTGCACTTGGCGATTTATTTTAATTATGAAATTAAACATTTAAGTCAATAATTGAAAAAAATAGGAAAAATGGAAAACTTTATATTTATTTTCTGTCTCTGAGTAAAATTAAAACAGCCTCGGAAATACAGGTCAATTATTTTGTGCGGGCGTGAGCTCACCGCAGGGTCAGGTTTGCTCTTAAGGTAGGATCGAAGTGAGTGGAATATGTAATGTACCCAGTATAACTATAAAAAATAATAGCAAGAGTTCGTTATATTAAAGAATTTCTAGAATATTTTTCTTGTTGCAAATTAAAGAGCCTTATGTTTATAAAGACAGTGGTAGCCCAGCGGTAACGCGCTCGCTTTGATATCCGAGTGATGCGGGTTCAAATCCGGGTCTCGCACCTCTGATATTTTCATGTGCGAATCATTTCTATCATCGTGAGGAAACCTGCATGTCTGAGAGAAACTAGCAAGTTTTCAAAAGACATGTGAAGTCCACCAACAAGCATTAGGCCAGCGCGGTGGATTATGGTCTGATCCCCCTCGTACTGAGGGAGGCCCGTGCCCAGCAGTGGGACGTTAAAAAGGACTGATGATGATGATGATGTTTATAAATTCGCAATTTTCGTAATTATAAACAGCTTCTAATATTTTGTAGTTTAGTTTCTAATAGACTAAGAACATAATAACTTTATACATTCACAAAATTACGGCGTTAATTAATAATAACATGCCTCATAATATCCTACGGTAGATAAACACCTACATTCTCGTCAGATCACGGTGCAGGTTTGACGTCTTCGTGTATTCCCCGAGGCGGGAGTATCAACTTCCCATTTCCCAGGACGATATTGAGAACTTCCTAAGAGTAAAACAAACTTGTCCAAGACCTAATTAGAAATTACCGTTTATAATATAACTAGTTACTCACCTTTGCTTTCGTGGGTTCGCTATAAATGTAAATATACAAAACTTAATAAATTATATATAAAAATCTCGAAAACCTCTATTTATCGGTAAAAACAGCATGAAAATCGGTGCAGTAGTTTTTGAGTTTATCGCAAACAGACAAACAGACGTGGCGGAAGACTTTGTTTTATAATATGTGATATGTGAGTAGTGAATACAAAAACGACTTTACAAAGATAGTGTAAAATAAGTGAAATATAATTAGATATTTTGCTTGAAGATTTCAGTACAATTCTGTTATCCTCCACAGAGCGAGCTGTCTCGACCCGCATCGGATTAAATCAAGAGGAAAAGCTGCAAAAACTTCGTCCAATTAGAAAATGTGTGACAACAAAATGTCTGAGCTAGACGTTTCTCCAAAACAAAAGAGGTACTATTTGTAAATTAAATAGTTTTAGAAAATCTTATTGAAATAGTCATTATTATGGTCACAGAGACCGAATTTATAATTTTGAATTTAATAATTTTTAATAAAATAAAAGATGTACTTTCACAAATAGATTTGTAATTTGGCTATGTGTTTGTAATTGTATGTTTGTGTGTTTTATATGTGTATATAATATGTATATTTTAGTATTAGTTAATACTCGTATGTAAATTAAATGTCTTTTCCATAGTTTTATCTAGTGTCTACTCTTACTTTACTAGCGACTCGCCGTCGCTTCGCTCGGGCTCTTCCCTAAATTTAGCACGGGCAAAGCCGTGGGTTCCACTAGTTATGCATATAAACCTTCCTCTTGAATCACTCGTTCTATTAAAAAAAACCGCATCAAAATCCGTTGCGTAGTTTTAAAGATTTAAGCATAACTAGGGATATAGGGACAGAAAAAGCGACTTTGTTTTATACTATGTAGTGATGAATTGCCTGTTCGTAGAAGCTTTATTAGTTTATGCATTATTATTATTGTCTAATTGTCTGTTTTATATCACTGTTTGTTTCTCTAATAAATAAATAAATAAAGTTGTTTGTCTGCCTGTCTCTGACCACATCGCGTAAAACCACTGGATAACATTTGATGTTTAGTATGCTGATAAATAAAATAAACTGACGGTACGTCACTAGTATTCAATAGCTGGTAACCTCTTAGCTATGGCTTTTTTTATTAGAAACTCTAGTGTATAATATCAATTGAATTATTATTTCACCGATTTAATATAACCTTGTATAAAAAATAAAAAACAAACGACCGTTTTACATTTACAAGAACGTTTACGCGTATTATTGCTTCTTTGCAAATTAAATCCAACGTTCTTGTCCCAAAGGAAACGGATGTTTCTTAAATTATTCGTTGTTAAGAACAAACTCCTAACACAATTACGTTAAAAGTAAATAGTAGGTATAGCGTTCGTTTTAAGAAAGTTAATTTATATAATTATTGAAGTTACTGCAAAATTTATGTTCTACTTTATATTTAAGTCAAATATTCTGCAGCTTTTTTAGTGTTGATTTTACAGATAATTACTTAATATTATAAAACAAACTCCCACGCCACTTCTGTATGTTTGCGATGAACTAAAACTATATTGAACGGATTTTAATTTGATTTTGACTAATACATGGAGTGAATCGTCAAGAAGGCTGTATAATTTTATATTCATCACGGTGTTAGTTCGCGGTATTGTTCAGACGTCGGAAATCATGCCGATATGTGGCATTGTGGCTTTATTGTATGACGCCGCGATAACTAACAAAATTACTATATGAAAACAATGTAATATCTTATTGAAATTTAGTAACGCTATATGAACGTTATCAGGGACCCAACCGAGCGAAGGTAATTTAAAAGGTAATAAAACAAAATAACTTGTTTCTTGAACACTTGTTTCTGAAATATAAGAAAATCAAATCGATTGTTTTTATACAAAATTGACGCTTACTAATCATATTCACTTAGATTATAAAAGTTGAAAGTTTTTTTTAAAGAACATCGCTCTATACAGCAAGAAGGTACCTGAGTAATAATTATGCAAAGCTGTGCTTTCTTTATTGTCTAACTTTTTTATACTCTTTGCTAACTTTTAAAAAAATATACTTAAACTATAATATTTCTCTTTATCTTTCACTCTGACTTATAAAAACATAAATAGAGTACGTTTGTAATAAAATAAAAGCTTAAACAAAAGTAGGAACAAGGATAAGTCTTATTTTTATCCCTGCTTCGTTCGAAAAATAACATATTATGTCATGACGGCCAATCTCATTGAGGTTATACAACTACGCAGGAGATATTATAGTGCACAAGTGTACACGCAGACTCAAGTACACTCTCTATTCCTATCACTCTCATGCTCCGGTGGGACAATTGTTCAACACGACCAGTGAGAGCTAAGGCTCAGGACCGACATTACATGTTCTCCGAGGCACGGGGGTGAAACACTGCTAACTTCCCAACTCCAGGTTGTTACTAAATAGACAGACTCAATAACTAAACTTGGCCCGACCCGGGATTTGAATCCAGGACTTCTCGATGTGTACATACTAGCAACTACACAACCGAGGTAGTGAACTTGAACGGAGCAAGAATGAGTGAAGGTGAGCGTAAAACTATTAGATCAATAATGAAAAATATATCACTATCATCACTACATAGTATAAAACAAAGTCGCTTTCCATGTCCCTATATCCCTATGTATGCTTAAATCTTTAAAACTACGCAACGGATTTTAATGCGGTTTTTTTAATGCATTGAGTGATTCAAAAGGAAGGTTTATATGCATAACTAGCAGATCCCACGGCTTTGCCTGTGCTAAATCTAGGGAAGAGCCCAAGCGAAGCGAGGGCGAGTCGCTAGTAACGTAATAAATCAAAGAAAATAATAATAAATCAATAATAAATCTCTAAATCTTATTTTAAATGTGTTAATACTTAGCACACGCCACAAAACTTATTCGTACTAGACTACCGAATATAATATGAAACGGGTACCAAGTTTATTGATCGTCAACTAAAAGGAAAACCACACGCAGATCAAGTCGCTAAGTCGGTAAAGTAATTAGTTACAAAGAAATCTTTATAGTTTATACTATACTAGCGACTCGCCCTCGCTTCGCTCGGGCTCTTCCCTAGATTTAGCACAGGTAAAGCCGCGGGATCTGCTAGTTATGCATATAAACCTTCCTCTTGAATCACTCTATCTATTAAAAAAAACCGCATCAAAATCCGTTGCGTAGTTTTAAAGATTTAAGCGCACATAGGGATATAGGGATATAGGGACAGAAAAGGCGACTTTGTTTTATACTATGTAGTGACTAGCGACTTACCCTCGCTTCTACTAATGGGTTGTTAATAGTTAAAAAAAATATATTTTTCTAAAATAAAAGTAGCCTAAGCTATTCGTTATACCATTAGCTAACAGCCAGTTAAAGTACTGAATAAATTATAACTAGTAATATTAGTCAGAACAAACAGACAAACATTTTAAAATCGAAGACACGTTTGGCTCAGTTGGTAGTGTCCCTACTTTATGTACCAGCTGTCGCGGGTTCGAGTCCCGCTGGGGGGCATTCATTTGTTGAGCACGAATGTTTGTACTCCAGTCATGGGTGTTTATATTTATATTATGTATGTATTTAAAAATATGTGTAGTAGTATCAACTATCTGGTATCCGTAATACAAGCATCGTAGCTTACCACGGAACTAGGTGGCGCTGTTGTAAAAATGTTCCAACATATAAAAATAAAACTTTCATATTATGTATTAAGTAAAGATCTTTTATTTTAACATAACAACAGACATTTCATTTTATTTATTTGTATATATAACATAAAATGGCTAGGGATTGGAGCTTTCGCTTGCCAATTTGCAGAGTACCCAAACGTTGAGTTTCGGTCAACACTTTGGCTGTAATTAATTACACTCGCACTGCACTACTTAATCAACTATCAACATGTAAACAGTGTGTATTGATTGGGGACATGTCCGACCATTGTTTTCTTGTTCGTGTAATGATTGACCCAGGGCTGAACGAAATCTACGAAGATATACATTTTATTTACTTAATATTTTTAAGGATTTTTAGTTGCAAGTAATACTGAAGTACTTTTTTGTTTGTATTAATTAAGATTTTTACCAAGGAATGTATGTAATAAGAAGTAAAACTTTTATTTTTTATTATTTTTTATTTAATAATACTTTTAATAGATAAACTCAAAACTTAAGTTACTTTGTGTGTGACAACTGCTTTAATAATCAAGAGCAATTGTTTAATAACACAAGAACATATTTTTTTTTATTAAATCTATATATTAGCATTGGTAGCACGGTGGAGGCTAGGAAAAACGGAGCGGTCATCATTTTCATCATGATCACTACATGTTACGGTGAAGGTAAACCATCTTGAGGAAATCTGATAGAAAAGCTAACCTAGCAAGTTTTTATTTACACAGGGAATTCCGCCGTCCTGTACTTAGCCAGCATGGTAGATTATGGTTTGAACCCCTTCGTACTAAAAGGAGACCCAGGCATCAGCAGTGGGACGTTAAAATTGCTAATACATAAAAAATCAAGGATAAATGCCTGCGTAATGTATAATTTTCAGTTCTAAATGAAATCTAATAACAGTATCAAAATTTAAAATAATAATGAACGACGAATGAGTTTTTGAGATTATACCATCAGTATGTTAGCTAATTGGTAGTAAGCGTCTGTTTCGTGTTTCCATTGCCATTCCAGCTCTAATCACCTACACATACATTCATATTGCATATTAGTTAATTAAGTGGCAATCCTAATGCATTTGCGCTGAAATTGAAGTCATGTTTAATGTGAATTGGACCAACTATAAAACGACGTTTAGGAAGGTAAATCTATGTAGATACATATTATGTTACAATGAGAAAAAATGTATTTTTGTATATTTGCTTTTTTCTTAATTTGTTTATTCTTAAACTAAAAGTCTGCTGAACCAGTTGAGATTAAATTTTGTATAAAAGTAGTCTGAGACTCTGGAACAGGATAGTTAGGAAGGACATATGATACTTTTCATCATTTTCCCCACTAGGGGATACTACTATAACTAGCGATGAATACGAGTTAAGCGAGGAGGAGAAGGAGAGTCGCTAATTGCTAAATACATATTATAAAACAAAGTAGTCCTCCGCCACCGCTGTCTGTGTGTCTGTTCTCGATAAACTCACTGCACCGACTTTCATGCTGTTTTCGGCAATGGAGAGTAATTCTCGAAGAAGGTTTAAGTATAAAACTAGCGGAACCCACGAATTCACGCTAAATCTTCGCTAGTACTTTGTAAATTAAATCAATACTTATTTGTTAAATCGTATTTAAAGATACAAATGATACTATACGAAACGATTTGAATAACTCCTTTAGTACTAAAAATCAAGTATCGGAGCAAAACCACGAGCAAGAGCTCTGTTAAGCAAACCTTTTTGAACTATAAAACATTACTAGCAATTATAAAAATTCTTAGATTTCACATTATCGTGTGATGTTTTACAGCTGGTTTTTAACGATTACTTGATTAGTTTGCAGCAGTAAAAAGTATGAGTTTCTCGTGATGCGTGAGACAGACAGACAAAAATTCTGAAAACTACAGGTTCGACCTATCGATAATAAGTTATAATTTTATTATATGTATATACAGATATAATATTATTTTATCTATGAAAAGCAGTAAAGTAAGAAATTAAACGGTGTAACGGTCTTGCGAATGGATTTTTGATATCCCTGGCAGTCGACGATGCAATTACTTTCGGCTTCCTTATGTTAACGATAGCGGCTGTCAATTATGGAGGACATTTTATTATACGGTTTTCCGTAATAGACTTAAGTAGTAACGTATTGTATAAATTGATTGATGATTTGGTAAGTGTTTTTATTGTCGTGTATTTATGAAATATTAACATGTAATGTGAAAGGTCAGTTTGAGTTATGTCTCCTTCTATAATTACAGAAATTGGTCTGACTAAGGGAGCACCTGACACCAACACAAAGTTCAATTCACTTATTCATCAAAATTGGTTGGATCACCTCTTTATCTTTACGGATGCTTCGAAGCTATCCAAGGATGGCTGTGTTGGTGCAGCTTGCTGGATTCCAAAATTCAAAATTATACTACAATTTAAGTGCCCCCCCGAGTCATCGGTATTTACAGGCGAGGCTGTTGCTTTGCTAGAAGCAATCTTGTTTACTCTCTCCCACAATTTTAAACAAACAGTTATTTTTACCGACTCTTTAAGCTGCTTATTGGCTATTAAGGAAAACCCATTTCGTAGTAGATTGAGATATTCCATAACTTTGAAGATTCGCGAAGCTTTGTACTCATGCTATCAAAAGGGTTTAGCGGTTTTACTAGTTTGGATTCCAGGTCATTCTGGGATTCCTGGAAATGAAACAGCTGACTCCTGTGCCAAAGCTGCTGTGCAGTGCGGTTCACTGGAGTATTTTTCTAATTCTGCGCAGGATCTTTTATCCATTGCTAAATCTCGCTTAGATAAATCGTGGGAAATCTACTGGAACTCATCAAAATCTTTTAAAGGTAAACATTATGCTGCAATCCAGCCTGAGATCCCGAGGCGTCCTTGGTTTTCGCGTTGCAAAAAGGCGGAACGCTGGGTTATTTCTACCATTTGTCGTCTTCGTCTAGGACACGCAAGTACTCCTGTGCACTTGGCAAAAATCAGAGTCAGGGACCATTCCTTGTGTGAATGTGGCCTTGACGAAGGTTCCCCTTCCCATATCCTTTTCAACTGTCCCAAACTCTTGTATCCTGTCGATGACATCCTTCCCTGTAAAGTACCCCGTCCTATTAATGTTAATTGCTTGTTGATGTTTGTGTTTAGTCCATTATGTAGATTTCTATGTATATATATTAAAAATAATATAATTAAATTATAGATATGGTGTAAATATGCTACTTCACCTTCTAACAATTATATATTTTTTATAGTATATAGTTTTTTATATATTGTGTTGTCTGTTGTAGGTTATGATTTCACAACAAACCGCTCCGCCTCTACATTGATGTGATCAGTCTTAGTGTCTGTTTTTTTTCATATTCACCGATCAGTCTATACATAACGTGTATTCTCCATTCTACGCGACATTGGCGAAGTCAACTGTGCCCAACTGGCACTTATGGAAGCCATTAAAGGAAATAATTGAATTGAATTGAAGGTCAGTTTGGATATATTAGGTTATTTGGTTCATTAGTGAGGTGAGGTCAAAAATTGCCTTGGCCACGTTAAAAAAAGACAGTTACAAAAAAGATAAACCTATGAAAATGACAAAATAATTTAATTCAAAATGTTATATAGTTGTCTTAATCTAATAAAATATTATGAAACGCCTTTAGTTAGTGTTAACCTGAAACTTCAGTTTATAATTGATTTAGATATGTTGATATAGGTCTTTTTTAATTCAATTCAATAAAGTTTAATTAAAATTCAATAAGTTAAAGAATTTGCTTATTTCTTTTAAAAAAATATTTTTTGTTTTCTTTTACTACAACCAATACACGAAATATGCCAGTTTCAAAAAAAAAATCAAATTTTATTATTTACGATACAAAGTAGTTTTGAAATAAGTAACTACCTCCATCTTTCGGAATGACTGCGACCAAATAAATCTTGTGGAATCTATCCATTGAATCCAGAGCCCTTTGTGCTCGATTTGATTACAGCTCAAAAGATTTATATCTATCTTTCACTGTCAGAAATAGTAAGGGTCTTACGTACTTGTGTATACTAGAATATAATTTTTGACTGAATTTAAATGGCGTTACTTAATTAGTGCATATTTTAATGAATCGTAGTCTAAAAGGACGTTTTTTAATATGTAATTGATTTTTAATGTGTCAAATAGACACAGATTCGAGTACTAAGATATATAGAATTGTACAAGTATTGAAGGAGCAAAAGATTAAATTGGTAATTATCAAATAATATTTTCTGGAAAACTTTTCTGAGCTGTTTCAGTAGGTACACGATAATTTTGATATTTTTTACAATTTCTTGTTTTCAAGAAACGTGTCAATAAATAATATAATAATATAATGTTCTTCGATTGATTCCAGCCATGGCGGCCAATCTCATTAAGACTAGCCAACTGCGCAGGAGTTATTATAGTGCACAATTATACGCGCAGACACAAGTACACTCTGTATTCCTATCATTCTCATACTCCGGTGGGACGACTAATAGACACGACCAATGAGAGCTAAGGCGCAGGACCGACGGCTTTACGTGCTCTCCGAGGCACGGGGATGACTCACCGCCAACTTCCCAACGTCAGGCAGTTATTAAGGCTTACTTAATAGGTAGGTAATAAATAATAACTAAAAAGACTAAAAGAAGAATTAAACTTGTCCCGACCCGGGTCTCGAACCCAGGATCTCTCGATGTACGACAGTATATGCTAGCCGCTATACCATCGAGGTAGTTAATGATTAATATAATAAATACCTAATATAATACCAGAAAGATTCTTCAAATCAAAATAGTTTTTTAGTGATTTTGTACGTATTGTAATTTTTTCAATAAGATATATTTAATATTTATCCCAACACATAAACACTTAAAATGATTACCAGCGTCTTTCCACTTATTAAAAAGGAACGTGCGATGGTTTTGACATTGACATGTGGCAGACAATTTGAAAGCTACTCTTAGGGAAATTGAGCCACCGAAATAGCTGTGCCAGTTTAACACCGTTTCATGTTAACTTATGTTATTTCTTGCCTTATTAGTAAACCAATATTGTCGGTTTACCAAAATTAATAATTCGTCTATATATCTATACATATAAATAAAATTGGAGTGTCAGTTATTAATTTCAAATTAACAGCTTTTCACTAAATGCATATGAAAATTATCTGTCTGTTTGTTCTGGCTAATCTCTAAAACGACTGGGCCGATTTTGACTGGACTTTCATTCGCAGATAGCTAATGTTATAAGGAGTAACTTCAGTTACTTTTGTTTAAATAAAATATTTTTTTATTTACGGGACGGATTTTTGTGCTACAAACCTTAAAGGCAATGAGCACCTAGGGGCGAACCCAAGCGAAGCGGGGGTGAGTCGATTGTTCATTCATATGATATGACGTAAAAATTAGAAACTATATTGTTAATTCAAATGATTTTGTCCAAATTTTTATTAAAAGCTACAATATTATTAAGGATAAATTAAAAGTTTTATACAAATGTCAACATGTTTAATGATATTTTTAAAACATGTGTGTCTGATCATTAATTTCAAATATGTTTTTTTTCTCACAATTCTAGTAGTGTAACATAAGAATCTACCATAAATATCCCCGTTGGATTCTTTTGAGTATTTTCGTTTTTGCCGATCTGTGTCCACTTGGGAAATTCGTTTTTTATTGAATAAATAACAATATTACATCAATTATTATTTTTGTAATATACAGAAGCAGCATTAGTCTATTAGAAAAGAATTAGCGTTGGGAAAGCATGTTTAAATCCAAGATCTTGGCACATTTAATATTTCATTCATTAGGATCCTAGATTATCATCATCATCATCATCATCATCATCATCAGCCCTTTTTAACGTCCCACTGCTGGGCACGGGCCTCCCTCAGTACGAGGGGGATCAGGCCATAGTCCACCGCGCTGGCCTAGTGCGAGTTGGTGGACTTCACATGCCTTTCGAAAACTTGTTAAGTTTTCTCAGACATGCAGGTTTCCTCACGATGTTTTCCTTCACCATAATATAATATAAATGATTCGCACATGAAAATATCAGAGGTGCGAGACCCGGATTTGAACCCGCATCACTCGGTTATCCAAGCGACGCGTTACCGCTGGGCTACTACTGATCCTAGATTATATTTATGATAATTTTCAACATAATTACTACGTTCTAAATGAATTTAATATGTTTTTTTGAGCATTTGAAACGTCTGGAATCAAAAATCAATAAATCCGTGACAAAATCTGAAAAGATAGTTTCATTTATAATGTCAAATATGTCGAAAACCTAGAAAGTATTATGATTACTACGTCTTGTCCGTGGAGCATAAAACCAGGTCTTGTTCTAAGCTAGAGACAAAAATCATAAGGACAATTACATGTGTGAATAAACGAGCAATTTGACGATAAAAATGAGAAGTCCACCGAGCCGCTTGGTAAGCGTGGCTATATCCTGATCCATCGCATTGAAGAAAGGCCCACGCCCAGCACTGGGATGCTAAAAGTATTGAATGCAATAGCAATAGTTCACATATATTAGTAAAATATATACAGACAAAATATATAGTCAATACTCAATCATGTGCGGATGAATTTGTACATGTTCAATATAGAGTATCCATTAGCATGTAGAGGGCACGATCATTTATTACCACTTTCAATTAGTCGTATTAGCGTGATATATTGGCTTCGAGCCTAAGTGCGTTGACTCGCTTTACAAATTACATGTCAACTTAAGCATATATTTAGAAACGTTTTAAATTTTATTATTATACTTAATTTTTTATTTGTATTCTTAATCTGTTGTATACAAAAAATAAATAAAAGAAAGTTTCTATCGGAATAGAAATCATAATTATGTGGCATATAAGCTGTGGACTGAGTTCAACATCTTGTAATGCCTAGATATTTAAAGCATGAATATAAACTAATTTTTTCGAAGATGTAATAGAAAAAACGTTTAGCTTTTGCAAACGAAGTTTGACATAAATAACAAAAATATTAAAACGAGCAAAGCCAGGTCAATCCACTTGTACAGAAAACAAGAACAGTGTAGTAAAACATTCACTCAGTGTTTTTACTAAATACTTTTCATAATAAAAAAAGCAATATTATCTTACATTGTCTATCATTAATTTTCATCATAAAAATTCACGCTCTAAAAGCAAAATATTCTACTTATTGTTTGTGTTATTCTTTAATCTCAGTTTTTTTGCAACTATCGACGAGTTATTGCTATGAGCTCGGCCGTATGCTGATATTTTCATTGTATATTTTATACCTTCTGATTTACGTGAATAAGAAGTATCAAAATGTGAAGGAACGAGAGTTTTACAATACTGATCGCTCGATGAACTGTTAAAGCTCGCTTCTTACCTCTTTGTAAGAATGTAACTATTTTTTTTACGACACGATTGGCGCAGTTTGTAGTGACCCTACTTTCTTGCGCCAGCGGTCGCGGGTTCGAGTCCCGCTGGAGGTATTCAGTTGTTAAACGCGGATGTTTGTACTCCAGTCATGGGTGTTTATATTAATAACATTTATGTATTTAAAACTTATATATGTAGTATATCAACTGTTTGGTACAATCTGATATAATCTGGTATCCGTAACACAAGCTTCCTTCGTAGCTTACCACGGAACAAGTTGGCGCTGTGTGTAATAATGTCCCAACTTATTTATTTATTTATTTTTCCACACTAAGGTTAGTTAATAAGGACTAAAGTCCTGACATCTATTTATGTGGTACTGTTCCTAAGAGTTAAAGCGTGATGAAAGATAACTTTTGTAAAGCCTACTTCAATAAATCACTACATAGTATAAAATAAAGTCGCTTCCCGCTGTCTGTCTGTCCCTATGTTAGATATTTAAAACTACGCAACGATTTTGATGCGGTTTTTTTAATAGATAAAGTGATTCAAGAGGAAGGTTTATATGTGTAACTAGCGATATAAAGGTGTGGGTTATAAAATCCAAAAAATATTCTTGAAACTACACTAATAGTTTTAGGATATTTTGTTAAAGCATACGTAAAAATTATGTACATGTTACTATGGATTAAGAAAGTAATTTTGTTCTGTGATTACATAATATGCAATATATTAATATCTTAAATATACCCATTACTCATAATTTATATTACGGAAAGACCGAAAATAGACCGTTCAAATCCCAGCGGTAATTTATAAAAGCGATCTATGTCGTTGATAAAACAATATGAATAAACTAATTAAGTAAATCTACATATTATGCTATTATTAAACATATGAAAGTTGCTCTGTTTGCTTATATAGTTAATAATTTTAACTTTTCTTTTTTATCTCTTTATTTAAAGAGCTTAGTCAAAATTTGACTATGTCGCTCTGTAAGTTAAACAAAAATTATTTTCTTAAATCTATACATACATATCTTTACTAATTTATACAACAATTTAGCATTATTACTATAGGTAGGGAATGATAAGAAGGATATATAACTTTTTTTTGAAAACGAAGTTATTGCCCATCACTGACACACACGTGCCCGACACGTTTGGCTCAGTTGGTAGTGACCCTGCTTTCTGCGCCAGCGATCGCGGGTTCGAGTCCCGCTGGGGGCATTCATTTGTTGAGCACGAATGTTTGTATTTCAGTCATGGGTGTTAATATTTATATTATGTATGTATTTAAAATTTATTTGTGTAGTATATCAACTATCTGGTATCCGTAACACAAACCGCGTAGCTTACAACGGAACTAGATGGCGCTGTTGTAAAAATGTCCGAACATATTTATTTATTTATTCTGATGCTTTTTTTAAAAACGTTTTTATATTAGAAAGGCTACATATAAAAGACATATATATTAGTCATTTTGTATGTAAATCTCAGATTCCCTGCAACACACATCACAAATAAAGACATTATTATAATTTCTCTAATAACTTCCTTGCCAAGTCAGTGATTCGGGCTGAGTAAGGATGCCATTGCAACAACTTTGGGGCGACGCCAAATGAGTTAATGGTTGATAAGCTAAGGTTAGCTTTGTTTGGAGCGTCTGCGTGAAGCATTAAAATATCTAACAGCGTAGCTTGAATTGCTTGGAAAGTTTATTAGCACTCAGATAAAGCGTGTTAGTGAAGTTACTATTGATGACAGTATTTTATTTGTACTTGTTGTATTTCGATTCGTTGTTTGTAAAATATACCCTCTTTAATAATAAAATATAAAAACTGAGTATTTATCAGTATCCATTTGTTTTTCAAAGCTGGGTTTAAATAACTATCCTGTTTCGTTTTATTTTATCCAGAGCTTCTGTGATATAATCATTTCGCCTTTTTTGTTCTGAAATACAATAAAATTTAGAGGGTATGTGTTCATGTGAGACCCCACTGAAACCCAACAAAATTTCTCTTGTCTTATTGGGGTATCGCAAGATTGCCTACGAACTTAACCAGGAAGGCCCAACAGGTACCGAAGCAGATCACACAAATAAGGCTTTCATAGTCCATTCTGCTATCAAAGAAGTACCAGCAGCAAACCCCTTGGTACCACAAACCGATGTAAGCCATCTTTCTGTG
The DNA here is from genome assembly GCA_905231865.2 of Boloria selene. NCBI lineage: Eukaryota > Metazoa > Arthropoda > Insecta > Lepidoptera > Nymphalidae > Boloria > Boloria selene. Next base: position 11,805,064 of record HG993140.1, on the reverse strand, counting down.
TGTCTTTTGGCTTTGCGCCTGGCTGGGTTGTTGTAAGTAAGTAAGTAACTCTTTATTGTACACCCGAAAACAGAAGAAAATAAATAGAAACACAGAAAAAACTAATGAATAATATTGTCTAATTTCAACCATATTGAGAACATAAGTACAATTACAAATTCATAACTTTAAAAAAAAAACAAGAGAAGTCACTTGTAAATCGACCATGTTTATAGATTAAGATAATATACCTAAAAAAAAACAAACATTTTTACAAATATTTTTAACACAAAATTCAGATCAAAATTTTCGTTTTTAATCCTAACAAACGCAAACAAATTTACGCTGTAATCCTCTTAAAACATAACGCTTCAAATAAATAGTGTAATTTTAAATTATATTTATTAATCTAAAGATAATCCGCTTTGTACTGAAATACTGCCTGAAATATGGCATATGATATTGATACCTTTGGTATGAAATAATTGATATATTACTTGTTGCACCATCACGGAATAACTAGTAGATGTAAATGTGTGGGATTAGTGACTAGTTGTGTCTCACGTAGGATAAATAGATGAATTGTAATACAATATTGTTACCAAATATTTTTTTGAAAAGAGCAACTGTTGAGTTTCTCGCCGGTTCTTCTCAGCAGAACAGCTTTCTGAGCCGGTTGTAGTTTACTCACAGACTTACAGACTGACATTTAATATTATTAATGTAAAAATGACGATTCAAAAGAGCTTGTAAAAGTCTATTTGAATAAAGAATATTTTGATTGATTGATTGATTGATTACTTGTAGCCACAATTAAAACTACATCTATGAATTATTTTCGATACGATTACCACTTGTCTCACGGTGAAGAATAACATCGTGAGCAAATCTGCATGTCTAAGAGAACTTAGCAAGTTTTCGAAAGACATGTGAAGTCCGCTAACACGCACTTTGATAGCGTAGTTGACTATTTCTTATCATTTTTGCATGGAAGGGGAACCCAGCGTGCAAGTTGGCAGTGGAACTTTAAAAATAAACTATATAATACGCCTATTATATTTGACTAATATAAGCTAATAGTATAAGTAATAGTATAGTATGTAGTATGTAATATTTTGCTAGGAAAAATTTTCACTGCAAAAAATAAAATTGCTGTTATATTAAAAAGACAAGGAAATGAAATACAATCAACAGTCATAAAAGAAATAGATGAAAGGCAAATTTACCAGAAATTATTATAATATGGACACTATAAATATCTATGTATTTTAAATATTTCACACTGAAAGTCTGTACTAGACTGAAAACCGTAGTTTGAAATACATGCCGTAAATATTCAATATCTAAAGTTAATCGGATTTAAACTGTAAACGAAAATGTAAATACAATGTTCGCTGTACTCTGTTATCAAAAACGAATTTATATATGAGTTGACTTTTGTATACCTACTGTAATTTTAAATAGAAATTATCGAACTTTTTGCTAATATTGTTTTCAAAGCTATGTATAATGTGTATGTATGTTAGTTACCGCTCTAAAATCTCTCATCGCTTTAAAAATGTCGATGGAATGGATATAATTTTATACCTTGGGATGGACTTTTCCATATGAGTGTAGATTATTTATACTTCAATTTCAATAAACTACAATTTTTTTCTTAATCCAAGGTGGCATATTTAAATAGAGAACATAGACTAACTCTTTTCAAATACCAGTTACATATGGTACTTATAAAATTAAGTTAACAAAAAAATTGTAATGACTCAATACTATATTTTAGTTTTAACAGTATGAGGAACAGTTTGTAACAGTAGTATATAAAAATATTTGGTTACAAAGCTCTACAAAAACAAAAACTTACGTAGCAAGTGTGAATCCTTAACCTTAAAAAGTAGTAGTGATAATAGTGTTACGAATACACGAGTAAAGGAGCTTGCGCCATCTAGTGTGGAGCGAGGGAACCACTTTGTGTGCTGTACAGAACGTGAAACCTCCGCTCAATACTAGATGGCGCTAGAGGAGCTATATAGAGGAATAAACTCGAAAATCGAGTACACGCGTGAATGTTCCAGAATGGTCTGGGACTAGACTCGGCCGGTATAAATAGGCCGCGGGTGGCCGAGCGAGTTGAGTTCAGTTTGAGCGATCGACGAAGCGACTTCGCAGTGAAGACTAGTGATCAAAAGTGATACCAGTGGAAACCTACGACATTGGCTACGACCTCGGACATCGTTAGTGCTTAGTGAGTGTACCTAGTTGTTTAGTGTTTGTACCTAGTACCTAGTGTTTGTACCTAGTACCTAGTGTTTGTACCTAGTACCTAGTGTTTGTACCCAGTGTTTGAACCTAGTGCTTTGTGTCGGACCTAGTGCTAGTGAATAAAGTCTCTGAAAGAGTCAGCAGGTCTTTCTCTCCAAATCGTTCGAACCCTAACACGCAACAACTGGTGTCGGAAGTGAGATTTGGAGATGCCATTGACTCCGAGAGAGAACCCCAAGGAGGGGGTCAGGACGAGGACACAACGAGCTGCGGCTGCCACTGGGGGCCAAGCACCGCCCACTGGCCACGCCTACCAGGCACCGCTCACTGGCCACGCCCCTCAGGCCCCGCCCACTGGCCCCGCCTACCAGGCCCCGCCCACTGACCACGCCCCTACCACTTTGGCTCAGGCTCCGCCCACTTTGGCTCAGGCTCCGCCCACTTTGACTCAGGCCCCGCCCACTTGCTCCACCCACCTTGCCACGCCCACCGGACAGGCCACGCCCATCAGCGGCACCGTAGCTTCTACAGACCCTCAAGTGGCACTTCAATTAGGAAGTTTATTTGAATTAATGAAGGCAATGAAAGAATCACAAGAGGTAATGAAAGAATCACAAAAGGCTTTGCAAGAATCACAAGAGCAACAAAAAGACCTCCAACAAAAAGCGCTTTTGGCTATACAAGAGGTTAGTGACACGGTGGGTAAGCTTCGAAAAGATGTCGACGAAGTGGAAGAACGAGTTACCGGGTTAGGATTGGATGTCGAAAATGTGAAAACCGGTCTCGCTGAACTACAGAAGAAAGTAGTGCGCCTTGAGACCACGGGAGTTTCGATGTCTAGTGGAACTACCGGAGGGGCGCAAGGACCAAGAGTGAAAGTGCCGCCATACGACGGCACTACTTCGTGGAACGCTTATTGTCAGCAATTCCAGACTGTTGCCACTGCCAATGGATGGACGGAAGAACAATGTCTGACCGCTCTCACTGTTGCGCTCAGAGGGCAAGCCTTGTCTGTCTTGGAAGCACTGCCACATACAGGAAATGGGTTTCAAGACCTGATGGAGGCACTTGAATCCAGATACGGGGAGCGACACCTGGAACACGTGTTCCGTGCCCAACTGCGTGACAGAGTCCAACGCTCAGGAGAAGGACTTCAACAATGGGCGCTGGAAATTGAAAAACTCGTCAGGAAGGCACACCCAGGAGCCGACACCAAGATGGTAGACACGAACATTGTTCAAGCATTTGTCGACGGAATCAAAGACCTGGAGGTCAGAGCTGCAGTGAGGCTTCGTCACCATACCTCGCTAAAGGAAGCATTGGCGCATGCTTTGGAGGTCGAGGCTGTTCGCCATGACGTACGGCAGACCCATAAGGTCCGTGAGGTCTCTGAGGAAGCCAAGCAGGTTAAGGCTCCTACGAAGAGAAGTTATGGAGTCATGTGCTACAAGTGCGGCGAGAGGGGGCATCTTCAGCTCAACTGCCCGCAGAAGGAGACCCATCTGGCAAGGATGAAAAGGATCGAGGATCAAATAGAGGAGCTGAAGAAGCAAGGAGCTTCGTCCTCTGCCCGGGATCAGGGAAACGAATAAAAGCCAGGACTATGGGGCGGGTACTGGCTAACGCGGAGGAAGCCCCGATAACCGTTATCTCCCAGGCATGCAGCGGGAATAGTCTTACGATTCAGGGGACTATTAACGGGACGGATTGCAAAATGACTCTAGACACAGGAGCCTCTAGAACAATAGTGAACCCAAATCTGGTAAAAGCAGCAAGGGGACACAAGAGGAGAATTAACTGTCGGCTTCTTACGGCCTCCGGTCAGCCAATACCCGTCCTGGGAGAAATGTCAGTTACGATGGATGTAGGGGGGTCCTCATACTCCCATGACGTTATCGTAGCTGAGATTATGGATGATTGCATCTTGGGTTTGGATTTTATGAAGAAACACAACTGCAGAATTAACGTCGCTGACGGAGTTTTCAGGTGTGGTGAAGAAGAAATCTTCATTCTCGGAGGTGCCTGCGGGAAAGTCGCATGTATAAGGAAAGTCATTATACCTGGACGAGCGGAAGCTCAGGTGCTGGTGAAACTGCCGCCAGCTGGAAAGCAAAAGTCAAACAGATGCGTGTTGATAGAAGACACACCTACCAAAACATCGACGCAAAAACTGATGACGGCGAGAACCCTTGTTAGTGGAAGCAGTAACGCTGTGGTCAAGGTTGTTAATCTTGGTGATCGCGAGATCTGCTTGAACAAAGGTGACGTCATTGGAAAGTGCGAGGAAGTGATCTGGATGAAAAAGTGTAGTTCGATAACAAGCACAGACTCAGCAAACAGCAACAACTACGGAATAGTGACTGAGCTGCTCGATGACTGCAGGAGGAACCTAACGTATTCGCAGGGCATGAAAGCTAAGAAGTTTTTACAGCGCTACGCGAATATCTTCTCCAGTCACGATGGGGACCTTGGAAGAACGTCGGTGGTTCAGCACAGGATAGATACCGGAAGCGAGAGACCAATTCGTCAACGAGCAAGACGGATACCAATTGCTAAGGAAAAAGAAGTTGAAGGCCTTTTGGAGGACATGAGAAGGAATAAGATTATTGAACCGTCTGCAAGTCCGTGGTGCTCACCTGTTGTATTAGTGAAGAAGAAAGATGGTAGCACGAGATTTTGTGTGGACTATAGGCGTCTCAATGATGTCTCTAAGAAGGACAGTTATCCGTTACCTCGAATCGACGACACTTTGGATACCTTGAGTGGCATGAAATGGTTTTCGACCCTAGACCTGAAATCTGGATACTGGCAGGTCGAAATTCATCCAGAAGACAAGGAGAAGACAGCTTTCTCGACCGGTAAAGGTTTATGGCAATTTAACGTCATGCCCTTCGGATTGTGCAACGCACCTGCCACATTCGAGCGTCTCATGGAGTGTGTACTATCAGGCTTAGTTGGAGAGGCTTGCTTAGTCTACTTAGATGACGTCATCATTATCGGCCGTGACTTCGAGGACCATTTGCAAAACTTGGAGCGAGTTTTCGCAAAAATAGAGGGAGCTAAATTAAAGTTGAACCCGAAAAAGTGTCATTTATTCAGGAATAAGGTCAATTATCTCGGCCATGTTATCTCCAGTGATGGAATCCAGACAGACCCGGAGAAACTGGAAGCAGTTCAAAAATGGCCTACCCCTAAGGACAAAACCGAAGTGCGGGCATTCCTCGGCCTATGCTCATACTACAGGCGTTTTGTTAAGGGATTCTCAGAGATAGCCAAGCCGTTACATCGGCTGACCGAAGATAAACGACAATTTAGTTGGGATGGGACTTGTGAAGATTCTTTTCAGAAACTGAAGAAACATCTGTGTGAAACACCAATCCTGGGCTATCCACAAACTGAAGGTCAGTTTATAGTCGACACGGATGCAAGCAACACGGCCATTGGAGGGGTGTTATCGCAAAAACAGGGTGAAAGAGAAGTTGTTATTGCATATTTCAGCAAATCTTTATCCAAGCCAGAGAGAAACTACTGTGTAACAAGGAGAGAACTCTTGGCTGTTGTAAAGACGCTACAACATTTCAACAAATATCTCATTGGCAGACAGTTTTTACTGCGAACTGATCACGCAGCCTTGAAGTGGTTACTGCAATTCAAGAACCCAGAAGGTCAAGTAGCTCGCTGGATTGAACAGCTTCAGGAGTATGACTTCAAGACGGAACATCGCAGCGGAAAGATGCATGGGAACGCTGACGCACTCTCACGAAGGCCGTGTTCGGAAGACTGCAAACATTGTGTTAAGCAGGAATCTAATGAAGTAACATTAAAGCTAACGAGAACAAGTCCTTTGGGTCTCTGGGAGAATGATGCTATGAGGGAGGCTCAAGAAACAGATGACGACCTTCGGCACATCATCACATGGAAGAAACGGGGTGAAGTAAAACCAATCTGGAGTGAGGTTGCACCCACTGGCGCTGTCACTAAGTCGTACTGGGCGCAATGGGACAGTCTGATACTTCAAAACGGAATACTCTACCGGAAATGGGAGAAGACTAACGGCAGAGAGTACCATCTTCAGATAATTGTCCCAAGATCGAGAGTACCAGATGTTCTCCGTGAAGTACATGATGGCGTATCAGGAGGTCATCTAGGTGTCAAGAGGACGTTAACAAAAGTGCGAGAACGATTCTACTGGTTGCATTGTCGAGATGATGTACAGGATTGGTGTCGCAAATGTACTACTTGCGCTGCTGTAAAAGGACCACAGACCAGGAGCCGTGGGAAGCTGCAGCTGTATAACGTCGGTGCACCATGGGAACGAATTGCAGTTGACGTAGCCGGGCCATTTCCTGTAACGGAATCAGGAAACAAGTATTTTATGGTCGTCATTGACTACTTCACCAAATGGCCCGAAGTGTTCGCCATACCAAACCAAGAAGCTACAACAGTCGCTTCTAAGCTAGTCGAAGAAGTGATATGTCGCTTTGGTGTGCCTCTAGAAATCCATTCTGATCAGGGCAGGAACTTCGAATCGCAAGTGTTCCAGGAAGTGTGCAGAATTTTGGGCATGCATAAGACGAGGACCACCGCGTACCACCCACAGTCCGATGGAATGGTTGAGAGATTTAACCAGACTCTTGAGAGGCATTTGGCGAAATTGGTAGACGACAAACAAAAGGATTGGGACAAGTATATACCACTCTTCCTTCTGTCGTATCGAACCGCCGAGCATGAGAGCATAAAAGCTACCCCGGCGTATGTCAATTACGGTAGAGAACTACGAATACCAGTAGACCTATTGACAGGAGGGTCACCGGAGGGACCAGAGACCGTACAAGACTATGTCAGCAATTTAAGGGAAAAAATGCGCTATATACACGCGTTGGTTCGGGAAAATGGGTTACAGTCAAGTGAGAACATGAAAACCAGATACGACCGGAAATCGAACACGAGAGGATTCGAGGAAGGGTCACTGGTGTGGCTGCATAACCCAACCCGCCGGAAAGGAAAATCTCCAAAGTTGCAGAGCAAGTGGGACGGTCCATACAAAGTGGTTACCCGAATGAATGATGTGACTTATAGGATTCAAAAGCAACCAAGAGGGACATTCAAAGTGGTACACATAGACCGTCTGGCGCGTTACCATGGCAGTAACAACGATGCTCGGGACGACCATCTCTAAGAGGGGAGTAGTGTTACGAATACACGAGTAAAGGAGCTTGCGCCATCTAGTGTGGAGCGAGGGAACCACTTTGTGTGCTGTACAGAACGTGAAACCTCCGCTCAATACTAGATGGCGCTAGAGGAGCTATATAGAGGAATAAACTCGAAAATCGAGTACACGCGTGAATGTTCCAGAATGGTCTGGGACTAGACTCGGCCGGTATAAATAGGCCGCGGGTGGCCGAGCGAGTTGAGTTCAGTTTGAGCGATCGACGAAGCGACTTCGCAGTGAAGACTAGTGATCAAAAGTGATACCAGTGGAAACCTACGACATTGGCTACGACCTCGGACATCGTTAGTGCTTAGTGAGTGTACCTAGTTGTTTAGTGTTTGTACCTAGTACCTAGTGTTTGTACCTAGTACCTAGTGTTTGTACCTAGTACCTAGTGTTTGTACCCAGTGTTTGAACCTAGTGCTTTGTGTCGGACCTAGTGCTAGTGAATAAAGTCTCTGAAAGAGTCAGCAGGTCTTTCTCTCCAAATCGTTCGAACCCTAACACGCAACAATAGTACATGGTGTCTCATGGTGTAATATTTAGAACACTACCCTAAGCTCACTCGATATTAAAAGAAAACATAGCAATAAGTCTTAAAACGTCGTCGTCTTAAAGTCATCATCATCATCATCATAATCAGCTTTTTTTAACGTCCCACTGTTGGGCACGGGCCTCCCTCCGTACGAAGGGGATCAGGCCATAGTCCACCGCGCTGGCCTAGTGCGTGTTGGCGGACTTCACATGTCTTTCAAAAACTTCCTAGGTTTTCTCAGACATGCAAGTTTCCTCACGATGTTTTCCTTCACTGTAAGAGAAGTGGTAATCATGATAGAAATGAATCGCACATGAATATTATCAGAGATGCGAGACCCGGATTTGAACCCGCATCACTCGGTTATCCAAACGAGCGCATTACCGCTCGGCTATCAGTGCCTAGTCTTAAAATAGTCCTTATAAATGTCTTCTTCAGAATACAATACTACAATATTAATAAAGTTACAAAAGCGTGAGTTATAAAAAGCGTCTTATAATACTTTATTTTATTCAACATTGCTTTGGAGTTATTTATTACGGAAGAACTTTTATGCTGTTCAAATAAGCTCTTGGATCCTCATTACCTGGTAAAGATAAAGTAGCTTTACAAGCAAGCAAAAAAAACGCGTAACGATTTTAACCCAATGAGGAGTGTCTTTGATATTTTTATGTGCAAATAATTGCCAACTTCATTACCATTTATTATATGATAAATAAAATCGTCATCGTGAGTAAAATATATAATTTTGTACATTTTCATTGTAATTTTTTTCGTTCAAACACTATCCGAAATGTTACGAAGATAAAAAAAACATCCTCATCAAATGGCAACAGGTATTTTTTAACTCCCAGCATTAAATGGAAAAATAATCATGGTATTGAAGTGAAGTCTAAAGATCCAATAATTCAGTAAAACCCTAAATATATATTGCTTTATCTCATGTAAATTTCATATTTTACACATTTCACTACACTACAATGGAACTGCTTACAAACATAATATACCAGTTCATTGATTTTGTCATACCATCACAATCTGTTCGCGCGTTGCCAAAACGCCTATTTTCCGACAGAGTAGCTACGAGTATCCCAATATCAACGCGAATAAACCTGCAATATGGATACATTAAATTTATATTAGTCAATTATACCGTATATATATTTTTATTAGTAATAGATATTGTTTATAATATTTAAAATATGTAATTACATATCAATTCAGTATTTTCTGAAAGGCTTTTTATTGAACTACTAGCGACTCGTCCTCTCTTCGCTCGGGCTCTTCCCTAGATTTAGCACAGGCAAAGCCGCGGGATCCGCTAGTTATACATATAAACCTTCCTCTTGAATTACTCTATCTATTAAAAAAAACGCATCAAAATCCGTTGTGTAGTTTTAAAGATTTAAACATACATTGGGATATAGGGACAGAGAAAATGACTTTGTTTTATACTATGTAGTGATTAGTCACTGGAACCATATTAATTTAACATATGTATGTAATCAGCCTTTTTTAACGTTCCACACGTCGTAGAAAACTTGCTAGGTATTTTCAGATATACAGGTTGCCTCACAATGTTTTCCTTCAACGTAATGTTGGATCTTCAACGTGATGTTAGAAATGATCAACATATTATGAAAATATTGCAAGTGCGAAACCCGGATTCGAAACGAGTGCTATACCAATACACTACCTCTGTCTAAATTAATAATAATTTAATAGAATAAAATAGTAATTAGAATAAAATAATGAAATATTTTAATTCTTTTTCACTAACTTGATACGTAATTCTATAAACACCTACTTTTGTATTTAGCATAAATTGTACGAATTTGGCTGAGAAGTAGTCAAACAACCTTTTAAGTGTCAGCTCGTTTTCTGTTTTCAAAACAAATCATTAATCATAACAATTAGAGATACATCATCAATCATAGCAATTAGAGGTAAGTCTAAAATCTGAATAATAGTAGTGTTATTCAGATAATAATTTTATCCGTTGAAGTGAAAAATGAGCTTTTAGAATGCATTAACTTCAAGCTTCAAACAAAGGGTACATGCTATATTATATTTTAAAGAAACTAAATATATACATAAAAGCGAAGGGTCACTCACTCACGCATTCACTCACTAATTCATCGTGAAATATCGAAAATCCGCTTGTCATGTAAATATGAAATTTAGCAGGGAGGTAGTTTATATTTTAGATTTTTCGACAGGGCCGTATTAAGGAGGTCTAAGGGCTCTCACAAGTTTGTATTAAAATCCTTTATTTTTTGTTCTACAAACTTTAAATTTGTGATAAAAGTGCAAGCGCTGTTTGTATGTACAAAGTATACCGTACATGTATTATATATAAATATAAAAATATTATTACATTTCATCTGAAAAAACTAAGTATTTTGAAATAATATAAGAATATGCATTTGACTCAATTATTGTCATGAATTTAATGAAAATAAATACCTTTGTGAGAATGTTAATTAGTTCATATAAAACCATTTAAAACAATATCAAACTTAAATGACTAGCTCTAAACTTAGACAGCTTAGTTGCAAAGTTTAAACTTGATTTAAATAATTGAAAAATTATTCCAAATGAAACATAATATGAAGATATAAAGTTTTAAAACTTCAGATAGACTTATATTTTCTATCTAAAATTTTATAAGTAATAAATTATGAAATATTTTATATTATTAGGGCGAGCAAAGCGAGACCTAACACTATCCCACAACCTGAGCATTTTGTAGTACACTTTACTGAAAAACTATCACGCCTTTAGATTTGTAAAAACATAGTAATTTAACTTTATATTCTTCTTCAAGATGTGTTGTCTATTAAATATTTTTTGATAGACAACACATATATTTTATAACTATTAAAAATATGAACATTAACATTAGTCTTAAAAATTATTACCCGTTAGAAAAACTACGCTAGCCCTCGCAAAGCTCAGTTTTTTGTAGTAATTTAAATTCTTAATAAATTTCAGATAAATAGAAAGTCTCTTAAAACTTTCTTAGGTTTACGCGAATATTTGATATTATAAATGAAACTATGTTTTCGGATTTTGTTGCGGATTTAAATGCTTTAATGCATTCGAAACATCGGGAACCTAAAATCAAAATAAATCCGTAACAAAATCCGAAAAAAAACTTTCATTTATAAGAAAATCTCTTAATATATCGTCGACACAGCTTTGTACCAAATGTAAATGATAAATAAAAAGTCTTATTAAAATTTTAATATGTATCTTTTATCTATTTATCCAAACCCTTTAATGGAGTCATAGAAATGTGAACACTAACAAGGTATTCATAGTTGCTAATAAAGCCTATTTGAATGCTAGTTCATTAACGCGAGCTTTCTATCTGGAGAGACGCATAGCTTCAATTATCAAACTATACTGTACATTGAATGTCCTCGTTCTATATAGAATATACTTGATTTGTTCCTGACTTTACACGTTATTGTAATGAAAATTCTTGTAATGAAAAATTATGAATTATTTTTATCGATAGACTATACCTTTTCCAATTTTAATAATTAATATATTATATACATACCATCTGTATATATTTTATATATACACGTGTAAATGCAGTACTTTCTGTTCAGAAAAGTCAGTACTATATAGTAAAAATCAGATTTATAGGGCGGTTGATAATTGTTAGTTAACGCACTCTTCCATCGTCTACCGTGCTATTAGAGAAATTCCACCGTCAACTTAAGTGGGCCTTCCTTCTAATGTGTATCGTGGCTAATGCTTCTGACCACCACGACAAGATGGGTAATTACCTAACTACTTCTTTCTAACTTTCATTATTTTTTATCAAATTAAGTGAACTAAGCCGATATATAAAAGCTCTTTGAATGTTTTATTAAAAGCACCTAGAGATGCATCCGAATAAAGCGAGTAAGTCTCTACTATAAAATGTAAGCTCTCCAACTATCTAAATTATTTAAATACTACTAAGTCAAATAACCGATAGTAAATTTACAAATTGTATGTGAAAATATTGTATACCTTTTCTGCGATTTAAAACTTTTAGTTTCGGGTTAAAGCAGAAATTATACAGCAAAAATGCAAATTTTATATATTTTTACCTCATTCTACTCATTATGAGATAATAAATGCAGCTTGGGTAGCGAAATTGCTCAAACTTTTTTAATTGTGTTTATGGTAACAGAAACAGTTAGGACCTAGCCTTCCACGTAACCCATGTTTTTATTTCTATTATAATTCCGTTTCATCGCTGGCCAAGTTGACCTGCACACATATTCGAAAAATATAGATAATACTTATAATACTTTCTTAGGTTTACGCGAATATTTGATATTATAAATGAAACTATCGTTTCGGAAAGATAGTTTCATTTATAATATAGTTTCACTTAGAGTTTACTGTATGTTTTCCTTCACTGTAACTTTTTTCATTAAGTACCTACGAGTATTATAGAGAGCCCTAAAGAACTATTTCTTAAAGGTAGCTCAGCTATCAGCATAAAAAACCATACGGCCCTAAACGTAATCCTAAAAAATGCCCATGGCTGAATTTTTGTATTAAGTTACGTTTCGGTTATATTTCAGTGATTCCAATATGTTTTATATTTATTTTATCAATCTTACAAATTATTAATATTCATACTAAGTTGGTATAACAATTATTTTAAACGTTGCCCACCTCTACTTACTATGAATAATATTCGCTTGTCAAATTCACGAAGGTAAGAACTAAGTATCGTGGGTTCAAACCTTAGGTTTGACATTTTCATACCACATTTTGAAACTTCTGATAATATTATCTTGAAGAATAATCAAAACTTTAAATATTTTTTCTTTACTAACAAATGCTAATGTAGATTCGTATAAACCAACTTATATGTATGTGAAGGCAACGGGTTCGTCTCATTTAGAGCAATATTAGTCTTAGGTTACAAATAAAAATGTAATACTCGTATGTAAACTTTATCCTTTGAAAATACATCAGAGTCCAGTGTATTTTTTCCATTTCGATATCCACCACCCTATGGTTATAACTTCAAAAAGTTATTGCTCCAATATTTTCTTAGGACGAGCTAAACCGGACTGAATACAGAAAATCTTCATATGAATGTGCTAAAGATGACCGTAGTTTCTTGTTATATTCATAATAAAGTATTCCATTTCTATCTGACCGTGTAATAATATTTTTCGATCTTGGATATATTATTTGTGTCTTACGATTCCTCTCATCTAGAATTTACATATATTTGTAATAAATAAATAAAATTTTTAAATATAACTTTCTTCTTTTTTGAAGTCAGTTGAAAAGTAGCCTAACTTACTCCTTATAACATTAGCTATCTGCGTGTATGTGTTAGTGAAAGTCCTGTCAAAATCAGTCCAGCCGTTTCAGAGATTATACAGACACAAAAATTAAAAAAAGTTTATTGTTGTTTATATCGAATATACTTTTATATGAATTTAGTTATAAGCTGTTACTTTATTTTTATCACTTCAATTTTATTTATATGTATAGATGTATACATTAGTATTTCTATATATTTTATCCAGAAACGAAGGGAGAAGTTTTAATTGTGAAATATAGCGTTTATAGTGGACAAAGAAAAAGATAAGACAATTACAGGGGGGGAAATACGAAACGTAATTAATCTTCAAAGAGGACACGCGAATTAACGCATCAGATAATGTAGTAGCTAGAACAGAAATAAAAGAAATTACTTCTAAAACTTGTGAATTGATGATCGCGGTAAAAACATTTATAATAATTAGCGACTGACCATAAATACGTTGTTTTTTAAAATTGTTTCTATCCCCATTATGCCAAATACGTTTTACCAAAATGGGTTTAGCAAAATGCCCCTTGGTTTACTTAAGCTGCGCTTATTGTTAGGTGCCTTTTGCATTTAAAATATTACCCCAATATATAGACTTATAATAGACTTACCCTGGCTTTAATAGAACTATTTTCATCATAATCATGATAAAAGAACTAAAATATTTTTGTTTATACATAAAAAAATGAATTTTGCTATTATCTTAAAAAATAATACCTATACATTTAAAAAACTGTGAATAACCTATAAAAAGTTTTCTGTACTTTAAAAGAACTCAACACACAAATAGACAAACAAAGATGATTTTTTTACATTTTTTTGTATTGAGGTAAATAACATAAATTTCTCGTACATAACATAATTATTTAGTAATATAAACATCACGTATAATATTATTGCATGATGAAACAACCAACAGACACGAGTAGGTCGAATAAACCCTTCTAATTTATACCATGTAATCAATGGGGTAGCACGTTTTAGTTAACATCTCTCATGGTGTGTAATTAGGGGCTTTGTCAATGATTAATAGTTTATATACATATTAATGTATGTATGTATATATTATTTATTAGGTAGAGTGAGGTAGTGTGTGTTTTAGATACCGATTTCAGACATTCTTTAGAATTTCGACTATACATATAATATGGAACCAACTTCATAGATTATACAAATTTTGAGGCATGAATTAAGGTATGAATATTATAATTGTATGTATTTAGTCCTTTTTAACGTACCACTGCTGGGCACAGGCCTCCCTTTAATGCGAGGGAGATCAGTCCGCCGCGTTGAAAAAGTGCGGGTTGGCGGACTTCACGTGTCTTGTCACTCTCACGATGCTTTCTTTCATCGTAAAACAAGTGGTAATCATGACAGAAAAGATCGCTCATGAAAATATAAATGGTGCGTTACCACTAGATTTTGAAATCAAATTATAATTACTTAAATATTTTAGGAGAAAAATTTCTAAACGTTTACAGATTGAGCAGATATGGTTTGACAAAGACTAGGTAAAAGTTTGCAAAAAAGTAGCGCTGCTTATAAATAGCATATGTAATGTGATATAATAATGTTATACAATAGAAATATGTACATATAAAAACCTGAAGACACTGTTAGTGCACTGAACTATAAAATATACTTAATTGTGTAAAGAATTATAGAAGTAACGAATTAATTTACATATAAAATTGTCTTGTGCTCCATCACGTTTCAAGCCGATAAAATTTAAAAAAATAACCTTTGCTCAATGGAACTTCATTTTGTGCTTAGTTTTAACTTGATAGTTACCTTGCGAGGGAAATCGCTATATTAAAAAATATAACAAAAATGAATTATTTATTTACAAAAGTAAACATATTCTAGAGTATAACTTAATTCATTCCATTTGAATTAATAGGACCCGAGATACATTTTGTGCTCAGTATGGAAATTATAAGTGGACTATCAGAGTCATGAGCAATAGTGAATAAATTATAGGACTACTCGTAGCTATGGCTAGTGACGTGTAGTGTAAATTTCAAACTAACACTATACAACACATAATGATTTTAGTTTATACTATAGCTTTTGACTACGAACTCTAAATTGCAATTTCAATTGTACGAGTATTCATAGCTACAAGCACCCACAGTAAGTGTATTTAAATAGCATATTATTCATTAAGCTAATAAAATGTTATATTGTATGGAAAGTGAGTGAAAGGAAAAGCATTATATATTACATAAGTTTTCCTATTAACAATTGGTAATAAGATGAAAGATTGAAAAATCATAGTACGCTCAATCATATATAAACCGTTTCAGAGATTAGCCGTAACAGAGTAGATAGACAGACAAAAATTTAAATTTTTTTATGTAAGTACCGCATTATACTTTCATAAGCTTTCAGCGAAAAGCTGTTAATTTTAAATTACTAACAGACACTTCAATTTTATTTATGTGTACTGATTAGTTATTAAAAGCTGTCATGTTTGTAACAAACTAAACTAGTGATATAATTAAAAAACATTAATTTAATATGATACAGACAGTCACACAGTGCGATTTAGCTTAGGTATTAGTTACGAAACGTGTGTTACGGACGCCAGATAGTTCATACTCTACACATATTATATAATTTTAAATATTTACCTATTATAATATATATAATCAACCTTGTCTAGAGACATTCGCGCTCACGTCCCTAGCGAGACTCGAACCCGCAACCGCTGATGCAGAAAGTAGGGTCACTACTAACCGAGCCAAACGTATCGTCAAATACTAAAATGCAGAATGAGAAAATACGCCAGAAAATTAACACTCTGTTTCCACAGAAGCACGGACAGCACGGTTATTAAATAACGCCGCTTTTGTCAAAAGATTTATTATTCACTCTATGTACTTTCACGATTCTTATTTTAAAGACATAAAGACTGTTTTAGCGTGTCTTCGTTAAGTACTTGGCAGTGGAGTTGAGTGACAGCGACGCGAGATGAGACCACGCGTTGGCTGCAGATAATTATTTTACTAAGCCTTTAATTATTTTAGCCGTAAAACTTGAGGTTGAGTGTGATTAATATTTTCCTCTATGGTTAATTTAATATGTATTCGTAAACTTAACTTTCGTAATATTTGTTGTGGTTTTAGGTCACTCAATTATCTACATATGTGTTTACGTACTAATCATCCACCCTAACGCTTCGCTCGGGTTAGTTAAGTTTTAACGGCTAGTATATAATTCTCAAAGATGAAATATTATCCCGCATTAAAAAGTATTCGAGTAGTATTTCTATTTTTTACTATATTAGTATTAGATTAGATAAATAGCTATCTTCATATCATATTAATCCGTCGTATCCAGATAGACAGAAAGACAAAGTTTCTAAAAACGATAGATTCTCTATGAATAATAATGACTGTTCCAATAAGTTAAAAAACATATATTTACAGTCGGTCTGGTCAGTTAGAAATTTTTTGCATGTACAGATGAAGCGTTTCTTCCGTTTTTTATTTACTTTTATGAGACTACGAGTTTCGTATGACTTTTTTCTTTATTTACTGGGTTTGAAATTCTAAGAAAGTAAAAGTATATAGAGGGCGCTAGTAGATTATAACGAATAAGATAATTAATTGAATTTAAACTAATTTATATTAACTTTAAGAAATCAATTTAAGTAAGATCAACCCAAAAGCTATAACTACTTCTTTTAAATTAAAAAGTTTTAAAATTAACTCTATTTTATAACTTTTGCCAATTCACTGTTATAAAATCAAATGAAAAGTAATAAAATCAAAGAAGATAGCCAAAACTTTAAGCTTCCAATACCCAATCGACTGCAGATCAGATTAATTTTAAACAAACGACAGCTACAGTCGCCACTAATCCAGCTACTCGAAAATGAACAAGACATTGCAATTCAAAACTTAGCTAAGCCGTAGCAGCTGTTGAAGATACTGAGGGCATTCCAGTGTTCATACTTTCAGAACCGCCTTAACGGCTTTTGGAAACGTGATGATGTATTTTGTTTGAGAGTTTGTAAGGAAATTGTTTCTGCCACTTAAAATAATTCGTCATGTACTATTTCTATACTAATATTGTAAAGTAATTTACTAAAAGTGTATCTTCTGTTAGTGATTATTAATAAATATTGTTAAATCAGTTCTAACATAATCATTTCTATAAAAGTTAATAATATTTCAATAATAGTATTAATTCATAGCATGTAACCAATACATAATTTTCCATTGCAAAATAAATAAAATAATCAAAATCTTATCTAAATCTAAAAATGACGAATTTCTGTACAATGTATCACCTCCTGTTGAACCCTTTTGTGGAATGAACCATCCTAATTATAATTAGTTTTTATTACTTGCTTTACATGCGCATTTTTATAAAATACTTTAAAATAAAAGCAGACATAAAATCTGTCTTTACTGAATAATAATAATAATAAATAATATGTTGTGACACGGATACCAGATAGTTGTTATACTACATATTATATAAGCTTAAATATATACATATTACAATCATAAACACCCATGACTGTAGTACAAACATCCGAGTGTAACAAATGAATGCCTCCAGCGGGACTCGAACCCACGACCTCTGGCGCAAAAATTAGTCACTACAAACCACGCCAAATGTGTCATCAAATAATAATGGTATATCTATATTGAACTAAACTAAATAGTTAACAGTAACTTTAATTATACATCATTAAAGTTACTATTAACCTAATGGTTACAGTTAATTGGACGCAAAGGGTTTACCATATATATGATGTTGTTATTAAACAATACTAAAAAGTATATCAACAATATAATATATATGGTAAAACCTTTGCGTCGCAAAAGTTAATGGACAGACGTCCAAAGTAATTTGGCAGATTGGTCAGCACTCATTAATTATAACTTCGTCCTATACAGTCACTTTGAAGAGCTCTCGTGTGCTATCCTACGTTATGAGGATTAATGACGGTTGTTAGCGTTTATCCCGCCCAACTTCAATTCTAGCGGGATAATGTTAAAAACGTCATATTCCTACTGAGTAGTAATTAACTCTTATAATGATTATACAGCCTTGTTGATGTAGTTTCTATATTTCTTGCATGACCATCTGGAGGTTTTGGGTTTGGCTTCGATTCCAGAACAGGTCAAGTATTTTGATGAGTGAATGTTGAGGAGTTTTGTTGTCAAGAAAATCTCAATAGAAACCCTATATTAGGAAGTTACGGAAATAGTCTAAATATGTTGAAAACAAATAAATAAGAAAGCTCATTTTGCCCCGTAACAAGCTTTTTAGCATAAAATATATAATATAAAAAAAATATATAATATAAAAATTGTTATACTGATTTTAATGTGACCTTCACTTTCGAATATCACAATAAAATAAAATAAAGTAAGAGAAAAGAAACACTGTAAAATAAATTAAACTTTATTCGACAATTTATTAGGCTTTATATATAATATATAGGCTTTTAAATAATTAATTTAATTTAAAGAACCCCAGTGTACTCAGTGGACTCTCAGTTCTGCCGAGAAGAGCTAGCGAGAACACAATAGCTCTTATAAGTGTTAAGTTACATATTCTATTTATTTCACATAAGCTAATAAAAGCAAGTCAATCATCTTATTAACTAACATTTCTATCAACAAAACAAACTTAAGAATAAATGATTATAACATACGGCTTTACTACGGTTAAAATAAATAAAATGGTTTTTATAATTTTCTAATATAATAAAAGTAGCTAAGTTAATCCTATTATACATTACATATATACATTAGCTACCTGCAAATGAAAGTCCTGTTAAAATAGATTCAGCCGTTTCAGAGATTCAGACTACTAAATATTAAAATTGTGCAGTTATCCTGTTACAAATTGCGATCAGACGAGTAACTCACGTCTATACCAAAATTTATGACACACAGTACTAACACATATTATTAGAAATACCCATGACTGGAGTAGAAACATTCGTGCTCAACAAATGAATGCCCTTCGCGGGACTCGAACTCGCGACTGGTGCAGAAAGTAGGGTCACTACAAACTGAGCCAAACGTCCTCATTCAAAAATATTTCATCTAATCATTAATGACGTGAGTAACTAAATCTAAAGTATTGTAAGGCGTACCGGTGGTATCGCAAAGTTTCGTAGAGCGGGATTTACAAAGATCCTACATTTATCCGTTTTTCACGCTCCCCGCTCCGAAGATAAAGCGGCCACCGTAAGCTTTAATATTTATCGTTTTGTCTCAACATTGGATGCTTGGTTTAGCGCAAAAATGTACTGTTTTAATCTTCGTATCGTAAAGCATATTTTTATACCGTTGCTAAGCTTTTGTTAGCTAATGTTTTATGTAGTATTTTTTCCAGAACTGAGCAACGAGTAATACAAAGGTGAATTAATTTTAAGCGATTTTTCTGATCTTTGTACTATGTACTTTTTATCTTGCACAATATATTTGTTCATAATATTATTAACAATAATTTAGCTATTTCTTGCCGCTCTGCTCGCGTTATGCTATGGTATATATAATCATTTCCTTCATAGTGACGCACACAAGCAAACCGGGCAAGAGACTAGTATGTCATATAATTTAAAAAGGCCACAATATTGTATACTGATCTTGTGGAATATGAATAACCTCAAAAAAGAAAGAAAGTAAAAACAAACTAAATAACTACTTTTTTCATTATTATATTCATAAAAAGTTTATTGACAGCCTAAGCTTTATCACGATATATGTAAATCAAAGTCGCTTTCTGTGTCCCTATATCCCTATGTATGCTTAAATCTTTAAAACTAAGCAACGGATTTTGATGCAGTTTTTTTATATATAGAGTGATTCAAGAGGAAGGTTTATATGTATAACTAGCGGATCCCGTGGCTTTGCCTGTGCTAAATCCAGGGAAGAGCCCGAGCGAAGCGAGAGCGAGTCGCTAGTTATTTATAAAACTAACCTAGGGAATGTTTGTAAGTAGAAAAATATACGCATAAATTCGTGATATTAAATTAATATTTTTATTAAATCATACTTAGAGCTTAGAAATCTATAAGTTAACTAGCTTTTACAAAATAGTTGTTTTATTTTCATTTGTTACTTATACATACGATTGTATTTCTTTACATTATTTATGAGTACTGTTTGTTTATTCCGAGCCTTCGTCATAAGAAGGTAAAATACAAAATAATTTTGTAATTCGAGCTACTTATAAAAATAAATAAATATTGTTATATATAATATTGTTATATAAAATACTAGCCTTTCCCGCGGCTCCACTCGCGTTCTAAAGGCTGAAAATCAAAAGAAATATTTTTCTCCCGTTTTCGCAACATTTTTATTGGTGCTGCGTTCCGATTGGTCGTATCGTGATGTAATGTAGCCTAAAAACTTCCTACATAAAGGGACACAAAAAGAATTTTTCAATTCGGACCAGTAGTTCCTGAGATTAGCGCGTTCAACTAAATAAACAAGCAAACAAACAAACGAACTCTTCAGCTTTATAATATTAGTATAGATTGTTTTATATAAATATCTCTGCGGTGACATTTATACTGATGTTTATTGTATGATATGATATGATACAATTAGCAATTACACAGTATACGAATAGAATACTTACAAAGAAATACAGACGATTCGATCACCTCTTCCGTACATCATAGTCAAAGTCATGCACCCAACTTAACTCACACTGGTTGTATCGAGTAGTCGTCCCACCACAGGGTATGAGAGTGATACGAATAGAGATTGCGCTTGCGTCTGCGCGTACACTTGTGTACTATAACACTCATATCTCCTGCCTGCCAAGGATGGCTAGTTTTTATGAAATTGGACTTAAAACTGTCTGTCTGTTTATTTGTGCTATTTTCTGAAAAAGCTCAACAGATTTTGACGGAACTTTCACTGGTCGATAGCTTGCTTGCAGAAAGCTTTTAGGTGTTACTTAAGAATAGAAAAATAATAAGTATTTAACTCAAAAAGATTAAAACGTACCCAGTTATATACTATTACAGATAACTACTGTGACATAAATTTATTGTTTATCACATGTATAAATACAGAAAATTTAGTAAAAACACATTAATTAATTCTAGAAACGTCTTAAATTATTGCAGGCATTTGACACGAGATGACACGAAGCGTTAAGATTAAACAGGAAGCTACATACATTTCGCACGTCTTGAGAATAGCTTAGGGAATAATAACTCAAATGTTACAAAATATAGTAATATGTGTTATTTTAAATTGTAAATAATATAAATGATATGAAATTTAACCTAATGAACCCTAAATGAAGTCATAACATAATAGTGTTCAGTCAGTCAGTTAGTTATCCGGTAAACACTCTTATTGATACAACTACGAGTTAACATATTCTGGTTAACGTATCCATAACATAACCGTCTATCCGTCCTAATATTATGGAGAAATATTTTTTGTGCTTGTAACTTATGATTATATACTCACTATACTACGTCAAAAGCAAAAGCGTACAAAACAAAAGTAATCCCTGAGTAATATAAATATAGACCACAAGCGAAAACTAGACAGTATACAAATTGCTTAGCATTTATTTAACTCAATATTTTTGTTACGTTTGAAACTAGTTTTACGACATGTTACTGAGTAAAATATATTGTTAAATGGTTTCCGTAGGCTTATTTAAACTCTTAGTTTAGATTTCTCAAAGAAGATATTTTTTTTCGCAAAGTACCAAATTTACCAAATTTCATCAAAACGTGTTCAGTGGTTTTCTTGTGATGCGTTTCAAGACAGACAGACAGAAAAATTATATATAAAAGACTATAGATCAAATTCAATAAGAATTAAAATTTTTTTGTAATCACATTTTTTATTGCTTCATAAAAACTGCAAGATATTTGTTATGGTTATTTGTTCTTTCATTTACTATTCTAATTATCAGCAGTAAATATCTTTACGTCATGCGTTTTCAACTTTGTGGTAATGGATTGCGATGCTCAGTGCCAAGCTTTTACTAAAACCAGATTTGGAGAGCCATCGATGTTAGTTTATATAACTTGTTGTAGGTGAAATTTATGTACTTATCTGTAATTTTAAAATTACTTTATTAAGTTTATTACTGTTATCTTATAGCATATACCTTTAATATCCTAGAAAATTGTTTAGTATGGGTATTGCTTTTTTTTTTCTTACCAATAAAGTCAACATTAAGAAAACAAAGTTTGAACTTATTTTTCATTCAAAACAAAACAGATATAGTTTAAAAATACTCAGAGCCTATTATTATTGTTCGCTACACTCGTGTTTGCTTACAAAGTTCCCGCCTCACTCAACCAGACCTGTCTGCTAGATAAAGTGAATTCACTCGACGTTGACCCAAAACTTACCGTCAAAAGTTTTTAAAGAAAAACTCGGCTACAAAGAGTGGGCCGAACATAACCGGGAATGTAGTTTTCCGAGTCATTAGTCACGCGAGCAAGCGTGACATACGGTACAAGAGCTTAATTGAATTTAATATAAATTGGCAAGCTCAAAATTTATTGTTGAAATAAGCTTTCGAGAAAAAGCTTAAAATATGTATATTATAAAATAATTATATAGGAGCTTTTGTAGCATGTATATGATATAAGTATAAAAGCCAACGTCATATATTTTGGTAGACATTCTTAAAAAAATATTCTGTGAAATAAATTGACGGTATAAAATAATTAAAAACCTATGTTTTATTTTTACAAAATAATTACAGTTGATAACAAATATAACCTCCTCCTTTTTTGAAGTCGGTTAAAAAGCGCGAACACTAGTTAATTTAGTTAAATAAAATGACTCATTCATAGTTGTAACGCTATTTCCTAATTTGAGCACGCGACTGTCTAAGTTACATGGGCAATGTGTTTTGCCAACATATTTTTCAGTTTTCTATGAAAGTTATCGATTTTAAAGGTTTATAAAGATACTACCCGCTTACCTTACTACCCTACGCTTTACCTGTGGCTTCGCTCGCGTTCATTTTTTTAATTGCTAATCAACCTCATTGGGTTGATCTGTAGGATGCCTGAAAGTTTCTTCAAAATTACTCTAGCTATTTCAGAACCCATTGTTAATACAAACAATTTTTTAATTTTTCGTAAAAAATTTTTTTTTAATAAACTTCTAATACCTCCAAGAATATGTGTACAAAGTTTCATGATGATCGGTTGAGTAGTTTTCGCGTGAAAGCGTAACAAACCAACTTACATTCACATTTATAATATTATATAAATATAAAAATATATTTAGACGAAGAAATTTTGTATATATTATATAATACTAATGTCATTTGGATTATATTAATTTATATTTTATTAATTAAAATTATAATTATATTAATTTATTTATATTAATTTTATATACTATCGTTCCGTATGTATAAGCAAAGTAAGTGATACTACGGGCGTACTCAGCAAAGTCTCTTTCTTCTGCAAACTAAACTCATGCGAGGTGACACGCTCATCCGTAACTTTCCACCACTTGACTCTGAAAATAACCAGTCGACTGTCAACATTAATAACCTAGACTCGGCGAAATTCTCTCACATCTGACAAAGAGCGATGACGTAGCGACGCCATTTTTCAACTCTCATGTTAAGTCATCTAAATTATGCATTAGGTGTTGCTATTTCCGAGAATTCATGTGTTTTAGATGAAATATATGTGTGGGGATGAATGGGATTAACAAAAGGTGCAATATTGACTTTAATATTACAAGAAAATATTTTATAGGTAATATTTTACTTTGAAATAACGATTACAATTGTATTTGGTTGATTTCATTAGATTTAATGGAAGCTTTAGAATGAAAAAGTAATTCCCTTTGTTCGTCTGTCTGTCGTCTGCCCGTCTACCTTTCAAATACTAAACTAAACTACCGAAATTGTTTGAATTGATAAATTGATATAAAACAATATTAATAATACTCTTTATTCCGTGCAAAAAACTCCCATACTACTACACTACTACAGAAAATGTAAAAGAGTCATGTGATATAATATTTTTTACATTTAAATTCTATAGTCTCTTCTTTTATAGTTTAAAATTAAAATATCGCACACTTCGTTTTATCGTATTGATGAAAATATCAATTATTTAATAGGAAGTATAAAATTCGAATTACTTTTAATACATGTGCAGTATATTTTATGTTTCATTATACATTCTTTTCGATTACAATGCATTGAATACCTTTTTACGATTTTGTTTACGATCTTTCGTGGCATAGTGTGATTACTGAAGCAAAATGCTACCTGTATTGACTTTAATGGTCCCGAATAGGGGGTTCACTGAGCGTATACTTGTTTATTTAAAAAGTCTTTATGTCAAGATACCAATTTGGTACCGAGGCTTTACTTGCTGCTTAGTTAACAACCGAAATACAAAACAAACACTAGCAGTTGTAAGAACCCTGTCATCATCAAAAACTAAAACATCGACGTACTTTAAATATATTAAACTTATATGATACATAAATATATATTACAGTAAGTTATATAATACACTAGCATTTCCCGCGGTACGCGTTCTAAAGAGCGGAAACCAAATTTTTTTTTTAGTCGCGCGGAATGGTTTCTCGCAGAACTAACGCCCGCCCTTCCCGTTTTCACAACATTTTTCATTGATGCTCCGCTCCTATTGGTCATAGCGTGATGTAATATAGCCTATAGCCTCCCTCAATAAACGTACTATTAAACACAAAAACATTTTTTTAATTCGGGTCAGGAGTTTCTGAGATTAGCGCGTTCAAACAAACAAACAAACTCTTCAGCTTTATAATATTATAAGTATAAATATATAAATTCCCATCCCTATTTTACTTTCTCAGGACAAATAAGATTTATTTTAATCATAAAATGTTTTTTTTTATACCTAGTTTTAGTTCTTTTCTTTTTATTTATTGAATTAAGTATATTTTAAAAATAACATTTTAAAGTTTACTTCGAGTTATGACCTAAATAGATTTTCTATGCAAAAATTTGTAGACAAAACCTTTTAAGCTGTAAGGAAGTAAATGATCCCTTCATTCTGAAAGGTCGCTATGAAAGGCGTAGCATTGGCAAGGCACTTTAAGTTTTAATCTAGCATGCGGTCGACATTGGTAGATAGAGATCTAGGCCTTGAGGTTTTTACCCTAAAAAGAGGTTACAGTTTGTTTTAAAATGACGTTTTTGTTTCATTCAAAAGGTGAAAAGAAGCCTTTTGACTTAATGTAATAAAACGATGTCGTACTTAAACAGCCATTATTAATCTATGTTTAAGTTACGGAATGAATAGTGGGATTTAAAATATGAAGAACTTTTAATTCATTTATAATGACTTAAGTCATTTAATGTTTCAACCTACAGACCTGACTATAGTGTTTTTTCTAATAGTTAAATTTTTTTCTTATTTTTGTCTCATACAAACATAATCATTAAATAAAACTAAGTTGCCGCCCCGCTGTTTGTCTGTCCCTATGTATGCTTAGGTCTTTAAAACTACGCAACTGATTTTAATGCGGTTTTTTTAATCGGTAGAGCTCCAAGGGGAAGGTTTTAGGGGTTAACAAAAGGTACAATATTGAATTTAATAATACAAGTAAATATTTTATACGTAATCTTTTACTTAAAAATTATGATTACTAATGTATATGTTGATTTATTTTTAATTTATTACATTCAATTGAAGCTTTAGATAATATTAATTTGTATTGAAAATCCTTATGTATAAATCAAAATGAAGTTACATTCATAAAATAGCGTATACTTAAATAAAAGTTTATGGATACATTGACTAGTGGAACGTTTTTTTTTATGGTAAAAAGGGGGCAAACGGGCAGGAGGCTCACCTGATGGGAAGTGATCACCTCCGCCCATGGACATCTGCAAGCCTGATGCGTTGCCGGCCTTTCAGGAAAGGGAGGGATGGAGGAGGGAGGGAAGTGGGAGGGAGGAGGGCTACGAAGGCGGAGGGAAGAGGGAGGGGGGAAGGAGAGTGGGCTTCCCGGACTCTCACTCACCGGACGAAACGCGACAGCATAGCTGCCACTTCACGCCGGTCTTCTGTGAAAGAGTGGTACTAATGAACTATACGGGGCGTGCCGGCCCATTCGGTTGCTACCCGAAGGTAACAAGCATGGCACTACCACTTTATAAACACGGTTCCACGGGTTTTTCAGATATGATACTACTATTTTTAGGTACGAACCTTGTACTATGTATATCAGATAGTTTATACATAATAAATATATAAAATAAATATATAATATATTAAACACGAATACATACATAATAAATAAATAAATATAAATAAAATAAATAAATATAAATACCCATAACTGGAGTAAAAGCGCTCGTGAGTTGTCAAACAAATGAATGAATTCCGCTGTGTACCGTCATTACAGCACGTTTGTAACATGACAATAACAGTAAGAAAGTTCTCAAATTTTGTCAATTGGAGGACAAGAACAGTTAATTGCATAATGTGTAAGAAAGAAACAAAACATTTCAGGAAACATTTTTGAGTTTCTAATACTAGAATAGTATTTATTTACCCATATAAAAAAGGCCGGAAAGTGTGTAAAGGGATCAGTTGAATTCCGCAGTTAAGTGAAGACTGAGAAGAAATACGAAAAACGAAAAGTAAAGAAAGTTGAGTAGTAGTAGTAAATGTATCAAGAGGTGGAAAATAGTGCTTAGATTAAATTTAGTTAGAACTGCGTGTGTAGTTGTATCGCTTAAAAGTTAAAGGCATTTGTAGTGCAAGAGAATTGATTTAATTTCCGATCGCATATCCGTAGAACGTTACAATACAATGGGTTTCCAAAATAATTGGCACGCACTTTGTGATTCTAGAATGTTAGCTGTAGTTCAAAAGCTTTATAGGCTAGTGCCGTAAAGCCTTTACGACGATGCAACCCTATTAAACTGTTAATTTTGGCTTAGTGAGGTAAACTAACGCCGGCCAAAATGCTTAGAACTGTATAGTCAATGCTTCAACATAACTTAGTTTAAAAAACAGAAACTAGATGGTCTGAATAATACTTTAATACTATTCAACGCTAACTATAAGCCCTAGATCTAGATATAAGTAAGTACAATGTACATAAACAAAACTTATTCGTTTCAGTTGTATTTTCTATGTAATTTAGTTAAAAAAAATTTTTGACAATTAATTTAAATTTGGAACTCCCAAAATGCTGAAAATACTTAGTGTGTTTCCTTATCACGTCTTCCGTTGATAAAAACAGGTTTTCTTTTGTTCGATGAATCAGCATTGTGGTTGCTACTCCGAAAAAAAACTTCCTCGCCAGTTTACACGGACATGACTTGGCCAGTGAATATTTAGAGTTGTTATTTAACTGATATATTATATTTATATAATACTTATACGTTATCTACATCAACTCAGATAGCCAAGCAGCACTATTGGCTATAGATTCTCTAGAGACCAACTCTAAGCTGGTTAAGAACTGCATGGACAACCTGAACGTCCTGGGTACATCCAACAGAGTTATCCTCAGATGGGTCCCGGGTCATTCAGGTATAGATGGGAATGAAAAGGCAGATGAATTGGCAAGGTCGGGCGCTGAAACCCCACAATGTGGCCCCGAGCCATTTTGTGGCATTGCCAAACAACATGCCTATTCAATTCTCAAATATGACTGCAATCTCAAAGCACTTAAAGAGTGGCAATCCACCTCTGGACAAACTCACTCCAAAGCGCTAATTAAGGGATATCGCAAAACCTTTACAAAAGAGTTGCTTCAACTCAACAAGTATAAAACTAGTGCGGTAACCAGAATACTCACTGGCCACTGCAAACTCAATAAACATATGTTTACCCTTGGCCTAAGTCAGTCCGCAATGTGCAGACTATGCCATGAGTCAGAGGAATCTGCTATGCACATCCTCTGCTCTTGCGGACCACTCATGCACCGCAGAAGTGTCTTTCTGGGGCAACATATCATGCAACCGGAAGAGATACAGAAGCTCTCCGCTCAGAAAATCTGGAAGTTCCTGGAAGCAACAGGACTAAGCGGAGAACTTTAATTTCACCTTAAGGGAGCTACAATGGACCAACACTGGTCGACGTAGCAAGGGCCGACCTCGGCACCAATCCCAGTTATAAATAATAAATAATAAAATAATACTTATACGTTATAATATAATATAATTATATTATACCTACTATTCGGTTTTATAATGATTTTTTTAAAAAAAAAATTCACTAACTTTATTCTTCGGGTTCGTCCAGGTAGTTACTCGAAGATCAGAGAAAACATTTATCCCATACAAAATTTTATCCCATTGTTGTTGTTGTTTAAGGGTTAATTTCCAGGATTAAACTATCCTATGCTCAACAGGGTCTCAAAACTGATGAAATTTGATGGAAAAAAATCATCGGAATCTTTTTAGAGGATTCTTAGTTTATGCATTACTTTGTTATTACAAACAAACATAAAAACAAATTTTTCTTTGTATATTAAAAAAACAATGCGAAAAATGAAAAGTTTGATTTAGATTAATTTTTTCCCTTTTTACGGATGCGGACGGATTAAATTGTGCTAGAGGCGTGAACTGGATTCCTTAGATACTCGTACCTTCCTTAGACTAGTGTCTTTAGATATGTTATTGAGAACTACCGACAAGCAAGGCCAGATTTTTTATGAAAAAGAAAGTAACTTAGCTATATGTTCATAAAAAAGTTTACGCACTAAACCATGTATATATCTATACACATATATATAAATGCGAAAAAAACTCATCACGAAATCTCGAAAACCGCTAGACGGATGAAGATGAAAATTGGCAGGGAGGTAGTTTATAATTAGTATTATATATTATGTATATTATGTAATTGTATATTGTGTATGCATACGTTACTAGTAAACTAACACGTCGGCAGTTAAGAGGGTATCTAAGGGTATTTTAACCAGAGGCTATTACAGGCTAGTGTCATAAAGTTTTTACGAGGATACTACCCAATCAGACTGCTAAGAAGTTTAGGCACGTGTTTAAACCAATGTTAGATGTCAACTTAGGTAACGTGACGAGATTTTTACAGCAAAATGAAGTTTACGTTACACGTAACGTTACGTACGTACGTACGTACGAAACTATATCAAAAGTGATTTGGTTAAATTAGTATGAAAATTTTTGAATTATTACAATGTAAGGAAAAAGAAAATGATTTTCGAAAGTAACACACAATCTAAGATAAATAAGAGCTTTGTAAGATTGTGACAAAGTTGTGAACTTTATTGCCTTGTTATGTTAACATAAGAAACGACATTGTTCAGAGACTCTGAATTAATTTTTCAGAGTTTTATTTAATTTGCAAAAAAATTTTGTGTATATTTTTTTTCGTTTGAACGTTTATTTCCTAGTTTATAGGAGTTTGTATGGTTCAAATTTTGCGAGCCAAATAGAGAGTAGAGAGAGAGAGTTGACATTGGTCTTCAGTTGGTTGGTGACAAGTTGGTCTTCTTCTTCCTGCCCCAGTATTGATTTATTATAATAATTATAACTTAATTATATATCTAGGTTCCAGAAGAAACAACTTCACAACGATGAACAGTACAGTCATGAAATTTTATATACGGGTTCAACATAATTGTTAATAGTAGAACTATTATAATAGTACTACTATTACTTTGCGGTATACTTATTTTTAAAATAATTTATATTGGAAAATTGTTAAATAAAAATATTAATCCACTTTGTTATGTTTAATATTATTAAAAAAACAATGTTTAATTCAACACGTAACTTTAAATAATGAGTAAAGATTATTTATCAGACTTTTCAGTATACGTATTTTGCGAAGCGCGGAACAAATGTGTGTATCGTTAAATTCAATTAAGTTTCGCAATTGTTAGCAAGTCATAAACGAATCACCTTAGAGCTAAACTTTGGTAAAATATACTCGTACGTAAATAACTAAAAGAAGGTATTCTAGGAAAACACACTATATCACCTAAAGTGTATACAAAATCTATATTCTATACATATTGTAATAAAATTATAACTGAGTCGAATGTATACATTAAATATTTTTTTTGGAAAATCTCTTTGGTATATACATTTTTATCTATAATGAGTCTTTATCCATAGTCTGCCTGCCTGTCTGTCTGTGACCACAACACATAGGATACTTTTTATTGCGGAAAAATATATTGTCCTTTCTGAGAAGTCTATACTAACTTTTAATGAGAGAGCTAGTATTCTATATACTTGTACAGTATATAAATAAGTTGTTTAGGTTTAGTGTTTGTGTTAGTCAATTAGGAAATATAACCATTTAATTTACTACTTTAGCGACTTCTACTTTTGGTGTCTAACACTAGCCTACACATTCTGAGTCACTCAGTGTCTTATCACACACGCGCAAATTTTAGTCCGCTTTATAGCTATTCGTCTATAACTTGAGACGCTATTTGTAAGGCAGCTTTGCTAGCGTGCCCTACAAACATAAATCGAACCTCGTTAAATCACACCCCGAAGGTTCCCACGGGGATGTAGTCCCTTTAAAATTTATTTAATAAAAATTAATAAAAAAAGCAACATCCTTTCTTGCAGAAAATCCGTTTTTGGTAATCTTCTTACGACATTCTTCAAAACAAAACTGTTATAATAATGTAATGTCTGACGACACGTATGGCTCGGTTGATGGTGACCCTACTTTCTGCGCCAGCGGTCGTGGGTTTGAGTTTCGCTGGGGGCATTCATTTGTTGATAACGAATGTTTGTACCCCAGTTACGGGTGTTTTTATTTATAATATGTATGTATTTAAAGTTATATATTATGTTTAGTGTATCAACTATCTGGTATCCGTAACACAAGCCTCGTAGTAAGCCACGGAACTAGATAGCGCTGCGTGTAATAATGTCCAAATATATTTATTACTATTTTTATAGGTTACTATAAAAATAATAATAAATTTATCTGTATCATATATAGTGCACAAGTTCGCGAACAGACTAAAGTGCACTCTACTCTCCACACTCATACTCCGGTGGGACGACTACGCTATACGACCACTTATAGTTTAGGTGCAGGATCGACTGTTTTATGTCTTTTCCAATGTATGGGAGTGAAAAACCTCCAACTTCTAAACTCTGGGTCAATCTAGTCTCAATGACATTAGACATTGTGGCCGAAATCCGTTGGAAGGACATTATATTATCATAATATTATTATTATTATAGATTTTATATACTATTGAATGTTAATTGTAACATAAAAAAACTGAATCCAACATAATTTACTTATCCCTGTCGTATTGTGTAGAACACATATATTTAGATCAGCATGAAAAGAAAATGGGAGCATAAAATTCAATACCGGGTGACACGCGCGATGTGTATGTAGATTAAGCCTTAGAATATATTATATGTGGCTGTAAGAATTGATATACATACTTATTTAGAAAGAAAATAATTAAACCTACATTGTTTGATTCATATTTTTATGCTGTACTAGCGACTCGCCCTCGCTTCGCTTGGGCTTTTTCCTAGATTTTAGCACAGGCAAAGCTGCGGGATCCGGTAGTTATGCATATAAACCTTCCTGTTGAATCACTCTATATATTTAAAAAAACCGCATCAAAATCCGTTGCGTAGTTTTAAAGATTTAAGCATACAAAGGGATATAGGGACAGAAAAAGCGACTTTGTTTTATACTATGTAGTGATTATTAAAAGTAGATATTGTCTGTTTGTTGCTTGCTTAAGAGTATCTTTTCATATTAACTCTCTTGCATTTTTATTCTTTTATTGAGGAATTTTTAATTTTTTTAAATCGGCTCTAACGATTTGGATCAAATTTCGTAATTAGATAATATAGTTTTGCTTATAATGTTTAAAAACCTAGTAGGTAGGTACTAAACTATTTAAATTACGCTAAAATTTTACTAGACTAATTTTGATGATATATGATGTAAATGTAGCTGGTTATCCGAGCTAACATATAAAATATTTTTTACTACGGGAGAATATCTTCTACCTTTGAAAAATCTATAAGAAACAAACTTATAAGACGAAGCGAGGTTGAATCACTAGTTACATATGTTGATAAGGTTAAATAAATATTTTACTTTAATAACACAATTTTTCTTTTCTCCGTCAATAATGATCTAATGACATCCTATTAAATATAATGTCTAAAAAAATTGTACACGAAATATCAATCATTATTAAGAACCTTTCAAGATACTTTAATAAAAAGACATTATTTGGCATTATATTTGGGATATTTTTGCGGATTTATTTTAAATAGTGTTAACTCGGTAGTCGAAATCTATTAAATAAATGAAAATCAGTTGACATATAAAAGAGTAGTATTACTATACTTAACTACATTAATCTTATATCTTTGCCTATCTACATGCCGACGTTTAGTTTATTTATGGAGTTATTACAGACGATGACTACCACCGTTTGAGACTATCTACATTAATTTTGAAGAAACTAGAAATAAAACTTAAGTATTTTACAATTTAAAACGCAAAAACTCGGTTATCCAACGGTAACGCGTTCGCTTGGATAACCGAGTGATGCGGGTTTGAATCCGGGTCTCACACCTCTGATATTTTCATGTGCGAATCATTTTCTATCATGATTAACACTTGTCTTACGGTGAAGGAAAACATCGTGAGGAAACCTGCATGTCTGAGAGAACCTAGCAAGTTTTCGAAAGACATGTGAAGTCCGCCAACACGCACTAGGCCAGCGCGGTGGACTATGACCTGATCCCCCTCGTACTGAGGGAGGCCCGTGCCCAGCAGTAGGACGTTAAAAAGGGCTGAAGATAATAATTTTACAATTTTATATGATTGATATTGTGCATGTGTAGAGAGTATTAAGATTTCCACACGCTTAAATAAAGTGTGACAACGAATGCAAACTGTCCCAGTTAAAGCCCGTTCCCTTGAGCCCGACCGGATATTAAGCGGACGCTACGTCAGGAACCACCTACTGAGATAAATAGCACTTTCATATATATAGCCTGGTCACAAAATCTTTAGTAAGGTATTAAAAATGTTTTAACACCACAGTTGTATATATAATACATATACTTATATCATATGTATGTATGTATGTATGTATATATGTATGTATGGCACCTTTTTATTTGATAAAATCTTTTTATTGCACCCCTAACCGATATTATTCTTTCTCTGGTGGATGATAGCATGGAATAGATCACTTAGCGATAAGGCCGACTGTTATCTTCCGTGATTTTTAGAAGTTTCTACCTTCTTACAAATTTTACAGGAAGAACATGAAACTAATTTATTTTTTTAGTAAAACAAATATTATTAGGTTTTAGTATTTGATAGTATGTTAGTGAAACGAATGTAAGTGTATGACTTGCTAGTAACTAACATGTTTATTTTATATTTTATGCTTAAAGTGAACGAATTACTTTAAAGTTATCATGATTTCTCTCTAAAAAACTAACTCATCTACACCCCTTTCTTAAAGTTAAAGATATGGTTCAATAGTATTTATCCACGCGAGGTAAATATGTACTAATACTTTAGCCAAAATTCCTAATTCAAAACTTCTAAATACGATGTTTTATCCCAATATAATATTTAAAAAACTTCAAAAATTTCATTTCAAGTTTCAAGTTTTGCGAAAGAAAAAGGAAGACTCATGTTAATATGCTTAAGGAGTAAACAAAGTTAAACAAAAACTCTTGGATTCGGTTTAAAGCAAACAAATAATATATAGCTAAATTGATGAGGGTACAGAAATTAAATCTTCCGTAGTTTAGATCTATGAGGGACCTGACGTGATTATATAGACTTTAGCGGCCACTGCCATGTAAGGGTTCCCTTGAGCCCAACCGGATATTAACTAACATCGTGGTATGTTACTAAGATAAATAAAACGTACGTACAAACATTGTTATTAATGTGCAATTAATGAACCAAGTTGTTATATAAGAAATTATTCTATTTATAATTCAGTTTACATAACGATATTTATTATTCAGTGTACATAACGAGTACATTTGCAAAACCTGTCTAAAAATGTTTTGATTTATATTATGACTATTGCTTGGTCATAATTCGTCCTTGTATATTATTTTTCTTATTTTATTATTTTTTTAAACTGAAAGTATCCTAAGTTAGTCCCATAACGTCAGCTAGTCAAAATTAGTCCAGCCATTTCTGAGATTAGCCGAAACAAACAAACTGGCAGACAAAAATTTTGAAAATGGTGTTTTTGCTTTAAATACCGCACATTATTCCATAGACACAATTTTAATAATTTTCTTACATTAAAAGTACTGTATATAACTATATATTATCAGTAGGTAGGTACTACATATATGCCTAATATGTTTACAGATTAGGAGATTTTTGGTTTGAGTTTTTTCATTGCCATAAACATTCTAAGTCTAATTTAAAGTTATAACTATCACTATTAAAACTAATACTATTATTACTAAAACTAAAAACCTTAAAAAATATAATTTAATAATTAAAATATATTATTAAAAGGAGTCCCTTTAGGCAAGGTTCCGAAGATACTGGCAGCGTTCCCCCTTTGGATAGCTAGACTAATTCTTTGTCCGAGGTAGCATATACATTTAAATATAAAAAGCTAATATTTTGGATCCGAATGCAGTTCTACTGAAGAATAAGTGAAAAGCTCTATTAATGGTGATATTAAAAGTGATTTTTCCAATATTCTTCTACGTAAATTAACTAGAAAAAAACACTATATCTATAACTGTTATATACTACTATTCTATTTCTTGCAGCACATTGAATATTGATTGCATGTTTGTCGATAGCCTTCTGTTTGTGCGCTAACATGCATTTGTTTGCCTTCAGACTAGTTGGTGCAGCTGACAGGAAAATTGAAAGTGCAGCGCTAATGTAAGCTATTTAAAGTATACTCATATTGTTCTATGTTGAGAAATTCGATACTTTATATTTCTTATCATTACTAGCAAATCTCACGTTCTAATCACTGCTAAAAATAGGGATTGGTGATAGACAATTTAGGGCTATAAGTATTTTTTGATGCCAAATCATAAAAATAAAAATTTGGTTTAAAAATAAAAGAAATAATTTGGAGAGGGTAAACCTTATCGCCTAGTAGAATAAAAAATAGCCTACGAACTATTCTCAGAACAAATGAACCCAAAAGTTTAGGAGGAGTTTGATAACAAACACTGTGACACGTAATTTTATATATTAAAAATATATACAGTCGTAAAATTTTTATACAGGAATAGCAAGTTATCCTTACTTGCTTTTTAAATATTTAAACCATTTTTAATAGTGTATTACTAAATTGTTATATTAAAAAGACGTCAGGGCTATGGCTTAACTCTACTTATATTTTAATTATCACAACTGCTCTCAACCTGCATCTTGAACGAATTTGTTAGATTATGTAGACAGTGAAAATGGCTTCCTTGAATATCTACGAAATTTAAGCTGGCGTTTTCTTTGTTCCCTTACAATGTATTGTAATTGAATTGGATTGAGTTCTGTCAATTAAGCTTTGTAGTGGTTTCGGTGACCGCGACATTTTCATCAGTTAATTTCAATAAAACGTTTTTATGGCGGAAACTCAGTTGATTTAATTACAACGTACATCTTATTGGCTTTTTGTGACTTGTTAAAACGAAAATGAATTATTTGGTTGTTGTATGTTAAATATGGTTCATAATATATTATTATGCTGTAATTAATATTGAGTAATTGTTTAAATTATCTGGAAACATGCATGAAACATATATACATGAACGCATATATTATATGCATCATACTCATGCATTTCTTCGCTTCTTTCACAATGCATTCCTCTTAAGTTTAACTTGATAAAAGAAAATATGGCACAAGCATTGAGAGACTAACGGCCGAAATTAATAATCAATCCTAATCCAATTTTAGTTGTCCAAGATCGCCTTTTCGATCCATCTTTGAGTTGAAGCATGTTAATAATCAATCCTCGGGTCGAGTTTACTATCTTTTGCATCAATCTATCTTTGGGAGGGCGTATGGTAGATTACGGATTGACCTCTTTTCGAAAATGACAGTTTGTGCATATCAATAACCTATCTGTCCATTTTGACGTTTAGTTCGATTGGTGAAAACAATCACAGGTTGCAATCCAAGGAAGTTTGGGGATTGAATATTAGTTTTCGTGGATTACGCAAAATAATTTTTAAAGTAATGGCATATTCGGTATTTTCAAGCGATAGTGACGACAGTGATTTGGAGGTTCTTGCTCAGTTATCCGACTGGGATGCGATAGTGACGCTGAAGAAACACCACGCGCTCGTTCGCGGCAACTCAGAAGGGTGAACTACATGCAGAGCCTTGATGATGCCGAATTTACCTTTAGATTTAGATTATGTAAAGTGGCAGTGAATTCTCTATTGACGCAGTTGATGCCGTTTATCCGTGTAACCTCTTCAAGGTATGCTATCTGCTTTCTAATATCACGTGGATATTTTAGTTATCTTTGGCATCAATGTTTATTTACTACCCAATTTGTTTTAGGAATTACGGTGTTTCACCATTACATCAGCTATTGCTATCATTACGGTTTTATGCATTAGGAACTATGCTAATATCTGTAGCTGACTTTGTTGGTGTCTCTACATCAACAGCAGGTAGAATAGTGCGGGATATATCAGCAGCGAAATTAAAAAAAAATTGTGAAGAAATGTTTGTGTACTTAAGGCTATTTATTATTCGATTAATGATTTTTTTGAAGATGTGATCGCAGTCAGGCTATTTCAACATATAGAATTATTGTTAATTCGCAATTTAATTTGAAAAAGAGAAAAAAAAATAGTCCCGCTGAGTTTCTTTCGCCAGTTCTTCTCAGGTCAGAGGTTTCTTCTTTCTGAACTGGTCGTAGACTCATGACATTCAGTTTGTAACAATTTTTATGCTGAATTAAATATTTTGATTTGATTTAATAACCTGATATAATATTTATATATTATGTGTAATTAAAATGAAATAGTTTATTAATACTCAATTATTTTTATTCTAGCTCTTTATTTCTTAGTTCTAAATTCTCGTTTGCTAATTTTATATTATCAAATTTAGCACTTAGACACAGTTTTTTGTTATAAAATATTCAGATTCACAGTACAAAATGCAATAAATTATTGGAATAAACCCAAAGTTTTATTTTATTTTTTAACTTAATAAAATTATACTACTACTAATCAGTTAAAGGCTAGTCAGCTTTTGCCCGTGGTTCTGCCCTCATGGTAGTCAAATGCTATCCCATGGGAACTCAATACTGGGATAAAAAGTACCCTATGTCCTATGCCAACTTATGGTCTACAACTTTTACATAGATAAATATTGGAAAGGTAAAATAAAAGAAGGTAATTAAATAAACATTGATATTGATTCAAGTTTTATTCCACTCCTCATTTTTTAATTTATTGTTAGTGGCGTTGCTTGGTAGTTTTTGTGGTGATAATTTTACAATTTACAATTAATTCCAACAAAAACTTTGTTTCATCTTTAGTAAGAGGCTTGCCTTTTACCTATTAAAAGAAAATTAGAATGAATATCATCAATGATACAAATTAGGTGGAAATTTATTACTTCCGCCTAATCTAAGCGTCACCTGGAAGGCGCGCCTTTAAAAACAAATATTGCTTATACAAACAAGTACTTACTATTTCAAGGTCCATTGCACAAAACTTGCATTTGTAATTTGTAAATTATTGTAGGTAGATAATTTACAAAATAAATAGTTCATTTCAAGCAAGGCAAGAGGCAATGATATCTGTCAACGTCAAAACCAAATCCAAATAGGTTTAATGAGTTTTCTTCAATGTTTACGTGTTTTTACACTATTCTATCTATCTAATTGTTTTGTTTAAATACTTATGGAATATTTTTAGCATTTTAATATTTATTTTGCTTTAATAAAATACTAGATAAATCTGTCGTAGAATCGATATTCTACTTGAAACGAAACGGTCAAGAGGCATGGGATTGCTTTGCAATCTATCCATAGCATAAAGATGGATTGCAAAGTTTTATTATTGGCATGTGGATTGGAGATCCCACCATCGATATGCAACAGTCTCAGATTGGTTTTGATCTTGGATGGGAGATACATTATTAATTTCGGCCGTAAATGATATCAAATACAGAGTGTTATAAATGAAACTATCTTTTCGGATTTTGTCGCGGACTTATTATGATTTTTGGTTCCCAACGTTTCGAATTCCCTCGAGACCATGATTGCTGTAAAGCATTCGAAAAGTCGGGAACCAAAAATCATAATAAATCCGCGACAAAATCCGAAAAGATAGTTTCATTTATAACGTAAAATATTCGCGTAAACCTAAGAAAGTATTAAATACAGAGTGTAATTGGTCTCTGGAAAATTTCTTGTTAGAGAATTCCAATATACTTGTCTCGACCTAGAACTAAAATCCAAGATCTGCAGTCGTATATATGTACATAATTTATATATTAAATAAATTAGACTAATGAGGCAGCAAATAAAGCAAAATAATGATGCATGAAATCCAAAAAATATAATCGCAACAAGGAAAATCACTAATAATGACCTGTCAGTATTTCTTCTAACAAATATGTCAGTTATACGCTACAAGTGATATTTTTGGGAGTTGAGATAAATCTGTGGTACAGAGCTCGGGAATCGCTGCATCGAAATAACCTCCGGCTTTGTTTAGATATATCGCCTGCCACCGGATATTACAAGCTGCATTGACGCCTTTCTCTCTATGTATTGAAATAAAAAGAGATGTGTACTGTAAAATATCGGTTCAAAAGTATAAATATTATGAGAT
This sequence comes from Boloria selene, assembly GCA_905231865.2. NCBI lineage: Eukaryota > Metazoa > Arthropoda > Insecta > Lepidoptera > Nymphalidae > Boloria > Boloria selene. The sequence continues at coordinate 11,765,920 of HG993140.1, read as the reverse complement.
TTAAGCTATGTTGTTTACACATTTTCTATTTACAACCAAAAGCTGAGCTTTGTAAGGGCTCGCTTAGTTTTTCTTCCAGGTAATAATAAATTTTAAGACATTTGTTAATGTTCATTTTTTTAATAATAATAATAATAATAATTTAATTCAGACACCAGTCCATATCTTGTTAGTTACATTATAGTTAAAACTATGTTAGTTTTAATGGTTTTTAATGGTTATAAAATAATATTTTTGACAGATAACACAGATGTGTCACAGGGATACTAAATAGATATGTAGTTAAATACTTAAAATTACTATGTAAAAGCACAAATGTATAGGTGTGACAGTTTTTCAGTAAAGTGTACCACAAAATGCTCAGGTTGTGGGACAGCGCTAATACTAATAGAGCCCTAAGGCTCACTTCGCTCTAATGAAATCTAAAAATTGGGATATTTAATGTTGCGTTGCCGTATTTGTTTTAATTACTCATTACCCACTAGTAGTGCTTACTACTCTAAGATTTAGATAAAAACATTTCTCCGGCTTTTAAAAAGTAAATGTGTATTTTGTACCAATAGAATTGGTATTTCAAAACCTCTCTCGGTAGATCGATCATTCAATCTGTCTGTCAGTCTGTCACAGAATAGGTAATAAACAGATGTATTGGATTTTGTACTGTCTTATTTGAAAGATAATAAACTTTTCACTTTCCGTTAAAGTACTTTTGCATTTCATAAATAGGTATTTATAAGCGATATTAAATATCTGACTTTATACTTTGACCCTCAGAAGCAACCCAGGAGAATTCAATATACCATCCAAATCCTAGTCATTGATTAGCAAATTAGCCATAATTGAATTGGAATTGTTTAGTTATATCAAATTTAATTAAAATGTTTATAAACTTTTAACTTTTTTTTATTGTTAATTTTTATAATATGTACCTGTATTATGTATCGCAGTAATATTACTTACAAGTGATGAGGAGATGAAAACTTGTACTATGCGTATATACTCGTAATTCATAAAAACAATCTACCAAGACTTAAATATTTTGTCCTAATCCACTTAACGCTTATTAATAGAATAAATTAATTCGAAAATTTTCGAATTAGCAACAGCCAAAAATATTCGTAATAATAACCTGAATAAGCGTTTTTTTAATTTCTTATTTTTTTGTTAGCGATCCATACAATCTAGTACAATATTGTGTATAGGAATAGTTTTGAAAAGCTGTACTTTTTGAGAATTATACAACTAAAAATTCATATCTTATATTAAACAATATACAGTAATTTTATTACATAAACATACTCTTTTGTTTTTGTTTGCTTAATAAACGAAATATTCAAACATATTGAAATAAACTCATTCCCTAAACAAAGAATTAATAAACCTTTTATAATGCTATCAATAGAAAAAATAATATTTCAATTGGATAATCCATAAAACTATTTGCTTGTTGATATTTGAACAGGGATATTGAAATTTCTATGCAAAAGGTAAATACTATTGTTATTAGCGACGGTCCAGAGCTGAACTGAAATGAAAAAAAAATGAATGCAGACTGGGAATTTTTGAAGGACTTTTCGTTCATTGGCACTGCGTTATTAATTCTGAATACACAAATATTTTCATCTGTACATGTACCTAATGAAATTGTAACTAAGTTATTTATTTTTATTTATTTATTTATTATTATTAAAGTTTACATATTTTTTTATTAAATGTAACATTGTAAATCACTTCGATTTGTATAATGTTACTTACATAATTCATGAAATTATTATAATACATTATTATCTATATATATATATATATATATATATATATATATATATATATATATATATATATATATATATATATATATATATATATATATATATATATATATATATATATATATATATATAATGAAAATGGTGTTCGTTTGAGGCTCAATCACGCCTAAACCACTGATCGTATCGACATGAAACTACCACCATTCGATGCGAAATTTTTCCTAGATGGTTTATGGCTATTTATTTTTCGAATTCTAACGTTCCTTCATTTTTTTATTGCTGTTTTACTTTTATGAACATTTATCCCGCTAATAAAAACAAAAGACAAGCGTTTTCTCTTGATTCTTTTGTTTTCATGGATTTCAACAGAGTATATTAAACGGATTATGGTTTTTTACATTCAGCTAAGAATCTACTCACGGTAGTGGAGAACGGCTGAACCAATTAGGCATTTTTTTTATAGTCAGAATTGTCAGGAGAAAGTTTTGTATGTAAGAAAATTTTAAAAAAGTCAGATAAAAAGTTAAAAATTTCGATGATAATCGAAGAATTCCCATCTATATAGTCACTCACTACGAAATCTTGGGAACCATAAGACTTAGAAACGTGAAACTTGGTAGGAATATTACTTTTGCCATGTAGAGATCAGCTATGAATAGATTTTAAGAAATCCATCCCCCAAAGGGGATTGCGGGGGCGTTAACAATGAACAATTCCTGTTTTTAAACTATAGCTCCTATAGACTTCAAATTTGGTAGGAATCTTCTGTAAGAGGTGTAGAAATAGGCTATGAACGAATTTTACGATAGCTCACCCCGCAGGGGGTTGCGGGGGTGGGTATTAACAATTAATATTTTTAATTTTCCAGCTAAAGCTCCTACAAGCTCCAAATTTTGTAGGAATTTTATATAAGTGAAATATAGCTTCTAAAAATTCTAAATATGGTAGGAATCTTTTATTATTCACATAAAGATCATCTCAAAATGGATTTCAATATAGTCTACTTCCGACAGGAATTGCGGGGATGGGTGTTAAAATCTAAAATTTTAATTTCCAACCTGTAACTTCTACAGACTCCAAATTTGGTGGGGATCTTCGTGTATGTAGGGATATTTGTGTATTTCCTTACAACAATCGTCTTTTTGGCAGCGGAGAAAAAGTCATTGAGAGGTTTCCAAAACTTAACTTTATATGTAGCCAATCAACGGACTAAGAATTTTACATTCATTTTACTTTTACAGACTACATATCCGACGAATTCTTTTATTGCGTGATCGCGGAAATGTACCAGATTATAATGAATGCATTTTCTAAGCACTTGAGATGTGGAAAAGAAATTTAGTTACTTATTCCAATAGAATTCATAAAAAACATGAACAATTAATTTTCTATGAAAAATTGATGTCACGGAGAAAATTTTAGTTAACAGAAAATTCGTCGCACTTGAACCTAGACAGATTTCAACTTCACATATGAGACTTGCAATGACTTTAACTTAAACGATTTTAACGACTTTAACTTTAACTTAAATGATTACACATTGAAAGTTACAATGAATATTAGTGAGAAAAATCACCTGGATGGAAGATACAGGCTAAATCGATGGAATTTGGAATTTGTGTAAGTCTAAACAATATCGATGCTTACAGTTCTATCCACGGGGCCTAATTATGTTCATACGAAAATAAAAAAAGGAGAATAATAAAAATATGAAAAAAAAATGAAACATAAAATGTAATTTATTTCCTTTGTCAATTCGCCCAGCGAAGCGGGCGGGAAACGGCTAGTTATTAAATATATTATATTATTTTATACAATATTGTTATAATTTAGAATTAAACATTTATTTAATATTAAATATTAAATAGTCGAACCTGTACATTAAATATTTTTTTTTGGAAAATCTTATTAAAATAATCATAGTAAAAAGGCCGAATCTACAGTTTTTCGAAATTTCGTCTGTTTGTTTGTGACTGTAAAACGAGAAAAGCACTACATATCAGTATGAAAGACTAGTGGAACTCTCGGCTTCGCTCGCGCTAAATCTAGGGATGCACCCGAGCGAAGTGAGGGTGAGTCGCTTGTTTAAAATAAACATTTTCATCATACATAACATATGTGTAACTCTAGCGTTTTTCGCAGCGCACGCCAGAATAGCTCGCAGATGGTCGATTTTTTACTATTTACTTGACACTTATCGTCATATTTTGGACAATTCACACAATATCTTTATAAATTGTAGCCTATGTGTTATTCTGATGTATAAGCTATATTATTGTAAAGTTTCATTAAAATCCATTTTGTAGTTTTTACGTGAAAGAGTAACAAACATCCATCCATCCATACTTACAAACATTCGCATTTATAATATTAGGATGTAGGATATTTTTTACTGCAGGAAAATATCATATTTCTGATAAATATATACAACAGTTAAAACGTACCTAGGGAACGGACCCTGGTGGAGCGAGGGTGATTCACTAGTATATTATATTTCGTGGAGAGTTTGTAAATATTTGAGAAACCTAATATCTGTTCATTGTGTCTATCGTTCGCGGTTTATGTTCAGGAGAATTAGACAGTATTTGAACAAAAAATCCTTTACAAATTACAATTTTCAAATTACAAATTTACTTTAGGAAAAACAGTGCATATAATTTTTAGCGATGCAATTGCTTTATAGATCTTTGTGGCACATGACTTGGTATACCTATATAAATTTTATTCACTCTCTATTTCTGTCATTCTTATCCTCAATTGAGATCGTGTTGGCATGGTTATTACTGAAAATTTATTGAGAGAAATGCCCAATAGCTTTACTTGGACTGAATCGGGACCAAAACCCAGTCCTCCAAATCTGCTGCTGTATCTATATACTAGCCAATATACCACCGAGGTAGTTAATATATTTATAAATGCTGACATATACATTTGATAAATGCAAACCGGTAAAACGCGGAAATATTTGCAATTCAAAGTAATTTCCTAAGTAATCTGATATCAACAAACATCTACCACCCCTTACATCTTTGTTCATGTCAACTCTGTGTAAACCTTTTAGGGTGTGGACTTGTTATGCATTCTTTTTAGTTTCATGCTCAAATGATTTATTTAAATAGCTAAGCGAAATCGAAAAAAATTAAAAAAATAATAAAAGAAAATGAATTGTGACAAGATATATAAAGATATGTAAATTTTAATGTAAAGTACTGAACTACACTAACTAATACTCGTATACTTTATCCTTCAACAAAACGTTATCGTTAAACGTATATAAAATTGTAAACACACAATTTAAACAAATTTTGGCCTTAACGAGATAAGTGAATTATAATCACAGCAATATTATAAATGAAATTTTGTGAGTGGTAATTCATCATACTCTTGTGGTTCAACGGATTTGAAGGTTTATTTATCTAAATTTATGTATCTCTTATAATATGGTTTACTTATACGAATATTTGTTATTTTGAAACACTGTTATATGCATGTTTTCGACCTTTTTTGCGCCTTGGGAATGATGTGATCGCCACCAGGCTATTTCAAAATATAGAATTATTGTTAATTCGCAAATTAATTTGAAAAATAGGGATAAAAAATATAAAAAAAATATTAGTCCCGATAGTTTCTTTCGCCAGTTCTTCTCAGGTCAGAGGTTTCTTCTTTCCGGACTGGTGGTAGACTCATGACGTTCAGAAAGAAACTGTAATATTTTTTATGCTGAATAATTTTTTTTTATTATTTTTAAAGTCCCGCAAGGGCCTTCCTGCAATACACGGGCGTTACAATTTTATTCCATTACTAGCAAACCCGGCCCGCTTCGCTGGGCAAGTTAAAATAATATTAGCTATTTACGACTGAAAGTCCCGTCAAAATTAGTGCAGCCGTTTCAGAGATTAGCAAGAATGGACAGACAGACAAAAATTTAAAAAAATATTTTTTTATGTATTTAGTAAGTACCGTATATTAAACTTTCATATGCATTTAGTGAGAAGCTGTTAATTTGAAATTAAAAATAGACACTTCAATTTTATTTATCTGTACTGATAAAGGCTTGGCACTTGGCTCGGCAAAAATATCACTATCGTAACTTTATATATATCTTCATAAAAACTTTATCTATTTTAGGGATGTTTTTTAAATTTGCAGGAAATTCAGAATGTATGTTATATCCTGGATAAAGTTACGGGCTTTTTATCGTCATAGCTAATACACGAGAGGTGCTACGGGTATACGCAAAGGCGCTGAATTTCAAGATCTAAATGAAACCTCTGGAAAAAAAAATCCACGCGCTATTGATTATTATAACCTGTATATTTTTTATATTATTATTGTAAGTTACCTGTTTTGAATACAAAGTAAGATACTACTATATACACTTTGTCAGTTAGATTCTCAAAAAATAAATAATAAGTAATACACATTTATATACAAGAAATAATGAACAAAACACAATCATTAATCCCAACCGGACAAAACTGTCAACATTAATGATGACGTACGTCCGAGCAAGTAGATTTTAGCTGAATCGCTCGAACAAAAGCGATATACTCCAGTCATTTGGTGCTTATAAAGCGTTATCTAGTAAGTTATCTAAATGCTTATTTTGTATAAATTTATTAATACATTTTTGAATGATTCCTCATAAATAAAATATGTTAGTACTATTTCCCCAAGTGACATTCCATTTCTAGCAAAGTGGTATTACCTTAGCTTTGTGATAATACAATAAAAAATGATTGTTTTCAGCTCTTAATCTCCCACGTTTGGGTTCCATACGTGATACGAGGGAGGTCAGGTCATAGTCCACTACGCTGGCCTAGTGCGGGTTGGCGGACTTCACATGTCGTGAGGAAACCTGCATGTCTCAGAGAACTTTCCCGATGTTTTCACCGTAAGACAAGTGTTAGTTATGTTAAAATGATTCGAACGTGAAAATTTCAGAGGTTTGAGACCCGGATTTGAACCCAAATCACACGGTTATCCAAGGAGCGCGCTACCACTGCTCTACCACTGTCTAAAAAATATTTAACGTTCTCTTATTTTAGTATATCATAATTGTTATAATAAAGTATATTTTGTTAGGTTTCTTAGCGTATTCAAGCTTTTATCTCACCAACATTGAATGATGCCAATTAAATTATAATGCTTCATGGATTTCAAATCGAAGTTTCAAAAGGTAATTAATACACAAGTAAAACCAACAAGTGTTTAATCCGGAAAGCAATGAGTTATAATTATTCCAGTTCAATGACTTTAGAAATTTAATATAATACTAGTGATTCATCCGACCCCGCTTGCGTTCTTATTGACGTTTTAGTATAGATTTCTTAAAACGAGATGTTTTCTCACAGTAAAAGTATAATAAATGTGGACAGACAGACAAAATGTCTAAATATAACATAACAACTATGTCAATAAGAATTTCCAAAAAATATTTAATGTTCGATTCAGAATCTTTTATATGCAAGTATAGATATTATATTATTATCTATACAGTTTGTATTTTTAGTAATTCACTTCTGGGCACAGGCCTCCCGAAATTACGAAGGGGTTCACGCTATAGTCCACCACGTTGAAAACTCATGTCCTTATAAAGCTATTCCTATTCAATATAATATGGCGCTAATTATTAGTATATAGAATGGAATTGAACTTTTTCGATGAAAAAATAGTACATACAACACCTTTCGAATTTATACATTCAGTACACGAGCCTGCTGAAAAAAAATAACGCGGTTTCCCTTTCTTTGAACTTCGCTGTTTAATTAAATTTAAACACAGGTTTCGCCCCAGACAATTGTTATTCGAGGAGCTTAGCCATTATATGCCTGTGATGTTAACCCTTCTAAATTAACTTATATAAAACGATGCGTATTAAAGTTAATAGGGTTGGCAACTCTTGACATTTTTAATATATTATTATTATTAGGAGTAATAAAATAAAGAAATATATGTATAATGTGATATATCTGTTCCGATAAAACCTTAAATAAAATCTTTTACTTTTCCCAGAGAACAATAATTAATTTTACTTGCAAAATCATTGTCATTAACTAAAAATGTTTATGAATGTGAATTTTACTTTATAAAACAAAATTGAATATAAGTTTTAAATGTAAATAATGGGTTACTTAATAAAGAATAATCGATCAATCAAAATATTTATTAATAATATACAAAATAGTTTTTAGTAATTTCTAATATTTTTTACTTATTCAATCTTTGATTCAACCCTTGAAGTCTCCAAGGCTTGAGCTTGCTTAAAATCAGCCCATGAGTTTGTTACACAATAAGTTTTGTTGTCTAGTACATATTGTACTGAAAACGTGCTTTCATCAATTATTATAAATGTTACGTCAACCCTAACCGTATTGAAAAACTTCTCTTAATGGATCTTTTATCTCGCGTCATAAGATTTCTTTGCATATGAATGAGTGGATGAAATTAATTACATGTAATGTATCTCTTTACTATTTTGTTTAAAGTATGGACACATTGTGTAATTGATTAATATTAATATCTGTTCGTTTTCGTAGAAGTTGTGGAGAAATTAAAAGATTGACTTGCAGACAGATTTTATTTATAGTTAGCGTTGCAGTACAAAGAATGAAGTAGGAAGACGGAAGTAAGTGAATATGGAATGATGATTTGTTGCCAGTAAAGAAAAAATATACATAGACAAAATTAATCTTGCCCTTATTAAAAGAAATGCGTCTACAATATCTTAGGAATTATTTGGGATAAAATTTCATTAAAATCTGTTCAATAGTTTTCTAAACAAACAGACAGAGAAATAAAACTTCTAAAAACTATAGATTCGGCTTAATGTTTATTACAATAAGATAAGATTATACAGATTATTTATATATTAGAATAAGATTTTCCAAATAAATATTCGATATACATTCGAATTTTTAAAGAAACTTTCCACTAACATTATGAATAAGTGATAAGTAATATGTAAGATATGGGTGCTTATTTATAAGTTACTGAATTCTAAATAAAAGTTAAAAATTCGTTCTGTGATTTTACTTATCGCAAGCGAAAACTTGGCAAACGGACTGGTTTTTATTTCAGAAAAATAAAAATGAATGATATGTTTGTATTTTAAAAACACTACGGATTTAATTGTTATTTAAAGAGACCTGAGCCTCAAGTTTTTCCACGTGGGGCAAAAGTTTTGCCTCAAACAAATGTTTACCTCAGCCTAATTAAGCAAAATTAAATTCTGAACATTCGTTTTTGAACGATGAGTTACACAATACAAGTACCTTTAAATAATATGTATACGGTTAAAACTTTGTTTCCTGGTATATATTCTTTATATAATTTTAAGTGTAGAACTATTTTATTGGAATTTTATGGTATTATACCCTCAATGCTTATGTACTACGAAGTAATTTAAGGGTAGGTACATGCTGATTTATGTAAATATAGTAAATAAAATATTTTAAAATGTATTTTTAGAACATACTGTATTAATTTTTTATACAGTGTGTTTTAAAACGAAGAGCTACCATGTATATTTGAACCTAAAAGTAATGCACGTATTACGTACATTTTACATAGGTACTTTTTGTCAATATAAAATATTAGTTTTTATTTAATATTATTAAAATATACAACACAAGAAACGAGATAAAATTTAAGTTTGTCATTCGTGTAATAAATAAATCTTGACCATAATATATAGTAAAGTTTTAATTCTCTCGGTACTAGTACTATAATTCCGATCAACTTGAGTTTGTGTTTGGAAAGTAAGTATTCAACAGTATTCTATTTCAAAGTTAATGTGTCGAGTGTTCGTAATCTCTTACCTTCTGGAGGGTCTTTAAGATGCTCAAGGGTATTCTAAAATAGATTAAATTTTATACATTAAACAAAATTATGTATTAAACAACAAAAATATATATAAGTAAATTAAACAAAACGTGACAAGATGAGATTCTATTGAATATTATAAAAGCTATGAGAATGATATATTATATCACACTACTATTATAATAATATGCTTATACGCGCGTGTTTTGTTTGTGTCTGTGTACATATTATGTACTTGTATGTGTGCTACCTTTACGTTAAAACAGTTCGACGGATTTGAATTAACTTTGATACACATATAGGCTATGACTTGAAGTAATACATGACTGTTATTTTAGAACTATTTTCTTTAAATGTAAGAAAATATTGTTTGAAAATCAGTAACATAGCAATAAATTATTTAGCGTATCATTTTCTCAATGATCTATTGAAACATAGATATTTAATGTTGAGTATTTGTTGGAAAAACTTATTCAAATAGTTATTATAAGCTAAATTTATTTTAATTAATAGTTTTAAGAATATTTGTTATGTCTGTCAGTCTGTGTCTGTGCGGTCATAAGGATAAAAATTAGTCCCATTTTGATAAAATTAAGTATGATGATAGCTGGTTATTCATATAGTTTACTGCGGGGAAATGTCACAAATCTGAAAAAAATGTACTAAACGTTAAAATGAACCTGAGAGCGAGGGTGAGTAGTAATATACATATATTTGTTATATTTTTCTTCATTGTTATTGCGTCTTGAAGGTGGTACACGTAATCGATATCCGGAGGATATTAAAAATTCTGAATGCTTTTAAAGGTTCTTTGCCTTTAAAAGGCTTTGAACGACAAACGCAATATAAGAAATAGCAAGTTGCAACTCTTATATTATTTACAAGTCTCACCTTAGATGTGACAAGGATACAATTTTGTTGTATCAACTGCCTACGTGATCGATTTGCGCAATATTTCATATTCGATATTGAATATTCCAATAGAGACATGAATAAAAAGATAAAGTAGACATCAAATAATCTTTTTATTTAGATGTCTAGTGCTATAGAGATTTCTATTACATGTTATTTGCAGAGACAAATATGAATTCAGTTCCTTTATAGTTATATATGAAGGGATAAAAAATAAGTGATTAGAACTCAAAAAATATTAAACTCGTCGGGACTAAAATGCGAACAAGATGATTGAAAACAAAATAAATATGTTAGGACACACCATCTAGTTCCATGATAAACTTCGGGGCTTGTAGTATGAATATTGAATACAACGTAGTAAAAATACTACTGTGGTATAAAAATAATCATATAAATAAAAACTCCCATGACTGGAGTACAAAAATTTGTGCTCATCACATAAATGAACTAGCATGACTCAAACCCGCGACCCATGACACTGGAAGTAGGGTCACTAAAAACTGAACCAAACGTGTCGTCATAACATGAACATAGTAGAAAATAAAAAAAACATAGTAAAAATTTTTTGTCTTATTTATTTTCCCTTTTAATAAGAACAAAGGACAGCTTAGATTAATCTATAAAGATTTCAAGGATTTCTATTGTAATGCGTATAAAATAATAAGAGATTATATAATAGATACATATTTTCATGCCTTTTCACCATTCCACTGCTGGGCAAGGGCCTCACGTCAATAAGAGAGGGATCTGGCCATAGTCCACTACATATTTCGAAAACTTATTAACATCTTCTAAACTGGTAACAATATTTTCCTTTATCGTAAGGCAAGAATTATTCTTGTTAGAACTGATTCGCACTTGAAAGTATCAGAGGTATGAGACCCGGGATTTGAACCTACATCACTCAATTACCCAAGAGTGCGCATTAGAACTGAGCTACCAATGGCTACATATACATAATATGTACATAATAATATATGTGTACGCGTAAAAATAAACACCATTTTCGTTTACAAGATACCACTAACGTGATTTTCATTACTCCTATACTGTTACTGTAACATATTTAATTTATAGCAGCTATTAAAGACATTGCAGGAGCGTGTACCATTCAAATTTTGATCACGTCTAACTCAGAAGCAGCACGTGAAATATTCACAAACCAGCAGTAGTTTGCTTCGGAACCGCCTTTTAGCAGACGCATAAAAATAAAATCGGGATCGATCTGAGCGTGTGAACGAATAAAATGGTATTTAGATTTTTAGTGTATCATGAATTTTTATACTCATATGTATGATAATGTCAATAATAATACACACATGTTTAGATATCTTATAATATAAACTAAAGTCTCGCCCTCACTCCACTTGGGGTCACCCTAGATAATTTTGATCGGTTAGTATAGAAATGGCAGCTGTAGCCCAGCGGTAACGCGCTCGCTTGTATAAACGAGTGATGCGGGTTCAGATCCGGGTCTCGCACCTCTGATATAATGTGCGAATAATTTCTATCATGATTACCACTTGTCTTACGGTGAAGGAAAACATTGTGAGGAAACCTGCATGTCTGAAAGAAACTTAGCAAGTTTTCGAAAGACATGTGAAGTCCGCCAACACGCACTAGGCCAGCGCGGTGGACTGATCCCCCTCGTACTGAGGGAGGTCCGTGCCCAGTGGTGGGACGTTAAAAAGGGCTGAAGTATAAGTATAGTATTGAATTCTGAAAAATCTAATTACTATCTCCTGCAGTAAAAACTATCTTGATAAGCGGTTTACTCTTGGTTCAACAGACAGACAGAAAAGAAACTTTATAAGATTTGGTCTTTGTATCGATAATAATGTTTATTTAAATAATATTTTTCATAAAATATTCAATATACAGATTTGAATTAAGTATTGGTATATATACTTGATTATATTCATAATAGGTGATTATATAGTCGTTATATCAGAGTATATAAAGAATGACTTTATACTATGGTTATATATTTTACTAGTACATAGTACATACATATGCATCTGTATGACATTGTCAAAAGATAGAAAAAGTCTGTGATAAGATTTTGTTAGAAATTATTTTTTTTAAAAGATACTTTTACTGGTAATATTAAAAAATACAATAAAAGTAAAGGGAAGCTTTATTAACTTTCTAAAACTTAACAATAACTTTTGGAATATTTGAATACTGAATAAAAATGAATCCAAAACATTTCTATTCATATTTTATAGCGTTTTGATTAATAGTTTAGAAAATCATATAATACGGACATACACGGTACACACATACATAAACTTTTACATTCGTACATCCATAAATAGACTATATTCTATATACATAGAAATAAAATTGGAGTGTCTGTTTTTAATTTCAAATTAACAGAAGAAAAAAACATTTTTTTTAAATATTTGTCTGTCTGTCTGTTTATTCCCGATAATCTCTGAAACGGCTGGACCGATTTTGTCAAGACTTTCACTCGCAGATAGCTAATGTTATAAGGCGTAACTTAGGTTACTTTTTAACCGACTTCAAAGAATGAGGAGGTAGAAATTTAATTTATTTTATGTAGCAGAATCTGTGGTTTGCTGACGTTAAACCTAAGGAGGAACCCGAGCGAAGCAGTCGCGAGTAATAAATATACTGGTTAATGAATTAATTTCATGATAATAAAGTCATTTTATTAATAAGTAATAGCAATGTGTGAAAACATCGTTTAAAGCCAAAACTACAATTGAAAGTCATTATCAAATTCAAATTAGTTATATTATTTCAGATGTATGACAGCTAGTACAGAGGCGTTGAAGTGAATCAATGTTGAACAAGCTGAAACTAACGCTGACACGAACTCATTATTTAATATAATTGATTTGATTTTGCGAATCGCATGAAATTTTATTAATTGCTTGTAACAGAACAGTTATAGGACGTAATTATAGTGACTTTAGCGTTGGCTTGACTAGTGTATAAACAAACATCTGAGTTTAACAAATGAAAGCCCCTTAGCGAGACTCGACCCCGCGACCGCTGGCGCAAGAAAGTAGGGTCACTACAAACTGCTCCAATCGTGTCATCAAATTATAAAGGTAATGTGCACTAATAAATGAAAAAATATTGTTAATTGTTTTTCATGTCTGTCTCTTTTGTTTTTAGTTGTTTATAGATAATTTCTTAACGAGCTCTATTCAATGTAACTACCTAAATTTTGTTTGAGCGTATTATATTACTTTTGAGATAAAAATAATAATTTACATTATTATTATAAAAACGATGTTTTGGTAAATATGCTCTTTATCTTAAGATCTTAAAATTTTATAAGTATAATGTTGTGTTTATGACTTAGAGCGTAACAAGATAAACTAGAAAACGACTCAGTGGCGAAAAATCTTGAGCTCTAAAAGAGTAGCATCGCAATAAACTTCTTCAATTTGGTTTGAAATATTAAAGATGTTATCAAAAACTACAATAGTAATAATATTGACGTACTAAGAACGTCTTCGATCACCGTTGATACCCGCTTGTATTGTGTCGGTCTATTTTGCCCAAGTAGATACGAGTAGTGTTAGCTACCATAATCCTATCATCTGGGTCAGTCAGTTGCATAACACCCCACTGAAACTAAGTCTAGTCAATCAAAATTAGCTTAAGTTAGTTGAATCAAACTATCTATAAATGATGTAAATGAATCTATTAAAATGAATCGTTTCTAGAATGATTTTAAGAATACTTTTTAGAATGTTTGTCTATACATACGTCTGTTAACGATTTTGATGTATGGTGATGATTAATCTTGTTTAGGCTAAGTTGGTTAGCCAGGGTCACTTTGGACACAGGGACAACAATTGAATTGAATTGATAAATTAAATGGTTCTAATTCTAGATGACATTTAAGAACTAAATATGCACATCTAGGAAGTCTCAAAGACTGATAAATCAATATAATAGTATAAAATACCAGTTAATATTTTTAACGATATGTTTTAATGAAAATTTGGCCTGATACAATTTTGGCCACATACTATTATTTGTCAAGTGGTCACAAAAGTCTCGTTGAGGTTATACAATTGCCACAGTTGGCTTGCGACCAAACCTTTATGACCGCGTCTTTTACTCTTATAGCTTAATATTTTATATGTAGGTATGTGCACTATATTGTAATAAATGCATGGAGTATTGCATGCGTTAGTGATGTCGTACTATTGATTCTTATTGTCTCAAGTAAAATTTATTTTGTTCAATTTAAGAACCACTAGTTACGCTCTTGTTAGGTAAACTAACTGAAGTGGATTTGAATCCCGGGTCCAATACCTCTGTTATTATCATATTTGGATTTTCAACATTAGAATAATTTACTTTACAATAGTCAAAATATCGTGAGGAAACTTTAATGTTAAATAAAACCCTCTTGCTATATATCTAGCAAGATTACAAAAGACATGTGAAGCTACATATGGCCAGCGTGGTGAAAAATGCCATGATTAACCTTTTATTTAAAGGTCTGATCTCTCTTACTAAATAGAAGAGAAAGATTATTTTTTCATTACTATTGAAATAACTAAACTACAGCTTATGTAAATTCTACAAACTGTAATGGGATCAAATGGGTCAAAATGAATCAAGTAAACCTTAATACGAAGTTTTTATTAGACACAGTTTCCACTTCCACTTTTCACTTTCCTCATTTATTCGCTTGATGACATCACATTGTTGTGTCAACATTTTATACATTTACAAAGTTTTAAATCAGTACGGAAATTAGAAGAAAGTTTTTTCAATTTGTTTGAAATTCTCGGACAATTTTCTTTCATTTGATTTCTATTACAGATATAAAAACCATTGATTATAAAAGGGAATGCATAACTAAGTTACTTTATTCTTAATGGAAAGTTATTTTTTTCATTAAGCGTCAATTGATACTTATATTATAGTACAATATGATCCCTGTAATATGTTAGTGCAGTAAATCTCTACGGAGAAAATTACGGCCTAAGTGAAGCTTAAAGCCAATAAAAATATCAACGCACTTTTTGTATCGGCAATACTCGTTATAAGTGCATTAAAAATGTACAAAATGTACATTAATAGAAATATTATATAATAGCAGTTTTCAGCTTTTTTATATAATACATTAAATAACGCAATCTATATACGAGATTAACTTAAACTCATATAAAATCATAATATTATAATATGTTAATAAAAAACTCCTTTTCAAAAACTTTCTTTTCATTGAAAATCTTAAATACTAGAAATGTAGAAGATCCTTGAAAGAAGGAGTTCCTACTTGAAATTATTTTTAACAGTCTTGCATAATATGAAGTACAAGTATTACAAATCGCTTTCTAAGCTTATGCCACCAATTTACAAGTACTTACAAGCTCGATACACACTAAAGTATGTGATAATACCTGCTCCAAAGGATCAAAATGGCCTGATTCCGGCCTATATTGTAGTGTCGCTTCACCCATGAATATGTATCTTGTTTAATATGCTAAGATCTGAAACATCATCGATATGATCAAGCATGAAGGGTTATTCGATACCTGTATATTAGATGTAGAGTGATGTGCGACGTGTAATAATGTGTAATAAAAGGTTATTATTATTTTGTAATAATCACATCTGAAGAAATTATTCTAGCTTATTAGGTGGTATCTTAAAGTCAAAACACAATGAGAATAGCATTTGATGTTGGTAAAACTGACCGCATATCTATACTAAAACTGTAACAATATAATAAAGCTGAAGAGTTTGTTTGTTTGTTTGTTTGTTTGTTTGATTGAACGCGTTAATATCAAGAACGACCGGTCCGTATTAAAGAAATATTTTTGTGTTGGACAGTCCGTTTATCGAGGCTATACACGCTACGACCAATAGGAGCGGAGCATCAATGAAAAAGGTTGCACAAACGGGAGAAAGAATTAAGTTTTATTTTCAGGCTTTACAACGTGAGCGGAGCCGCGGGAAAGGCTAGTAAAAACAAAATCAAATAAACCCGTAGAAAAAATATATTTACGTTAAAAATTAAAGTATTGCGAAATAAAAGAACGAGGAAAAGGACTATAATAACCGTACGGAAACCAAATCCCAATCCGTAACGATTTCAGAGGAAATGTGTTTCAATTTTTCTTACAATCTCTCGCACCTCGCCCCAGGAGAACAATTGTAGTACAGATATATCTTAGGTGTTTTAAAATATCATTTAGAATTTTACTATTTAAAGTTAATTCCTCAAAGATATAAGTTATGAAAAAGTTCAAAGCTCAAATAAAAGTTCGATTATATTTTTTTCCATTTTAGTTATTAATTTTGTGTATATTAAACATTGTTAGTTCTTCTATACCAAAATCGCTAAGCAAATTTCGATAATAAAATCGCGGGATTGGCTAGTTTATACTGTATAAACAAGCAATTACACGTGACTTGTTCTTATTCCGTCACTTAATGGCCACAGATCTCTGTGTTGTCCTAAAAAAAATCAACACCATACAGAATTCAATTGCAAGAATTTTAGAAAAAAAAACTAGTTTTGATATAAATTTTGAAGAAAATTATAATACGTATTTGTATATACCTACCACGTTCATCATGTTATTAAACGCTAGGCAAACTACCACCTATGGTCCAGTGCAGTGGAAGTGCATTCGCTTGAGAAACCTAAATAAGCGAGTTCAAATCCCGGGTCTTCTTCTGACTAATTTATCTAATTTAACGGAAAATATCAAGAGGAAACCTGCATGTCTAAAAGAACACAACAAATTTTCAAAAGAAATGTGAAATCCTCCGCCAGATCCCTTTTGTAATGATAGAAAGCACATGACAGTATGACATTAGATAGAGCTAAATACATACATACTACTGCTAGACTTAAATGTGTATAAAAATAATAAATTATAGTGGTCGATCACTATAAATGTTCATATTGAAATAACCTATTTAAAGTTAATGAAGCTGTGAATTTTTGTATGAGCTATGTGCGTTTTATTCGTATGAATAATTTTGAAAATCCACACATTAACTAAAGAGCACTTGAGCAATGTGAATTAAAAAATATTGCAATACTCAATGCAGTATCGCCATAAAAGTTTTAATTAAAACGTAATCAGCTTGCACTTTATATTTTATGCTTTTTGTAGAGGTTATTATTATTAGTATTGCTATTTTCAATATATTTATTGTGCTAGTTTTGTTTCGTAGTTAATTTATACAAGTAACTAGAGACTTTCCTTAGCTTCGTGTCTATATTACGTATATTACGTGGTGGTACGTACGGGCGTGGGACGTTTAATTTTTTTAGCTCTAATTCACTATCTAAAATAAAAGTAGTCTAAGTTGCTTCTTTTAACATCAGTTATCTGCCAGTAAAAATATCATCAAAATCTGTACATCCGTTTCAAAGATTAGTTTTAAAAATGTTAAATATGTTGTTTTCTTAAAAGTACCGTATTTAATTACATAATATGCATTAAGTAAAAAAAACTAAGATTGATGCAACAAACAGACAATTATTTATAAATTATTGTCTTCGTATCTATATACGTATAGATTGATGTGTTTTGATTTAGGGTTCCATAGTTAAATAGCAAACTCAAAGTAATGTGAAGTTAAAATATTTTCATCAAATTTTATTTTTAAATTTACAGTGTTGAATAAATACGGTAAGCACTGAAATAAAATGAGATACTTTAGTATACAAACGTTTATAATATGTGCCATGCTACGAAATACAAGATATATTTTGTAAGATTTACATTTGCCTAATTTTGTTATTAAACTTTATCTCAATTTCAACAAATCAAAAATATACACAAGGTCTAGTAACATTTGGTTAGCAACTAGACTTAAATAAAAATAACTTAATCTTGAACAAAAGGCAGCGGCGGAACGTAATTAAAATAAACTCCTCAGGGAAATTCTGAAAAACCAGGTAAGGCGCTCGGCGGAGGCCAACCATTACTTTTCTTATTTTCCAACGGTTAATATAAAATTGATTGAAATGGGATCCTGCGACATTATTAGAAGTATTCGTGGTGAATTGTATTATTTATATAAACAATCTACTACCATATTAGGGTTCCGTACTAAAAGAACAAATATAAAGGGATATAATAATTTATTTTTTAAGAATACTAAAATTTAATTTTATTATATTTTAATAAATACTTTATTAATTTTATTTATATAATATTTTTTTTACAACTTGTGATAAGAGTTTTTCTTGTAAAACTGCCAGTATTATTATTTTTAGAGGGAAAACGGTCGAAATTAATGATTGCCAGTGCACGAGTCAATTTAAAAAAAATCTTCTACTTTTATATTTAAACTCAAAATAATTATAAAAATATTTATTTATTTAAATATACATTTAATAATATTATTTTTTACGAAAATTACTATATCAATCTACCCGTTCTTTGCTTTTTTCATGCAAGGGCTTAAATCAAAGCCATAAAAATCGTTTCCTTATCCTATCTCAGAACATAAAAGCATAAAAGCAACGCTATTTCTAACACACAAACAAACATACACTTCAGTTTCATATACTCGTAGTTGTTTATGTTACGCGATTTTCTTTTTTTTCGTTTAGGCCTAATGAGATTTCTTGTTTTCCAAGCAACACACGTGCGACGAAACAAAGCTCGGCATATATTACAGTGAACCTTTCTAATCCGTTTATTTAGATTTCCACTGCCCTCTTCCCTTGAATATCAACGAGAGTATAAACGTTTTGGGAAACAATAACAAAGCAAGGAAATAACTTAGTAATTGTATGTAGATCATGCTATATATATGCTTTTTAATTTTTTTTCCCATATTCTATACGATACCTAAGTTGTTTCTAATTTAATTATTATTATTTATTATAATTAAATTGTCTCCATTATATTGTCTATCAAATAGATTCTGTACCTAAGTATAATTTTATACTACTATCCTTATATTTATATGAGAGTTAAGGCGCAGGACTGACGGCTTTATGTGCTCTCCGAGGCACGGGGTTGAACACCGCCAACTACGCAACTTTGGGCGGTTACTGAGGCATGTAAAACAAAAAAAAGACTCAATAACTAACTTGGCCCGACCCGAGACTCGAACCCAGGACCTCTCGGTGTGCTGTACATGCTAGCCACTACACCATCGAGGCGGTTATGGGCTAATGAGGATGAAAAAACATGGATAGATCAACAGATTGTAGAACAAATCCGAATTTTATACGAGACAACTATCTAGTTGAGTTTTAAATCTAGTCATTTAGTAATTACCAGACTTCGCAGTTATTTTGTTATTTATAAATATAGAGTAGTAATAACAATTATTAATATTCGAATTCAACGCACGCAATGAAATTTAATGCATATTAAAATAGCTCAATTTCGGGCCGCAGATTAAAAGTATCGATACTCGTAATCGATGGTTTACCAAAAACGTGCTATTGAACCGCAGACCGTTCATTGAATATGAACCTATTGTGAGGTCACCTTAGACTTTAGAGTAATAGAGTAGAAATGGCATAGGTATTTTGGATTAATACATCCATGCATATGTATGTTTGTTTGTTTGTATGTATGTATGAATGTATGTGTGTGTGTATGTATGTGTGTGTGTGTATGTATGTGTGTGTGTATGTATGTATGTATGTATGTATGTATGTATGTATGTATGTATGTATGTATGTATGTATGTATGTGTGTATGTATGTATGTATGTATGTATGTATGTGTGTATGTATGTATGTATGTGTCTATGTATGTGTGTATGTATGTATGTATGTATGTATGTATGTAATGTATGTATGTGTGTATTTCACATATAAACAAATATCATCGCCGTAGTCAATGATAATTGCATACTATGAATTTCAAATTGAAAGGCGTCAAGAGATATTACAAGTGTTAGCGCAGACACAAATGATTGAATTTTTCAGGCATATTTACAAATAATTTTACTATCAAAAAAAAATTTGTCATATTGATGCTATATCTAAAATATTCACTTCTATGGCGGTGTGTTGAAATTTGTATGATGCGAGTGGTTTTCGCTAATTTACCTCTCGATCAACATAACCTATACAATATCTATGTAGAATATCCTGTATTAGGAAATGTGAATGTAGTATAGCATGTGTAAATATATTTTTATGTAAAAATAATCCTGACTAATATTATAAGCTTTACATAGATTAAAAGCCATTTTGCCTTACTTTTAACTACTATATTAGAAATTCGTTTACGCCAAATATAAGCAAGCCACCATGCAGATAGTCTCATGAAAATTGTTGTGAAGTTACCGCAACTATGGCATCGGAATGCCTTAAACCATGCAATGCGGAGAAAAAGTATATACCTAATTAAACAAAATATTGTATTGTTTAGTAAAGTAAATCACTGTTCGAGACGGTTCTAGCCCGAGAAAGTTTCAAAGACTTAAGTACATTTCTTTAATATACATAACTTATTACATCTATAAAAGTTTGCTTTATTATTTAACTTTAAATAGAACACAATAAATTATGTACAGATGCCTTTGTTGAAATGTCTCGATTTTTATTATTATAATTAACTAGCAAAAACCTGTTAATTTTAAAATAGAAACGGACACTTCAATTTTATTTATATGTACTGATTAATTGTTTGTGATTTCTACGAAGTTAGAGCTGTTTACTTCATGTCTTACAATGCTGTGTCATGCCTCACAGTGGCCGGCTCTGTGACTAATTTGTCTTTAAGGCAATTTCACACAAGACCTTCCGAAACATTTAATATAATTTCAAAATAAATATAAAAAGGCATAAATAAAAGAGTTCAGTTTGTTACCTCATACGACTGTTTTTTTTCCTGGCAAGCTTTAGTGATTATAAATAAAAAGGTTAGTTGAATTTCGACTGTACAAACATTAATAAGTAGGTATTTAAAACTTTTTACGATATAAATAGCAACCTACACCAACTTTAAATACATGAATAAACATACAATGAATACATACCACTAATATTTTGAGTGAAATTGTGGAAATTGATGGGAAATAACCGACTGACATCTTAATACATTGACTTATATAAAATATCCCCCATACGAATAGGGCCATGTCAAAAACATTAATATTATGTTACTACTACATTAATATAAATATTTAGAAAAAACACAAATTTTTTAATATACCTTTACCAGATGCCAAAGATGGTATTTATATCAATATATTGGGACAACAGCGCCATTTAGTACCGTGGTAAGCTACGAAGCTTGTGTTACGGTTACCAGATAGTTGATATAGTACATATATATAAATTTTAGATATATACATATTATAAACCCATGACTGGAGTGCAAATATTCGTCGTCAACAAATGAATACCCACAGCGTAACTCGAACCAGCGGCGCAGAAAGTAGGGTCACTACTAACTGAGCCAAACGTGTTGTTTAATTCAGTAAGGAGTTTTTTACTAAAATTTAAATTGATTTAAAAAGAATGGCCTAAAAAAAGCATGTAACAAAATTTATTGTCAAAATAACGATTCTTCTATATTTAAAGGGTACAAATCTTATTATAGAAACAAGTAAAATAATTGTATCGCTATGAACGGACTTTACACAGTAGTGGTTGTGTGGAACCCATATAACTCTTAGGGGCTACTAACTCTGGCAATCTCCAGTGTCGTGGACATTAGCGTCTGTACACGCTTCACAGATTTAATGTCTTAGTCGACTCACATGACATTGTTGACCAAAACAGTAACTAGGCGTAAATTTATATAACCACTCTTTATATACTCGTAGCTTCTCCAATATATACGTAGCTTTGCTCTATAACTAAGTTTAATTACTACATTCATAAGCACAAGAAAGTAAAAGTAGTTAAGTTATTCAATATCAGATATTTGTTTTAATTAAAAGTAGGCTAAGTTATTCCTAAAATTAAAATATATTTGGCAGTGAAAATCTTGTAAAAATTTGCTAGCCATTTCAGAGATTAGTAGACAATACAAATAGTCAAAATTGCGTTTTACTTATAATTATTTGTATGTTTTTAAATTTAATTTGTGTTTAATGTATCAACCATCTGGGAACCATAACACAAAACTGGTACCTTACTACGGCACTAGATGCTGATATGTGTATTAATATTAGTTAATTTATTTATTTAAAAACTTCAATTTTATTTATCTGTATAGATTTTACTCAATAATTCACTGAATATTATAATCTAGATTTCATATCGTTAATCAACTAAGTAATCGCTGGATCGAATTAGGCCATTAACTGAGATAAGACAATAGCATTACTAGTAATTAATGTATCCCAATAATTATAAATCATTAATATTTCAACATTGTGACAGATTTCATATACATATAATTATGACGTATTAAATTCTAAAATCTCTATGTACTAGTATTTTCCTCTTGAATTTTGAGTCTCGAGAATACAGAATGTTAGTATATATGTATACATAAGTATGTATATAATACTACCTGTGCTCTCTATATAAATGGAACTCAAAAACGGGCGGTATAAGGTAAAGTTAGATTTGTGAAAAAAGTTTTTACGGTACCTATTATTATAATTTTCATAGAAATGATTACATATACGAGTAAAAATATAAAATTAAAATAAAACAATAAGAATATTATAGTGAAAAAGGTGAAAAAAAAAACGTAAATAGGCATATAAAAATGATTATAGCACATAGTGTCAGTAAGGATTCTTTGACATTGGGTCTACGATGGTTCATTTTTATATATAAATAGGCTACCAAAATGTGAACTACCCTGCGGCAGATCTAGGCGCTGTTGAATTGTGACAAACAGTTGTACGTGATATTTACTATTTACTTCTTAGAATTGAAATATTTTAATCAAAATCTCGCGGTGTGTTCAAAGACAGACCAAATTTTTTAAGCACTATCGATAGAAGCCATCCTCTATATTATGATAATGACTAATTCATTAAGATTTTCCAAAACATGTTCAATGGCCAGTTAACTATAAATATTTACAAAATAATATACAAATTAAAAACTATACAATGTATACAACATTATACATTTAAAAAGAACTGCCTCGAAGGTGTAGTGGCTAGCATGTACGGTCATACACCGAGATGTCCTGGGTTCGAGTCCCGGGTCGAGCCGAGTTAAGTTATTAAGTCTTCCTGTTTAGTAAGCGTCAGTAACAGCCCGAAGTTAGGAAGTTGCCGGTGTATGACACCTTCATGCCTCGGAGAGCACGTAAAGCCGTCGGTCCTACCTTACTCACTGGTCGTGTCGAACAGTCGTGTCATCGGAGTATGAGAGTGATAGGAACAGAGAGTGCACTTATGCACTATATTAACTCCTGCGTAGTTGGCCAGTCTCAATAAGATTGGCCGCCATGGCCAGAATCGGTCAGAGAACATTATTATTACATTTACAAAAACTATACAAATGTATACAATATATAAGTATTTCTACATAAGTAGAAATTTTCCTTCATAGTCAGTAGCTTTCGGCCAAATAACCTTTAACCGAGCACAAGATAAAAGAGTTTCATTTATTACACGGACCATCTAAAATACGTGTGAGCACATTACAGTGGAGTTGAGAATTACAACCGTCTATCAAAGCAGGCGATTCATAATGGCGGCATCTGCACAACTCATATGGACGATTTATAACACACCTATTAACATACCGCTTACTGTTTCTAACAAGTTTTAGGCGTGATTGTTGATAGATTGCTTCAATAGCTTTGACGACACGTTTGGCTGAGTTTGTAGTGACCCTACTTTCTTGCGCCAGCGGTCGCGGGTTCGAGTCCCGCTGGGGGCATTCAAACTCGGATGTTTGTACTCCAGTCATGGGTGTTTATATTTATAATATGTATGTATTTAAAATTATATATGTAGTATATCAACTATGTGGTATCCGTAACGCAAACTGCTTTCGTAGCTTAGCACGGAACTAGATGGCGCTGTGTGAAATAATGTCCCAGCACATATTTATATATTTTATATATTATAACTAAGTTTTATTACTTTAAAGGATATTCTTGATTAAAAACTGTAAAAGAATGAGAACCATAAGTGTTACACCATAAAAATAATATAAATTATAATAATATGAAAATAGGGTTTATGTGTATGATAATTATTAATAATTATTAGTTCTGATATTGTGATATAAAATATTTTCACTAAATCATTTGCACTACGTTCTCTGATTGGAAATTGTTAGATTGGAATGTTGAATGTGGAAAACAGTGGAATGGAGTGTCATAATAAGATATCGTAGGTTCGATGCTCGAGAGGAAGCAAAGAAATATTTAATTATCTAATATTTCAAAATCACATTAATAGAACTGTTACATAGTTACTGTTATATGCCTTATAGCACATAAACTGTACGGAACTGCGCCTAATCTCTCATCAGTCGTATCGGGCTGTTGTCCCATCGATTTATGAGACCGCTTCAACAAAGAACATAAAATAGTCATAGCGAGGTTGACCGCTGTTACCGGAATCGGTTACATAATATTATTATTATTTTAAATCTATCTTCTTACATGGCTGGACGAGCTTCGATATCGATGTCATAATTCTAAGAAAAAAATTAGGACAACCTATGCTAAGAGGGATATTACATTTGAAGGAGCACAGCTTTATAACAAGTTACCACTTTGTATAAAAAATGTAAGCTCAATTAACACTTTTAAATTTCAGCTCTCTCAATATATTTTGAATAATTATAGCACATCAACAATATAACAATAATTTAATAAGTTTTGTAAGTTGTAACAACTAAAAATATCTTGTTATGTCAATTGAATACCTAACCTGTGTGATGACCATTTGTATATTTTATTTAGATGTTCTCATGTAAGTGACTTTGTCTTTTTGAGAATAAAATCTTTAAACCTAAGACGCTTTTTTGTAAAGTATACATCTTTTTCTCACTTCTTGAAATCATCGGACAAAAATTAAAAAAGGGTGTCTATATATACTGAAGCCACATTCCCAGTATATTACTGGGTATCATGAGTAGTGAGTACTAATATAAATAAAAAATTAAGGAAAAAAGAAATTATAAAATTAAAAACATAAAAAAATGGGAATTTATTCAGCGTGAAATACTGTAAATACCAACCGTATAACGAAAGCTAGAATGATAAAACAAATTTGAACGCATCGATACAGTGTACGTACGAAGCAATTTATTTTTCTTAAAGGCTAAGCCTTATGAAGATTGATTACACGCTCGCAGTGACTCGCTTGCCGGTTGATTGACAATGCTATTTACTTCATTGGTGTTTTTAATTTTCCCCATCCTTATTTCAACTTCAGCTTGTGCTTATATTTTAATTGAACGCATTTATTTAGTTATAATTTTAGTAACATACAAAAAAAACAATTTTTACGCCCCACTATTGAGAATATAAGACCCAATTTTAACAAAGGGGACAGCAAATCGCCAAAGACAAGCTGGCTGGTGGGTTGGTGAACTTTACATGTCTTTCAAAAACTTGCTATGTCCTCTCAGACTAATGTTCCACCAATATTATCTGAACCACATAAACAAATGTTGTAAAGTAAAAATCACAACAACCGCGTGAAGATAACTAAGACAATAATATATACGTACGTAAATGTAAATCGACAGTCGTTGAAGTAGAAGATTATTTGACAAGTATAAATACATATTACTGTTTAATAATGTATTTTAAATATTAATAGGTATATTATATTTTATTATAATATAATCTCATTTTATCGTAAAGTTATAAGCTGATTTGTTGAAGATTGTTTTCGCAATTGCAATTTCTAGGTAGAGATTAGTAGAGTAAGCTACTTAGCTTAGGTATTTTAATTTCTTACCTGTATTATTTTATATATATACATAAAATTTTAATTTGAAGTTGGTTAGAAAAAGCTATCTCAATACTAATAGTATATACGTCTAAGAATAAATATGAAGGTTGGTTATCTGATAAGTGTTTTGGGTTCATCATAAATCGATATTAAATGGGATTAGATCATTGAACCGAAAATGGGAAAAACATGTTTACGAGAGGCCCTTTCATTATTACATTACTGAAGCTTTTTCATAGTAACTATTTTTATAATGGATTTTTTAAACTAGATTTAACGTAATCAAAACCACAGGTACCGCTAGTGTATTTTACACATATAAACCTTCCTCTTGAGTTACTCTATCTATTAAAAAAAACTCATAAAAATTCGTAGCGTATTTTAAAGATCGAAGCATACATAGGGACAGACAGATTTCCGCTGCTTTGCCACAGTTACTAATTAGAAATTCTACGCGTTTCATTTCATATTCCGAATTCTGTTTTCGAAATATAGATAGTAGAGCTACGTGTAAACAGTTACAGTAAAATTATTACAATAATACCTTTCCTGTACAAAATACTTATAAATATCAAAGTATTGTTGAAGAATTCTGAACAAAATTTCTGAAAACTGTTTATTCTTATTATTACAAATTAATAATAGAATAATTTTAACAGAAAATAAAAATAGAAATATACTTGTGCTTTTTTTATCATACAATATGTAGTTTTCATTATTTTATTATAATAGTTCTTTTTTAAGCTATTTAACAAGAAGCTATAAGATTAAAAACACATTTTGCAATAGAAAATAACCTTTTAAGGAAAACTTCCATACTACGATCAGAAATAAACAAGTAAACTAGAAATTGCAAGCCTTCAAATTTCAAATTCACTATCTAAAATTAAGAGGTTGCGGCGATCGCGTGAGGAGGAACAGTAAAAATACAGTTATTAGACGACGGAGATCGCTGAAAAGTTACTCGGCTTTCAAATGAGCAGCTATGTTCTCTGTAAATCATTCATAATTAACGTCTAACTCACGTCGTGCTAATGGCAAGCAATTACGGCCGCTGTTCTCGTGCCGATGATAGTTGTTTTCCATGAAATTAGCGTAAATGTGTTGAGTTTTATGAAATTTAACCATTTTTTATCAAAACAAATTATCTGTTTTAATAATGTTCAAAGTAATTTTTATTTTTAAGTCTTAATTACAGTATTTAACAATTCCTATGACAAATATTTATAATATGTAATGTATTTAAAATTTATATATGTTTAGTATATATCTGGTGCCGGTAACATAAGCCTCGTAGCTTACCACGGAATCAAATAGCGCTATTTTAATAATATCCCAAAAATACTGTGTACAAGGATTTTTATAAATTTTATTGTACTCGGTCGTAAAATGGTCTTGGTTGGTCAAAGGACTATGATCATAATTTCTAGTAATATTTAATTTTGATCAGCAATTTGCAACATACTTTATTATTTATTTATTTATTTATTTATTTATTTATTAATACGGATCTCCAACAGTATACATACATTACATTCACAATTTGCTTAAATCTAACATATTATTTTAATGTATTACCAATTATAGGAGAACACAACATTCGCTAAAAAAAAAGAACAATGCTTTAAAATGCCTAAAAAAACTTCTTAAATTCTAAAAAAAATATATATATATATATAACTATTTAGAACGATTACGATTAAAAAGAAAAAAAACAAGACTTATCACTTTAACAATTATTAAATTAAATATAACAATTGAATTTAGAGTGAACAAATGAATTTAGAGTGATATATAGTATATATCGATATATTAATATATATTTAAATAGATAACATATACGACAAACCAGTTCAGTACAATTCAGTCCATTAGATATCGTTGTGGACTATAACCTGATCCCCCACACAATAAGCTCTCCCGACCCGTGGCCGGTGGCCAGCTATGGGATAATAAAAGGGCTACATTCTAATTTTATTGTAATATGCCAAAATAAGCTGCTTTTTTTTCTTTGGCATAGGAATAAAATCATAGTAATTTGTCAGCATTTGTAGATATTTTTAAAGCAATCAAATATTAATCATTTCACAAAAAAAAAACATTTTCAATCATTCATTTATAAAAATGTTATCATTGTTAAGTAATCTATACATATTATGAGTAAAATTAGACTAAAGCAGAAACAATCTACTTTATAATTTTGTTTCGCTGCCTCAAATATCAATATTTGAATTTCCATCTTGTAATCTAAACTATCAAATAAATGAAAATATTATGAGCAATGTAATGTTTACTAGACAGTTACTTTACTAAAGGCCAAATAGAAGACCGTTTTCATATCGTAGTACACATTATGGCTAGCGGTGTATTAAATATTCAAGCACAATTTAACGCTCGTGTAAACCTAAAAATTTAAAGTTAAATGTATCTACGAACGTGATTCTTCCATTATTCATGTATATAGTTGGAAATATGGGCGTCGTTACTAACATGCAATGGTTAAGGTGGTGTTGGAACAACATAAAAGCAATTGAGTGCGGTTTTATTATTTAGTGTAAAATAGTTAAAATTAAAGCGTTTAAGTACAAACAAAATGAAATAATAATGACAGTAACAGCAATTATTCGTACTTAAAAGTTCTATTTCTTTCTTCTTCTTTTGAGAGAAAGTCACAACTTAAGTTTTTTTTTTAAATATTACCAGAAAAAACAATGAAATTATTAATGTAAATATAAGAAAATGTACATTTAACTATGAATGTTGTCTCAAGAATTCTAGCTGTTTCACTCACTGAATTGCAATGTTGATTTAAAAATGCGAAAAATGAGCAAGCTCTCGAGCCACCAGTAGAGTTGATACACTACCATAATGCAAGCTGTGGATTGGTAGTAAAATAATGTGAAATACTGAGTTGAGATTTTTTTTCTGAGTGACTGGTATTTTAAGGCAGATAACAAATATAAGTGAAATACACATGTAGGGAAGCCTTTGCCATAAAGATTATAAAATAATAAAAGCTACATATTTTTTTGTTTTTTGTTTAAAATTATACAATTTCCAGGGTACTAATATATCTGCCAAAACGTAAAAAACATTAAAACAGCTAGGACAAATTAATAATATTTAAATATAAGATGTATTTGTTCTTATATCTTTGCAAATTATAATTAAAAATAATATTATTAAATAAATATTAATACTGAACTAACTATGTCTACCTAAGCGTAATTCAAATTACCCAACCGTATTTGAAGCACATGCACTCGTAGCGCTCGTAGCACTACGCCGTAGTCCGTAACTGCTACGAGTTACGGCCCATTGCACAGTTCGAGTAAAATAGCGTTTTTACTATGTATACTTCAATACTGTTTTGTTGTATTTTATTTAAGTCAATATTTAGCTAATAAATTAAAATTTTGGCAGTTAATTCAAATATTAGTAGTTATAGTAATAACATTTATTAATTTATAGTTTCAAATCAAATCAAATCAAAATATTCTTTATTCAAATAGACTTTTACAAGCTCTTTTGAATCGTCATTTTTACATTATCAAGATTAAAAGTCAGTCTGTAAGTCTGTGAGTAAACTACCACCGGCTCGGAAAGCTGTTCTGCTGAGAAGAACCGGCGAGAAACTCAACAGTTGCTCTTTTCAAAAAAATATTTGGTAACAATATTGTATTACAATTTATCTATTTATCCTACGTGAGACACAACCAGTCACTAATCCCACACATTTACATCCACCAGGTATTCCGCTAACTATTAACTCTAAGAAAGTATTATGAAAAGCTCTAGTTGTTATTGATACTAATAAGATATTTATATTATTTTTGTATTAATAATTTTTGTTTTGAATTTTATATTTAAAACTTAAGACATCGAACTCCTTTGTGTGCATATTTGGTTAAAATCCCAAAAGTTGGTAATAAAAATCTAAATGAAAATTCGAAAAAAATAGTTTCATTTACAATATCATTTAAAAGTTTTAAAGAAATAATGCAATAGAATTTAAAAAAAATCATGTACTTTCTCAAGGAGTAGTTAGTAAGCAAAGATAGTTAAATCTATTTCAATATAAGTTTACGACATGAACATTGCAAGTCTGGAACACAGTTTGATGCAAGCCCCAATGGTAGCAAAACAAAACGTGACCAAGCGTAGCTGTTAAAGTTATCAAAGGCTAACTTATTGTTTTTATTTATGAGTATTCTTAATAAGAAATTTAAAATTCAAATCAAATATTCAGATCAAATATTTTGGTAACTTTATATTTCTGACTAGCAAACCCGGCCTGCTTCGCTGGAAGTAAGTTTAAATAAATTAAATGGTTTTTATAAGTCCCTATTAAAATAAAAGCCTAAGTTACTCCGTATAACAAAGATGTCTGCGAGTAAAAGTTCCATCAAAATTGGTACAGTAGTTTTAGAGATCAGCCGGAACAAACAGGCAGAAAAAAAAATATATGTTGGGACATTTTTACAACAGCGCCATCTAGTTCCGTGGTAAGCTACGAGGCTTGTATTACGGATACCAGATAGTTCGTATACTACACATATAAATTTTAAATACATACATAGTATAAATATTAACACCCATTACTTGAGAACAAACATTCGTGCTCAACAAATGAATGCCCCAAGCGGGACTCGAACCCGTGACCGCTGGCGCAGAAAGTATGTTCACTACCAACTGAGCCAAACGTGTCAAGGTTTTTTGATGTAACTATCGTATATACTTTCATATGCATTTAGTAAAAAGCTGTTAATTTGAAATTACAAACAGACACTTCACTTTTATTTACGAGTGTATGTACTGATATGTTTTAGAACATATTTAAATTATTAGTTCAATAAAATTCAAAATATATTAATTAATGACTTTAAAAAAATAGTGCTATTGATTAATGTAAAAATGAAGCAAAAATTCATAAACACACGAGCTAGCGTCAGAAATAGCGGAGGATTTTGCTATTTTTAAAGCTGCTGCATGAAAGAAATGAATGCCAGCTCTCTGAGGACGTATTTCGTTGAATCTTTTTCATTCAATACTAGAAGGGAATTGATAATGAAAATTCGATGTTTATATATTCAAAATCTTAGTTTAAGATTTTATATACGTTTTAAATTATTTTGTGTTTTATAAATTAAATAAATTGTAGAAGTATTTAACTTCAAGCGACCGTCAAATCATATCCATCAGTTGCTTGAACTTAAATTTTATGTTGCATTGATAGTCAAGAGACAGGTGTGTATTAGAATCGAACTTGTGAACCTCTGTTGATTTTAAATTTAAGTATGTCAAAAATATGGTTAACTGTGTCAGGTTGATTATAGTAAATAGTTGTTTAAAATTACAGTAGATATTAGTTTTACTCCCACATTATTTATGTCCTTAAATAATACAAATTAAAAGAAGGGGAAACCAAACATTTTTAGTATATTATGTCTAATACATGCTTTCGACTTCACTTGGGTAGTAGATATATTAATCAAAATTTGATTTTCGATAATAAAAGTTCATGTTGTTGTCCATGTTCATAAAGAAATGAACTAAAGAGATGTGAACCAAATCACAAAAGAACATAGTATTATGCAGTCTAAGACGTAGCGACGTACTTACGTAGCGAGACTCGCAAGTATAATACATATCCACTGTATATATGCATATTACTAATTAAAAAAAATCGACTTTTGACGTTTTTGAAATAAAAAAAAAATTTAGAGCGACCTCTTATATTTTTTGAGCTATCCTTTGGACAGGGCTCTTAAAACATCAAAAACTAACATTTTTTCACTCGAGACTTTTTTTTGCGCCACCTATACTGTATACAAGTTAAACCCCCATTTAGGTGTCGGCGCAGTCGGGTTAAAAGTATGCCCATACCCATAATCATTCCAAATGTTTCAATTTTCCTTATAGACACTATAAAGAATTAAAAAATAGATTCGCAAATATATATAAAATATATTCTTCAATTTTAAAAATACTATTAAATTTGAACTTAATAACTTCGAATATTGAACAATATGCTGTAAAAACAGTACCACGTAAAAGAATTGTAGGATATTTTGAAATATGGTTGCTAGCGGCTTGGCCTTGTCAAACGTAAATAGAAAGAGAGAAATGATTGGTTTTTCAACTGCATTAACATTGAAGTCCGCTGAAAATAAAATGCCTGAAATTGTATTCTGTATACGGCGTGTTACAAAATAATTTAATTTTCAGGACTGAATATCGATGAGAAATACATGTATACCATCGACTCACTTCGCTCGGGTTCATGACTAGGTACGTTTTTAAAGTTAATACGGAATTGTGATATTATCTCCATTTTTTATGTATATATGATGTTGATATATCTTATAATCATTTATATATCGGGTACATAATTTAAAAATATTTTTTCTAATCCTATTAGTAGTGCCTGAGTTTAGAGCATTCAGACAAACGAACTCTACCTCTTTATAGTATTAGTAAAGATTTTGTATGCTTGTATACTTTACTGTTACAAAAGCAGTTTCTCTAATATTATTTTTAATAATATTAATTTTAGATACATAAAAATAGCATTTCCAATACACTTCGCTTACCTAAGGTTCAATTGAATAGTTTAGCTAGGTGATGATATTATGACTCATGCAGAAAGCACAATGTCCTAATGTCAAACATTTTAATGAAATCTGTAATAAGAAATTATAGTAATATGGCTGACAATGTAAAATAACTATTTATTTTAATTCCTTAAGTTCATCCCATTTATTTCGCTTCAAGAAGATTTTACAGAAGTCGCTACGCTCAAATAGTATACGCTTCAAACTTTACACGCCGTGCCCAGTTAAACAAATCTTCATCTTATACTAGCTTGTAGAACACGATATTTCTGTTTTACAAATATTTTAAAGAAAGAGTATAGGAACTTTTCAATATTACTTATTCACATATAACAATACGTAATGTACTCAAAGTTGTAGTTCAATCCGACAGTACCAGTGAAAGATTGTGGATCATGGAACTCGAACCTAGCACCCGCATCTACCGATGATAGCTTTTAGATCAAATAAAAATGTTCGGAGTAGTACTATCCAAACATTATATTTTGTAGTTTAGTAATAAATTAAATTATTTTAAACTATGTATCCGATTATAATTGAAGGCAGGACGGAAGGCGGAAACTATACATCTTTCTCTGTCTCTTCCTTGCTTGAGTGATTGCTACCGATACGTTAATTGGGGTGTGTGCTCTGAATTCAAAAATTATATTTACTAAGAAAATAAACAGTTTATTGATATATTGATGCTGGCTTTATTATTTCCTGCTGATCCTTCGAATATTGTTAATGTTGGTCACAATATTTGATACCCTTAAAAAAATTAAGACGGATCTTTTTACAGGAAGACAAAGAGCTTATGTAGAAAAGCGGATATACTTACACAAACATTTTACGAAATTTCCATTAGCTCCACGTGAAACTACTTCATACATTTTTAAAAACGGAACTTGACTTATGTGAGCTTGCATCGTATTAAGTTGCTTTTTAATCCTAGAAAGCGAAGAAGATGGGATTTTGTTGTAAAAAAGCTTATGGGTTTGTAAGAAAATACATACATAATACGTACGTATATACAAATACTGTATACATACATATTACATACGTACGTGTACGTATAAAATGACTGGATGTACTAGTGATTTGGGGTTATATTGATATTGTCTCTCTTTCCCTCTCTCTCTCTCTCTCCTTCACACATCGTCATCATCACACGTACAAATTGAATTGATCATATAAATTTCGGTGTCAAACAATATCCTATTGTTATAACAAGCTCATGTTGTGTTACGTATATCAAACTCAAACGATTTAAGTAATAGGTAGGTGTAAAATACAAAGCCGTTTTAAAAATTCATAACATAGGCATTGAAATAAAATAAAAAATAAAATAAAATAAATATGTTAGGACATTCTTACAACAGCGTCATCCAGTTCCAGCTACGATGCTTGTGTTACGGATACCAGATAGTTGATATGCTACATATATGTATAACTTTTAAATACATACATATTATAAATATAAACACCCATGACTGGGGAACAAACATTCGTGCTTAACAAATGAATGTACCCAGCGGGACTCGAACTCGCGACCGCGTGCGCAGTAAACAGGGTCACTACCAACTGAGCCAAACGAGTCGTCAAATAAGGACTTTGCATACAGAAAAAATTAATTAAAATCTGAATAACGTACTAGGGAAAAGTTCCTCGTGTACTCCACTATAGGTCTATTCGCAAAACAAAATTTAGTTTGTACAATTTAAATTTGCTAAACAGAATTTTAACTTATAGTTGCGTAATTGTGTAACTTCTGGCAACACCTGTTTATCAGGACCCGAATATTCATAATTAAAACCACACTAAATGACTTTCTGGTGTGTTAAATGTTAATATTTAGTAACGAACTACCTTACCTTTTTGACTGACTTAAAAAAGGAGGAGGAGTGTTTTTATGTTTATTTTTCATGTTTTTTCTAATAAACAGCTGATACGTCGTAAAAGATTTACAGTTTTTACCTAATTCTGGTTTTAAAGTAATAGGTAAAAAGATGTTTTGGATAAAATGAAAAAAAAAATGCAGGAGTCCTGGGATGGATATAAGTTCGACATTAATTTGTTGAGATTTTAAAATATGCGCGAGCTTAACAACGAAGAAATCCGCCATTGAGTATAATTTTTCTATCTGTTTGATTAGAGGTTAATGCTATTTATTATTAAAAGTCTTATTAACTTAAGGCGGTATACACCATTATTAAACAGTTCAAAATTGGTGAAGATATTAGATAATGCGTTATAAACTAAACACCCAAAGTTGAGTATGTCTATTTTTTAAATTGATTAATTATTAATTTTGTATATATGTTATTAACATTCATAAAATTAATTTGACTATTTGAAACTAAATTTAATAATTAAATTTTAAACATTAAAATAAGCAGCGATAGCAAATTCAATCAATGATATTACAGTGCCAGTTTGAAAAATGTTGGCAGCATCTGTCACAAACTGCGGTCCTGAAATATTCGATGTAAAGTGCGGATTGAGCAGGTTTCCTGCCATTATGGCTATTTTCGTATTTAGTTAGTACAAGATTTTGAAGTAGTTTAATTTTAATTGTATTAAAAGCACTGTCCACAGGTTATAATTACAATAACTTTCTTTATGTTTTAGCAGCAGTACCATTAGGTATGTCAAGTAATTTTCCAAATTATGTGCTTTAACAGAAAAATAGTAAAAATGAGTGACCCTGCGCTTTTAAGTATTTATCGTAATTAACCGAAAGGAAACTAAACTTAGAGGTTATGCCCAATCTTGACTTAAGAGCTAGGAAGTAGGCAGTATACACCAGTTGTGATAAATTGTTTTCCCATCAGAATATAAGTGTAATAAAGAGTGCACTTAACACTTGTACAATACTCGAATCGATCGATGCGATAGACCGAAACGAATTGATTAAAAGAGCATTATTATTTAAAACAATATTTATTGTAATATAAAAATGTCTTTTTATTTATTTTCTACCTTTAAAGTAATAGTTTCTATGAGTTCATAAAAGATATTTAGCTTAAAACATTGCAATTTCCAAAATATAATCAAGTAATGGAGTAGGAGGAATAGGATATAAAGTGACCACTGACCGTGCACTAAAATTATATTTGGACAGTAAACCTCAGTGTTCCTATGTACGTATTTATTTGCATAAATTCTTGCTTGAAGCACATACTCCACATTATTCACATAATGAACGGTGTACCATAATTTATAGAACAAGCACGTGCCGAGTTGGCTTGCATTTTATGTTAATTACACTGCGTTACACTCGACGTGATTACAAAGATGCTAGCTTAAGTTTATTTTTTAGTAAAATTACGCTTATATATAAGCAAAATATAAATGTAAATTATACAACTAAGGCAAGTAACATAGTGGTCGGCTGTCTTGTGTGCTTGAAAAGCCAAAAGAGTCAACCCTTAGTAACGCTTCTGTGCCTCGGAGAGCGCAAGAAGCCACCAGTCCTATGCCTTAACTCTCACTTGACGAGGTAAAATTCCTCCGGAGTGAAGAAAGAGTAATAGAATAATAGGTAAAGTAAAATAAGAGAAGAGAAGAGTAGAGAGCGTAATTGTGCACTATAATATCTAATGCATTGTTGTCTAGTCTGTATGACATTATAAATGAAACTATCTTTTCGGATTTTGTCGCGGATTTATTATGATTTTTGGTTCCCGACGTTTCGAATGCTTTACAGCAATCATGGTCACGGGAGAGACTAAGGTATTAGACGTCTCAGGGGGTTATATACTTGTTACAGACAGTGCCTACCCACAATTTTTTACAAATATTCTCAGTATCAGTTGCATTCCGAACCGGTAGTAGCTTCAGACTGACAACAATTTAACTCTATAGTCTCAAATCCCTATAATAACTTCAGACAGACATACCAACTGACATACTAAATGACATTAACTCTTTTTTATAGTTTAAAAGTTATAATTCAAAAGAACTTAAAGAAGTCTATGTGGATTGAGCATAGTTAGATTTGTTTAATATTATATTATCAAATTTAAAAATGATTTAGTTTTGCAGTGGTGTTGCTTAATATTTAACTTAAAATTATCAAAACTCAAGTTGTTTTAAACTATTAATCTTTAATTTATAATATATGAAAGTTTAATATTGCTTTAATAATTTATATTTTAATATAACAAATTATACATATTTTAATAATAGCAACACTACTTAATATTATTTTACCAAATGTTAGAAAATTGTAATAATTATAATTATAGTAGCTAAAAATAAGTTAATAATATTGCCATATTTATAATATAATTAAAATTTTAAAAATCTTAAAAGTATAGAATTGAAATGTATAATTTTATAGTCTATCATTTTGAATATTTGTAAAAAATTGTGGGTAGGCACTGTCTGTAACAAGTATATAACCCCCTGAGACGTCTAATACCTTAGTCTCTCCCGTGACCATGATTGCTGTAAAGCATTCGAAACGTCGGGAACCAAAAATCATAATAAATCCGCGACAAAATCCGAAAAGATAGTTTCATTTATAATGTCAAACATTCGCGTAAACCTAAGAAAGTATTATAGTCTGTATGAGTTTGGCAGTCGTGGCCGGGATCATTTGGGAGGACATTACATGAATCTCTAGACTTGAGCTGTTAAAAGAAATCTATTATTATTGTACACATATTATGTACATTTTCCTATGTATTTAATAAGAACACTTTACAATGAGTACTTGAAAGTTACGTTATGAACAAAAATCAGACTTTACTAATAAACAGTATAAGTTTTGGTAAGAAGTTTTCTAATAAGAAAGGTGGCTTAGGGATATAGCGTATTCTTTTGAAAAATGCTTCTCAAACAGATTTACTTCGGTGGTGAAACTATCTGAATAGTGCACTAAAATACACTCATAGCTAAGGTTGCTAACACGCAACAATAATTTAGACAACGTTTACCTGCAATAAAGCCTACTACGTACCAAATAAAATATTTTTAAAACTTATGTAAATGAAGTTATATAGTGTCATAATAATGACAATTTTTTTCTAATAAACTAAAACAATATTAACCTATTAAAATTATTAATAAGTCGAAGACTTTTGTGCAATGGTATCACCTAGATAGGTACTATTTTGTATTCTAATTAGAAAAAAAATCTGATAGGCATCTATAGTAAATATTTATTTTATTTATTTAATTATATGTATATATATTTTATTTATTATAAATCCTGATTCCATTATTTGTAACATGTTTGTTTCAAAAAAGAATACCTTTAACCAGTTTATAATAAAGAGGAACAGATGATCTGTGTAGTCCATCCCTGTATACTATTTTATTATTAATATTTTAGAATACACTTTTTTGTTTTAAAGTCATATCGTTGAGGCAAGGTTACATACATTAAAAATCTTTCCTTCAATGTACTAGCAAAGTCGACAGCTAGCTTATAAATGAAAGAGTATGCGAAGTTTATAGAACAAGCACGTACGGCTTGCGTTTTATGTTAATTTCACTGTTCCCACTGAACGTGATTGCATCAGAGATGGTTAGTGAATTTATATAACCTTTAAGGCTTTTTGTGCGATTATTTGACATAAAGTAATATCTACTCTGTGATCGTAGACATGACATACCGTACTGCGCTAGATATGACAACTTTGATTCCTGTGTCGGTCAACGTTGTGACTATTAATAACTTTTTAATTTCAAATTAACAGCTTTTCACTAAATGTGTATGAAAGTACATACGGTACAGTTCTCGAAGCATAAGCTCAACTTTGCATTTGTGTGAGTGCAGTGTACGGATAGGTACGACCGAAGGCGTAGCGCGTTGCAAATTGGTTTTAACCTGTTTTAACTGGTTTTTGATGCGCGGCTATTGGCTTTTAGCTATCACTCACACAAATGCAAAGCTGAGCTTACGCTACGAGAACTGTACTTAAACTATGAAATCAATTTTTAAATATGTATGTTTGTTCCAGCTAATCTCTGTAACGACTGGACCAATTTTGACAGGACTTTCACTTGTAGATAGCTAATATTATTAGGAGAAGCTTGGGCTACTTTTATTTTATTAGAAAATTATAAAAACCGTTTAATTTATTTTAAATTACGCCCAGCGAAGCGGTTCGGGTTTGCTATTATATATATATATATACATTTGACAGAAATGTAGCTGGCTTATTTGCAATGATATTAGAAGTTTTGTGAATGGATATAATGTATTACGAGCATAGAAGCTCAAGCATGCAGACAAGAGCTTTACATAGTAATCGACATCGACGTTGTTCGAGTCAATAGAGCTATTAAGCTATACGAAATAATGTGCAAATTATTAGGTTTATTACTAAGTTTGGGAAACCAAAGCGGGTTCTAATCCTGTGTTCTGCACCTCTGATATTCTCAAGTGCGTATCATTTGTAATATGATTACCGCTTATCTGAAGATAAATAAAAATATCGCAAGCGAACTTACAAGTCTAAGAGAGCTTATGACGAATACGAAAAATAAATGTCCGCGAACTTGACCAGCGCGGTGAAGTATGGCATGGGATCTTGAAGGGAGGCCCATCCCCAAAATTAGAAGTTATAAAGGACGTATGTATATACGAGAATATTTTACATACATTATGATTTGAATTATCGTAGCATTTAAATTCCTAAGCTCTACCTAGATTTAATAACATTAGTGAAGTGCTGATAATATTTTAGTGTGACTAAAATGCCCGCTGACAGAGATATTTCAATAAATACCCGCTCTTCGTATCTAGGAATATGGGACACCTTATGAATTTCAAATTTTATTTGAATGCATAATTCATTCGGGTTTGCAAAGTCATTTTTTTCTAAATGTCTTTTTCCTTTTATTGAAATATTTTAATGTATATATTATGCAATGGATACTCGTACATTCTATTATATTTTAGTTCGTAAATTGATTCCATGGTCATTGTTTAATGTTATTTTTATTGTTTGACCGTTATGAGTACTATGCTCCTGGTACTTCTTCTCGTACTGATGAGCAAGGTGAACTGTTATAGCAACCTTATAGCTGTTCTGGTTTATTTCGGAAGGCGTGCCGTCGGGGTGATTGAGTGCGTTAGTGATACTGCGTCGCCTTACGCGTAATGTATACTTTTGTAATTAAACTATAAATCCATTTGATTAATAAAACTGCCTATCTATATCTTGATCTAGAACCTAGTCTAACCCGTAGAGCCTGCGTCTGACATCTAATCGTAAAGAATTATTGTCGTATCGTACATTTGTAGTTTTAAGTATTTTTTCCTTTCGAGAGTTCGTAACTATAAAAACTTGAACATTGTTTTACATTTTTTTCTTCACAACTTATTTCTAAGATAATTTAAAATATCACGAGAAAGTCTCGTAATTATTTTATAATTAATGATTTTTATGACACAAACATATAAATACTTTGTGTTATACTTTTTTCATTTAAGTTTTGTTACTGCTATATCTTCAAAGTGCAATAAACAATACACTTTAAACTACAATCGAAAGCGAAGAAATCTGTCGAATCACTAAGTAGTTTAAATTCTACTGAAATGTGTTAAATTTGAAACTGAAACACATTGTACGAATTTACAAATAGAGTTCAAGCAGTTTGGGTTACTTGTTGACTTTCCCGCCACTCGACCTGACTTTGTTCTGTTCCTTTGTACCATGAAGACCCGTTTACATCAATTTGCATTTAATATTAATAATAGTTACGTTTTGTTTGTATGTAAAATATTATTAGGGGAATAACCGAAAATAAATAATAATGATGTTCTTCAATTTAAAGTGTACTTAATTTTAAGATTAAAAGAAATTAAGTTTCATTTGTTAAGCATAGAAAAAATAAAATTAAGAAGGATCTATTATAAGTAGATACTAATTAATCTGCTTAGATATATTTTGGCTACAAAGAAATAATAATCTCCCAATATTTATTAATTATTTATGTAAAATTTAATTCTTGGTGCTTTTCGGACATCGCGCTAACAATTCGTATAAAGTCAAATAAGCTACGGTTACTCTATCAAGTATTTATTTAGTATATTAAACGTACCTATCTAATTTATACAAGATGCAAAACATATTAACATAAAGTAGTGTTCACTCAGGGCTCGTTTTTCGTCATCATCATCATCATCATCATCAGCCCTTTTTACCGTCCCACTGCTGGGCACGGGCCTCCCTCAGTACGAGGGGGATCAGGCCATAGTCCACCGCGCTGGCTTAGTGCGTGTTGGCGGACTTCACATGCCTTTCGAAAACTTGTTACGTTTTCTCAGACATGCAGGTTTCCTCACGCTGTTTCCTTCACCGTAAGACAAGTAGTAATCATGATATAAATGATTCGCACATGAGATCAGAGGTGCGATACCCGGATTTGAACCCGCATCACTCGGTTATCCAAGCGACCGCGTCACCGCTGGGCTACCACTGTCTTCGTATTACGTACCAAAACACCGTAAAGAATAGTTAATATATGAACTTACAAAATCTTTCTTACTTTTAACCTCGTTAAAAGTGAAAGAAAATTCATTGACAAGAAAAAAAAGTCTGCACTGTTTAAATTTTAAATTAATATAACTTAGCTTTTAATCTTTACTAAGAGCTATATATTTTTACCTCCAATTCAATGATTTCTAAACGTTTTGATGTAGCATGCATCTAAACCGTATGCTGGCCTATACAATCCCACCAGATGTCCTGATGTTTACAACTAAAGTTTACCCTTTCTGATCCGTTCCCGGCGTAAGAAACAATATGCCACCGCTTGTTACATTTGGAACTACTCCAAAAGCAGATTTCATGCGATAAACAGAAATCGTAGAAAACCTCCGAATACTAAATGTGGTAGAAATGGTAGCATGATTTTCCGTAGTAAAATGGTACTAGATGGTATAACTACTAGTCAACAGTTGATAAATATTATAAACGTAAATTAATTAGTTTTATTTGTTTATCTAAACAATTTCCTTCAATTCAAGAGAAGCTCGAGCATTGGCGAAGTAAACTGCGCTCAGCTGGCACGTTTTTAAATCATTGACAAGACATTTAAAATAGAAATGTGTTATTTATTTAGTTATTACTTGTAAGACCCCTTAAAAATATATAATGTTATACAAGTGGCTCATCATCGTTTCGCTTTGAGTTCATCCTCAATAAAAATAAAAACATATCCATTCCACGAGAATCGTAGGTACAATTTCCTGCGATAAAATATGAATTTTATGCTATAATATAATCTATAAAAATTCATCCAGATCTACCATCCGATGATCTCTCCATCAGTCCGTTTTTTCGTTTGTCCGTCCGTACTATTCTTCCGTCCGTCGTCCGTCCATCTATCTCCGCAATATTTCATATCAATAAGCTTTCTATATACTTATTACTTTTGAATTAAAACAACAAGAGCAAGATAAATATTTGTAATAGTTTCTACGAAGCTCCTTGAGCATTTATTTGATTTGTTTTGACAAACCCCTTATTTCTATTTAAGATCCCTTATATTCTTAATAATAGTTTATTTGTTATGTATACAAGATATGGAGAAATATTTATTAAAAGTGCCCTTTCTATGTGTATCTGTATCTACATAGAGCGGTTTAAAGCTAATAAGCATTTGGCAATCAAGTGCATAGTTATAAGCGTTCGCTGCCAGAACGAGGAC
The DNA here is from genome assembly GCA_905231865.2 of Boloria selene. Taxonomy (NCBI): domain Eukaryota; kingdom Metazoa; phylum Arthropoda; class Insecta; order Lepidoptera; family Nymphalidae; genus Boloria; species Boloria selene. The sequence goes on along the minus strand of HG993140.1, from coordinate 11,723,313 downwards.
TAGTACCGTCTTTACTTATCGCCGAATTTTATAGGCCAATTATGCAAAAATAATGTATACATTTAAAGTTTTTTTGTGTAGATAGTTAAATTTAAAGTTATGCTGATGACAAATACTGATTATTTTGTTTGCTTTATTCGCCCTTGGAGCCTAACAGTAGCTGTACGTTACTCTAGTAGGGTTAGTTATTTCATCGTGAAGGGCATACAGTGCATGTCATATACACATACAAACTTTTATTCATATAATATGTTTCTAACAAGACGTAACAAATAATCTTTCGTAGCAGGTACTCTCATAAGAAAAGTAACTTTCTCTTAAGGACTTACTTTCATTTCATATGTAAAAGTTACGAAAGAAATATATTATGTATATACTTCTTTATAAAAGTAAATAAAGACTTTATAGTTAATAAATTAAAATAAAACGATTTATAAAAGCTATACAAAGCCAAAAAAGTAACTCCATAAATGACTGATAGTAGTTAAGTAAAAGTAATACTTTTAATTAACTACTATCAGTTATTTATGGAGTTGGTGCCAGACAAGAATGACAGTTTTTTCCTGCCTTGAATAACTTTAGAACGGGTATTTTTACAAATTGATAGATTAATCGTGTAGATGTATCTACATATATATCTATTGAGGTTATTTTGCTTTGGCCAGCATACATAAATATATATACAGTGGAACATAATATAACCGTCTTCTTTTAAAGTCGGTAAAAATTATGGAAAACATATATTGTTTTTTAAATATTTTAATTTTTCCATGAGATATTTGAAGCGATTCCTTTTGTGAAATCCATGATGGAAGAGAGCTTAGTCCCTTTCAGCGAAAGAATGTCAGAAGTGTAAATAGACGTGAGTCAATAGAATTTGTTTTTTAAAAAGAAGTAGCAGAGCCACAAAGGATAGGGTACAAAAGAATGTTTAATAAAATATTATATTTACATTATCTTTACATACTTTGTCGATAACTTTGTAGAAAACAGATTTTAGTATATACATAATATATGGTCAGGGCAAAAGTGTTAACGCATACGTTATTACATAGTTGTAATTCATTTTTTTTGTTAAAAGGATAAATATGAGTGCTGTTATAAAAACATTTCACCCTTTAGTGCTTTTTATATGTCTGATACGAAATTTTATTTTATACTAGAGCTGCAATTAAACAATAGTACAATTTAAGGATTATTTGTCAAATAATCCTTAAATCGTACTCAAAGGTTTTTATTCCAAATGCTTTTTAATTGTAATTTTTCAATTTACTTTTAATTCCTTAGAATTATGGGAAAGACATGTTTCAGAAACTCATAGGAATATAATTATAATGGTAAGCTAAGGGAATTCTTTACCAAGCAGTAAGTGAAGTCGCACAAAAGCCTGTAAATCATGCTAATTCTTAAACATAGTCAATCGTTATCGTGTATAGTCAGTGAGTTAGTCAGTCACGATATGGTTTCATAGATACGTGTAAATATTATATTTTAGGTTCCTACAGTTTTTTGTTCACATTTGAAAACGAGGGATAAATAAGTCCTAAACATTACGTAGAAATTGAGTTCAGAACATACAAAAGTACAACGCTTCAACAGGCGAGTCCCGACGTCGACTTTGGAATTTGCATTCCAAATTCACCAATTGACGTATTGCAAACCTTTCGAGACGCTTCTCACACCGATTGTTGCTGATTTACTTCAATTATTTTTTAGCATAATATAATTTATTATCTTTTCTACATAATATAAAACCAATTTGAAAAGGCACTAATGTTATAAGTAATAGCTTTATCTAGGTAAAAAATATCGGATCCCATTAATTCAATTTCTCATTTTAAGTTTTATATCGAAACGATGAGCTTTTGCTCTAAAAAGATTTTGGAGGTCTCAAACTAAAACTAAACCTTTTTACAATAAATCATATTATCTGGGCAATCGAGTTTCACTCAACGTAATGTAAAATTGTGTATTAACGGAAAAATAACATATTTTTTTTAAATATCATCGCTTACATAATATTATGTATATTTTTAATTTTTAATTTTGCTTTTTTTGACAGGCAGAACCTTATCTATATACATTTTTTTCTCCAAATCGTTAGAGTCGTTTCACGACAAAAATTATAATGAGATAGAATAAAATATACGTACGAGTAGGTTCGGTGTAAACGGGCAGCGCTTTAACAAGAGTCAACTATAAATTTCTGTTCCTTACAATAGTTACACAGATTGCACCTGGGAGCTGTCTTAGTACTGTCTTAGTCTAAACTTGTACGAGATAAATCCCAGAAGTTTACCGCCTTGGGCTACAAACGACAAATTGAGTTACTAACTTCTAGGGCGACGTCATTTTTCCCCTGCAAAATGCATTAGAGGACCGAGTGATGCTGAATCACAATAACGCTTTATGTTATTACTAAACTATACGACATCAAACAATGGTAAATATATACGTATATTGGCTTAACTTCTTGTGAATATATGTCATATATATAGTAGCCCAAGTAAATTATAATATAAATATGTGAGGTACATATATGAATATAGTATTTAAATAGTTAAGTAATATATTTTACTAGTGGAACCCGCGGCTTCGCTCGCGCTAAATCTAGGGACGATCCCGAGCGAAGTGAGGGTGAGTCGCTTGTTAAGATAAACATTTCCATCATACATTACATATGTATAACTCTAGCGGTTTTGGCAGCGCACGCCAGAATAGCTCGCAGATGGTAGATTTTTTACTACTTACTTGATACTTATCGTCATATTTTGGACAATTCACACAATATCTTTATAAATTGTAGCCTATGTGATATTCTGATGTATAAGCTATATTATTGTAAAGTTTCATTAAAATCCATTCAGTAGTTATTACGTGAAAGAGTAACAAACATCCATACATCCATACATCCATACTTACAAACTTTCGCGTTTATAATATTAGTATAGATGAGTAAACATAAAACAAAAATAAAATAACATTCTGGCTCAATCATTAGATTTTGTAATTTTGTAAACAGTATGTCCGTTGCACGCAAAGATAATTTAAAATAAAATATGAAAACAACTTTATTAATGACTAATCAACACATGATTTGGGCTTACTACTTCAATTTTTAGATCAACATTTCAGATTTTAATTTTTAGTCAATATTAGAATAGTTTTCAAAATGCAACGATTTTGAATCGAAACTGATAATTGATCAAAACTGAGTATGACTCGAAGATATTATTAATCATTTTACCCAAGAAAATTTACTTATAAACAAGTTTTTTAACAGAATTTTTATAATATTATACAATATAATTTTATGAAAATCTTATTCGTGAAAATTTTATCTACACTACTGAATATACAACAATAAAAATTTATTGAAAATAAGATATATAATAATGCACGTATTGTTCAATGTATTCATACATATTTTTAGTATAAATTTAAAGTTGACTATCTAAAATTGCACGAAGAAAATAACAACACACGAAGAATTTTCATGTTATTACTGTGTACTGTGTCTCTATGCCCGGCACAAGTACTTTGATTATTGGTCGATTTTTAAAAACTTTAAAATTTTTTTAATGTGAACTGTTAAGTTAGTTTTCGTTCATCCTTCATTCCTCCAAAAGCTCGAAAATACCTAACTTGGCATCTATGTATGTGTATCATTAATCTATCTACGTAATAGTGAACGAAAACCGCCATCCAGTTTTTTTTTACTTTTGAGAACCTTTGATGTACTGGAATTTTGTTTAATTATAGATATTATTTGATCATACGTACTAATTTATTAATTTTACAACACTCAACATGACACCGCATATCACTACATGAATGCACTCGTCACAATTAATTGCAATTTCATGATTAAATTATTTAATTAATGCCTATATTAAAAATAAAATGAAATAAGTTTTATAATTACTAATAAGGGTGAGTGGATTCTAAAAATAAATGCTACTATTACTGTTATTTTTCAAGCTTAATGTAACCAATACAGCTTTTGTAACGATAACATAAAAATAAAACATTTTAAGTCGGCTTTCTTTTTAGTGAAAAATAAAATTGAAGCGTCTGTTTGTAATTTTAAAATTAACAGCTTTTTACTAAAAGCATAATATGAAAGTATATACGGTACTTACATCAAAACATCAATTTTTTAATCAAGCTCTGGCTAATATTTTAAAAGACAAGACCGATTTTGACGGGGATTTCACTCGCAGATATAAGGCGTAACTTAGACTACTTTTATTTTATTAGAAAATTATAAAAACCGTTTAATTTATTTTAACTTACGACCGGTGAAAAAGTCCGGGTTTGAAGTTTATAATAAATTTAGAGTAATTAAAATGTAATGTGAAAAAACAAAAGATGGATGGAAAAAAAGTAACTTAGGTTCGCTAGTGTATAACAAATCATTTTAGTTGTACGATTCCATTGTGGACCACACATTTATTTTTAATGCTGTAGTAACAAACAAATGTAGTGGGTAGTTAAATAAGAAACTACTGAGTTGCTAAACAATGCGAACCCTTTGTTCTCATTACGAGAAACTTGCTTTGAGTCCTGCTATTATATGAAACAATAAAACTTTATTTAGTAACATTAATAAGCTACTAAATATACTTTGTAACAGTGTTTTATAATTTTAAAGAAACTACCTAAAGACTATATGTACCGACATATATAATTAAGATTAATTTAAGTTAACAACTTTTTGGTTTAAACCAAAAATTTTTTAATTATATTCAACAATAATATGGCTTTGTTAAAGAAAATCGATGAAATATTTATAGACTTAATCGGGACTGACAAGGAAAAAACAACGTTACAATTTTGTTAAATATACTAGAATACTAGAACTATAAAAAATAGTTATCAGAAATGACTCTCGTCTCTACTTAAGAAACTTATATTATATAATTTTCGTAAATAACTGAAAACAATTATATTTTAAAACAGCAAATTTTAGGTGCTTATATGCCCTTTACTTTCTCACTTCATTCAAGGAAAACATTGTAAAGAACCTGCATATCTGATAAAATCTAGTCACCTTTTTAAAGATTAACAGCATTTTAACGGTTATTATATAACAATGATGTGATATTTTGCCCCAGTCGTATAGTACATGTTACATCATACAAAATGCGGTCGCAGACAGACAAACATAGTTCCTAAAACTATCTTAAAGAATACTAACTAAACTAAATTACTAACTACTTAAAGAATCGTCGATAATAATGACTGTTTCATAATATTTTCTGAAAAAACATTTTATTTACCGATCCGATTCATTATTTTATTATTGGTATAGAAAACGAGAAAGCACCCTAAAGCTCTAATTGAATAGCGTATCAAATACTTTTAAGTTCCAAAAGCGTTGAGCTGTTGATCAAAGTGTCGTTGGTTCGAGTCTCAGAATAGGTTAAGTATAGTAATTATTTCTCACTTTCGTACTCTTACCTCATACATGAAAAGCCCGGTTGGCAATTTGTTGTTGAATAAGACTTCGAGAGTGGGATAGTAGAAAATAAACTTAAGGTCTGCGCGCACTAGGCGTAACTGCACTGCAGCGGAGCGACGCGGCATAGCACTGCAAAATATTCTTTGTATGAAATAGTATGAGACAATGCAGTGGCGCGTCGCATCGCGTAGTGCAGTTACGCCTAGTGTGCGCGGACCTTTATGTTCAAACACATACTATAAAACTCGTATATATATGCATTGTGCAATTTTCTAGTTTCAATGAGATTGGTTATCAAGGCCGAAATACGAGTAGTTCAAGAGGATAGTTCTGAGTACGTTAATATTTGTACAGCATTTCAAGCCAATTCACTGAATTAAAAATACCTATTAAGATTTTATAAGGCGTAGAATCGAATCAAAAACTAATATTATTAACTAACTCTAATTTAACTGACTAATAATATCTTGAACCAATTCCAAAAACGCAAATTACGGTTTCTCTTTAAAGTGAAAATGGTCGTGAACCGCCACCAAAATGAACTACACAAGTTATTTATAGTCTTCAACTTTTCTGTAAAATTAAAGGGAAATTTAAACTGATGATATTGAACAAACAAATTAATTATATTACAAGTTGTTGTTTGAATGAAATAAATTGAAAACTCAAAGGAAATTAGCTTATTTTAGCATTTGATGTTTATATTGAAGAACTTTTATAAATAGGATGGCTAAATTGTTAATTAAATTAAAATATAAATAAATTCTTGCTTATTTATACCTCCATATTTACCTAAACACTACATAAGTGTTTAGGTAAATATTAAACAAATTTAAGTTTGCGAAGTCAAGGTACAAAAAATTAAATATAAAATGGGATTAGATAATAAGGTTGTAATTAATAATAATATAAGGCTACGTTTTCAGATTTTTTCGCAGATATATTTTGATTTTAATGTTTTGGTTCATGAAATTTTGAAATGTTTTTTTTTAACATTCAGGTTGTTTTTTATTTTTCATTATCTTATGAATTACTTTGACTATTATAACAGTAAAGCAGTAAAGTGAAAATTGACATTACAAGGTAAAGTAATCACTTCACATCAATAAAACATCACTATTTACAACACCGATCAGAAATAATAAAATGCGATCAAAACATATCTCAGTCAAAGGCTTGGGGTTCTCATAATTCAATAAAAATACTAGGCTCGTCGGGACCGTCCTCAATTGATGACGGGATCTACCGGATTGATTTCAGGGAACTTTCCCAAAAGGAAATTTGGTTTAGAAAATCACAATATTGCTTTATTGTAATCATTTTTTATCTGATTGACGTCTAAAACTTACATATGTTTATGTACTTATTTGTATGTATTATATATTTATTTATATACTTATTATATTATGTAAGTAATTTATATATGTAGGTATATGTGTTTTATAATTTCTATATAATATATACATAGTATAGTTATTTTATTTTTGAACTAATTTACTTATATTTTTTTACTTTATATTTTTTATTGATCTCCCACGCACATGGGTTGACTGGAAGAGATCTAAGAGATATCTTATAGAAAAAAGTTTACCTTTGTCCACGTCACTCTCAATGTAATTTTTATGTAACTTTATAGTAGAATATAGAATATACTATACTATGTAAATAGTTTGCTGCGTGTTTTTTCGCCGATTGTAACATAGCTCCCCAGCGCTTAACATTGTGCGAGTATAATTCAAGAATGAGTGCAATGCCGTGACTATAAATTTAATATGCAGAACTCTAAAATAAATATTATAGAAATATAATATACTTGCGAATAACCCTCGTTTCGCTCGGATTCCACTAGTATATCTTTATAAATTGGCCTATATGATGTTCTGATATGTAAACAATATTTTTTAATATATTAGATTCATAAAAATCCATTCAGTAGTTTTTGCTTGAAAGAGTAACAAACATACATACATACATACATACATACATTCTTACAAACTTTCGTGTGTATAATATTAGTAGGATAATAGCGAAGTGATCAATAAAGTTTGAATACAACAAACTTGACATTTGGCAGGTACATTATATTCATAGAGAGATAGTAAGAAGTGATGTTTGCATATTCAACCCTTAAAAGGGATAAAGGTTGGAAAAGGTTAGAAGTTCATATGAAAGTCTCATGTTTTTGTAGCTAGAAATATAAATATGAGTTATTCTTGTTACATAAATCAAATTCGCGGGTAAAGCTACCCTATTTTTTATAACGGCAATGTAATAATAATCACATAAATTAGTTATACTGTCGGTTGTTATTCAGCAAGAACTTTTTGTCAATTTCTCTGGGACTGCGACATTATTACACACAGTAGCTCCGTGGTAGCTACGAGGTTTGTGTTACGAATCCAGATAGTTGATACACTACACATAATATAACTTTAAAAGCATAGGTTCATATTATAAATATAAACACCCATGACTGGAGTACAAAATATATTTTTGCTCAATAAATGAATGTCCTAAACCGGACTTCAACCCGCGACCGTTAGCACAGTAAGTAGAGTCACAACAAACTGAGCTTAACGTGTCGTCTAATTTATTTCATCTTTAACCCCTACTCCTAATTTCCAAGTATATAAATACGTGGCGTTACTGTATTTCTCGACCAAATCTCACGTCTGTTGAATCGTAACAAATGGTATAAAATTGCTTCAATAAAGTGACTTCTTTGGTCCCAAAATGGCTATTAGAACCTGACCGCTAGATAGTACTAATATATTATGTAGCTGAATGTGTAGATGGATTTAACGCATTTAGTGTACTTGGATTTGGTTATATTTTCCATGTAAAATATATTTTCTTTGTATATAGAAAGTAAATATACATTTATGTACTCGTATATGTATTCAACGTAACAATACAAAAAATATTGATGTGACGATTGAACGGATTTGAATGGAGTTTCGTACATATTTATATTATGCTCTACATTACCATAGACTATTAGGAACTTCAAGAAGCACCTTCGATTCGTTTGAGTTCGATTCTAGGTTCTTTTTAATAGTTAGTACGTATAAATTTCTCAGAGGTGAGGTACTTTTTCCGAAAAAAAACTATACAGCTCGCATTCTTATTGCAAAATCGCAATTCGCCAATGGTCCGATCTTTACTATAGGATATATAATTAATTTTAATCACAAATATACTAATTTTGTATTCTTTAAATAAATTAAGTGTTCTATAAGTAAATGTGCTTTCATGTAATATATTAGAGATGTGGTGGATAGAAAGTATTTCGCTTTAGTAGCATTATATTTGTATGTAATTCACATGTGTTATGTCTTTTTGTTCATTTTTTTTCAAATAAAAGAAAAAAAAACAATTAAAATACATAGATAATAAATATTTCAGAATGTAAACAATCAATCTAAAATAATCATCTTTTTTTAATCATGGCCTACTCGTTTGTAATTATCTAGTGACATTTATAAATAACTAGCTGACCCGGCAGACTTCGTACTGCCTAATCGATAAATAAATGACCTAAATTTTTGTATAAAATAAACTTAAAACAAATTCATTTTAAACTATTCTTTCAATTTGATTTCTGAGCGACGGGGGACACATCAAAGGAAAAATAAATTGTTGTTTTTATTTAATTCCGAGCATTTTCATATTTTTTTAAACCTTTTAAACCTTCTCTAGACTTCCACGAATAATTCTAGACCAAAATTAGCCAAATCGGTCCATCCGTTCTCGAGTTTTAGCGAGACTAACGAACAGCAATTCATTTTTATATATATAGATGAACATCAGGCCCCGATACTTATCAACTAATGAATCCAGACTGATCGACCGCTCTACTATCTTTTATTATACTCATGAATTACATTTCGTCTCCAGTCAATTTATAGTGACGGGACTTTGGTGTTTTATGCAATTGATAAATGAATATCGATATTTCAAAGTGTATATTTAATCGATTGATAGATACTTGAATTGGTTCGTTAAAAATTATATATTTATCGACATTGTTTATTACTCAATATGCAAGCTTAACTGATTTTTTTTACATTTAAGTTAACTGTAAATAAAATTATTAAAGACGCTTTTTCGTGAAAACTTTTTTTAAAATATTTAATGATATTACATTGCTATGAAACACATATATTTACACAAATTTCTTTATAGGTAATTGAGAAATGTTATACTATAAAAACACACAATCATATCTAGGACAGTTTGAACATTGATATTTTACCAAGCTCGGAAATTGAACCGCCAGTACAGTAAGTTAATTACAGCAACAATCATTTTTGGCGTAAATACCCGTATTTTCCTGCAAACGGCATATTATATTATGTTCTGCGAAAGCATTACTTGTATAATCCAATTTAGCGAGACGTCCATCCTATGTATAACGAAAATTGAGTTACGGCTAATTTTCACGTTCAGTATAATGGTCGCTTGTCAGATAAACCACTGGTGACTGGTTACATAAAAAATATTTAATTGGCTGTAACTGAAACCTCTTATGTAATATTCGATGTAATATTCGATATGAGAATAAGTTTTCCATAATAATATTTTTTATAAATATTGACAGGCTCAGGTATACCTAATAACAAGCTTAGTTATTTTAATAACTTTTTTATTTAATTGAAATGGAATTGACAGCTTCACGTCTTTCAGATTCTTTCAGACATGCAGGGTTCCTCATGATGTTTTCCTTTCCCGTAAGATATGTGGTAATCAACATTATTACCATTAAATTATAGCTTATTAGAGTGAGAAGTGCGTGCTTAGGATAGCGATTTAAACCCACTACACTTTTTTCCCAAGCGAACCCGTAACCACTGGGCGACCAATGCTTTTAGTATTCTAAAATCAACGTCGATCTATAGTGTTCTATAGTTAGTTGTAAACTAATCATATAATAAAAATCGCTTAAAATTATAACCATAACATCGATATTATTTGACGTAGCTGAACCTTACTATTGAACTTTGTTGAGAAGTCGATACTTTCAGACAATGATAAGAGAAATAAATGATATTTCACAATGACGATGCCCGGCCTCGAGCTGCCTCTATCCAATCCAATATTGATTTCAAGTGGCCTCTGAATGGGCCACTCGTTATGTGAAAGTACTTTTAAAGTACTAATGGAAAATAAACCTTTTATATTTAATAACGTTTTCAATTTTCATCAACGATAACTCATACGTAGTACATACCGGAACAGTCTAGTTTGCGGTTATTATTATTGATGAGATTATTTATATGATTTTGCACTTCAAAAAGAAAAATGGTGCTTTTTGTTGACTTTACTATATACCATATAGCACGATATAGATGTATATATGATAAGAAAATCGAAATTAATTGAGACAGCATTTTTATGCAGCAAAAAAATTAAAAATCTTTTTTCTATAATAAATAGGGGTAGGTAAAATGTATTTAAATATAGAATATACATAGGTGACATAATTATAAAGAAAATATTATAAATTTTAAAATAAACTTTACGCCATTTTCAGCAAATACGTTTCCAACATTGCTCTTATGAAAATAACATCATAATTATTTCCAGTTTACAAGTAGTAGAAGAACTTAATGGGAAAACAACAAAGTAGTAACTATTAAATTGCTTTAATTTGACACTCCATGTTTCATGTAACCAAATCACTTATTAAGTATTTCTTTATACATAAAATAGTAATAGAAAAAGTTAATTAATAAAAACGTAATACAATTTAGTATAGTTTAGTTCAATGTATTTTATTATTCACTGAACAAAAAATAACTTATCAATTTTCTTTGTTGGTGAAATATCAATATAGAAGCGTTAGTGAATTAATTATTGTTATGGCAGCGTTGTACGTCCGTAAGGTAAAAGAGCTACCAAGATTTATAACTCGCATCCGATGTGGCTTCAGGGTCGACCGCAAAGTGCATATTGCAGCGGAATCGCTTAATCTATACGTATAATAATAATAATAAATAATAATAGATATATTGTGGGACATTTAACAGGGCCATCTAATTCCGTGGTAAGCTACGAGGCTTGTGTTACGGATACCAGATAGTTGTTATACTACACATATCAATTTTTAAATACGTACATAATATAAATATTAACACTCACGACTGGAGAACAAACATTCGTGCTCAACAAATGAATGCCTACAAAGGGACTCGAACCCGCGACCGCTGGCGCAGAAAGTTATACATGAAATATTTTTTTGGAAACAAATCTTAGTGTAATATTCATAATACCAAATCTATAGTTTTTTCGATTTTTTTTCTGCCTGTCTAATCCGGATTTATGTATAGGGTACATTTTACTATGGGAAATGTTTCTGTGAAATCATTCATCATTCATTTACCAGTACCTATGCAATACGATTCCAATTAAAGGGGTATAACATTTCTATTAATTTGTAACTACCCCCTTTTCAATTTATTTGCTAATAAAATTATTATAAAAATAGATTGAAAATTGCCAACATAGAAAACAATCGAATCCGCTATCAAATGTTTACATAAACTTGACAAGTATTATTAAAACCTTCCTCTTGAATCACTCTATCTATTAAAAAAACCATCCAAATCCGTTGAGTACTTTATAAGATCTAAGCATACACAGGGACAAACAGCGGAAAGCGACTTTGTTTTATATTATGTAGTCACAAAATATCTTCAGTTAAAGGTAACACTAATATTATTAAGAGTAATTTAAAAGATAGAGATAAAAATATTAAATCGCCCATAACTTAGGCCAATACTTCAAGCAAAGACTGAAGTTATTAATTAAAACATTATGAGCAGACGCACGTTTCTCTTTTGATAACATAAAATTATGATACCGTAGAAGCGTGCTTACAAGTGGTTTTGTATCGGAGCTGCGTTTTTATGTTCGGGAATGAAATCTACACATAGATTTTCATTCTCTAATTGCATCTGTTCAATTGTGTGTTTGTTTATTTAAAGCAATGTCCATATCATTAAGAAAATTTCAACTAATATATTTAGTAATACATTTCAATGATATAAAATAACAATTTTCTTAGCTGCAACAGCGATTCTTCAATATGTAACGTTTAAGGATTTAAAAAAAACATAAATGGAGAAGAATTCTTATTATTATATCTACATGCCAACTGGACACAAAAGGAGAGAAGGAGGCTGAAACATTATTATTACATTTATGTATATCATTAATCACAACGTTGGGAATGCAAATCCATACTCTATTATATAAAAAAAGATATTTACTTATTATATTTTTATAACGAATGGTTAAAAAAAGCAAGTTTTTACTATTCAATTATAAATATCAATACAAAACTTTTATTAAATGTTTAAAACCAACGCTGAAAGTTTAACCCGCACAGTCTTAAAGCACAGACGGAGACACTTTAAAACGACAATACAAAATGGCAGTTATTTTTCAGGGAACCATAGAAACAAGGAACGTAATGTAAAAATGGTCTTTGTCATTAGTGGAGAGAAGGCGAGCATCTCGACAAATTGGGAAAGATTCTGTTGGCAAATTACATATAATCTTTTTTCCAAAGCTAATAGGCAGAAATAAGAGATGTCTTCATTTGCATAATGGGATGTAGCTTTAGCCTCTATTCGTTTTTCAATCGCATTTCATAGATTGAGAGCCAGCATTGATTATTACTGCGTTTACATTAATCATATATTATGACAAATGGCAGTGGTAACCTAGTGGTAGCTCGCTTACCCAGTTGTGAAGTGATGTAATTTCACATCCCGGGTCCTCTGATATATTTTACCTATGCCTATAATTTCTACATTATTACATTAAGATACACGAAAATTTCGCTAGGAAATCTGCCAATCGCACTTGCCGGCGCGATAGAACATAGCCTGATCCCCCTTGTATTAAGGGAGGCCCATGCCCTTATGTACCCAGTATTAGAAGAGATTCAAATGTTCATCAGTGAATTTGAGTATTTGTTACTGGATGATAATTAATACTAATCAATGTAATATAGGCCTATAACAAACACCAAATAAGATAGTATAAAATAATTACCTTTCTTCACAATTTACGTAAAAATTAATTTAAAATCCTACAATAAAATATACGTAAAATGAAAATACTTAGACTCTACAAATATATTTATTAATGGTAAATATTACCAAATCCTAAAATCCATCATTTCATAAATTTTGCTTCAAAGTGGATTTATGAAATCCCTCGACAGTCTCTTGGACTACATTTTCCTACTAAAAATGACATTGTATTTTGATTTCAATCCTTATTCACTGTCGTTTAGCTTTGAGTCAGATATAATCGTAAAGATTTTGTGCCTTTACAGTTTCGCTTTATTAATGTTACATTTCTTTTTGTATTAACTTAATATCTTTTATCTTCTTGAAGATTTGGTACTATTGTATTTAGTGTCACATCATATTATGGTTTTATAAGAATAAAATTGTTCTTCTCTATTTAATATGCTATTACATAAATGTGAATGTTTGTTAGTATATATGTATGAATCAATGTAGTTGTGTGTCTGTCTCATGATTGTAAGTGGTAAGCTATGAAGGAAGCTTGTGTTACGGATAAGTTGATATACTACTTATATAAGTTTAAATACATACATATTATAAAAATAAACACAATGATGATGAATGATGATAAAAAACATGAAGGAAAGTGAACATATTATGTTTAATGAGATTTTTCTATGTAAAAGGTCGCCCTTTTATCTTGAATTAGCCGAATATTTGCTTTTAACAAACATTTTATGTTCGCGATTATTTTCGTAAAGACAACGCATTAAGAATTTCGTGATATAAGTGAATCTTATCAGTTCTTAGTCTGTAACTAAATACGTTTTATATTTTTTTATTCCATACTAAATGTTAGAGCTTAGGTATGGAAAAGCAATATTACTTTGTTCTTTAATGACCTATGTATATTACATAGATTCCATATTATCAATTTTATAATAATAAATAATAAATAAATATAATAGGATATTATTACACACCGCGCCATCTAGTCCCGTGGTAAATTACGAAGCTTGTGTTACGGATAGCTGATATACTAGATAGTTGATATACTACATATATAAGTTGAGTACAAACATCTGAGTTTTTAACAAAAGAATGCCCCAGCGAGACTCGAACCCGCGACTACGGTTACTACAAACTGTTCCAAACAATAAAATAAAAATACGAACTAACGAACAACCCTAACAGTTAGAGTTTGATCTGTGCTCTCGTCCATTCTTTAAATAGAGAATGTACACAATATAGCAATCAAATGTAAAAACTAAATTTGCTTTAGTTTCGTATAGTCCAACAAACAATGCGATACGACCAGTTTCGATATTCCACTAGTTCACAAACTAGAGATCAAAAAAAGTCAACGGTCCCACCAATCCTCAGAGGTTTTCCGGATTTTTCTCGTTTCATTGTGAATATATAGGATTTTTGAACATATCCACAAAAACAAGGCTTTTATATATATTATATTGTTACTAGTCATACCCGCGACTTCTTTCACGACACCAGTACCGTGACTAACAAAAAAATATTTGACTGTCACTTTGCAATTTATTAATTAGATGTCATATTAAATTATTATTAAGTTGTGTAATTATTTTTGGTTCTCCATGTTTCGAATACTTCATACGGAAATCATGAAAATATCCAGAAGTAATTAGAATTCAACAGGGTGTAATGCCAAGAGACTCACTGTCAATGCAAGCTGTGGACCCTTTGGACCATTGGAAAGTGGATTTTTTTTTTGATTGTGATCATTGTCATAATTAAGTAAGACGGGGGAGGCTCGTTTGAAATTTTAGGGGGTAGTACCTACTGGCTTCTCTAACCAGTAAGTTCAACATAACTACCTGAAATATACAGGTGGTATGCGTTAATACTTTTCCCAACGTTAAAAAGGGACTAGAGCTTAGCGTTCTATTTATAACTAAAAGATACAAAAATAATTCAATGCCATACATTAAAGCCTTATTTATTTTAGAGATGAAAGGAAGTTGCGATGAAGTAAAGATAAATCTTTAAGTAGTATAATTTCGAACATCAATTAGAAACATTTCATTTGAAAGGAATTTGTGAATTTAAACGGCTTCTACAATCTCCATGAAATTAACAAATTCAATATCTAAAGAAAATTTAATTTATTTGAGATACTCTATGATCTTAAGAAGGACATTTAAAGAGCTTACGTGTTCTATATAAAAATTATATATGTTATATGATAAAATTTAAGTATACATTTAATGTTAAATTATTGTTTAACTACCCGTTGGCTGGATACTAATATTTTTTTTGTATTTTCTGTGCCGTGAAAAGATTATTTTAAAGTAGGTATAAGTTTCCATAAACTTCAAAAACAAATAATCCATTCAATGAAATTTATTCACATTTTGGCATTTTTGTTCCTGAGATTTTCTCGAGACATAGGGTCTAGAGCTAGAGAACAATACTTGAGATCGAAATATTGCTACAATTATTATCATCTGATCAATTCATAAATATTTATATATACAAAAATATAAAGGCAACATAATTATGCAAAACTTAATTAAATGAAGAATAAACGAACCTGCGTTAAGTCGTTGGAAGCGTATTTCTATAAATAAAGTGAAGCGGATGAAGACGTTTATTTATTTAGAGCTGTTTGAAATGCTAGTGACCTCTGTACTATCACGTAATGCTGAACGTGATTATCTTAATTTCAAGTTTAAGAAAAAAAATTTATAAAAAAATTGTATGCCTGAAAATGCTGAAAACAAATGTCATACCACTAGTCCAAAATAGACGGTACTTACTATGGAATATGTAATGGCGGGTTCGATTCT
Source organism: Boloria selene (assembly GCA_905231865.2). Classification (NCBI taxonomy): domain Eukaryota; kingdom Metazoa; phylum Arthropoda; class Insecta; order Lepidoptera; family Nymphalidae; genus Boloria; species Boloria selene. The sequence continues at coordinate 11,706,985 of HG993140.1, read as the reverse complement.
CGTGCCGTATGTTTTATTGGATAAATATTTGCTTATCTGCATATATCCTTTTATACCTAATAACAAGCTTAGCTTATCAAAATAAAACCGGGCACGTCAATTGTCTACAAATTATCGACTTAATGTGCGATAGAAGAATCGTTTAATTCGTCGTTAGGCAGTTGGCCTATATCTATTGACGTGCCCCACGGTTTTATTTTAGTCTAGTCTATGCATATGTTTATAATTCCCACGACTGTATCTATTTTATTATTTTTTTATTTTTAGTACATTTATCTTAAACATTGCAATGTATGTTTAACATAAAACCGTTTAACTTAAAAAGTTTTTTTACCTATTTTTATTGCAACTTTGTTCATTGATGCTCCGCTCTTTTTAGTGATATATTATAGCCTATAGCCTTCCTCAATAAACGGACTATCCAACACAAAAATAATTTTTCAAATCGAACCAGTAGTTCTCGAGATTAGCGCGTTCAACCAAACAAACAAACTCTTCAGATTTATAATATTAGCAAAGATATAGCTGTTCATTAAATATGTTAGGAAAATGATATTAATTCATTATTATACAGATGAAAAGGCTATAGTTTTTAGAATGTTTGTCTGTTTGTTTTATTGTAGATAAAATTTAGGTTAATATATAAGATACTTATAGTGCGGGAAAATATATCTGATTAAATTCAAACCATTTGAAATCGTACCTTGGGATGAGTTAGTTGCTAGTATTTATGTGTCTTCAGTCTTTTTTAACGTCCCACTGCTGGGCATGGGCCTCTCTCAGTACGAGATCGGTACGGGGGATCAGGCTATAGTTCACTACGCTGGCCTAGTCTTTCGATAACTTGCTAGGTTTTCTCAGACATGCAGGTTTCCTCACGATGTTTTCCTTCATCGTAAGACAAGTGGTAATCATGATAGAAATGATTCGCACATAAAAATATCAGAGGTGCGAGACCCGGGTTTGAACCCGTATCACTCGGTTATTCAAGCGAGCGCGTTACCGCTGGGCTACCACTGTCTAGTGCGCTAGTATTTGTAATATTAGAATACTAGATGTTTTATTGGTTAGTATAGATTTTTAGAAATAAGATTCTGTCGCATACAGATCGATTAATAAAGAAGTTACTATAAGAGATGCAGCAAAGTATAAAGCTTAAGCAAATTATACTTAAAATATAACGATTATAGAGTTTTAATTTGAAATGATTGTTCCAGTAACAGTTAATTAAGCTAACAAAGTCTATAGGTCAGAAAGCACCTCTTGCACTTGCACTAAACTTTTATTTGTTGAATGTTTGTGTTCTTGAAATAAGTACGTACTTAACTTTATTTTAAGTGGTCTTAACTTTAATAATCGAGGAGCCTGAAAATAGCGCAAATACTTTGGTCATAAAAGTAATAACTGTGGACTAAAGCAATATTTCCAACAATATCTTGTGTTGACGCAATTTTATATTGTTCAAATAAAAGCTCGAGTAAAGTTATTTAAAAGTTTACCTCAGGACCAAATGTTCTTCAAACAAATATATAATATATATACCTATATACTAATGCCATCACTTGGCGTTGCTGCATTTAAAAGGACAGTACTGGATTGTCTGGCCAGTGAGTTTCACAAAGCCAAATGTAATTCCGAACATTAAAATCAAAAGTTCACAGTCTATTTCTGTATTTAAAACATCCAAATCTCTTCAGCCGTACTATTGTAAATAGTCATACACGCACACACCTGTATACACATAAACAACACAAACACAAATTTTTATTTTTTTTATTTTTTATTTACTAGGTCTACCAGCGATTTTAAATTTATTATAAATGCACATGATAATGATCAATTTATTTTTATTTACGTTTATAATAGTAGTGTTACAATGAATTTTGAATTAGACTTGTTTCAAAAAACATATTATTCCATATAAATGAAGGCTTTGATCAGATGTGATTAAAATTTCAATCTGTTAAATTTAATTCTACTCAATTCATTTAATTTATGTCTTCTAGGAGTGCCATTTTGGCACAATTTACTTCGCCGATTCGCATAATCTGATCGGAATGACAAATTGAAACATGTCATCTTATCCTACAGACATCCAAAAGAAGTATCTTTCTTACCAGTAGGTAGTACAATAGCTTAGTTATTTTACTACGAATTCGAAGTGCGTTTTTTTAATAGAATTTGTAACTTATTTAAACTAATGTAAATTAAAACTCAAAGCTTAAGGCTTAATCGATTCCAACCCATTGATTTTACACTTTTGATTTATTTTACACATGATTAAAAGCTCCTTTTTAGAATGCTTTTTAATATAAGTTATTTTAATTCTCAATATTTCTAAGAAAACAAGTAATTAATTCTTACCTTTCGTAAAATTAACTATACTGTATAGCTTTAAGGAAATCATACCTTGAATATTCAAATGAATATCACATCAGTCTCCTGCCCAATTACCGTCTAGTTGGACTTGTAATTGAGAGAATTACAAACGTGCCAGCGTAATGTATTCACTGTTAATACCAATAAAGTGAAAGTCGCTTTTACTTAATTATTTTAAATGTACAATTTATTCCACTTCTTTTAAGTGCTTGCGATTGGTGTCAAGTGGGGTTCTTCTGTTTCTTGCAATAAATATAGTATAAATGAAAATAATAAATATGTTGTGACATTAAGACACAGTATAATCTAGTACCATGGTAAGCTTTGAGGCTTGTGTTATGGATACCAGATAGTTTATACACTACGCATATTATATGACTTTAAATACGTCATGCATATTATAAATATGAACACAATGACTGGAGTACGTACATTCGCCTATTACAAATAAATATCGCTGGGGGCTTGTTAAATTAAAGTTTAGGCTTTTTTCTGAAAAAAAATCTAATAATATTAACTTAAAATAGAATAAAGCATATTTTGTTTATTAAATAGATAACTTTTTAATTTTAATACTCCTGTGTAACCTAAGATACAAATATGCAGAGTGAATATATTTTGGAATAATAAATGACGTTTCGAGTCTCCACCGCTCTGGGTTTTTAATTGTAATTATGATGCATATTTTACCTCTACTGCCTGTTATAATATTGTTTCATATTGTATAAACAAACATATTCTATCATTTAGTCATATTATCTGTTTAATTATATTATCTAATGAACCCAATATTTAATAGTATGTATGTACAGTTTGCGTCACGTAAAAAGATCGTTGGAAGAAAATAGTGGGGGGGGGGGGGGGGTGTTTGTGCATGGATACATTCGCACACGAAAAAGAACAAGGCCTATTCTTTTATTTTTGAACTAGCCTTTTGCTTGTGACGTACGAGTATATTGGTCATTGGTAGGGTACATTGAAAAATAAATTAGATAGAATTTCAATAAATAGAATTCTATTAATTAATATCAGTTTAGAATGTTTAATCTACTTACAAAAAAATAAAATAATTCGTTTAATATATTTTTAATACTAAACTATTATCAGACTCTCTCTTTATAAAACAATATACGTCAAAAATAATTTTTTTCTCTCTTTTTTATATAAAACCATTTCGTAATTAAAAACTTGTGCGGGCGATGGTATTTTAAACTGACGAACCAATAGCGCACCGGTAAACAAGCCGCGCGTGCACATCTTACCACCAAATTGGCCGATAAATCGCCTTTGCGCAACTTGATAGCCAGCGTTCTTTTTACATGACGCGAATTGTACTATTAATTAGGCCTCCCTTCACGGGTCTCCCTTCAGTACGACGGAGATTTTATATTATAATGTATTCCGGTACCATATTGTATTACTTTTCACACACTGCATTGAGAGTTTATCGTCGTTACAAAATCAAAGTAACCCAACCGAAGTTCGCCTTACTATAGAAAAGATATACTTTTATATTACTGTTTTGTAGACAAAACAGTAATATAAAAGTAAAGAAATTAATAATTAATAATAATATAAGCACCATTTACGATGACGACACGATGGCTCAGTTTGTAGTGACCCTACTTGTTGCGCCATCGGTCGCGGGTTCGAGTCCCGCTGGGCATACATTTGTTGCGCACGAATGTTTGTACTCCAGTCATGGGTGTTTATATTTATATTATGTATTTATTTCAACTTATATATGTAGTATATTAACTATCTGGTATCCGTAACACAAGCTTCTTCGTAACTTACCACGGAACTAGATAGCGCTGTGTAATAATGTCCCAACATATTTATTTATTTATTTATTTACATTAAATTATAGGAAGCTTCCAAAGAAAACAAAACGTGGTATCATACCTCTTGAGCTACGAGTACAAGCGGATATTGGACGTAGAACGCGATGAACACTAATCACACGCTGACATTGTCAACCGCATGAGCGTCAGGACTTATGTCGCACATGCTCCAATCATTTCTTAACAAAACCGAGTTAAATTAGAAAATGAAGATAAATGTTAGCTGTCACAATGTGTGTCGTAATGAAATATTTTATTTCGCACTCTTATTATAGGGTTTCGTTGTTTTCGTGTACGGTATTTATATATTTTTAATATATTTTGCTTATAAAATGTTATGTAGATAGTTTTAAGCTCTCCTTAGCTATTTTGTCCTCCTGTCTGTCTATATGTCGAAATAAATTAGTCCGTAAGTATTTGTACAAAAAGCTGAAGCTGAACTATTGAAATACTCCATGATATTCTAAGAGGATAGAAATGTAATTTAGTAAACTGTACATATTATAACCCATTATTAAAGAAAAAAATAATAAAAAATTGTATTAGAAAAAAATATTTTTAAAATTTTTTGCTGTGTCTAAATGTCTGTCTATTTATTCGGATCAATCTCTAAAACGGGTAAAAAGAGTTTGACTAGACTTACTGGTAGTATTTAAAGGCCTTCCTACGTAGGTTCAATATGAATAAGGACTGCACACACAAGCAAGGTTTAGTTGTAAGAAATATCATCAAAATTAGAGTTATCCAAGTGTAAAACATTTAACAAAAATATTCTTCAAATTATAAAAATTCAAGAAGTCTTCATCTATTATCATCTATTTGCCCTATAATGGCCAAATATGCATTCAGCTCTTTTTACGCCTCACTGCTGGCCCATAGTCGACCGCACTGGCCTTGTGCGAGTTAGCGGACTTCACAGGTCTTTCGAAAACTTGCTAGGTTCTCTCAGACATTCAGATTTCCTCACGATGTTTTCCTCCATCCTAAGACGAGTGGTAATCATCATAGAAAAGATTCGCACGTGAAAATCTCGGAGGTGCGAGACCCGGGTTTGAACCCGCATCAATCGGTTTTCCAAGTAAGCGCGTTACCAGTGGGCTACCACTTTCTATATGGCCAAATATATTGTAATAAAATTATCAAGGTATTTTTAAGCTTAATTTGCTTTCTGTGAAAACAGGCTATCTAAACAACTCGTTTAACTAACACAGTAATTGGACGGGGACTGATGAGAAGTAATTTAATAATATAGATCCGATTTTTTGTTTCGTTAGCTTTGTAAAATACTATGTAAGTTATTATACAAATAACCTTCATTTGTTTTTGTCTTACTACAGCTATGATACTTTAATTTGGGAAATTCTGAAAATTTTATTCAGCCATTTAACTTAACAGATGTGTAATATTTATATATTAAACATATATAGGTGTGTATTAAAATAATATACGTCTATGGGATATAGTAATATATTTAAAATTTATAAGAATGTCTTATTGGGCTTATAATCATTAATCGCCTTTCTCGAACTCCATCAAAATTTATTCTTAATTTTTTTCACTACACTTTTCAGATTCGAAATTAAAAGAGCAAGGCGTTCTAAATTTCATGGAGTTATTGCAGGCCATACAAAAAATACAAGCTAAAATCATATAATTTGTACGGTACCGTATCATTTTGGTATCGATATGAAATACTAAAACATTTCCAATGTTTATTTGTCCAGTGATAATAGCCGATGTTTTCTATGATAAAGTCTCGCTTAATGATTGTAATTAAAAGGTGAATTTACTAATTAAGTAACAAGTAGCTTAATTAAAACCTCTTGTAGATATTGAAGGCCCTACTTGATTTGTGTTTATAAATTGAGAAATATAAGGGCGTTATTATACAACACAGTGGAGGAAACAAAGTTGTCAGATTTATAGCGGACGTAGAGAACTTCTGTCCTCTTCAGAAAGAACGCTCCCATCACGTAAACTAAAGTTAATAGTTGAAGCAACTTGGACGCGCCTCTAAAGGCGCTCGTGCATAAAACACAAGAATCTTGAAATTCTTTCCGTTGTAGCTTGGACTTTTATTTTTGTATTCTTCTTATCGATACCTTAATTCGCAAGTTTTCTTACTTCATCTCAGTACTTTTTGCAAAGTCTATGAAAACCATAAGTGATTCAATAATATTTATTATTAATTCATAACAGTAAATGTTCCATTTGCATAACAAAACTTCTTATTTATATTATGCCGTTGTCATGAATAAAATCAGTATAAAATAAAAAAAAACTCATAATATAAATGTAGTCAGTTTTAATTTAAATTGACCCGCAAACAGTACTAGTAGTCTCGTCCATACATGCCCAGTGTATAACAGTATACAAGCATATACAGTTTGTTATAAATTATTACACATAGAAATATCGGTTTATATATCATTGATTTGGGAACGAAATAATAGTATGATCACTTCGATACTACAACATTCATTTTATATGTGCTTCATTAAGATTTTTCGCTTATATTCCATCACGAACTACCAACACATAGAAACTATGTCCCAATGATAGATTGGGATCGGCTATCGTCATTCGTCAGCATCGTTAGTACTATTAGCCTTAACTAAGTTTTCTCGACACAGTGAAGGACTTTAAAATCGTTGACGTTTTGCTATTGATAGTACTTTTGAAAAAAAATTGATTAGGTCATTATTTACCCACTCTATATACGTACAACCGTATTTTATTATATTAAATAAGCAATACTTATATAAATGTACGAGTATATAATTTTATTTCATAATATGTGTCAAATACGGCTCTAACGATTTTGATAATTTTTGCTTTTACGTAAATTAAATTTTAAAGCTTTTCTTTATAGGTTCGGTTAACGTGATTTTATATATTTTACAAACAGTTGCCGCGCGAAGCTTGATCGCTCAGACTACCTACTTATTTATGAATTGTTATGAATTTATGAAATTATTCAGACTTTAATTTAAAAATCGATAGTTGTAAGTTAGAAGTATGGTCATACTTAATTTAATGTCTATTGTGTGTTAAAATTGATTTTCGAAATGATTTTATTTAAGCATTCTTTATAAAATAATTTAATAAAACATGTAATTTTTCATAACATGAGACTAAACAACTAACGTTTTGTTATTTAAAACTACCAATAGTTAGTACTAAAGCCATACTGGCATTTGTATTGCAACTATACCATATACAGAATAAAAAAGGACTTCGAGAAGCAAAAGTTTTTTAGATTTTTTCAGAGCTGAGAACTTGCTGTTAAATATATTTTTATTTGCAATTGCGTTGAGGATTTTCCACTGTTTCAGAATTTTATTATTGTCAACTTGACTAAAGTGAAAAGTGATGCGAGTTCAAATTCGGGGCACGCACTTCTGATATTTACATACGTGAATAATTTCTAACACGACAACCGTCTGTTACATGGTAAAGGAAAACGTTGGGAGGAGACCTGCTTGAGACAGTTTAGTTTTCGAAAGCCATGTTCGCCAAATCACCCTTGGTCAGAGTGGTGGTCTAATCTTCCTCGTATTAAATAAAGGCCCTTGCCCAGCAGTGGGATGTTAAAAAGATCTGAATCGTAGACAAGCACAGTCGTGAACATATGCTATCATCATCATCCCTTTTTAACGTCCCAATGCTGAGCACGGGCCTCCCTTAATACGAGGGGGATCAGGCCATAGTCCACCGCGCTGGCCCAGTGCGTGTTGGCGGACTTCACATATCTTTCGAAAAATTGCTAGGTTTTCTCAGACACGCAGGTTTCCTCACGATGTTTGCCTTCACCGTAAGACAAGTGGTAATCATGATAGAAATGATTTGCATATGAAAATATTAGAGGTGCGAGACCCGGATTTGAACCCGCATTACTCGGTTATCCAAGCGAGCGCGTTACCGCTGGGCTACCACTGTTTTTAGAACATAAGCTAACTCACAGTATATAGAACGAACAGCATAGTTTTTTTATATTTAGTTTGAAAACTCTGTCAGCTTTGAGATGCCGCGTCGCTCCATCATAACGAGAAACGTTTTGTGATGCCTCGCGCGATGCCGATAAAGTATTTTTGTAGCCCGTTTGATATTCTAGATGTATTTGCAGACAATACATACTCTACTATTGAGCTGAATTCATTATTTTTCGTTGAAACGTTTCTTTGACATGTCGCTGTTTCGTATGTAAAGCAATAGATTATATGAGTTCCTTTCACTGTATTATCCTTATAGCATAATGTTATAAATAATATGATAGGAATAAAATTTTTAGATCGTTTTTTTGATATAAAATTTTGATTAAAGTGATTGTTCTTCTCCTAAATAGCTTGATGACTTTTTTGATATTGAAGAGTTGATGTCTCAATTTAAATCGACTTTATTTGGTTTGTGCACAATCCTTACATCATATTTTATCATATAAAAGGGCTAAAAGCCCTTATCAGACTAATATTCTATTGAACTCGTGACCTATTTAATAATAATATAAAACAGGTTTTTTTCTGCACACAGATGTTTATTTTCATCGGAGAGTTCCAGAGTTAAGGCTGTTTTTTAAAGTACAAGGTAAAAATTGTAATAACGGAGCAAATATTTACATGCAACAATATTAAAGAATAGAGAACCACCTTCACTTCCTTACAAGTGTACGTAAGAGAGATTTGCTAGTTTTTTCTGTTGGACTTTTTAATTTATCATAACTGAAATGAAATGAAACAAATCTTTCCTCTGTGTAATATTACCATACTATAAGTACAAAGCTGAAGTGTAAATGTATAAAAAGCTGTTGTTAATTTCATGAAAGCTAAAATATAATCTCTCAGTTTCATAATCTTCATTCAAGTTTAATGTTTTGTGTTTATTATGTTCTAGGGTATTATAATAAAAATTCTATCCGCATTCTACACGTCTTACTTATTACTTTATTTTTACCACCTATGTATATACAAATAGCTATGATGACTCACTGACTGAAAATCACTTGCCCTTCCTAAATGGCACCTCGCTGGATCCCTTACGCACTCAACCATAAAGTCCTGAGGGCTACTTCTATTGTCCATTCTGCTATCAATGAAGGATCAGGCAGCAGGCCATCTCCCAGTACTTCTCTTTACTTCTCGTCTAGTTTGACTGCCGGATGCTAAAGAACCATTTCACTCAAATCACTTTTAATTTTAAGCAAATCCAGGAGCTTACTCGAACAATTTGTTATTTTTAAGTAATAAATTACGCAACGAAAACATCTGTAGTAGCTTTTAAAAATATATTAAATATTTTTAAAAGCTACTACAGATGTTTATTATAACTTATTATAACCTAACTAAACTTATTATAACCAAATATTTATATTTAGACATCTGAACGACCATCGAAATATATAAACCAAATCATTTGCGGTTGCGTGGAAATTTCCAGAGCGTAAATAAAAATGTAGGAAATGCATATAAGTTGAGTAACACAGTACATGGGAGGCACTCACTTTGAATACATTGGCAAGTGGCATACATGAAATAAAAAGGTATACTCTTAATGACTCTTCCCTTTTAAATTAGGCATTATTTCAAAAAGTGCACACTTAGTTGTAGTTAGTTAGTTAGTTACAGTAAATAAGTCTGAATATTTTGTTTATACCTACTGCCTTCGTCGTATATAAGTATAATAAAAATAAAAAAGGATCCGAGTCTATTTCGTACTCATAATTTTTGTTCTTTTAAAGAATTGTTGCAAAAAATTGTTAACTTGACATGATAAAAATATCTACAAAAGTAATACCTTTAATTTTGAATATTTGTTTCAAACCTATTTGCAGTATAAAATACTGTATATTTTTTAAATAATATAGCTCACAAAATATCACTAGTACCATTTTTTTATTTTATTTGTGTTTTTCATGAATGTTTATTTTTGTGATTTTTTTGAAAAACACTGCACCGTCCATCATGTCATGCGATCTGTTTTATCAAATCAGTTAGCTATAGTTTTTTCCATAAATTGGCTTACCGTAGTTTAAGCATTGTTATGTTGGTATTCACATATGCAACAGAAGGATTAAGGTTAGTGAGTCAATTGAAACAAAGTTTAGAAGCTTTATCTGTCATGCAAGATTAATGTGTAATGGCAAAGTATGTACTACTTACTCCAGGTTGCTCTGCATGCTGAACTACATCAAAAACTTTACAGCCTTTTCAGCGTGAATAAATACCAATCATATACACATACATTTAATAGTTGCGACATTATTCCACACAGTGCCATCTAGTTCCGTGGTAAGTTACGACCCTTGTGTTACGGATACCAGATAGTTGGTACGCTACTCAAATATAACTTTGAATAAATGCATATTATAAATATAAACGCATGAATGGAGAACATACATTCGAGCTCAACAAATGACTGCCCTCAGCGGGACTCAAACCCACGACCACTGGCGCAGAAGGGTCACTACAAACTGAGTCAAACGAGTCGTCAGATAGTATGATATATCATGATAGTAATGTTATATTCTGTAATAATATAATTTCAATATGTACAAGTATATTTAGAAACATAAAAACAAAACATAAAGGTAGAATGAGTTGTTTTGAGTATTGTACCAATCATAATTTTAATGTTATTGGTATTTCATCAATTTTGTTTTGATAAATGTTACAGGCAGTTGTTAGAAATATATTGGTATATATAAACCTTATGTTATACAAGGTAGCTCATACTAAATTTTAGTTTAATTCAAATCGCAATTTTTTTCTACACTATATTGGCTTATATATACCATTTTATTTAAATGCCTAATCATTTTCTTATTCTGTACCAGAAATACAACCAATAACGCTTGAGATATTATATTTGATCATCCTCGATGCATAATTTATTCAATTAAAAATTAAAAAACATCGAATTACTTATCGAATAACACTACCACAAACCTACACCAAAATGAAATACGGCCTCCATTTTTCAAGTTATAAATGTTTAATATTGTAGATGCATTTTCAGATTCGTGCATTCGATTATTGAGATCGTTATTTTCAGTTGAACCGTTCCTTTGACGTAGCGTTTTTGAATCTAAACGCATCGAATATATGAGTTTTCATATTGTGTAATGTTATAGGTTTTTCCGCCTTGCAATTTATTTTTCTGTTAGACGAACACATTTCATATGAAATATATACGTATTTAAAACTTCTGCTACAGAAAAGATTTAAGTAAACGGAAATTTAACACAACCATGACTTTTACCTCATTTTAGTCTAGAAAGTATCTCGTAGGTTACGTAAGTCTTCTGATAATTACTAGCCTTTCTCAACTCCAAGGAAATAAGGTAGCAATATAAAAGAATTTTAGGAAAAAGAAAAATGTAGAGTATCCGTTAGACGAGAAAAACATACAAGGGGCAAGTTGCGTGAACTATTAACTTTTGTTTACGTGATAGGGAACGCCTACTGAAGAAGGCACCCAAACTCAGATGGCCGGCTATAAATTTGGAAAGTTGGTATTTTCCTATGAATTGAGAGCACTTTCCTTAAAATTTAGCAACCTTTTTTTCTTATGAGAAGGTAAAGCTTATGTAAATATTAGAACATTCCACTTATTATATTATTATATTTCTAGATCTCAGCATAATTTGGACTTTTTAATAATTACCTTGAATATAATTCAGTATTTTAGTAAAGCTTTGGTTTTTTGTTTACCTTGTTAATTTACTTATTATACTTAATAGATGTTAAGATATTCTCAACAATCTAATAATAGTATCTAGTCAGGTTCTAAATGCCTTCGCATAATTTAAATAGTAAGACAGCAAAGAAATTAAACTTAGAAGAATAATAAACGTGTACACTTTCAAAGTGGAGTCCGCAAAACAAATTAGCAGGCCAGTTTATACCGACTTAAATAGCTTGACGGTTATCCACTTTAATTAAAGTTGTAAAATGCGACCGTCTCCCTACGGCGGCCTCTAAATATAAGCGCAAGACGACTGCAAATTAATATGGCAACCTCTATATTTAGATGTCTTAGTTACATTTTATTTCAGGTGTATGTTAAAAAAATAATTTCAATTTTAGTTTAAAAGAAAATTAAATAGATATTTATTTTATCTGTGTCATATATACTCTAGCATTCCCATTGTTTGTTTGCATTGAATGGGCTCCGAAACTACTGAACCGGTTTGGAAAATTCTTTCACTGTTGGGAAACTACACTAAATATGTTGGGAATAAATATGTTGGCACATTATCTCACACAGCGCCATCTTGTTTCGTGATAAGCTGCGAGGCTTGCGTTACGCATACCAGATAGCTTATACACTACACATATATAATTTTTTAAATACATACATATTATAAATATGACTGGAGTACAGACATTCGTGCTTAACAAATGAATGCCCCCATCGGGACTCGAACCTGCGACCGCTGGCGCAGCAAGTAGCACTACCAACTGCGCCAAACGTGTCGTCAACACTATCCTCGGGTGGCATAGGCTATATTATATTTTCAAAAAAATTAGAAGGTAGATAAATTTAGGGATGAACTCGAGCGAAGCGAGGGCAAGTTGCAAGTAATGAAATAAAACAAGTACGTGGAAATGTAAATAAAGCCTTACCATAATGTTTTAATGAATGCTATAAATTTTCATATTACTAGTTTACAATATGTCTAGCTTGCATTTCATCATTTTATACGGGAAATGTTTAATTTTAAGATTCTGGGTTACTCCCTGCTGCGTCCGCGTTAATAAAGACTTTCATTAAGCTTAGAAGCCTTTATACGTCGACACGTTTGTATATTACTTATTGGTGGAAATTTATGAACTGCAGTATGACTTATATGTAAGAATATTTATCATAATGATAATAAAATATATTTAAAGTACTTTTTTTACGTCATTCTGTTATAGGGCCTGGGGTTCATTAAATGCTTTAATTCCTTTATTAGGTACCTACTTCATATCACCATACATAATACATAATACAGCAGTACCTGCAGGTACTCGTACATGGAACCTTTTGTAATGTAGAGAAGATTTAGATGTGAATGCTGATATTGAGCAGTATATGTAAAATACAAAGTAATCTACTAAAAAGAAGAAAGATAATTAATCTAAGAACCAAATATCAAAATAAATCCGCGACAAAATCCCAAAAGATAGCTTCGTTTATAATGTCAAATATTTGAGTAAACCTAAGAAAGTATTATTTAAAATGAAGAATTGTCATATTCTTATTATATTATATATGTATTTCACTACTATATATAATGATTTCTCTAAAGCTTTCAATAAAGCTATCTCTTTGGATTTTTTCGCGGGTTTATTTTCATATTTTGGTTCCTAACTTAAACCCCCAAAAAACTAAAAATCGAAATAAATTCACGAAAAAATAAAAAGAATATTATGTACAATAGATTATGTTGGTTGAGAACAAACGTTAATAAATTATGTAGTATGAACATGAAACTGTACAATAGTCTTTTAAAATTTCTTTTAAATTAATGTAAATCAACATTCCCATGTTCTTCATTCTAAATATGAGTTCAAAAACGAACAAAATGCGAAAGTGGACCATTGTAGCTACATTTGGCTTACAAAAATGCTATGTAAAATAAAAAGCTTAAAAATTCCACAAAATGGCCACCTATTATAAAGATTGTTCGAGATAAGTGCTTTTATCACACGTTTAAAAAATATTATGAACATAAAGACTGTTGTATCGTTGCAGTAAATGACTACTAATTTCTATTAAGAGGCTAACTAGTTCGAATTCATGTTTGGTTCGATTCCAGAGTCGGTCCAAAACACTAATTTGTATTTTTAAAAATATTATAACATCTCGGAATTAGGATTTGGAGAGTTTGCTGTGCTGTAGAGCATGTAAACTTTTCTCGTTTCTAATAATTTTGATCTCTCACTTTTCTAATGTTGTGTACCTATATAATTTTTTGTGCGGTAAGGTAAAAAGTTCTTTTATCTAATTATTTACTTCTTTATAAAATATTAAAAATATTATAAAACAAACACTACCTATTTTTTATGCAATATAAACAAGTCAAGTGGATGTACTTAACACAATAATAGTGTCACATACCGTGATATTATAAAAAAAATAACCGTAATGAAATTTTCACTGTATTTTTTCTGAAGATGAATCATGGTTTTTGGGTAAGCACAATATTTGTGTAAGATTCAAAGCTTTGTTATTGTTCTTACTACGTATTCTTGATAACAACGTTTTGTTGATATAATTCAAGACTTTGATTTTAAAAGGACATATTAAAAATACATTTTTGTTATTTCACTATATATTGAGTAAAGGTAGTGGCGAGCTCCGCAGCTCTAGGGGCTACATTTACAGTACACGTACATGACGTAATATCTCTATTTTTAATAGCAATATTGGATGTATAGTTAAAATATTAGCTTGAACAATGTTTATGTATTCAGAATTGCAATTTTTGATAGTCTTTTACCTAAAAACTTAATGATAGATAATTAGATAATATCCTACTATTGTAAAATAGTAAATAAATGTGATGAATTATTTTGAATGACTCTTTTTAATGAAATCCATTTAGGTATAAGTAACTTATACATAGAGAATGAGTATAGAGGCAAAGTTTGTTTGATGAGGGATGAAGCCGGGTTACTCTTGATTTGGCTCTAAAATCAAATTTAGAATGCACAAGCTCATAAATATATCGTTCACTATAGTGTTGCTTATATGTATTTTAAAAGAAACTCAGTTACTGACTTTAAACTTTATTCACGAAGACGAATAATATATTAATCACATATATTTTATATATATAAATACAAAAAATATTGTATGTGTGTATGTATGTATATAATTGTTTATTCATTATATATTTTATTTATGTATGTTTTTATACTAATACATATTATAAATGAAACTATCTTTTCAGATTTTGTCGCGGATTTATTATGATTTTTGGTTCCCGACTCATTATGTAAAAATTGTGGGTAGGCACTGTCTGTAACAAGTATATAACCCCCTGAGACATCTAATACCTTAGTCTCTCCCGTGACCATGATTCCTGTAAAGCATTCGAAACGGCCGGAACCAAAAATCATAATAAATCCGCGACAAAATCCGAAAAGATAGTTTCATTTATAATGTCAAATATTCGCGTAAAGCTTAGAAAGTATTACTAATACATATTTTCAATCTGTGCACTTTCTCTTTTTGCCCCGCTTTTAATACTATTTGTCACATGCAGGGTTGACCGCAAGAGAAAAGGAGAATTTTCTGTATTTTATTGCTTTATATACCTACTTATTTGTACAATAAAGAATATATAATGTTAATCCAGTGAAAAAAATATTCTGGCACATATCAATATAACTAGTACATCAATGAAATTACTTTATAAAAACAACATAATATTGATCAACCAATTAAATAATCATTCACAACATAATTAGTTACTAGTTTTTTTTAACTTCAAACCAGAAATAACTACAAAAATTGGACGGATAAAATTTGGGTATACCTTTGTAAAAAAAAATTAACTTAAAAATCTCTACTGGCTCTCTTTTTTAATTCGACTAATCTTACGCCTTATACGTTCAGTGTAAGCAGCCACAATGTTAGACAGTAGTGGTAACGCCGATGACTTTTCATCATCCTTCACACCAACCTCAGCACACATTTCTGCTCTGCTTTTCTTCGTATCAGGCAAAGTTGCTTCAGAAGTTAGTACCGATGCAGTATACAAATAGCCATTCCATTCCAAATATTCTTTGATCAATTCATTTATTAAGAGAACTTCGTCAGTAGGTTGTGGTGCGCCAGAGTTTTTGAATCCAGGGTTTAGTGAGTCTTGACGCTCTTGAAGTACTTGGATAACTTTAGCTCGCATCTGGTAAAAAAATATATATTATAACATTATATTTTAATATATAATTATTTAAGAAAATTTTTCTTGGATACCATTCTTAATTAAGAATATTGAAATTTGGTTCATAATAATATTTATGTTAATTATTATTCGCCCAAAGAATCGGCATTGCCATTCAGCGGGGGAATGCGGCCAGCATTCTTGCCACTATTCCGCGCGGACACGACTTGTACAGTAATAATTAAGTGTATATTTGCTTTGTACAAATAGTTAAGTTTACTTGTAATTTCCTTTATTGTAAATAAATTCTTGCTACTGTTAGTTAAAAAAAAAAATTATGTTACCTAAGATATCGCATAACAAAAACATATACACAAAAAATTATTCAATTCAATTATCTTGTTCATTAATTTTTATATTGTGAATGTTAGTCACTATTTCCTCAATTAATATTTAAAAGTAGCAGTATCCCTACTTCCCTACTAATATTATAAATGTGAATGTAAGTTTGTTTGTTACGCTTTCACGCGAAAACTACTCAACCGATCATCATGAAACTTTGTACATATATTCTTGGAGGTATTAGAAGTAACATAGGATACTTTTTATTCAAAAATTTTTTTTTCGCAAATTAAAAAAAATTTTTTGTATTAACAATGGGTTCTGAAATAGCTAGAGTAATTTTGAAGAAACTTTCAGGCATCCTACAGATCAACCCAATGAGGTTGATTAGCAATTAAAAAAATTAACGCCGGCGAAGCCGTGGGTAAAGCTAGATAGTATATAATATTGTATGGTCTTTATTAGTAGTTTATAGTGACGAACATAGCAACTTTCATTTTGAGTTTGAGGTATACATAAGATGTAGAAAGAGGGCACAAAGGTGTACAAAAGTCATTTACTTAAGTGTTTAATAAATAAGTAGGCTTAAATTAAGAGACTTAAGCTGAAATGAAATTGTAAATTATAAAACTTTGTTTACTTGAACTGAAATTTTAGTGAAATTTGTTATGAAAATTTAATATATCATACAAAATTTAAACAAAAAGGTCAATGTAATCGTTGCTGATGAGCTTAAACTATTAAGCCAATTTTGACTTCATTAAAGAATATATTCGCAACTGCGGGATGAATAGCTGCTAAAAAAACAGAGGAAATTATAACAGAAGGCGTTCAGTTTTATTTAATTCTTTTTCAGTCAGTCAAAAATAGCTGTTGAACTACAAGCCTTTCGCAGTTCCTGAGTAAAATGTTAAATTTAACTCTATCGTATTGTACATGCAATATTATAATATAAAACAAATTACAATGAAATTTAAATAAAATTATTAAAATTGCAGAAGTTTGAGTGTATGTCTGTATAATATAGTTTTGGCCTGAACGGATTCAAAGGATTTCTTTGAATTAGTCACCATCATAAATTACATTATACACCAGTTTAAATTAATCATATTATTATCTTATTTTCCCTATAAAACTTTATAATTACGAATTATTGTAGAATTAGATAGAACAATTTCTGACTTTCAATAGACAAGAAAGTATGATTTTGTGCGCTTGATTATACAAACAAGTCTATATATTAACTCACATAATGTAATTTCAAGATGTTCGTAAAAGGCCGGCTGATTAACGCAAAGAATTCAGAACTTAGGAAAGGCCGAAATATAATCAATTCATTTGCTTCGCATAAATACTGATTTGTAAAAGAATAAAGCACCTCTGCTTGAAATTTATTCAGATGACCGCTCTTCTTCAAAAGATTTTTTATTGCGTCCAAAAGCTCTTTTTCCGAAATCGTTTGGTTTTCACTCATTTCGTTATAAATTTATTTATTTCCAAATGAACTGTCTTTAATAATGAAGCATCAAATAAAAAGTGTTATTGAATCTGAACGATTTATTCGGAATCTTTTATATATTCAAGATTAATCTACTTAATGAAATGTCCTTATGAATTTTTAAGTACATCTCAGGTCAATGACACGCACGTGACGCTGTCATTTTGATTTATTTTTCTTATCTCCAAGTCTTTATATAACTTTTTATAACTTTATATTTAACTGTGGTTCATTTTATTACAAGTAACTCTTATTATGGAGTTTGGACTTTAGTTCTGATAGAGGAAAATATGCAAGAATTTAATAAGAAGGAAAATTATAACAATTAATAAGATTAACTAAATATATTGCAAGCGGAAACTTTTAAATCGGATGAATTATGAATCGCGCTAATGTTATTATTATGATATTATTTCCCCCATACATTTTAATACTATAATATACTTGCTTTCCATTATATAATTTTTAAGCATTTTAATTTAAGTATAATTTACTATGATGCTATTACTTAAAGTAAAAAAATTAAATGACGAAAAATAAAAATACGGCAACAAAGGCCAATCATCTTTAAGTGATACGACAGAGTAATCGAGGGACAATTTTATATCAAGACACGAAACAGTTCGTGTGATCGAACGAGTATAGGCTCTTGTCACATTGATGTGTAATCAAACGCATTAGTTTAAATCAAAGATTATAAATATATGAAAGATATTTTGAAATATGTAAATGGTGATATTAAATATATAAATAATATTGTATATATAATAATAAATATTTTCCAAAACTTGTTAGGTTCTCTCAGACATGCGGGTTTCCTCACGATGTTTTCCTTCGCCGTAAGACTAGTGGTATTCATGCTAGAAATAATTTGCACATGAAAATATCAGAGGTGGGAGACCCGGATTTGAACCCGCTTCACTCGTTTAGTCGAGCGAGTGCGTCACTACTAGGCTACAACTGCCTGTCATCAAATTAACCTGTTAAAGGATTAGAACCTGCTTCGATATGTTTCTCAAGCCAGTGTGTTACGACTGTGTTACCAGTTTCTCTCAATAAAAATAGTAAGTTAAAATAGCTAGATTTAATTTATTTGTGAATAATGTTCACCAATAAATAGTGAATCGCTGTCGATTCACTGTAACCTTAATTATAGCCCACTTATTTTACAATATTTTTTGGCAATTTCCTACAAGGATTTAATATATCAGGATAACAAGTGTAACTCTTCAGCCCAAAATTTATGATTTTGAAAAATAATTATATCGATACATTGCTATACTGCTACTGAAAGCTTCCGCACATGACAGCAACAACACATAATATATATCTAATTATTTGAAAAATCGTAAAAATAAGCTTAAATTCAATACATTTTAAAAAATAGGTTATAATTAAAACTAAAATTAAACGAAACGAAAGTTAAAATGACATATGAATATTACAAAACATATAAAGCAAGACAAAAAATATATATATATAAAAAAGGTACAGCAGAATGCAACAGTGTGACCGAGGTCTATTGTCGTCACAGACAATATTTCAAAATCAAATTACTCCCTCCGCGGCGCCAGAAATAACGATATTGTGCTTCTACTGACAACACTGAAGTTATTCTATCCAAAATATACTGGAAAATAATTTATCAATTAGCTGTTTACAAATGTTGTATAATTAAATATAGTACTTATATTTCAATAATAGCTTCATCATCAGATTAATGATAATACGAACAAGCACAGCAATCAGGGGTCGTCCATAAATCACGTGATGTTTGAATGGGGGGGGGAGGGGGTTCGGAAAAAATCACGAAATATCACCAGGAGGGAGGGGGGGTGTAGTGAGTTATCACGTGATTTTTTTTTACTCACCGTTGGGATTATCCCGCGCGCCGCGACAATCGCCGAACTTTTATAATAATAAGCCTAGTCACCTCCAAAACTTCTCTGAAAAGACCTGTACGGGAACTACTATTGCAAGAAATGGCACTATTAAAAGCTATGCTATGCTTTAAAAAATCGTGTATTATAAATTCTTCATAAAAGATGATAGGACCAATAGGATGGGCCAAACATTCCCCCAGATACACGAAGCGTCGCTATTAGTAAGAAAGGAAGTGTAATAATGAACCGATTGGTCTTAATCGCTTTGGATTACTTATAAAAAGTATTGACTTACTTCCATTAATATCATGTATAAAAATTAAGACATACATAAACTGTAAGTAACGTTACATTGTTATAGTAGTAGTTATAAGTTACAGACGGACGAATTATACATTTTTAATGATATTCTCAAAAACCTTTACTACATTTACATATGTGAATATCAGCACTGAAAGTTTAAGAAAAGTGAATACTATTTTGACTTAACTTTAGCACTTTAACTTGAACCGTCGGCCGAAACTAGAGAGTATGCATACAGTCAAAGACCATACATAAACCACCTAATCCCAATGATTTTTGTTAATGAGAAAAAAGAAAATTCTGGCAGGATTTTAGTCGAGTCGTAAGGATTCTGTAGGTGCTAGTGCACAAAAAAACTACGGAAAAGTAAAATTTCACGATTATTATTTTGTCATTTATTCTTCTTAATTAGAATTTTTAAATTTTTATCACGGACCACGGTGCTTAATTTACCAAAATTATATTAGATTATACCTGTTAACCTTTATTTAAAAATAATATTCAGATTTTTTAAGGTACTTTGTAAAAAAATACACGTGATTTTGAGTGGGGGGGGGGGGGGGGGGGGTAATCTTAAACCTCACCATGTATCACCATGGGGGAGGGGGGGTCTAAAAAGTTGCTTAAAAACATCACGTGATTTATGGACGACCCCTCAGCTCAATAAAATACACCTTTTTTGCTCTAACAGACAGTGTTGCCATAAATTGCATTTTGTATATTTTGAGTAATTCAAAGCATTAGCATTTACTTCAAGTAATATATATGGTAATTGTTATGTACTTAACAAATTATTATGGACAAAATAAATTTATAAGTAATTTCTACATAGAGTTTTTGGTGTTTGCCATATAAAAATGTATAAAAATACAAAAATGTTTAAAGGTGTCGGTGTGTTTAGATTAATTTTAACATAATACTGCATATAAGGTATTCAAAGCTGAAAGTACTATATCGAAATAAATTACAATCCCATTTAACTTATAATATTTATGAAAAAAACTAAAAAAATTTGACTTGTTCCAGAAGCGATAAGTGTTCGTCAGTTGCCGTGTCTACGTGAACTGTTCGAGCACCACTTAGTGTGGTTTTGAAATTTACCGGACAACTGACAGATACTTTCAAAGGACTTGCAGCTATATAATCCACCCAAGCGCGATAGCAGACCAATTGAAATATATTATTACTTATTATAACGGTAAATATAAGGACACTAAATACAATAATTTAGCGAACTTGAAAAATGGTCTGGTCATAATCAAAATGTATACGCTAATTAAATTACCTATTTAAATACCTAAATATGACTTACCTCTGACGTGTCTATGTATTGAGAGTGATAAATAAAAAAATATAAATATGTTGGGACATTATTACATGGGACATATACATACAGTGCCATCTAGTTCCGTAGTAAGCTACGAAGTTTATGTTACGGATACCAGACTAGCTTAAATACATACACATTATAAATATAAACACCCATGACTGGAGTACAAACATCTGAGTTTAACAAATGAATACCCCCAGCGGGACTCGAACTCGCGACCGCTGGCACAAGAAAGTACTACAAATCCATCATAATTTTTTTATGATAACACTGTATTTAAAATAAATTAAATACTTGCTATGTATGTTTAATAATATATTTAAGTTAATGTCAAATGCCCCTTCAAAGGATATTAGAGCTGCAGTTAGTAACAAATGTTGCGGCTATTAACGTGCAGGCTACAACTGTCCCAGACTTACAAAGGTTTTCGAGCTAACGATACGACGGTCTCATGTAATTTAAAGTAAGAGCCCGTCTTTTATTTTAGTTTTATTTCAAAGTAATGGTTACTTGTTTTACATGCTCAATTTACTTAATTTTAAACTAAGTTAAATAAAATAAATTAGAAATAGTTTTCATAGTTTTAAACAATATTCACCTTTTAAGTTCTTTCAAATTACACCTATTAATACTGTATATAAGCGTTCTAACTAAATTATATAAAAACTAAACGAAAACTCTGATGAAAATCAGACAAATTTTATGAAAGCGAAAGTTTGTACGTGCTGGATTACTTTTAAATCAGTACAATGAACTTTAAATGAGTACACAGACAGATAACTTAAATAATTATATAATAATAATAAGGTTAGTAGTCAAAGTTACCACAAGGTGATGCTGACTAAATGGTACGTAGGGACAAATCCGAGCTAAGCAAGAGGAAATCGCTAGTCTATACATATAAAAAGTTCTTAATGAGTCGACTCTGTACATCAAACATTTTTTGCTACTATTAGCGATACACAACCCAAATCTATAGATTTTATCTTTGACGACACGCGTGGCGCAGTTTGTAGTGATCCTACTTGCTGCGCCAGCGGTCGCGGGTTCGAGTCCCCCTGGGGGCATACATTTGTTGAGCACGAATGTTTGTACTCCAGTCATGGGTGTTTATATTTATAATATGTATGTATTTAAACTTATATATGTGTAGTATATCAACCATCTAGTATCCATAACACAAGGCTCGTACCTTACCGTGGAACTAGATAGTGCTGTGTGTAAATGTCCCAACATATTTATTTATTTGTATTTATCTAATATAACCTAATATATCTTTTAAATTTTTGTATATAGTCTGTCTGTATATGAATCTGTATACTTGTGACCGCAGAAAGTGTAAACTATTGAACAGATTTTGATTAAATTTGCTATATTGAAAGTTGATTATTGATTTTGAGATTTTTACTGCAGAAAATAAAAATAATTTCTTTATAAAAATAATATGCTTACCATTGCTTTGTATAACGTGTGACGATGAGTCGCTAGTCAATCATATAATTTATAAAGTACTAATTGATAAAATAATAATTGATCGTATCTGAATATATTAATTAGGTTTACTGCATTGGACAAATTACGTTCTTCGAGTGTGACCGATCTCAAGGATCGCGCGAGGTTTCCCGCAGTTGTTCCATTGATCGGGCCTTTGTCAAAGCGACTGGCGCTTAATCACGAGATAGAAACTGAGATAAGTTTGCGGGCTTAAATTAACGGATGTATTATGTTCTTAAGCGTTTAGATTTATGACAGTGATATTGGCTAATGAATTAATTTATATATCACTTCGCTCGAGTCCGTGTGTAAATTTAGCGCGAAAATAGCCGCGTGATCCACTAGTTTTATTCTAAAAGGCCAGTACCCACATGAGGCACTGTCCACCGAAGAGGGCCCCTTCGGTGGGCGTTTCTTGGCTTTACGCCCGGATGGATTGCCGGACGCTTCTGAGCCCACCCACCACGACAATGAATGCATATTGGGAGGTTAATAATAGTAATAGTAGTAATAGTTTATAGAAGTAATATAACGAGTATAAACAAGATAATCTACAAACAATCTATCAGACATAACAACAAAATATCATACACTGAATTATTGTGATGTCATAAACATAATTATTACATAGGATGAGCTGTTAAAAGTTTAAAAGCTCATCCTATGTAATAATTATGATATTCCTGTCTTTATTTATAAAAATCTATAAAGCTTTTTTATTTTAATTAATTCTTCTTGCTAATTAGATATTTAAGCTACTTTTTATAAAATTTAACATTTAATTTTATAACATCAAAATATTTCGTAATGAAAACATGAGGTGAAAATTCGAAAAAGCCAAATATTTGATACGTACCAAAGTAAAGCTGGCTCGAAAAAAAATTGGAAGCTCACTGTCAAGTGTCCTTTTAGAGGCTAATGGTGATGTCTTATATTATGTAGCTAAAATAAAATATATTTCTTTTTGACGGAATTCTAATAAGATGAGGCACACTTTATTTGGTCCGTGTTTTTGTTACGTATTCTATGCTACGTTTGTTCTAATAGAGATTTGGTTATAATTTGTTTATCATTTACTTTATCCAAAAAATTTAAACTATGGTAAAATAAATTACTTATGTTCTATGATAGTAATTCTATTCGATATCAAATTTGACGACACGTTTGGCGCAGTTTGTTGTGACCCTACTTGGTGCGTCAGGGGTCACGGGTTCGTGCCGCTGGAGGCATTCATTTTTGTCAATCACAGATGTTTGTACTCCAGTCACGGGTGTTTATATTTATAATATGTATGTATTTAAACTTATTTATGTAGTATATCAACTATCTGGTATCCGTAACTCAAACTTCCTTCGTAGCTTACTACGGAACTAGATGGCGCTGTGTGTAATAATACGACATATGTATTTATATTTATTATTATTTATTTACATGAAAATATGCCGTACAAAACTTTAATTTACTATATTTCTTAAATTATAAAGCTATATTAGAAAGCTTTGATGAAAATAAGAAAGCTTGCACTAAGATTTTCTAAAAAGTTTTATCATTATAAGTTATTTATTGGAAATTATAAAGAAGTAGGGTGAATTTCAAAGCGAGGTAGATAGGCACTTTACGGGGGTGAAGCAGCTACAAAGGAACAAAGACTAGGGTTTTGATAAATAAAAACTCTATAGGTACTTAACTTTTCTTTACCTTATAAGTTTTAAAGTGACCAATTTTCGAATCAGTATTTTGTTCACGTTTCATAAACGCCGAATGAAAAATAGAAAAGTAAAAAAGAAAGCTTATTCAAAATATAAAAGTCTCCTCAAAGTAGGTCTAACCTTTATAATAATAGCTGCAAGAATTAAAAAAGAACTGATTAAAATAAGTTCTATATGCCATTACAGGTTTAATTTAAAGCTTCCCTGACAGTTCATAGAATAAAGCATTGTGTAGAAATTAATGAAATGACGATGTAAATCTTATTGCTAAAGTACGTGTATAGTTCCTAAAAGAATAGATGGATTTAAATATAGTTACATAGTTTGTTTCTACAATCTCTATGAAAAAATAAGTTATAAAATCGCAACGCAATTCAAAATATTAATAGCATTACATTTATTAATAAGCTTATATAAAAGCTCTAAGCAACCTTTGTTTAAATAACTTAGTTTTTGATTAAACCCAATATAAGTTAAAGCAATGCAAAAGTTAAAAACTGTATGATTTTCCTTTTTTATTATTAATTTAGTACCGTTTAAATAACAGCTTTGACCTGAGCTTTTCCTAAGTGCATCCAATATAACTTGAAATGTTGGCGTCAGTAAAGTGCGGAACTTTGTTGTAGGAGGTTGTCTTTTTGTCTATCGTTTGAGTGAAATCGAGTGTCACAAAATGTGATTGAGTGATATAATATTTTAGTGAGATATTGAAGGATTTTTTTGTAAGTAATTTTTATTTAATTTACGAGTAATACTAGTATTTTTACAAGTTATGTTTAAATTAGTTAGATTTATTTTATCATTTATTAAACTTTAAAAGGTAAAATATGTAAGAAACCGCAACATTATTTGTCCATCTGAAATTTATTACTTAACAGTATAATCAGTATCCGCCTCGTAGTGAGGGAGGCCCGTGCCCAGCCGTGGGACATTAAAAAGGGCTGATGATGATAATCAGTATACTATCGACTCACCCTGCTACGATCGAGTTCGTCCTGAAATTTAGCGCGAGAAAAGCCGCGGGCTCTAGTTATACATATAAACCTTCCTCTTAAATCACTATATCTATTTTAAAAACAGCATCAAAATTCGTTGCGTAGTTTTAAAAATCTAAGCATACATAGGGACAGACAGACAGCGGGAAGCGACTTTGTTTTATACTATGTAGTTTTGTTTAAGTTAGTTACATGTATGTTATTACATATTTATTTAACTTTAAAAGTTAATATGTTGATATGTAACTAAATAAATTCCTCTTTGATTATTCAGAGTGTATTTAAAATGAAATATGAAAACTGTTATCAAAAGGCCATTTTGAGGGTAAAGTGATACTTTTTAACTTTAGTTGAAATATGTTGCAAAAATGCTTGAAACTTTGCCGGAGCTTTGAGTATTGAGATCGTTGATGAGCTTTGCATTTTTTACAACTATACTAATATTATAAAGCTGAAGAGTTTTTGTTTGTTTGGTTGGTTAAACGCGCTCATGTCAGGAACTACTGGTTGGATTTGAAAAATTCTTTTTGTGTTAGATAGTCAGTTTATCGAGGATATTATAGACTATATTACATCACGCTACGACCAATAGAAGCGGAACATCAATGAAAAGTATTGCAAAAACGGGAAGGGCGGGCGTTATTTCTGCGACGTAACATACTGCGCGACTCAGAAAGAATTTGGTTTCCGGTCTGTAGAACGCGTGCGAAGCAGCGGGAAATGTTAGTAGGAGATAAACGTGATATTATTATATTTTAGTAAGCAATTATACCTTTAAAAAATCTGCAAGATAATGCTTATATTTATAATCGATAACTTATTTTACTAAATAATTGAACGTTTTGCTTCTCCCAAAAAGAAAGTTCTTGTTCAAGTTAACTTAACATAATTAAAATTGACTAGAAAAAATTTAATGAAGAGTTTTTTCACAGCACGTATAATATACTCACTAAAATGAAACATCGGCAATTTTAACGGACTAAGAAAATATTTTTTTATAAGTTAATGAAAATGTACATAAATTACATAAAAAGATTAATTATATGTACATATATAATATGTAAAATTACTATTATTCTGACGTAATCTTATCTTTTTAACCGACTTCAAAAAAAGGAGGAGGTTCTCAATTCGTCGGGGACTTTGTTTTTTTTATCTATGTATGTTCCCCGATTACTCGACGATAACTGGACCGATTTGGAAAATTCTTTTTTTGTTTGAAAGGGTATAGTTTCCAGTTGGTCCCACGGACTCCAACAATAACTAAGTAATTAAAATTATTATTTTTTTCTTTTTAGTTTCGATTTGTAACGTTTTGAAGTCGGTTTTCATTTTTGTTAAAAAATAATAAAGCATCAACATATTTAGTATCTATATAATACTCTAAAATATAAGGATTTTTTCAAGTAAATAGTGTTATTTATATGATATATTGATCTAAACAAACCTTTTTAATTATTTCTTTCTATATGTTTATCCGAAAAATCTTTGGAACTGCTTAACCGATTGTAATGAAACTTAATTGAAGAGAATATACGAAAACCTAAATTTAGACGAAGTGGTTTAGATAAGTTTTTTTAAATTGAATGGTCAAAGTCGGTTAATACGTACAAATATAAATAAGAAACACCCTCGCCTCAAATAATTTAAGAAATCAGCGAATGTAAAAAATATATTTTACTAGCACAAATGAGTGAGAAAATCCTCTTAATCTAAGATCTCAACAAACACATACAATCTCCTTTTAGTTTTAGTTTTACTAAACGAACCGCTATTGTTGCGACGCATTTATAACTCGGCTGGATAACAGAGATTAATGTTTATTGAACTGAAACAAAAGGTTGACCGAAAAATCCGTCTATAAATTGTTGCAATAAATTTAGGGGTACAGGCAGCAACGAAATTCACTGCCAACAGGAGACTTCTGAACTATAGTTATGTTTTGACGATATTTTCATGGGTGGTTTCTAAACATCCTATTTTTTGCTAGAAATAAAAGTACACGTTTAACGACACCTATGAATTAAGTGGTAGTGGCTCTATTTACTGTGCCAGTGGTCTTAGTTTCGATTCCTACCGGGGGCATACATTTGTGAGATGGCAACAAATGTGTATACCCACAGATTGAGTCTATGACTGAGTCATGGGTATTTATAGACGAACGATGAGCATCGGCTTGCCGGCGAATCCACATACAGATGGTGTTTTAATGCATTTCCCAAGGGTAAAAAAAAATCTTCATGCAAGGCAAGAGTGAATAGGTGGCTACTGAATTAGTGCGACTTACCATAAGTTGTACCATAAGTAAGTTGCTAGTATCATCCTTGCTGCTACCCAGAATGTGAGTTTACCATGTTGCCTTATCAATCTTATTGGTTAAGGAAAGGGAGGGAAATCTCTATCTCTATTACTTCCAACAATCCAATCGTGTGTAAACCCAAGCTACACTGATACTTTCTTAGTGGGCAAAGGCATAAGGCTAATAAGAAAGGGACCGCGGAGTAACCTCTTACCCCATCGGGTATGTTACCAAGGTCAGAAAATGTTCCTGGGAAAGTAGAGCAGCTATCGGTATAGCGTGATTCATTAGGTTTGATTGACTCTACTGGTATGGTCACTACTAGCGACTCGTCCTCGCTTCGCTCGTGCTCTTCCCTAGATTTAGCACACGCAAAGCCGTGGGTTCCGCTAGTTATGTATATAAACCTTCCTCTTGAATCACTCTATCTATTAAAAAAACTGCATAAAAATCCGTCGCGTAGTTTTAAAGATTTAAGCATACATAGGGACAGAGAAAGCGACTGTGTAGTGATGGTGAATTTGCATTTTCCAATTTTATTTATAGTTCACATATTCCTCTATTATATAAATTTATATTCCTTTAAGCTAAGAACTTCTACGTATCAGTTTAATTACACAAGTTTATTTTGAAACTGCATTTACCTGCGGCATCCCGTTAAACGATTTGCATCTAGAGAGAACTTCAATTATATTCATAATTTAAATATTATATTACTGAGAAATAAATTAATACTAAATTATTATAAATGTAAAAGTAACTTTGTCTTTCTGTTAATTAATAACTAAAAATCATTTTAGCAAGAAATAAAGGTTTTAATATGAAGAAAATAAAGGTTTAAAGATTAAAATCAGGGATGGTACGTACGAATGGATGTCAACGAAACGAGCGAAGTGAGGAGGAGTAGCTAGTATTACAGTATTTGATAAACCTCGCGCTTCCGCCCGCATGATAGGTTGGAACCTCAATGAAAATAACGTATGTATTAATTCAAGATATATTTCCAATCCGAACTTCACTCAAATTTGAAGGCCCGTTGCTGAGGAGATATACGAGTAAATCACTCACATCGCGGTACATATAAATAAAATTTAAGTGTCTGTTTTTAATTCCAAATTAACAGCTTTTTACTAAATGCATATTATATATAGGGTAATAACAGCAAAAAAATAAAACAATTTTTAATATTTTTGACTGTCTGTCTGTTTGTTCCGGGTAATCTCTGAAGCGGCTGAACTAATTTCAACGGGAATTTCACTCGCAAATAGCTAATGTAATAACGAATAACTAAGGCTATTTTTTTGAAAATAGTCAAAACCGTATAATTTATTTTAACTTACGCTCAGCGAAGCGGGCCGGTTTTGCTAGTTTTTATTTAAATACTATTCAGAGATAAAGACAGAAGATTGCTATTTCACAATAATTATGGTAAATGTGTCGAAAAATATTTGTCCTGGACTTAAACAATATTTTGAAATATTCTAAAACAATTGCTTTCGAACATATTTTGATAAACGATGCGACGTTTCGATTTTTTGTGTATGGAGACTCCAATACCATAGTATTGGAGTCTTACTTGAGCGGACTATTAATACATTTTTATATAAAGGTTCACCCTTTGGAAAAGAAAATGACTTTCAGCGAGCATAATATTACACGAATCATTTTTAAATTGCGAAATCCACGCAACAAAAACACAATACAAATGTTAATTTATCGTTTTTACAAGTAATCCTGTTCACGAAAAGCGAGCCCGCCTTCATTTTTCTTATTCGTCAAATGTCGAATGAGTTTTTCTAAATTCGAACAATCCACTGCTAAGCAATTTCGCCAGAAGCCATTACAAGAAACGTTCTAACAAAAATACTGCGACAAAAACAAATTTGATAAAGTTATTGCGGAGAATTTTAGGTTCCTTTTTATTTGATTCGCCCCTGACTAAAATTTTGATTGCTACTTAGTGTCAATGTTTACAGAAAGTGCCCTTTGTAGAATAGTTATTAATGTTTGATTCTTCAAATTATAGAAAGGTGTTTTTATAAAAATAATAATATTTTATATCACCATTAACGACTTATATACCTATTTTTCGAGGCATATATGTTACTTTATAACGTCAGCTATTTACCATCAAAATCAGTCTAGCCGTTTCGGAGAATAGCCAGAACAAACAGGCAGGTATATTTTTCTAACTTAGTATTATAGTATTTCTTTATGTGTAGATATCGTATGTGCTTAAGTTCAAATTAAGCATTTAGCAAACAGTTGTTCTTATAAATAGACACGTTTATTTGTACATATGTATAGATTTTAGTGTTGTACAAACTTTTTGTCAAAAGGCATTCTGTTTTTTATATTTAGTAAAAAGTAGTATTTTTGACTACTTGGCTAACACTTCTAAGTGTCAAAACTGTACATTAAAACTTGGCTGAAATATGAGACTGAATCTATAATTTTTAGAATTTGTCTATCTGTCTGGCCACATTTTGATGGACATTTGGATGGATTGATGATAAAAAAATATATTTTTTACTACGGGATTTTCCCTTTGAGATACTTATCTCATTTAAACGTAACACAGAGAGGAACTCGAGCGCGGGTATGTAGCTGTTCTGTAAACAGCCTAAACTTGCTTTTTCTGAAATATTTCAAAATAAATAACTTTTATTAATATCAACAAGAAGTCTGAAACTTTTGTTTCATGAGTCAATTAAATAGAACCTTCGTGTTATGCAGCCGAGCTTTTCCGACTACGACCGAAGTTAGCCGTGTGCACTTTTACCCGCAGTTTGAATTCAGCCGTCGTTGAGGATGGACGTAGCGTCTGTTCCAAATTTATTACGTCTGTGATTGTGAAATGAACGTGTCTATATTTTGTGAACAAATTGTTTTTAAAAATATATGAGTGCTTTTGAAGGTGTTATTGGAAATTTCTTCAGGTTAGTAATATTTTATTTTATGAAGAATTGTTAGGATTTATACGTTTTAAGGCTATTTTGTAAGTGATATATAGTTTTTTTATTTTGTTTAACGTGAAATTTAATAACTAATTCTACTTAACTATAGCTTAGGTATGCATAATATACTGAAACAATACAAAATATCTTAAACGTATAACCCTACAATTAACTACGCAATTGCACACAAAAATTAAAGCAATAATACTATTACAATTATTGTGCAATTATTATACTAATATTTTTATAATTTATTATTTATTAATTCTTCGAACTTTAAATATATATACAATTTATTTGAAATATTTAATATATCAGCACACAATATAAAACGAAGTCGCTTCCGGCTATCTGTCCCTATGTATATCTTTAAAACTACGCAACCGATTGTGATCCGAGTTTTTTAAATAGATAGAGTGATTTAAGAGGAACATGTATATGTATAACTAGCAGAGCCCGCGGTTTCGCTCGCGCTAAATCTAGGGAAGAGCTCGACCGAAGCAAGGGCAAGTCGATAGTATCATCACTACATAGTATAAAACAAAGTCGCTTTCTCTGTCCCTATATCCCTATGTAATCCCCTAAATCTTTGAAACTACGCAACGGATTTTGATGCGGTTTTTTTAAAAGATAGAGTGATTCAAGAGAAAGGTTTATATGCATAACTAGCGGATCCCGTGGCTTTGCCTGTGCTAAATCTAAGGAAGAGCCAGAGCGAAGCGAGGGCGAGTCGCTAGTAATATATAAAATACAAATCAGCAAGTGAACTTTCATTTTCTTTTTGTGACTGAATTCTAGAATAAACTAATCTAAACCAAGTCATAGCCAATTTAAGTAGTAAAATATTCATTCTAAATAAATAAATATTTACAACAAAAAATAAATAATTCAAAAAATTGTCTAAAACTAATATTGTCTGTTCGTTAATCAGCTGGACAGTTTTAAATGAGATTTTACACATAGATAGATTACAACCTGGAGTAATACATATATTTCTGTAAAGCAACTAGAAATGCATTAGAACAAAGCGATGCTCGAAAGTAAGTCCCTAATTTCCATTACATTTAAAGGACAAACGTAAATGACTTGGATCTTCATATTGCTTAAGTGTTATTGTTCCATGAATTTTAATTATCTTGTTTCTATTTTTTTCCTTGTAGGTTTAAGAAAATATTACGGTCCCATTTTCTTCAGTTTTGACTTTTTGACTTTATCATAATTTGTTTGTGGTACAGACTTCGAATAATATTTATACATTAAATATAAGCATTTTATTATAATTTAATACTTTCTTAGATATATGCGAATTGTACATTTTACATAAAACTATCTTTTCTGATTTTTTCGCGGATTTATTTTGAGTTTTTGTTCCCAACGTTTTAGTCAGGGATACATGGTACATTTTTGTAATTGAATCAAACCATAGATTTTAGAGGACAAATATTTTTTCGAATAATTTAGATAATTATCTTGAGATTTAACAAAAACATATTCAGTTAGTAATAAATATTTGAGAATCATCAAATCGACATATTTTATCATTGCTACCTCTGTTAGCTACCACGATCGAGAGTTTCGTACAAGAAATTATTAGGCATCTCATCAAAATAAAGCTACTCACGGACAATTGCTCAGCTTGATAGTAATCAAGTACAAAAATGTACCATGTATCCTTGACTATTTGGAATGTTTTACAGAAATCATGGTCGTAGAAGACACTAAGGCTCGTCTATCGTCTTTATATAATTATATAATTTATTATAAGTTATATACCTACAATAAATATTTTTTTAAAATAAAATATATATATTTTATTACTACCAATATCACCAAGGTTGCATTGATTTAAACCAATTTTCTTTGTATTTCCCGCGAAAAATGTATTTGATTTCTGTTTATATTTTCAAAAAGAACGTAATATCTATTATCCTTATGCTGGGCCCAGACCTAGCTTCATTGCAAACGGGATCAAGAAATGTAATGCAATATTATGCAATCGTGCTGTTTCTTATATCATTCTAGATTATAGGCGTCTTATTTTAGGCGTATTTTAGGCGCTTTAATTTGAATTTGAAGATCGTAGAAATCAATGCGTCTAAATTGTTTGAACCTAGACTTAAAATAGGTGAGCAAATCCTTAACAAGTCCTCACGGGACCATAAGTCAATATAGTTTCATATAATGCTATTATTGTTAATATAACAACACTAACTAATTAATGGACGCTTTTAATTTAAAATAAAGAAAAAAATGGTACTTAAAACAGAAAAAGTCGTTGGCGGAAACAAGTTTTATTATAAACCGTATTAAGTTTTGTCTATTAGGTCCATTGTAATAATTACATTAAGTAAATATCCTATTGACATAGCTTTTGTTAAGCATCCGGCCCAATTAACTCGGATAGGGCCTTTCCCATGAGGCTTATTTTAATAAACGGTTATTTAACATACCTTTTTAGGGTCACCAAAAAGGATATATTTTAGTTGATTAGTAGATAAAATAGACCTATCATATATAATATTACAAATGATGATGATGAAATGAAACGTCGGTAACCTAAAATTAAAATAAATCCGCAAAAAAATCCGAAAATATTATTTTCTTTGTAGTGTCAAAAATTCGCGTAAACTTAAGAAAGTACTATCATATTATATTCAAGAAAATAATCTAATATCAAATAATAGGTACATCGTAACAACGAGCTGGTCTCAAAATAATAGAGATAGTGTAAAATGTAAGATTGTTTAAAGTGTCGGAAATTTCAGAAAAACTTTGAGATTTACAAATTTAAAAAAAAACAAAACAAAATCAAGACAATGAGACTCCAATG
This sequence comes from Boloria selene, assembly GCA_905231865.2. NCBI lineage: Eukaryota > Metazoa > Arthropoda > Insecta > Lepidoptera > Nymphalidae > Boloria > Boloria selene. The sequence continues at coordinate 11,673,250 of HG993140.1, read as the reverse complement.
AGCGTTTTCTTGCAACTCTGCTCGCGTTAATCATTTATATATCTTTGAAAAACTTATACTCGTATGTTACTCTGATGTATAAACTATATTACAGTAAACTATACTCAAAATCTAGTGTAAAACAACTTAAAAATGCATTTTCATTTTTCTCTCGGACTTTTCAAAATCCTTCCGGTTTTAATAGAGGTTTGTTTAGAGAGAAAAGAAACAGGCTACAATTTATTTTACAATTGCTACAAATGAATGAAATAAAGATTTGCTTTAAATAAATTTTTAGTCCAGATTCTATAAATTACATAATATGAGTTTATTTATTTTATAATGCTAGTAGGTAGTACAAAAGTTTTATAAAAATAACTGAAAACGTTGCAATAAATTTTGTGCAAAGTTGTCACTTTTGTCAGAACATATGAATTATTGTGATTTCGACCGTAAATCACAATTTTTGTGTTTGAATCCTTAAGGCGACATACGTTATCTTCGCTTGACTTTTTTTATTATGTTTTTGGCAAGTCCCTTTATAACCTACAGAAACCTTACAATATTTCACAATGAGACGACCTTGAAAAAAAATACTAATTTTATATTAGCTACTTCCGTTAACTAGATTATAGATAATTTTCATAAAGTTAACGGCATAATAAGATTAAAACTTGTTTATTTTAATTGTAGCCTTTTTGGGGGGGTAAATTAAAAATATCTGTTCGATATTATGGTATGGTCACTATAACCTCAATGGATATAACCAGTTCAATGCTTGTAAAAAGCAAATAATGGTACTGTTTCTGTACTCACTCGGTGATAAGGTGTGATAGGTGTAAATTATACTTGCATACATACCATCTAGCGTAGTAATGACATTTGATTTTACAGTCGCGGGTTCAGTCCCGTTTGACGCCAATATTATATACATTTATCTATTTATTACGAACGACTGATCTTTCCTTCTAATTCGTAAAGTTTCTAATTTACAATAGGTAATAAACCAATATTCAGACAGCTCCATCTTTTAGCAAAGTATTTTTATTAACTGTAGCATATGTGTTATTCTAAGCCATCTAGCCTACTACTGTTGGGGTTTTTAATCCATATTAGTTAAGTCATTCTAACGTGAATGAATTAAAAATACACACGCGCACATAGGTACTATTATATTTATAATCGGGACGGGTTCGTCTACTTTATGTATTATTTATATTTATATATTATGATTGCACCTTTAAATATAAGATTGATATGGGAAATGGAAATGTTTTCCCATGGGGAACACCCGTTCGATCGAGGATAAAGTAGTGTACGTTCATCTCGACGTCAGAAACGGACTACCATTTATTTTACTGGAAATATTTACGATTGTATAAAAAAATCTTTAAACAATCTGTAATATTATGAATACGATACTACGCAAAATGCATATTTGTATTTTTTTAACAATGCAATGTGATTAATGTATATAGAATTCATTTATAGGACAAAAATTACAAAAAGATATGTTTAATTTATTTTACGTCTACTAAATTGACGTATAAATACCAATATAAGAGATGAAAACTAAGACAAATGACGTTTTACAATGAATATTTTATTGCTGGAGTACAAACATCCGAATTTAACAAATGTATGCCTCCAGCGGGACTCGAACCTGCGACCGCTGGCGCAAGAAAGTAGAGTCACTACAAACTGCACCAAACGTGTCGTCAAGTAGTTTTTTGACTACTAATTATTTAAAAAACATTATCCCACCAAAAACATTTTCATGTAAAATGTTGCCAAGACGAGCCCATATGACTCGCACTGTCAAAAAGTTATCAGATCTCATGTAGAGCCAAGCTTCTAACACTACACGCCCTAACTCTACAAGGCCTAACTTCACAAACTCTACACCTTAGTCAAAATATGTGGCTTGGCCGTTCGTTACTACAAGAACTATTGTATAACACAAAAGTAATGAACAGTGAATTAATTTTTCACCTTACGCCGATGTGAATGTAGCGAAATGGCCAAACCACATATTTTGACTAATACAATAGTTCTTGTAGTAACGAACGGCCAAGCCACATATTTTGACTAAGGTGTAGAGTTTGTGAAGTTAGGCCTTGTAGAGTTAGGGCGTGTAGTGTTAGAAGCTTGGCTCTACATGAGATCTGATAACTTTTTGACAGTGCGAGTCATATGGGCTCGTCTTGGCAACATTTTACATGAAAATGTTTTTGGTGGGATTTCATTTCTTTTTGTAAGTTGTTTGTAACAAATTTATATGATCTGATCTGATCTGAAGTATATGTCTCAATATATGTCGATTAAATTATTTTTTTTTTTTAACAAGGAGTACCTATACATATATATATCTGAGGGCACCAAGTCTTAGATTATTAGATTAGACCTCTAGCGTCATCAAAATTTAATTTAAAATTACAGGTCTCATACAAACTCCCATCCCCTAGTTTAAGGGGTTGGGGGATGAAAGTTACAAGTTTTATAATTTTTTTGTTGTTTGTGTGCTAATACTAGCTTACATACAAAATTTCAGCTTTCTAGGACATTAGGAAATACCTTAAGAATTTTGATGATCATCAGTGAGTCAGTGACGAAATCAGCGTTTTTTAGATATAAATAAAATCTGAAGTATAAAAGCTAATGTAATTAAAACTTAATATGTTCAATAAGTCCGCTATTGACAATATATCCCGAAAATTTTGTTGATCTAGCATAATCCAAACCCAAGTTATGAGGGTTCAAAAAAACGACGAAGCGCTTCGAGAAAAGGTAGGTAGTGCCCGTGCGCTTCGCTTGGCTCGTCTTGGCGGGGGCACTACCGTGCCCCCAGATACTACACTTAATACGAAATTTTATTTCATTATTTAATAAAAACTGTGAAATTTATACAAGTAACAAAATTAAGATTACATATAGTGCTGATTAAATTATTAATAAATAATGAATATGTTAAGACATTATTACAATAGCACCATCTAGTTCCGTGGTAAGCTACGAGGCTTGTGTTACGGATACAAGATAGGTAGTATATTACACATACTCGTACATATATAAATTTGACATACATACATATTATAGATATAAATATAAATTATACACGAAAGTAAAGCGCAAAAGTTCTGAAGCTTGAAAATTTCAGACGGCTATAAATATTATTAAAAATTACCAATTAGGGGAGATAATTTCTGGCAAGCCAATTCAATTTGTACGCGAGAAAAATCGATGTTATTTTTACTGCGACAAAATTTTGCTCGATGAAAATATTCGCGGTCACAATTTGCCTTCTCATTTAACATATTTGTTAATGAAAAAGGTAAATTGCCGAATTTCATTTAAAATTTTATAAAATTCAATGAATATTTTAAATTTCTTTGACGACACGTTTGGCTTAGGCATGTAATGACCTGACCTGACCGTTGAAGGCAATTATTTGTATAATGATTCAATTTTCACAGATACTTTAACATCGAAAAGACAGAAAGCTCTCTTTGCAACAGAAAGCTAATAATATGACAAAAAGTGAATATTATCTAACAAAGTAAAAAAAAACTACTGTAACCTGCGTAATATTAAAAGCAGAAAGGACTTTTAAAAGCTTTTGACGTAACTGAAAGTGCAATAAAGCAATTACTGGTCATACTAACTCCATTGCAAGCCTGCAGCTATGCTCTTGTGACATAAATCTACGTCGACGAATAATCTGTTCGACACACTCATAATCATGAGAAATCTAATCTATACATCTATACATATAAATAAAATTGAAGTGTCTGTTTTTAATTTCAAATTAGCAGCTTTTTACTAAATACATATGAAAGTATATACGGTACTAACAACAAAAACAATTTTGAAAATTATTGTCTGGTTGTTTGTTTGTTCCAACTAATATCTGAAACGGCTGGACCAATTTTGATGCAACTGTCACTCGCAGATAGCTAATGTTATAAGGAGTAACGTAGGCTACTTTTATTTTAGAAATTATATTTAACTTAATAACGGGACAAATTTTTGTGCTACAAACTTTAAATTTGGCAGGCAATAAGGTTGAACCAAACGAAGCGAGGGTGAATTACTAGTTTCATATAAAATTGATTGAGACTAATCACATCAAGGGTCAGGCTTGAAATTTAAATTCAAAAACAGAATCATCCAGACCATAAAACGGGCAATGTCAACTAGATTACTATGCCTTTTTTCATTTTACAAATGTATAGTTAATTTAACGAAACAAATAAAATTATCTGATTATAAAATAAAATGTTACTCTATAACGTTTTTTTAATTGCGCCATCTGCTGGCAAAGTTATATATTCATTGATATAATGTACGTGTGGAGTTACATCGTATATTCTCTTTTGTCATCAATACCCAGAATTTAATCAATTTTGCTCTTGAAAATTATGAATTTAATTAAAAAAAGTAGGACGCTGGGTCGGGGCCGGCTACATATAAATTCACAGCGATAATTAAGTTTACTCGTAGAAGTCATTTTAGATCGTTTGGACTAGTAGACTAGGAGAATTTTAAAATTTCTACTTTGCTACGAAATATTAGACAATTTACCAATAATATGTTCCACTTCTAATATAATTTTATATTTTGTTAGAATAAAGTAACTTATGGAGGAAAGAGTGTTCTTTTACGAGTATTAATAATAAAGTACCATTCTTTCAAAAAAGTAAAAATTATAATAATAACAATGTAATTATATAATATAATTCAAGTTTTATTTAATAATTTCTATTTCACAACGATTTTACACGAAAAAATAATGAAAAATAATTTTAATAAGGCTTTAAGCTATAACTTTTGTCAGTTTACCCTTTAATGTGAGCAGATGCCAGATTATTTCCATAATCATTTATTTAATATCCATTACAGTCGAGTCGTTATTATAATCTTCTATACACTAAATAAAAATATATTTTTTAAATACAATAACGTACAACACAAACAAATTACTGTATATTATTACTGTAAATTACTGTATATTACTGTATATATAATGAGATACCGAGAAAATTACTTTTGATCAATCATTTTGTTCTGAAAATATATTAAATTTCAATAGGCCTGAAGCACTGGAATCTGAAACATTAGTTCTTACTAATTCTAGTGAAAAGGTGTAATGTAAATTTAATATTATGGAAAACTATGTTATGTGCGTCGATAACGATTTATGAAGTGGTCAATGTGTCCGTACGAGTAGTGCTGCTTTTTTAAAGTTTTAAGTAAGATTAATAGATATCTAAATACGTTTATAGTAATTATTCTACGTCTTTATGTCGACACATGACGATGTATTTATATTTATAATATGAATATACTTGTACCTAAAGCTTTTTATGTGTAGAGTATCAACTATCTGGTATCTGTAGCACAAGCCTCGTGGCTCACCACGAAACTAGATGGCGCTGTGTGTAATAATGTCCTAATATATTTATTATTTATATTTCTTCTGGCTTCATGTAGATTTTCATAATATTCTGTATATATATTTATATATTTTTAATACTAAAATTAGACGTACACTCGTAGGTAGACTAAAGCTAATAAAAGTCGAAAAGGAAATTCAAATTAAATAAGTTTCATTTGATCCTGATTCATTCATGTATATTTTTTTACGTATGAGTAATAACTGGACCATCTTATGTTAAGAAAAATAAATATAAGAAATCACATTATTATAACAGTTTCATTCTATTTCTCGACCATCATCAAATTTATTTTTTGTCGTGTCACGGCTATTTTTTGTGAAAATGCTCTCTTTAATGGCTACGGGCGAAAACTGCTTAGCTTCACGACCCTTTTAGATTTAGGTAAAGTTGCCAGATATTTTCATGAAACCACTCCAAGTTGTATAGTTTGTTGCGGAAATTTAAATAATAGATTAAGCAAAAGCCTTGACCAATATGAATAAAAATATACGTACATGATGTTAATGTATGTATAATGTATATATACAAATTAATACGCTAAGACAAACACATCTGAACTGTAACTTTTATTTTTGTCTAATTTTTCGACCGACTTTCTTCTTTTTTTTAGTGATATGTATTAAGAAACTTTAGTTTATCTGAACAGTTTTTATATGAATACGTAAATTATATATTATTTTCTTCAAATTTTCAATAACGGTTTTGGTTGATTTTACCACTAGGCGAACACTGTTTATAATAATTCTTAAAAAATAAAAAATAAATTGAAATTATTATTATCTAATTAATTAAAACTTTCATGCATCTGGGGGCACGGTAATGTCCCCGCCAAGACGAGCCAAGCGAAGCGCACGGGCACTACCTACCTTTTCTCGAAGCGCTTCGTCGTTTTTTTGAACCCTCATAACTTGGGTTTGGATTATGCTAGATCAACAAAATTTTCGGGATATATTGTCAATAGCGGACTTATTGAACATATTAAGTTTTAATTACATTAGCTTTTATACTTCAGATTTTATTTATATCTAAAAAACGCTGATTTCGTCACTGACTCACTGATGATCATCAAAATTCTTAAGGTATTTCCTAATGTCCTAGAAAGCTGAAATTTTGTATGTAAGCTAGTATTAGCACACAAACAACAAAAAAATTATAAAACTTGTTACTTTCATCCCCCAACCCCTTAAACTAGGGGATGGGAGTTTGTATGAGACCTGTAATTTTAAATTAAATTTTGATGACGCTAGAGGTCTAATCTAATAATCTAAAACTTGGTGCCCCCAGATATATATATGTATAGGTACTCCTTGTTAAAAAAAAAAAATTAATCGACATATATTGAGACATATACTTCAGATCAGATCAGATCATATAAATTTGTTACAAACAACTTACAAAAAGAAATGAAATCCCACCAAAAACATTTTCATGTAAAATGTTGCCAAGACGAGCCCATATGACTCGCACTGTCAAAAAGTTATCAGATCTCATGTAGAGCCAAGCTTCTAACTCTACACGCCCTAACTCTACAAGGCCTAACTTCACAAACTCTACACCTTAGTCAAAATATGTGGCTTGGCCGTTCGTTACTACAAGAACTATTGTATTAGTCAAAATATGTGGTTTGGCCATTTCGCTACATTCACATCGGCGTAAGGTGAAAAATTAATTCACTGTTCATTACTTTTGCGTTATACAATAGTTCTTGTAGTAACGAACGGCCAAGCCACATATTTTGACTAAGGTGTAGAGTTTGTGAAGTTAGGCCTTGTAGAGTTAGGGCGTGTAGTGTTAGAAGCTTGGCTCTACATGAGATCTGATAACTTTTTGACAGTGCGAGTCATATGGGCTCGTCTTGGCAACATTTTACATGAAAATGTTTTTGGTGGGATTCGGTTTACTTAGAACACCCTAATTCTAGGCATTGGCTTTCATTTATTAAATTAGGAAATAGTCCACCAAGGTGGCCAAGTCAGAGTTGATGGAATATACATGTCTTTCGGAAACTTTTACGTATATATACACATAACCTTTCTTTAGGCTTCGCCGTTGTAAAAAGAAACCGATCACAATATATCAACTAATAATTTATTTGATAGCTTTTTATTGTTTTGCTTTTTGAAAGATCACACTATATTATAAAGGTATATTAAATTGTTGATGAAATTACTGAATTTGCAGAAAAACTAAATAAAGCTGTAGAAATACCTACTTATCATATTTATTATACAACTTTCACTAAATTTTTAATAAAATTTAACTTATATATTATTTGATTCTTGAGTTAATTTTTGCTACGACTAATCAAAATACGAATGATGCCATCATTTTTGTGCGTTGGATTCATTATAACGTCCAGAAATATATTCGCTAACGCATAGCAATATTTTGTTCCGTGCTAAGCTCAAATAGAAAATCTATTCAACATTTTTACTATTTCCTCTAAAATATTCGAATAATCATTCGATTTTAAATAAACTCCAAAATTCGGCGCTTGTTATTGTTGAACCGTTTGAATAAGTCATATTTGAATCTTACTTTAGTGAAACTTAAGAATATTTTCCCGAAATCGTTTAGACGCTGAGTATAATAATTGCCAAACATCGTTAATTAAACTTACGTTGTTCGGAAAAGTTAGCGTTTTCAGAGTTAGTACAAATAAATACATTGAAACTATGAACAACTGTAAGACTTCCAAAATATTAGTGCGCTTTCCTAACTTGTACCGAAGTTGAACCGACACTACTTTCGACATTACCTCAGCTGAAATCTGATAATCATTTTGGCAAACTTTTAATAGAATTCGGAGGCAGTTCATCAAAGAAACACAAAGATTGAAAGTTGAAGCGTTATCGTTAAATAAAGTTTGTTTGAAACTTATAATATCCGTGTATTTTTATATTATTATATTTTTTACTAGCCTTTACCATGGATCCGCTCGCGTTCTAAAGGCTGAAAATCAAAAGAAATATTTTTCTCCCGTTTTTGTAACATGTTTCATTGATGCTCTACTCCTAGCGTCCTCCTGGTCGTAGCTTGATGTAATATAGCCTATAGCCTTCCCTGATAAACGGACTATCCAACACAAAAATAATTTTTCAAATCGGATCTGTAGTTCCTGAGATTAGCGCGTTTAACCAAACAAACAAACAAACTCTTCAGCTTTATAAAATTAGTATAGATTAACAAATGTAATACATAATATGTCGTATGTACCTTGTCTACGATTGAAGAGGGTTGTGTATCTTCTTTGTTTCGAGATCTATTTGCAGTGGTTTCATCACCAGCTTCAGCACTCCTTTTTCGAATTCCTCCGGAACCAGTTTGCATCTCGTATGATGACAAAGATGATGATCGTTGACTGCAGGGGAGATATTATGATCACTTTAAATTCATGCAACATAAAGAATAAGTCTTAAAAATTAATTACGAGAACATTTTTTTGTTTTTTTTACCTATTTTTTTCAACCATAGCACATATTTTATACAACTCATCATCATATGATGGATCGAACAAGTGAGATTTTTGATTTGCTTCAACGTCATCACAGAGTGTAACTAAATCTATGTCCTCACAAGTTTCCTCTAGTTCACTGTATCCAAACATTTCCAAGTCTTCTGTGTTAACAAAGAAAGCACTCGTAACACGTTCCATTTTTGTTAATGTAGAGGTAATATCAACAGAAAATGAATAAATGAAGGGTTCACTCCAAGTTCATGGCTTCTTATACTTAGCAGTCAGGTAAACAAATCTATTTACAAAGGGTCTTCTTCAACAACAAAGTCATTATAACTGAAATTAAATATTTTGATAATTATTGATAATTCCTGGAGCTCTAATTGCTTGAATGTTCTTTGTTACTAATTACCACTTAAATACCTAATCATGATTATGCTGATTAATTCATTAGTCACTATTTTTGACCGACATCTTTTTGCATGAATCTCTTGAAGATATTTCTTTGAGTTATCAGCTTACTCAGCGAGTCATTGGAATCTGATAAGGAATGGTAGTGTAAGGTTGGAAGTTCGTTTTGAATCTACTCTTATTTGCAATCAACTGTATTATTTACACAGAGTTCGATAATGTTATAGAAATAGATAAAAACCTCAATTTATTATAGTAATTAAAGTTTTGTTTGGATGTTAAATTAAATATATTTACGTGTTAGAAATAAGTCATCAATGAACTTGAAACTTACTTTATAATATAAGTACTAGTAGTACTAGTTGAACATTCGCATGAGTATTCTTGACGTAGTAATACAACTTTAAGTTTAACACCACAACAAAAAATAGAAATACATTAGAAATAGACAATTGTCTCCATAAGATTGACTCATTTTTAAAACATAATGTATATGCAGCAGATAGGTTACCTATTCATATAGAAGTGCCTGTGCTTTTAGTAAGCAATTTGGATGTTGATATACAATCTGGGTCCCACTGGGTGGCCATACACATCATCATTATTCCCCTGGCACTTTCTCTATTTGGGGTCGGCCCTCCTGACACATGATTTTCACATTCTACGATCTTGAGTCATTGCTGGCGTTAGGCTGAGCATCGTCATATCTTTGGAAATGGTTCTAGTCCAGGTTGTTAGCGGTAGTCATACATATCGATAATCATAAAGTTGGATAGTATTTTAATTCCTTTGGCAGATCAACAACTGGGTTTCATAAAACATTTTTGGACAAAAACTGTCGACTATGGGACTTTAATAATAAAAGGTTACAAAATGATTGGACTGCACTATGTGGCGAGTACTGCTTATGTACTTATTATTCAGATATGTGTTACAAATTCAATGCTAAAAGAATGTTTGATTTTACACATGTGTTTCAACGTGATACCATGGCGAATGATTTGTTGTTGTTTAATACTATTTTAATTGATATTGTAATAAAGAAATGCTAGTAAAGTGTAGTTGTTTTGAGAGAGCAACTGTTTTAGGGAGCACCCTATCTATTTAGATTTACATTAATTCCATGTACCTACCAGATGGCAGGGATGGTGGCCATGATTAAGTAATGGTATATAATGAGTGTTTAGGATAATGAGAGAAGAGTGAGCAAGTGCGACAAAAAGAGTAATTTAGTAATGGCACGATGCACACACAGACACCCCATTGTATATAAAATTAATTAAATTTTAATACAATAACTAAGCATAGAATGATGTTTGTAGTATATTGTTAGAAATAAACTAGGAATGATCTACAGATATTTCATTAAGGGAAACAAAATTTTGCTCACTCTTTTAGCTCAGAAATGTAGCAAAACTAAAACCTCAGCAGTGATTACAGGAAAGTCAATTCTGCCAACGCCTGAGCTAAATTAGAAAAAAGCAACCTACTGGTTATTTACAATAAAAATAAATAGTAACCAGTACGAGTTTTTCTATTTAACAGATATTGGTTTTTATGTAAATGTTTTCGAAATGTTTTCTAGATTAGAACTTTTATCTATACATATCGTATAAAAATATACTTTACTACTATTACCTTTAATAATATTATTAAAAAAATGATATAGGTATTTATAAGAAACTTACATCATTATGGTGTTAGATATATTATATAGTATACAGTGGTAGTCCAGCGGTAACGCGCTCGCTTGGATAACCGAGTGATGCGGGTTCAAATCCGGGTCTCTCGCACCTCTGATATTGATGATGATGCACGAATCATTTCTATCATGATTACCACTTGTCTTATAAAAAATCGTGAGGAAACCTGCATGTCTGAGAAAACTTAGCAAGTTTTCGAAAGACATGAAGTGAAGTCCGCCAACACGCACTAAGCCAGCACGTTGGACTATGGCATAATTCCCTTCGTACTAAGGGAGGCCCGTGCCCAGCAGTGTGACATTAAAAAAATGACTGATGATGATGATGAACTTAGGTATGCAATTTTGTACCAAAATTAACTTACTTGAGATGAAAGTGTTTTGAAAACGTGGTGACTAATCGATAACAAAATAGTAATCAAATTAAATAATAGCGAATATGGTATTATAATATATTTAAAGTTAGTACGAGTATATATACCTATTATAAACGCTTTTTGTTATAACATTAAGAAGTATGAAATTTCTATAAATAAATTATACAACCTCAATAGAATAGGTCTTGTCCAAGTCTAGTGAAGTTAATGTAATATCCATAGAAAACTAATCATTTCTAAAATTTGTAAAAGAAAAGTTGCTTAAAACGTTTAAATCTATTATTAATAGTCATTGTAGACTGCCTAAGAATATTAATAACAATGTAACTTTTATTTATCGTAGTAAATTAACTATGTATGTATTTAAAAAAAACGGAGAGACATTAAGATTAAACGCTCGATCAGCCGATCGCTTTATTGAACGACAGTCATTAGTCGGCCTTATTGCACTCATAATGGTTGTGAAGATCACGTTTCCGCTATACTTCAGATTTTAAAATGGATTTTTTGTTATATAACATGTGAAATGTTCTAATTTTGTGAACAAAGATTTTTTTGATTAGACAACAAAGAAGCGTAGTGAAAAAGTCCAAAAACAGCAAATGACAAGTATCTCTCTCATGAGCGTAATTAGGCACGAGCTCTAAAAGTCTCAAGGACGATGCAGATTTGACAGTGCTACGCTAAATAAATGTTTTTTTTACTTACGACCTGTTTATTATTTAGGTTTGAAATGTACCACAAAGATCGTGGGTTCGTTCTCCATTAATAATGAAAAACATTGTATGACAACAGCTTCGTCTGGCTAGCAAGTTTGGTCATATAAAAATATATACCAATACCTAATTTATTTAATAATTGAATTTATATTGCTATAATTTATTTTTATGACTACTATATTAATTTTATGTCGACACGTTTGGCTCAGTTAGTAGTGACACTGCTTTCTGCGCCAGCGGTCGCGGGTTCGAGTCCCGCTAGAGGCATTCATTTGTTGAGCACGAATGTTTGTTCTCCAGTCATGGCTGTTAATATTTATATTATGTATGTATTTAAAATTTACATGTGTAGTATATCAACTATCTGGTATCCGTAATGCAAGCCTCGTAGCTTACCACGGATGATGGTGCTGTTGTAAAAAATGTCCCAACATATTTTATTTTTATTTTTATACACGATAGTCTACGATAGCCCGATAGATAGTCCACGTCTTTACTTCTTAATGAAATCCATAGTTGAAATCCTTTCCCAAAAAAAATATAACAATTAATTTAATAATTTTTACTTACCCTTACCTTTTACGATAAAAATAAATATTGAAAATTCAAAAGCTTTTTAAACAACACAAGACATGGGTTTAAAATAACAGCAACGCCAAACTAATTTAAATTAAGCTTCAACGGTACTTTTAATCTGTAATTATCACTGCATGTGGTTGTCTTAATGGTAGCTTTTTGTTCTGAACTACGGAGAGTAATCCGTTCGTTGTCTTTTTACTACGTAGCACAATTTTTTATTGCAGTTCAAATTTAATTGTTTTCTACAGCTTTACGTATACCAAGATACGACACGTTTTGCGCAGTTTGTAGGTACCCTACTTTCTTGCGCCAGCAGTCGCGGGTTCGAGTCCCGCTGGGTGTATTTATTTGTTAAACTCGGAAGTCTGTACTCCAGTCATGGGTGTTTATATTTATAACATGTAAGTATTTAAACTTATATATGTAGTATATTAACTGTCTGGTATCCGTAACACAAGCCTCGTAGCTTACCATGGAGCTCGATAGCGCTGTTCGTAATAATGTCCCAACATATTTATAATATATACTGGTATAGGTATATATAAGGTAAGTATTTTTGTTTGTTTGTCCACTTTCACATCACAAATTTAAGTACATATTGTCATGATTTTGCCCATAAAGTTAGTATCGTGTATTTCAATACCCAAGTGGAAAAATAACTAAGCCTCTTCCTAGATTTTTAAAACTATGTTATTTTTTAAGTTATTTTTATTATAATTTTAAGAAATCAATAATATCCTTCGGTAACAGGTTTTTGTCTGAAACGTTTAGGAGTAGCTAGCTAACATGTGGTTAGCGAATTACCAATTCGCGTGCGCATATCACAGTGTTTCTTTAATAATCTAGTATAAGCGTTGAGTGGAGTCAAAATGAATAATGTATAACCCAAATAGATATACTTATAGTGTGCTATCGAAACGCTGGTTTGTGCCAAACAACTTTTGGTCAAAGGCGACTTTTCTGTGAGTTTAACTTTATTTATGGCGAAAGTTAAATCTATGAGGATTTATTATAATTTATATGCAATTCTAAAAATAATGGTTTATTAAATATTAAAACGATTATTTAACATAATATGTAGGATGTGTCAGGGATAAATTTTAGGACCATTGTATTTTTTTAATTTAAAATTAATAGCAATAGTACTCGTATAAGTCGATAAAATACTAACAATTATACTGTTCATAATTATGTAGTCACTTTAAATTAAAGGAAAGCCGAATAAAATGTGGAAAATTAATTTTTATTTGCTAATACATTAACCAATTGCTTCTGAAACCGAATATATTTCTGAATAAAAATAACTGCAAACGGTAAATGTAGTAAAAAAAATTGGTTATGTTTCATGGAAAAAAAATTGTAACATTATATTATTCAATTTTAATTGTTAAAAAATGCAATGAGTAATTTCAAAATGATTATTCGTAAGAAAGAAATAAAAAATGTAAAATCTGAGCACGTTTTCTTGCAAAAAGATGTGCTGTTCGCATTAACTATGCTTTGTACAATTTAGGTACTGAATTTCTTTGTGCTATCTTTTGAAAGGCATTTTTATTTTTTATTTTTCAAAAATGTCGGTACATTCACGTTAATATGCATTCGCTCAAGTTGTGTTCTTTTTTTTTAAAGATAAGTAAAGAAAACTATTATAAAATTAATAATTTTGAGTTATTTTATCTGCTTACATTAATTATTTCATCGCATAACCAATTAGAGCCAACAGAAAGCTCTCAGTATTATGTTAGATAACTTATAGTAGTAGTCAGTATCAAATAATTAGGTGTTTGAAATAGAAAAAGATTTTTAAGGAGTAAACGTAAGATAAGTTAAATTTTCTTATAATAATATTTATTAGATGAAATATTCAACAACTTATTAATATTTATAAATTGTAACGAAAATCAAATAAATATTTAAAATTATGGTATTGAGAAAAGTATTTGTAATTATAAATACGGAAGTTCAAATTAAATATTTTCGATGTAATGCTTGAAATGGAACATTGACTTTCGAAATCTCGTTATTTGCAATAAAAATATTTCTAATTTATCATTGCCATGTTTTATTTAATGTTATCCCTATAGACATAACTAGTTATGGACTTCGGCTCTACTCGAGTGCAAAATATATTAAATTAATATGCGTTTTTATTTTCTTGCTACGGAAAAAGTGTGTTTTTACGATACGAGTATAAACTGAACGTTGAACTTGAAATTTCGGGAAGAAGATATTCAATTCTTGACAAATTTAGACGTTGCAGTTAATCGACACGTTTTTACCTATTATATGCTCATCGTATAGTTAAAAAAAATTTGAAAATCTTATCCTTTGAGGAATAGCTTAGACAAGTGGCAGAAGAAAACACATAACTAAAAAAATAAGGAAAAGTATGAACCTTTTGTCAGTATAAATGGATCTAATTTTTGTTACGAAGTCAGTGAGTCAGTCAGTACAAATCTTTATAAAATAAACAATCGTAGCTTCTTTTGACCAACGAAGTTAAACTGTATTTCTCTGAGCTTAAAGCAATTGTTCAATATTTGATATCTGAATCTTTTTGTAGAATCAATCTATCCAAATCTAGGTATGTGTCCATTTACCTAATATAATCACATCTCTAAGAGATTTATACTAACCGTTAAAACGTAAGCTCCGCGTTGCTATGGTAAGCCACTAGTAAATCCTTACCGTAGAAATTTATTCGGCATGCAAAAATTTCACCATATAATTTACCTTCGAACTAAAAATATAGATGCAAGATGGCAGATAGAAATCAGTGTAAAAATCCAAAGTAGCTAGCGAAAATTAATGTATAGACTAGAAAAGAGAGTGAAATCACATTTTGAAAACAACGATAATGAACAATCTCGTATTTATTAAAAATAAATATTTAATCAACTCAAACGTAAAACTAAATAAATAAATAAAATAATAAATAAATATGTTGGGACATTCTTACAACAGCGCCATCAAGTTCCGTGGTAAGCTGCAAGTCTGAGTTAAGGATACCAGATATTTGATATACTACATATATGACTTTTGAATACATACATATTATAAATATAAACACCCATGACTGGAGTACAAACATTCGTACTTAACAAATGAATGCCCCCAGCGGGACTCGAACCCGCGACCGCTCGCGCAAACAGTAGTAACTACCAACTGAGCTAAACGTTTATTGAATATACTCTATGAAAGATTTAAGTTTCATAAAACTTGGATAATTTCTCGTCTAAATATGTGAATAAATTGCACGCAATCTTTTCATTAGTAGTTTATCTCTTTCCTGTGCAGTTGTGCAAATGAATGGGCGGCATTGTGCAAAAACTCTAATGACCCCGCACGTCATTCAAAAGCTCTGCAAAGCTTTATATTGCAATGTAGACTAATTTCTTTGTAATTGAGAAAGCATTGAAAAGGTAGTTGTTATATGTAACGTTCATTATTTTGTAATTTTGTACTTTACCGGGCAATATTTAATGGGTGATTTTTATTTGGCAGCACACAGTGTGTTTAAAAATCATATATATTTAAATAAATATGCTGTTTTATGTACGACAGTTAGTTGTTTAATTGTTGAGTGTTGTAGCTTACCTCCAGAATTAACATTATATTATTACTACTTTTATTTTATTAGAAAATTATAAAAACCGTTTATTTTATTTTAATTTACGCCTAGCGAAACGGGCCGGATTTGCTAGTAAAAAAAATACCAATAAATTGTATTATTTTAAGAAATAACTATTGGAATTAAATGACTTATACAAAAAGTTTGTATACCAAGTCGTCTTCGTATTTCCATTCAAATAAACTACTCCCAAAGCTCAATGCAACATGCAAAAGAAACTTTTAATTCAACTGAAAACAAAAGATTAACATAAAGGAGTACGAACATAAAATCAAGTTTCAACGTGAAGTAACAAAACTAAGACGCTAGATGACGTAGTGGTTAGAGCTCGTGAATTCTTAAACCCATAATCTAAAGAACCAGTTAAGAACAAAGCTGCTTTTTCTCAACTTTCAAGCGAGTACTTCCTTAGTAACTTCTAGAACGAAATAATTCAGATAAGTACATTGTACTAGAGCTACACGTGGCTCTGTCGACTTATTTATAGACGGAATTACTACAATTCTTAGCTTCATAGGTGAGTATATGTAGAATCATTAATACACACATCGCCGAGTACAGACATCTGAGTTTAACAAATGAATGCCCCCAGCAGGACTCGAACCCGCGACCGCTGGCGCAAGAAAGTAGGATCACTACAAACTGCTCCAAAAGTATCGAAATTTCGAAAAAGATGGTACAGGCTAGAAAATGGATGATAGAAAAACTTTTTTGCTTAGGTAATAATATGGGCCAGTATCTTACGGAAATTATACTGCCGAGATAAAAAGTAACTTGTACTCGTACTCTCTCGCGCAAAAACCTTGATGCTTCTGCAAATAATTTTACTGATAATAGACTTAGTTCCTACATCAATGACATACAAAAACTTAATTATTTTAGTGTTCATAGAAATATATTTTTTTTATATATATACAAATAAAATGATGTGAATAAAGCTAGACCAATTCATCTATTTTTTATGTTCCTTAAGGCACACGGAAGGTTTTAATAATGTTAAAAAAAATTTATAAGTTTGTAAAATATTTATAAAGGGATACGTAGGGTCATACCCGAGCGAAGCGGGGGTAAGTCACTAGTTGGTTATAAAAGTATCGGCTGATAGAAAGTTGCTGCTATAAGCTCACAGCAAAGACTTGCATATATTTAGATATGGCCATAAAAAGTAGTAAAAAGGGCGTTGCGCCAATCTCCTTCCTTTCTAAAAAAGGGTATTTTCCTTGAATTTAACTAAATTGTTTTCTCTGTTCATTTAGATTACCAACATTTTAACATTTATATGTAAAGCGTTGGTCAATATAAGGATTACTCGATTTAGCTCCCTGTCCATTCGAGATTTTTACACAGGAAATTGAATTCTTCCACGTTCGCATATAAATTGAGCTTCGCTTAAGCGAGTCTATTTGTTTTACTTGGAAACTTCTCAATGCATACCTCGAGAGTAATTTCATAAAAGCTTTATATTACTATAATAAAGAATAGGAAATCACTTCATAAATATTTTATGACGTCGTCGTTAGGACGAAAAATTTGTCTTTGTTAATTTTTTTACTACGAATTGAGTTTTTGAGCTTAAAAATAAACTAAAAATATTTTAGCCAAATGTAATTAATATAATTAAATGTAATATTGCTGTAAGTTATTTAAAAAAACTTTTCTAAGTTCTACATAACTATACTCTTTCACGAACTCTACATAGTTAACTAGCTGACCCGTGCCCACGTCGTTGGGCATAATGTTAATAATCCTTTTTAAGTACAGAGTGTTTAAATAATTTAAATTATTTTACTAGTATTAAAAATTAAACTATCTATACTAATATTAAAAAAAACTACTTTTTGTAATTAAATATAAAAGTTAGACATATGCTGTCGTTGACTTTTTTGTAGGCATGTTCAAGCTCCGCATCTTTCATAGTTAAAAGGCAGCGTTCGTAAGAAACGCTTTCATTCGACCGTTTTTTCTCCGATTCACTTTGCAAAACGGACTACCACGTAAAAGCTTTTTCGGTTTTTTATATAACCTATGAACTCAGCAATAATGTGGCTTTCTATTGCTGAAAGAATTTTTAAAATCGGTTCAGTAGATCCCGAGATTAACCCTTACAATTTAACAAACACACAAACTTTACTTTTTTATAATATTAGTATAGATACTTCTTAAGTAAAAAGGTATTTTTTAAGTTTGATTGCAAAATTTTACATGAAATATAAATCTTTGGCTCACAATATCAATTTTATTGGCAACAATATTATTTCTTTTAATAAAATATATATTGGAGTTTGTATTTCACAACATTTCTCGAGCAATTCTCATAAGACACTATGAATAACAAAGTTATATTAAGAGCTTCTAAACTAGCAAAACGTGGAATCGACAAATATATTATATAGCTTTTATTAAAAAATCATCATCGCGTAGTCGTAAAATAAGTTTTGATTACTAATTTTTGGGGACTATATCTCAAGTTTACGTACTTAAAAGCATATAACACAGAAAGAATTATTTTCTTATCGTTTCAAAGTATTTTCGTATTTTTTATCTCATTTTATATCACTTACATAAAATATGTCCCCATCTAAAAGTGACTTAAGTGACATGACTGTACTTAAAAAATTGATGCACAGACAAATACATGACAAAATGAAAAACGTTATATTATATTAATGTATAATAAATTATCGAATGCTTTTATTTATTTACCAAGTTTTCTAAACCAAGTCTTAAAATACAGCGTTCTTAAAACGTATTCTCAACGAAGGTAAGCGCTACTACTCGTTCACCTGCCTGCTTCGAGTATGGTACTTCGCAGTAACTAGGATTAACCTCTAAGCTTAGTTTGGTATGTAGCAGTAAACCTGAGTAGTGCTAATATGCCACAAACGGCTGTATTGTAGGGGATTTCAGTACATTAGTTATACGAGGTTTGCACTTTATGATAAAAGTTTCGATTGGTTACTTACATTATTCAGATACTACGGCTATATTCATTTTAGCGCTCCAGTTGGTTCTAATATAGGAAATATAAATTGTTACTAAGTAAAACTTTTACGTAGGCAGTGATAGTCCAGTGGTAATACGCTCGCTTGGATAACCAAGTGGTGCGGGTTGAAATCCGAGTTTCACACCCCCTGTTAATTTCAAGTGCGAATCTTTTTTATCATGATACCACTATATACCACTTGTCTTATGGTGAAGGAAAACATCGTGAGGAAACCTGCAACCTGTGAAATTAATTGAAGATCCCGTCAGACTATACTATTTTCTTATAAACCAAATGTATGGAATTAAGTAGTTTATTTATCGCGTTTGACTGTTGAACTAAGCTTTATTAAATTCCAGAGGTACCCAGTGCTAAAGTTAGGTAAAAATAGTATCCATTTTCCTTAAAGCTTCAGTGCTGATTTTCAGGTATGTTTTATAGAATATAGTTAAAAAATTAAAATCAATACTGCGAGACACTTTTTATCTACGTTAACTTATATAAAATATTTTTCATATCCATAATGAAGGCTTTTCCAACATGAAAATTATTCTTTAATACCAGTTTTTTTAAACTAAAATATTTTCTCGAACTGTTGAAGATTTTTTGATAAAATATTTATTAAATACCGATATTGGATATATAAATTGAATAATATTAAAGCAAGCGAAGTAACACTTTGTGAAGTGAAGCTTTATAAGCAATATTCTATGAAGCGTGCGAAATTACAATATCCATATTAAAATTTATATAATAATTAGGTAGCTATTTGTAGAATCTTAGACGTAAAAATTAATTGCCAGACTTATACATATTTTACGTGGAGGGCATGAAACTAATCAATCAAAGGTTATGGGGGGAGCAACTTAGGCTACTTTTTTTTTAAAGAATGAAGGTTTCGTACAAAAAAATTAAATCGTACCTATGGGACGAAACCGAGCGAAGCAAGGATGAATCTAATTCTTAATATGTGTAGGGACATTATTACACACAACGCCATCTAGTTCCGTGGTAAGCTACGAAGCTTGTGTTACGGATACCAGATAGTTGATATACTACAAATATGTAACATTAAATACATACATAATATAAATATTATGTATGTATTCTCGAAACTAATGAAGTTGTAAAAAACATTAATCGATTTTACTTTAACCTCTATAGTCTATACAGATTTTCATAATATTTTTTTTTATATTTTAGGTGATAAAGCAGTCAAATTATTTTTTCACCTGTGACATTTTATACTCGTATGCATTTTACTCAAATATTTATGTATCTACTATAGTAGTACATTTAAATCAAAATAAAACAAAATATCCTGAACGTCAATTCCACGAGGGTCTTAAATTGAGGATTTCCTCTATTTGTGAAATTAAAATCGACAATTATTAATGAAACATCATTACTTTTGCACTAAGCTAAAAGGCTTCTGTTACAGATACTAGTTAATAGTTGATACACTACACATATTATATTACTTTTAATACATAAATATTATTAATATAAATACTTATGACAGGAGAACAAACAATCGTGCTCAACAAATTAAATCCCCCCAGCGGGACTCGAACCCGCGACCACTGACTCAATAAGTAGGGTATAAACGGAGCCAAATATGTCGTCATTATTGGTAGTCACAGTCAGCCCAGTGGTAACGCGCTCGCTCGGGTAACTGAGTGATGCGGGTTCAAATCCGGGTGTAGCACCTCTGATATTTTCGTGTAAGAATCTTTTCTATCATGATTACCACTTGTTTACAGTGAAGGAAAACATCGTGAGGAAACTTGCATATCTGAGTGAACCTAGAAAGGTTTCGAAAGACATGTTGAAGTTCAACCCGCATTAGGCCAACTCGTTAGACTATGACCTGATCCCCCTCGTATTGGAGGGAGGCCCGTGCCCAGCAGTGGGACGTTAAAAAAGCCCTTTTTAATTACACATTGGCATAGTAGGTACCTTCTTACTGTTCTAGAGAGAATTTATGTACAAATATGTAATATTACTTATACTTGATACTCATAACTAAGCTTTATTAAATGTCATATTATTTTTTTCAGATTTCAGTGAAAATGACTTAAGTTGATGTCACGATGAAGATCGTAAGCCTGGTGTTGACACTTGTCTGTGTCGTCTCATTCAAGTTCACACACGCTAAGATAGGTGAGTGTTAAACCTTACATTTTGTATTTAACTAATGACATACTCTTGCTTTGCTCATGTTCCTCTCTAGACACGAGGGGATTTTGTTCATACTTTTTGTGAAATAGAAGGAACTGAAGTTACATTCTATATATTTAGCTATCTACACGTGAATGTTTCATTAAAATCGTCTTATCTTATCGTTGTTTTGGAGATTAGCCAGGCCAAACAGACAGACTGATCAAAATATTTTTTTCTTAAATGTTCCGAATATATTTCATATTATGCAATAATTAAAAAGCTATTTTATTTTTCTAAAGTTATTTTGGCATTATAAACAAACTCTTCAATTTTACTTATTTGTATAATATTTAGTGGCTTGTCTTGGTTTGGTGTCTATTAAATATTGACTGTACATTTCACTACGATGGCAACTCAATGACCAGTTTTTTTAGTAAATTTAGAGATTATCTCTTACATCCAAACATATAAACTAATAAACACAAAATTTTCTTTATTATAGTGTAGTAGGTATTTCATATGCTTTTTTACATTTTTAAATAATTCCATGTTTAAGTGTATTTTAATAAACACTGTTGCTGTACCAACTATACTTATAATCATATTTGTTTATTTCTCTATTAGTTAAGTACCTACTGAGCTCAAAACTATTCACCTTTCATTTTTTCCAAGCAAAAATATACTCCATAGAATTTTGACTCCATAACATTTCAATCCACCAATAAATTAGTAAATAAGGATAATAATTATTTTAATTAACGTTTAACATAAAAGCTCCTGCTAAGAACGTGATTAATCGCAGTTCACAATAGAATGATGTATGAGATCTACGACTATGTTATCAAATGAAGCAAATGGACTCTTCGAAAGCAAAGTTGTTTTCGTGCTGAACTGCTATATCAATTGTATTGTGACTTACTAACAAGGTAAAACAAGTATTAGCATTCGAAAACATTTTAATCAGTCAATTTAGTACTAACTTACGTGAATATTTGACTTCATAAATGAAATTATCTTTTCGGATTTTGTCTGAAACTAGAGTCTCTC
This sequence comes from Boloria selene, assembly GCA_905231865.2. Classification (NCBI taxonomy): domain Eukaryota; kingdom Metazoa; phylum Arthropoda; class Insecta; order Lepidoptera; family Nymphalidae; genus Boloria; species Boloria selene. The sequence continues at coordinate 11,650,746 of HG993140.1, read as the reverse complement.
CCGTGACCATGATTTCTGTTAAGCATTCGAAACGTCGGAAGCCAAAAATCAAAATAAATCGCCGACAAAATCCAAAAAATATGGTTTCATTTATTTGTCAATTTTTTTTTATGATAAAAAGTTACTAATCAATCTCGACTCATAAGTAGGTATATGGATGGAATTCACCAAAATAAACACATAAGTCAAAAATAGCGGCATGATATTTTGTTTTTTATACTACTATTATACTATTTTCGTTTTTGCCATATATATCATTCTTTTTTTTTGAAAAAATAAGGGCAATTATATTTCTGTATAAGTTGAATAGTATGTACAATTTTTGGAAATATGAATCAATACTTCTTTAATCATATTATAAAGCTGAAGAGTTTGTTTGTCTGTTTGTTTGGTCGAATGCGCTAACCTCAGCAACTACTGGACCGAATTCAAAAATTATTTTTGTTTTGGATAGTCCGTTTATCGAGGAAGGCTATATTACATCACACTACGATCAATAGGAGCGGAACATCAATGAAAAAAGTTTCAAAAACGGTATTTTGTTTCCAGCCTTTAGAACGCGCGCGAAGCCGCGGGAAATGCTAGTAATAAATAATAATACGAAATTCAAAATATAAGATTATAATTTATCACCTTATTATATAAAATTCATTATGTATTTCATCGAATATCAGAAAGTATTTATTAACGATGTTCAGCCCTAGTTAGTTCATGCAGAAGCAAAATACGTAATTATACTCATAATATAATAACAAAATATTGCCTATTTAACACTTTCCGATTTGTTTCTTCAATAACGCCTACGTATCCAATCAAGTACGAAATAATATTATCTCTTAATTTATCTCAAATGTTATACGTATCCCTACTAATATTATAAATGTGAATGTAAGTTTGTTAGTTACGCTTTCACGCGAAACCTACTCAGCCGATCATCATGAAACTTTGTACACATATTCTTGGAGGTATTAGAAGTAACTTAGGATACTTTTTATTAAAAAAAAAAAATTTTTACGAAAAATTAAAAAAAAGTTTGTATTAACAATGGGTTCTGAAATAGCTAGAGTAATTTTGAAGAAACCTTCAGGCATCCTACAGATCAACCCAATTAGGTTGATTAGCAAATAAAAACATGAACGCGGGCAAAGCCACGGGTAAAGCTATATAAAATATATTCGCAAGTTATCGCGGAAAACATGTCGAGCATAATTAATTATACAAACTTGACATTTGAACACCTTCATGAACTTTCAAATTATATTATTATAAGGAATTCAATTATCATTGCTTTTAACATTTCACAGTCAGAGAAACCATATAGTCTGTGGGTATACTAGTTCTTTACAAGATATAAATTACTAGATTTATACCTTGAGTTAGTCAATCTAATGGACTCTATATCATAATTAAAAAAAGACATAAATGTAGAAGAAGTACAATCAGTTATTCTATTCAGTGCTTCATATAATTTTACAAAAATATTTATATATTGAATAAATATATAAAATAGAAAAAATATATAAAAGTATATTGAAAAAAACATTTCATTGTTTAACCTTCACAAAGAGTATTCATATTACAATACTAGGGATTCAACCTCGCTTCGCTTGGTTTCTGTCCTAGATTGAGCGCGAGCGAAGCCGCGGGTTCCACTAGTTATATATTAGGGGTCGTCCATAAATCACGTGATGTTTTTAAGCAACTTTTTAGACCCCCCCTCCCCCATGGTGATACATGGTGAGGTTTAAGATTACCCCCCCCCCCCCCCCCCCACTCAAAATCACGTGTATTTTTTTACAAAGTACCTTAAAAAATCTGAATATTATTTTTAAATAAAGGTTAACAGGTATAATCTAATATAATTTTGGTAAATTAAGCACCGTGGTCCGTGATAAAAATTTAAAAATTCTAATTAAGAAGAATAAATGACAAAATAATAATCGTGAAATTTTACTTTTCCGTAGTTTTTTTGTGCACTAGCACCTACAGAATCCTTACGACTCGACTAAAATCCTGCCAGAATTTTCTTTTTTCTCATTAACAAAAATCATTGGGATTAGGTGGTTTATGTATGGTCTTTGACTGTATGCATACTCTCTAGTTTCGGCCGACGGTTCAAGTTAAAGTGCTAAAGTTAAGTCAAAATAGTATTCACTTTTCTTAAACTTTCAGTGCTGATATTCACATATGTAAATGTAGTAAAGGTTTTTGAGAATATCATTAAAAATGTATAATTCGTCCGTCTGTAACTTATAACTACTACTATAACAATGTAACGTTACTTACAGTTTATGTATGTCTTAATTTTTATACATGATATTAATGGAAGTAAGTCAATACTTTTTATAAGTAATCCAAAGCGATTAAGACCAATCGGTTCATTATTACACTTCCTTTCTTACTAATAGCGACGCTTCGTGTATCTGGGGGAATGTTTGGCCCATCCTATTGGTCCTATCATCTTTTATGAAGAATTTATAATACACGATTTTTTAAAGCATAGCATAGCTTTTAATAGTGCCATTTCTTGCAATAGTAGTTCCCGTACAGGTCTTTTCAGAGAAGTTTTGGAGGTGACTAGGCTTATTATTATAAAAGTTCGGCGATTGTCGCGGCGCGCGGGATAATCCCAACGGTGAGTAAAAAAAAATCACGTGATAACTCACTACACCCCCCCTCCCTCCTGGTGATATTTCGTGATTTTTTCCGAACCCCCTCCCCCCCCCATTCAAACATCACGTGATTTATGGACGACCCCTTAAAAACTTCCTCGACGACAACCATTCTATCCAACGGTGTTAACAGAATGAAGATCAGTGCAGTTGTTTTTGAGTTTATCGCAAACAGACAGACAGACGCGGCGAGGGACTTTCTTGTATAATATTTAGTTATTATACAAGAGTAAATATTAGCTATTAGTTAATTTAAATATGCATGTTAATCTCAATTTCGTTCAGAACTGAGAATATACTTAGCACAACTCAGATTTTGGAGGATTTGAAGTCATTTACGCTAGTCACAATCATAGTAGTTGTTACTAACACAAAGCTATTACTTTGAATCAAGGTGTGTTACATCTACTAATATTATAAAAGTGAATGTGATAACTTTTAACGCTTCAACTACTAAACAGATTTCGATAAAATTTGGCAGATTGCATTCTGGGTTCTGACAGCTGACAGGTTAACCTTATTCCCGAGTTATCACGCGACCGTAGCAACGGGCAAAAATTAATATTTTATACATAGACTACTTTTAAATATTAAAAAAAGGACAAAATATCTATGTGAGTGACAAAAGAAATGGTATCACTATTAAGTCATCACACCAATAATTGCTAACCAACCGCATTACCACCAGTTTTTCCATTCGTACAATTCAGCGTTGCGGCAAACTTAGATTTCCCCCGGGACCAGCGATACAAGATTACTTAGACACAACGTGGACTAAAGAATTGTTTTTGTTAGATTCATCCGTAATAGATACTATGTGTGTATTTTACACACACCTGAGCTGCTTTATAAGTTTATTTTCTTAAATTGTATTTTTTTTATTTAATTAAGTAATATCGATTTTAGAACTTTAGCAAAATATTTTTATATAATATAGATTCAATAGTCTCTAGCACGTTTGGCGCAGTTTGTAGTCACCCACTTTCTTTCGCCAGCGGTCGCGAGTTCGAGTCCCGCTGGAGGTATTCATTTGTTACAACGACTCGCGATGTTTGTACTCCAGTCAGTGTATATATTATTTATAATATGTATGTATTTAAACTTATATATGTAGTATATCAACTATCTGGTATCCGTAACACAAGTTCTGTAGTTTAGCGCGGAACTAGATGGCGCTGTGTGTCCCAACATATTTATTTATTTAATATATTTCGTTGACTAAACTAATCAATCAATATTAAAAGTTCCAAAATTATTTTTCTTAACTAATTGCCTAATATTGTCACAACAAATTGCGAATAATGCACTATTTATCTCATGCATAATACAAAATGTCACTGCTTGTTAAATTATATTTTGATTGCTACGAACGGTGAGTGAGTATTAATTATGGGTTTATAATTATGTTGTAACATTAACCCATTAGCATGTTTTAACATTTAATGGGATCGTAAAACAATAATGATGTACAGGTCATTGATGTTTACTCTGCCAGTACAGAGTTGCTACAAAGTATGATGAAAAATAGAATACACGAGTATGAAACCGGTTTCAATCATCCAATTAAGACGTAAGACATCAGTTCTAAGCAATACCTTAACCAGAAATAAGTAATCACATCTAAAATTATTCAAGCAAAAATAAAATCAAAAATAGAGCTTTACAAATTTTGGAAAGAGTTGTGTACAGTTCGCGTCACGTAAAAAGAACGCTGGAAGAAAGTGGTGGGGGGTGTGTTTGCGCATCGGTACATTCGCATACGAAATTACTAAGCCTATTCTTTTATTGTTGAACTAGCCTTTCGCTCACGATGTATATTGATTATTGGTAGGTACATTGAAAAATACATTAGATAGTATGTCATTAAATAGAATTCTATTAATTAATAAAATATGTTTGATTCAGTGTAGAATGTTTAATTAACTAACAAAAAATTTAATGAATTCGTTTAATATATATTTTTTAATTATTAACTGCAATATTATCAGATTCTCTCTTTATAAAACAATATACGTCAAAAATATTTTTGCACAATTTTTTATATAAAATCATTTCGTAATTAATAACTTTTGTGTGCGCGATGGTATTTTGAACTGACAAACCAATAGCGAGCCGGAAAGCATGCGGCGCGTGCCTCGACGTCCCGCGCCCCGCGTCTTACCACCAAATTGGCCGTTAAATCGCCTCTGCGCAACTTGACGGCCAGCGTTCTTTTTACATGACGCGAATTATAATTTGGTAACACGAATTTTTGCGAATGGTTTCCTTTATAAACTGATCTGACGCCAATTAAAGGTCACAATCATACACTTCAAAATTTGTCCAGTGATTTCGTGATGCCATCACAGACATAGGATTCAACTATAGTATCTATAATAATGATCACTACTTCAATGAGATTATCCAAAAAATATTTATTGTATAGATTTCACTCAGAATTTTATCACTACATATTATAAAACAAAGCCCTCCGCCGCGTCTGTCTGTTCGCGATAAGCTAAACGAACTACTGCACTCATTTTCATGCTATTTTCACCAATGGATAAAGTAGTTCTCGAGTAAGGTTTTAGTATATAATTGGTCAAGTTTTATATACATTTACTAGTGCAACCTGTGACTTCGCTCGCGCTTCGCTAAATCTAGAGACGAGCCCAAGCGGAGCGAGGGCGATTCATTAGTTATGAATAAAATAGCAATGTGTATACTATATAAAAAATATATTTTACGTTTTGTCGACAAAAAATACGCATCATATTATGTGACTACTGCAAAGCTCGCTCGTTTATTTATTTTGTGATATCGAGTCACGCTCGTTATCACAAATAAATAAAGAACAGAGGAATTAAATAACTTTTAGCCATTTTTTGAATGTTATCAAAACTCATTTTGCAATAAGCCGTGCCATTTCCATTTTATGCAAACTAAAAAAATATTTACGTATTAAAAATCCGTAAGTAGAGCATGTAAATGACCAATCGCGATTTAATTTGGAACCAAATTGAAAGCTTAGCGAAAAGGAATTCGACAAAATGGTTTTAGAGTAATCCTATAAAAATACGTCGTTTCAAATTCAGGTGAAATAATTGGGATTTTTCTATATGTAAATTAGAATGATTTGTTGGTTTAGCTCTGTTATACTTTTTGCCCTTTACGAATGTTTGTTTACTCGCTAGCCTGCGGAACGGGATTAGGGGATTCCAACGGAATATATATTAGGTTAAATTGTTTTTGTGTTAAGAATAATGTGGTATTACAACTCGGCTTATGTAAATAAGCTTGTATTCAAAATATAAATTAGAAATTATAATGTAATTAGCTATCGATTTTATTATTACAGTGATGGCGATAGGTATCATTAACATAAAATGTTTTTAGTTAGTTTGCTAAAATTAGATCTAGTTAATTATGAAAAGGAATACTAGTGACTTGCTCTTGCTTCTCTCGGATGCATCTCTAAATAAAAAACAGTTTCCTTTACCTAAGACATAATCTGTCTGTATATAAAATTCCACCCAAATCCGTTCAGAAATTCCAGCTATAAGTAAAGTAAAGTTTCAAAGTTATTATAATATTTTTAGGAACCAGAAGTGAAATTTCGAAAAAATAAAAAGACAATCACGACTATTTGTTCACATATACATTACATAACAATTTAAGCAAACACAGCCTACAACAATAAAATAAAAGCTCTAACTTTTAATTTACAAAATAGGCAGGTTGACTTTCCAAACGGACAAGGTTTCCCCTACACTAGTTTACAGTACGTGAAATTCGCCTCGAATGAAGCGCGCACAGGCTTATATAAGCTCGCCGTTACCACCACTACTTGTTATCCCTTCCACGATGACGTTTTCTTACTATTCTTCCAACAATATAGTATTTTTAATGTTAGATGATATTATATGCAATATTAATCTATGAAGATCTATTAACGTTTACTATAAATATGTTATCCGATGAATTTATAGTTCATATATGTATAGCGAAATTGCTAATAAAATCTATTCATTCAAGCATTGGGTTATCGATTAGGGCCTTCAAGCAAACATGCATCGTCCGCAAAGCTTTATTTATTCATGATCTTGCGCTAACAGACTGCCAGCCTATTGCAAAACGTAGAGGGAAGGATTTAAGCGATCACGTTGATTGCACGTACCTTTCACGTCGTTGACTTCCCCTTGTAATTTGAACTATTTAGACTTCATATTATCGATTCATTTTAATTAAATTCCCTCAAGTGTCACTGAAGCATAGATTTTGATTATTTATTACTAACTAGTTGAAACTTAGCTACACTTCGCTGGGATACGTCCCTAGGTACGATGATTTTGTGATATATTGTTTTAATATTACTCTATTGGCCAACACGGCGCACGTTATCAGACTTCCACCAAACAACAAAAAATATAAAAGAATAAGAAAAAAACGTTTATATACACTAAAACACACATCACATCACTACATAGTATAGAACAAAGTCGCTTCCCGCTGTCTGTCTGTCCCTATGAATACTTTTCGATCTTCTTTTAGATCATAAAAACTACGCAACGGATTTTAATGCTTGTTTTTTAATAGATAAAGTAAATCAAGAGGAAGGCTTACATGTATACTAAAAGAACCCGCGGCTTCGCTCGCGCTAAATCTAGGGACGAACCCGAGTAAAGCGAGATCGAGTCGCTAGTAACTATTGAGTATTATGAAAATTAATCAAATATAAATAAATATGTTAGGACATTATTACACACAGTACCATCTAGTTCCGTGGTAAGCTACTAAGGAAGTTTGTGTTACGAATACCAAAACGAAGTACAAACATCCGAGTTTAACAAATGAATGCCCCCAGCGGGACTCGAACCCGCGACCGCTGGCGCAAGAAAGTAGAGTCACTACAAACTGCGCCAAACACAAAAACTAAACTGTATAGCGGTACTATGGTGCGATACGAACATTCACTCAGACTGTCGCGGGATTTTGGTATCACAGCTAATTTTCAGTGATCACCGTATAATGTCTCTCGCCATTTTAATTTACTTATTATAAGGCAGTGATATAGTCTAGTGATAAAAATTTCGTTTGGGAGACTGAATAAAGCGGGTTTAAGAAAGGACCTCGCACATATAGTATTTTGTAATGCCAATTCTTTTTCAACATCATTACTCTCCTTAGTGTGAAAGAAAACAATGTGAGAAACTGTTCATGTCTAAGCTAAACTAAGTTTTGGAAGACATGTAAGTTTCAACCCATAGTTTTAGCCCTTGCAAAGAAGACCTCTCTACCTTTGCCTATAAATAGGTCGTTAGTGGATGGAATTGAACAAATTAATATTATTAAACTAACTCTTAAAACTACCATATTACGATATTAAAAACTACCGTAAATTCTGTTTCAATTTCCGCAAAATGTATACATATATATTGCGTTACGTCTTTGGGTGTTAAAACATTTCTTAATTAAAGTAATGCTTAGAATTGAGTCGTCAGCCACTTTGCCCTACCTGCTACCCCACTGGGGAAATAAGTTGGTTATATGCTTTTAACAAATGATATAAATTAACAAAATGATCCATGGTTTTTTCTTATAATAAAAAGATTTTTTTATGTTCCTCATAAAAGCAAATGACGAACTCAACCCTAAATTTAAGACTAAAATTTTTCACTTTAAAAGCTCTTATTACCTTTACAGACCCACAAAATGAAACAATGTTATGAAAAAAAGTAAATATTAATATCGAAATTATGAATGAAATTTTTTTTGATATAAATAATTTAATTTTCTATAAAGTTTATTAAAATATTTTCATTTTACAAATCACATTTTAACATTAACATAACAACTCAAAACTCCTTTTATTATACCATTACTAATTTCCACAGTATTAAAAGTAAGGACTAAAACATTTTTAAGGAACACAAAACTTTTTACATAAAGTGTTACCCATTATTCCTAAAATGAAGGTGTTGTACAGCTTTTTATGATTATGACAGGTGAGTGAAATGATACTTTTAGACCCTTATTACATACTAGTAAAACCTTCTCACTTCGCTGGACGTAAATTAACATAAATAAACAGTTTTTATATTTTTTAATAAAATAAGTAGCCTAAGTAGCCTAAGTTACTCCTTATACCATTAGCTCGAGTGAAAATCCCATCAAAATCGGTCCAGCCATCTCAGAGATTAGCTGAAACAAACATCAAACAGACAGAGAGACAGACAAAAATTTAAAAAATTGATTTGTTGATGTTAGTACCGTATATTCTTTCATATGCATTTAGTGAAAAGCTGTTAATTTGAAAATACAAACTGACACTTCAATTTTATTTCTATATGTACTGGTACCTTACTTTTAGTGTACGTTTTTAAAAATATAAGTTAAAAGATTTTCATTTTTGTGAAACCCTAAAATCCCAAAGACGTAGCATTTTTGGCATTAACCAAAAACCAAGAGTTCTTATAACCTCATCTCTCTATATAAAACTATATAAAATATAATGAACCGTAGCTCATAGAGCGATAAAACGTGTTACGAGCTTTTACGTAATATAACGTACGAGATGTGTGGGTATGTGATTATTTTGCGTTTCATGACCTTGAGTGAGCAATTTTATTCTAAAATTTTTGCTTTATTATAAACACCTGTGATTTTCTTTAAATATTACGTATTTATGAAAATTTCTAATACCTAAAAAATGTGAAATACAAATAATTTAGTAAACAACAAAAACCATACTATTAAATTTAAGTATGATGGGATTTTAACACACAGTATAGTATTAGTTCCATGGTAACGTTGCTTGTCTAATGGCTATCAGATAGTTGATAACCTAGAAGTAATATAACTTTAAATACATCTAAGATATTATAAATATACCCATGTCTGGACATTTCAAAGTATAGCTACAAATTACAATTCAAAGTAGAGCAAAAAATAGGTATTAGTTATTCTGTTAATTTTTAGTAGCAGTCCGGAGATCAAAACTTACGATGGTTATGCTGAGACCTTAAATTTTGAAATTGGATTATAAATATTATAATAGGACTAGCATAACTAGATCTTTAGAACATTTGTTTTTATTTGATGATACAATCAATGTTTTTACTAATTAATCTGGCAATTTTTTAAATTAGTTCTTTACGGGTTCAAATGGAAGGTATAGATGGCATATAGATAGACTAGGGTTTCTTTTCTTTTTAGGATTTTTATATTGTAGTATTTAAAGAATAGTTATAATTATAGAATTGGTCATAAAAGATAGAGAATATCCCATAAGACTTTTTCATCACTTGAGGTGTTTCATAATATTCAAATTATTAATTAGCTAATGACTGATTAAAACATTTTGTGAGGGCTACAAAACTTAAGCCCCAAAGGGACAATCCCTTTAAAGAAATGTGAGATGATTTTTTTATAACAAGAAGGCGCGATTTCTATTAACGTGATGAGATAGGTAGAAAAACTCGCATTAAGCATACTAACATCGCTTCGGTCTTTTAACATTGTAATCCCAAGGGGGCTATACGAACGCAAAAAAAAAACAAAAAGTTCGCTTGTACTTTCGCAAACACTTTGGCTGATATCGTTCGCTTCAGTGATATTAAAAATTAAATACTTATAACATTGCTATCATTTTATTTCTGTTTTCTGTCTCGTACATGTTATGTATATTCTCTGTAAAATACTGTGATTTTCATGGATTTCTTGTCTGAAATAAACGTTATTATTATTTTATTATTGCTAAAATAAAGCTTTTAAAAGTTCTTATTTTATTCATCTTTATTTTTTCGGTTTATAAAGATATTCTTACATCCCTCTCTTATCTCTGCTTTCTATATAGTTAAAATTACGAAAATATGTACATATATTAGTCAGTATTTAAATTACTCAAGCTCTAGCAAAGTGTCTAGTGATTAGCAAGAGTCTATTACAAAAGCTGTGTTTAATAAGGCAGCTTTAAATGTCTTGAAGGGGAGCTTTGACGGCGCTGCGCTTTGAACAACCATGAAACCTTATGGCTGAAATGGTTTTACAATATATCGCAAACACTACATAGTATAAAACAAAGTTGCTTCCCGCTGTCTGTCTGTCCCTATGTATGCTTAGATCTTTAAAACTACGTAACAGATTTTGATGTGGTTTTTTTAAATACGTATAACTAGCGGAATCCGCCGCTTCGTTCGCGCTATTACAGATAAATTACATATCTTAAATTAAATACTTATTCATAGGAAGTAAATTAATTAATAAAATAAGGTCTGTTTTACAATTATCATCTAAAATTTGAGCTTTCTAAGTATATAAATAAAGCTCTACTTAACAAAATGATTGTAGAAAATCATAATCCTTGTATAATACAAACGTACCTACTGTATTTCTAGTACAGAGACTTGGTAATTAAACTCATATTAGATATGCATTAAGTTGGCTTAGCTAGAATACTGTTAGTGTTTGGTTAATTAAGTTGCCATATAAATTTTAAATTTAAACCGTTATGAATATTTGGATAGGTGCTTTTTAATGCTTGTTTGTATAAGCTTACACGGTTTAATGAGGTCTTCATTATTAAACGACGCCTTATTTATCAATATATGTTATTAACATATATTTTAGAAATAATATCATGTTTCTTTCACATCTTTTATTAAAAAGACAACAGCGTAAGTAGCAGCAGTGGGACGTTATTTTAAGTGATAGGCACGGTACTACAGGGGCTTTACTACTGTGCAGTATAGTGCAGTTAGTGCAGGTTGCGTTTTGGAAACTGCATGTTTGAAAGTCAATCATGTCAATCAATCACCTTATTTCTATGTACAACACTTATTTTTTACCGTACAAGTCATGTCTACACTATATATTACGATCCCTATTACCGATACGACATGTATTGAGCAAAAAATATGTAGTAATGAAAAAAATAATTGTATAGAAGAGCATCTAACAAGCTGAGTTGAATTTGAATAGATTTGATACTCAACCATTAATAACTATCTAGTTTCTTTCACTCTATATACTTATGTTAGTTAGGTTCTTTCTTTGACTTATGGCCTTGAACGACCTATAATAATTCAAAGAGATTCCAACCCCACGCCAATTTGTATTCATTTTGGTTATTTTATCTATTACTATTATCATTATACATAATATTATTAATATATGTATAATGATAATAGTATACTAACTTAATTTATACATTGAATAATTTTTGAAAAATCTTGATTACTATTGATACAAAATTTTTGTCTGTCTGTCTGACTGTCAACATGTAGGATTTTTTACTTCGAGAAAATACATCTTTTTTCTCGAAAATATATCTTTTTCTTTGTGTGATCGCAACTTTTTCCAAATTTTTAAGCTTAGTGGTTTGATTAAATAAGTCGAAAATCTGAAGCAATATTATAATAGTTAAAATAATAGCTATATATGGCTATCAAGGATTTTTAAAGAGGTTTAAAAGAGTTTTTATATTTTGTTATGCATTAAAACTCAAAATTGCGAGGTAAGAAACAAACAGCATCAGCCACGTTATCTATGAACGTTGCACATCTATAGATAAACCAAATAAGCCTTAATAAAGTAAGAATGGATTTTTTACAACATTTAATATGAATAGTGTTACAATATTAATGATTTATTATGTCGTCGAGAATAGAACTAGATTTTAGACTCAGTATTTAAGAAATGTTATAAAGCTTGATAATCATATTTTGTTATTAAATAGGTATTATTCGATACTTATAAAATATTTTAGTTTATTTTACTTTTTGGTCTATGTTTGGACATAAACACGCAGCACCATCCAGTTCCGTGGGAAGCTACAAGGCTTGACTTGAATGTTCAAACGAAAGTTTTATATGCTTATTTGTGAAGCCGTTTGAAGGAGAAATATTGTAGCCACTAGAAAGTCAAATAACGCTCTACTTCAAGCTTAAGTAAAAGTTGTGTAATTACATTGTTACAGGTAACTTTTGCGCAGTGCTTGTACAGCTTTTATTGTTTAATACTTTTCTCTAACGTTTTTCTCAATAAGGTATGTGATGACCGTCTGGCGATGAAGCATATGTTTTATTTTGTAATGGCTTTTATTAAATTTCTCAATATCAGACACAAAAATAATAAACGGAAAGACAAGTTAGTCAACCTGTTTCTGAATGGCTAATTTCACTTATATTAAGATGGTAAAAGCTTATGTAGTATGTGTGAGTAAATATGTAAGTTGTCTAATTTTTAGTTTCGTTAAATTTTCACGAATACATTTGAGTGAAAATAATGCCATCAAATTGTAATATAAAAATATATATTATGTTATATATTTTAACGTTCTTACCACGCGATCAAATAGTAAATAATATTGTTTCTTTTAATACACACCAAGTAACCTCAGGCTAACATTGATTAGTTAATATAAAACTAATAAAATAATTAGTTTTGTTAGTTATAATATTATATTTATTTAATTAATTTTCTAACTCATACTAAAAACGCTTATAACGCATTAGTAATTCAGTGGTAACGAGCTCGCTTGGGTGAACTTAGTGAAGCGGGTTCAAATCCCGAGTCACATCTCAGATATTCGTATGCGTGGTTACCACTTGTTTTACGGTAAATAAAAACATTTTTAAAAGAACCTGCATGTTTGAAAGAACTTTGCAAGTTTTGAAATACATGAAGTCAGCCAACACGCACTTGGCTATTTTGGTGGACTACAGTCTGATCCCCCTTCACATTCAAGGAAGGCCCGTGACCAGCAGTGGGTTACACGTTAAAAATTGAGTATGGTAGTATATTCAAAAAAACCTTTCTTTTATCAAGCTGTCATCCAATATATCATAAACCCTTTAATATTTGTATAACCGAAGTCATTTTGTAATATCCGATGAATAGTTTTGGTTACAATAATTTATTGCCAAATCATAAATCTATGAATCGACTCATTTCCCTTCTCATGATAGAGTGTAATACCGCTTGATAGAATATACCTCATCTATTACTGTTGGACCATTGCCATATATGGATAGATTTAGTGATCCTTGGCTTAAGGGTCAGAGTTAAATTAGATATAGTAGAAAATCCGTAAAACTTTGAAAGTTTTAGAATTAATATAGGTACATTTTTGATCTATATTAGTATTATAAAGCTAAAGAGTTTGTTTGTTTGTTTGTTTGTTTGGTTGAACGCGCTAACTGAGCCACTCTTTTTGTGTTGGATAATCCGTTTATCAAGGAAGGCTATAGGCTTTATTAAATCACGCTACGACAAATAGGAGTGGAGCATCAATTAAAAATGTTGCAAAAACGGGAGAAAAATATTACTTTTGATTTCAGGCTTTAAAATGTGAACGAAGCCGCGGGAAAGGCTAGTTTAGTATAAAAAGATATTATATAATATACTATAGTATAAATGCGTCATCTTAATCAAAGAAATTGTACAGCGCTAATTTGGGCTTAAAATCAATCGTCAGTTACCATAACTTCGTAGATACTCGTAGGCTATGGTACTAAAATTTAGAACAAAGATCCAATCAACTGTGACCAACACAAATATTCATCCTATGCGGGTACCGTAGCAGCTATCTACGGCGTAGCAGTATTTATAATACACATCTATGTAAATATGATTAATAATTTATATTACAATTTCAACTTGAAATACATATATATTAAATATTTAAATAATAAGTAATGTTTATACTTTAATAAGTTGTATTATTTAAAATATACCCATAGAAGGTTTCACACTGGGAACCATAAATTATAAGGTTTTTATTTGTGTGTGAAATATTATAACAGGTGTTGCAAATCGGACTATATACTTGTACATAATGTAAACGGTGTATGCGTGCCTTCTCTGTGTGTGTATATGTGTGTATGTGTGTGTGTGTGCGTGCGTGTGTATGTGTGTGTGTAGTGTGTGGCCGAACAGATATAGATGAAAAGTCCATATACCTAATACCTACCTAGTCCTAATACCTAAAATGATCTGAAGTAGGCATAGCAACGTTAAATCGCTAGTATTTTATCTATGACTAAAATTTAAAAGCAAAGTAATAACCCCTGAGAAGGTACTTACTTAGTTGTTTTCTCCAAGACACTTTTAATTTCACGGGACAACGATCTCAGGGATATTTTTATTCTATTTTAATCATTATACTTAGAAAAGATACTGTAAAATTAATTAATAATCGACTATTTTTATTTATTTAGATGATATAGTTTTTATTTATAATATTATTTTTAAATATATTTATATATAATTATACTACAAAAAAAGATTCTAGGATTTTTTGTCTCTCTGTCAACTGGGCAGATTTTAGTGAAATGATTATGATAGTTGTCTGTGTCAACATTAAGGATTCTTTTCAAGGGGAAAATATATTACATCTACGAAATCAATACTAACCGTGAAAACTTAACTAGAGAAGAACTAGAGCGGAACGTGATAATTTTAAATAGAAAAAAACGAGTGTTGTCATCAACACTTATGTACTTTAAATTTAAAGCGAATTTACATTTAATAAAACATTAACTTTTGCCATTGACGACACGTTTAGCTCAGTTGGTAGTGAACCTACTTTCTGCGCCAGCGGTCGCGGGTTCGAGTCCCACTGGGGGCATTCATTTGTTGAGCATGAATGTTTGTACTCCAGTCATGGGTGTTAATATTTATAATATATTTAATATTTGTAGTAAATCAACTACCTGGAATCCGTAATACAAGCCTCGTAGCTTACCACGGAACTAGATGGCACTGTTGTAATAACGTCCCAAAATATTTATTTAATTATATAATAAAAATATTAAACATGCTAAGAAATGTATACTGTATGTATTTTACTGGTGACCTATACCCATAAAGGTCACTTGTGAAATACCAAAACAAAATAATCCATTTACTAGAAGTGAGTGAATTACCTTCACTATAGCATCGTATGTGATAATTTAGGCGCTCTAATCACAGGCCGCCGGTCTCTTTGTCGAAGTGGGGAGAACTTGATTGATGATACCGATTTTGTCCTAATCTTCGTGCTTGCAATATAATAGCCACTAAAATTACTAATAAATACAGGGAATGCTTTTAAATTTATAACTTCTTCCATGAAATTGGGTTAAGCAAGTAAATTTAAATGTAAATACATACATACATACATTATATATGTGTATAAATACTGTAATAAGATTTTATGTACGTAACTTATATTCATAGTGTTATTAAACAAATTTTTGTTGTTGCTATCTAGAAAGAAAGCTTAGACTGATTATTTATTCAGATTTTAAAGCCTATTTCTTGCTCGCGAATCTACTTCTTGATACGCAAGACAGGGATAAAAAGTAGCCTATGTAACCAATTTAGTTATCCTAATGATACATCTTGTTGTAAGTATGTATGTATAGATTGTAAACAGGTATAAAAAAAGCATAAAAATAAAAAGGTATAAATATTTTGATCTTGCGTGACAGACTGCTGTTTCAAAAATTGGCATTTATTTTCTAGTCGTAGTTTAATTAAAATCTTCCTTATTTTCTTTTTGGTTAAAAGATGATAAAATGTTAACAAAAATTTCGTGCGATCGGATCTATTCGTATTTTAATTAAAAGAAAAACGTTTCATGTAAAAGGTTTTCGATTGATTCAGTCCGATCCTAGTTCACTTTAAAATGAAATAAAGAGAACAAACTGAAAACAATCTCGTTTTTTGCTAGAAATTGAAACTGCCTCATTTTATTATATTTTTTAACCAAGATGGGACGTTGAGAGTGTTTCGAACTATGTACTTGCTATTTTTTACTCTCGCTGTTATAGTCGAATAATATTTTCCATGCTCTTTGTAGGTACGTAAGTAGCATGACTTAAATTCGAATAGTATATTTTATTCAAGTAAGCTTTTATAAGCTTTTTGAATGGCGGAGGGAATATCTGTATAGAGAAAGCCTTATTGTAGAGTGCTAGCAAGAAATAGCATTCCGAATGCTTAAATATTACTGTATGTAAAGTATTAATTATGAAGCCAAGTACATTGACCTAGAACCAAGACTGTTAAATATTTATTATTTATTGCTTCCTTCAGAATTTGTATTGCGTTACCCGATTAGCACGTTACTAACGTCTAATTAAAAGTTATAAGTCATAGATATAATCGGTTATATGACTTTGCTTTACCTTGAATACCATATTTTTGTTGTAAACTTCTTTAGGCGAAGGGTAAACCTTACATTGGAAAAAAATGAGTTTCGTGAAAGTGAGTGTTGTCCATGTAAGAGTTATTTTTTTTTAATTATTATTCTTTTTTTTATTAAATACGAGTATTAACAAAATGACAAGGTATATTTT
The DNA here is from genome assembly GCA_905231865.2 of Boloria selene. Taxonomy (NCBI): domain Eukaryota; kingdom Metazoa; phylum Arthropoda; class Insecta; order Lepidoptera; family Nymphalidae; genus Boloria; species Boloria selene. The sequence goes on along the minus strand of HG993140.1, from coordinate 11,633,753 downwards.
TTTTTTGTTTTAATTTGATAGCTGTACAAGTTACAGCACAATTTATTTATTATTATTAAATATCCCGTTATCATATATGTTGGTACTAAAATTTGTAAAATTATTTGAATCCCTTCAAATAAGGGATGAAATGTAAAAAATAAATTATTAACATGCCTGTAACTCATAATGCCTAAAGGTAAACTACTATCTGAAGACTCGTTTGGCTCAGATTGTTGTAACTCTACTTACTTTACCTACTAGCGGTTACGGGTTTGAGTCCCACAACCGCTAGAACAGCATTTTTATTAGTTACCTTTATAATATTATGTATTTATTTAAAGTTATATACGTGTATCCAATATCTGATATCTATAACACAAGCCTCGCTTAGCATGTAACTCGATGTTGCTGTGTTTATGTGGTAAATACAATAGCCGTGATATCAATTATGAAGGCTAGGTATGCGCAATGCCGTAACAATAGCGATGAATAATGAATTTCCATTTGAAATCCAACACATGATCTGTATTAATATTGAGATCAAACTATACCGAAAGTCAGAACATCAAGGTTTTCTAACGTCTAAGAGTATTATATATATATAAAATAAAGACAGTTCAGTACTTATATACATAGAACATTTTACTTTGATTTTTTGTATTTGTATAAGGAATAGGGAGGATATATAAAATAAATCGTTATTTAGGCAATTTAGAAATCAGACATGTACCATATGTGCCTTTCTTGTTTGTTTATTTGTTACTCGTTTATGTTGAGACATGTCTTATAGCATACTTATGTATTTTTCTTTACCTTGGGGGTAGAATTTTTAGGTTAAAGTAGTCGTTGACCCGAATCACTTTTAAGAAGCGAAATTTGTTATTTTTTTATATTAAAGGAAATTAATAGCCAGGATAAATGTTAAATTATTCAATCTTTTAGAACGATATAAATACCACATTTAAAAAGTCGTTATGATCAATAGTTTCGGACTTCACCGTGGACAAACAACGTGATATGAAAATAAAAGCCAATGGTTATACAATAGTTTGCCAAATAATGTAATAAATGCTAGGTCTTTGCTGGCATTTAAAAATAAACTAAAAAAAAATTTTTGAAGCTGTTTCTAACTAATTCACTTATGTATGTTTTTTTTATCGGTCACTACTGTATATGATTGTACCTTATATTAAGTTATAATTATAAAAGCCACCTAAAATGCAAAGTTGCAAAACGACAAAAATCCACTACTTTAAAAATATATGTGGTCTATAGAACTTCAAATGTATACAATATATAATATGTGTACTTTTTCAGCAAACATTGAAATAAATTAAAAACACTCCATCTTTGCGGAGTGGTTCCTCTCCCTCCCCTTCTATAATTATACATCTAAATATAAATAAAATCTTTTCAATTTTTCGATGGGATAGAAATAGGGAAGTTGCCAAATATAAATGTTTTGCCATTATTTAAATCGAATAGCATTAATTCGCTTGTTTGTATAAACTCATTCTATCGAAAGAAATGTTATTTTTTACTCCTTTTAACTTTCCGCCAATCACATAATAATATGTTTTGGAGTATGAAAAGAGTCTACACTAATCTTTACATAGTTCTTTAATGATAAATATGTATAATTTCCATAATATACCAATGCTTAAATTCTAGATATATTTATTCTAGATAATTCTAGACTATTATTCTGCACATTTAATTTAAAAAAATATAAGATAAAAAGAAACAAACAATACAACATACAAAAATTTATACTTATAAAATTAAACAAAAAATATATATTTGCCTTACTTCATAGAAATTACTAGATTATTAAACTACACTAAATATTCGAATAAGTCGTATCGAAAGTCTGAAATGAAATCACGCGATAGTAGCGTGATCGACAGTAGATAGGGGCCACGCACCCTACAGCCTGTAACCACATAATAACCCCTTGATTGATGAATACATCCCTTCGCGTTTGTGTGATGAGGCCTGACTGACGTTGCCAAAGACTTCCTCTAACCCCCATTAGTAGCAACTATAGGAAGCAAGTACTCATATTGTTCATTTATCACGCTTGTTAAAATAACGTATATATTGAAATTAAAATGCCTGAATAATAATCTGAAAAATGCTACCGCTATTAACGGTAGAGCTAAAATCGATTTCTTCGAATTAAAACTTCTTTAAGCGTGACTGAGGTGTAACTCAATATATTAAAAAAAAGAGTCGCGAAAGTCTTTATTATTAAGAATGTAAAAAATATGTTATAGATATCATAATATTATATATATAAAAAATAAAAAAATAATATTTATAAAAAAATACTATTTATTATTATTGATTTGTTTTAATTTAACAGTCATATCTGCCACAGAACCATAGAAGTTTTTAGTAATATATGTCAAATTGACAACGATTTCTTATTTCCAACACTAAATTACTCCTATCAATTTATATGAGAACGAGCTAAAAACATACAAACAAATTCAACGTAGAATTTTATTATACTTAAATACATATAAAAGGAGTGTCAAATATTATTATAATAGGTGACAAATCGTTGCCCTCCCAAAGCCATGCGTGCCTTTGTTTAAAGGTTTTTCACGAATCGCATTAATCTCTTGCCTCATTTATTCTACTGTAAAGAACACCCGAGGCCTAAACATTAATATTCAACTTTATTTATTTCCTTTAGAGATTCCAGACAGCACTTACCATTATTTAAGATGCTTCAAGATAAATTTATCGAAAATCTACGACTAAAATAACGGTATTATTTGAGCAAATAATTGAAAGCGGTGGCAGAATTCGGTAAATCAAATGTATTAATTAAACACTAGATATGCATATAAATTGTGATTTATTTGATGCTATTGAATTTTGAAGTCTTGGTAGCACGTTGTATTTTCGGAAAGGGAGAAGGTTTACAAGTGAGATGTACATTAAATAAAATTGTGATACTGCCAAAGTTATAAAATTAAAACCATAACTCAAAAAAACTGCGAAATATTAAAACGATATAGTTATATAAAAATAGTACATATATCGCTCACTAACACCTTGTTCCACATCCACAGGTTGACTGGAAGATCTCTTTCAGGAATAAGTCCACGTTTGTAAACTCAGTTTTTTGTTTTTTCTGTTTTACCTTTTAAGTTCAATAAAGGATAAAGAATTTAAGAAAATATGTATTGAAGATTGTATAACTTAATTATTTATATCAATGCTATATACGTAATATAATATATTTCCGCGAATTGTGTGTCTGTAATATGTTATGTATATAGACAGTGGTAGCCCAGCGGTAACGCGGTCGCTTCGATAACCGAGTGATGCGGGTTCAAATTCGGGTCTCCCACCTCTGCTATTTTCATGTGCGAATCATTTATATCATGATTACCACTTATCTTACGGTGAAGGAAAACATCGTGAGGAAACCTGCATGTCTGAGAAAACCTAACAAGTTTTCGAAAGGCATGTGAAGTCCGTTTAAGTCAGATTAGTTTAGCCATTTTGGGGAAATCAACGAGCGTATTTCGTTTGTTACACATTAGAGCATTATTGATTTGCTGTACACAAAGGATGTTGCATCATTTGCCTAAGCCCGTTCCGTAAAATTAATATAGGTAAATATTGTATGTCTATGAATGAAATTACATTGTATTTCAATCGGTTTGCGTCAACGTCATATGTACTGTATAAACTGTATATGATTAGGAATTTCATGTATAAAAAGTGTCATTATTTTACAAATATTAATGATCAAATAAAAAAATTAAATTGGCTAGCCAAGTAACTAATACTCACTTCGGTGGGCGGTGTATGGAGGGAAATGGGGTTGCTCAGGGTACTTCTTTGACTTATCAGAGTGGACCTTCCCATCCATCCCCATCGAAGTGGTGGTCCTATGGCGGTGGGGGTATGGGACATTAGGTTTTAGTGGGTAGTTATCGGCCCTTCTGGCTGGTATAAAAAAAAGAAAAAAGTAACCTAACACCCGTCGTTTTCACATATTCATTCATCATCACATTTTTTCTTGGGGCCTTAACAAAAATCAATTTCTACGAACATTATCGCTTATAGAATACTGAAATACATATCAAAACCAAAGACATTTGACAACCTCACATAGATAGGTATGTATGTACAAAGAAAATTGAAGGCCCATTTATTTGAATTAACTGTAACAGAATCGATTTTCTTACTAGACGTTCTAATAAAAGACACTATAATTATTTTAATGTCTTTCGTCTTATGCACATTATTCACTAAGCCTAAATGTATAGTATTCTTTGTATGTAATCTTTAGTTGTTACCGAAGTAGTCCGCTCGAGTCTGCGACTGAGATGCAAAGTCGACTTCAAAATGGCATTGAATGAAACTAGATGCAGTATGTTTGAATTATTCATGGAGTTTAAAAGAAGAACTAATCGAGTAAAATGGTTGAGAAACTTGAACTTATCTACTAGAGATATTTACTTGTTAAATATCATCCTATTTAAATCGTGTTTTCTGTTTAAAATATTAATGACTAGAGATTTTTATTAATGACTAGCGATTAAGCGCGAGCGTAGCCGCGGGTTCCGCCAGTACATTACATATGTGACACTTATCGTCATATTTTGGACAATTCACACACTAACTTTATAAATTACCTCTGTGTTATTTTGATGTATAAGCTATATTATTGTAAAGTTTCATTAAAATCCATTTCGTAGTTTTTACGTGAAAGAGTAAAAAACATCCATACTTACAAATTTTCGCGTTTATAATATTAGTAGTATGTATATCTTTCCTTGGCTTGGGTGATCCTTAGACGATGTAGGTATGATACTCTAGGACACCATTTTTTGTGTGCTAAGTGGAACTTGCAAACATATTATGTACCTACATATTATTAAATTTCGCCTTCATAATAGTATTGTATTAAAATAGTTCAGGCATTTCTAAAAGCAGAATACATACAGAGCAAGCAAAATTGTCAAGACAAACTTAAAGTTTATGTCTTAATAGTTGTTGGAACCGCTATTGTGTAAATAAATATCTTAAATAAACTTACAATAATGAGCTTTTGAAGAATATTTCCATACAAATGCTTCTAATATTATAAATGTGAAAGTTCGTGAGTGTGAATGTATTAATGGATGTTTGTTACTCTTTCACGCTAGAACAGGTGAAAGGATTTTTGAGCATAATATGATCTCCCATTATATTTATTATTACTTTTTAACTAAACCGAAGCGACGCGACAGTTAGTCGCTAGGACAAGTATACATTTTTGGGTTCAGCCATTTTAACTTCCCACTGCAGTTTCAATACGTGGGATAATATAAAATATAGTCCACCACATGGGCCAAGTGCCGGTTGGTGACTTTCTTTTGAAAACTTTCAAGGTTCTCTCAGATATGCAGGTTTAGTCACGATGTTTTCTTTTACCGTCAGACAAGTGGTACCTAATTATATTAGAACTCGTTCGCACATAAAAATTATCGAGACCTGGTTTTGAACCTGCTTTACTCGGTCGCCCAAGCGAGTGCGATGCCACTGGGCTACGACTGCATCTTGCCTTAATTATTACTTTTATTAAGTGATTTGCGCTAATTAAGTCTGTAACTTTAACAGTTAAGTGTTTAAATATAAACTTGCGAGTGAAACAGCCTGTTTTAACTAAGATTATAGAGGCAAATGCGTATCTTCCAACGCAAACCTTAATGGTACTTACTTTGAGAAATAGCTATTGTTATTTCCTGCAAACTCGTATGCGGTTCCACAGATAATTAATAAATATCGAGAATAGATGCAGCACGCTAACTAGCTCCTATAAAAAGATAATATTAGTCCACATTGTAGAAGAATTGTTAAAAAGAATATCATTTTCAAAAATACACCATACTTGTTACCATAAAACTTTAAGTTGGCTCGAAATAAAATAGAAAATTCGAAATCACAACGTTGACGATTTATTAGTGCATTGATATAAGTATTGATTTAACTTTATGTACCCAGTAATATACCCTTTATTACTATGTATTTGCCAGATATGGGTGTTTTGAAGGAAATATTTGGCAAATTCAACGGGTAAAATTTACATAAAGTTTAAATATTCTGATGGGTTCGGGGATTGGTGATGTAGTTGCATACGTACCTATATCACTTTCTATATTATATTGAACTAATTTGAAAACAAATGATAGTATTTAAAAGTTAAAAAAATAATTCAATGATATAAAAATGCACTATTATATTATTTTAAAAAATATGTATCTTTTAAATGAAAGCGAAATATATAGATATTTTTTTCAGTATCCATAAAAAAACTGAGAGTATTTATTCGGAATTTATACCAATAATGCTATGAAACTCACGCCAATCGTGTATAATCTAAATCTTTGGCAACCAAACTACGTTCCATAATAACGTTATTGGGCCGAAATGTTGTGATTATTACAAAAATAAACATATTTTCTTACTACCTACTCTTATTCTACATAAACAAATAACATTCTGTTGAAACAATATCTTTTTACGGGCCATAAATATGTTGAAACTCCGTCACCAAGCGTAATTTTAATATATCATTATTCAGGTCGCGTATAAAGCCTTGTATATTATTCAATTGGGGTACTTCTGCTCAGGCATTTTCGTTGATTTCACGTGCGATATAAATCACAATTTTCCCTTTTATTTAATTTCTGTCTTCTATGAAAGTGATATTTCGTGATTCATTGTTATTGCTGATATTAATTATATTTTAATGCTATTAAATGAAAATAAGAAGCTAAATTTGCTATTTTTACGTAGGATTAGTATAATTATAGCGTATCATTCCTACTTCCCATATTCTTCCCATATAAAGTCATCTGAAACATGCTAAGTACATCCTAAGAGAGTTTTCAAGTATAATATTTATCGATAAGAACACTATAATGTAAATAATTGTAGTTTGTGAGAGAAGAACAACGCATTTTTCAAAAAGGGAATAATTTAATTATTAGAAAAGGTTCGAAATTTAAAAGGCTGTCGAGAGATTGTTGAATTTTGGCAGACAAAAGACTGGGAAAAAATACAAAAAAAAGTTGAAAAGTTTGGAAAAATGAAGCAATAGTACAATTGTAGTGTGTGACGAGTAATAATAGTACTCTGAGACTGAATAATAAGTGAATCTTATAATTCAATAGTAGTAAAATATATATTGGGCAGAGAACATCAAGTAATTCAGAGCTCATAGAACGTAGCAAGTATATAATATATTACATATATGTAATAAAATTATAAAATGACTTTTTATTTATTTTTAACAAAAAGTGTATTTCTTTCGACCTATGTACATAACATTGTACAGTGTTTAGATTTTACTAAAACTTTACAGCGGATAACTTGTTTATCATTAAAAATAAGTACCTACAGCATAAACATTAATGGTTATTAGATCGTTTTTTCATTAGATAATCGACTAATTGGTGGACTGTAATTGTAGGCAAGACGAAACATCTGAAAGAAATAATGGTACCTAATTATAGCAATTACGCCCGGAGAGGTACTTGTGCTAACCCACTCAATTAGAGCCATCGACATTATTTGTTATAACTAGATGAAATTAATTTAACTTTGTTTCTATTTGGGAGCTGGGTTTTTTGACTATTTTACTAAATATAAATATTTTATTTTCGTCTTACCCTTGCTTCACTCGACTCGGCTGTGTTCCAAGATGATCTTTTTTCCTGTTTTTTTTTTCTTTCAAATTAAATTAAAATAGCTTAGCTAGGAATAAAGAGACAGGCAGACAAAAATGTAATAAATTTAGCAATACGACAGACACTTAAATATTATTTTTCCGTATAGATTATTATAGGCCATCGCTTATAAAAATTAAAAATGTACACCTTGAATATGAGGTTCATGATTTCTACACAAATAGATTAAAAGGGTAAAGATAATAAAAAATAGCAAGAAAAATTCTAGCGGAGTGTACAATATGAATAACCAAATAAGTCAACACACATAACGACAGACCAAAAATACTTAAAAGCTTAATCTAGCTTCAACTGCCAAAAAAGCATAAAAATATCATCACCATCATCTTTATTTTTAATATATAAGTAAAAAATTTACGTAAAAATAGTGTAATAAGTCACTGTTATACCTACTTTTAAGTATAAATACTGATTTGTGGTCGTATTTAGAAAACTTATTACCGCTTTCAACATGAAATTTCTTCTAATGGCCATTAATCAGCTGTTTTTGCCTCAACTCCGTCTGCAGATACCTCAAATTACAGCGACACGGTTTTCTTATAACGGCGATGGATGCTCCGCAATTTGTTTTCATAAAAGCACTTTATTCAGTTATAATTTTATATACTTTTATATCTTAAACTCAAAATTAGTTTTAAATTAAACTCTCATTTTTTAATTAAATTTATAGTAATTAAGACATATTTTCGTTAAAAAATATACATACAATATTAATAAATTTTTATTTTTATGGTTTCCAAAGCTTAAGTATATCGTTATCTAGCAACTTACCCTCCCTATACGGTATGGTTACTTTAGATTTTTCAGAAATGACATAGTTTTCTCGTAGAAAAATCTGTCAAGCAGTTTTCCCGTGATATAGTCACAGACAGACAGACAAACAGACAAAAACTGTACTTTTTATAATAGAATTTTATTATATGTATAGATAATACCAATTTCGTATTAGTAAGGACCAGGCAATTTATTGGTTATTTTATTGGTTGTTCCCATACCAGAAGACGGACCATGCTGGGAGAGAAGCGTGGAAGTTTGCGGTGTCACTTGGACTCTCCCAATTGGTTGACCAAGCGACAAGGGTACCCGATGTGGACGGCCATACAGCTAATTGTCTGGACCTTCTGCTGACAACAGATCCGGACAGATATAACATCCAGGTTTCATCCCCATTGGGTAGCTCTGACCACTGTCTGGTAAAAACTGTATTACCTTACTCTCCACCTGGTAACGACTCTATTGGTGTTAGACGAGTATGGCAATACAAGTCAGCAGATTGGGATGAGATGCGACACTTTTTTGCATCCTTCCCTTGGCGGCAGGTCTGCTTCTCTTCTTCCGATCCGTCGAGCTGTGCGGATGCTATAACTGATGTGGTACATCAAGCGATGGAATATTTTATCCCATTCTCTGATGTACCCGTTGGTGGCAAAGCTCGCCCATGGTTTAATACCGAATGCATCTTGGCTGAAAAGCGTAAGCATTCGGCTTACCTTGCCTGGGTTGATGCTCGAGACCGCAAAGCTCCGGATGTAAGACCTAAGAAGAGAGCCTTTAACTCAGCCGCCAAGTCCTACAAAAAGACATTAAAGAAGGCTCGTCTTGACCGAATTACACATTTTGGTGCAAAGCTCTCTGCCCAACCATCTGGTAGCAGAGCTTTTTGGTCCCTTGCCAAAGCAGTTGAGACGAACTTCTGTCGGCCTTCACTGCCACCGCTAGTAAAATCTGACGGATCCCTGGCTCATACGGCAAAGGAGAAGGCGTCTTTACTTGCCTCGCTTTTTGCCCAAAATTCATATCTAGACTCTGGCAATGCTACTCCACCACATCTACCTCACTGCGGGATCTCAATGCCCGAAATCTCCATAACTAATAAGGAGGTAAAGAGAATATTGTGTCGTCTAGATGTGAATAAAGCCAGTGGTCCCGATGGTATACCAGCGATAGTGCTCAAAACATGTGCTCCCGAGTTGTCTCCGATACTGACACGTCTGTACCGCCTTTCTCTTAAGACTGGAATAGTGCCTAAATCCTGGAAGCTTGCTAATGTGCAACCTGTGCCCAAGAAAGGTAGCCGTGCTGACCCTGCCAATTATCGTCCAATTTCAATCACCTCCATACTCTGCAAGATTATGGAGCGTGTATTGAACACTCGTCTTATGGCATACCTAGAACAGAACGATCTCCTCAGTGATCGACAATATGGGTTTCGCCAGAATCGGTCGACTGGGGACCTTCTAGTGTATGCCAACCACACCATTGGCGAAGCTCTTGAGCGAAGTGGGGAGGCGATTGCAGTCTCCCTCGATGTCTCAAAGGCCTTTGACAGGGTTTGGCACGCTAGCCTTATAAGCAAGCTTTCAGCCTATGGCATATCTCCTGGCCTGATCAGCTGGATAAAAGACTTCCTGAGCGACCGATCACTCAGAGTTGTGGTTGAAGGCTGTTCATCAGAACCCTTAAAAACCAACTCTGGAGTTCCTCAGGGATCTGTTCTCTCTGCAACCTTGTTCCTGCTGCATATTAACGATCTGCTTATACCCGGTATCTATGGGTACGCAGACGACAGCACTGTTGTAGAGAGATACCTGCCAAATCCTCGAGCCAGTAGAGATCAAATTCAGTCCGAAAGAGAGGCCATGGTAGAGCGTTTGAATCTCACACTCAAGGCAGTCTCCACTTGGGGCGATGCCAATCTTGTGAGTTTCAACGCCACCAAAACACAGGCGTGTCTGTTCACCGCAAAAAGGAGTCCTTTTACCTTGACTCCTACTTTCCGAAATGTGCCTCTAGAATACACTGACCGTCTGCAGTTGTTGGGGATGGACATTAGTTCCAACATGAGCTACGGGCGGTTCATCGAGTCTAAGGCTAATGTAGCAGCGAGGAAAGTTGGCATCCTCGCAAAGGTCCGACAGTATTTCACACCGGGACAGCTTCTTGATTTATATAAAGCTCAAGTCCGGTCGTGTGTGGAATACTGTAGTCACATATGGGCTGGTGCTGCGAAATGCCATCTGTCTGCTTTGGACTCGATTGAGAGGCGTGCGCAGAGGATTATTGGTGACCCTACGCTGGTAAATGCCAACCTACAAAGCCTCGATCACCGACGTAAAGTTGCCAGCCTCTGTGTATTCTATAGGTTACATTCTGGAGAGTGTGCGCAGGAATTACATGATTTAATTCCCCCATCCCCTTTCCATCATCGGACGACGCGACGAACAGCTGGTTTCCATCCTTATGTCGTGGACATTCCATCCGTCCGGACGAAGCGTTTCGCTTCGTCATTTATTATACGTGCGGCTAAGGATTGGAACAACCTGCCCACGTCAGTATTTCCGTCCGATTACAATATGGGTGTCTTCAAGGCAAGAGTGAATAGGTGGCTACTGAATTAGTGCGACTTACCATCTCCGGCTGCGTTACCACTTACCATCAGGTGGAACGCAGTCAAGCACTAATTCAGAATAAAATAAAAAAAAATAAAAAAAAAAAAAAAAAAATTGAAACACTCAACTGTCAACTTGTTATTAATTAGCCTATCAATTACAACTAGTGTTCATCCAGTGGTCGAAATTCAACCTCAATTATTGTTGAAAATTTGAGAAGAACATAGTATATAAATAGAATTATTTATCTGATAACTAAAAAAATACAATAATTTATAAAAAAATAACTGTTTCCATTTTTTTATTGATAACACTTAATCCTCTTCAATAGTTATCAAATTAAAATTTTCTATTTGACATAACAATATAATAATATGTATCAACTAGTGATGTGTCTGTATTAGAGTGAGATTGTGAGTTAAGGTATTTTTACACTTAAAATAAATCTTAACAAACAGAAAATAAAAATGCGTAACTATTTTGTCTTTACCTATTTGTGTTCAGTTCAACCCTTTTCGAAATTATCAATCGGTATATGATAAAACATTCGTTCGTAAATATATTGATTTATTTCGACATACGCTACGTAGAAAATAAAGGCAGGCAAAACAATGCATAATGTTTTAGAATCAGAAAATGTGAGTAACTCGGAGAGGATAAAACTAATCATGAAATTGTTCAATAAATACAGTACTATTTTGCATCAGTTTCAATGTAAGAATCCCATCATTAGCTCTATCATTGTTATGGGCATTTTAATAGATTATAAACAATATGTACACGTAAATTGAAAAGCTTTTAATGAACATAAATGTAAAAGCGCTTGCCTACTTTATATTGTGAATGTGCTATTTATTGTGTATAATTTATTCTATTCAATCTGTAAGTAGAACTTTTTATCAAAATTGTATTTTAATTGTACTATATATTTTTTATTTAGTTTAAGTTATTTATACAGAGACACAAATGAAATAGAAGTATCTATTTGTAATATCGAAATAATAGCTTTTTACTAAATAAATATAATATATACTTACAAAGAAACCACATTTTTAAATAATATATCTGTCAGTTTGTACGATTACCTCCGCAACGGATGAACTGATTTTGAATGGACTTTTACTGCCAGCCAAGTAGGTAGCCAGGGACACACTCGAGCAAAGTAATAGTAAGTCGCGTTACAATTAAAATATAAAATATGAATAGTTTATTGCCACACTGGTTTAGTAGCCAGCATGTATGATAGCAGCAAATCTGTAAGCTCTAGATTCGTTCGTATTCTTCGGTTCGGTTTTTATCTTTTATAGGAATTTTTAGTAGAGTTAATTATGCGGTATTTTACGCCAAAGTATGAATAGCATAAAATATTATCGCTACTGTCTCCGACCGGTCCCTTAACGGTCATCTCGATTCATCGTTTTATTATAGCTTTAGAGTGAAAGATAATTAGATAGTGAAAGATAGTTAGTTAGATAGACCTTGCTTTTTTAATCGTTGGGAAATATATTTACGCCTACCACCTTCATGCATGCAGGCTATGACGGACCAGTAAAGTCAGTAATACCGAGCAAAAACCACCCGAACCTTCTTTTTCTTCAAGGGTCATTTTGCTATCAGAGAAACACCAGGAGTGTTAATACCAACCAAGGTGGTCTCCCTAGTTCGGTTTGATTGCTGACCCTAATTATATGTTTTAACGATTCTTATTTTCAAATTCCCGAAAAAAATTACAGTACAGAGGTGAATATTTATTTTATTTCAAACTGATTATTGAGTTTGTGTACCGTTTCTTTAAAAATTAAATAAAAAATATCGTCTCAAGCTACAAATCTCACACTGGAGTCTCTTAAATCGTAGAAAAACACTTCAATATCTAAGCCGCAGTTCCCAACTTTGTATTGTGGAGTTGTAATGTGCTAGCTAATTCTATGTCAAGAATGCTAAGTGGACCGACCTACTATGCCGAGTGTTTCAAGCCCCATTTTTACTTGTGTATCCACTTGCATTGGGGTCGCGAGCTATTTTTATTTAGCATTTATAAGATATCTTTATGTTACTTTTCCTCTTGCGACCGGCGAGTAAATACAGTATTTGTTTTACTATGAAGGTTGTGTGCTTATTATACTTTGACCTCATCCCACAACTATGATATAGCTATGCTTTTTATGTAAATTTACACTTGCTCTTAAATTCTATTTATTTTCTCCTTAGTCCTCTGAATGAAAATGAACAGCACCATTTTGATATTATCTAAAATCTGTCATGGAACATAATATACTACTGGTTTTTAGATAGTTTTGATGAAAAATTTCAGCATAACCACTGCTTTTCATATTTAATTGAAAACCATAAGGCATAAATATTCTAAATAATAATATGAAAATAATAAAAATAAATAAATATTTAAAATTAAAAAAGGCATAACGTTATAACATTGAAAATAAAAAATAGATTCATTTGTTTATTTGGTATTTGGTGTCCCTATTATACATTTTTATAGTCTAAGCCTGCTAACGGAGAGTATTCTTGTTTCAGTAAATAGTATTTTTTATAAGATTTTTCCATGGCGACCTAGAAATATCTCGCAAGCACTGAACATCAAATTAAATCGTAGAAATCAATTTAGTCCATATCCATATAGTGAATACATTTTAAAATGTATGAATCATACATAAATACTAAGTTTTTTACCAATCTTATTTATTTGTTACAGGTTATTTCTGGCATATCACGGACTTCCACTACGATCCACTGTACACAGCACAAGGCGATACTAGAAGACGTAGGTATATAGTTATGAAGGACATAGTATAAAACAAAGTCGCTTCCCACTGTCTTTCCCCATATATGGTTAGATTTTTAAAACTACGCAATGAATTTTGATGCGGTTTTTTTAAAGATAGAGAAAGGCTTAAGTATAAAATTTGTCAAGTTTTTGTATACATTTACTAGCGGATTCGTTAATGAAGGATAAAATATATTTTTGATATTTCCTTAATAAATCTAACGAGAAGAGAAATTTATATAACTTTGACAAAGTAAATCATTATTAAGCTTATAATTTGTACTGAAATTTATTTTCATAAATTATATACGAAATTGATTAGAATGTTTCATATTAAATTTCATAAATTTCCAGGCAGCCAAAATTCTTGCAAAATTAATGGTAAAAATATGTGTACAAAGAAATATTTTATTTCAAATTAAATATTTTCTAAAAGACCTTCTGAAATGAAATATATTAAAATAAATTAAATTTATTTACATATAAATTGGTTCATTTTCGCTAAAATATAACATAATGGAATAAAATAAATAACGAAGTTATTATTGAGAAATTATATTGAATTGAAAATAATCTTAAAAATAAATTATTTAAAGTTAGTAATTCGATGTTTACTTGTTACATTCAAATGAAAAACCCTCTATTTTAGAAGTTGGATGACTAAAATTATATTTACTATAGATTGTCGAAGAGCAGACGAGCGTGGAAGTTCAGGCCATCATCGAGCATTAGGCCGACTTGGAGACTACTCATGCGACAGTTCGCTAGAACTCATACAATCCGCGCTAAGATACATGCGCACGCGTCATTCAGAAAACGTAGAATTTGTACTATGGACTGGGTAAGTTAAATTTTTTTCAAATCTAAGCCACAAGAAAAAAAAAGTTAAATTTTTGATCATAATAAAATATTCTGTTTAAACATGGTAAATACTACATATACATAAAACTATAAGTTATAAATTATGCTAGGATTTTTTATTTATTTGTTTATATCTTGCTCAAGCGGTCGCGGTTCATTACTTAAACTCGGATGTTTGTACTCCAGTCATGGGTGTTTATATTTATAATATATATGTATTTAACCTTATATATGTAGTATATCAACTATCTGGTATCCGTAACGCAAGCTTCATTTGTAGTTTACCACGGAACTAGATGGCGCTGTGTGTTATAGTGTCCCAACATATTTATTTATTATTCTATTTGTTCGCGGGTTTTTTATTAATATAACATATTACCTACCTTATTTTTATTTAGATTATATTTGGTATATTTTATAAGCAAATACTTAATTTTAGTTAAAAATAACTTTTAACTTCAACTTCACTTTACTTTTCTTATATATTATAATGCTAAAAAAAAACAACTTCATGTACCTAAGTTTCCTTTTTACACACCATCCGACATTTTGAAGCCGGTTAAAAAATAAACAAAATCTATATAAAGCATATATTTGCAGAGACATCGTAGCAACTCAATACTCCAACAACGAAGATAACAGGTACCAGGCGATCAGAAACATAACGGAGCTCCTTCGTATGACGTTCAGTTCGCACTTTGTCTTCCCCGTACTTGGGCACACAGATCCGGCGCCTTCCGAGACACTGACTAATTTGTGGAGTCATTGGTTACCTATGGAAGCTTTGCAGACTTTGAAAAATGGTACGTTTAATTTTGAAAATTTTTAGTTTGAAAAATTTTTGTATTTGCTTACTAAAATCCGCGAAAAAAACCGAAAAGATAGTTTCATTTATAATGTTAAACTTGCGCAAAAATCTAACAGTATTATAAAGATGTGTTTGTTACAATTATATATTATATAGTATTCTAATTAGAATAAAGCTTCCAATTAACTTTGTGACCTTTGCGGATCATATTTTTTTTGATTTAAATATTTGACCCAAAGTCACCATTTACCTGTGGGAATACAAAATAAACATATTACATATCAAACTTTACGTTGCAACGACAAACAAAATTTCAATTTTTAAAATCTAGCTTAGAGTCTGTATAATAGTATTTTAGACTCTACAAGTACTAGCCTAGGTCCAAGCATAAATCCTAGTGATATTCTCAAAGCAATGCCTAGAAAAACCTTTGCAAATTGAATAGCACTCTACGGTGCATTTTACTTTGACGCCCAGCTATTCTCAGTTTTGCTAATCGGATAAAGATAAAACAAAGTGAACTCTTACTTGTTTTTCTGTAGCCAAGTTTCGTTAAATTCGATTTTGGTATCAGCAGTTCGAGACAGTTTGTAGTTTTGTTTGTTATAGTTTCGCAATACGCTTTTTCACAACTTGTTCTTATAAAGTGCTGTATATTGCACTATCCAACAATTAACATTAAAGAGATCTAGAAAATAATGTTATTTTAATAATTGGCAAAGGTAATTTCAACATAACAGAACCATTTGAAAAACGAATTAGAAATTGGAAAAACTTTTATGTAATAGAAATTCCATAGTCTGTCTGTCTTCAGCCCTTTTTTAACGTCCCACTGCTGGGCACGGGCCTCCCTCAGTAAGAGGGGAATCAGGCCATAATCCGCGCTGGCTTAGTGCGTGTTGGTGGACTTCACATGTCTTTCGAAAACTTGCTAGGTTTTCTCAAGCATGCAGGTTTTCTCACGATGTTTTACTCCACCGATTACAAGTGGTAATCATGATAGAAATGATTCGCACATGAAAATATTAGAGGTTGCGGATTTGAACCCGCATCACTCGGATATCCAAGCGAGCGCATTACCGCTGGGCTACCACTGCCATAATATAATATGCCATTTTACGTATTTTCTCAAAGAAATTTATGTGTCCCCTCAAGATTGGCAAAATCGATCAAGCTATTTCCGAGAAATTAGTTAAAATCTTAATTTATACGTATTATAGTAGGTAACAATGCGAACTCTATATATATGAAATATTTTTTTAAAACAATGACTGTTACGTGTTGTTTATAGACCCGAAAACAATAGTTGTTGAAATTTTGTTAGTTAGAAATGTTGTGAATTTCCCGAAAAAATACAGAATGGATTTTAACTTTTTGGATTGTGATAACTTATTATTTGGATAAATATTTACTATACCTTTTGTACACAAAAAAATTTCTGGTTTTTGTTACCCTCATGTCTATATCTCATATGGCGTGTATTAAAAAATATATAAATTGAGGTATTCGAATTTCGAAGTCTTCTCTCTAGAATCAGTTTTTAATTTATTTCAAAATTAATTTATTCAAAATTCTTGTTTGAAGTTCAATAGTCAATTAGGTACTTTTCTTAAGGTATTATTTACAAATAAACAATCGGCTCGTTCGAGTTTTATAATAACTTTTATCTATTTAATATATAAGAAATGTATCCACTTATATTATATGTCGCTTCCGAATTATAATTTTCGTTATATATCTAATAATGATATAATTTTCCACTTAGGTGGTTACTACACGATAGAGCAATCGCACAGTAAATTAAGGATCGTAGCGCTCAACACGAACTTGTTCAGCGTAAGTGAAGCCAAAAACGTGCACGCGAAGCATCAGTGGGATTGGTTAGACACCGTGTTGGAGAAAGCCACAGGCAATAATGAAATGGTAAGTGCTTTTTTCCCATCTAACTTAACTCTAGGTTTCAGCGGACTTTTGATGTTTAAATTAACTGTTGAAGAAGTTATGCATATTTTTTTAGATACTCTATCGCTAATGTAATCTAGGTGAGCCTCATGTCTCATCTTCTAATAAGACATGTGTTAAAAAGTATATAAATTGAAGTACGTCGTATTCTTATCGTTAGAATAACTTTTAAATTTGTTAAGCCATATTTTTCTTGTTTGAAGTTCTGTATTCAATTAAATACTCTTCTTTTTCTTTATTTATAGGCAAATAATAAAATTTCTTATCAATTACACTGACTTATCCAAAAAAAAGTACGGTCCCAATTTCGACAAAGTTAATTTTAAAAGAAACACTTTCCGTTCTGCCGAATTTTGAACTCAGCTTATAATTTTACAGGTCCATTTTCCAAATTTTAAACCTAAAAACGTTATGAACGTACATTTTAATAACAAAAATAAACAAATCGTTCGGTCTCGAGTGCGCTTCACAACGAAAATCGATTTCATTTTTATCACATAAATTGTTTGCCTACAGTATATACAAATAATATATATGTATATAATATTATATATAAATATTATTTAAAATAATTGAATGCTTTATGTGATCAACCTATTTTTAACTTAATGAAGCACAATAAATTTCAACGTATTTATTATGTGGAAATCCACTGCAATTAAAAGTTAGCCTTTTGTTTCTATTTTAATGATGCAATTTTGTATTGTCTCTGGATCACATATTGTGATTTCATTTGTGTTAATTTAACAACACGACTGTGGAACAAAAGGAGAGTAAGAATATACTATGGTAATCTATGCCATAATAACGATCTACGCTCGCTTCAATTTAGCCCTCACATTAGTCTGAGTCAAAAATTATAAAACTTATTTCATTAATCCCTCGGGAATGTGCCATCAGGAAAAAATAGTTTGGCTCAGTTTGTAGAGATCGTCTTTCTGCGCCAGCGGTCGCGGGTTTGAATCCCGCTGTCGGCATTAATTTGTTTAGCACGAATGTTTGTACTCCAGTCATGGGTGCTTATAATTATAATATGTATGTATTTAAAAGTTATATATGTAGTATATCAACTATCTGGTATCCGTAAATGAAGCCTTGTAGCTTACCACGGAACTAGATGGCGCTGAGTGTAATAATGTCCCAACATATTTATTTTTTACACGAATGGATTAGGAAGTAGTACCAGTTCCTTTAATTACTTTTTACATTTGATAGCTTTCTTTTTGCTATATAATGAAAACAATACGTTATTAAATTAAAAGATTTAAGCACTCGAATTACTAAGTGTTGCTTTTTAAAATTCATCCATCAGACATTTAATTAAATTAAGTAGCTAATGCTCTCCCTTTGTAAGGTTCCTTGTTTTGTTAATTTAATTAATATTTAAAAACACTTTTGGGCGGTGAAGTATAGGCTCACCAGTTAGTCATGGGTTTGAGTCTTGTATGTAGCAAACTTAGATGAACAATATAAATATATTTTTTGCTCCCGTAGAACAGGAAAGGTCGTACCAGATCTAAATATACCAGTGCAGATGATATAACTTAGTGAAACTTTCATTAACTGAAATATACGCAAAGTAAAAAATAAAATATAATTATAGTATACGCGAAGGTATTTTGCATACATGATACAAAGACATATCCGAATACAGACATTTTTGTCTTTCACATGTGCCGATTTACGTGGCTTTCGAAGACTTGTTCCGTTCTCTGTCTCTCAGACATTCAGGTTTCCTCACGACGCGATGTTTTCCTTCACCATGAGACGAGTGGTAATCACGTAGAAAATAATTCGCGTATGAAAATATCAGAGATACGTCTCCTGAATTTGAACCTGATTCACTCAGTTTTTCAGGCAAGCGAATTACCACTAAGACGGAGATCCGTACCCAGCTTAAAATATTATGTACGCAATCAATTATCAATCTTAACATAATATATACGATTTTATTTTACTAAAATTGAATATAACATCAAAATATCAACAATTTGGTAGAATTTCACCAGTGATTATGTGAACGAGACTCTAATCTTGTAATTTATGAAAGCAGCGCCGGACTTCCCCGCGCGGTTCCGGTGCGCTAGTTATGATACCGTCCACTAACAAGACCTATTTAAACTGCCTTGAGAAACTATATACCGCATTTGATTTGGATTTGGCGAAAATGATTTAGGTTTATTTCTGTTACGTTGCATACACTTAATTGTAGCTTTTTATGGCTTTTATTATAAAGCAGAAAATGATTACCAATGAAATTTTATTCGTTTCTAATTCCTGTTTGTATGGTTTGGGAATTCTCGACAATTTCAAAGTCCCGGGACAAGAGATAATCTACAATTTTTTAAGATTTCTTTTTGTTTTTTTAAAAGGAATACAAACGTTCTTTGAAGAATTTTAATTGAGTAAATTTCTGGTGAAAAGTATTACAAAAAGGCAATTTTTATAGTTCCGTACTTCAAAAGGTAAAAAAAAGAAACCCTTAGTACCTTTTCACAAGTAAGTTGCCGGGTAGCCAGCACCGGGTGCAGCAGCGAAGTGTATGTAATGTGCCAGGCAAATTACACCGGCATGTGTGAAAGCATCGTACATTGCCATATTATATCCTAATATTTTCGTGCGTAAATTATTTCTAACATGATTACTAACAGTGTCAGGTAGAGAAAAACATCGCGAAGAAAACTGAATTTCAGAGAACTTTACACATTTTGGAAAGACCGCACTTAACCAGCTTCATAGACGTTGGAATGATTCCCCTCATATAGGAGAGAGGCCCGTGCCCAGCAGTGGGATGTTAAAATAGCTGAATAGATACATACATGGGGATATGTCATGTTTAATAGACTTTAAGCCTATAGTTAAATAATGAGACAATAATAATTAATAAATATAATAAATTTATTATAAATATATTCATCATAGAACTGTATGATGTAATATAATTTTATTGTTACTGAAGTAACAAGTTCCAATTATGTAGAAAATTAGGATAACAAACTTCCTGATCTGGTAAGTGGATTACAAATTTTAAGCGTCAGAGTAAAATATTAAGCTAAAGCTCGTAAAAAATGACATAACAACGGCCAACAACAAAGTTTTTGAATAAGTGAAGTAAAAGAAAGAATTAAAAAGTGAAAGAAGGTATTATTTATGTAACAAAATTTTAAAATAAAAACATTTATTTAAATAATGTAATTTGACTTAAAAGAGAAAATTTCCAACGCTTAGTGCGAACTTCAAGGCTTTATTTCCAAGAATTTTACAAGAAAAGCGTTTAAATGTAATTTTAGACGTAAGCCTCGTAAGCCTTGTTGTACTCTACACTCAAGAATGTTTCCGCATTCACAATTATGACTCATTACAAGGCGCTTCTATACATCACCGTGACAAACGTAGCATGTTACTGAACAAAATTAATGTAAATAAGAAGAATTTTGTGTTTCACTCAAGTTGAATTGCGTATGTTTAATATAAGTTTTGTGATTAAACCTACCTTTGCAAAAGCTATGAAAATTTTATTTTATATAAAATCTTACGTACGAGTCATTTGATTTAGATGCTACTAGCGACTCGCCCTCGCTTCGCTTGGGCTTTTTCCTAGATTTAGCACAGGCAAAGCCGCGGGATCCGTTAGTTATGTATATAAACCTTCCCCTTGATTCACTCTATCTATTAAAAAAACCGCATCAAAATCCGTGGCGTAGTTTTAAAGATTTAAGCGTACAAAGGGATATAGGGACATAGAAAGCGACTTTGTTTTATACTATGTAGAGATATCAGATCTCTATATCAGATTGTCCAATAATAATAATTCGTAAAGGACTTTAGTTCGTTGTTTTCGTATTTTAGTGTATTGGAATAAAGATAAAAAGAAATGCAGATTACTAAGCTCTTATCATACATATTATGTCGAACTTATTATCTACAAAATATATTTTAATAACTTGTATATAATAGCTTTTTACTATACAAAAAAAGGAGGAAGGTTCAAATTGCGTACATAAATGTAAGTCGATATTAAGTAAAAACTTATTTTAAACATTTCTTCACTTCTTTACTTAAATAGTGTTTATTTTGAAAAATAAAACTGAATAAATTGTTACTAAATTGTTTTAAATGAAAAATAACAAATAGATATGTTCATAATACTAAGGAAATGAAAAGGTCTCTAAATATGACTATACATTGTGCTACGTTTACAAAGAAGAACATTTATGTGTTTGGATTTCTGTACATATTTGACGATCAATTGACATCGTATTCGTAATCGAGAGATGAAAAAAATGTTGAGAGTGATTTCTGTGAAATTTACGCATCCTCTATTATAATAATATTTCCTGTTTAAATTATGTTCCTTCCGCAGTATTAAAGTACAATATACTTTGTATTTCAAAGTTACATTTGGCTCAGTTGGTAGTGACCCTAGTTTCTGCGCCAGCGGTTACGGGTTCGAGTTCCGCTGGGAAATTCATTTGTTGAGCACGAATGTTTGTACTCCAGTCATGGGTGTTAATATTTATATGTATGTATTTAAACTTATATATGTAGTGCATCAACTATCTGGTATCTGTAACACAAGCCTCGTAGCTTAGCACGATACTAGATGGTGCTGTTTTAATACTGTCCCAACCTATTTATTATTATCTAGCACTTAAACTTGTGCAATTACTTGTACAATTTAAGTATATAGAAGTCAAAAATACTTCAGTACATGTTTTGTATTCTAGAAAAAGCTTATACTAGGTGAGTTCAGTAATAAACCGAAATAATAGGACGAAAAATTCGACGCATACGTTCTCCCTTCGAAGGGTTTGTGAAATCAATTTATGCTTGATTTTGTCGCCTTGGGAAGCTTGGGATTTAGGGAAATTTCAACAAAAAACACTTCAAGGACGTTGTTTGTTCGAATAAATCGAAGGCATTATGAGTCTCTTGCTTCCTGGCATTTTTCTGGGTAATACTGCCGCGTGTTACTGTTACATAGCTTTGCTAGAAATTTATTGAATGATAATAGTCTAGATTAAAATGCAGTTATTATTTCGAAAAAAATGAAATGAGTTTAACATAAATACCTCAAACGAAAGGTATTCATCTCTATAAGAAATAAACATGTTTACTTACTATATTTAAGGTACGATTAACATATATATGGCAAGGAAACGACACGAAAGCAAAATGTCCCAAAATTTTTAAATATATCTCGAATGTTATGATTTTTGGACCTTAATTTAGAAGAAAGCTAAAAAAAAGAAACTTCAAGAATATTATAAAACACCTTTTACAAAAACGCAATTTTTTTAATAATTGTTTTTTTTCTAAACAGGTCTACATAGTAGGTCATGCAGCTCCAGGTTCTGATTCCGGATACAATTCGTACACAGTCGACGCCAATAACAAATATTTGGAACTCGTGCGTCGTCATGCGAGGATCATCGCGGGACAGTTCTTTGGGCATCTACACGTCGATACTTTCCGAGTTATATACGATGATGGTATGTAAATGATTAATTACATTCTATTAACCCCTAACGCAAAAATGTGTGTGTTTGTGTGTGTATGAACATTTGTGTCATCGTAGCTTCTAAACGGATGAACCGATTTTGATTTTTTTGTTTGAAAGGTTAATTAGTCGGGAATTAGTCGGTAGTGTGCTTAGCTATATTTTATGAAAAGAGTCCAAGATGGTTGCCGCTACAGAATGTCGGATTGCATATTTTTTCAAATTTCCCTCAATATGGGTATCAAAAGAAAGTCAAGCCGACTTGTAAAATAATATACACTATGATAAATTTCAAATCCAAGATGGCCGCCGCCACAAAATGGCGAATTGCATATTTTTTTCACAACTCCCTTAATATGGGTATCAAATGAAAAGTCTTTACAAATAGAATACTATTTTTATTAATATTTGTCGGGGTTTTTTAAATGTTTAATAATATAAATAAAACGTTAATCTCCTTATAATTTCAAGAATATAATAACAAAATTTACAACTTATTACATTTGATACTAAACGTGATCAAACTTAACTAGTTAAACTAACTAGAATAAGTTAATTCAATTATTAATGGTTATATCATAGCCATTAACTGTGCATCGATTAGTCTACTTAAAATTCAAGACACATAGCGTATTTAGTACACATCCAAATACCTGTGGATGATGCGCCGGCACGCCCGGATTAGCGTTCAGCTTGGTATATTGTGCTGTAAGGATTATAGTTGTTGAATTTTGGCTTTTTTCTTTGTTTTCCGGCGAAATATTGATAAAGTTACTTGTTCCATCATAAAATAGGTGAACAGATTGAATTAAAGTTTAGTATGAAAATTTGGAACCTGCCTCTGCATACTTATAAAAAGTGTCGTGGAGCTATTTTTCAGCTTTCATCAGCTACTCAATGCAGATTTAATAAGTGAACTAATTTTATTTAACCAATTTTACTAAAAACCGAACCGTTATTTAATTATTTTTCAAGTAAAGATGAATTTACAAATAATTTAAAGTTAAAAGTTCAATTCTTAAAGTTAAAACTTTATTAAAATATATTACAGCTATTCAGTTAATATTTTTCGTTTCACGCTACTTTGCGACGCTGAAATGTTTAAACGAAGCTAATAATTGCGTGTGTATTTAAACACGAACAAACTTTTTTCGTACCACTTTAATGATGCCGTGAAGCAAAGCCTTGCATGTTAAATACAGCCTACAATTTTACAGAAGCATTTAAATCGATATCGTTCGATGATAAGTGGACTTTAGAAATATCGCACTGTAAATAATATTTATACCTGTAATTTACTGTTTGTATGATTTTTGATGATCATCAGTTAATGCGGCAAAGTATATGATATCCTATGAAATATGTATATCTACTGGTTTAGATAAGATCACTAAAAATATTAGTCTATTTGAAGTTTGACTTATCACCTACTGTATGTATATATGAATTGTCATCTTTTGGAAAGCAATAAGCAAGCATCTAAACTAATTCACTGAAATACCAAGTCTATAGAAATAAAAATGAATGTTGCTAAACGCAAAACTTGAGAATGGTTCAACCAATTCGGCATTTTTTTCGTATGTTCCTTAAGACACGCGGAAGGTTTTAA
The DNA here is from genome assembly GCA_905231865.2 of Boloria selene. Taxonomy (NCBI): domain Eukaryota; kingdom Metazoa; phylum Arthropoda; class Insecta; order Lepidoptera; family Nymphalidae; genus Boloria; species Boloria selene. Next base: position 11,609,097 of record HG993140.1, on the reverse strand, counting down.
TAATGAAAAAATTAAAGTTTGTAAAAAAAACTTGTACTATACTAAGTCACTAGTATGTTTAATAAAATCACTGGGAAGATAAAATGAAACTGAACGCGTACTCTTTAGTATAATAGAACGTTTACATTATTATTAAGGATACACCTACTATAATATGGTACATATTTTGTAGTCCTCTATGTCCAATTATGAAGACTGATTAGTCTGGGACATGGTAGGTGAGAAGTTACGGTTCGTTTCATTCCGCCTTAGCCTTCTCGTTAGGATATTTGTTTTTGAACCCAAAATCCCTTCTCGTTAACTGCGGTCAACAATTTCACTAAATTTTTCCATGTGTTATAATTATATCTAGAACCGTAGTAATAAAATAGTGCACAATTGTAAAAAAAAAATTTAATTTTTAACCGGCTTTAAAGAAAAGAAGAGAATGTAGGTTTTTGAACGCGATTGTATGTTACTAACATTTTAGCTTACTATCAAGTTTGCTTGTATTGCTTGGAATGTTGAAATTAAAATGTAGTAAATATTCAACACATTTATTGAGTTTATCAATTTTTTTATTGATATTGACTGTCAATAAAATTTTAATAGTTTTTTTAAGTTACCTTACAAAATAATATGTAGCTGGTATAAAAGTCATAATTATTAAATATATTGGTATTAATAAGTAAGTATATAATCGTGATTTTTGTGTGTACTTAACCGAATCTAATACTATGCCTAATAGCAAACGGTGACTAATGTTAAAAGTTTTCTCGGAGGCGGTTTTCATAAAGACAAAAGCTTCATTCATCGATCATCAGTCAAGAGTGTCTTTATAAATCAAATTGTACGATCCAACGTTGAAATTAAGCGTAATATTTTTATTGCCTTTTAAATGTAATCAGCACCATAAATAATAATTTATCACAAGTTTATATATCTCCTAAAATAATTCTGTAATTTATATACAGGTTAATAAAATGAAAGTGTACAGGAAATATCAAAAGTGTAGAATAAAATGAATGTATTGGTAATACCATAAATATTTTAATCCTTTTAAATAAGATCTTCATTTTGTATTTTTTAATTGATAAAAATTGTTTTTTTTAAACCTATCAGGACTTTTTCTTTTTTTCTTCATCATTTTTAATATTTCCTAGAATCACTCCATAAATTAATATTTAAATTGTTTTCACTGATTTAACAAGTGTAATTTTATTACATAATATATTTACACTTTAAGTCTTACTACATATCCAAATTATTTAATATTATGTATTTTTCATTAGATCAACCAGTATCATGGGCGTTCCTAGCGCCATCCGTGAGTCCTTACCACAGTTCAACAGGATCATCCAATCCAGGCCTAAGATTATACAAATTTGATTCGGACACTGGAAAGGTAAAGTCAATAAGTTTTTTATTATGTCCTCACCATCATCATCCCTTTTTAACGTCCCACTGCTGGGCACGGGCCTCCCTCATTACGAGGGGTATCAGGACATACCGCGCTGGCCTAGTGCGTTTTGGCGGACTTCACATGTCTTACGAAAACATGCTAGGTTTTCTCAAACATGCAGGTTTCCTCATGATGTTTTCCTTCACCATAAGGCAAGTGGTAATCATGATAGAAATGATTTAAAAATAAAATATTACAAAAGATACCTATTGTAAACTAAAATAAGTCCTATAACACTAAGTTATAAAAACTAATAACAGTTTATATTTCGCTCACGCTATTTCTCAAATAGCAATGTTTTATAAGATTGCGAATAGATATAGCATCAAAAGATATTCCATCAAAATTGCTTTGCGTCAAGCCCATAATAAAATAAAGTGGTCGGTATATGGCGAATCGATAACAAATCAAAGAGCCATGTTGGTACGAGAAATAGGATCTATATAAAAATACACGAAATGGCCTTCATTTATTCGACATTTTATTTAAGTGATCTGTACTATAATAATTAAAAACATGTAATTAAAAAACAAGACAGTGGTAATGCGCTCGCTTGGATATTCGAGTGATACGGGTTCAAATCCGGCTCTCGCATCTCTGAAATTTTCATGCGCGAATCTTTACTAACATGATTATCACTTGTCTTACGGCGGAGGAAAACATCGTGAGGAAACTTGCATGTCTGAGAGAACCTAGTAAGTTTTCGAAAGACATGTGAAGTCTGCCAACCCGCGCTCGGTCAGCGTGGTGAACTATGGCCTTATCCTTCCTTATATATTAATATTATATATAATTATATATATTATCGTATTGAAGTGAAGCCCGTGCCCAGCAGTGGGACGATAAACAGGGCTATATATAATAAATAAATATCTAAGCACTAAGAAGCTTTCAGTAAAAATTAACGATTCTGTAATTTCCCGTATACGAAGCCAGGGCGGGTCGCTAATATATTTTGTAATAAGAACTGCTACGTTTAAGTGTATTACAAACACAATCTTAAACTTACAAACCTCTTGAAAGTTTCGTTTTAAATTTTATTGATTCCCAGCTTTCTCTTGCTTTCCCGCACAATTATTTTCCTCTATAATTATAACGTATTGGTGATACGAAATTAAATAACGACTTGGTTATCGAACCTAGTAAATTGGTAAAAATATAAAGTCGTTGCTTTAATATTACTTTAAATATTATCTTTTTTATTTTTAACATTTACCTATGAGGCTAATTTGAACTTCATTTTTTTCTAGAACAACAAAAAATATTCGAGTCCATTATAAGGCAATTATTTTTTTAAATTATTTTTAATATTAAAAGGATTTATTAAACTCATGTCGCGTATTGCTTATTTGGCAGGTATTAGATTATACACAATTTTACTTGGACCTGACTCTGGCTAACCGAGCTGCGGGAGCGGGCGCGGGGACGGTGGCAGGCTCTTTGGCGGAATGGACGGCGGAGTACAACTTGACGCAATATTATGTATTGCGAGATGTTTCTGCTGAATCACTTCATCATTTAGCTGATAAGCTTCAGGATACGGCGATGTTTAATAAGTAAGTATTTATATATGTTTAATGTACTTTCTTGGTAATAGGTAGATACGTTATGTAAATATCTCTTCAGGAGTGAAGTGATAAAGCGTAATGAGGTGAATTATCATTTTCTTTAATTTTTATGTTACATATAAACTTAAATTCGTCTTGTATCAATTATGTTAAAGGGAAAAAAGTACTTTCTTTCTTATCCAATGTATTAAATATATATGCTATTCCTTACTGCACAAGAATAATTTATACAGAAAATAAATAAAACATAACATTAGTCCTAAAACATCTTTAGTACGAGTAGAAACCTCTTTCAGTCAACCCATAGATGTTTCTGCTGAATCACTTCATCATTTAGCTGATAAGCTTCAGGATACGGCGATGTTTAATAAGTAAGTATTTATATATGTTTAATGTACTTTCTTGGTAATAGGTAGATACGTTATGTAAATATCTCTTCAGGAGTGAAGTGATAAAGCGTAATGAGGTGAATTATCATTTTCTTTAATTTTTATGTTACATATAAACTTAAATTCGTCTTGTATCAATTATGTTAAAGGGAAAAAAGTACTTTCTTTCTTATCCAATGTATTAAATATATATGCTATTCCTTACTGCACAAGAATAATTTATACAGAAAATAAATAAAACATAACATTAGTCCTAAAACATCTTTAGTACGAGTAGAAACCTCTTTCAGTCAACCCATAGTAGCGAAACTGTTATAAAGCAAACTAAAGTGCAGTTATAAATGAAAATACCTTTTCGGATTTTGTCGCGGATTTATTTGAATTTTTGGTTCCCAACGTTTCGAACGTTTTACAGCAATCATGGTCACGGGATAGACTAAGGTATTTTATGTCTCATGGGGTTATATACTTGTTACAGACAGTTCTTACCCACAATTTACAAATAATCCAAAATGGCACCAAAGTATACTTGTTACAGACAATGTCTACCCACTTGTGGGTACCCTAAATCCAAATAAATCCGCGACAAAATCCGAAAAGCTCGTTTCATTTATAATATCAAATATTCGCGTAAACCTAAGAAAATATTATAAAGTGCATTATTATAAAGTACATTCAAATTAAAACTTTCTTATAGGTACTTGCGAGCTTACAATGTAAAGCTCGATACACCTGAAAACTGCGACGGCGCGTGCGCACATCAACATTTCTGCGCGATCACTTGTCTCGAACATCGTGCTTACACTCAGTGCGTTGAGGCAGCGGCGAGTGCTTTAGCCGCGTCCCGCTCCATTCAAACTGCTCCACTTGTTAATATAGTGCTAGCCATTTTATGTGCCGCTACGCTTTTCCTTGGTAAGTAAGTACAGTGTAATGGACGGTTAATAAGAATTTGTAACTCTGAATTCATTTTTTAACTTTGATGGTGATTTTATATAGTAAAAGTTTACTAAAAAATACTTGTGACGACATTACGTTTGTAATGAAATCGCATTGTTTGAAAGTGATATACTTATTGCATTAAAAATCAAAAGAAAAATTAATTATAAATCCACTTAAGTTACTGTTATTCCCAACGAATCACTATTCGTTATACAAATTCAGTTGATAACGAATTTTGGTAGGCAACTAAGCCTAATTACTAGTTACAAAGGTTTAATCCCGCTAATGTAGTGAAATAACATTGTTAACTCTCATAAGAATAATTTATTAAAATTATTTATTTCTTTAGTTATTTGAACCACACAATGAATTGCGTTCCAAGAAAAGCTATAGAATTCTGACCCCATTACTTGTGCTTATTAAAAAAACGAATTTCCAGAACTACGAATTCTTATTATGACGTTACACGAATTTTATTGGATTTTGTACGTGATAAAAGGCGTAATGTGTCGGTGGGCTCAGGCTGTTTGTGATACGAGACGATTACGGTTACTGTTAAACGATACGTTGCGAGTGGTTGCGTTTATTTGTTTTACTATAATAGTAGCGTTAGGTAGATTAAAACGTGTCAAATTTTATTCAAACATTATTTGTGTCTAACTTTGATGTTAGAATAGCTTTCTTTAGTTAACAGCTTTACTACAATATGTAGCGTAAACACTTAACGTACTATCGTAGATTAGGTGATCAAATTTTTTATACTGCAGTATTCGGCGTAAACGTCATTTGTTTAAGAAATCCTAGTTTTATGTAAATATTGTATTAGTATAGCCTATAGGATAAAATTTGTTTATTGCTAATTATTTAAGGTTTAAGATTTTTTACTGTAATAACATTGTTAAGCCGTATATTAATTTTGCGTGATATTTTTCCTGAATTTTTCTTATCGAAAATTAATTGCTACTGTTACTTAGAAAATGAAAAATAACTTCAAGCTTTATATTACGTGGCAATATTTTTTTTCAGACAAAAAGGAATGTAGTATATTTTTGGTAATACTTAAAAAATAATAATCACAATTTCTAAAGTGAAATACAACGTTTTTGATTACAATTATTGCAACGCCATTTTAACGTAAATGTTTATGGTTGCCTTATATATATTTTGTAAATGCTCAAAGGCACGATGTTATTTATAATATTTCAAATTGTACATATAATAGTTATTTAGATCTCAACTTTATAAAGGAGGAGCAATTAGACGGTAAGGCTAGTATAAGAGGTAAGCTTACATTGTTTTCTTTGCGGTGACCAATATTTTGTGTAAATCATGCATAATATTAAATATAAAAAAAATGATGTTATATGTTATCTTAACTGATTCCCTATTAAAATTCTAGAACTTACATTCTACATTTTTTTATTTATTTTAAAATATTCTTAAAATACCTATAGTATATCATATATTTTCTTATTTATTCACTTATATTTTTTTCACTTTCACTTTATAAGTAATATATACATGTGTAGCTCAAATCTAAATAGATATATATCACTTATCCTATCACTTTTCAACGAAACAAAGTCATGCAATATATACACAAATAATACTTATTCGAACTTTTATCCGTATTAATTTAACGATCTATATTTTTTTGGTCCCTATAACATATGTTAAATGTTATAGAAAAACATGTATAAGTTTATGCGAAATACGAACAAATTACATAAGAATTAACTGACTCAGTTCTGTCAAAATAATGATACGATTAGCTAACTTTTAATTACTTTTACTAAAGTACTTTGAGTATTACTTTATGTAATGAAGAATATTATGATCTAAAAATAGACATCTTGGTTATGCATCTTACCGCGTATATAAACCCTAAAGCTTTTAAGTCATACATCTGAACGTGTATGGCTTATATTCAAACGTCTATTAGTCGTTAGTAAAACGAATTTAGATATACTTGAAAATACAATTAAGCTATATTTCTACGGCTATATACACCTAAAAAAACATCGTATCACGTAATATCACTTAAATAATAATCCTACAAAACTCAAAAGTCGTCTCTAAAAATAATATTTTTTCTAAATCATACTAATCGTGATTGGTTATTTTGGCATAACAGCGTCCACTCAAGTTATAATGAAATAAGTTATAAATGTAAATATTCCGTTTGATCATAGCTTAAAATGTGAACCGCGTTTTTTCACGATGAATGTAACTGTATATTAAATTGAATGTTTTAAATTAATTTTAATAAAGAATCGAAATCGTTTTGTGTGTTTCATTGAGTTTTTTTAACCTAACACTTATGTATATTTTAAAGTGCGAATTATTCAAGTGTTTTGTAATTCAGTAATTCAGCCCTTTTTTAACGTCCCACTGCTGGGCACGGGACTCCTAATACAAGGGGGATCAGGCCATAGTCCACCGCGCTATCCTAATGCGGGCAGACCTCATGTATTTCGGAAACTTGCTAGATTCTCTCAGGCATGCAGATTTCCTCACGATGTTTTTCTTCACCGTAAGACAAGTGGTAATCATAAGAGAGTAAAAAAAGAGTTTTTTTAAAAAAATACAAAGTGAACTGTACTGTACTGTAAGTTTTAATTATAAGATGGATTCAAGGAAATGATATAAATAACAAATAGCTCTAAAAAGGTGGGATTATAGTATTTGATAGTTTTTCCTCTATAAATAGGATAGAAAAGTTCGTACGAAAGTTCAGTACTTTTTGGGTCACTTAAGATAATTGATATTGAATCTTTTCTTTTCCGCCAACAAGAAATCCTATAGGCTTAATACTTACAATTTATATTACAAGACTAGGGACTGATCCTCGCTTCGCTCGGGTTCTAGGTACAACCTTGGTATGGAATACTTTAATTGAAATTCTTTATAGTTTTAAAATTATAAAAATAAATTATAAAAAGTCTTTATAGTTTCTCATCTTTTAAACCTTCCTTGGACTTGGACTGAACCAAAATTAGACCAATCTTTAGGCCGAAAAATTAGTCAATTCATCTATATAAAAGTGAAACTCATCACGAAATATCGAAAACCGCTGGACTTATTAACATGAAATTTGGTAGGGTAGTAGTTTATAGTTAGTATACGTCCGCTTTTTGCGACAGGGTCTTATTAAGGAGGTCTAACGGTTCTTGCTATTTTGCATGAAAGTACTTAATTTTTTGTGCTACAAATTTTAAAAATTGCGGGGAGTACGACCTCGAGCGAAGCGAGGAGCGAGACTTTTATTTATATAAAATAAATTGCATCGCATACTTCTATTTAAACATTTAGGCTAATGCTAATAGATTAGTATTTTAACGTCAAGCCACAGTTAATTTTGTGGACACGTGAAATACTGAACGTGACACATTCGAATCCCACGGGATTTACAATGAAATGAAACGAAGTGACAATTTTGCAAATTTATTTACTTCTTCGTGATTATGTTTTTCGTTTCTTGTACAAGCGAATTGTTATTAGGAAGAAATGATCGAAATGTTATTTAATGTCATCATCATCATTATCATCATCATCGTTAACTTAACACAGTGATAATTTGTACTAAGATTTGCATTAATAATTCGTTACTCTAACAATAGCACAATAAAAATAACATTAATATTATTTTTTATAAGAAATCGATAGATATTAATTACTTTGTCCACAAACGAATATTTACGTAATTAGTAACTGAACTTTAGACAGAAGTAGGACTTGATATAGAGAAGCTTGCTATATATACTTATAACTTTTATAAAACTCGATATTTGTAGCTTTAATCGCTAAACTTAATTTTGTTTTTAAAAAAAATGAAATATGACCTTATTTTTGCGAATAATACGTGAGTGTGTTATATAAATTGTTAGTATAACAACACTATATTTGGCGGTACGACACCTTCTACGAAATCGCACATTTGATAATAATTATTACAATTTTTAGTTTAAACCCAGGCAAATCCGCAGACTTGTAGATTTGTGAATTTCGAATACACTTTTTGAGCATTATTAAAAATTTAACGAGGCTCATTTTAGGGTTCCGTTATAATAATCTTTACGATAGAGTTTGATTACGGAGTATAGAAAGCTTGTAACGTTTATTGTATCTGGAGTAATATTTCTCGCAATAACCGTAACAACTAAAACTTTATTAGAGCTTATATTGTGTTATTAAGTATTTCAGTATATAATGCTGTAATAAAGACGAACACTCCTGTTAAGTTACTGATAATAAAATGAATAGTCCGCTATCTAACACTGAATGAGATAAGTGAAACTATATAAAAACTTGTGGTCGTCTTGTGGTCGAAATTCGACCATAATTAATAACTAATATGTATATTGAAATAAATGAATTTATTATGGTTATAATCGCGTATGTCTGAAAAACATGGTAGTATGTTATTATGTAATGTTTTTTTTATTTATTTAATGTATTTTTATGCATAATTAAAAAAATATAACCTTTCTGCACTCCTTCTATTCGTTTTTGGATTTTTTATTTTTTACATAATCGAAATTTTTATCCAGCCTGTCCACCCATTTTGAGCCTGCTGACTTTCATATCACTAAATGACAGCTAATAAACATTTGATTTCACCATGAATTAATCGACCTGAAATGATTATGTGATTTGCAACGCTACCTCCCGGACGATATATAAACTATATGTGTGCGAAATTTCATACTCCTCCGTCCGCGTAATGTTCGTAAAAAGGTACCCCTTTTGAGAAAGATTTATGAAAGACTAAATGCGTACATACTGCGTAAAAATGAACTAAAATGAACGGAGTAAGTTGTTTAAAAGTGGTATTGTACACACAAGTAATACATAATATTAGAGTATTCTGAAGTGCTACGATAAGATGTTACACGAATACCTATTACGTATTTCTTACCTGAAATGGATAAAGTCATGGATTGACTGACAAAAAACAATAAGAAATGTAATTATTTTATTAAAAGGCTATTATATATTATATTTGAAGAAAGTAACTACGTTAGATAATAAGTTCTTAACACTAATACCTAACTATATCTACATTGCCGTGGGATTTTCAAAGAAAAACTAACAGGGGACTGATCTACAGATGGACCCTTACATTTTCCTTCTTCCGATTCTCGCTGAACGGTCCAATACCCAGTAAAAAAGAATTATGGTCGAAATAAATTATTGCTTTGAATAAAAACCAGTATCCTAACACATTTCGGATTTCTACCTACACACATATTTAACATATCAAAACGTGCTTGGGAAATAATAATACAAGCATTACTTACATAGAGTATTTATTATTGTATAATATTTCTCTATAATATTCTGTATTATTTTTACTAATTTCTAGAATGTAATAAATAAGTAAAAAAAGAATTGAAAGAGTTTATTAGTATTGTCGATATTTTGTAATTAACCAACTTTAAATAAAAGGTGGTGAAATTCGACCTAGTCTTTTTTTTAAATTAGTCATTTATATTTTGTTAATTTACAATAAATCTTTGTCTATTTTTTTTTTTCATTATAATTCGTTCTCTATAATCTATAATCGTATCAATTTTACAGAGCAAATATTTTTCAAAGGGAAATAATCACTTTAAAATAATTTTGAAGTTAGTATTTGATACATCTAAACCCTAGAACTAAAACACGCAGGGAGTTAATTAATCAATCGATAAAGTTTCGAAGGTGTTATGTATACTATCTAAGTCAAACTTATCAATAAACAAGATTAAGATAATCTATTTACGAGTTTATTCATTGGGTAAGCCTAAAACAGACTTAGAATATGCAATAAGACGCTATATCTATATAGTATTCAGTCATTTTTAAGGTCCCACTACTGGGTACCGGCCTCCTTTTAGCGCGCAGAGGATCAGCCCGTAGTGCCTGATGATGAGAGCTGGCCAAGTAGGTGTTGGCGGACTTCACATGTCTTTCGAAAATTTCCTAGGTTCTCTTTAGACATGCAGGTTTCCTCACGATGTTTTCCTTCACCGTAAGACAATCAATAATCGTTATGGTAATCATGTTTGTAGTGATTCACAAATATCACCTGGATTTGAAACCGCATTATTCGGTTATAAAAGTGACCACGTTACCACTAGACTATGACTGTCAAATGAAATATCTCTAATGAATTCACAGTTCCTATCACTGAGTTACAATTAAATAACAAACAAGTGCATCTAGGTTAATGAAATTTATCTTTTTGATTATATTATGTCGCTGCTGTTAGTACAGACCTGAAATAACGGTTTCATAATATGCATAATTTGATTTGTGTTATTTAGTACGAAACAGTGATATATTAAATCATAGTAGAATGGAAATATTTTTATTTGTTTATGGTTAATTAATTGTAATAAAATAGTTCAGTAATTTGAAGTAACAATAATTGGAGGTAGGTGGGTTAGGTGGGTAGGCTAGGTAGGTGGGCTAAGTAGGTAGGCTACGCTACAAAAGGTCAAGGATAGTTAAGGCTTAATTAATATTAAAGTTAGGGCCTAATTAATATTCTAAAATTGTGACCTTAAACAACCACCGCTCGCGACACCATTTTATGTGGTCCCTAGATTTAGCGCGAGCTATCCTCTTGAATGACTCGAAAGATCTAAGAATACATAACGACAGACAAACGGAAAGCGACTTTTTTATACTATGTAGTGATAAAAATGTTCTATTTAGTTATAGTTTTCGACCGCCAGCATATTTACATAGTAGCTTTGCTGTTCTGAAACTAGGCTTGTCAACGATCTGAGTAATATCATTTGTACCGTAGAGTGGTTGCTAATCACATTATCATGTACTTTGGACACACATAGTTATAACACATGAACTATAAAACATATTTACGCCCAATCTAATAATTCACTCCAATTAGAATCAAAATAAATAGTAGTTCTAGAGCATCTTCAAATAAAATCTATTATAGGTATAAATTGATGGGGGAAAAATGTTTTTAACTTGTGATAAATATTGCCGTAAAAACAAAAATGACAAGTTAATAATAATGCTTAGAAGGTTAAAAGGTTTCAAAATACATAAAATGCCTTATGAAAAAAGGTATAATATTTGAAAAATTAAGACAAGTTATTCTAAAATACTATGACTTTCCATAGTATTTTAAGATTTTATTTTGCGGTAACAAAAGTAAACCATAGAAGATAACCAAGTGCCATCGATGTTAGAATAAATCACTAGCCTTACTGGCCATAATTTTACATTTTCTCTACTGTATCCTTTTATCATTCCTTCATGTGTGAATTCTTATTCAATATGATTAATTATCTTTATGATGTATAATTTGTGAGAAGACCTAGGTAATATTCAAAGGATATACAAATAAGCCTCACCATACTTGGCCAGTTCAGTACACTATGACTATATAATGGCAAACTATGACTATATAAGGGAGTGCCCATGTCCAGCAATGGGACTTTAAAAAGTAAAAAATATATAAAAAGGATCACTTTTGTTAAAATTCATCATAAGTCCAAAGTAGAATTGTACTTAAAAGAATATTTCTAGTAGATATATTTATTTATATTTCAAGAAAATTAAATACAGGATAACATTATCTTAAGAGCTATATCGTGTTCATCGCGATGAGCACACAGCATCTTGAATGCAAATTTATGCAAAGCACGAGAGCCGATATTTGGTCGCTTGATGAAACAAGGCAAGTTGCAACTTGAATATTATGTAAGCTTGAACTTGTGATTAATTTAATGTATTAAAAATGAAACTATCTTTTCAGATTTTGTCATGGATATTATAAATTCTTATTATTTTATAAGCTACTTTGGTGCCATTTTCGATTTTTTGTAAATTGTGGGTAGGCAATGTCTGTAACAAGTATATACACCCCTGAGATGTCAAATACCTTAGTCTCTCCCGTTACCATGATTGCTGTAAAGCATTCGAAACGTCGGGAACCAAAAATCAAAATAAATCCGCGATAAAATCCGAAAAGATAATTTCATTTTTAATATCAAATATTCGCGTAAGAAAGTAATTTAATGTACCTACTTAAATTAATTATAATTTATTAATACCTTTCTAATAATTTCTTTACTAAATTGTTGCCTATCCCTCGGGGAGCTACCATCGTCTCAGAATAATAAATCTGAGCATGAAGAGGCAGCGACAAGCTAATGGATCTTAAACTAATTAGACTATGAAAATATTTTGGCATTTTTATGTGACTCCTGATAAAATATACTTTGTTCTCTCTACAGATTTCGATTTTTTACTATTTATATACGAAGAGTATATATGTAGATACTTAATTATTTAACGCTTCGTAATTTCAGAAGAATTAGTTAAGAAAAAGAGTTTGCAGAAAGTAATCAAAGGAAACTTATAAGACGAAAACTATGACTAGACTTTTCTATAACATTGTGTAAACAAGAGTGACAGTTCGACGAATAGCACAAGTTCAAAGTAAGTGAAGATCAAAAAGAAATACGATGAAGCGAAAAGTGAAATAAAGTGAAAGTGGAACTACTGTGTTCGGTGACTGAATTAAGTTGTTACCAAGCAAATATTACGTACAACGTGAACAACAAATATATTTTTGATTCTTATCCTCTTTCAGAGTCTATTTACTCATGCAAAAAATTAAACGACGATAATTTTGAATATTCTTTGACTTTAAAACTTTAAAAACTATTTTACAATAAAACTCTATTATAATGTAAATTTAGTTGTTTCTATTTTTCCTTACATTAAAAATTTAAATCTTATTTTACGGATTAAATACGTTTTAAGATGTATAAAAAAACCCTTGGATTATAATTGGCTATAACTATAAAGGTATATGACCACGGCTATACCTTGACCATTTTTAGGGTTCCGTACCTCAAAAGGTAAAAACGGAACCCTTATAGGATCACTTTGTTGTCCGTCTGTCTGTCTGTCTGTCTGTCTGTCTGTCTGTCTGTCTGTCTGTCTGTCTGTCTGTCTGTCAAGACCTTTTTTCTCAGGAACGCGTGGAGGTATCAAGCTGAAATTCATATCAAATACTCAAGTCTATGGTCTCTTGGAGCTGTGAAAAAATCAAACTTCTAAGTCAACGCGATCAAAAGATACTCCCGTTTATGCCGCAAATTTTCGACACTCGCAAGGGAATCAAAACCTACAGGGTACTTCCCGTGAACTCAGAATCTTGAAATTTGGTACGAAGCAACGTCTTATAACACAGATAAAGGAAAAATTGCGAAAAGCATAAATTTTTAGTTACATCATATAATAAAAATATTTTTAAAAATTTTAAACTTATTACCCCTTTACTCATACACCGTTCCGTACAGGTTTGTACGGAACCCTCGGTGCGCGAGTCTGACTCGCACTTGGCCGAATTTTTATTTTGTGTTTTAGTTTTAGTACACAACTAGTGTCTTGTGTCGTACGTTGTAGATCAAATTTACTTCATTATACTGGGTCTACAGTTTCGTAAACTACTTTGTTATAGAAAAATTAATTTAATATACCAACAAGTAGACAGATCTAAAATATTGGAACTTTTTATAAATCACCTGTACTAGTAAAAGTACTGGCAGTTCAATTAAATCTCTTCAAAGTCTTGAAATTCCTAGTATAATCGAGGTTCAATATCACTGCAGGGAATTGCAGCTCAGTTTCGTAAAAAAGGCATCGGTGGTAATAATTGTGAACAATGTGAACGGCAATACGATTGCAATCCGCTTTTGTTTCAAGTGCTTTAATATTGCGAATAGCGTTAAAAAGTGAAAAGTTTTAATTAATTGTTGGCAACGGCCGTAATAATAAAAAAATAATGTTTTTTTATTATAATATGATTATAATATGCATTTTTTGCAATATTTTAATTCTATTGTTTTCTTAATGGCTTCAAAGTGTGCCCGTTGATCATAAATTACTTCGGTCGAATCGAAAAGACACGAGAGATATTAAACATGTTTAACGTATCGTCAATCTCCTACAGTAAAAAATATATCCTACATATATCCTACAGTAATAATACAGGCTCGGCCTAGTTCAGACGATAGTGTACGTGTACATCAACAAAAAATTACTATTGATAATATAGTTGTTTAAGAAAGTGTACTGTAACTTTTGTTATTTAAGTCAATAAAGATATTATTATTATTAATATTAACACCTATATTTTCATAACAGACTCTTTACAAAATAATTCCTTAAAAAAATATTTAAAATACAATTAAATGTAATCGAACTGAATTTCAAGTTACTGAGCAAATTCAGGACCAATGCCCTTGCCTCAGAAAGGGTGTAGGCCTGATCATAAATTTAAAAATAAAGAGGCTGACTGAACATTTACATGAAAAGTGACGGATGACAAGCTTTACAATTGTCTGTAAAACGTAATAGCGTCAGATGAATTAATGTTTCAGCTTTTTTTATATTTAACGATGAATACGCACTTGTTGAAAGTTAAATATAAATGAAGTGTTTCCTATTACTTCTTCCAATTTATTTTTTTAAGTTACAATTTTATATATAAAAATGACATAAAAAGTTCTTATAACCGTATAATGTACTAGTAGTGTGTATACAACTTTAGAAGACAGTATTTTGTGATTATTAAGTTAATGAGGTCAGTAATTTGTTTTGTGAAGTATATTTATTATAATTAAGATGTATTTTATGTCAAGGTTGATTGCATTTTTTATTCAGACGTTTTAAATAATTAAACGTCAGAACTCATCATCACAAGATTATCATACCACCAGTTCTCTCAAACATTCAGGTTTCCTCACGATGTTTACCTTCACAAAGAAAAGTAAAGATTCGTACATGAAAATATTAGAGGTGCGAGACCTGGATTTGAACCCGCATTAATCAGATATCCAATCGAGCGCGTTACCACTGGGCTACCACTGTCCTGCTTTATACTATTAGTATACAATTACATCATACCCGAGTCTAATCTTTTTTAAATATTAAAATATATGCTCGTTTTACGAGCTTTTTATAAAATAGTCTTATCATTTTCATATAATGGCCTATGGGATGATTATATCTGCAACGTTTTAAGCGGAACCCTAATTCTTTTGCTAAAACAAAATTAGTCAGTGGCTCCTTATACCATTTATCTCTCAGTAAAAATCCCGTCAAAATCTGTGTAGCCGTTTTGTAGATTACAGACTGACTACAATATTTAAATTGTATTTTTTTTTCTTATAAATACACATTATGCACATAGAAGTATATATTATGTTAATGTTACAATCAGACAATTCAATTCTATTTATCTGTATTGATTTTTGTTAGTCAGTCCTAGAAAGCTACTGGACAAATTTTGATATAAATTAGTAAGATGATAGCTAGTTATCCGGGTCAACACATATGGCACTGTTTACTGTGGGAAAATATTTAATATGTGAAATCTATACTAACCGTTAAATCGTTTATATCGGGACGAATCCCCGCGGAACCAGGGTGAATTGCTAGTTAAGAATAAAATATTTTTGGTATTATAATAAATTCTTAATTTTTTAGTATTCAAATTGTATGATTTTTTTTTTAATTTTATTAAGTTTTCTTTTCGGTAAAAACATATATATCGTTTATTCAGTAAAACTTATATTCATTTTAAGGAGCTCGTTAACGATACCGCAAGTGCTGAGAGTTGAGGCAGTGTGCAAATAAGCATGTCCGTTCGGGTAAAAAAATAACGAAATATTATGTTTATACGATATAAAATTATATACGCAATTCTTGTAAATTAATAAATTTATTTCCATTTTCACGGAAGCGGTTTGGATAGAATTTTCGGACATGTCGAAATAGTTACAAATAAAATAAGCCATTGCTAAAATAAGATTTTATGTAATTTATACGTGTAAAGCAATGGTAGCCCAGTGGTAGCGTACTCACCTGGAAACACAAGTGAAGCGGGATCAAATCCTGGGTATGACACCTCCAATATTTTCAGTTGCAATTTATAGTTTCAATATGATTACCACTTGTCTTACGACGATGGAAACATTGTAAGGAAACCTTTATATCTGAGAGAACCTAGCAAGTTTTCGTAAGACAAGTGTAATCCGCCATCCCACACTTGGCTTGCTTAGTGGACTATACCCTGATCCCTTCGTATTGAAGAAAGGCTCGTCTCCAGCATTGGGGTGTTAATAAATACGTAGTAATGAACTGTAAAAGTCTTAAACCTCAAAACAATCCCAACAAATGAAGATTCAGAATGTCATTCTGTATACAAAATACAGCACCCGAGTCACATAACTATAACAAAACAAGGTGTTCAGTTAGCGAGTTTTCACAATAGAAATGACCGACAGCTGGACCCTTTATAACATTTCCTTTTTCCGCTTCCCTTCCGAATGCTTAAACATCTTCAAAAAGGAGAAATCACAATAATAATGTCATATCACTTTATACATTGAATTTTTGTTTCTTATTACTCATACTAGCGACTCGCCCTCGCTTCGCTTGGGCTTTTTCCTAGATTTAGCACAGGCAAAGCCGCGGGATCCGCTAGTTATGCATATAAACCTTCCTCTTGAATCACTCTATCTATTTAAAAAACCGCATCAAAATCCGTTGCGTAGTTTTAAAGATTTAAGCGTACAAAGGGATATAGGGACAGAGAAAGCGACTTTGTTTTATACTATGTAGTGATGAGTGAAATACAGAACTTGTAAGTTCGATACGCAAATAGAATAGATTTTGATATTTTAGTATTATTTTTTATTTTTTCATTACAAATTACAACAAATATTACGCTGAAAGTAATAAAATGAATATTTAAGGAATTTTACAGTGAAAATCATTCCATAAGCTTTAAACAAAATTATTTAGATTATAGATTTATTTTGATTTCTAATTCTAGACGTTTCAAATGCTTTACAAAAATCATGATAACGGGAGATACTAACAAGTTAAGTAGTAGTTATGACAACATCTATCCACAATTTAATGATATTTAGAAATACAAAATTTATTAATATAATTTAAAAAATTAAAAATAAAATATAGTTTTATTTAAAATATCAAATCATAAATCCAACAAGGTGTATTTTAATTGGTTAATTGTAATTATTTTATTTGTACTACATTTATAAGACTTTATTCATCGTTTTCAATTATAACTTTTCCATTGATGTAATTCGCAAAGACAGAAGTTATTTATGATTGACTCATACTTATTTATTGTACCTTTGTAATAAAATTGTATGTGATAAAATAAGATAGACATACTCAATACTCATATCTCATAGATCTAAAGATACTTAAATGACTTTGGAGAATTTTATTACACGAAAAATGTTACGAAATTGGGTTTATACGTTTACTTTGTAGTAAACATGATTGTTTCATTCAATCTATTTATAAAAGTGCTTTATCATTTATAACATTAGTTAAAAGGTTTAAGCAATCCGTATCTGATACTGCTCGTTTTTCCTACACTTACCTATATTCTTTTTCTCGGCGGCTTCGCTAGCATAATATTTTTGTTAACCGACTTCAAGAAAGGGGCGCAATTTGGTTGTATTTTTTATGTTTATTACCTTAGAAACCTGCATTTTACGGATAAATTTGGACAACTCTTATTTATTTAAAAACGTTTTACTTTCAGTTTGGTCCCCATTAAATTCGAAAAAAATACTCCTGCTAATTAAATAAGGGATGCTTGATTTTTCAATTATAGGATTTTTGAAATACATTCTTTTTACTTCATTACTACTAGAGTACTAAGTACGTGCTACGTGTACTAACAACAATAAAAAAATGGTGATACAAGCTTTGCTTTGATTTGTATCGGCTATCACCGACTCTTAAAATATCTGGTTGAGTCTCTATAATCACTAATCAGGAAATGAAAAATACCTTTACTTTTTTATTTTAGTCTTCATTTTTTATTAAGAAGTCGATTTTCTAAGTTATTATTACGTTTAACGTTTGGGTGCGTTTTCATCCTTCTATATAGTGTATATATTGGTATACTATAATATTTGAATGAAATTATAAAAAAAAGTTTGCAAAGACTACTTTAATTCTATAAAAAAGTAGACTCAGGCTCATACTGTTTAATCATCAATTTATTCTTATCATTTAAGTTCACTTTGTACGAAATCCGATTCAGAGCTTTTCAATATTTTTTTATAATTTTTCAATAAAGACGCTTTTTCATAGTTTCGTATTTTAATGATTTAACTAAACCATGCCAATTACTATTCAATAAGCAATCAAATCTATCGACAAATAGAAATACTCCACTGTCTTTGTCTATAAGCTATAAATATACGTAGTTATAGACTATTCCTTTAGTTGTTATCGACACAAGTTACTAACGACCACAGTGTATAAATAAACCTTAGACAAATGGATGGGTCGCTCATGTAGAATATTATAATGGCACAGTATAATTTATATAAACTTATGATTTTGTCGCAAAACGCTCTATGCCTTTGTAATGTCATGATCAAAGTATTTCTCTAATATGCTCCTTACATTATATAAAGAGTCTCTTACTCTTAAAAAGGGCAAATTAAGTTAAATAAATGTGAAGGATAAATATATTATTATTTCGTACTATACGTATACTTGAAACAATGTTATTTAAATAATTTTTACTATACTTTTTCAGTCAAAATAACTTAGAATATACATAAATTACTAGTAGCTTGCCGTTGCTTGGTTCGCACACACCTGCACACACAGGCACTCGCCTATGCACAAAAAATGAAAAAAATAAAATTGTATTACAACTTGTTTTTTTGTGTAACTGCCTTGGTGGTGTAGTTGCTAGCACGTATGTTGGTTACACATCGAGAGGTCCTGGGTTCGAGTCCCAGGTCGGGCCAAGTTTAGTTCTTGAGTCTTTGACTAAGTGAAAGTTGGCGAGGTGTCACCCCCATGCCTCGCAAAGCACTCTCTCATTCAACACTTAGCTCTCACTGGTCGTGTCGAGTAGTCGTCCCACCGGAGTATGAGAGTGATAGAAATAGAGAGTGTATTAGTGTCTGCGCGTACACTTGTGCACTATAATATCTGCTGCGCAGTTATCTAATCACATTGAGATTGGCCGCCATGGCCGGAATCGGTCGGACAACATTTTTTTTCATTTTTCTTTTATTGTATAGATTTTTTCTGTTATTATTATTTTTTCAAGAATCGAAGTCCAAAATCCTACCTCCTGATTGCTCAGAGTGTTCCGTTGTCGAAGATGTTTACCATGTCCTAGTGGAATGTGTCCGAAATGAATTCGAGCGATTACTATTAATGAGCAGTATAATTTATTATGCAACTGTATCTTAGAATGTCCTGATTCAAAGGAAACTAGAATATTATATAGACTTTATATAATAGCTGTAATTCGTCGCTGAATTTTGCGTAGTAAAACTCTTTTAAAAAAAATAGATAAATTAGCTTCAATTATTATATTCAAACACAGCGGAAAATCGTTTTTGTGTAGTGGCTCTAATGTGGTATGTTCAATTATTGAACAAACTCTCTTTAAAATAAAGAATAAAAAAATCGATGTTACTAGTTAACTTCTATTATTTTATTCAAAAACACAGCGAAAAGGCGGAGCCACTGACCGTAGCTTATTAAAGTGGTAGTGCCATGCTTGTTTCCTTCGGGTAGCAACCGAATGGGCCGGCACGCCCCGTATAGTTCATTAGTACCACTCTCTCACAGAAGACCGGCGTGAAGTGGCAGCTATGCTGTCGCGTTTCGTCCGGTGAGTGAGAGTCCGGGAGGCCCAATCTCCTTCCCCCCTCCCTCTTCCCTTCATCCTCCGCCTTCGTTCCCCCCTCCCTCCCACTTCCCTCCCTCCTCCATCCCTCCCCCCTCCATCCCTCCCCCCTCCATCCCTCCCTTTCCTGAAAGGCCGGCAACGCATCTGCAAGCCAGGCTTGCAGATGTCCATGGGCGGAGGTGATCACTTCCCATCAGGTGAGCCTCCTGCCCGTTTGCCCCCTTCTTACCATAAAAAAAAAAAAAAAAATTACTAACAACATATAATGGCTGCCAGCTTTAACCTTTTTAATTTATCAAAAATTCTGTGTGGGCTATCCACGAAAATACCTACAACATGTATTAAAGAATTTGGAAGGGAACGAGGAAAAGCAATTAAGGACTCGGCACGGGATCCATATTGGTAGTCATATATTTCCTCTCTTAACCACATAATTTACGAAGTATAAAAACAAAAAAAAACTTTTTAATTATCTCAGTTACATCATATACGTATATAAATAAGCAAAGAAAACAGCTCGGTACTTTTTTTCTTGTGTTTGTAAGCCATTTTTTTCTTAAGTAGCTTTAGTGTAACAAATAAAAACATAAAAACAATTTATAGTTTCTTTAAATATTAGTAGATAAGTAAATTTTATTCATATAATATTTTCTTTAACTAATATGGTCGAACGTCAACTATTGGTCGAATACTAGTATATACCTTAACAGAATTCTTTTATTTTATTCAAGGGAACTTATTTTAGCTTTCACAATAAATGGTATTTTTTAAATAAAAAAAATCATAATATAGTACTTTCAACACTAAATATATTTCCAGCAAAAAAATGAAGTCAATTCGTTTTGTCATTTTAAAGTTAAGCTGGGACAGATAAAAATATAAAAAATTGGTCAATTACGAGTCGGGCTTGTATTAAGCACCAAAAGATTCGTAGTACGGAGTCATACATACACCTATATGTTCGTTTCCGGTTTTGGACGTACGTATGTATGAACATTTATTTTATCTAGCATATCTATACTAATATTATAAAGAAGTAAAGTTTGTTTATTTGTTAAATTGTAAGGGGTAATATCGGGATCTACTGAACCGATTTTAAAAATTCTTTCACCAATAGAAAGCCACATTATTGCTGAGTGTCATAGGTTATATAAAAAACCGAAAAAAAAAATTACGTGGTAGTCCGTTTTGCAAAGTGAATCGGAGAAAAAACGGTCGAATGAAAGCGTTTCTTATGAACGCTGCCTTAACTATGAAAGATATATTTTTGAGTTCTAGAGAAAAGATGTGGAGCTTAAAAATACCTACAAAAAAGTCAACGACAGCATATGTCTAACTTTTATATTTAAGTGACAAAAAGTAGTTTTTTTAATATTAGTATAGATAATTTAATTTTTTATTTTTAATATTAATAAAATAATTTAAATTATTTAAACACTTTGTACTAAAAAAGATTATTAACATTATGCCCAACAAAGTGGGCACGGGTCAGCTAGTATATGATAATTTTAAAACATGTATTCGATAACTATGATAATGATATTCTTTCAATGTCTGCGGAAGCCAATTTCTTTACTACAAATATTTAAAAAAAACTGAAATATTAGTAGCCTATTTTTTTCTAGAAATAACTGAAACTTAATAATTTTATCAATGAAGACTAATTAAAATGCAGATATTACTGAAATTAAGGAGAATACATTTCAAAAGAATTTAAATTGAAATATTAAAAGTTTTCATTTTCTTAAGTAAGATAAAACATTATTTTTCTCAATGGGACTCTTATATTAATAGACTTATCTAATAGATATTATTACCTAGACAAGATATTATAACTTTCTCGTGATTATTATTTAACATCATCTTGCAAATTACTCAAATTGTTATAAAAATAAATAAAAAATATGTTGGGACATACACAGCACCATAGTTCCATTGTAAGTTACGCCTTGTGCTGTATAACTTTAAATATATAAATAGTTTATTATAATCACCTATGACAGCTGTACAAACATACATTCTCAGCACACAAATGAATGCCCACAGCGAAGCTCGAACCCAGGACCGCTCAGCATGTAGGGTCACAAGAAACTGATCCAAACGTGGCGTCAATAAGGTTAAGTGATAAATATGTTGGGACATTTTTACACACAACGCTATCTTAGTTCCGTGTTAAGCTACGAGGCTTGAGTTACCGATACTAGAAAGTTACATATATAACGTTAAATAAATACATAATATAAATATAAACTCCCATGACTACAGTACAAACATTCGTGCTCAACAAATGTATGCCCCCAGCGGGACTCGAACCCGCGACCGTTGGCGCAGCAAGTAGGGTGACTACAAACTGAGCCAATCGTGTCCAGTTCTTGCTTCAAAAAAAGTGGATTGAAATTAAGACGTCCTACCATTTAAAAAGTACTTACTTGTTTTATATCTTTAGAAACTTCGTCGCGAAGTGGTCAGAAATACCGTAATGGCTCTTCAAGTCCTTCATCTACCAGTTACCACCGCCTAGTGTCGAGACTACGTTTCATAAAGCGGACTCAACAGTGTATAAATTACTAAGCGTAAGACTTAAATCGTAAATATATTTTTTAATACAATAATCATTAATCAGTTATTATTTTAAAAATACTAGTACTCTATATTAATAAAATAGTACGAATTATTATAAAAGTCTCATTAAAGTAAGTTTAGTCGATCTCAAAATATATGGAGTTAAACAAACTTAGTTAGCTTCTATCATTGCCCAAACTATAATAATATGTGTGTTTTATTAACCTCATTATAATTTTATTTCGTATATTAATAACATAATATGAAAATTGAACCGGTTATCGCAATGGAGTCTAATTTGTACACAAATGTTTTTTGGAAATCTTACCGATATAGGAAGTCATTATAATGTATAGTTTTTTTTAAATAAATAAATTTGAAATTAATCGCTTTTCACTAAATGCATATGAAAGTATATGCGGTACTTACATCAAAAACCCATTATTTAAACTTTTTGACTGTCTGTCTGTTTGTCCAGGCTAATCTCTGAAACGGCTGGACTGATTTTGACGGGACTTTAACTTGCAGATAGCTAATGTTGTATAAAATAAATTAGTGTACTTTTGTTTTAGATTTTTTTTATTTTCACCCGCTCCGCGACTTCGCGCGTGCTAAATCTAGAGACGAACCAGGCGAAGCGAGGGTGAGTCGCTAGTTCAAAATAATTATGCGAGTAAGGCACGTGCCTTGATGTCGACTACTCCTGTCGATATTTCACAATAAAAACCTTATATATTTTGCCAAGGCACTTTCATCAATAAAAAGACAGCATGTGAAGGAATAGAATATGAACTACATTTTCTTTACAGAATCGTGTTCGTCTCATGGGAACGAGGGATGCCGAAACACCGTGAAAGTGGCTTTATTCAATTATGCCAGTAGAAGCTATTATACAGCAATACCTTTTTTATTTTGTAGAAATATTTCTATTATTTATGAAAAAATCTTTCGTTTTAAATAAAAAACATTAGAAAATATTATTTCTTTTAAATATATTCTTTAATATAAAATTTAAATTTTCTTTTACGTTCTTGAACATTGTGAAAAGCATTTGTTTTAAATATTTTTTAGCTTCGTCTCTAAAGTAAGAAATACGTGTATTATTATATTTACGATACGATTAGTGAGGAAGTTATGCTTAATTACAAAAATATCAATTTCAATTAGGTAATTTGCTTTTAAAATTTAACTTATGTATGCGAAAATTAAATGTTTGTAATTGTATGTTTGTCACCTCTTAATGCCTTAATGCCTATGTTTAAGTTTTTTAACTTATAACCTAAAGCAGAGCCTGAAGTACTAAGTAGACATAGACTACTGTTATTATTTTTAATGGCATTTTTTTTAAATTGATTAATTATCTCAAATTTTCTTTACTCATTAACTCATTTTTTACTTTGTAGTGCAGTTTGTGTAAAAGCGTAAAGTAAAAGCGCTAGGTATATCTATATAAATAACGATGAATGTTGCTAAGCGCAAAACTCGAGAGTGGTTTGACCAATTCAGCTATTTTTTTTTCTTGTATGTTCCTTAAGACACACGGATGGTTTTAAAATAAAGAAATCTATACTTATATTATAAAGCTGAAGAGTTTGTTTGTTTGGTTGAACGCGCTGAAACTACTGGTTCGATTTGAAAAATTATTTTTGTATTGGATAGTCTGTTTATCGAGGAAAGCTATAGGTTATATTACATCACGCTACTACCAATAGGAATGAAGCATCAATAAAAAATGTTGCAAAAACTGGAAGGGCCGGCGTTAGTTCTGCGAGGTATCATACCGCGCGACTGAGAAAGAATATGGTTCCCGGTCTTTAGAACGCATGGGAAACTGCAGGAAATACTAGTATATAATAAAAAGAAAACAGTGCAAGTGTAGATTAACATTAAAAGCAATAAACAATAATTAGAGTGGGAACAAAGCAGTGAGTCGTAAAACGGGAACACGTCTTGTTGGTCGGCGCCGTTCGGCTCGATGCCAGATCAGATAGACTAGTGGTCTCATTTATACTCTGCACTAAGCGATTATGAAACTTACAACGAACTTAATAGAGTTGCAATTGAAAGAAATATTTATGTACTAAAATGTTACTAAAATTGAAGTTAAAAGAAATAGCACTTGTTCTATAGAATTTCAGAAAATAAACTGGTGACAACAATTGAAAACTTTAGTGCCACGATTCTAACTATTTTTATAATTTTAGATTTCAACCTACTAAGTAAGGTTTTGAACGAAGTAAATCCTTGTATCCTTATATTCATATGGAAGCGAATTTGTATCATATAATGTATCGATATGTCATATAAATTCTCTTTAAGTATGTATTAATACATGATATATAAACATAGTTTTTAAAGATAAACGATAGTGAAACAAACTATCGTGAGGAAACCCTAGCTAGTTCTCGAAAGACATGTGAAGTTCGCTATAACCCACCAACTTAACCAGCGTGGTAGACTACATCCTGATTCACCTCCCATTGAAGGGAGGCCCGTGCCCAGTGCCAGCCCAGTGGGACGTTAAAAAGGGCGAAACATATAATTTTAAAGATAAAAAATAATTGAAGGTACATGCAATTATTTTTAATAGATACTGATAAAAGAATGGAACTTCTAAAAATGTTTATTATAAAAAAAACATTCACACTTTCAAGCAAATCCGTAAGAAACACATTGTTTTGCTCCATAAATAATAAGCAAAGTACGTTGAATATAAATTACGTCCGCAGTAGAGGGCGATCCCTAACCGCAAAATCTAATTGCCTTTTCTAATTCCCCGAAATCCTTAATGAAGTAATACGAAGCAACACATGTTTTGAGTAACTTAAATTTAAACTCAAACCATACTTTATTTAAATAGACTTCTGTGAGAAGTTACATCGTCGTGACTTTTAACTGGAGATATTATAAATAAGTGCGGGCAATGCAAGTCAGGTCGTGAAAAGCGGAGTTGGTTAGCGAGGTCAGGAGGCGTGAAGACGCCTCATTTTCTACAGTAAAGCGACATGTTTAAGACATCGCGGAAGATTTTATTCCTTTTTCTAATCTTAAATATTCGTTTTCATAAGTATAAGCTACTTCAAAATATATATTTGAAAGTCTGTGTGTTTGTATATTTTTATCTTTCACCTTTTAGGGTGGTCAGAGATATTTTAATTGCTTAATAGATTTTTAGGTTATGGTATGAAGTATGAACTAACATATCTACTACCACCCCTGAGGATGTATGCATGCACCCAGATAACCTAAGAAAAGCGAGTATAAGTACAGTATAAAATAGTAAAAATATTATTTATGTTTGTTCGTGTGTTAGGCCCATAGGTCTTACTAAACAACAATTTTAATAATGTAAAAATGACGATTCAAAAGAGCTTGTAAAAGACTATTTGAATAAAGAATATTTTGATTTGATTAAACATATTTGATATATAATAGGTATATTGTAGTATATATACACCAGTTTTCCCTAACCTCAATTGACTCACAAAGATTATCTTATAAAAATAAAGAAGATTAAAATTGAATAAAGTTTACAAATTGTGTTCACAAAGTCGAAATCACAGCAATTACAACGTGATCCCTGTTTGAAAAGTTTAGTTGATTCCATCCGCTTTAAATAAAACTGCCAGATTAAGTGAAGTAGAGTTTTAATTGTTTTCTATATATACATTTGAATCAATATAATCGCTCTATTATTCTTTAAGATATTTTATTTAACGACAAAAGCTTTTTAAATAAGCACGTATTAAAATAAAATAAAAAGTATCTAACACAGAATGGGCATCTAAAATTATTTTTATTATATTACTAGCGACTCGCCCTTGCTTCGCTTGGGCTTTTTTCTAGATTTAGCACAGGCAAAGCCGCGGGATCCGCAAGTTATGCATATAAACCTTCCGCTTGAATCACTCTATCTATTAAAAAAAACCGCATCAAAATCCGTTGCGTAGTTTTAAAGATTTAAGCATACATAGGGATATAGGGACAGAGAAAGCGACTTTGTTTTATACTATGTAGTGATATATAGCATAGATTAATTGTCAAGCAAGTCTGATGAAATGGAAATATAAGATTGTACGAACACACATATCACCATTCGATTGTTCAAGTAAATATTGACCATTGATGAATGAATTGAAGTATTATAATCAATATCTATCTATTATATACATATCTATACATCTATACATATAAATAAAATTGAAGTGACTGTTTTTAATTTCAAATTAACGGCTTTTTATTAAATGCATATGAAAATATACGGTGCTGACATCATAAATACAACTTTTAAAATTTTTGTCTGTCTGTCTGTTTTTCCGCCTAATCTCTGAAACGGGTGGACCAATTTTGACGAGACTCACTTGCAGATAGCTAAAGTTATAAGGCTTAACTAAGGCTACTTTTTAATCGTCTTCAAAAAGGAGGAGGTTATATTTTACAAATTTTATTTATTTTCACTATCGGAACCCGTTGCTTTGCTGACGCTAAACCATAATTTAAAAACGCTTAAAATATAATAATTCTTGAAAACGTTACTAAAAAACGGACAAAACACATAACTGCAATAAGACGAGGTGTCTTCATTATTATACTGCTTAACAATAGATCGCATAACATAATAAACTAGCTATACGCGCGGCTTCGCCCGCGTTCATATTTTCAATCGCTACTAAACTTCATTCAATCACTAGCTGGGTTGAAAATTCTTCAAAATTACTCCAGATTTAATATACTCCTGAGCCGCGCGGCTACATATTTCATATATTATGTGCGGCGTGCACTCCTCCTCCTCTCCTGTTATTGCAGCTTTAGTAGGGATCCTTATTTTTTTCTAGCAATTAAAATAGCCTATATTAATCAGTGATAATGAAGCATTCAAATGGTGAAAGAATTTTTAAAATCGGTCCAGTACTTGTTGAGCCAATTTGTTACAAACATACTTACATAATATAAACCTTTCCTCTTTATAATATTAGTATAGATATAGATGACAATTATACTAAATATAAAATTATTATGCTTAGACAATCAAATAATTATATTTTTCAGAAGATTAGCTATGCAGCAAACACAATCAGTCTCGATAACGATCTCAACAAACGAGGAACAACGTGACATGTATTTGGCAGTTCGAATGAAGTGTTCACATTCAAACGTCGAGCGAATCAAGGGGGAGAATCACAATGCTTTTGATTGAACATGAATTCAAGCTAATTTAACCCGAAATTTCTATAAATAGTGAATATAGATTTACATGTATGGCACGATTTTGACTCTATTATATTTTGTATGGGTATAAATTGTAAAGAGCAAAAAATATCGAAAAGCAAATTGAGGACAACTCTCTTTAGTCGTGTTTTTAATACAAATATGTTTTGTGGCTTAAAAAATATATTTGTCTGGAAATACATTAAAGGGATTCAGATTGAGATTTACACAGCACTATAGAAGACAAAGCGTTCTACGTACTTACTATTATTGTAAAATAAACGTGACTAAACTTAGAGCTTTCTGTTATTTTTTTTTGTTTCAAGTGATGTACTTTTAAACATGTTATGGGACTTTTGATTTATTTTACAGACAAAAATCTTGGGTAATAAATACAAAAAGATTTTCGAGTTTTAAAAAAAGTGAAAAATGTTATAAAAGTGTTGTTTCGAATTTTTAACGCGGGATTACTAATATTTTTATTGTGGTTCTTCAAGGAGGCGGCCCAGCTGCTTCAGTTACTTTTCTGATAGCAGAGTTCCGCAACAACTCCCTTAGCTGTGATCTTCCGTCAGAACGTGGTGGTTGAACGTAACGATCCTGCGACGCCCCATGAATATTTAGTTTTAATGGGTATTACTGACATTAACAAAATATTAATACCTCATTAAAATATTAGTATATTTGTCCACACGTGACAAATATAACATAATTGCAGTAATTCTCATCTAAATTTAAAACCTCGTTAACTCAAAAAGACAGTGGTAGCCCAGCGGTAACGCGCTCGCTTGAATAACCGAGTGATACGGGTACAAATCCGGGTCTCGCACCTCTGATATTTGCATGTGCGAATCATTTCTATCATGATAACAACTTGTCTTACGGTGAAGGAAAACATCGTGAGGAAACCTGCATGTCTGTCATGTGAAGTTCGCCAACACGCACTAGGCCAGCGCGGTGGACTGATCCCCCTCGTACTGAGGGAGGCCCGTGCTAAGCAGTGGGACGTTAAAAACGGCTAATGATGATGATAACTCAAAATTGACTTTTTGTGGGTTCAGTTTTGTTGGGTTATATCTGGTTGTAGTTAAATACATCCAACTTATCTGTGAATTATTACTATTCTTTCTTCATTTCTATATTCTAAATCTATACCTTGCTATAATTAAAAGATATAAATCGGTTCGGTTACATCGTACACGTTATCATTTCGAAGCGTAATTCACTATGGTGGCATTTCGCACCCGGCATTTTTCAAAGACCCTAAATACGCATATGATACACGCGATCAAATCATATTTTAGTCACATTTACATAACTATACTGATTCAGAGCACTTCTAGTTGTAATTGGCGCAACCCGCGTCACACCCTTGTCAAAGTGCTATTCGCTATGAAATATTCGCGAGAAATTGGCTTTCTGATACTACTTCGGTATAATAATATAATAACATTTACTAAAAGTAGGAAGATATTGGGTTCTACTTCTATAGATTATTGCAAAATGACACGTGTCATATAACCAATTCAAAGTAGATACGCTTACATAAATAATGTTTGTTTACACTCGTGCAAGTATTTATAAGCGATTTTTTTTGATAAATAATTCGATCAAAATGTGTACCATTGATATTCGATATTAGTAATCCCTATATTGCTAGGTTAAGGTGCTATAACGCTTTAAGGCTGAAAACGCTAGCTAGATATGCTACAAGAGCGGAGCTACGGATAAAAGTCAGTCTGGAATAAAACATTCGGATATCTGGACATTCTTGATTTCTAAATCTCTATTTTTTATTATATAAAATGAAGTTGTATATTTGTGCACACTATATTCAGAAAAATGTAACACACGTTCGTAAAAATGTAACACATCGAGTATAAAAATTAATCAAATGAAAACCGTATAGTACAGCGTAAAACGAAAATTCGTTGGTATTTTTCTTCTTCTTCTTCTTCTTCTGCCTGGCATTAATCCCGGCCATTGTTGCCAGGGTCTGCCTTCCGACTAAGTCTACTCCACTTTGCGCGATCTTTAGTGTCCTCCAGGATAAGTCCGTTGGCTCTCATGTCCTGCTTCACGACATCCAGCCATCGCTTCTTTGGGCGTCCGGGAGGTCGAGCTCCGGGAACAGACATATCAAGGCACTTTCTTCCGACATAGTCCTCAGATCGACGCGCGACATGGCCATACCACCTCAGACGACGTTCTTGGAGCTTATCCGCTACGTCACGGACCCCGAGACTACCTCGGATGAACGTATTGCGTATGCGGTCAGCCCGCGTTACGCCACACATCCACCTCAGCATCTTCATCTCCGTGAAGTGAAGCTCCTTAGTGTGTCGAGATAGTGCTGGCCAGCACTCGCTCCCGTATAAAAGGACCGGTCGGATGATGCTCTTGTATATCTGTCCCTTGAGCTTGGGCGGTATTTTTCGGTCGCAGACCACACCTGTGACCTCTCGCCATTTGGCCCAAGCAGCGCTTATACGGGCTTGGATGTCGTGATCGATGCTTCCGGACTCGTGCAGGACGGATCCAAGGTACTTGAACTTCTCCGACTTAACGGCTGGTTCAAGCCCTATTTGAATGGTGCTAGAGTCCGGATTCCCGCAAGTCATGTACTCGGTCTTCGCCACATTTAGCTTAAAACCACCGTTCTCAAGCGTACCCTTCCAGAGGTTCACCTTACGCTCCAGCTCCAGCCGGTTCTCATCAACGAGCGCGATGTCATCAGCATACATCATTAGCCACGGAGGCTGGTCCTGGATGCATGCCGAGACTACATCTAGTACTACGTTGAATAAGAACGGGCTAAGAGTCGAGCCCTGGTGGACCCCAACAGTAATCGGGAAGGGCTTGGTATCGCCAACAGAGGTTCTAACCACGGAAGCGGAATTGCGGTACATGTCTCTGATAATGTCAATATATACTTCAGGCACACCTTTAGATCGCAATGCCCACCAGATGCATTGACGCGGCACACAGTCAAAGGCCTTCTGCAGGTCCAAGAATACCATGAGCAGAGCTCTCCTTTTCTCTCTGTAAGCCTCGATTAAAGTTCTGAGGGCAAAAATGGCGTCCATGGTGCCCGATCCCGGCTGAAACCCATATTGACACTCAGAGACAGTACACTCTTGACGGAGCCTGAGGTCGATCACGCGTTCGAAGAGCTTCATGGTGTGACACATGATTTTGATCCCTCTATAACTACCGCATTCCTGAACACTGCCCCTGCCTTTGTATACAGGGGTGATGCAGCTAAAACGCCACTGATTAGGCATCCTTTCAGTGTTCAATATGCAGTTAAAAAGATCAGTAAGCATGAGCACACCAACAGAGCCCAACGATTTCCACGCCTCGATCGGTATGTCGTCAGGACCCACCGCTTTTCGGTTCTTCATGCGGCGAAGACAATCTCGAGTTTCGTCAGGTGTTATTGGGGCAACAAGTCCAAGGTTAGGAGGTGGTTCGGGTGGAAGACTATATGGGTGCTGATGGTTCAGCAGCTCCTGGAAGTAGCCTCTCCATCTCTCCTTCACAGAGGCATGGTCACAAAGCAGCGTGCCGTGGGAGTCCCTGACGCAAAGACATTTTGTGATATCTTGCGTCGCTTTATCTCGGGCACGTGCCAGCTTGTATATGAACTTTTGCCCCTCCGCAGTATCTAGCTTATCGTATAATGGTGACAAACTATCACTGCGGGCTCTGGCTACAGCTCTTTTGCTGGCACGTTTGGCTGCATTGTACTTCTCTCTGTCTTCAGGAGAGTTGGTTTGCTGCCACTCTTTAAACGCAGTCTTCTTTTCCCGAACCGCCTCCTGCACCCGATCATTCCACCACCACGTTTCCCTGTCGATAACTCGTCCTCCCTTAGAAACGCCAAGAACGCGTCTTCCCGCCGCGGTAATTACCGACTGGGCTCGATCCCAAGCCTCCTGGGCATTTTCAGTGTCGACCCTTAGGTTCAGTTGCTCCACCTCTGCTAGGAAGTCCGAATGCATCGGTCCATTCAGTAACCACCACTTGATCGTAGGTTTACGTTTCTCGGCTAGTTTCTTTTTCGGGGTAAACGCATAGTCCATGACAAGGAGACGATGTTGGGCCGTTAGGCTTTCACCTGGAATGACCTTGCAGTTTGTCACCTTGCCGATATGACACCTTCTAGTCAACAGATAGTCAATTTGGGTTGAGTGGGACGCGCTCTTATACGTGATAAGGTGCTGAGGATTCTTTTGGAAGAACGTGTTCACGATGGCCAGATCAGACGCAATACAGGTTCTGAGAATGTTTACTCCCTCTGTATTGCGACGACCATAGCCAAAACCACCATGGACACGCTCATACGCCTCAGCTGCCTTACCCACGTGACCGTTCAAGTCCCCCCCAACTACTATCACTTCGGTAGTCGGTATAGCACGTAGTACCTCTTCAAACTGCTCCCAGAACGATTCCTTCTCGGCCTCACTGCAGCCTGACTGGGGGGCATAGGCACTGATCAAGTTCGTGGAAACCCCCTCAATCAGCACCCTAACCCGCATCAGCCGGTCGCAGCGACGGTCAACTTCAAGGAGACCATTCTGGAGCTCTTCAGAAAGCACTACGGCTACACCGTTTTTACCTGAAGGTGACCCGGTGTATACAAGCTTGTAACCCTGTCCGATGTTACGGGACTTGTTGCCCTTCCAGCGAGTTTCCTGTAGAAAACCACACTGGACTCGACGTCTCATGAGTACATCTGCGAGTTCTCTGCATCGTCCTGTTAGAGAGCCAATGTTCCACGTTGCAAAGCGGAGTTTCCGTCTGGGTACTAACTTCTTTAGCCGTGCCCGTACTTGACACGGTAGCCCTTGCCCATTTGTCGCAGGTATAGGGCGATGTTCCTGCGCGTCGTTTAGCGGCGACGCCCTAGCCGTACCCAGCCTTTTCTTATTTCTTATCATTGGAGCGGCGAAGTTGGTTTTAAGCGGAGCGATTGCCATCTGACCTCCAAAACTCACTTCATGTGAGAAAACCAGTAGAAGGAATGGGTAAGGATAACAAAGGGGGGGGGGAATAAGGAGGGGGGACACCACTATTACGGACTGGATGGGGGTGTAATAGTGGTGGCTCGAGGACCCGGGTTCGCATACCCGTATGCCCTGGAATCAATATCGGACAGATACTGGACAGGACACCCTCTGAGGCTTGAGGCTTGAGGCGTTGGTATTTTACTATGCTGTAATATTTTTGTCAATGTATGATTAAATGGCTGTTCGGATTTTGTGGCGAATTTATTTTGAATTTTGGTTTGCAGCAATCATGGTGACGGGAGATACCAAGATATTAGACTAGAGGCTAGACTAGAGGAATTATATAGTTGCATTATTTATCCAAAAATACCAAAATGGCACCAAAGTACCTTACAATATCTGTTAATTTTAATTATGAACATTTGGTTTGAATTTTAGAAGTTTTATGTTATTAATATTTATTTATTATTAATTATTCAAGTATACAGAATGATTATCAGATCAGGTTATAACCCACTACGCGTGCCAAATGCGTGTTAACGAAATTCACATGTCATTCAAAAACTTTATGACAGACATGCCGGAATGCTCGAGATATTTTTTTAATCGTAAAATGATTATCGCCTTGAAAGCCATTCGCATATGAAAATATCAAAGCACCGATACCTGGGATTTGAACCCGCTTCCCTCGGTTTCCACTAGGCTATTACTGCCTGGGATTTCCCAGATTACCATAGTATTATTATATATAATACCCTATTTAAAAGTTATTTTAATTAAAAATTTAAAAAAAACAAGCTTTAGAAATGTATATAATAAGTTGTATTGTATGTATAATATCTAAACATTTTCGAATTTATTTATATTTCATGCCAATTATTTCATATCTATTTAAGTCAAGAGACTTATATATTCAATTTTTGATCAAATACCTTGTGATGTTCTCACCTGCCCATTGATTTTCCTTTTCTCGAATTCGCAAATCATGTCAAGGTTGGAATGTGAGACTCGTTCACAGAGCATTCTACGAATGACTGGTTTTACAAATGAATCGAATTTATTGGGACCTATTTATTCCTTACAATTGACTAAAATTTAGGGTTAATTTTTCAGACATATTATTTCTTGCTGTCAACTCTATAGTAATATTATAAAGCTGAAGAGTTTGTTTATTTGTTTGTTTGTTCATCGCGGTAATCTCAGGAACTACTGGTCCGAATTGAAAAATATAACAATAGCTATATAACATAACGCTACGACCAATGAAAAATGCGCTGAATATTAATGAAGAATGTTGCAAAATCGGGAGAAAAATATTTCTTTTGATTTTTAGCCTTTAGAACGCGAGCGGAGCCGCGGGAAAGGCTAGTAAATTATAAAGCTAAGTACTCGTAGTTATTCAAAACCCGATAAGTGTAAAAACGAAATATTTTTAAGCGTGTTTTTTGGTTCTTCTAAATAAAATGAATAAATATACAAATAAATAAAATTGTTCTAACGTTAACCTAACGGCTTCTTATACTAAATGCATATTATTATTTAATTATAAGAAAAACACAATGTTTAACATTTTTGTCTGTCGGTCTGTTTGTTACCGCTAATCTCTAATACGGCAGTGATAACGACACTTTAAATTTAATAAATTATTTAATTAATTAAATAATTAAATAGATTAGCATTTCCAGACGTTTGAAAACATGGGAAATTGACGAAAGTGAAAATGAAGGCAAGTCGAACCAAACAACTTAATGACTATTTATTTTATTA
This sequence comes from Boloria selene, assembly GCA_905231865.2. Taxonomy (NCBI): domain Eukaryota; kingdom Metazoa; phylum Arthropoda; class Insecta; order Lepidoptera; family Nymphalidae; genus Boloria; species Boloria selene. The sequence continues at coordinate 11,574,463 of HG993140.1, read as the reverse complement.
GTTTGAACACTCTTTAAAACTAACGAGAGAACTGAACTGAACTGAATTAACTTGACTTTTTTCATTTTGTACCCTATTTATTATTTATAATTTCAAAAAAAGTAGTTCTAAGACAGCCTTATACTTTATAAAAGGTTAGGCCCAATAAAATAAAATTTTAGAAAAATTATTGGTAAAAAAGCAATAATATAAAAATGTACCTATTTATATTATTTTTATGGTTGTTTATCCAATTACCGGGCTATATCCTAGAAAAGAGAGAGAGAACGTCTTTCATATACTTTGACTTGAACTACATAGAAATTGCTGGTAGCTCATTAAAATGTACGCTGGAATTTCATTCATAATGATATATAATAAATATATTTTTTCAGAAATGCCTACAGCTAATATTATACAAACTATACTGGTATCATAATTTGAAACTTTTTCTTTTATATTTTTTTAGCCATGTAATTTCTAATAATTTCTTGCAAATTATTGTTTAAATTTGTGGGTAGATATTGTGGGGCTTAATAATTATAAAACTGCATTCTTGCTTGACGAATTTAAATAAATTAGTTATTATTAAATACACACTTCGTTAAATACATGCGCTATTGTTACTTTGTAATATTGTTATTTTGTAAAATAAGTAAATCAATTGCCAGGTTGGCGCCACTTACTCGTAATTATTACTACTACCTATATACTTCAGCCCTTTTTAACATCCCACGGCTGGGCACGGGCCTCCCTCAGTACGAGGTGGATCAGGACATAGTCCACCGCGCTGGCCTAGTTCGTGTTGGCGGACTTCACATGTCTTTTAAAAACTTGCTAGGTTTCTCTCCGACATGCAGGTTTCTTCACGATGTTTTCCTTCACCGTAAGACAAGTGGTAATCATTATAGAAATGATTCGCATATGATATCAGAGGTTCGAGACTCGGATTTGAACCCGCATCACTCGGTTATACAAGCGAGCGCGTTACCGCTGGGCTACCACTGCCTAATATTAGTTTTGTTTTATTAAATTAGACTCACTACTCGCTATTGCTTCACTCGGTCTTGCCTAGTAAAAACCAAAACAAATGTCCCACGAGAATCGTACATTTTTCTATAATCGATCTGTGTGTGATCTTTATTAATAATACCTTGACCGTTTCGTATTACAGAAAAGCCCGCGCCCACCTGTAACACATTAAAAAGTCTGAATACAATTTCGAGAGGAAATATTGCCCACCATTTTTTTCTGTATGGTATATTTAATTTTGAAAGCGTAAAATTTAATAAATAACAAATAATAAATATCTTAATTTTAAGTAAGTTTATCCTTTCAAAAAAGTAGAAGAAGAAGTAGTAAGAAAAGCCGTAGGCCACAGTTAGTTTAAAATGAATTGCTCAATTAACATAAAAGTCTAACGAGCTGCAGTACGCGTGTCGTTTATCAAACAAATATAACCTTTGCCACACTGATCTGATTACCGCCAGCATTAAGTCAGTTTCAACCAGATATTCGTCTGGAAAGACTTTATTACTTGTGCTCGTGTCTTGGTAACTAAGTCATAGGTTATATTGTGTACAAAGTAATAGTTTTGACATTATTACAAAAGCTCCATCTAGTTCCGTGGTAAGCTACGAGGCTTGTGTTACGGATACCAGATAGTTGATATGTACACATAATATATAAATTTTAAATTCATACATATTATACATATTACAATGAATGCCCCCAGCGGAACTCGAGCCCGCGACCGCTGGCGCAGAAAGTAGGTTCACTATCAACTGAGCCAAACGTGTCAGTTAGGCGAAGACGAAAGTACTATTAGACTACTAATAGCTAAAAATATTGATTTAAAATATGTTATTTATACCGTTCGTGTGTTGTGATAAATTATTATTTTTAAATCCTATACTTTTTCGTAGTTTTCCTAAATCGACATGAACTGTCTAGAACAGATTCTACTGCTGCGTAATGTTTACCAATTTATAGAATCTGTTTGTATGTATAATACAATACCTATGAATGACAAAATTGTAAGAATGAATCACATATTCTTTTTGTTGCATATACTGAATCTGCGACCTCTGACACACCATTATCTTGATACCGCCACAGTAAAAATGTTCTTACTTTTACTGTGATACCGCCGTCCGCTTCGTTCATTAAAAATATATTATTATATAGGTACAGAAAAGATATTGCGTAAAATTTATGGACATAAGTAGGTCGCATTAAACTTTATCTCAGAAAAATTAATACTCGAATGCTTTTGATAATATTATTTAAAAATTTCCTATAGCACCTTGAGGTCAGAAACATAAACACATTAATGAATTATAATCTTTGTATAGCTACAAGTTTGGTTGATATCTTACAAAATTTTGTATTTTATTTGTATGTACTTTAATACTTTTTTTAACGCCCCACTGCTGGGCACAGGTCATCTACCAATATGAGAAGGATCAGGTCATAGTCCACCACGCTGGCTGCCTGACTTGGCGGACTTCATATGTCTCTTAAGAACATGCTAGGTTTTCATAGACGTGGAGATTCACGATGTTTTTCTTCACCGTACGGCAACCATGGTGGTAACCATGTCCAAAATATTCCGCACACGAAAATGTCAGGTATGCGAGACCCGGTTTAAATCCGCTTTACTCAGTTACCCATGCAAGCGCGTTACCACTGGGCTACAGTTATATTATCAATGGCAATTTTCGTGTCCCATCCATAAATCCAGTAATCCCATCGGAATATGAGTGCAATAAGAAATAGAAAATGCACTCGTGTCTGCACATACACTTGTGCACTATAATATCTCCCGCGCAGATGGCTAGTCTTAATGAAATTGGCCACCGTGGCCGTAATCGGTCGGGAGGATATCATCAATAGCACAGAGATAGTTGAGAATAGCACATTGGCTACTTTTTATCCCTGAAAAATGTATGGTTTCTGTGAGATAGATTTGTTTTTACTAGGGACGAACCCAAGCGAATATAATTATACTTCAATCTTTCAACAAGTACCTATCACTAGTATGTTTGTAGGTCTGGGAAGGATATACTATTTTTTGTATAAATGGATTCTAAGTGTGCCCCTTAAGCACAAATTTCTTCGCCAATGGTACATAAAATGTAAATAACTCGAGATTTTAGCACACAGAAGATTGGTTGGTAAAAAAGATCTTTAGAACTATATCAAAAATCTAAAGTGCAAAAAGGAAGTTGATCCTTTATAGATCCTTAGTTATATATTATCTTAATGTATCGGGTATATTATATATTCTCTGGTATCGGTTTGTAACTTTTACGGTAATAATGAATCTAACAAGTCTTTGAAAAGTGTTAAGTCCACCAACTGGCCTGATTTCCCTCGTACTGAATTACTTGTACTTATAAACTTTTTACACACATAGGTAGTTATGTTCTTTTCGAAATCTATATTAAGTGATAGTATAAAAAAAATGCTAATGAACAATAATTTTCACGTATTCATTGAATATTCTGTAGGTAGCTATAATTTAAGTAGGTAAGTTAGCTCAAGTTACTTCTCATAATCGCTACCTGCCTGTTAAAAGCCCTGTCAAAATTGTTTTAACCGTTACGGAAATTAACCGGAACAAACAAATAGACAAACAGACAAATATATTAGACTTTCGTTAAATATGTGTTTCCATATTATGCATGTAGTAAGAAAATTCTGCTTTGACATAGCAAACAGACGCTTAAATTTGATTTTAAATCTTGGTTTTTTAAACTATTAAGTAAATATTAAATAATTCAGTGGTATATTTCATATTACCTAATATGGACATGGGTTAATTAAAAAACAATCCAGTAATAATAATAGATAGTTTATTTATAATTAATAATACTTTTCAGAATTACTAAAACTATTAATAAAATTGCACATCGACCATTAAACTTAAAATTAAGTCACTATAAAATACATCTAGCAACAATTGTTGCTATAATAATATACGCTTTCAAGAATACAACCAAAAGCCATATTTGATATCTTGAAATTATTTTTAAGTATAGTCTTAGATATTAACTAACAGGTACACGCAAAATTACATTATTTATGTTCATCACTGAGGATATTGAAACTCAAATGATATTCCCACCCAAACTAATGGTTTAACAATGTAACTTCCTAGAATTCCCTAGAAGTCTTGCTTGATTATAAGAACAAGTCTTCAGAATTTGACTTTGTCATATATAAGGAAAAGCTGTGTGCACGAAGTAGTCAATTTTCATATATATCAAATAAGTATCTGTTCAATGAGGCCATAAGTCCTTATTCGGCTGATACCTCCATCAGGTGCGATGGTGACTCGTAAGTGAGATATAACATCTGAATTGCATCCAAACCAATGTTCTTTATGCGCTGACAGCTGAGAAAGAAATAAAGTTAGTTAGTAAATTAGTTTCTTTAAAAAAGTCAGTAATATAGCTTTTTATGAGCAATAAAGTGTACTAGAAGAAAGTTTAATTAAAAAATATCTTGGTATATTAGTAACTAACCTAAGAATTTTTATCCAGAATGGATCTTTATATCTTCATCGTCACTCATTAACTATATAATTAAATATACTTATAAAACATTTTAACGTTGTTGATATAAGAGCCAGAATATAAACTAACTTACATAGACAACCTTAACAGAATCTCAAACTATGTTGATTCCATCTAAATCGGTTTAGTGGATTTTTAATTTGTTCATTACAAACGAACATACAAAAATGTTTTTTCTCTTCAATAAAGTAAAATAGAGAAATATTAATCAAAAAGTTATGCTCAATTTGCGTATTGCAGTTGTGATTATATCCGAATAGTAATCACAGTGTATTATTTACATTAAAATGTATTGTACACATTAAAATCAACTCTGTTATTTTAATATGAAAATATATTGATTGTATTATAAATATTTACCTTGCTAGGTTTCAAAATGTTGTACCAAACTATAGGCTTCGACTGCGACCATTCCTTATCCAACAGAGCTCCTTCAATTTTTATGGAGTCTGGGAAATTGCCTTTAAAATGTGCTGTGTCTACACAAATCTTTTTTATTCGACCGCATGAGCCTAATTTAAAAACTGCCCATTCTTCTCCTGCAAAACAAGTGTACCAACATTAGCATTTTTAGTTTATTCAGCAAAAAACCCTAAAATCCCAATTTAATTTGCTAATGAAACGTTTGAAAATTTAATTAAATATTAATTACTATATAATTACTTAATTACTACCTCTTGCTATAAACGGTTATTCAGAAATTACCACAAATTTTTATTACAATCATAAACGTTTAAATCATCTTATTGCGATTAAGTTATATCTAGGGCAAGTTATACTTAGTAGAAGATGTGGCATAAAAAACTTAATAATATATAATTGATATGACATCAAAGCAATCGGTAAATAATATTAATACACAAACGAACACATTTTTTGTATTGGGCCCTTTTTGCCACTGCTGGGCACAGGTCTTACTTCAATACGAGAAGGATCAGGCCATACTTGCCAAGTGCAGGTTGGCGGCCTTGACATCTCATTCATAAACGTGCACGTGTTCTCAGATATGCAGGTTTTCTCGCGAGGTTTTTTTTCTCCGTGGTAATTCACTACATATATGAAACAAAGCCGTTTCTCGCTGTAAATCTACCCCTATGTATGCTTAGATCTTTAAAACTACGCAACGGATTTTGATGCAATTTTTTCAATATGTTATAAATAATGCGCACATGCGAATCAAAAGTGTCAAAGAAATATCAAAGGTACGAGATCCGGGACTTGAACTCGCTTCACTCGATTTCCCAAGCAAGCATACACTCTGCTACCACTGTCTCATACTATATACGAGTATATAAGGAATTTATTATTAAAATCCTACCTGTTACTTTTAAAGTGCCATCTTCAGCAGTTTCAAGTACTTCAGGTCTATCTAAGCGTCTTGCTGTTTCCCATCCATCATACATTGCTTCACCTTTACTGGGCTTTATTATGTTTCGTGGATGACCGTAGTGTGCGTTTGAGTAAGCTGTAAAGAATAAAATTATTAATCACTTGTTTTATTTAGGGTTATTAATTATAATTGTGATTATTATCTACATACAAACAAACTAATTCTAACTTTTTGTATCTGATAATAAAATAATATTGTTATAACGAATTGAAATGAGAGGTTTTTTTCTAATACTTTACATACTTGTTTTATTCTAAGTGAACTAATTGTCTGCGCATTCATGGCTACCATCAGCTTTTTAGTATACAATAACGTTGATAGATATACTAGATTATATATAGCCAATTTAAGAATGTTATAAATTTTTATTTAAATGAATAATAGTTTACATTTATTTAAGTATTATATTTTCTTAGTTATAGAATAATGGGCATTATAAATAAACACCGGGAAACAAAGATCAAACAAAAATCTGCAAAAAAGACGCAAAACGTAGTTTTGTTTATATAAATGAATTAATATTTAATATTTCAAGATTTAAATCAATGATGAGAAATTTAAATTATACAATTAATTACAAGATGCCTGACTAGATGCTGAGTACGTTCGGGCGAGAAAATTCACAATTTAGATGCATGAATGGTATCATGACAAAGAAGAGTCTTAAGTGTGCAGTTTGCGAAATTGCAGCAATTCGTTTGGATCGTCTTGGGATAGAATTTGTGGACGCGATACTATTAATTCTCACATATCGCTGAAAGCTTCTTTACATAAGTGATAGCGAGTTAAAAATTGAAACAGCATTCGCAAAACTATGATGACTTGGCAGTTTGTTGTCACCCTTTTCGTTGTGCCAGTATCGCGGGTTCGGTTTCGGGGGAATGGGGGCATTTATTTGTGTGTTTTAATCGATTTTCATTTAATGTATTGCTATTGATGAGCTCTAATGTTATCAATTAACAAAATTGGATACTATTCAAATATGTTCTTTTCAAAATTTCAATATTAATTACGATTGAATTTCGATCACTATACGAATGCTAAAGATACTAGTACTATTATTTACCTAAGCATGTAGTTCCTGACAGCATACATGCTAGATCAACGATTTGATCACTGGATGGCAACTCGGGCTTTGCTTCGCCAAACACCCGCAGTCTTGCGATACCACCGTCAGGGTAAATGTTCACCCTTATATGAGTCCAGGCTTCGTCAGAAAGTACCTGTAGCATAATGTTATTTTAATAATATGTTTAAGTTTGTATAATATTTAATATATTATTTTAATAATTTTTATTTACTAATCTCTATATTATTATATTTAATGTTTATTATTATATACGCTTCAGACAATACAGAAGCTCCGCACATAGTATCATTTAGGTACATTGTATATACATAACTTCAGGCTTAATTCTTTGGGCAGTTTAGTTGTTACTCTTTCTTTTCTTTTAAAATATTTTAATAACAACTCCATACATTTTACGTACTTTGAATATTATGATAATAAGTTACAGCAAACTGATAAAGCTATTTCACTCAAAATCAATATAGGAAAAAGATTCCAATATGCTCATGAAAAGAAACATTTACTTTCTGATAGTTCATTCTGGATTCCTCGTAGCCGGGTCGCAGGGCCGTTATGGGGACAATCTCCTCCCATTTGTCAGAGTTAAGCTGTTCCACCCGTTTCAAGTCACATTTGCTGCACGCCGACCCCATTTGCGTGTCCCTTCCCGGCAATAACGTTTCTTCTATAATTACGGTAAATAATTAGTGGTGCCGCACATTTAATGTACGCTTTAGTCAGATAAATTCTAAATAATTGTTCATATGGGTTTTGTGGAGATTTTTCGAAAAATTTCTCATGGTGAGGATTGTTTTTAATGCCCCAGTCAAATAAGCTTGGCTTTAAATAACGGAACAAAACTATCCAAAAAAGTAGGATAGTACCATTTGACGGGTATAAATAATAATAAATCTGACAGTTCAATCACGTTAAAACGGTTGTACGAATTTGGATAAAATTTTGTTCAAAATAGATGATCAAAGAGGAGCAAATAGACTCCTAATAGTAGTCAGTAGTCACTGTGCTCATTTGCACATTTTATCGAGAGAAGCAAGTTTAAGTCGCTATTATTTTATATTAATTTAATGTTAGAATAAATTTTTATTTTGTAGTACAGTGGACACTTACGTTGTTTGATACCATTAATACCAAAATGAATTTAATGTCGTTTACTTAAGACGTGTATTAAAATAAACTAAATATCACTGAATTTAAACACTATTTCTTAAATAATTTATTAACTATCAAAAAGCAAAGACAAGAGAAAAATAAAATACGTTCTCTTTTTACACTTTGCAGCAGAACCATTAGATTCCATTACGTATATCATTGCAGTGTTGAAATCTTCGTAAGAAACAACACTTTGTCTTGTCGCCTCTACTTTTGTTCCAGAAAAAGAAATTTAAAAGAATATAAGGGTGTACTACTTTAATCTATTACGTTAAGAAAATAAGAAATGGTCGCGTGTTGCATAAATTAAGTATGCGCCGACAGGCTTTAATGCCAATACCCCATCATAAGCGAACTTAAGCCTTTTATCTAGACGTTTTGCATTTAAAACGAGTAGCTATTGAAATATGTAATCTTCTTAAAGATTAAGTTATTTACCTTCTGAAGTCAAGCATGCCGCTTGTATGGAATATTTTGGCGCATAATTTCCTGTGAAAAACGCAGTATCCACCAGCAAACCTAAAACAAACAACGTTTTAATTAAAATAAATCCTAATTTGTATCTTTCTACCTACGCCAGTATCGCGAGTTCGATTCCCTATTAAGGTATATTATACTTGCAGTAAAAACAAAAGTTCGTTAAATCGTTAAACAAAGAGATACAGATTCAGTTACAATATATTTAATACCTTTGTATAATAAGATACAAAGTTTAATAGAAGTTTATTTTTCAGAGCCTCATTACAATCGCCTTATGAAAATAAAGACATACTACTAACGAACTTTCTTTTTCATATTTATATACATTAATATTGATATAGATATGTATTAGCTATTTAGTCAGTAATGAATGGGGTCACAGTTACATAAATACTTCAATTTATCATATTCTATTCAGAGATATCAGAACGGAATGAGTTCGTGTTTACAAGAAGAAATCTTGCGGCATGTAATCTCTATAATCTAAAGTAAAGCGAAGTGATTTATTAACGACCCGAAACTTTGTTTGGGAATTCTTAGCTTTAAAAGTCGTTTTTTAAGCTTTCCCATATAATATTCAAAATTAAATTACATATTTTGGAAAATGTTTTTGTTGCATTGTAACTTAGATTTAATATTTAACTGTTTAATTTTTTTAGGCAATTCAATACCAATACCAAAAAAGACTCCCACTTTAATTTAACTGAGTTAATAAGGTACGTAACATTACATAAATCTCAGTGACTTACAATGTTATATTTATTTAAAAATGGAAAACTTTGAATGTAATAAAGGAAAGAAAGAAGAAGTTCAAGTTAAGAAATAGCTTAGTGTGGCAACAATAACCAAATGAATTAGAAATCGCTTAATAATTAATTATCACACTTTTTGAGGTATGGGGATTCCCTGAAAGGTAACAATTGAGGAACATTTACCTCATTGTAGACAAAGTCATAAATCAAATTAAATACTATATACCTTTTAAAGAGGTAAAAAAATTATATATTATCTAGTAGATAGAGGTAGAAAGAGAGAGAGAGGGAAATAGAGATGACTAGATATACTCAATCTCACGTTATTAGAAGTCTTATAAATTCCTTGCAATGTAATTACTTACCACGTATAACGCATTTGGTTGCTAGTTTTAATATGCACCAATCGTGGCCAGGAATCCTTTTCCGTCTGGTTTCCCACCCATCCATCCATTTTCCAAACTCTGTATATTTATCTGCTATGAACACTGGTTCAGAATCTGACAACATGTTCTCGCACGTTGCGAAGAAGTCGTCCGTTGAGAAAAGAACTTTGCCTCCAGCCTATGAAAATACATACATATAAGCATTTTTAATAAAATATGCTAATTTCAATGAAATTCAAGCTGAAATTGATTTTTTTATTTAAACTAACTCAATTTTTATTACTGAGCATTTTTTCATAGAATGACAAAATAAATTTCACGTTATTTAGGTTTGTCAAATCAATTAGTTATAATTTTTGTGATATATAATACTATTTAGCTATATAGCTAAACAAAAAATTAAAAAAAACCGTTATCTAATATTCTTGCCAGGAAACAGAATCCATTTAAATCTAAAGTCTAAAGTCAAATAATATTGCAAACTGCTATAAGACTGACACTGGCTAAAGTAATTAATTGTATTAATTCAATTCAATTCAATTTTCTTGTTAATGGCTTCAAAGCGTGCCAGTTGAGAACTGTATTAATAATACAGTAGATATAACTTTTGACAGTTATTACTAATTGTCAAACCAAAACATAAGAATTTAATTTAATAGATATTAAAGAATTACAGATTAAAATAAATTAAAATAATTTATTGCCATAAAATATAATCAATAAAGGCGAAACTAAATCTATGACAAAGTCTAATAACTCAGCTGTTGCTGAGACCAAAATTTCAAACAGCGCTGATTTTCAGTTACACCAAGCTCCCTCGGGAGTTGAACGGGGAACATGGCAAAAAAAGATTCCTCATTAAACCTTTCAAAGTCAGTCAAAAAATAATTGAAATAAAAAAATAAAATAATAGTAATAATGAGTCATAAATAATATATAATACAAATACTCACACTTAAACTGGCAAATTCATTAAGTTCAGCAAAAGCAGGTATAATTCTATTTTTTTCAATCATTTTGTCGTAAAATTTAAATTTTCGGGATCAAATTTAATAATCGAGTTTTCTCGAGCCCGTTGGCAATACTGACTGCCGATCCATAGAACGGACTTGTTTATATAGTATTATTGTAGTGGCAAGCAAGTACACGCATTAAGTCGTTATCTATACAAATTTAATGATCGATTTAGTTTAGTTGCACGTACAAGAGAGGTGATAAATGTTTGAATATATCATTTTTATATTCTATGAATTTTAAAATTAATTTTAAAATTTCAAGAATATTATTTATAACAAAAAATGCATATTTTTGATATAAGCCAAAACACACAAGTAAGTTTTTATCGATGACAGTTTGAGAATTTTTTTTTATTTGTCGGTACAACACATTTTTGTGGAGGGTTTCTAAAGGAATAATTTTCAGTGTACACTTTATAAAATTATTTATTTTCAGCGCTTCGAAACGAATAGTCTTCAGTACCTTTACATAAATTTTAATGATTTTCCATTATTTTATTCTTTTCTCATAATCTTTGTGATTATAAATAATACAATATTGTTATTAAATTATTATTAATAACTCTTTTCCCCACCTACAAGGTAGAGTCTGGAGAGGCGCGTATCGTGGTATCTAATTTTTATGTTTTGAACTTTGTACTGTCCATCAATATTTGTCCATATTATTTCCAGCCCCAGTCTTCAGGGCCGTGGTAATTACCGAGCCACGACTGGACCTAATGGTCCTAACCACTAAGTCCAAAAAAAGAAACATTTCAATGGACAACACAAGATAATTAATGTTTACATAGCTAATTATAACGGTTACAGCGCCAACTGCGAGTCTGACTTTTTGTAGGTATTTTATATTTAAATGCTATCTGTTTACACTCCCTCAAACACACATTTTTTTTAACGTTTACTTATATGATTTACCGATTTTTATGATACGATTAAGGTTTACTTAACTTATATACTAGTACGTAGTACAATATAGAGTATTTTAACTTTTAAGGGAGGTTACTAAATTTTTACGTTTAATATTGTGTACTTGTGACTTTTACAGTTTATGAAAGGTAAGAGTGCTAGAGACGGCTAGATGGCGTAGCTTTAGTAGTAGTGTTAGTTTGTCAGTAGAGTTTCGATTGCCAGTTTTGACTTGGAAACTCATACCAAACTTCAAAGCCACCAATATTCAAAAGATTTTTCGCCTACATAATATAAAAATATACAGTGCAACATTATAAGAAACAAGTAGAACTTGTATAAATTCTATTATTTATTATATTTTTTAAGATACAATTCAAAAAACATTTAGAATTTTTTAAGTAACCCAGTTTTTCATTTATCTGAACTTAGTTCTCTTAGCGATTGTACTAGAACGAATATTATACCTACCTAAAAAATTGCTTAAACAAAATAATATAATTCAGTGAATGCATAAGAATAATTCTTAAAAAAGTTCTCAATAAAAAATATAAATAGTATAAAACCTTGAAAAGTTCGCGAAAAACTGTAAAGTATAAAAAATGTGTAAAAGAATATAAAATGAAAGGAATGTTCTGTGTCTATGAATAGCTTTATTTTATTCTAAATATACCACTTAAACCATTTAAACTTTAACTTTCGACGAGTTGTATGAATGACTAATAATATACTTATAAGAAACTACTGTTAAGTAATCGAGTTTACAATACCAGAAGCGTTGGTCAAAACGTTACAAGCCTGTTTCTATGTTAGTATCCTTTTATCAACCGACTTCATAAAGTAGGAGGTTCCAAAAGGAGGTTTTCGAATTCGGTTACAAATACAAATCAGAGCAAAATTCACATAAAAAGTTTATTTATAAACTTTTAAACCATACTAGGCACCGAAAGTAATAAAAAAGTATATGATTAGATAGCTATAAAAATTACAAGTTATATCACTTTTTTCAAGTCGTTGTTTTATGTCCTTATTTAATCCCTGCATACTTTCCTCACACTTATTTGTCAACCTCTTTACTTTATTAATTCTCTAACTCTAAACCTTACTTGCTGTGTCAGCGGTCGCGGGTTCAAGTTCGCTGGAGCTGGCTAAAGTTATAATATATGTGTAGTGGGTTAACTATGTGGTATCCGTAACACAAGCCTCATACCAATTAATTAGATGGCGCTGTGTAAAAATAATGTTCCAACATATTTATTTACTTAATAAGTTCAATCACCTTAAAAAAATTATTACATACATACCTAATTATAATGTAATTATTTATTTTAAAAGCACCTTTACATAATTATCACATTAGTTCTCAAATAAATTGTCATTAAAAATGTACAAGGTCGTATCCCAATTGGATAACCTCGAAATCTAAATAATATGAAAATTCCTTGAAATATACTGGAAATTTTTCGGCCTTGGTACGGCGTGTCATGTGTTTACGTAACGTCTTAAAGGGGGCAGAGATGTGCAATAGGTTCATTATTACTTACGATTAGATATCATCCATGTATAGACTGACTGATATTTGGGTGAGAGGTCAGCGTGGTCTCCGAAAACTAGTAAAATCCACTTTATTAGATAACAGGGTTTATAAGTACATAATATTCGTTCGAGAACTAAACAAACATTTCATTTGTGTATTATGACAATTATAAATTTAATATTGAGAAAATTTCAATGACTCATGATTCCTGTTTGCTTTTAGTATAATGGAAATTTTTCTTTATTAAAACCGAACCAATATGTATTAGAAACACATGAAGGTTCAAAGTATCAACTGACGACATACGATATAGTAGACATAATAAATAAATAGCACCATCTAGTTCCGTGGTAAGCTACGAAGCTTGTGTTACGGATACCAGATAGTCCGCCCTTGTGCGTTCATCTTGTGGTGGTAGGAGCGCTCAGCAATCTGGCCGGGCGCGAGACCAAGAAACGCGTAGGGAAGGCCCACTTCGGTGGGAGGTGTGTCTATATAGCAGAGTGTATAGCAGAGTGGAGCAACCCCCTAGGCTGTGTGGTCTGATACAGCAGACCTGTCGGGCCATCGAGGCGTTGTGGATGAATGCACAAGTGATTCTGCGGCTCCTCATTGAGATGGATAATGAATCCTTGGCTTTTAGTGGGTACTACTGGCTTGCCATTGAGTCCACAAAACCACCTGTTTCTTTGTATGTTATGTTTCCCAGATATGTTGGTAATACACTACAGATAATGCTCAACAAATGAATGCCCCAAGCATCGAACTCGCGACTGCTAGCGCAGCACAACAAACAACAAATAAAAAGTTCACTTAGTTTGTTAATATTTCACAGAGAGAAATTAGAATTGTGACGATGGAAATAGACTGATTTGTAAACATTTGAAGGGTATACTTATAAAAACACGCAATAATAACTCAGTGGTAACGAACTTACACGGAAAACTGAGCTAAGAGCATCTCTAGAATATCTGATTATTCCCCAGATGATTATCACGGTGAAGGAATACACGTGAGGAAACCTACACGTCTGAGAACCTAGCAAATTTTCAAAAATCGTGAAAACGGGGGGACGCGTACATTTATTAATTATATGTACCTATATCAATGAATGGTGCGATAAAGTTTCAGACTTTGTACTGCTCGACACAAATTAGCAATAAATGCCGGTTATAACTACTTTTACATCGCATTATCTGTAATAAAATTTTTATTTAATTTTGATAAATAAACATAAGTTATTTTTGTCATTTTCTTTCCGTTTTTGTTGTTGACTGTACATTAATTGAATAATTGATTATTTTAATGACATTATCAATAAATATCTTCTAAAGTAATTTACTTACGGTAACTTAAAGCGGTTTTTCTATTCTTTATGACATAACTTATGTTTTACATAATTTACGGGCAGTTCGTATTATTTTAACAGGTACTGAAAAAAATGCAGTTTGCCATTATTACAAAGTAAATCTACAAGATCAACACCGTGTGTGACATATCTGAGAGAACCAAGAAAATTTTCGAAAAATATTTGTTTTATACGTGTATTTACGACAAAGGATATTACAAGTAAACTAAACTATATATACAAAGCAAATGTACACTTAATTATTACTGTACAAGTCGTGTCTGGAGTAATTAAGTAAGTTCAAGTGATTTTCCTGAGTAAGACGTTTGATAAACATTCATTTTATATGAGGTGAGTCAAAATTAGAATTTTATACTTGCTAAATTCTAGTACTGGTATATTATAACGGTGCAGGAATTCGTAAAAGAAACCTTTCTAAGTTTTAATTAGGAAAATGATATATTTTTGTTATAGCGTGGTAAACTTCCGCTGTGTCAGAGGTTGTGAGTTCGTCATCTATTCGGGGCATATAAATATTGAAATATTGCATTTTTGTCCATCGTATTTGTATATTTCACACACACATTATCAGTACACCCTAAAGTTAAACTTACTTATTACATTTTACTGATTTTTCGTGGACTGATTGTTTATATTTTTGTCTTTACCATCTTCATCTTGCTTGTACAAAAAATACTCAAAAGAAATATTGACTATATATTAAATTGGATATATATTAAATTTTGAGGTAAGAATTTTAAAAATTAATGTAATTATTTATTTGCAAGTGGTTTTATTATAATATGTAACAACTTAACATTTCATAGGAATAATGCTTAGAAAATTATTCATATTTTCACGTGTAGGTATATCAGATATGAATAAGCTTAATTGGGTAAGTAGATGCTTTAGCAAGTAGTAAACAGATAAATTGTAATACAATGTTGTTATCAAAAATATTTTTTTTCGCCGGTTCTTCTCAGCAGAACAGCTTTCCGAGCCGGTGGTAGTTTACTCATAGACTTACAGACTGACTTTTAATTCTGATAATGTAAAAATGACGATTCAAAAGAGCTTGTAAAAGTCTATTTGAATAAAGAATATTTTGATTTGATTTAAGTATACGTACCTATGTAGTTTTTTTAAGACAATTTTGACAAAGCCTGCGCTATATATTTTTCTATATTCCTAAAGTGAAGACAGGCAAACCACAATAACCGCTGACGTGCGCGGTTCAGTGTTCCGTAGAGTGCACTCGTTCCATTACTGGCTGTCTTCTCCGTGATAAATTACACCTTCTGCTTATGAATTATTGTACGCTGCGTTGTGAAAAATTGACATTTTGAGAGAAGTTATAAATGTTTTTTGTCTTCATAATTTGATTTCTCATTAACCTAATCAACAGAAATCAACAAAAGTCTTGTATAAGATTAGAGATATGCAGTACTAATAATTATATTATATCAGGGACATAGAGACACAATTACAATATTTACAATGAAATAATTATTATAACTTTATATGAATTCTTATTTCATTCATATTTTTACAAAAGTGAGAATACACTAAAATTTTATAAGTATGCAATTTACCGTTATAGTACGAATATGTTTGTAGGTCAAAAAACATTAATACAACCCATAAGCTATATATCAATAAATAATAATCAATATTCAGAAAATCACAGTGGCAGCCCAGTTGTAACGCGCTCGCTTGGATAAGCGAGTGATGCGGGCTCAAACCCGGGTCTCGCATTTTCTAAAATCAATAACACTAGTATTACGACACATGAAAATGCCGTAAGGAAACCTGCATGTCTGAGAGAACCTTGCAAGTTTTTAAAGACATGTGAAGTCCGCCAACCCGCACTTCGCCAGCGTAGTGGAGTATGGATTTATCGCCTCGTATTGAAGAGAGGTCGGTTCCCAGTATATTCAGAAAAATTTCGCACTTCTAAATTAATGTACCTATATAAGAAAATATGATACAGTTATTCGGAATGATGCCTACTAAACTACTAATTAAAATCATTTAATTTACCGAGAATACTTCAAAAAGCATTTTATATATAGTTGTTCTCTGTTATTTTACTTTACAATGCAAATGACAACTTGCAAAAAATAAACCATACAATAGCTTTTCCATGAATAACACGCTTGATAGATTTCGCTTTTTATTACAACAGACGACTAATAAGCCACTTAGGCTTATTTCTGGGGTCTCTTTTGTTTTAAAATGTCCCAATACTAGTAACGAATTTCCCATAAAAATTGCATATGAAAAGTGAAAGAGAAAAAAAAGAAAACCAATGATTTGAACCTGTTTCACGTGCTTTTGACATACATACTTTCTACTTATTCCTTTTGTACTCACCTTAGTTGTTCATATTTTACTTCAACTTATAAAATTGTAATTTGAGTAAGTACTTAAGGCTATAGATATGGAAAGTATTATTTAAGCTTTTTTTAAATGACTAAGATATTTTTTAGTTCTACTTTCATTAGTTTTCTGCTCTATCTATAACGAATTTAGTCTGGTGGCTAGCTATATAGCCCCATTTCTTATCTAATTACACAACGCGATGAATTAGGTACATAGTACACTTTGGGACACTGTGCCATAGCAACAATCGGGACCATCAAAATAGTTTTATTTATTATTCTAATAATAATAAAAATATAGATTTAGGTTGGTTTCGTAATGATTCAGCCGGTATTGATCTTCCGTCCCTTTTTGACAGTTGATCACGAATATTTCATTGGTACGAGGGGAATGAAGCTTAAGCAAACCGGTAAGCGAGCGCTTTACTATCTATGTTACATGTTTATAAAATACTAGCCTTTCCGCGGCTCCGCTCGCGTTCAAAGGAAAAAAAACAATATTTTTCTCCGTTTTTGCAACTTTTTCATTGTTGCTCTGCTCCTATTGGTCGTAGCGTGATGTAATAATATAGCCTTATTCGTTAAACGAACTATCCAACACAAAAAGAATTTTTCAATTCGGACCAATAGTTCCTGAGATTAGCGCGTCCAACTAAGTAAACAAACAAACTCTTTAGCTTTATAATATTAGTATATTTATTACATAATAGTAATTATCTTAAATACACAACATTTGAAGGGGTGACATTATAATCAGCACCAAAATTATGCTAACAGAAGCCATTTACGTTAAAATAATAAAACAAAACACAAAACACCTGAAATATAACAGAAACAGAGGCCATCTTAGAATATCACGTACATCTCATTTCTACTTTACATTTATGCAGTACTCATAGATATTTTCAAATAGAAACAGCGAAGAATAAAAGAAATAAATTCAATAAATTGCATCGCTCCCAAGATAGCGATAGCCAGCTTTTAATAGCTACAGTTTACTACGGGGCAGTTAAACCTTTCCGGGCCGGTCCCAGTACTGGGCGCTCGTAAAATAGTACACTAATTATTTGCCTCGGAAGAAATGTAAGTTGCGCAATTTTCAAGCACATTTGTCGAAATAGCAAATTCTTGTATAAAAGATTTAGAATGGAAAATCTTGCGAGAAATAATTACTTCAAAATAGGGGAACAACATTTTTTGTTGGGTTTTAACGTATGAGTGTTTATATCTGGATCACGTATTGGAAGAGAGCTTATTTTTTAGTTATCATGTGTTAGATGTGAAATTATTTTGCTCGATTTTATAATGGATACAGAGCCAAAAAAAGGTATTCAATTATTACAGAGTCCATGAAATACGGCGATATATATGCAAGAGTTTTCCCTTATACCTGTGAAAGGTAAAAATATGATAATTTTAATGTATATAAAAATGAGTGAAAACATCATGAACCATCATCATCGCGGTAATATGAATATTTCAAGCCCCATTAGGCGTTACCTTCTTACGGACGTTGATACAAATTGAATCAGCTAACTTGATTGAATTACCCGCACTCATTTCTTACAAGGGGCTATTTAGCAAATCAAATTTTTACGAAATGAGACAAGATCTGTTGGAATCTTGGTTGCGGCTTAATTTGCATAACTCACCTAGACGCGTCTTTCGTGGCTTCTGAACTATTGAATTTTACGTTTTTTTTCTATCTCTATAATAGTTTATTTAAAAACTCTTGGTGATAATAATAATAGACAGTGGTAGCCCAACGGTTACGCACGCGCTTGGATAACCGAGAGATGCTCTATACTCTGATATTTTCATGTGCGAATCATTTCTATCATGACTACCACTTGTCTTACGGTGAAGGAAAACATCGTGAGGAAACCTGCATGGTTGAGAAAACCTAGCAAGTTTTCGAAAGACATGTGAAGTCCGCCAACACGCACTAGGCCAGCGCGGTGGACTATGGCCTGATCCCCTTCGTACTGAGTGAGGCCCGTGTCCAGCAGTGGGACGTTAGGCTTATGGCCATAGGCCTGATGATGAACAATAATAATACTTGATCTATCAAAGTAAACGAAAATGATGGTTTCACTTTTATGTGTTTTTTTGTATGGAAAGAGTGAGAAAAGTAACTTATCACAGGATAATATTTCATTCAGACGATCATACGACACCCTATTATAAAACTTATACAAAGGGAACTTCTATTGATATGTTTTTACTTTTTTGCTTGGATTTAGTTGGAGTTTCTGAGAATCTGATAGAAATGTTGCTTATTTTAGTTTATTTATTTAGTTTTTATGATATAACAATATTCGTAGTTTCAGTAGTGTACGTGATCTTAAATAATTCATAATTGATTAAAATAGCAATTAGTTAATCACTTAAAAATAAGTAAGAAGGGATTGAAACAATTCGTTATATAATATTTCTTATACCTACTCTTAAAATTTAATTAATAAGCAAGACTATTTTCCTGGTGGTTATAGCCCAGTGTTGACGAGCTCACTTAGAAAACCGAGTAAAGCGGGTTCAAGTCTCGTATCTCGTACCTATAATATTTTCAAGTGCTAATCATTTCCAATTTTATTACCTTCCGGTGAAGGAACATATTGTATGGAAACCTATATATCTGAGAAAACCTAGTTATCAAAATACATATAAACGCAGTCAACCTACGTTTGGCCAGCGTGCTGTACTTGGCCTGATCCTCCTGAAAAAGGAATGAAAACAAATAACAAACTATTCGATTGACTAGAAAACTTGACAGTACTAACGTCTAACCATAATGGCATTCTAAGTAAAAAACGTTCTAATATGCTAAGAAGAATAATGTATTGCGAATATTTAAAATTATAAATGAAACTATCTTTTCGGATACAGCAATGACCATGATTGCTGTAAAGCATTCGACACATCGGGAACCGAAAATCATAATAAATCTGCGACAAAATCCTAAAAGATAGTTTCATTTATAATGTCAAATATTCGCGTAAACCTAAGAAAGTAAGAATAATGTAATTCATCAGAGATACAAAAACAATTTTAGGTTATTACAAGAAATGAAAACAATGTTATAAGTTATCTATTAAAAGAAAAACATGATTCTTAGTAAGGGTCGGTTAATTAAAACTAAGTTTACACATTCGTAAGGTGCCTAACATAAACTTTGTTATGATATGGAAATTGTAGTAATTTATTACATCTGCCAAAGTGTATATTTCTATCGTCCATCATATTGAAGTTTATGACGTCATAAATTCAAAGTTATTGACGAGATGAGAGCTCCTTAGCACGTCATTTATCCACGTCTACAATGCAAGTGCTGATAACTAAGCCGTTAATGCGTCTGGGTGACATTAAATATGTTAGTTTTAAGAATATTACTAATATTATATAATAACTAGCGATTCCCGCGGCTTTGCCCGCTTTCTAATCACTATTAAAATATAAATTGGTGGTAGAAGGTTAAAAATTTAGCGATATAAGTATTTTATTATGCCAAATAATTAAAAAAAATAGTCTAAAAATAAAAAATCTGGAGAGGGCCACTCTAATCACCTAGCGGAATAAAAAATAGTCTACGACCTACTCTCAGACCTACCAAATGAGAAAAAAAAATCCATAAAAAAAACGGTTAAGCCGTTTCGGAGGAGTTCGATAACAAACACTGTGACACAAGATTTTTTATATATAAAAGAAGATACATCTCTGTCTCGTAAAAAAATAGAAAAATAATTATCATAGTAATTTAATTTACCTTAATTTTATACATTATTTATGTTATTACGTTGTCTAGTTTATTCAATAACATAGTTGAGGAAAATATAAGCCATGTTAACAATATTAGTAGAGGAGACCGTGGTAGATCGACCTTCACCGATCTGATAACCAGATGAGACATATTTTTTATCGAATATAATTTATAAACAAATATGCCTATAATTACTTGCCTATCTGAAAATGCTCATGGCTATTTTTAGCTAGGCAACAGTGCTTTAAGTATGATTTTTTGCAGGCAAGTCTATATGACTGATTTTGTAATAAAATGATCTAAAATTTGATATAACTTTCGATAAGTTAGCAGAACGATGGAGTCACCTATATTGACTTACCTGTTCATATTGGCTTGCCAGGTAGCTATACACAAAAATGAGTAGGCAAGCCTACTGAGGCATATTCTGTGTGTTAAAAACTAACAGTGAAACAAAATTCATTTGGTTATCAAAAGAATGAAAGTGATGAAAAAAAAATCGATTAAAGTTAATTTAATTAAAAATAGCCATGAGCACTTTCAGATAGGCAAGTAATTAATTATAGGCATATTTGTTTATAAATTATATTTGATAAAAAATATGTCTCGTCTGGTTATCAGATCGGTGAAGGTCGATCTCCCACCGGCTCTTAGACCATATAGCCAGGTGGAGTATGGTGATGTTACTCGTAGGTGTTTTGATTAGATGTACCAAAAGAAGTACCTATATGTGAAGTATCTGTAAGAGATAAAATTTTCTTTTCTATAAAAAAAATAAAAAATATCTAAATGTAAATAAATGTCTTTAGCTATAATCGTTTATTTAAATAATAAATAAGAAAGTCAAGTGATGAAAGTACCTAATTGACCGTATTAAACTTTAGTAAACTGGGTTAAGCAAATATTTGCCTACTCATTGTAAGATTTACATTAGTTACACAACTCACTTCTGATTAACTAAACTCATACAAGCTATCCAAATCAAATATACTTATAATAAAGTGATCTTTACAAAAATACAAACAAGTATTGATGATAATCTCTTCTCATAAAATTGTTTCCATGTTTTTACATTTTTTAGGATCTGTCCTACTTTTTTAAATAAATAAATATGTTAGGGCATTATTACAACAGCGCCATCTAGTTCCGTGGTAAGCTACGAGGCTTGTGCTACGGATACCAGATAGTTGATACACTATAGGACACATATATTACATTTAAAAGACATACATAATATATTAAATATAGTTTTACAAATTATTTGGTTGTGGCATAAAGTACTTTTGGAGAAAGAGCCAAAATCTCTTCCATCAAACTGGCTTTTAATAGACTAAAATATTATTAAGAAAATGCCTACCGTAAACATTAGTAGACTGTCATTTCACAGCTGAGCAGTGAGCATGATCATAATTTTATCTTGTGGTAAAAATTATGTCGATTAAAATTTAACTAAAATGTTGTATATCCAAGACAATATTTGTATACACCAATGATTAATTAATTTCTAAATGGGACCCTTTTTCAAAATAATGTGCTAATCAGTTTCACTCCAATGGGACAACTTAGAACGACCAGTGAGAGGCGAAGATCAGGCGCCGGAGCGACGGCTTTACGAAACACAAGGATGAAACACCACCAACTTCGGACTTTTACTGAAACTTTATATTAGGAAAGCAACTTTACAATGGCTTTTGGGAAGTCTAAGAAAATCCTTAAACCTTAGCGTCACGATAATTGCTGTAAAGCGTTCGAAATGACGGGAACTCAAAATAAATTGGCAAAAAAAAATGTATTTTGATTTAAACTTCAAATATTTATAATATAAATATGTAGACAAAAAATAATATTTTATATATCATTATATAATCAAATTATGTTTGAACGTTTAGGAATTGCTAGCGTTCATACAATTTCGTTTTGTGAGTTAATTAAAAGATAGTTATTTTAAAGAAGTAATTGTAATTTTAGGGTAAAATTCTTAATTAGGAGTGAGATTAACAAAGTAATAAAATTTAACTGCTTTTGTGTATTATCTTTATCAATTTTGTTTACCTTTTGTTCGCAATATAACTCTACAATACAGCAGGTAACAGGTGTAACGGTTTATTAGCTCTTATCGAGCCTTTCTCCGAATAAAGATAAAAAGGATTTACGCCTACAAAAGCTTTATAGCTTGGCTCTATTTTAATATAATTTCAAGACTTGATAAATATAAATTGTTAGATTTCGTGTAGTTTTAATCATATTTGCGACATTAAATAAATAAATAAATAAATAAATTAAATATGTATCTGGAGCGTATTTTCGGTACTACAAGAATAAAAAAATTAAAGAATAATGTTTATTCGTTAGATAGAGATAAAATGAAGAAACAAGCAAAGTTGGAGTATGGTACTAGTTATTTTAAATTGAAATAAAAGATCTGAATTAAAATTAACTGGAATTTTAATTAACCTTTATTTTTAACTGTACATACAGTTTGATATAGAATAAAATATTTGATAATACTTTTTTGATGTGCGTTAGTCTTTGCAACATTAATGTAGTAAATTATTATAGTAATTAAAGAATCCTGTTCTCAACTAAAGGTCGTTACGACGGCTTTGTAGAACTAAATGAAATAAATTAATTTATTCATTTAACTAGCGACTCGCCCTCGCTTCGCTCGGGCTCTTCCCTAGACTTAGCACAGGTAAAGCCGCGGGATCTGCTAGTTATGCATATAAACCTTCCTCTTGAATCACTCTATCTATTAAAAAAAACCGCATCAAAATCCGTTGCGTAGTTTTAAAGATTTAAGCGTACATAGGGATATAGGGACAGAAAAGGCGACTTTGTTTTATACTATGTAGTGAAAATAACAATTGTTTTGAAGGGATTGTAGTAATTGAATATTTATGGGTTACTTTTTCAAGTTAATTTTAATCCATTACACACATTATATTTTCGTTTTTATACCTTAATGCCTTCTAAATTGATTGAGTATAGTTTTTTTATTAGTTTTGCTACAATTTATCTCTTTTCTTAGTGAATCGTTTGATCTTTATACAATATATACATTTATAGTATTTACCTTATTTTTTATTATTTAAGAAACTTAATCGGTACGAGCGTTGTGTTATGAATACCAGACATTTGATACACTACATCTATATAACATCGAATACGTACTGCGTACATGTTATTATAAAATTAACCCCATAATATATAAAGTTTTTCAGTTTATCACACAAATGAACCCCAGCGGGACTCGAACCTGCAAAAGCTAAAGTGCGTCGTCGTAATACGTATAATACACGCAACGAAAGATGAGACTTGATGAGCGTTAGTATCGGGGGGTTTTCGCAGGTAAAGTCGTGTTAGTTAGAGTTATGTACAATTAATTTCAATTAGGGATGTTTCGATGATCTTCAAAATAGCAATGTTATATTAAAATTATTACCTATTAATTGTCTTCTGAGAAAATCATACAACGTGGTTTGTCAAGTCTCATCTTTCGTGGTGCGGTCTATACAATGTAGGTAAGTACAAATTGGACGCATAAACCATACTCTCAAAATAAACTCAAGGAGTTATGACACTAGTATAATAAGAGTAAGCAAGTTTCTGTCCGTGTGTCTTCCCATGACACCGCGACAGCTGATAACGTCACACGCTACGTACGCCTTGTAAATGAGTTTGCATGCTGTATTTCGGACGGTGTGATAGCGTGCTTGTTTTATTATACTAAGGCCCAATTTCACCAATGATGTCTTTATCCAAGAGTAACTATGCCAGGTATAAAATTATTCGCTGCATTTACTCTTAGAATAACTCGTAGTACGTTTCACCGCTTTGTAAAGACAAAATGTTAATCCTAGTATAACTATTCTTAGATTAATGTTTTTTTTTACCTGTGGCACATTGAATGAGAATTGAATGTAAATGCAGTCAAATTAAATAGACTTGTCATTATCTCAGTACAGTATAGCATAACAGGACATTTTTAATTTAGTCGTCACTTTGAACTTATGTCAATGTGTCAGTGCTATTTTTCAAATTAATTTCGTTTTGTTTACTATGTGTTTTTTAAAAAATTATAATAAATTAAATAATAATAAATTTAATTAATAATTAATTTAATTTAATAATAAATTGTATGCTGCTGCTTTAGATAAACGAAATCTAATCATGAAATCCTTTTCATCGTAGTTGCAAAAATGCTCATTTATTTCTTTAAACCACCTTGGACGTCTCAAAATAAAATAGTTATCTTCACTATCGCTTTCACTGTCCGATAAAATTCTTCTCAAACGCTGCATTTTAATAATATTTTCTCCTAATTACAATTCAATGAGCAAAAATATGAATCAACAGTTTACTGACATAAAATTTGACACCATTTTGATTTTATCTGAGGAATAAGCCGGTTATTCTTTCAAAATTGGCGGTATAAGAGTTACTCTCGTATAGCTTTGTTATACTCAGGATAAGTAGTTGGTGAAATGAAAGCATGGTTATCTTAGAGTAAATAACAGCTTTATCCTAGGAATAAAAGTTATTCTACTTTGGTGAAATCGGGCCTAAGACAATTCTAATTAGACTATCTTAATACTGAATAGTGTAATAGGCTCTTTAATTTATATTTTCTTTTACACATTACTATGTAAATTAAATACACATTAATAAGTATTTTAGTAGCACTCAATTTAGTCAAACTAATCTATATTTGGAAAATTAAAGTAATACAAGGTGAGATGATTTTAAAATTACTTTCCATTTAAAGTTAGTTTGATAAGCAAATAAAGTTGTTTACATACATTTTAATACATAGATAGACTAAATTTCAGTTCAATGGTTTGACAATGGTTTGTAGTGATCCTACTTGTTGTGCCAGCGGTCGCGAGTTCGAGTCCCAATGGGGCATTTGTTGAGCACTATTTGTACTTAAGTCATGGGTGTTTATATTTATAATAAGTATGAATTTAAAGTTATACATGTGTAGTGTATCAACTATCTGATATCCGTAACACTAGCCTCGTAGCTTACCACATAACTAGAGTGCGTTGAGTGTAACAATGAATTTAAAAAGGCATGTGACACCCAAAATGTTATACCGAAAGATAATACGTAAGAAGAAAACACATTTCACATAAAATAAGCACAATTTACATCTACCATTGTTAGCAGGCGGCGTTCCTTTACGGCTGTAATTAAGTCATTAAGAAATAATTATAACACTCTAAAACAATTCCAGACTTCATGTCAGTGAAATTACTTTAACATATCAATCTAACACAACAATAAAATAGAAAATGAAGCTGTCTTTCAATTTCTTATACTCGTAGTATTTTGTAATTTATTTTTGTATACAACCTGAAAAAAATGTATAAATAAACTCCTCCTTTTTTGAAGTCGGTAAAAAAATGGACATAACTATTGTTTCGCGTCTATCTTTGTTACAAATGGATTTACTAAACAGGCTTTCATCAGATGGTTAACTAACTATACATAATAAAAATGTTAAAAACATCAAATGAGCTCAATCTCGTTTATTTTTACTATTAGCCTTTAAAGACTTCCACTTTGCTGAGTTTCTTTCGCCAGTTCTTCTCAGGTCAGAGGTTTCTTCTTTCCGAACCGGTGGTAGACTCAAGACATTCAGTAAGAAATAGTAAAAATTTTTATGTTAAATAAAATATTTTGATTTGTTTTGATTTGACTTTCTTTACCCTGACTCCATAATAAGATCAATTATTTGGTACTAAATATACTAAATATTACTAATTTAAAATTTATATGACAATAATAAAAGTATTGCGATCTAATTCTTTAAGGCTTCTTATATTTAATTAAATTATCATCAAACATTTTTACATTTTATTGAAAGGTTCCGCTCTTTCTTTTTGTAAAATAAAAGTTGCCATAGTTACTCATTATAACAGCAACTATCGGTTATAAAAAATCCCGTCAAAATCATTCCAGTGGTTTCAAAGATTAGCCGGAACTAACAGACAGATAAATATTAAGAAAATCTATTTTTCTATTCCTTTTACTAAATCTTAAATCTATTTTTCGTTAGTGCTATATATTATATTTAATAATATGTAATTATTTGGTATTGTAAAAAAACCTTATAAATAAACACTTCAAATTTATTTTTCTATAATTTTCCTTTATAATAATAAATATTTATTACTTACTTTTTAACGTTGAAATAGTGGTTGCTTTATATGCAAATATTGTACATATAAGTACTTCTAATACACTTTTTATATATTTCTGAAGTGGTTGTGGAGTTTACATTTTATTAATTGAGTGATATCATTAAATGGTCATATCAAAGTTACTCATTATATATATTCAATAATATTTGTAAGTATGTAAATAATTTACTCGATGGCTCTCATAAGATTTTCCTGCGTCGAAGGGCGTTAATACATATATTCGTAAACTCAGAAGGTAAATTATAAGCATATAAACTTATTCTTTTCTTTTTTTTCCTTGGTTTCTTAACCTGTTATATTTACTTTTATTATGTTTCTATAGATGAACCACCGGCTCCAAAATCACCTAAGTAATATTTTATGTTTTAGACTATTCTGCAGGGCATTTAATAACTACAATATCCTACTAGGTACAAAGTTTGGATGTATCTTAATATTTAGGCACCGTCAGCTTTCTAAGGATGAAATGAAATATATTATTGTTTCAAACTGACACATTAATAACTAGCGTTAGTGCAAAAAATTTTTTGATACGTTAATTATAGCCTTATATGTATTTCTGATGTATAAGCTATATTATTGTAAAGTTTCATTAAAATCCATTCATACATTTTTGCTTGAAAGAGTAACAATCATCCATACATCCATACATACAAACTTTCGCATTTATAATATTAGTAAGGATACTATACGTCAATAATATATCAATCTCATTAAATAACAAAAGAAATGTGCACCAAATTAATAAAATAACTATATAAAATTAACTTTCATTTAAAATCGAGATAAAAATCGTAATTTCCCTCGTCGGTATTCTTCGCAGAGCAATGGTAAATTTTATTTCGTAAGCACTTGTGATAATTCCCTATTTCAGCTTGTAATGTGTTAGCGTGAAATTCTTTCCAGTCGTATAGTCTCTTTGTTTTCTTACATTGTTTTTGTTGTGTGTTGTGTATTTTAACTTTAAATTTTAAGCAAACTGTTGATAAAGATTACTTACTTTTTAATTATACAAATAGGTAAATGTAATTAAAAAATGTCGATACACGCTTAGTTTAGGTTTAATGACCCCACTTGCTGTACCATCGGACTCAGGTACGAGCCCCGCTTGGAGCATTCAACAATGTTTATAGTCGGAGGTATTTATATTTATAATATGCATGAATTTAAAGTTATATGCGAATACCTGTAAATGGCTTAGTCAAAAAGGTTCAATTTGTACTCATATCATGTCTTATGTGCTGTTGGTGTTCATAATATAATAAAATAAAAAAATAAAATTTGTGTAATGGTACGTCTCTATGGTATCCATAACACAAGTCTTATAACATACCATGGAACTAGATGGTGCTATGCTCATTTCTCAACAAATATAATATGTATTCTAGCAGACTCTGCCTAACGTTGTTATCGCATGTTTATATTCCTTTTTCTTTGAGGATACAATGTGTAGCTTAAGGTAGCTGTTTTTCAGGTTCTCCTTTCAGAATCTCTTATCAGAAATAAAAAACGTTTATTTTGCAAATATTAGATGGAAATAATAAGGATAAAACTATCTTGTCTTTTAAACTTATAAGAACCAATTTTGATAGACATCAAAGTTACTGGCGAAATAATTGTCTTTGAAATATAATAATAAGTCCCCTGACTTCCAGTTCCATTTCACTTACAAAGTAATATTGAATACAATGTAATATATACAATTTCAAGATATATGAGAAATCAAATTAAGATCTTTAGAATATTGTGTTTTTATCTTTAGAATAGTTGGCATTTTCTTTACACGATGTACCTTATTTTTCTTAAAATCTTTGAATTCTGCAAATTAACTACCGTTAATTTTATACATTTATATACAAAAACATAGATTAAACAAAACTGAATGTTAAAATAATAGGTTTTCATTTGTAAATACTTTATACATTTTATTACAAAGTAAAGATTTGGTATTCTTGCAATTAAATTCAAAGCATTTACTCAAATAAATGTATATTGTGTAGTATGAACAATTCAGGCTATATATCACAGGTAAATTTTATCAGCGCTGGAGGCAAGTAATTATGATAGTAGATACGAGTACGATGACCAGAGGTGAATGTAAATTATTAAATTTCTGATTATTAACTTGTATTTAAATACATTTATAATACTTTGTAGATGCTTTGTAAAGAAATGATAATGTATTGAATGAATATAAGTCATTAAATATAAGTCGTATTCAACCCTGTTTTAACGTTCCAATGCCGGGCACAGGCCTCCCTTCGATATGAAGGGGATCAGGTAAAAGTCCGTCAAATAAGGAGAATCTTAATAAAATTGGAAATGATAATGAATAAAAGCCAAAAGTTCGAGACCGGGATTTGAACCCGCTGTAAGGTTTCCAGAGCTCCGAGTTCGATACCACTGAGCTACCAATACCTAAATAAATATAAGCAAAATAAGATAATTTGCTTTTTATTTAAAAGGTAATATTATAATTATTTATATCACCGAAACGAAAAGGTCTATAATAAACCTTTTTATAATATTTTAATATTTTATTAATTACAGATACAAGTTAAAAATTCAAAAACAAACAATCGAAAATTAGTACTAGGTACATACGTACAGTAAATATTTAAACAAAGTATAATACCTTCAAAGGCCCATTATATTTATTTACCATACAAACATATTTATTTTCCATTTCCAGTTCACTAGCACATTAAAGTTTGCACAGCGGTCATCTTCAACGTGGGCAAGGGAGCAATAATTCAGTTAGAGTGCTCGCGGGAGCGATGTACGTTTCAGAGTACTGCGGCTCACGGAGGTTACGCTAAATGACCTAAGTTTGTCTCCTTTATTGAACTAATTTAGTATATGCGTTGAAGGTAGAATGCATTAGATATCCACTATACTATGGACTTTAATTTATATAATTCTTATATGTAAATTTAATTCCCTCTTCGCACATTGTTTGTGTGTTCTGGTTGATTGTTGAAACTGATTTGATTTTGATTTCAAAATTCTTTATTTAACACATAAGTTACAAACTGTTTACAAATGATCTTATTCTATTTGTATACAAAACATGAATAATTATGCACATTTAGACTAACAACGTCTTTAAAACATATATTTTCTTGATTAGACCACAGTTGAATTTCTTGCATATCAAACAAATAAAATTGTGACAAACTAAACAAAGAATGTGCATGTCTTCGTATGAACTCACATTATAATTGATAGGTATAGGTAGATATTACATTGCATTGTCATAAAGTAATTGGTACAATAATGTACTTAGGTTATCGAATATGTAATTGTTAATTTAGCATAATGCTACTATATTTTATTTTGTAATACCTATTGTGGGTAGACGAATAACAAAAATCAAGCGGCTCGAACGAAGACCGCATCCTCCGGTAAGCGAGCTAACGTCATGATTCTTCGAGGAAATAGTGATGCGGTAACCGGTGTCGATATTTTGTCGAGTATGGGAGTGTACATAATCTGCTTTTGCCGATATTTGAGATTAATAAATTTTTATTTTGCGGATTTTTATATAAGTAAAATTTTTGGCTTAATTTTAATATGTATTCTTTTAGTAATGGGAATTTTATATGCCTATGAAGTTTATATAGGTTTGTACGGAGACGGGTATTATAAGATATTTTTTAAAGCCTTGTTTTGGATAACCTGCAGTTTTTTATAGTTAGTATCAGATATGCTGCACCAAGCAGGTGCAGCGTAGGTTAGACATGGTCTCACGAGAGTCGAGTAAATTCGAAGTTTTGTA
This sequence comes from Boloria selene, assembly GCA_905231865.2. Lineage (NCBI taxonomy): Eukaryota > Metazoa > Arthropoda > Insecta > Lepidoptera > Nymphalidae > Boloria > Boloria selene. Next base: position 11,543,728 of record HG993140.1, on the reverse strand, counting down.
TATGGACTGAGGGACGATTTGCGATTCATAATAGGTTTTAGCGAATTCAGGGCTTTTGTACTTTTTAATATTAGTGTATCTGTATTTTTATTCCAGTTTAATCTGTTATCTAATACAAGTCCCAGATATTTGACCGATAAACGCCATGGAATATGGAAATTATTTATTTTAACTAAATTTTTAGGGAGGGAACGTTTTGTTGTAAATAAAATAGCTTCAGTTTTTGTAGAATTTAGTTTTAGTTTCCATGTGGTGAAGTAATTATTAAGTAGTTCTAATGATAGTTTTAACCTGCCTGTAATTATATGCACATCTAGATCACTAGTATAAGTAGCGGTGTCGTCTGCGTAAATAGCGAGATGACAGTGAGGTTGTTTAGGTATATCATTTAAATATAGGATAAATAGAAAAGGACCAAGAATTGAGCCTTGCGGCACGCCGGCTGGCATGATTTTTGGTGCAGAATGGGTTTTATCAATGTAAACAGAAAAGGTGCGATTTTGCAGGTAGCTCTGTATAAGTTTTACCAAAGAAAGAGGAACATTACTAACTATTAGTTTGTGTAGGAGACCTTGATGCCAGACGGTGTCGAAGGCTTTTTCAATGTCTAAAAGTACCATACCCGTAGAGAGTCCTAGATTCAGATTGTGCGTTATGTGCTCAGCCACTCTGGCTAATTGTTGTGTAGTCGAATGGGAACTTCTAAATCCAAATTGTTCAGGAATAAGTAATGGATGAATAGTTTTAGAAAGACGGGATAAAATTACGGATTCGAGGAGCTTGCCAATACTAGGTAATAAACTTATAGGTCGATAGCTGATTGGTAAGGTTGGGTCCTTTCCGGGTTTCTTGATGGCAATGACTTTGGCATTTTTGAGAGATGTAGGAAAATAGCCAAGTCGTAAGCATCCATTGAAAATTTTAGTAATTTGAACCAACATTTTTTGGGGTAGGTTTTTAAGTAGTACGTTTCCAATTTCATCGTATCCAGGAGCTTTATTGGGTTTTAATTTGTTCAAAAGTTTCCGAATTTCCTTAGGTCTAACTAGATGCACAAAGTCTGTCGTTGAATAATTATCAAGATATTTAATTGAGTTATTTACAGCAGACTCTGTATCATCGTCACTAACCCATTGCGCTGTTAAATTCATATTCTGCAAGAAAGCTTCTGATAGCACTTCACAATTTTCAACGACTGAGGAGGTGGATTGTGTATTTGATATTTGGAGTGGGGGAATAGTAGAAGACTGCCGGTTAACAGATCTAACTACGCGCCATAAATCAGAAGTAGGGTTATCGACTTTAGATAATTTGTTGTTCCAAATACTGTCGTTAAATGCTTGAATTTCAAGCTTAATGGTCTTTTGTAAACTGCGAACTTTTAAGTACAAGACTTTTCTGTAGTTTTGTCTTTGTTCCTGAAGAGCTAAATTTTTAAGAGAGTTTTTTATTTTAATATGATTACGTATACGCCGAGGGAGTTTAGTTTTACCAACATCACTTAATTTAGGAATGGCAACATCACGTGCATGAATAATTAAGCTTACGAGATGTTCCAAAGACTGGTTAATAGTGTGAACATTATCAAAAGTTTCAGTGGTAAGACAAAGATTCATATTTATAGAGGTTCTATAAGTATTCCAGTCAGCCTTATGATGATTGAATATTACTCGTTCTTGTCTGATTGTTGAAACTACTGAACCGATTTTCATAAGGTTTTGACTGAAGAAATGGGAGCTATCTATAAAAGTTATAGAAAGGGTGGCTATGACTTATGAATATGTTTCAAAGAATAATAACCGAAATGATAATGAATATTATGAATCTAAAGAGTATACATACGTTGCTTTTCACTCGAATGAATATTATGAAACTAAAGAGTATACATACGTTGCTTTTCACTCTTATTAGGAAATATTTGAGAAGTTATGTTGTCATCTTATTTTAAAGCTCTTATTTCCACGTAATATATTTTCTTACAATTACTCTAAAGACTTTTTTGAGCTTAGTTTTTTTGTCGATAATAACTTATTTAATAAATTAATTTTCTTTTGTGATATTACAATTTAATAAATATCGCTTCGAATATTATTACGCTATATGTGAGAAAATCTGGACTATTCATAGAGATTTAACGTAATGAAACTTTCTTTTCGTAATTTTGATCAAAACTGATCTTCTTAGTAAACCAATTAAACTTAAATTAGTCAGTAATATTTAATCAATAAAGTTTTGATTGAAACATAAATTTAATCACTTCTATCCATTTCGTTACGTTTTCAAAATTGGTCTCGGTGGAGCATTTCAGACGATCCCGGTCAGACTGAATGTACCAACAATTAATATTATTAAACCGGGTAATGAACTTTGCTCTCTAGCGGTTAAATTCGTCTTTGGTAAGCAAAGTTTGCATTATTACTCCCATATTAACAATACCATATTTTTATTTTAATATTTTTTTTTTATCGGAATGCTTAATGCTTATTTTGAAACTCTGTTTTTTTTGATGCATGTCTATTGAATTAATTATAGTTGCTATAGTATTTTTTAGATAAAAAGCTAAATAAAACTTTTGAAATATTGCAAAATTTTATGATATAAAAATGTAGTACCTATGTAGCTAGCTATCTCTTAAATAATAAAACAACCGAAACAAAAAATAAAGAAAATTATATATTTTTCAATGCAATGTCAACGAGTGGACAGTGTGTGTTTGTTTTGCAATTTATAAATAAAATAGGTAAATTAACACAACACTATCTAGTTCCATTGTAAGCTACGAGGCTTGTGTTACGGATACCAAATAAATAATATTTGATATACTACACAATACACATGTGACAGTGGTAGCCCAGTGGTAACGCACTCTCTTAGATAACCGAGTGATGCGGGTTCAAATCCGGGTCTCGCACCACTGATATTTTCATGTGCGAATCATTTATATCATGATTACCACTTACGGTGAAGGAAAACATCGTGAGGAAACCTGCATGTCAGAGAAAACCTAGTAAGATTTCAAAAGACATGTGAAGTCCGCCAACACGCACTAGGCCAGCGCGGTGGACTATGGTCTGATCTCCCTTGTACTGAGGGAAGCGTGCCCAGCAGTAGGACGTTAAAAAAAGAGCTGATGATGACACTACACATATATAACTTTAACGGCTTAATCGATTCTTGTATTTTTTTTGTATACATTCTATAGGTCTGAGAATAGATCGTAGGCTTTTTTTATGATTTGGCATCATAACATACTTATAACCCTCAATTTTTAAACCGTCTACCACTAATTCCTATTTTGTAATAGTGATTAGAACGCGGGCGAAGTCAAATATAACCACACATGACTGGAGGACAAACTTTTGTGCTACTCACACAAAATGGCCCTAGCGGTACCAAACTCGCGACCGTTGTCACAGCAAGTAGGACCACTACAAATTGCGCTTTGCTTATTAAATATTAAAGCCACTTTTACAAGTAATTGTGTTTATCTTCTTTATTAATTAGGTATGTTCATCCTCAGCTAAAAAGTTGAAAAAACAGTTTTCACAGAGAAATGCTGGTTTTCAATATAGATTTATAATGCGGAAAAATAATGTTAACACAGAGCTGTTACAATAAAATCTTGGACATAATTATTCTTGGAAATATCTTTTTCCTACGAACTTATAATACGAGTAGGTACTTGACTTATATATTTTTTTGAAATTACAATTCTATTAGTATAATGTTCATTATGTAAAGAAATGTGTTTATAACAAGTGCAGGCATGCTTCTGGCATTTAAATAGTATCTTTGGTGTGTTCCCAGAGTAATTTATTAGCGTGTTGGACTCCCAGATGATGTATTTTTTATGATAAGGTGTTGAGTTAGTTAGGACGAGTTTTATGCAAGATGTTGTCTCGAAAACCATACTGACGAGTAAGTGTCTCAATCTCCGAATGAGACGAATACTCTAGACACAAGATATTTTACGATATGGTAATCATAATTTCTTTTAATAACCATTGAAAATTACTTAACGGGGCACGGGTCTTTCTTGAATGCCCAAGGATGGGTGGACGGACTTTACATATCTTTCAAATACTTCTTATTATCACGCTTTGATCAATTTAATTATCTTAAAAATGTTCCGTACCTGAGAATATAAGATGTACAACTTCGGGGATTTGAACCTGCTTCACTTGGCATCTCACGAAAGCTACCACTAAACTAAAGTACAATCAAAAGGCAAAAGCCAAGAGTCACATGGAATGCTAAATATCGCTCGAGTGGAATTAACAAGGAGATGCTCATTTACGAATAACGCGAGTGCACTTGAAAATAAAATGCTTGAACCGTCGGTGAAGAATGCGTCTCTCGGTGGGTTAAAATTAATTTGATGTGCAGACGTACAAGTTTTGTGAATCAATGGTATTTGGTGAAAAATTTCTAGCTGAAAACTTTCGTCTTGTAAACTGGTTTGTACTGTATTAATATTGTTGAAGGGTTATTTATTCTCTAATCGTTAAATTCTTCAGCTTTTTTTTAAACTAGAGGTTGTAGGGAATGATAATAATTTATGCATCTCGTGGATTCACATATATTATTTTAGTTTTACTCTCTTACGATTGTAGAATGTAGTCGTATGTATATCCCATGATGTCGAAGATAAGAGTTCTATTCTAAAAGAGGTTTAATGCGAAAATAAATTTTACTGAATGGGGAAGCAATATTAATAATAACCTTTTTATTCTTACTACTTATGTAGTAAGAATTTTTAAATTTACACCATAGTAGTAGGTACTTACCTAATTTATTTTCAACCGACTTCAAAAAAGGAGGTAATGTCAATTCGACTATATTTTTTTTAAACAAATTAGGTTTAAAAAAAAAGAGCACATTAATTCACACAGAGCGCTGTTGAATAAATTACATAGAATAAATATAGTACAGTCAAAGCAAAAATTTCAATCTTTTTACATCTTAAACAAACTTCCTGCTGCATTCTAATGCTTAACCAAATTAGATGCATTTTTTTATATTTAATGTACTCTAAGAGATGTAGTGTATACTGTGTACCAACTATAGTTGGCTTCAAAGTAACGTTGAGTTATGTTTTAATTAACTTCATATGCATCATCCATTTATTAGTATAGAATTTATTGTTTTCTAAGAATGCTATTAACTACGAGTATATTGACTATCTAATATGAACTTTATTTGAAAAATCATACCGATAAGATATTACTTCTAACGAATATTTCTTTAGAAAAGCTTTTAAAGTCCTTCAACGTACAAATTGTATTCACATAAAAATCACAATCACGTCTAGCAACCGGGAATTGAACCCACGTCATTCTGTCCACGTCACGCCTTTAAATGCAAGAATGCTTCCTTGTTGGTAAAGTTATGAAACATATATCTTTAAGGAACTTCATCGCAGTTTTAAAATAATTCATTTAAATTTACCTAGCGATATCTTATACAATAATTAAAATCTCTTTGGCTTATAATTTTATTACTAATAACATTTAAGATTGTTCTTCCATTTTATGTTTTAATAGGGCAGGCGTTTTTACTATAGTATTTTACCTTTATATCTAAATACTTTTAATTTAAACAACATAAAAAGGTAAGAAAGGGAAACACCCACCATAAAATCATATTAGATCATAAAATAGACGGGGCCCGGTGAGACCACGGCGTGATTGACATAGGCATGACAACACAGAAGAGGCGGGTCTTCATACTGTCGAAATATTATGAAAAGTGGATTTTACCGCAATAGAAATGTGTTTCTTACAATATTTTCACATATCGATAAATTATAATACCCTTATGAGACTGCCGACTTAACCTCGCTTTGCTTTTCTTTGTTAGAAGTTCGACTTTTTGTAATGCAGCAGCTTTTTCTGTAGGACTTTTTAAGATCTAATATTTTTTAGTAGTACAGTAGTTACTGAGTTATCCATATACATGTCTAAAACTTATTTTATGTTATCCATTTCTAATCGATTCTTATATTCCAATGAGAATTAAAGATTTTCCCGTAGAACCTAAATGGTAACTTATACGACTCGTGTAATAAGTATATACACAAAATCTAGTTATAATTAGTTTAGTATATTGTACATGAAATATACAGATATAAAGACAAACAGACGAAAAACTAAACTATTACTTTTGGAGTTTATATTCCATAGATACAAATACTTCATGTAGTACAGATTTCACTTTGTTACTATTATATGTATAAAGAGACACTTGTCTTAATTTTAATGCGTAAATAATTCATTTTTAGAGTTTGATTTACTTCCAGGAGCTTCTATTTTACAACTTTGGAATTTAAATTTGGCATACCTTTAAACCTTTTGTATCACTTCAGCTTCCATGTAGATTCTAGAAGTATGATGCCTTTTGCGAATGTCTTACCTGTTTGATGAATGCAATAAATTCAGGGAAAACAATAAACTCCCTCGTCATAGTATATGGAAATAGGAGTAGCACTTCTGCGTATTCCCAAAGACTTCGTGTATGCAGCGCTTCTAAACATTTTGTTTAAGCAGATCTAATTTGATATCATAAGATTAGAATAGGTACTATAAAACTTATCACATACATTTTCATTCGATCCTGACAACATGTTTGGCGCAGTTTGTAGTAACCTTACTGTGCTAGCCGTCGCGGGTTCAGATCCCGCTTGGGACATTCGTTGTGTGATGAACATAAATGTTTGACTGTTTGACTGTTTCTGTGTTTACATTTATAATAATTATTTATTTTAGTGTTTACATTTATAATATTTAAAGTTTTCAACTATCTGGTATCCATAACACAAGCCTCGTAACTTATAACGGATTAAGATGGTGCTGTGTTTCAATGTCCTAACATATTTTTTTTAACATATTCTATTATATTTATAGCACACAATATTTTAGTTATTATTTTATATACATTAGTAGGTACTATAATTTTTATAAATACGCTAGAAAAATGGATTGTACACTTAAGCGTAGTTTATTAGTTTAGTAGATAAAATTTCTATCATTATAAAAGCAATTCGAAAACTTAATACTAAAATTATTATTAATTTATTGTATAAAATTATTATTTTCTAAACATGCAAGTAAAAGTTTGAGGATCACAGAGTGTCGGGAATACAGTGTGAGGTAGCAGCCCCAGAGACGACGGTGTAAATTTAACTTAGCATCTAGCTCGTACGTCTTCCATTTCTTTTAAGAACCCGTTGAGACGATGGTCAACGTCGTAAATACGATCAATGTCCTCGATAGACACTTACGTGTCGAGCCTTCGGAAACTAGTAGAAGTACAAATATTTAAATTTTTCAAGTTTATTTATTTATTTCAATGTTATACGTTTTATTATATTTTCATATAAAATGTAGGTTTTTTACTAACAAGTTACTGTGCGACCCATTTAGGTTAATAGAAGTAACTTTTGACATACATTTTGGTACAAAAAAAATTGTTAAACTAAGCACATGTTCAGTCAACACACAACACAACTTAACAAAAAGCTATTGTTACTGAATTAGTAATTTAAAATATAGAATATTTGTATGTTTAAGAAACGGTATATAGAAATAAAAAATACAATTTAAAACACTTTTGAAAATAAAATGCAACTAGCCTGTTGAAATATAAGAAGAAAGCATTCATTCAAATATTGCATCTATCTTTTATATCTACCTTACAAACACTGTGAGACGATACTCTCATATCCTTCAGCATCCGATCCTTTGACGACGACTTTTTACTTTTATTGCACACTCTTGCAACCGATAATGTGTCCGTTGTTTATATTTTCTGAGCGAATTGAACGAGTAATTTTAGAAAATTTAATTTATTATTTACTTGCTGCTTTATTAAAAAGTTAAAAAAATAACAAAAATACTTAGATTTACGTGATATTTTTTTCGTTTTGAATTAAAATATCGAATTAATGTCATCGTATGTTTAAAATCTTTACGATACCTGTGACGATACCCCAAAAATAATGGGAGAAGGGTGAGAACTAGATACGTAAATTTCGCATTTCTTAACATTAAAAAGCGGGCTCAAAAGGGGCGAAACCCCAAAAGAATATTTTTAACGTGAAGAAAATTATTTTACTTGTCAATATCAGTAACTATGGATGGATAGACTTCTACTTAGAGTCAATCAGAGTCCCGCCACGTCTAATGTACGATATGTTGAGTGATGGTCGTGAAATGGTTCGTACATTATGATGTACGCAGGTTATAAATGGAGATGAATGGCCAATTACACGGCTATCCAGGAAACGTAGCGGCATTAGTCTCACGCATTGTTTTTACATACGTACAGTAATATACTGATTTAAATTGAATATTCTATGTATATGAAATATTTTTAATGGCTTTCAAATGTAATTTATATGAATAAGCTTATTTATTATGTTTAATGGACGTACGGATATGATATTGTATTTAGACCTGATATTTATCACTATGTTTGGAAATAAAATGAAATACCTACTATTAAAACTTTTGAAGCAGTTGTGTTTAAGTTATTTCAAAACCATAAGTTAGACTCCACTATCACCAATTGCCAAAGTATTGGACCACCAACACTAATAACTTATTATTTAACGACTTACAGTTTATTTAAGTTTGTATATAATAAAAGACCAGTTGAAAGGTGATAACAAAATGATATTGTTCTACGGATCGCTAATGCTGTTAGAAAACTAAAGAAAATCTCAAAATTCAAGCGTTATGTAAAATTTATAAGGGAACCGATTGTTAACTACCTGTGTTAAAAATTCAATTGTTATATGCTTGATAGGCGCAAGACAATGCTTTGTTCTACCAATAATGTAGTAAAATATGTTAAAATAAACATTTATGGCTTTGAAACGCAAAATTAGAAATTTAATTGGACCACATTTCTTCGAATCCTTGCAATTAACTTTTATTATTAACATCTCAATATGAATAATATACGTAATGACAGTACTAACATTAAAAGTAAATAATATAAATTCATATGCAGATACAATTAAAGCCTTAATTAGCTCAGCATGAACACTTCACCAAAGCTAGTTAAATGAATAAAACATGAAAAAACTCATTCAGTTCACTTAGGTCATCTGATTTGCGGTCACTTAGTTCACTCCAAAATTCTTGGGTGTACGCCAACGTCGTGATTAAACACCATTGTTAGAGATAAAAGACGAAGAATAATCTACGTTACTACGTTTTTAATTACGCTAGACTCGACTTTTAATATAATTTCTGATGAAATTATAATAATTTGTTACTTGCTTCGAATATGTTAGTTTAAGCTACGAGTATAACAGACATTGTAGATAGGTAGGTAGGCTTTTTATATCTAATAATTGTTATCACAAGAAGTACTTTGTCGAAATAAAAAAAAAATTCTGTGGGATAGTCCATTTATCGAGGAAAGCTATAGACCATATAACATCACGCTAAGACCAATAGGAGCGGAGTGTCGATGAAATGTTGCAAAAACAGGAAAAATTGAGAGGTTCCGTTGCATGCGCTGCGAAAAAGTTTAGTTATTCCAGAGTCATGAATGACAGATTGTTCCCATTTAAAAGTTCACAAAAAAGTCCGTGACAGCATGTCTATTTTTAATGCATTATTTGCGAAGGTGTTTTTATAAATATGATATTAATCCCTATTCAAATAAACACGTTATTCATCACAATAAATAATACGTACAATCTAAAAATTTGTTTGCCGGTCATTAAAACGCAGGCAAAGTCACGGGAAAAGCTAGTAGCCACTGAAAAAACGAAAAATGTTACAATTTGTTTAGATACATTCTCGCTATCGTTTTCCTTTATTAGCAATTCAATTTGCAACGGCATAAAGTTTGTAACCTCTCGTTAGTGTTAATTAAAACTGTAACAGCGTATTTTAGAAAATCGAACATTTTCACATTAATCGGTAAAACTTGTAGCGTTAATGAATTCCCAACAACATCTCATCTGATGCTGGCACCGTGTTAAATGAAAACAATTTTAAACGCGAACTAAGAAAAGTCCCTGTACATATTTCAAATCGAATTCAATTTTTATTTTTACAGGTCTCTAAGCGCGGCACATGGTGCAAATAGCTATATATAAAAAAATATACCTACTTATAATTTTTTCAGCCAAAAACACAAATTTATATTAAACTAGCGACTCACCCTCGCTTCGCTCGGGTTCATCCCTAACTTTAGCGCGGGGTAACTTAAGCTAACTAATCGGCGCAGTAGTTTTTGAGTTTACCATTCACCGCGAACAGACAGACAGATAGAGAGACAGACGCAGTGGAGGACTTTGCTTTATAATATTCAGTGCTTTAGCACCTATATTATGTGCAGAAAATTTAGACTATATACTATACTAAGTTTGGACTAATTAAGATATTACAGTTAGGTAAGTTAAAAGGTGAGTACGTCGATAGTATATGTAAATTGTAAACAAACACTTGCAATGTTTTCTTATATAAAAAATAACAATAAAAAATGTACCCCATTAAAAATTATATTATATTACATTTTGTAAGTACTTGCTTTTTACTTGAATGAATATTTTTCAAGCACTACGCTTAAGTTACACCCTAGTGCAAAAAATATGATTTTGTCACAATCAAGTCAAAGTTTATTTAAATTCTCTTCAAGCTTTTCAGAAATATTCAACTTCGACTAACTTTCGCCAGCAGCGAAATTTAACTTTCTTAGGATTTTCCATAATAATAGCCATCAAAATATTAGATTTAGAAACTTTAGGTCCAACATCGCTATTGTAGAGCTTACGAATGAATAGCTAGTAATAGAGACGTAATGGAGTTTTGTTTTTATGAGTCCAACTTATATAAAGATCGTAGCAACACATGTTTTCCTTATTATTTTGTTTATTGGTGAATTACTTCTAGAATACTTTGCACAAACAAGCATTTTTCCGTGGCTCTGTCCAAGTTTTTATGTAAGTAAAGTGTAAAGAAATAAACTGACCCCAAAGACCATATCGTGGCATTAAATAATATATACCTACTATGTATTACTTCATAATTGGTCAATTAAAAAAAATATAATTTCGAATCAAATTAGTCCATAGATAAATGAACTTTATTTAGAATCGAACTGTTCAGATTTACGTAGGTATAGACTCGTAGGTAGGTTTATTAGCTTACGTCATTAAATTAGTTTTGTAATACTGCAAAATAATTTTCAAATTTGTATGAAAGACGTTACAATATACGACATTATAAATATACAGCATAAATCTAGATTGTCATATTTACAACGGCCAAGCGAGTCCCGCTGAAGGCTCGACTCATCTGTCGCCTTATGAAATTGACGGGGCAACATTTGTATTTTATCGTCAAACCTTTTCAGAGGGAAAATTTTAATCAGGCGCTGTTAAGCGAGGTGAATATTAAGATCCAGCGAGATTAATAACGTTTATAATTTGGGTCTCTCACGAAGAGCTTCGGGCACGCTGCATGCTTAATATTTAGGAAATACTGTGAAATTTTGTATATTTTATGCATGACAGTATTTTAAAATCTTTTTACTTCACTAATAGTGCTGCTTCCTTACTGTGCTTATCATCCAGACTCGTTAACAGTTATAATAACGTAAAGATCGCATAATTTTCTGCATAACGTGTATTCCTATCAGAATATGACGACACGTTTGGTTAAGTTGGTAGTGATCCTACTTTCAACGCCAGCGGGTGCGGGTTCGAGTCCCGCTGGAACATTCTTTTGTTGAACACGAATGTTTGTACTCCAGTAGTGGGTGTTGTTGTATATAAATACACATATATATATATATGTGTATTGTGTAGCATATCATCTATATGGTATCCGTAACACAAGCCTCGTAACTTACCACAGAACTAGATGGCGCTGTTGTAATAGTGTCCCAACATATTTTATTTATTATATCTCTCCCATATGGATATTACAACGTACGAAAGAATAATTTTATCATGATTAAAACTTAAACCATTATATCCATACAAAAATTACATAAAATCGTCTATTTTCATGTAAAATAGACTAAAAAATCTTATATCCTCAGCTATAGGTATATAAAACTGCGCGATTGTTTCAGCCACTTTAGCATACAGGTCCTTCACTTTATACGAAGTGCGTAGAAGCGCTTCAATTTTATTCGGATTTATAACATTTAGATGAAAAAGTTCAATTGAATCTGTCTAGCCATTTCAAGTTTAGCGCGATCGAGCAGAAATATTGCAAAATCTGTATATATATAATTTAATTCTTTATCGTTAAAAAATCTAATAATGTTTTGATCCTGCTACAATATTATAATATAAAAGATAAATATTTAATGGTTATTTTTTTAAATACTCCATATATTTGCTGTAACTTAATTATTTCTTTTTTCATTTCAATTTATTCGAACTAACTTACCACTTACCTAAGTGTAATAACAGCTGATTTTACGTGAGTGGACCTTATGAGGTTACTCTTGCTATACCTTACACTAGTTTTATATAGGTAAAAAATTTTAAAAATTGTTTGTCTGTCTCTTTGTTCCGGTCAGTCTCTTTAACGACTAGACCGATTTTGACGGGATTGTCACTTTATATTGGTAGAAAGCTGCTGTTATATACGAATATTTAGCAAGTTATGAACGAATATTTTATTTCAGAAAAAAGGATAATAGTTGTGAACACAATAATTAAAATGTACCTAGGAACGAACTTAAACGAACTGACACAAACTGACGGACAGACTGAAGAGGTATCTCATTGTTTTAAATTTTATTTTTTTTATTTTGCAAGTCCTTTAGATTATATCTAGGTAACATCCCAACAACAAAAAACACAAATGACGTTACTACGTCACAATCCCTGGACGAACTGTGCCAGGACCTTATGCCGCTGACAATGGGTGCGGAGGAAACCGCCCAAATGTCAGCACAACCAATGGAGGTGACTGCAGGTACCGAAATGGCGATAGGGGCTTCTACGAACCCCGAATCACCTACTGGTAACCCTGCTACCGCTTCCACAAATGCTGCCCGACGCAAACGTAACAGATTGAGTGGGGCAGCTCAAGTCCGCTTTGAGGCCCTTAAGGGACAGGGAGTTGAGGCTGCAAAAGCCTACGAACTGTCCGCTAAAACCTTTGCGGAACTCAGGGTTATGGGGTATCGATTTGATGCTTCGAAATCCGAATCCGAGCGCCCTATCAAAAGGACTCGCTCGGAGGAGGAATCACCACAGGGACAGCCTGTAAGGAAGTCCCAAAGGTCGAGCGAAGCACCGTCGGCCACTCCATCCCCAGCTGCCTATAGTGCGGCCTTATCCTCTTTCAAGGTTGGTGTGAGGGACTCCACTCCCATGACTGACGCACAGCTGCAGTCTCTTTACGACGCCATTGTGGCCCAAATCGCCACCTCGGAGAAAAGTAAGGGACCCGCCTTTGGCGGGCTATCATTCAAGCCAGGCTGGCTGCTCATCACCTGTGCCAACCAGCATGCCAGAGAATGGCTTGAACAATGTGTACCCTCCCTCCAGCCTTGGCCAGGAGCTAAGCTCAGTCTCATCAATGAGACAGACTTGCCCAAACCGAAGGTTGGAGTAGTATACATTCCTGATCCGGAGGCCAAAGACGTCGACAAGGCGCTCTCCTGTCTCCGGATACAAAATGATGGCCTTAATACGGAGCTGTGGAAGATTCTCAACAGAAAGGTCGAGAAGGGCGGGATCACACTCACCCTCTCCATCGACGACCAGTCTGTTGAGAGCCTTCAAAAAACCGACCTAAGGGCCTACCTGGCCTTCAAGTCGGTCCAGTTTCGGATTAAGGGTATCAACCAGCCCACACCAAATCCTGGGACTCGAAACTCTGTACCTGTGCCGTCTACCTCTCGTTCTGTGGCCGCGGTCCCTGGAGCCAGTGCCAGTTTGACAGCGCCTCCAACATCTAGTGCGGCTGCAACTGGTGCGGCTTCCGTGGCTGGGACCAGTGGAGCGACTGGTACTCTGCACAGGTTTCCCCACACAGGGGGGCATACCAGGGGTGGACAAACCCCCAGAGGCAATAGCCAGCGCCCCCGTAAACAAAAGGGACTCAGACCCAGCAAGGGACGTGAGAAGCGCAATGGGGCTCGTCCCCAATAGCGCCTCACACCTAAATGGTGACACCGATGTCCCCACAAAAATACTCCAAGCCAACCTACACCACGCTATCGCTGCCACAGCCGTGGCAGAATAGTGTCCCAACATATTTTATTTATTATATCTCTCCCATATGGATATTACAACGTACGAAAGAATAATTTTATCATGATTAAAACTTAAACCATTATATCCATACAAAAATTACATAAAATCGTCTATTTTCATGTAAAATAGACTAAAAAATCTTATATCCTCAGCTATAGGTATATAAAACTGCGCGATTGTTTCAGCCACTTTAGCATACAGGTCCTTCACTTTATACGAAGTGCGTAGAAGCGCTTCAATTTTATTCGGATTTATAACATTTAGATGAAAAAGTTCAATTGAATCTGTCTAGCCATTTCAAGTTTAGCGCGATCGAGCAGAAATATTGCAAAATCTGTATATATATAATTTAATTCTTTATCGTTAAAAAATCTAATAATGTTTTGATCCTGCTACAATATTATAATATAAAAGATAAATATTTAATGGTTATTTTTTTAAATACTCCATATATTTGCTGTAACTTAATTATTTCTTTTTTCATTTCAATTTATTCGAACTAACTTACCACTTACCTAAGTGTAATAACAGCTGATTTTACGTGAGTGGACCTTATGAGGTTACTCTTGCTATACCTTACACTAGTTTTATATAGGTAAAAAATTTTAAAAATTGTTTGTCTGTCTCTTTGTTCCGGTCAGTCTCTTTAACGACTAGACCGATTTTGACGGGATTGTCACTTTATATTGGTAGAAAGCTGCTGTTATATACGAATATTTAGCAAGTTATGAACGAATATTTTATTTCAGAAAAAGGATAATAGTTGTGAACACAATAATTAAAATGTACCTAGGAACGAACTTAAACGAACTGACACAAACTGACGGACAGACTGAAGAGGTATCTCATTGTTTTAAATTTTATTTTTTTTATTTTGCAAGTCCTTTAGATTATATCTAGGTAACATCCCAACAACAAAAAACACAAATGACGTTACTACGTCACAATCCCTGGACGAACTGTGCCAGGACCTTATGCCAATTGTAAACAAAAGGGACTCAGACCCAGCAAGGGACGTGAGAAGCGCAATGGGGCTCGTCCCCAATAGCGCCTCACACCTAAATGGTGACACCGATGTCCCCACAAAAATACTCCAAGCCAACCTACACCACGCTATCGCTGCCACAGCCGTGGCAGAAAATACTTTTAGAGCACTTGGCATGGATATAGCGCTGGTCCAGGAACCATGGCTTAACGCCAAGTCCAAGATTTTGGGCTTAAATGGAGTAGGTAAGATCCTAGCAAATGAAAATGGCACCAAGCCTAGGGCCTGTATCGTTTTTAAGAAAGGAATTAACTTCTTTGTAAGGACGGGACTAAATAATAACGATGTTTACAGTTCGAAGTTACATTTAATACTACTAGCTCTAATAGATTGGATCTGAACTTATACTAATAATCATGAATATAGATATAAGACGTTGGTACGCCACATGCCCCACCAAAACAAAAAAAAATGTAATATAAAGAAACATTTTTTTTTCCATTATATAATATGAGTACACATTACAAGATTAAACATGAAATTCAAAATGTTAAACGAAGTTAAAATAAAGTGCTTAAAAAAAATTTTTTTTTTAATATTCTTAAAATAAAAATACAATAATAGCAATATCTTATCAAATATCAAATAAAATAAAAGTAAATATAAGTATCTAACATAGGTGTAGTAATACAATATCGGAATTTAATAAACATCATCTGTACATTTGGTACAGTCAGAATCACAAGTCATACTAAAATCAATATAATAATAATTATTTAACATAAAGTCTTGTTCGATTCTTATGAATAGTTTTTTCTTTACCATTCACTAAAATTACTACATTCGGCGATAAATCTTTAACAACTGAATATGGACCTATATATAAAGGATCAAGTTTGTTGCTATTTTCATTTTTTACCAATACTAAATCTCCATTTTTATATGTTATTGGGTTTATACTACTGTCATATTTAACTTTTCTTAAAACTTTACAAACTGCAAGGTTATTTTTAGCGTCATTTTGTGACTTTTGTAATCGGTATTTCAGTTCCATTGCATAATTGTCAAAATTATAAATTGGATCTATTGTTGATGTGATGTTACTTGGTAAGTTGCATTGTTTGCCAAATACTAATTCGTACGGTGTAAATTTTGTACTTGAATGTACTGAAGTGTTATACGAAAAACACCAGTAAGGAATCCATGAGCTCCATTCCTGACTATGACTGTTAACTTGCATTCTTAAATAAAATGTTAAATGTTTATGACTATTTTCTAGTGATCCTAATGTTTGATGATGAAAAGCTGTAGACTGTAATTGACTTATATTTAAAATTTTACATACCTCTTCCATTGTAGAATTAATAAATTCTGTTCCTCTATCGGTCACGATCTGCCGAGGGATGCCGTATCTAAGTATAAAATTATTTACTAGTGCTGTAGCGACTGTACACGCATCCTTACCTGCAATCGGATATGCCTCAACGTATTTGGTTAGGTCGCACTGTAGCGTTAAAATATAATTATAATTATTATCTTTTGTTAATGGACCTACCAAGTCTAAATAAATCTTATCGAAAGCAGAATTTCCGCAATCCGTTATAGTCATAGGTTCTTTTATGGTATTTAAATATTTATAACGTTTACATTTTTCACATTTATTAACAAAAAGTTTAACATCGTGTTCTAAACCTGACCAAAAATATTTTTTACGAATATTATTTAACATACGTCTTATTCCTGCGTGTCCGCTAGTGGGCAAAATATGATAATCGTTTAAAATTACTCTTTTCGTATCGTCGTCTATTATCTTTGTAACACCTTTAATTACGCATAAACGGGGTCCGGACCACTTACGCATTTGATTTATAATCTGAGCTAGCTCTTTTATTACTTTTATATTATTATCATCTCTTATTACATATAAAGTATTTATTTTTAAATCGATACAAAATGATTCCATTTCCCTCACAGAGACAGCTCGTGTACGCTGCGATTGGGTAAACAGTTTCACAAAAATTGTACGATTTGACGACGAGTATGCATAATCACCACGCTCGAATGATACGCATTTTTTAATCTTATCCCACTCTTCTTCATTCACAAACACTAACTCCGTGTAATCTTTCGGCAGTTTTAACATTTCTACTACTCTTGGGTGATCAGACCAATCGTTGATAGGAACATTTACCACCGAATTAGAATTACAAGGATTTTCCTCAAGCTTCTTCTTTTGTGCCCTTGTAAGTACTGATAAAATATGTTCATTCATCGCCTTCAATTCATCACTACTCATTTCAATGCGTGACAATGCATCTGCAGCTACATTATCGCGACCTTTCACATACACAACCTTAAAATCATACTCTTCTAGAATTAAACGAAACTTTATCAGTCTACTGGAGGGATCTGTCATATTATATAAATATACCAACGGTCTATGATCCGTTTCTATAATAAATTTCCTTCCATAAAGATATGGTCTAAAATATTTAACAGACCAAACTATCGCTAATAATTCTTTCTCGATCGTTGGATACCTACGCTCGGCCTTATTTAAGCTACGGCTGGCGTATGCTATTGGCCTACGATCAGCATTACACAGAATCGAACCTATTGCATACCCTGAGGCATCAGTCTGTAATATGAATGTATTATTATTATCGAAAATAGGATACTGCAATATTGGGGGGTTTACTAAGATTTCCTTTAAAGTGCTAAATGATTTTTGACATTTTTCATCCCAATTAAACGTTATATTTTTACGACACAGATTATTTAATGGAATACATATTTCCGCAAAATCTGGAATATATTTTCGATAGTAGTTTGAAAAAGCTACAAATCGTTTGACCTCGTCTACGTTTTTAGGAACCGGATAATTAATTAATGCTTTAATTTTTTCTGGGTCTGGTTTAATTCCATCGGCTGATACTACATGTCCTAGGTATAAGATTTCTTTCCGAAGAAAATCGCATTTGTCAGGATTTAATTTTAAATTAACTTGTCTGAGTCTTTCCAAAATATCAAGTAAATTTTTATTGTGAATATCTAAATTTCTCCCGAAACAAATTAAATTATCCAGATATACAAAACACTTGTCGTAATTAAGTCCCGACATTGCTACTGTCATTAAACGTGAAAACGAACTAGGACTGGTTTTTAAACCCATAGGCATACGTGTCATTTGATACTGGCCGGACGGTGTCGTGAATGCAGTATATTTCCTACTGTCAGCATTTAATTTCGATTGATAATAAGCTTGTGTTAAATCTAATTGAGAAAAATAAATAGATCCTGAAAGCGAATCCAATATATCACTTATATTTGGGAGGGGAAATTTATCATGCATTATACAATTATTTAATTTTCGAAAATCTATGACTAAACGCCAGCTTTTATTACTATCTGTTTTCTTAGGTACTAATAGCACTGGACTAGACCATTCGCTGTTCGCGGGTTCAATAATATCATTAGCTAGCATTTTCTGAACTTGATTTTCTATTTCATTACGCTGTGAAAAAGGTAATCTGTATTGTTTAGTATAAACTGGATTCGAATTCGGTTTTAATTGGATATTTTGTTCATAAAGATTACATGTACCTAGCTTGTCCCCTGGCAAGAAAAACACGTCAGCATATTTCGCACAAATATTTTGTATACTAATGCTTTCTTCTTTGTTCAAATGTTTTAATTTTATTAAAGATAACAATTTTCGAACTCTTTCTCCGTTCAAATTTTGTTTTTCAAACGAACAAATATTGTAATTAGATAAAATATCAATATCAGGTCTAAAATAACTAAGATTAACTTCCGTCTCGCGGGTATTTAAAATTTGTATCAATATTTTTCCTTTCTTTGGTTGACAGATACTTCCAGCAATAAACACACCCTCACATAACTCTCTTGGAAATATAACACACGACTCATTCGAATACGAATTAACTTGAAAAATTTTTTCACACCTTGGTGGTACCGTAATATAAGTATTCTTACCTAACTTTCCTAGTCCTAAGGATATGGTTATTGGTCTTTCTAAGCTATTAAGAGTAAAAGTGTTATTTTCATAATTTATTACACAATTATAATTGGATAAAAAATCTTGCCCTATTAGGCCATCTTGAACACATGGTAAATTCTTTAAAATGTAAAACTTATGTTTGAATACTATTCCACATAAGGTAAACGGAATGTAAGCATAGCCTACGGTGTATGATGTGCCACCAATACCATTTATGGTTACGCGTTCTGGATGTATTTGAATATTCCTATCTCTTATTACATCGTATTTAATAACCGACATCGAGGCGCCTGTGTCAACTAACAGTCTATATTTGGTACCTAATATTGTTAATTCTACGAAATTATTATATGCATTGCATGATAGAATAAAGTTAGGATCGAAAAAACTCTAAATTTTTATTATTTTCTGAAGAAGAATTACCTTGTGCAACGCTTTGGGGTTGATTTAAAACATAGCCATGCTGTCTTTTACTGCTATTGTAATTACCTCGATACATAAAACGCCCAGAAGTACGTCCGCGTCCTCCAGAATTATTTGTGAATCCTCTATTATTTTCTCGGTTAAATGACTTAGCTACTTGATTCGGCATCGGTTTATATGTGCGATTTTGCGTATAAGTGTTGTTAATAGCTCGACTTCTGCTATACCCTTTATAAGATGGTTTGTACTTACCTCTATGTTGACTCGCGAAAATTGTCTCTGATGATGAGCCTTGACGGGAAAGTTCCTCATCTTTGGCTGCTCTTATGACATCTTTTATTTCTGAATAATTACGGGCTGCTAGAATAGTGCTTATTCGACTATTTCTCAAGCCTTCGGTGAATCGCTGTATTGCTAATTTTTCATTAACAGGTCTTAATATTTTAAATGCATTATCGTCACCGTTCGCTTGGGAAATGGTCAATTCAACAAACAAATCCTCAAGTTTCTTACCAAACTCCTCAATACTCTGCGAACCTTGTCTAGACTTTAACATCTCTAGCTGTAGCGCCGTGGCTGATTGCTTAGTCAACAGGTTATTTCTCATGTCGGAAACAAGATCTGTGAAAGATTCATATTTAGATGCCAAACGTAACTTGGCATTCTTAGATAAACGAGTTTTAAGGACAAATGAAATTAGTAACTGTTCATGATCCTTTTTAAGACTTTGACTATAAAATTCGATACAATCAATTAATTTCTTTGTAACTTCTTCATCCCCTGTCATAACAGGTAGAAGAGAGGAAGCAGTTTTTATATCAAATTCGGTCATGATGCTTAAATTTTGTTCACTTTCTAAACAAAATGTTTGAATTTTTTGATAATATGATTCAATTTCCTCACATACAGTTAATAAGTTATTTATCTGGTCCTGTTTGACATACCCTTTAGAAACATTAAATTTTAAATTGTCGCGGTATTTAATATATTCATTATATAAACATGTTGCCTCTAAATATTTCTGTTCTAACAACTTTTTAGTTCTTTTAGTTTTATTTAGTTTCGTTAAATTAATTTTTATGCTCTCAATTTGCTTTTTTACCTCTAATATATCATCCATTTAACTTCTTACAAAAATGTATACTTACTTATATTACAGTACAAAACAAAGTACAGTACAAAAAAAAACATTTATAATATTAAGTACATAAAACACAGTATATAATTTATATTAGGTATATAAAGATATTATAAAATATAAATATGTCTATAAATACCTACACCTTGTTCACGACACATTTCACTTTTTATTTATACCGAACTTTTCACACATTTTTCACCACTCACTTATGCTTAGCCGAATCTAATCAGACTCAAGGCTAAACGATAGAGTCCTGATTTTTCTCTTCTTGCCTTGGTTCACGTCTGGTGGTCGAACGTCTGAAAGCGTTCCTGGCCATCTCCTGCCGCATCCAATTTATGTGACAACGTTTATATAGTTTATAAAGTATGACTTTAGCTCCCAAAATGACAATAAGAAGAAAAATCGCTAAAATAATATTAGTCACTTTTTGGTTATAGTGAAGTTGTTCCACATCTGCTGAATTTACGCCACCTGCAGCATTTTGAGCAATTACGATTTGCTCTTCTTTACTTTGCTGCTTTCCCATTATTTAAATCAATATGTAACTTGCGAATTAAAATAAGAATGTTCATAATCATGTTTCACATTTCACTTCGCAACCCGAAACCGAACCTTAAATGGCAGGGTCGCCATGTAAGGACGGGACTAAATAATAACGATGTTTACAGTTCGAAGTTACATTTAATACTACTAGCTCTAATAGATTGGATCTGAACTTATACTAATAATCATGAATATAGATATAAGACGTTGGTACGCCACATCTTGCCTGTTACATAACTTTGCAGTGATGACATTATCGCTGCAATCACCGTTCTCAGAGGGCGTGGTCAAACTAGAGCACTCGTATGCTCAGCCTACCTGCCCGGAGAGAAAGACAACCCTACCGAAGAACTGTCTAAAGTCGTCGACTACGCTCGAAGACACAAGACGGAATTAATTGTCGGCTGCGATGCAAACGCCCATCACACCATCTGGGGCAGCACTGGTACCAACAAAAGAGGTGAGTTGCTTTTCGATTTCCTCCTAGCTAATGATCTACAAATATTAAATAAAGGCTGTTGTCCAACCTTCGTTACTAAAGCTAGGCAGGAAGTTATTGATATTACATTCGCTACTGAACAGATTGCTAAGCACATAACAAAATGGCATGTCAGTAATGAAAACTCTATGTCTGATCACAAACATATTGTCTTTAGCATACAAGGCTCTATAACTACTGAACCTATAAGGCTAAGAAATCCCAAAGCTACCTCGTGGGTGGACTTCAAAAACCTACTCGCTGAGGCAGCTAAGGATCTCCCAAAATCAATTAAGACACCCGACTCTCTTAACATTTTAAACAACTTGCTAACAGAAGGCATCTTAAATGCCTATGAAAATAGTTGTCCTGTTAAGGAACTAAAGGTTAACAACAATACCCCGTGGTGGAACAAAAAGCTAGAACGACTTAGAGTCACCACGCGTCGCTTATTTAATCAGGCCACTACACCGAATAGGTGGAAGCGGTATAGGAAGGCTCTGACTAAATACCATAAACAGATCAGAAAAGCTAAAAGGGCGTCTTGGAGACGATTTTGTGAGAATATCGCCCAAACACATAAAGGTGCGAGAATCCACAAAGTCCTCGCCAAGACACCAAATATCTTTCTCGGCTTTTTAAAAAAGCCAGACAACTCTTTCACGACCACAGAGATGGAAACGCTGGAACTTCTAAGAGCAACCCATTTCCCAGGATCGTACCCTGTCTCCGACACTGAATTAATCCCTAAGGAATACAATTTCCACAGGGCCAATAGTTATTGAAGGATTAAGGGCAAATAAGGAAACAAATTATAAACTATTTGTTAAGATTTATTCGGATTACAAAATTACAATCAGAGACGGTCAGCTTAGTGCGGAGTACAACGAGTGAAAGAGGCACAGACAAGTCTATTATAAACCAAGTGACATTTACATTGACAATTCATGATAAGTGTTTACGGAGCTTGTTATAATTTCATTGCGTTTACAAAGACTGTTTCTAACACTGGCCCTTAAACCAATAAAATATAACATTTTTTTTTTTTAATGTTTTCCAATTGTATAAACCTTTTTACACACAGTTTAATTACTTTACTTACATAGGTTTCAACACAAAATGGAACTTCAAAAATATATTTATAAATTTCATACAGTATGCTTATTGTGCTAACAATAACAAAGTTACAAAATTATTATGTTTTACTTTACACAAAGGTTTTGTTAAAATGTCAGCAAGCATATCATTTGTACACAAATATTTTAACATAACAATTTTTTCATTTACACATTGTCTAATAAAGTGATGTCTAACATCAATATGCTTAGTTCTTGAATGATAAAGGGAGTTTTTACACAACTTTAATGCTGACTGATTATCATTATGAATAGTTATGACAATATTCTTGTTTATAATATCCTTTAAAAATTTACGAATAAACAAACCTTCCTTACAGGTGTCTGTCAAGGAAATGTATTCAGCTTCAGTACTAGATAATGCTACTGTTTTTTGTTTACGACTTTCCCAGGAAACTATGGATTTCCCAATGGTAAATACATAACCAGTGTATGACCTACGATCTCCTTCATCGTTCGCCCAGTCAGCATCTGCATATGCCGTGACGTCCAAGCCACCTTTTTGGAAAACTAAACAATAATTTAATGTACCTTTCAAGTAGCGTAAAACCCTTTTCGCTGCCTTCCAATGGATTTCTGAAAAAGTCTCATTGAATTGGCTTAAATAACTAACTGCATGAGCGATGTCTGGTCTACTGCAGACAGCAATATACATAAGACAACCAATCAGACCTCTATAGTCTAGGTTATTGTCTTTTTGATTACCCTTTGGTAGTCTTAGACCTGTTTCCATAGGTGTGGGTGATGGCTTACAATCATCCATTTTATATTTCTGCAGGACTCTTTTAATGTAACTACACTGATCGAGAGTAAATTTATCATTTTTCTTACACAGCTTCATACCAAGAATTTGATTAGCTGGCCCTAGATCTGTAATTTGAAATTCTTTCATTAATTTCTGTTTTACATCCAATTTTTCCTGCAATTTACACCTTGAAAATAAAATTATATCATCCACATAAAGAGCAATTATTATAATTGAATTATTATTAGACTTTATGTATACGCAGGGTTCTGATGATGATCTAATAAAATTTAATCTGTTACATAAAACATTATCAATTTTCTCATACCAAACTTTTGAAGCCTGTTTCAAGCCATAGATAGCTTTATTTAATTTGTAGACCTTATGTTCTTGACCTTTTATCTGGAAACCCTCAGGTTGTTCCATGAAAACAGTTTCTTTCAAATCACCATTTAGGAATGCTGTTTTTACATCGAGATGCTCAATGTCCATGTTGTATTCAGCTGCCAAAGCTAATAATATTCGTATTGTAGAATATCTAACAACTGGGGAAAAGGTCTCCTCATAGTCTATACCATATTTTTGAGTATGTCCTTTAGCAACCAATCGAGCTCGATATTTTAACAGTTCACCATTCAAACCTCTTTTAATTTTGAAAACCCATTTACATTTTACTGGTTTATGTGATTCTAATCTATCAGTTAAGGTCCAACAATTATTATCAATAAATGATTTGTTCTCACTAGTCATTGCTTCTTTCCAATGTTTTGCATCTATCCCTCCGAGTGCCTCTTGCACAGTCTGTGGTGTATCTTCTTCATTACATGTGCTCACCATAAACGATGAAAACGTCCCTCTTGTATCATCATATTCATCATCTGATGATTCCTCAGATGGATCTGGAATATAAGTTTCATCGGCAGGATCACTGGCCTCAGACATGCTCTCGCTCGAGCTCTCAGAATCATTTACTGTGACTATGCTGTGTCTCTGATTGTTAAATAATATAGTGTCATCAGATACATCAGTTTTTTCAATAAATGACTCTGATTGTATGGGAGGTTCAGATAGATTAGTTTGAACATGTGGTTTTTCATCATTTGACACTTTACTTAGTAATTTATTTTCCAAGAAAGTTACATTCCTGGCCTTGATGCAATTTGTGGGAAACTCAGGATCAATCAACCTATATCCTTTTGTTTCTTCACAATAACCAACAAAAATATATCTTTTGCATTTAGAATCTAATTTTTTTCGATTTGAATTCAATGCATATGCAACACAGCCAAATATACGGAAATGTTTTATAGATACCTTTCTATTGCTCCATTTTTCTTCCGGAGTACATCCCATAACTGCTTTTGTGGGACAACGGTTTCTTATATAAACAGCTGTATTAACAGCTTCCGCCCAGAACTTTTGAGCCAGGCTTGCATCCTGCAGCATACACCTTGCTGCTTCCATGATAGTTCGGTTGGCTCGTTCTGCAACACCATTCTGCTGCGGGGAGTGAGGTACTGTTGTTTGGTGTTGTATACCATTGGTTTTTAAAAACATCTGTAAATTTGAATTAATATATTCTCTACCATTGTCGCTCCTGAGTACTTTAATTCTCTTACCTGTCTGGTTCTCAACCAAGACTTTAAAAGATTTAAATTTTTCAAACACTTCACTTTTATTCTTTAAGAAATAGACAAAAGTTTTTCTAGAATAGTCATCTATGAAGAGTAAGAAATATTTTGAGCCACTAAGAGAATTACAAGGCATTGGACCACAAAGATCTGTGTGTACAAGTTCTAATAGTTCAGTTGCTCTATTATATGATTTTTTAGGAAATGGTAACCTACTTTGTTTACCCTGAATACATGCAACGCAAGGTTCAAAACTAGAATCATTATAAGTAATACCAGAAACCATACCTTGACGGAGGAGTTTCATACTTCTTCTGTTGAGGTGGCCGAGCCGTCGATGCCATACCTTTTCTGATAATTCAGCCGGAATTGGCTCTGTCTCGGACTCCCTTTTACCACACTCAAGTGCTGCATTCACCACCAGATTATCCCTAGCTTCCTGAGGAGTAACTGTAACAGTGCTAGAAGTGGCCGATAGTGTTTCAACAACATTTAATTTATACATGCCATTATCTAGAGTAGCAGTAACTATGTGTACCTTTTTGTCATAAACATGACACCCACTGGAGCTGAATACAACTTTGAAACCCTTCTTAACCATAGAACTTACAGATAACAGATTTCCACTTAACCTAGGTACATAATAAACATTACTAATTGTCTTAATTACACCATTTGCTAATTTTATTCTTACAGTTCCTATACCTTCGGTATACAATTTGTCCCCGTTAGCTACTTTCACTTCTAAACTTTTAGTACTCACATACTCACACATTACAGACCTATCACAACACATATGACTCGTAGCACCGCTGTCAATATACCATGAATGTGCTTCAATATTCGCTGATAAGGCTGTAACCAGGGTCTTGGACTCGTTCGTCTTTGTAATGTTCCTAACCTTGGTATGTGTCTTCTTACCAGGCTTCTTTGGACAGTCCTTTGTGAAGTGACCAGTCTTGTTACATCGAAAACATTTGGGTTGTTTCCGTGCAGCTGCCAGAGCCGATCCACTCTCACACTTGTCATCACGACGCAGGTTCTCTTGTAACAACTTGCCTTGTACTACCTCGCTGGACAACTTAATGTTGGAATTTTCAATCGCCATGATTAGGGGATCGTAATCCTCAGTTAGTCCGCTTAGCATGATGACTGCGATGAAATCATCATCGAGTGGTGATCCAATATCACTGAGTTGTTGTGAAATATCAACTATTTTGTTGATGTAGCTCTCCATGCTTTGATTTTCTAATTTCGTATTAAACAAAGCTCGCAGTAGTGCAAGTCTCCGACACAAACCTCTATCCTCATATGCCTTCTGAAGATTTGTCCAGGCCTCGTGCGCAGTTTTAGCAGACCTGACGTGTACAAATGCAGCAGGCTGTACAGATAATGCAATGCGGGCGAGCGCCTTTTGTACCTTTTTCGCGTGTTCCGCCTTCGTCGACTCGTGCTCAACAAACTCCCAAAGATCCTCATGAATCAGCACCATTTTCATCATAAACTTCCATGAGTTATAATTTTCGATGCCATTTAGTTTGTCCATGACAAGAGAGGATGTGTTGATACCTGAAGCTGCCATGTTGTCGCGCAACGTGGTGGGATGTCGACGTGAGGTTAACTTTTTTATCTTTTTGCATAAAACGCGAAATATATATAAAAATAATAACCAGGACCGTGCCTGGGCCCATAACCTGAAGGATTAAGGGCAAATAAGGAAACAAATATTAAACTATTTGTTAAGATTTATTCGGATTACAAAATGACAATCAGAGACGGTCAGCTTAGTGCGGAGTACAACGAGTGAAAGAGGCACAGACAAGTCTATTATAAACCAAGTGACATTTACATTGACAATTCATGATAAGTGTTTACGGAGCTTGTTATAATTTCATTGCGTTTACAAAGACTGTTTCTAACAGTTATGACTGGAACATGGCCAACACTATTTTTAGGCCTAACCAGATTAAATGGGCTCTGAATAAATTCAAACCATTTAAATCAGCAGGGGAGGATGGTATCTTTCCAGCCCTTCTCCAACAGGGCATGGATATCCTCATTCCACATCTGGTAAAACTCTTTAGAGCAAGCTTTGCTTGGGGCATTATACCAGAACAATGGACTAAGGTGAAGGTTACCTTTATACCGAAGATCGGTAAAAGTGACTATTCTCAGCCCAAATCCTTCAGACCTATTAGTCTTACTTCGTTCCTACTAAAAACAATGGAAAAAGTAATCGATCAGCACATTAGAACAAGGTACCTTGTGGCTAGACCACTCTCCCACAACCAACATGCCTACCAAAAGGGTAAATCTACAGAATCTGCCTTAGTAGCTCTGATCGACAAGGCAGAAAGTTCCCTAGAGGATAAGCAGACCGCTCTATGTGCATTTTTAGACATTGAGGGAGCCTTTGACAACACACCTACAGCAACCATTCTTAAAGGGCTGAGCGCAAAAGGTGTTGATGACACAACCACCAGATGGGTTGAATATATGCTCTCCAACCGACGTGCAAATGTTACGCTCAACGAACACTCGCACAACTTCTATACTACCAGAGGTTGTCCACAAGGAGGAGTACTTTCACCCCTATTATGGACACTAGCTGTAGACCTGCTGCTTGTTATCATGGCGGATCTCGACTATGATACACAGGGCTATGCAGACGACCTTGTTGTAATAGTAAGAGGTCCCTGCCTCAACACAATTTCCACCAGGTTACAAGGAGCTCTCAACACCATAAAAAGGTGGTGCAGAGAAAATAATTTATCAATAAACGCCGATAAAACAGTAATTGTACCCTTCACTAGGAAAAGGAAGCTTGAAAGGCTGACCGAACTCAGACTAAATGGCAAAACCCTTAACCTATCTAATGAGGTAAAGTACCTTGGAGTCACTATCGATCAAAAGTTGACTTGGAACTCTCACCTCAACAACATTATACAAAAAGCCAAAATGGCCCTCTGCATATGTTGTCGAATGGCTGGAGCCAAGTGGGGCCTAAAACCCAAAATGGCTCTCTGGATGTACACCGCTGTGGTAAGGCCGGTTATAACATACGCCTCAGTAGTATGGTGTAACAAAACCAAACAAAAGACAACAATGAGCAAACTAGACAGTGTACAACGGATTGCATGTCTAATCATTACAGGAGCCTTCCATTCGGCACCAGGAGACGCTCTAAATGCATTGTTGAACATAGCTCCGCTATACCTGCACGTGCAAAAGGAAGCAAAATCCTGCCTCTACAGGCTCTGTACACAATCGAATGTAAAGTTGCAATCGCAATATATGAATAAACTCAAAGAGTCGACATTCGAACACAATACTCTAAAAATGCCAGCAGATGGCATGAACACAGAGTTCAACTTTACAAAACAATACACAATAGACCTTCCCAACCGGGACATGTGGCTGAACGGCCAAGAGTCTCACAAAAAGGGCAGTCATGTATGGTTTACGGACGGATCCAAGAAAGGATCTGATGTAGGGTGCGGAATCTATGGCCTTAAGCCTAGATTTAACATGAGTGTCAATCTAGGTAAGGAGGCCACCATCTTTCAAGCAGAAGTCTTCGCCATCAATAAATGTGCTGAAGTCATTCTGGAGAGAAAGCTTAGAAACCAAAACATCTACATCAACTCAGATAGCCAAGCAGCACTATTGGCTATAGATTCTCTTGAGACCAACTCTAAGCTGGTTAAGAACTGCATGGACAACCTGAACGTCCTGGGTACATCCAACAGAGTTATCCTCAGATGGGTCCCGGGTCATTCTGGTATAGATGGGAATGAAAAGGCAGATGAATTGGCAAGGTCGGGCGCTGAAACCCCACAATGTGGCCCCGAGCCATTTTGTGGCATTGCCAAACAACATGCCTATTCAATTCTCAAATATGACTGCAATCTCAAAGCACTTAAAGAGTGGCAATCCACCTCTGGACAAACTCACTCCAAAGCGCTAATTAAGGGATATCGCAAAACCTTTACAAAAGAGTTGCTTCAACTCAACAAGTATAAAACTAGTGCGGTAACCAGAATACTCACTGGCCACTGCAAACTCAATAAACATATGTTTACCCTTGGCCTAAGTCAGTCCGCAATGTGCAGACTATGCCATGAGTCAGAGGAATCTGCTATGCACATCCTCTGCTCTTGCGGACCACTCATGCACCGCAGAAGTGTCTTTCTGGGGCAACATATCATGCAACCGGAAGAGATACAGAAGCTCTCCGCTCAGAAAATCTGGAAGTTCCTGGAAGCAACAGGACTAAGCGGAGAACTTTAATTTCACCTTAAGGGAGCTACAATGGACCAACACTGGTCGACGTAGCAAGGGCCGACCTCGGCACCAATCCCAGTTATAAATAATAATAAACATCCCAACAGCCAAATGCCAGTACAAATGAAACAAATAATCCTAACAAACGTAAAACGGACTCATATCGATGGATTGAAAGGTTTTCCTTTGTTCTTATCCTCCCACAAAACATTAGCTTCACTGGAATCCAACCTGTTTATTACTAACTGTTAAAAAATGAGCTTTAATTTATATGAAATACAGTTTATATTTATATGTAGAGAGGTGGAAAAGTTGCGTTGATGTACAGAGTTTACCTTTCAGTTTATTGAATTGGGAATATCACGGTATCAGTTTTCAGTCTGCTGGAATTGCACGCATTATCTACTGTGCCACAGACAAGTTTATATTTTTATATTATTTTTTTTTATTTTGTATAAGTATTTACTAGATGCTCTAACTAAATTTAAAGTGTGTAGCACAAAAATGAAGGACTTTCATACAAAGTTGCGAGTGTCCTTAGAACTCCTTAATTCGGCCCTGTCACAAAATTTGTTCTTAGCGGACATCTACTACCTATAAACTACCTTCCTGCTAAATTTCATATTTTAAGATCAAGCGGTTTTAGATATTTTATAATTAGTGAGTGAGTGGGTGACCTTTTGCTTTAGCATATTAAGTTTACTAGCATTTCGCACGGTTCTGCCCGCTTTCTACAGACCGGATATTAAGTTCTGATATAACTTACTAAAGATTTTGCTGATATATCTCTACATATTGTAATATTTTCAGTTAGAGCGAACAAAAAAACGCCTCTTCATTTATTATTTATTATAGAGAAGATTTTTTTTAAACTTTTATTAAAATCCTATTATTTATCTCTATAGTGTCTTTATATATTATTAATAGCGATAAATCTAGTCGAAGCGAAGCCGCGGGTTCCACTAGTAATAAATATAACCTCTGTTACTCAGTGATAATGTAGGTTTCTAATCGCAAAATAATTGTTGAAATCGGTCTAATAATTCTTGAGTTCCTCTTTATAATATTACTAGCATTTCCCGCGACTTCGCAAGCGTCCTTAAGACCGGAAACCAATTTCTTTCTGAGACGCCCGCCCTTCCCGTTTTTGCAACATTTTTCATTGATGCTCCGCTCCTATAAGTCGTAGCGCGATGTAGTTCAACCAAAGAAACAAACAAACAAACAAACTCTTCAGCTTTATAATATTAGTGTAGATTATAATAGTATAGTATAGATAATTTGATACTCATATTTTTTTATTTCAACCAAAATACATCGGTGTGTATATTTTTATTATGTACATATATATTTGTATTGAGATTATGTAATTGTGTGTAGCAAGTACCTACGCCGCCTACCATTTCATAATATTATTACTCCTACGCCCTAAGGTTGCCTGGGAGAGATCGCTTATAGCGATAAGGCCGCCTTCTGTGAATAAACTATTTCTTGTTTTTCTCTTATGTATATAATCTCTTCGTGGAGTACATTAAACTATAAATAAATATATATATAAAGTCTACTTTGTCACAAGACATTTTTAATAACATTTATCAAACCGCGATCTAATAGGAGTTTTTCGGAAGACTTTCTTTACGGAAAATTGTTCAGGCCAAGAAGAAACCTTGTTGAGTTGTAATGGGTGGGTACTTACTATTGGTATAAGTACATCAATGCCTTTGCCAACGTTAAAAATATTTTAAGTTATATCTTTGAACGAAGCTGCAGACAGATGGGTGGACGGACGGTCATGGTGAAACTATTAGACTTTCTTGTTAACTACAGAACCCTAAAAATCTGTAAGTAAATAAATCATTTAAATTATTAATTCCTGTATAACGTTACCATAGAAACATATTGTATAATTGTAGGCCATATTACTGTACATGAATGCTTTGTGTAACCGAGTTGCATTAACTTTTTTTAATATTCAACTTTCAAATATAAAACATAATTGCACTTTGAAATGAAAAGCTCTGAACTTTATTCCAGTGCAATTAAAACTGTATACGGACGAATCCATACGAAAGATCAACTATGGATGCTTAATTATTTTTATACAAACATAAATAAGTAATATTGCGCTCATATTTATTATCTGTCGGTGATTTGTTGTTCTGAAAATCCTAGGTTCAGTTCCTGAGTCGGTCCATATTTAGTTATTGAGTTTATCTATTAAGAAACCCGGAGTTAGTAAGTTCAAAGGCCTGCACTTTTCGTCTCACCGATCGTGTATGGAAGTATCGTCCCATCGATCCCAATTACTGAAAGTATAAGAGAGTTATCTTGTGTTTATCCAACTAGAAATTCAAAATTAATTCAGTATATTATATAATAATAATTTCCTTATACCACGAAGTAGTAAAGTACAAATTTCACTAGTTTTCTCATGAAAATATTAGTAAAATTTACAAAAGAGGGTGAATAATGAATATCCTGTCTCGAATATACTGATATTGCACAAATTCAAAAAATATATAAAATTACAATTTAATATTTCACTTTGTTTCCAAACATAATGCGGGTCTAAAACACAAAAAAAGACATTCTAAACCTTAATTAAACACTAGCTTTTTTAGTAACAAACGCGCATGGACGTATTACCTTCCAATCTAGCTCTTTCTATAAGATTTCTAGTGGAATTTCCCATACTTAAAAGAAACAAGAACGGTTTCCCATAGACAAAAAAATGCAAATTTATCAACATATTTCATAATCTGTTACATTAATAATAGAATCCTTAAAGTAACCCTTAGTTCATCAAAAACAAATTCTCAGTTCAATCTAGAACAAATATCTCGTACTACATAATTTATATTCCAACAGTATTACAATGAAATCTGTATTAACTACAGCTCCTTAAGGCTTTCATTTAAGGAGCTTATCGTGCTTAGTTACTATAATGTGTGGGGGCCATTATTCGTTTATAACCAAGAGGCATACTTAATAAGCCGTGAAAAGAATAAATTATTAAGACATTAAAGTGAAAAATATTGCTTTTTCGCTGTAGTAAAATACTGAATAACATGTATAAGGTGGAGATTTAGTTATAATAAAATTGTAAACTAATGAAATATAGGGGAGTAAATGAAAACTAAAATAATACACTTCTGTTAGTGCTTAGTGAAAACATTATGTAAGAATAAGCGATATATGTATGTATTAGCCACTCTGAATAAAATAAAATTATACCTAATTATATCCGTTGAAATAAATAAGGATATAGTACAGAAACTTCTTAGTTCCATGTTGTCAATCAAAACTTACGACAAATACTTACGACTGCAAATTGAAAAAGCTCTGCCTTCCCATCTAAACGAAATGGCTGTAGTAACGCACTCGCTTTGAAATCCGAGTGAAGCGGGTTTAAATCCCGGACCTCGCACGTCTGATATTATCATGTGCGAATCATTCTAACATAATTACTTGTCTCACTTATCCCACGATAAATAAGAAGATGTCCAGAAAACCGGCCTGTCAGAAAAAATCAGGCAAGTTTTTGAATGTGATGTACGTCAACCCACAGTTTAAGAGCGTGGTGGCCTAGCTCAGATCCCCTCGTCTTAAAGGTAGGTCAAGGCCGGTAGGGTTAAAGGTTTTTTTTTACTTTTCCAGTTATGAGAAAATATTATTTTTTAATTTAATCACCATAAGAACTTTCCTTAAATATCTGCTATAGTTGCAAATCTTTATGACGACTCGGGTTCGAGTCCCGCTCGGGGCATTCATTTGTTAAGCATGAGTGTTTGTTCTCCAGTCATGGGTGTTTATATTTATAAAATGTATGTATTTAAAAGTTATGTATGTAGTATATTAACTATCTGGTATCTGTAACACAAGCATCGTAGCTTACCACGGAACTAGATGGCGCTGTTGTAAGAATGTCCCAACATCATCATCATCAACCCTTTTTAACGTCCCACTGCTAGGGGTGGGCCTCCCTCAGTACGAGGGGGATCAGGCCATAGTCCACCGCGCTGGCCTAGTGCGTGTTGGCGGACTTCACATGTCTTTCGAAAAACTTGCTAGGTTTTTCTAAGACACGCAGGTTTCCTCACGATGTTTTCCTTCACCGTAAGACAAGTGGTAATCACGATAGAAAAGATTCGCACATGAAAATGTCCCAACATATTTATGTATTATTTATTTATTTTTCGATTTAGAATAAAAGTAATGTCAGTCAGTGAACAGCCTAACCAAACATCAATATCATATCATATCTCTAAAAACACAACTATCGTACAAAAATAACATAATATGAAGTCTTGCTGCCGGGCATTTGTGCTCTCAACTCTGAATTATTTATGTCATCACTTTATTATTATCAATTTTGGTCGCCATCTTTATTTTAAGAACAGATCTACATTTTTGAGGGTCATTAAATAGATTTGTTTTTTATTGTGCCATGAAAAATAAGTGGATTAATTTCATAATTTCCGGACCGATTTTAAAAATTCATTTTTCTTTTGCCATTAGAAACTTACATTATCACTGAGTAACATAGGTCATATTTATTACTAGTGGAACCCGCGGCTTTGCTCGCGTTAGATTGTAAATAATAAAAACATATTAAAAAATAAAAGTTAATCATATCTCCAACGATATTAACGATGTTATACCTTGCATTTCCCCCGATATTTGCGGCGATTGAAAGTAAATTGAAACTGTATTATTTCCCATGAGCATTGTTCTTGATAACTATTACAGTATATTTTGCTATTTAATAATGAATAGAAAAGTAATTTTTACTAGTTCGATATTGTTTCAGAAATAAACCAGTTACATTGTACTTATTATTTTCTTAACTAAGAGATTAAATATGGGGTTTCTCACTGGCGAGCTTTCATTTCTTTTCGTATCTTTCGAAAATTCCTACTTCACTATTTTCCTTCACCAATCAGTCACAATCCTTACTTTTTCAGTACGACTTACGAGGGTAATCAGGCTATAATCTGACTACACATGTCTTTCAAAAACTGAAAATGAAAATATTAGAGATGCGATTTGAACCTGCTTCACTCGGTTACCATGCACTGTCCTTTTTATATTTATATACTATTATATTTAAATTTCATGTTAAAATATACTAAATTAAAAGCCTTCACTATATAAAACAAACAACATAAATAAAGATCGCTGTTATTTTGTTGCGTCCATATATTTTCAGATTTTTTGAGTTCCATCAATTACGTTGCACCATGTTTTATTTCTGAGCACACTCCAATTTCGCACCGAGCATGTTAATTCACATCTATGTGTTTATATTGGTGTTTTATTTTTGAAATCTACAATGTAAATATTGGCATAGTCGGATAGTAATCTATGAAAGGTATAAAGTTTATCACTTTGCGGTATCCATATTTTAATTACGACTAAAATGTTATTAGAGTAGATAACTTATAAATATTTTATAAAAAAATCTATATATGAATACAATAATGAAGTTTTAGTGAAGTCAGATCCGTACATATTTTATGAAAAAGCTTATCGAAATACTTAGTTATTATTATCGATAGAAAAGGTAAATCTATAGTTTTTGAGGATTTTCGTCAGTTGCAGAACGCATCACTAGAAAAGCGCTGGACTGGTTTATATGAAATGTGGTATGACAATAGTTATCCTGTCAACATATTACTTATACGTTAAAACGCTTCTAGGGGCAAGCCCGAGCAAAGCATCGTTCAGTCGCTAGTCACTAATATTTTACTTCTCATCATTCTTAATCATTCAGAAAAGTTAACGAAAGCAATGTTGTAAACGGGTCTAAAGTGTAAACACAGCTGGTGTTAACACAACACTTTACAGATTAAAGAATATTTTTTATTTTACAGTCATAAGCTTCTTACTGTTAAAAAAGTAAGTAATAATTAACTTGATTACGATTTTATAGGCTTTGTAAATTGTAATGTGCTATTTAAAAATATATGTCTAGTAAATACTAAACAACTGTGAAACAATAGCTTCACTAAATTACTGGTTTGGTGCCTAGGTAATGAATAAAGCAGTTTTTACACACAAAATTTATATAATGTCTTATCACTTAACAAGTAGATGTTTGATTAAACTATCAAAGATTGTCGCAATGCTGTTTTTTACTCGCGAGCAAATAAGTTACATCTCATTTTGTGATAGTGATCTCCCAGAAAAACGCGACGCGATCACGCGATAGAGCCAACGTACTTTTTACCAGATCTAAAAGGCGTTTCTACAACAACATAATATGCATGACTTAAAAAGGTAATAGTGGTCCAGTGGTAACGTCGAGTACGTTTTGGGAAACCGAGCGAAACAGGTTCAAATCTGGGGTCTCCCGTCTCTGATAATTTTTTTATGTGCGAATCTTCTTCATATGATAAAAAATGTCTAACGTGAAGGATAACAATTATCACAGATCACAAAACCAGGATGTCAGACTTACTACTGAACCTTACTACGAAATTCTAAATAAATAATTATTTCAAAAAACTAAATCTGCATCATTTTGTTCGAATCTAATCATACCTGAGACTTATAAAATATATAAATTAATACATATTACTCTTCTATTCAAATAAACAATGTTCAAGATCGAAAAAAAAACAAAAAAAAAGATATTGATTTTTTTTATCTAACAACACTGCGGCCGTGATTTACCTTTATTGATGCTTCTAATTAATTAAAGCAGCTTCCACCCACATCTCTTCCTAAATGAAAATACGCGCAGTGGCTTCCCGAATCTGGTAAAAATGTTATCTCAAATATTCAAAAGAAAAATAAAATTATGTATATGTATTTAAATATATTTATGATGATAATAGTCATTTAATACTTTTGTTGAATTACTCTCAATTCCATTTTCCATACAAAATTAAAATATGTAAGTAAGTACAATATGTATGTATAATCAATTGTCATCGTTGAATAAGCAATGCACTTGTTTGAAAACACTCTTGTGCATTACTCTTATTGTACTTCTTTGCCGCTAGTACTTCTGGCTAGTTTCATTGACTAGTCATCATGGCCATCTGTTAGAACAATGTTCTTTAAGGCACACGGAAGGTTTTAATAATTAAAAAAATACAAATTCAAAGTTTGTAAAAACTTATACTAAAGATACCTGCACTTATGAACCCGCTACTGAATGATATCTTTGACGTCCATGGGTTGACTGGAAGAAATCTCTTATATGGATAAGTCCACCTTTGCCTATACCTTTTAATATTTAATATATTTGTAACATTTTTAAGTTCAATAAAGAATATATATACCTAGTACTAGTCATCAATAAAAAATTAGGTTACCAGTTCAGTTGGTTTTATCATCACTTTCTTTAGCTTTCCTCAAGCAACATCATGCCTAAAAGTAGTTCAGAAACTATGCGAAGACATTAACACGCAACGTTTGCGTGAACATTCAGAATTGCTATTGATTCCGAAATAATTACAGACTACAAGTAAACAAACTGTATAATCAAAAGCAGGACAGTTTATGTGCATTACGACACGGAACAAACAAAAGCTCGTTTCAAGGAAATCGAAATTGAAGTATACATTTAATTTGAAGGCCTCGAACACGAATATTTAAAAATAACTGTTGGGTATATAAGCACTACTTAGATAATAAATTTGTAATGAGGTCGATGTTATTAAATACTGGCAATGGAATCTCACTTCCTTTGAATGGGATTTAGGTGCCTGACTGTAGGTTATCGTCCATCCATATACTCTAAATCTACCCGATCGGTTTAGCGTAGCTCTACTATGTTACTCTAGCTCTACTATGTCATATACACGTATGTTTTTTTTGCATATACAATATACGTACAGGTACATATTGTCCGAGTTTGTTCAAGTAAATGGAAAGTGACATCAACTTTTTCTTGATTTTTCATTCTATCTATTAACTTAATATCGTTAAATAATAGGTAAATAGACATAAATTGTAATTCTTTATTTGTTATTAGTCCGTAATCCGACTTTAACATTAACCGATAGAATATTACACTAACACTAAAATAGAATGGGCGTAGCTGTTTGCACTATAATAAGTTCATTTCAGTTTCAGAGCGGGGCTTTAAGCACAGCTAAAATATTTTCTTATTATTCATGGAAAATTAATATTATATACTCGTAGTTATATACCATGGTGCATAGTATATATAACATAGTAGGCGTAAATGCATTTTCCAACATTAAAAAAATACAATGCTAGAATCGGAAACGCAAACATTTTTTTCAGAAGAAAAAATGTTTTCTTTCCGACTTTGTATACAGAAGTTTCAAAATGCATAGATCGTTAACTAAAATCTTCCTCGAGAACCACCTATCCATTGGTGAAAACGGACAGACAGACAAACGCGGTGGAGGATTATTTCTTATCACTACATAGTATAAAACAAAGTCGCTTTCTCTGTCCCTATATCCCTTTGTACGCTTAAATCTTTAAAACTACGCAACGGATTTTGATGCGGTTTTTTTTAATAGATAGAGTGATTCAAGAGGAAGGTTTATATGCATAACTAGCGGATCCCGCGACTTTGCCTGTGCTAAATCTAGGAAAAAGCCCAAGCGAAGCGAGGGCGAGTCGCTAGTATAATATATAGTCATAATATGATGTAAAAGATACGAAATATGCTATGAAAAACGAGCTCAATTATCATTCTTATTTTTTGATAACCTTTAGTATAATATGTAAAGACTGTTAATTTTATTATAAAGGTCTCGCTAAAATGAGGTGCCAACAGCTGCAGGTAATGTAACTTTGTAACAAATCGTGGTGTCTAAGTTTTTCACTTCCAGCTTTTTCACTGTCCAAGAGAATATGTTTACTCATTTTCTTGGAAAAGTAAAGTAAAAAGATTTACATTAAAATGATGGAATTTATAGCGTGAAATGCAATTTAAAAAAGAAATGATTTAGATTGATAATAATTACTAGTCAATACTATTTATAAAGGTCATAACTATTTATATACAATGCAATTAAATCTGTGACTAATACAAAATTAAATACTAATTTGATTTGAAAAATTATTTTTGTGTTGGATAGTCCGTTTATCGAGGAAGTCTATAGGCTATACTATAATACGTTACGACTAATAGGAGCAGGGCATTAAAGAAAAATGTTGCATAAACGGGAAAGGCGGGCGTTCCTGAGATTAGCGCGTTCAACCCAACAAACAAACAAACAAACTCTCTAGCTTTATAATATACTCATCACTACATAGTATAAAACAAAGTCGCTTTCTCTGTCCCTATATCCCTATGTATGCTTAAATCTTTAAAACTACGCAACGGATTTTGATGCAGTTTTTTAATAGATAGAGTGATTCAAGAGGAAGGTTTATATGCATAACTAGCGGATCCTGCGGCTTTGCCTGTGATAAATCTAGGAAAAAGCCCAAGCGACGCGAGGGCGAGTCGCTAGTGGATTACATAAAACATTAGAATAGCTGTAAATAAACTCTTCCCTCGTCAAGTTATTACTTTTTAAATGACAAGTTGTTTTATTTTTCTGTGCGTTTGTAAATAATTTTACAAAGTATTTTTAATATTTAAAGGATGCGACTTTGTTTTCTCGGAAGGAGTTTTTATAGCCTTTATACGTTTTTCTAAAAAGGACGTTCTTGAAATATTACTTACCTATAAATAAATGTGAAAGTATAATTCAGTCACTTCATAACAGCTTAAGTTATTTAAGATTTTAAAATTAATGATTAATATAGCTTATACCTAGAATAACACATGGTTCATAAAAAGGAAGTTTACAGATTTAATAGGAAAGATAGATAAAAGGTTACAGGATATACGATAAAAAATTTACCGATCAAGTAATTTTTACTTCAAAAACAATTATAATTTGTATGATTAATTACTTTATTTTATTTTATCTAATTAATCGTTAATTTGTATTTTAAAGATAATTTTCTACGTATTGTTTTTTCTGTTATATACGTGTTAACCTTTGACATGTATGAAACACCTGTAATCAAGGTTACATATGGGCTATTTGTAAACATTATAGTATATGGCTATGTATTTAATAATGTATATCTTGTTGGTGTTCATCATAATATAAAAAAAGTAAAACAAATTTAAATTTTCAAATCAAAATACATTTTGAATTTATCTTTTTCACTTATTTTAGCCATAGAAATATTTTAATTAAAAAGCAATTAGGAAGCCGTAAGATTTCTTCAAGCACTATGGCTCCTTTCATGAAATCTTAAGAAAGCAGACAAAGATGATTTCGAAGCGCATTTATAAATATGGTAGCTTAAAAATATTGTTTTAAGGAAGAAAAAATAATACAAGTAATCTCGTCTAGTATAAAATAATATATGTATAAGCTATTTAAAACAAACTATTATTCAAGCCCCATAATACATTAATATTGGGTTTAGTTGATTGTTGGATTTTTATCATTTTAATTCATTCATCTTCATTCAAATTTCATTTCTTTAAATATGCATTGTTATGAAAGATCGTTAAACATTTTTTACATAAATTTACGCTGGGGTGGTAAGTGGTATAAATGAAGCCAAATCTACAGTTTTTATTTTTTTGCGTCTGTCTAAGGCCTAAGCGTTTATCACTCGAAAAAGACTGGACGAATTTAAATGAGACTCATTTATTTTACAGGTCTAAATAAAAAGTTCATTTTACGTACCCATTTAAATCTAATTTTTGGTTTAACAACAGCCGGATAGACAACGAAGGGACATATAAGGGTTGCTTTTCCCTCTTGTATATCTAGGTATATGCCTAATAGGAAACGTCAAAAGGGGAAAAGAATAAAATTCATTTACTATGCCTATAATGTATATCTTTTTACATAATAAGTTTCTTTAATGATAAAATATAAGTTATATTATCTTATATTCAAGGGAATTAACAACAGACTGATAGACAACGAAGTGACCCTATAAGGGTTGCTTTTCCCTCTTGTATCTATCTAGGTATCTACCTAATAGGAAACTACTTAACTACTTATACATTGATATATAATATTACTTAATATCTAAGCTGACAACAATTTCAATGGGTGTATGAGCCAAGCTATTTAATTATCGCATCGAAGGGGTGAGATGAGGCTTTATTGATACGTGCATTGATTTTTATTAAATAAGTTATGACTACTTGAAGTAAGCTTATATTTACGTTCACTATTACATTCACTTAGCGTAGCCTAAACATTCGATCCGTTCGCGTTCGTATTATATATCATATTTACGTTTGGTTCAGTTGGTAATGACCATGCTTTCTGCGCCAGCGGTCGCGGGTTCGAGTCTCGCTGGGGGCATTCATTTGTTGAGCACGAAAGTTTGTACTCATCCAGTTATGGGTGTTTATATTTGTAGTAGGTATGTATCCATTTAAAATTTATATATTATGTGTAGTATGTCAACTATCTGGTATCCGTAACAAAAGTTGGTAGCTTACCACGGGACTAGATGGCGCTATTGTAATAATGTCCCAACATATTTATTTATTTATTCTTTTATTTACATGTAAAAAATAATAAAAATGGAAAAATTTAAAAAACGTTTTCACAGTAATTAAATGTAATCTGTACATAAATATTTTTATATATCTTTAAACTTTACAGTTTTTGACTACTTATCTAAAATTGGTTATCCAGGTAACGTACAAGATACTTTTTGCGGTAAAATTTTTCATCTCTGAGAAATCTGTACCATTCGTTAAAAGAGACGAGCCCGAGCAGAGCAAGGGTGAGTCACTAGTAGGAATTTGTTAATAATTATAACACGGACACGACTTGTACAGTACCTAATAATTAAGTGTATATTTGCTTTGTACATATAGTTAAGTTTACTTGTAAGTTGTAATTTCCTTTATTGTAATAAAATGAGTTGTATATACTATGATAAATAAATAAAAGTAATATAGTTTCAAATTAATATACTAATATAACACTTTCAAGTGTGTTTTTTGTTTGTTCTTCTTTGACGAAACAGAGTGACAGATTTGCTTCATCATATCTTTATTTATTATATTATAGTTTAATCTGAATTAACCGTTAAGAGGAACTTCAGATTGAATCCTAGCGAAGCGGGTGAGACATGAGCGCTTTCTTTATATAAAAATAAAGCGAAAATTGTAGAGTAATGTAAATAAATAAATAATGTAAATAAATTATTTATATTTAGTTACAATTTCTTATTATAATAGTACAGTAACATACTCGTTTCTCCCCACAACACTATCTAAACATCTGCACAGACTAGAATAAGTAAGCGGGATTATCACATCGACCTCAGTGGCCGGCTCTTATCTCTTAATACCTGATGATAGAAGGGCCTAACTACTCCATTATACGTCAAACAGAATATTACCGATTTTCAAAATTATGCCTTATTTTCCTTTCCTCGGTGGTGTTGTAGCTAGCATGTACAGCCACACATCGAGAGGTTCTGGGTTCGAGTCCCGGCTCGGGCCTAGTTTAGTTACTGAGTCTTTCTGTTTAGTAAGTCTCAGTAACAACCCGGAGTTGGGAAGTTGGCAGTGTAACCCCCGTGCCTCGAAGAGCACGTAAAGCCGTCGGTCCTTCGGCTTAGCTCTCACTGGTCATGTAGTCGAGTAGTCGTCCCACCGGAGTATGAAAGTGATAGGAATAGAAAGTGCACTTTTGTCTTCGCGTACATTCGTGCACTTATAATATCTCCTGCGTAGGTGGCTAGTCTTAATGAGATTGGCCGCCATAGTCGGAATTGGTCGTAGAACATTATTATAATTATTATTATTTTCCTTTTTATCACACTGCTATATGTAAATATTATAAATCTATTGTTGATTTGTCTCGCTAAAACTCAAATATAGCTGGACCAATTTCATTAATATTAAATATTGTTTTGGGGAAAATTTTATTAGTTACAAAAATGGCCCTAGAGTTTAGATATTATTATAATAATTCAAATTAAATTGTTATTTTAAATAACTTTCACAGTTGACTTCTCTTTGCTAGTACTAGAGGAGTTTCCAGTCCTCTGATATTCATAAGACTAACAAAAAATGTTTTTGAATAAAAAACAAAAGAAGCCATTTTTTCTTCATAACTTTTATCTTTTGAAGTAACAAACATACCTCCCAGTGGGGTAAAAGCTGAAATGGTAGAAAAATTTAGATCGGCACGCGATCCGTTCTTGTGACCACATTATGAATTTATATCAGAACATTGGTCAAATTTAAATAAAATTAAATGTAAAATGTTGTTAATAAATTAAAATTTAAATGTTTATTTGAAGTATTTATATATACAACTAGATTAATGCAAAGTTTGCTTTTGTAAATAGTACGATTATATTGAACTTCATAAATAATAATAAATAGTTTGGGACATTAACAAACACCACCATCTAGTGCCATGGTAAGATCTAGGCTTGTATTATTAGATAATTGATACACTACACTATAGTACAACTTTATATACATACACACAAATGAATTCCCCCACCGGGTCTCGAACCCCCGACAAGTGCGAGTCACTACAAACTGAGCATAGTCGAAATTTAGCCAATAAAAATAAATACATACGTAGTGCAAATATTTAATTTTGTCCGTATATATCGCTTTTTAACGAAAACATTAAGATTTCATAAGAAAATCCCTTTAACTGCGACACAGTTTACGTTCACAGCCGTATTAACTCATGGTGTTATTATGTCAGCGCTCAATTGAATAAGATGATTCAGCTAAAACTTTTCAAAAGATATAACAATTTTATACATTAAGTAGGTATAACATTAGTTAGTAGGTATTATAATAAAAAAGGCATTTTTGCTATACCTACTAATGATGAGCTGTTAACTTATAGTATGAACTATAAAATCTATATATTAGCCAAATAGCCTTAGGGGTCGTCCATAAATCACGTGATGTTTTTAAGCAACTTTTTAGACGCCCCCCTCCCCCATGGTGATACGTGGTGAGGTTTAAGTTCCCCCCCCCCCCCCCACTCAAAATCACGGGTATTTTTTTACAAAGTACCTTAAAAATCTGAATATTATTTTTAAATAAAGGTTATAATATATATAATCTAGATAGGCATAATCTAATATAACTTTGGTAAATTAAGCACCGTGATAAAAATGTAAAAATTCTAATTAAGAAGAATAAATGACAAAATAATAATCGTGAAATTTTACTATTGTACCTGAAGCAAATACTGGCTCTCTCACACATGCTCGCTATACTACTGCGCAGAAGGAAGTCATAGAATAAAGCACTGTCATTCTACTCGACATACGGCATACTGTACTAAGACCTCATGGCTGTGAGGTATGTCGATAACCTTATTATTTCACACTTCTGTGTGGACTTCTGCAGCCTTTTTTAAAAGTAAAATTTTTCAAGATCTGTTGTCCTTCCTTGTCCATCAAGTTGGGTTCCATAAGAGTCATGCGGAAGTATGAGTCTAGCCTATGTGACTGGGAGTGACGCATACTACACTTACTGGCTACTGCTCCTTTTTCCGTAGTTTTTTTGTGCACTAGCACCTACAGAATCCTTACGACTCGACTAAAATCCTGCCAGAATTTTCTTTTTTCTCATTAACAAAATCAATGGGATTAGGTGGTTTATGTATGGTCTTTGACTGTATGCATACACTCTAGTTTCGGCCGACGGTCAATTAACTTTGAGCACTGGGTACATCACCCGGTGCTAAAGTTAAGTCAAAATAGTATTCACTTTTCTTGAACTTTCAGTGCTGATATTCACATATGTAAATATAGTA
This sequence comes from Boloria selene, assembly GCA_905231865.2. Taxonomy (NCBI): domain Eukaryota; kingdom Metazoa; phylum Arthropoda; class Insecta; order Lepidoptera; family Nymphalidae; genus Boloria; species Boloria selene. The sequence goes on along the minus strand of HG993140.1, from coordinate 11,499,322 downwards.
AAAGTTTTTGAGAATATCATTAAAAATGTATAATTCGTCCGTCTGTAACTTATAACTACTACTATAACAATGTAACGTTACTTATTTATTTATTTATTTATTTATTTTTTTTTTTATTTTTTTTTTTTTTTTTTTTTTTAATAAGAGTCTCCAACAAAGAATACACACGTTACTTTAAAAATATACAAAGTTATTATAAAATACAATAATAATGTGTGCTCCTTCAATTATAGGAGACTACAGCTTGCTTATTTTTATATTGTGACTAAGTAAACAAAAATTAAAATTTAAACAAAAATAACTAAATTAAACTAATAAACGAAAGAGAAAAAAAAAATAGGCAGAACAAATTAATAATTATACTAAAGTTGACAATTAATAAATTTTGTAATACTTCTTTTAAATAGAAAAAAGTTAGTAGAAAATATATCCAGTTCTTCGTATTCTTTAGAAAGTGTATTGTACTGTCTACAGATCCTTGGTATAGCGGCGTGATAACCTATAGTTTATGTATGTCTTAATTTTTATACATGATATTAATGGAAGTATGTCAATACTTTTTATAAGTAATCCAAAGCAATTAAGACCAATCGGTTCATTATTACACTTCCATTCTTATTAATAGCGACGCTTCGTGTGTCTGGGGGAATGTTTGGCCCATCCTATTGGTCTCATTATCTGTTATGAAGAATTTATAATACACGAATTTTTAAAGCATAGCATAGCTTTTAATAGTGCCATTTCTTGCAATAGTAGTTCCCGTACAGGTCTTTTCAGAGAAGTTTTGGAGGTGACTTGGCTTATTATTATAAAAGTTCGGCGATTGTCGCGGCGCGCGGGATAATCCCAACGGTGAGTAAAAAAAAATCACGTGATAACTCACTACACCCCCCCTCCCTCCTGGTGATATTTCGTGATTTTTTTCCGAACCCCCTCCCCCCCCATTCAAACATCACGTGATTTATGGACGACCCCTTATAAGCATCTATGGTAGACAACTGTTTTGTACATAATTTGCGTAAACGGGTCTTTACGTTCCACCTTACGATGTAGATTTTAATCAATTAAACTAAAGTGTGAGTTACGCGCGCTTTCTGTGAAGTTCCTGCTGTCATATAAAAAAAAGAATATTTGTTTATTTAATTTACATAAAGTATATAATTATTTTTATTAAATTTATTTTCGTTACATAATTTGTCATGTAATATATTTTTATTGAAAATTCAATCTCAAAACTACGGAGGTACATATAATAAAAACTCGATGTACTAAATGGTCAATTCCTGGGGCTGGAAAAATTGATCACATAGATGTTTTTTAAAATTTAAATTCAACTAGCGACTCGCCCTCGCTTCGCTCGGGTTCTTCCCTAGATTTAGCACAGGTAAAGCCGCGGGATCCGGTCGTTATGCATATAAACCTTCCTCTTGAATCACTCTATCTATTATAAAAACCGCATCAAAATCCGTTGCGTAGTTTTAAAGATTTAAGCATACATAGGGATATAGGGACAGAAAAAGCGACTTTGTTTTATACTATGTAGTGATATATCAGGCCTAGGGCCTGTATGTTTCTGCTGACTACCATTTAGTTTTTCTTTACATTAAACACTACTCTCACTCCTAAATAGAATTTAGCTTTCACATTGCATACACCTCATCTACCCTAATGTTGATCATAGAACATGTATACTCAGTTATATTAAATTAAAATTAATTATGAATAAACATTTTATCACGTCTACGTATGTAATATTTCTATTTTTTAATCTATGGCACAGACAGTGTAAAGGTATTAAAGAGATTTTAAGCGTATTAACTCGCACCTGTTACCTTATAAATAGCGCATACACGTGCCGTGTCGTGACCCTAATGCAGGCTCTTGTACTATATTATCTATTCATACAATAAAAACTAACGTTCGTATACAAAAAAGGAATCAAATTTTTACTTTACCTTTTAAATCTTATATATAAAATTCTCGTGTCACGGGGTTCGAACTTGGACTCCTCCGAAACGGCTTGACCGATTCTCATGAAATTTTGTGAGACTATTTTTCATCCCCCTAAATGTTAAGGGTAGTCCACCCCTAAATTTTTATTTTTTATTTTTTAGACAATTTTTTTTTCCTACAGATCAACCCAATGAGGCTGATTAGCAATTAAAAAAATGAACGCGAGCGAAGCCGCGGGTACAGCTAGAAATTAATATTAGGCTAATATTTTACTCATGTCGTCAGAGTCGTTTCGCAGTAAAGGAATAACAATCACACACATAAACCCATACAAACTTTCGCAATTGCCATATATTTATAAATAAAATGCGAACTAACTAAACTTTTTAATTATATCTTTTAACTATGAGGTAATTACCTAATACTTATGGTAAATTTTTAGTAGTTTCTGACATTTTTTCCAACATTTTTTTTTCTTTTTCTATCTTTCATAATCATTAATCTTTCTCTTGAATAGAACAAGAGTATATAATATATGTACATGTTTTAGGTCAGGTAGCATTTGAGTTTTTTTCCTATAATAGAAAATATTTTTAAGAAATACAAATATCATTCATAAGATCACTAATTTAATTTTTTCTCAAATTATTACAAAGAATAACACAGATTCAAAATTTTTGAAAAAGAAATATTCTTAATAATTTCAATACAGAATAGAGAGAGAGAGAGAGAGTAAATGTTTAAACATTTTATAATATTTTTTAGAGCATTCAACGCTAGAGAAATTATTTTTAACAGTATCCATACTAGTAAAAGTGTGGAAGGTTAAAACGATTGGATATAAATATTTACGAAGCAGTCTAAGTAATAGATATTCTATGCAAACACCGCATGTGGGTGTAACTAAATGCTTACCTGTTTTGTATATAGTGAACTAGCTACTACCAGCGGCCTCACTTATGAAGATCATTTTTTCTATTGAGTGCCTAAACTAGCGCGCGTGTGCGTGTGCGTGTGTGTGTGCATGTGTGCATGTGTGTGTGCATGTGTGCGTGTGTGCGTGTGTGCGTGTGTGTGTGCGTGTGTGCGTATGTGTGTGTGTGCGTGTGTGCGTATGTGCGTGTGTGCGTGTGTGCGTATGTGCGTGTGTATGTGCGTGTGTGTGTGTGTGTGTGTGTGTGTGTGTGTGTTTCAAACTTGAAATGATTTGCAAAATGTAACTAATATTATAAATTAAAAAGCAAAAATCCGCATCCAAGTGACAATAGGATAAGTTGCTTTATAAGTAATATATAAATTTGAAACTAAGCAATGACTTTCCCAAACACCACCTACGGTACTACGGTTTTAAAAGATTAAAAGTCAAATAAAACATTCTTAAATAAAGCTCAGGTTACTTAAGCAAATAATATATCGTTTATACATAAAAGTACCATTATGTAAATATTTAACCTGTAAAATCAACACAATTACTTCCTTAACGATTTACCTTTACCCAGAACCAAATTCGTAATTCAGCAATCGTATAAATAGCAATTAATTAATAAAGCTAAAGAAAAGCTTACAAACAAATAATAAACGGGCCAAATTTTAATTATGAAACAAACGTCATTATAACAGTCGTGAAAGCCTCTCGTAAAGAGTTATCGCTCAATAAATTTCACGACACGCAATGTCTATATTTTTGGTCACAATACACATTGTTGATTTTATTTGTTTAATTTTAACTCTGATAGATGCCCTAGTGCAAAGGGTTAATAATTTGCACAGAAGGTCGTAGGTTCAAGTTTCACTGGAGTCAAGTTTGTCATAATTATACTTTAAGTATATATGTATAGTGTACTAGTGTATTCGAACTTAGTTATTTTAATTCATAGCACTAAACAAAAGGAAAAGAAAAGAAGTTGACAAATGGAGGCGGAGTATATATATATTTTGGCCCTTTGATATATAGATATTAAATCTGTCGCAATATGACCTACACATATACACGGACCTCAAATAAAGGCAATCCGAAAGTAGGAGTCGTTGATTGCGTCGCAATATTCTATTAGATATTATTAACTTTACTTGACTACAGAATTGTGACTGTTGATCTCAATAAATTACAAGAAAACTAAAATTTATTAATAAAAGTAAAAGAAGTAAATTACACTACTTTGGAAACATTAAAAGCTTTTTTACAATTCGTTAAACTATGAAGATACTTAAAATATATGCGAATAATTTTATTATATATTATAAAGATTGAAAAAGCACTTAAATATGTAATTTTCGTACACTTCTTTCTATTTAAAAGTGTACACCGCAATTTGAAGCCATTATGAAAAAATATACTGAATTTGAGATTGTGATATTCTGTGCATAAAGTTTCTGTACAGAGAGAGAGAGAGTTTATGAAATAATTAAAATTATGAAATACTTTCCATATTCAACCAATTTACAGTAAATAATATAAAATATCATAAGCAAATAGCTTAATAACTATTAAAACAATAAATATATTAGCGCGAGCGAAGCCGCGGGTTCCGCTAGTACACAAAAAGCTCGAAATTTTCGAAAAATGAAACGAAAAATTTCGTACTCGAAATCCGCTCTATACACTGATGAAAACAACATGAAAATCGGTGCAGTAGTTTTTCAGTTGGCCGCGAACAGACAGTCAGACGCGGCGGATGACTTTGTTTTATAATATGTAGTGATATAGTACAAACATAAAGCTACTATAAAATAATAGAAACAGTATTTGCAATACGATCTTTATGTACGTGTGTCTCACTTTATTGCAATATCTTTATCGCAATATGATATGGCGCGTTTTTATTGACTTGTCACACGTGGTGTCGTTTGATTCTTCAATATAAAGATTAGAATGCTAAGCAGTAATATTAATTACAACCACTTGTTACGGTGGACTACCGAATTCCTAGCGTTACTCCTATAACTAGAAAACCATTCGTACAAAGATAAGAAAGTGTAAATAAAATGCCCTCTGTACTGATTTGAGCGGCCAATCTAAGACTTTTTTGTGAATATTTTGAACTTCTTTTAGAGCCAAGTCTCTCTGATTTTTTTAAAATTAATTAAACTATTGTGGTCCACTAGGAGCCTTAAAGTGATATAACTACGCCACTTGCTGATTGTGTAATACAATAAACAACATTAGTGTATTCGCTCTTCCTTTTACTTACAAATTCAAGTGAATTTGAAAATGAGGCGAAAAGTAAAAAGCATATTTTTCGAGGTACAAGAGCTAATCATCGCCAAGTTCCTAGTTCCGGGCAGTCGTTCTGAATTCCTTTATAGAAAAATCGAAGTAGTATAATTGATTCTTACTAAAATTTGAACCTAGAACTTCTTTGTTGGTTTTACTACTTTTAAATAAGTTTTGTAATACCTACTGAATACTTCTAATCTACAAACATAACTTATATGTAAATACATATTATGTACATAGATCCATATATCGATATTTATATAATAATTAATGTAAGAGTTAAAATAAATAATGACCTTTTCAAAATTATTTATTTTCGAAATTGATACTGATATTTGTTACGAACTACTTTGTACGTTAATGGAAAGTCGTCGCACGTAAATCGTTATTGGATAGTCATAGTGAGAGCATATTTCTAGTTTCATTAGTCTTCAGGAATTTCTAAATCAGACATTTTATAAATAAATATTACTTACTAGAAGAAAGAAAAGTCTGAGAAAAATACTTAAACTATCATTTTTCGTCTCTTGATATTTTTTCCAAAGATTTTAATATTTTTTTTTATGATAAAAAGGGGGCAAACGGGCAGGAGGCTCACCTGATGGGAAGTGATCACCTCCGCCCATGGACATCTGCAAGCCAGGCTTGCAGATGCGTTGCCGGCCTTTTAGGAAAGGGAGGGATGGAGGAGGGAGGGAAGTAGGAGGAAGGGAAGTAGGAGGGAGGGGGAACGAAGGCGAAGGATGAAGGGAAGAGGGAGGGGGGAAGGAGAGTGGGCCTCCCGGACTCTTACTCACCGGACGAAACGCGACAGCATAGCTGCCACTTCACGCCGGTCTTCTGTGAGAGAGTGGTAATAATGAACTATACGGGGCGTGCCGGCCCATTCGGTTGCTACCCGAAGGTAACAATCATGGCACTATATAAAATAACATTATAACCTATAATAAGATAAATTTTAAGAGAAGAAGAAAAAATATTTTAAGAGATTTATTTAATATTTTTATCAAGTTATTAAAAAAAACTGAATGCCACTGGGTAACTGTAACATAGTCCTTGGTGGATAAACAAAGTAACATAGAATGTAAAATACAACTTCTGAGACAGAATAATTTAAAATTATTTTGTTGTAGCTGTACTAGTAGTTAAGTGCTTACGCAAACGTTAGAATACCTTTGAAGTCCGGAGACAGTTCAAAGCTCTTAAGATTTACTTCCATAACCACTCTAAGAAAGAGATAATGACTCATATTATCATTTTATAAGACAAAAAAAATATCAAAACAATTATTAAGAAAATTAAAATGTTATTCATAAATTACAATTTTTCTCACTTATTTTCTATTCCGATAAAAATTATTCGCCAAAAGTAGATAAAAGTAGGCTTTTAACTACTTTTACATTCCGTTTTTTCCACTTTTCTTGAGAAGACCATTTATTTTGGTTCTTACCGAAATCAAACCAGTGAGTTCCTACCGCTAACATCTATCACACGATTACCAGTAAATAAACGTTATTAATTTATTCTAGTTCTAGCCTATATTTTTTGTCTATTTTATATTAGTTCGCTAAGTGTATTTTTTTTAAATTAATATAATATCTTAATATTTTATAAGGCTTGACGACACGTTTGGTAATGACCTACTTTCTGCGCCAGCGGTCGCGGATTCGAGTCCCGAGTCCCATGTTGTGCACAAATGTTTGTACTCTAGAGTTGTTTATATTTAGTGTATGTATGTATTTAAAATGTATAAATGTGTAGTATATCAACTATCTTGTATCCGTAATACAAGCCTCGTAACATACCACGGAAGCAGATGGCGCTGTTGTACAACATAAAAAAACAATGTTATATTTCACGCAATAATAGATAAGAATATCTATACAGCGTCATTTTGCTACTTTGCAATAAAAAGTTCTAAGTACAAAAGCTCAGTTTTCTTGGCTATGTTGGCTTTCTTTATCAGGTATCAGCGATGGCTTGCAGTGAAACTATTACTAGATTAAAACCAACATTCGTTTTGTCTAGTTGCATCTTTAATTAAAGTTTCTAACGAATCTCGGGAGAACCCATTGTAAGAACGTGAAGTGATAAGAGATGCTTTAGTAGCGCTTATAACGATTATTGCCTTCTATAGAAAGAGATAAACTGTACACAGTATAATAAACAAATAATATTTATGGTTAAGATAAGAATATAAAATTTTTTTTTTTTTTTTTTCAAAAGACTAATTCTAATAAACAGAATTCGCTGTAATATGCTACAGTAAGCAGATTATTCGGCATTTTAAACCGAATATTTGACAATGTAAATGAAACGAAACGCCATGTTACATAATATTTATTTAAAAAATATGTTTATTATTAAATTCACCAAATATTGTAATGTACTTTGGTGAGATTTTTTATTTAAGTAAAACTGTTGTTATTTTATTTTTTTAGTTTTTTTTTTGTTTTAAATGTTGTTCATGGCCTAATCTTGAAAAAAAAATTATATTCAATAATATGTTATACCTCTTTATTACGAACTATTTTCCTATTTAAAATCTGTAACCTTTCAGCATCATAATATGCTCCATACAAAAGAAATCCGTTATTTTGCGCCTTAGCTCTCACTGGTCGTGTCCATTGGAGTATGAGAGTGACAGGAATAGAGAGTGCACTTGTGTCTGCGCGTACACGCGCTGCACTAAGTATAATATTTCCTGTGCAGAAGACCAGTCTCAATGAGATTGGCCGCCATGGCCAGAATCGGTCGGAGAACAATATTATTATTATAGTAACCAACAAACACAATTTTGCACTAACGTTGTTATTAGCATGTTTTTTAAAATTTTATTGTTTTCAAATAGTGCAATCACAAACTTAAAAGAACAGTAAAAGGAATTCTCAAGTATCTAAAAGACATAAAACGACTCATATAAAATTTACCACCTAGTAATGTTTTTATGGTTCGAATTTCGAAATTATCACACTTTTATTATTTCTACTTAACATAATATTGATTTGATTGTTAAATACAACTTTTCTATATGTACTCAAAAATAATTATTATAAGTACCTATTATACTATCTAAAGGAACCATCAAGAAGATTAGACTATATTATTCGATAGTCATGTGCAGTGTGGTAGAATTCACAAAACATTCAAGGACTAGTTAGCTTTTTTCCATTACAGTCTATATAAATCATCAGTTTCATAATAAAAAAGTAAGTAAAAAATAAAATTTCACAAGATGAGATGAAGTTTTCAACCACCGCTTATTATTCCTACAGCTCAGTACAATCGCGGAGCGGGATGCGATAAACTCAAGCTTCTTCATTTAACTTACTTGTCTAACTTCCATTGCCTTCATATTTTTTGTTGTATTCAATTATGACACTTTAAGCTGAATTTAATTGGCAAAAGTTTAAAACTTTATCTCAACATAATGAAATAGGTCGCGATGTCTTCTCGCGTTGTTATTTTAATTTTGGGGAAGTTCAGTATATTTTAATTGAAATTCACTGCAGATTGAAACGATTTTTATGTGTTATTTAAAATTAAAGGTAAATTTTATTCACAATTCATATATTTTTGCTTGTTATTTTTGGGTATGAACAAGTTATTACATAACATACTCGTAGTTATTTCTTCTGTTAGTAGTATACCCACCTAGTAACTAGCGCATAAGTTGAAGATTTGGAGGTCGTGTATTCGAATCCTAGTTTTGCCAAGTATAGTTATTATGACATTTCTATTACCATATTCTTAGAATATCTGTTTCTTTATATAGCATGGAGTTGGAAAGATGGTGCCCACCTCGGAAAGCAGATTTTCAGAGAGAATATAGAAGAGTAAAGTAATATCAATTTAAGTCTGGTCGAAATCAATAATTTTTTACATTTAAAAAATATACTTCTAATATTGAAATAAAAATCTTAATAAGATGGTAAAAATATTGTAATCATATTTTTTGCCAATAACACATTTTTATGGCAATATAAAAATTTTCATAATATCAGCAGTTGTTTCATTAGCACCGAGATTTATGACCAATTAAATTTTTAATTTACTTTTACAGCTAACTTGTTATAAATCGCAGTTGTTAAGCTGTCTTATCATTAATTCTTGCCGAAGAAATATATGCTCTCATTTTTGAAACAAAATCTCCATCGGTGCCTTTACTTACCAGTTTATTAACCTAAATAGGGAGAAAGATTGAAATCTTTTTTTACGTATATAGGTATTTGGTATCGCGAACAAATAAAAGTACGTGGGAAAGCTTTCCTTGTAATAAGCATTGCGCTTTCAATATTAGTGGTTCTGTATACATTTACTTAGACTGTTTTAAAATATTTTTTACAAATTAGTAGTAGTAACAACAAGATCTAAAGATTTACCTATAAAAAACGATTTAATGGGAAATTTTTCGACACTTCCGTTACTGTGGAATCAAATAACATTCCTAAAATTGATTATTATAATATAATAAAACAAAAACTCCAACGAAGTATGGGACATAGCCTTTAGAGACTAACATCAATGTCTGGAGTTGGACACTAAAAAAGTGTCAGATAATTTTCAATTAAGCATAAAACTATATTACTGAGAACATCTCAATTAGTTTTTATCGGAGAATTAGATCGCAAGCTCCAGGGAGCCATAAATCGATCACAGCCTTGTTTTATTTAATTAACTCTTAGATGAGGCGTTGAAAATATAGGTCACGTTACGCTTATCTTAGAACATGAAGCAAAGATGGCTATTTACTATCAAATGTGTACTTTGCATCATTTGATTTAATATTTTATTATATTTATTCTTCTAAGGTTCTTTGGTCTTAAAAGGTGAAATCTTATATTAGTTACTTGTTTTTTAATTTCTTTATGAAACATATAACTAAGTATATTAAACCTATGAGCTTCTGATAAAAATGAATCTTACTAACGGCCAGTTTCTATAACCTATCTACCGATAGACCGGTAGTTACTTTCATACTATTTTGACACATTAAAAGTTACAACCTGTCAAAATCGTATGAAAGTATCTACCGGTCTATCGGTAGATAGGTTATAGAAACTGGCAGTAAGATTAGATGTGATCCCTAGAGAAGCTAGCTTTCGTAATACTAAAACCGCTAAGCATACGTAGGGGTTTAATCGATAGGCAATTAAGTCTTCGATCATTCCTCCTGCTACCTTCATCCACCAGTTATGTTATGTACTGTTTGTTTCTATTAAGGTCAGTATATTTAAATTGCTTAGTTACATTATTCAACTTCGATATAATTACGCAGTGCCTGGGCCACGTCTCAATCCATCTTCATTTAATATTTTAGGGTGTTAATAAAAAATAAGATAATATCAATAAGTTAATTAATAATAATAATGGCTTAGACCTAAGACGTGATGGTATAGATGTTCGATAGCTAGTAAGTATATGAGATAACCATTATTCTAATGAAACAATAAAGATAAGTAAATAATAAAGATACAATGAAAAGTATATTGGAACTCTTTAATTTTATGGATGGGGTAAAATAGAATAAAAATAATCCTTATAATTTCTAACAAAAATTTTTTCACATTCCAGAAAAACTAATCATTTACAAAATCGTATTTTTCAAACACTTCTCTGTAAGCCTAAAGTTTCATGATAGCTATTGAAAACAAAATAAAATATAACTCTAACTCATAGAAATATCATGTTTTTATCCGACAGTGCCAAAAGGAGGGTTGTGTTTTTCGAGTATGTATAGTATGTATAATTATTTGGCACGCTCTGCAGCTCATGTGAAGGAAACGTTTACCAACAAACGGTTTATATTTTTCTTGATATACCTAGCTAATAAACGGAAACCACATCTCATTTTTAAAAGTAACGCACAAAAGTTATAGTCTGGGAGGTAGTGTCAAATTTGACCGGAGCATTTTGGCATGGCTTTTGTTTTTTTGTATAGTCAGTTGTTCCAACGCTTATTAATAAACAAATTGTCAGTTGGCCCAAAACCGGGGCATAAGATGAGAAAATGCCAGGAAACTTGATAGTAAAAAAATGTTCTTGGACTATTTTGGCAAAGATAAAAAAGTATAAATAATTAGTTTATGAATTGTAGATCTCAAAAAAAAGTGTCAGCTGTATCATGTACGTGACAAAATATGTTAGCTGATCATGTGAACATGTCAAAAAATCAGAAAACCTTGTAGCATTTTGGCAAAGCTGAAAATTGTATATATTGAAGATTATAATTCAATAATCATAATAATTTATGTCAGCTGGAATTTTAACATGGCACAACCTGTTAGCTTGACTTTCAAAGTTTGGTTATTAGGTATATCAGATCATTATGGCATGGTTTTTGGTTTTTTGTATAGTCAGTTGTTCCATCGCTTATTAATAAATGAGGTATCAGTTGGCCCAAAACCGGGGCATAAGATGAGAAAATGCCAGGAAACTTCAATAAAAAAAATTTTTTTTTGGACTATTTTGGCAAAGATGAAAAAGTATAAATAATTAGTTAATGAATTGTAGATCTTAAAAAAAAGTGTCAGCTGTATCATGTACGTGACAAAATATGTTAGCTGATCATGTAAACATGTAAAAAAATCAGAAAATCTTGTAGCATTTTGGCAAAGCTGAAAATTGTATATATTAAAGATTATAATTCAATAATCATAAAAATTTATGTCAGCTGGAATTTTAACGAGGCACAACCTGTTAGCTTGACTTTCAAAGTTTGGTTATGAAGTATAATATCAGATCATTTTGGCATGACTTTTGTTTTTTTGTATAGTCAGTTGTTCCAACGCTTATTAATAAATGAGGTGTCAGTTGGCCCAAAACCGGGGCATAAGATGAGAAAATGCCAGGAAACTTGATAGTAAAAAAATTTTTTTTGGACTATTTTGGCAAAGATGAAAAAGTATAAATAATTAGTTAATGAATTGTAGATCTTAAAAAAAAGTGTCAGCTGCATCGTGTACGTGACAAAATATGTTAGCTGATCTGATATTATACTTCATAACCAAACTTTGAAAGTCAAGCTAACAGGTTGTGCCTCGTTAAAATTCCAGCTGACATAAATTATTATGATTATTGAATTGTAATCTTTAATATATACAATTTTCAGCTTTGCCAAAATGCTACAAGTTTTTCTGATTTTTTAACATGTTTACATGATCAGCTAACATATTTTGTCACGTACATGATACAGCTGACACTTTTTTTTAAGATCTACAATTCATTAACTAATTATTTATACTTTTTCATCTTTGCCAAAATAGTCCAAGAATATTTTTTTTTTCATCTACGTTAATATTTTCTCTAGCCCAAAAGCCCCGGAGTCGCGCCAGCTGACAATTATTTTTGTTCTCATACAAGTACTAACTATCAAAATAAGTTAATAGAGTCCATGCCAAAATCACCGTAAAAATTTGACACTACCTCCCGGACTATTAATACACTTGTTCATTAAAGTTGATGATTATGAGTAATATTACGATAAGATAATAATAATCATGAAATTTCAGTGCAATGAGTTCTTAGCTTATCGGTAGCTCAGGTGAGTCTGTTGACATCGTAGATAAATGTTTTCATAAATGAATTATAATGCAGATTTCCTATATTGATTAACGTATCACTAAAAATCCTTCTCTGTTTAGTGTTATATGAGGTGTAATAATATGTTCAAGACAGGGAGTATACCTAATCTAATAGATAATATTAATATCTGACTATTGACTAACCCTGACTTTGTTTGGTTAAACTCAAGGAAAATTTTGTATTTTTAACAGACTACTATTACAGTTAAAGTGAATAAAATTTGTATTAATATGTGTATGTTTCCTCCATCATGCAGAAGCGACTAGACAAATTATAGGGAAATTCCTTTAGACATGTACAAAATAAAAAGTTTTTCATTCATAACAGTAGGTCCAATTTTGTCAAAGACTCAAATTTGTAGGAAACAACTCAATAATGACGTTTGCGATTCTAAAACCTTAGTCCCATGATATGGTACTGTACTGTGTCCCACAGTCTGTTTTCTGTGGTTGCTGTAAAACATTCGAAATCTTGGAAACCAGTAATCAACCAAAAATATTTGTGAGCGCGTTACCACTGCCTATACTCGTAAGATAAAAATATTCAAAATCCACTTGTTCTTATTCAATCATTTCTCACTTAAACATCATGAAGCGACTTTTATGTATTTTATTGTTTATAACAAACAAATATCACTAAGTATAATATTATAAAATATAGTCATTATAAAATCACAGTAAGTCTATTAGAAAATAAGCATTTTTTTATCAAGTAATCGACGTAGCACATGACATATTATCATTATTTCTTCATTTGCACACTTCTAATCCGAAGCTTACTAAAAAAGTTTTAGATATCGTAGTGATTAAACCGCTTATCATTCACAATCAGTCATTGATGATAAGCTACGTAATTTTGGTAGTTGATGGCTTCAGTTTCAATCGGTATTCTGATGTACAAGTAGTCACTATTGCCTCAGTCCCTTTTTCATTACCTATGACGTGTTGCAAACTGCATAAAAGTGACTATAACGGTGCAAAGGAGCAGCTTCGAAAATGGCTGGTGGAAATAACTCTATGAGGGAGGTAAATATAAAATTTTATAGATATATTAAAGAATATAATGTCTGTCTTTTCTTGATCGTAATATTATTATTCTTTGGACTTCAGAGCAAAAATATTCACTTTAATTCGTATTTGCAGAAAAAATACTGTATTTTTGTAAATACATACAATGTGGAGATACTAAGGGTATATGTATCTTTATATATAGTTACTACTACTAAAACGTAAAAATTAGATTAGTCCCGATTTTTTTTTCATATCCGAAATATAATTTCCAAGTATTAAAAGCTTACTCCTTTTTTCGATACGCTTTATTTTTCGACTTCGTTTCATATTAATCCGCAGTTCTTTTTAATTTTATTGTTTTATTGTGTTTCTTAAATAAAACTATAAATAAATATTAAATTATTTTTTTACTTAATTTTTACCACTATTGTGTTCAAAATAAACCAATTACAAACGTTTGCATATATTGTAATCATACGTTATACAATACATCCTAAACGATCTAATGGTATCTTGAAACCGTATTCAGCATGGCCTCCTATGGAAGGGCACGGCCGCCCTTCCAGACATGGATGATAATAGTTCACAGCAGTGGTCAAGAGCTTTACATAGTAACGAAAACTTGCTAGGTATTCTCGCGCAGGTTTCCTCACAATATCTTTGACGTAGATAGCGAAAACGTTTAATAACTAATAGCGCCTTAAATATGGGTTATTATGATTTATTTTCGCTAATTAATTGATCGATTCTTAACAATAATTTTATTTCACAAAGATAAAACTTATTAACAATTGCCATACACCTATAATCCTTCCAAGATAAAGTGTAGCTAAATTAGTTTATCTATTACAGTATGTGTGCTGTATCATTTTGTAAAGATTAGCAGAATAGCATAAATTGATTTATGGAACGACAAGTATTATAAATAAATTTTATTTATACAATGTAACGAGTGAATTATGTTAATGCGGGTTCGATTCCCTTATGAGTTATAGTTATTAGTCTGTACGTATATCAAATCAAATGAAAACATTTTATTATGCATTTATTACAATTTCTTACTGAACGTCATGAGTCTACTACCAGTTCGGAAAGAAAAAGCCTCTGACTTGAGAAGAACTGGCGAAAGAAACTCAGCGGGACTAATAATATTTTTAATATCTGTTTTCTTTTCTGGACTTTACTTTTTTTTCTTTCTTTCTTTCTCTTTAACCGACTTCAAAAAAGAAGGAGGTTATATGTTCCGTTGTATGTATTTTTTTTTAATGTATGTTCACCGATTACTCCGCCGTCTGTGGGCCGATTTCAAAAATTTTTCTTTTGATTGGTAGGTTATAGTTCCGAGGTGGTCCCATTGTCACCAAGTCAGGATCTGATGATGGGATCCCAGGGAAATCGAAGGCAACTCTCAAAATTTACAGGCACCTATTATGTTTTTGATATATTTTCTAAACCCGATAAAGCTTTTACGTATGAAAATCATCATCTCATGTGGATGAGCTGATGATGGAAGGTAAAATTCCTCAACAGTTGTTTTTTATGTGTTTTCACCGATTTCTCCGTGAATTGTGGGCCGATTTTAAAAATTTCTTTTTTGTTCGGTAGGGTATACATTCAGGATGTTCTCATTGTCACCAAGTCAGCATCTGATGATGGGATCCTAGAGAAATCGAGGGCAACCCTTAAATTTTATCGGCACTGATTACCTTTTTCATATATTTTCTAAAGCTGTTCAAGAATTTGTGATTATGTAAGGTATATATCCTCAACGGTTAGGAGTTGAAAGAAAATTCTTTTAATATTATACGTACTTATGAACTGATAGTCGTATTCCTTCAGGATATTAGGTGGATTGATAATAGAAGGTAAATCTTATTAACGTCTACGAGTTACGTGGAAAAATAGACGTGGACAAATCTCGATTGACTATTGTCGTTCATTTCAAAACTTCGCTGACTTATTGGAGCAGTAGTTTAGTTAGCCTTCCAATATTTTATTTAAACATAATAATTTCCACAAAAAAAATTAAATTATTTTTTAACAAAAATGAAAACCGACTTCAAAACGCTACAAATCGAAACTAAAAAGAAAAAAAAATAATTTTAATTACTTAGTTATTGTTGGAGTCGGTGCCAGCCAAAGCTAAAAATCTTAATACAATTTAATTAATGTATTAATTTGTAAATATAATCAAAATATCCGTTCGAAAGTTCATTGCAAAGGCAGGATAAAACTGTCCTTCTTGGCTGGCACCGACTCCAACAATAACTAAGTAATTAAAATTATTTTTTTTTTGTTTCGATTTGTAGCGTTTTGAAGTCGGTTTTCATTTTTGTTAATTTTATATGTATTTTATACATGTTTAGTGTATTAGATACGTTCAATATATATATAATCAATTATCATAGTACTTAGATCTAGACATTTTATATAGCCTTATTAAATGAAGACTAACTTGTATATTAGATTACAAAAAAAACCGCTACGCAAATCTCCCTGCGGTTTAAAATTTACTCAATTTTCCTTATTTCTTGATGATATTAGAATAATAAATTATAAGCTCTAAAATTGTAAAATCGAAGAATCTAAGATCGTAAAAGTATTTTTGTAGTACCTACCTACATTTTGATTTCTCGACTGATTAACATGAAAGTAAAGTCGTGGGAAAACTTAGTAAAATCTAATTTCTAGACGATGGCTATCATTGAGACAGGTAGACACCTGAGTCGATTAAAAGTTGACTAATTATATGTAATGACTTATTATAATTAATATTTCCAAATAATCTTGTTTTCTTAGAAAATAAAACGTTATCTGAAATATATGCTGATATTTCAACAGCTTATTACTTGTATGTTTTTTGTATTTTGTCATTGATACCACTTTCAAGATAGGATTTTTATTGTATTCAATTTAAATCATCATCATAACAAATAATAAAATTTACATATATACAAATAATAAACTAATAACTCAGTCCTAGCTGTACATTTACATATTTTTAATAATATTATAAGAAATCACTACATACTCGTAGTATAAAACAAAGTAGCTTTCTCTGTCCCTATATCCCTTTGTACGCTTAAATCTTTAAAACTACGCGACGGATTTTGATGCGGTTTTTTAATAGATAGAGTGATTCAAGAGGAAGGTTTATATGCATAACTAGCGGATCCCGCGGCTTTGCCTGTGCTAAATCTAGGGAAGAACCCGAGCGAAGCGAGGGCGAGTCGCTAGTATATAATAAAAAATAATCATAATAATCAATATAAAGGCGAAACTATAGCTTTTCGATATTTTTCTTTTTATGAGAATGCATTACAGGATAATCACTAGACAAATGATAAAATTTCGTGTAATAACAGTTGGGTACTTGTGTCATTCTAGAGGATACTTTTGATACTTTTAACTTGGGAAAATATAACATTTCCGAGAAATATGTATATACTAACGTACAATTGTATATAATAGTGTAGGGAGTACATCGTAGTCTATTCATAGCGATTTCTCAGATTGTGATAAAGGAAGGTCTGCATTGTTTCATTACTGCGGTGCGAGCTTAGTTAATAACATTCTGTCACAATATATGCTAGACCTTACACAATATAATAATATGGGTGATTCTACTGAGAAATAAAATCGAATATTCCAGACTGAGAGGTATCATTGTGCTTGAGTTATTAATTCACTAGCGACATATCTGTACTTCGCTTGTCTTTTGGTTTTTTTTGACATTATTATACACAGCACCATCTAGTTCCGTGTTAAGCTACGAGGCTTATGTTACGGATACCAGATATATAACTTTAAGTACATACGACTTAATATAAATATAAACACCCATGACTGGTGTGCAAACATGCTGCATCGTGCTCAATAAATAAAATGATGAGGACTCGAATCCGCAACTACTGGCACAGTAACTAGGGTTACTACGAACTGAGCCAAACGTGTCGTCAAATTTATTTTTCAACCTTACGATTTCATTATGACATCAACTTTCTTTACTTACCATAAATTATTATATTTTATATTAACCCTTACTTAATTTTTCTAAATGTTAGTAAAATTTTATTAATCATTGCGAAAATTAGTAGTACTGAAGTTACAAATAAACAGAAGCGAATTTATTGTACTATATATTGATAATGATAATATTTAATATTCAGGATAACATCGTCTGCTGTGTATCTGTGGTATTATCGAGTAAATATTTTGATTAATAAATTGATAATAATAATAATAATTGAACTATTAAGAGCTAGGTACTTAATAAATAAGCTATCCAGCAATTTTGTAGACTACTATGCGTAGTGGCGGTAGTAGATCAGTGGTAACCCACTCGCTTGGAAAACCGAATGTAGTAAGTTCAAATCTGGGTCACGCACTCCCGATATTTTCATGAACGAATCATGACATCAACTCGCTTACCGGAGAATGCGGTCTTCGTTCGAGCCGCTTGATTTTTGTTATTCGTCTACCCACAATAGGTATTACAAAATAAAATATAGTAACGTATAGCTAAATTAACCATTTAATAAAATAACCTATTCGATAATCCAAGTACATTATTGTACCAATTACTTTATGGCAATGCAATACAATATCTACCTATACCTATCAATTATAATGTGAGTTCATACCGTAGGTTTTACATTCTCTTTGAGTTCATACAAAGACATGCACATTGCACATTCTTTATTTTTAGTTTGTCACAATTTTATTTTGATTGATATGCAAGAAATTCAACTAAACTATAGAATAAGATCATTTGTAAACAATTTATAACTTTTGTGTTAAATAGAGAATTTTGAAATCAATAATGAACGAATTATTTCCAAAATGAAAAATTCCTACCTGTGTTATGGTAAAGGAAAACATCGTGAACACGTAACAAGTTTTCGAACACAGTCCGCCCACTCGTATTGACGTAAAGTCACTTGCCCAGCAGTGTAACGCAGTGTAACGTTAAGGAGGGTTAAATAATACACTCTGATATATAAAAATAAGATTAAAGTAAAATATAGTAAATTTATGTATGTATGTATGTATATATCAAATCAAATCAAATCAAAATATTCTTTATTCAAATAGACTTTTACAAGCTCTTTTGAATCGTCATTTTTCATTAAAATTAAATGTCAGTCTGTAAGTCTGTGAGTAAGCTACCAGAGTATGTATGTATGTATTTATGTATGTATGTATGTATATATGTATGTATGTATGTATGTATATATGTATGTATGTATGTATGTATGTATGTATGTATGTATGTATGTATGTACGTAGGTATGTATGTATGTGTGTATCTATGTATGTATGCAAACAATTGCACAGTGTAACTGAAGTGGACTCTGTTTCCTCACGTTTCAATAGATTGTACACAATATTAATTGAGTAAAGGAAAAGCGAATCGAACTTACCGTTTCTATTGAATCCATATTGAAGACAAATTTGCATTTAAATTAGAATAATAATTCAGTTGTTTGAAAGGAATAAGTTTGCAAGCACTCCCTTATTGTGTACCAAGAACTTCTTAAGAGAGTGCGAGTTTCTATTAATATCTCTATTTTTTTTCATATCTTCACTCATTTTTAATAATTTTCGGTACAATGGTTGTCGCTGTCAGTGAAATTTAGACAAACTTATTCAAAAAGCATTCGACAGATAGGTACATCGAACAGAAAAAAATTATGGAAATGACATGAACATACATTGAATGAATATATATTGGTAGTGAGTAATAATTTCCTCATTCATTACCTAATTTTCTATAGAGATAAATGTAATTGTACTTAATAAGAGTGGTATGGGGCACTCTTATCGCAGTCCAAATATGGCTATTCTTCTGATTTTTTATCACTATAAACAGATTGCGTTAATCTGAAGGAGTGACACTGTGATATGATATTGTAATTTATTTTATAAAATTATAAAAAAATGTGCTTTAAAGGTGTAGGTTGAGAAATATCTCTTGAAATAGGTTATAACTGTGATAAAATAGTTATTTTTAATATAAAAACGCAAAAATCAATCAAAAGTGAAAATATTTTTCTGTACAGAGTCATCAAATTTTTTTATAATATAGCAGCAACCTATTAAAAAAATTAAAAATTTCCCTAAATGAATATACTAATTTTAAGAAAACCATGGTTTTAGTATACATAAAGGTGGCTTAATTATGCTATTAAACTTATTCTAAAATTTTGTTTTAATACGAACCATTGTTCGCCCGGTCTTAGAAATTCCACCATAACTTTTATTCATTATACTCAAAGAAAAGAATTTACCCATCTATATAAAAACAACAAAGTTCGTCAAAAGCATCTAAACAAAAATAGGAAAATTGATTAAATAACTGGAATAAAAAATGTACATATATAAAATTAGGTAATGTATATATATAAAAATAGGCATTTATATATAGATTTGTTTTCAGGTGAACAAGAGTAGTCTACCAGCTAACGGAAATGTTAATACTTCGGAAGATGCTGTGGAAAGAGCAGCGTGGGGTCGACCGCTGGAATTCATATTGGCATGTCTGGGATACGCCGTCGGTTTAGGGAATGTGTGGCGATTCCCGTTCCTCTGCTATAGGAATGGTGGCGGTATGTTCACTCGATAGACTAAATTTTATCTATATTACTAGCAATTCCCGCGGCTTCGCCCGCGTTCTTATCACTATTAAAATAGGGGATTGGGTGGCCATCATAAAACAGTAAAATATGAAAGCTTGATTTAAAAATAAAAAAATAAAAATCGGGAGAGTCTCTCTTGTCACCTAGGGGGATAAAAATAGCCTACGACCTATTTATTCTTAGACCTATCTAATACAAACAAAAAAATCATAAAAATCGGTTACGCCGTTTTGAAGAAAATCTATAACAAACACTGTGAAAGGGGTTTTTCTATATTATATTTTGAAATTTTCTGTAAAAGCTCTCAAGTTAAAAATATTAAAAATATTGTAATACAAAATTACCATATTATGTGATGTATGACCTCTTTTCTAATGGCTAGGATACAACGTACTTTTAAACTAGGTATATAACATAAAGGTTTTAAACTAATCTAGACAAAAACAGAGCTTTTAAGACCATAGCGCTTCATTTTTCAACGATATTAGCGGAAATTGGAAAATGATATATTGAGCTTATACCTTGCACTTTACTAATATTAAACTCACTAAGGACCTATTCACACTACGTTTTGTAAAAGCTGCGCTCCAACACTAAACATTAATACAAAAATGCAGGCAATTTCTGATGGTATCTATAATGTAATCCTTACTCAGCTTTAAGCTCTAGTACACTCTTTTTCATATTTCTTGGGTTTCAAAGAATCCAATCATTAATAGGGCCTAAAAGTACCAAACATCCTACAAACAAACTTTTCATTCACTTAAGGTTTAGTGTTTGTTTTATATACAGCTTAAACATCACTAGTAAGGCATAGATTACGAACGCTTCACAAAGCTAAGACTTTGAAAGAATTTTGTAACAAAATATTTCTCCACATTTCCTTTAAAAAGATAACAAAATTTGTTCTCGGACGCGACAAAGAAGACGCAATAATGCAATACACGCATTACAAAGCTCATTTTTCTTAGCTTTATCTGGATTTTATGTTCAAATATGTAGTAGTAAAACTAGAATCTATGTACAATATACATACATCTATACTAATATTATAAAGCTGAAGAGTTTGTTTGTTTGGTTTAACGCGCTAATCTCAGAAACTACTTGTCCGAATTGAAAAATTATTTTTGTGTTGGATAACCCGTTTATTGAGGAAGGCTATAAGCTATATTAAATCACGCTTCGACTAATTATTAGGAGCGGAGCATGAATAAAAAATGTTGCAAAAACGGGAAGGGTGGGCGTTAGTTCTGCGATGTACGCACGACTCAAAGAATTTGGTTTCCAGTCTTTAGAACGCGTGCGAAGTCCCGGGAAATGCTAGTATTATAATAAGAGTCAAAACTATACATTAAATATTTTCTGGAAAATCTTATTGAAGTAGTCATTATTATCAATACAGTGATTTTAGCATTTTTGTCTGTAGCCATATTTCAAGAAAACCACTGGACTGTTTTTATCCGGGTTAACTTATAGAATACTTTTTAGTGCCACTGCCTTTATTGTGCACATTCGGAGGCCCAGGGTTTGAGTCCTAGTTCGGGAGAATTTTAGTTATTGAGTCTTTCTGTTTAGTCAGTCTCATCAAAAGTCCGGATATGGGATGTTGGTGGTGCGTCACTATGAACTATAAATAAGATAGAAATGAATTCTCATTTTAAAAATTTAATAAAAATATCAAAAGGATTTAATTTAATTAATATATATGTATGTACAAACATACATTTTATTGTTTTTCATGTAACTATTAAATTTATTTCAATTATATACCTACTTATATATAAATTACTTAATAATATTTTGTTACAGGTGCATTTTTAATACCATTTTTTCTAATGCTTGTACTAATCGGGCTGCCGCTTTTCTTTCTGGAATTATATGTTGGACAGTACTCAAGACTGGGACCACTAAAAGCATTTAGTGCTATTAGTCCATTTTTCAGTGGAGTTGGATACTGTACCTTAGTAGTTATCAGTATAATATCAATATACTACATGATTATAGTGGCATGGACGAGTTTTTATACGTTTATGTCCATTGGAGGCCAATTGGAGTGGGGTTCATGCGATAACTGGTACAATAGTGAATGTAAGTATATATATTTAAGTAAAAGTACTTAATTAATTGTAACTTGTAAGGGTATTTCCCAAAGGGGCTATATGAAGTCCCATTAGCCTACGCTGCCCGTCCGCATGTTTATCCATCACCTTAATGCTTGTATCTTTGGTACCGTAATAGTTAGCTGTTTAAATTGCACAGAAATATGTTAGTATAAAAGATTTTCTAAGAAATGGTCGTTGTTAAAATACGTTTTTAAGATTGTTTTAATTAGGAAAAGAAATTCCAAACTTAGTTTCGTTCATGAAAAATCTAAAACTAAATTAACAAACAATAAGAACTGTTTAAGTGTAATTACTATGACTTAAAAAATATTTTTAATCTCGAAAAAAGGTATGTAAGAGGTTAAAATAGGGCATGATAGGATAAGGTGAAAAAGATGATTTGATTGAAACTTATTTTATAGGCTTTTGATTAGATATAAATAAATAAGACATTCAAAGATTATAAAAATTTTGTCCTAAAGGGGATACTTATTGTAGTATATTTGACCACATGATTAATAAAAAATATACTTGCTACAAATTGTATATCTACTGAGCTTATTATTAGAGTATAAACGAGAATAAGAAGTTTATGATCACTTTAAATATTCATTTTAAAATATATGTACGTATACGATCATTTGAAATTATAATAAAGATATGAAATTCTTTCATACATAAAGAAGTAGTATGATCTTTTAGACATTAAATTTACTTTGGAGTCGTAAAAATTTTACGACTAACCAGTATATTAGAAGAGTCTACAATACGTGCTTTTTATGCTTATAATTTTGCTGAAACAAAAATTGAGAGATTGATAATGTAAGAGACCGAAAATATTAATTTAAATTACTCGAACCTTTGATAGGTTACACTAAATGCATAATATAGTTAATGGTAGGTCCTTATAAGAAAAACAATTTTATTTTAATTTCTGACTGTTTATTTGTTCCGGCTAATCTTCGAAACCTCTGGTCCTATTGTAACAGGACTTTCACTGGTACATACTCTTAGCTGATGTTAGTAGTAATGTAAACTGTTATGTAGGCTTTTGACGTACGGAACCCTAAAGATTGAAATATATATAGAAAACATATAAATAATGGAAATTCGATTTCAAATTTACTATGTGATTTCAGTTTGTTACAGCGGAGCTTATGACAAAGAATGTAGAGTTAACAATACTGGAGTAGCGTCTGATTTAACGTATTACTTACGACGATGCATGAGTATTGGTGATATATGCCGGAGCATAAGTCTTGAGCCTAACGATGGAAAGACGTGTTTAAATGGTACAGAAACAGTTCCATGGTATTCCAATGTTAATAGAATATTGGCTTCGCAAGAATATTTTAAGTAAGTACTTTATTTTTGCATGTCTCTGGTCCCGGTATAAACATCACGATCATTGTAGCTTCATTATGATCATATTCAATATGGGCAAAAAACAGATATAAAAATTCAGTTTAAATCTTTCTACCACGCCAGTAAAAAGATATCATTCATCTTTCCTTCATTATTTTTACTGATGATTATAAAGTCTAAATATGGTCTACTTTCAACTCAAATAACACTGTGTACAGCACTTGTTATTTATTCGTAGTATATATAATATTCACTTAGTACTTAGTTTTAAAGTACTTCGATTACTTAATTACTTTGTAATATTTTAGCGAACGTGTGCTAGGAAAAGGTGACGCTACTTGGGAAAAATGGGGCAGCATGCAGTGGCATTTAGTTGGATGTCTTTTCTTCTCCTGGGTAGTCGCATTCTTATGTGTTATTAAGGTAAGTTAAATACATAATTTTTTAATTATTTTATTTAGAATAATTAAATATGTAGTTCCATTTGTGTGAATCGCAACTTAATTTTAATGAAACTGTTTATTATGGTATATGTTTTTTTACAAGACCTAGTCTATATCTGTACGAAGTATCATTAAAATCAGCTCAGTTTAAACAACTGAAATCATAACAGCCATCCACACAGAGACACTTTCGCGTTTTAAACTAAATTAACGAATGTTTGGCAAATCCAATTGATTTTTATACTAAAATGCATACAGGGTGTACAGTCAGCTGGTAAAGTGGTATACTTTACTACTCTATTTCCTTACGTGATGTTGACTGCGCTTTTAATTAGAGGAGTCACGTTGGAAGGCGCTGGGGAAGGACTTCTATTCTATCTCTTACCGGATTGGAGTACGCTATTAGAAGCTCGTGTCTGGGGTGATGCAGCTTCACAGGTAACTATAATGATTATTAAATGTATCTTAAAGGCGTAAAAAAATCTTAAAAATATTACAATGGTGTTAATATTATATGATTTCTACACAGCATTCGAGACGTTGAAAACCAATAATCTTAATACATTAACGAAAAAATCCAAAACAAATTATTATATTATACAAAAATATACGTAAATGTTATAGTTTGGGATTTTGACATTTACATTCACGTGAAAAAATCACTTTCTATACATCATATTGAAAATTATATTATTTATTATACTGTAATTACCATAATATTAATAATCTTTCCGTAACAATTTTCCACTTAATACCCTTTAGGGATATTGGTCGGGTGATGGTACCCAAAGGGCAGGATTCAATCAATTTTTAATGCTTAATTTATTATAAACAAAAATTACGTTTCATCTTCATTAATTTGTTTCCTACCGTTAGCTTTGTAATTAAAATTCGACCATAATCGTAAAAAATTTAAGGAAAACATATTTAAATAGAATTTACCAAATTAAATCCATAAAAGCGGTTTCCTTTTTTCATTAGTTTTTTAAATTTATTTGTTTCAATAAACTCCCGTTAAAATGTGTCCAGTCGTATCAAAAATTATCAGAAACAAAAGTACCTTAAATGCCTAATAAATACGTTAACGAGATACTAAATAATATTGCTTCTTAGAAGATTTTCTTTTAGTATTTGACTAAAGAATTACAAGAAGATGTGATTATGAAATTTCAATATTAGACTTAGTTCATATAAAAATAACCTATGTATATCTAGTATTTTACTTTTAATAAAGTCTGTTTGACCATTAACCAAAACGTACTACACTTTATATTCATATAAATTATTAAAATGGTACTGCAATTACGAGAGCAATAATGTTAATCTCCATCTCAAAAGCTATCAAGACACTCATTAAAGTTTGGAGACAGACATAAATCCTTTGACGAAATTTATCGAAAGCTATTCACCATAACATAAATAAACACCTTACGGCTAATTAAGTGGAAAATTCGAACAAATTGTGAGGCGATTACAAAAAAGTTTAAAATTAATTCACGCTGCTTTATAAGAGTTTCGCCAACTTTTTTGGTTCAAGTTTTTCACTTAAGCTACTGAGCGACTTTAAAAAGTTTTTAGCAAATAACTTTAGTGGCTCATGTTTCATATTTTTTTGTTTTCTTTTCTTTGCTAAGCGCAAAGAAAAAGAGTAATAGTAAAAGAAAAATAGTAGTTTAGAAAGTAAAAGAGTAATGTTGCTGACTTTTTACTACATTAATTCTAATGCATATAAATTAATGTTATATAATACTAGTAAGTCCCCTTTCTCCCCTTGGGTTCGTCTCTAGTTAAGTTTTAATGGCTATGTTGACTCAAATAACCAGCTGTCATTATACTAAATTTCATCAAAATCTTTTCATGGGTTTTCTCGTTAAGTGGTCACAGATAGACACAGCAACAATTTAAAAAAAATCTGTATCAATATTTTTATATTCAATGAGATTTTCCGAAATTGTTTAAAAATATAAATTCCCGTCTATAATAATAATGCCTTATTTATTTGTTTTTGTTTAGATATTCTATTCATTCGGCGTTGCGTGTGGATCCATAGTAACGTTGGCCTCGTATAATAACTTCTACAATAATTGCCATTTCGACGCCGTATTCGTCAGTCTGGCGGACTTTTGTACGTCTGTATACGCTGGTTTGGCAATTTTCGCGGTCCTCGGCTTTCAAGCCAATCAAATGGGAGTGGAAATAGATGGTAAGTACACATTACGTAGAAACAATACCATTCATTAATATAGGTATATTATAACTTGTATATATGAGCTAAAATCAATTACCGGTATTGGTTTTAGACTATTAATTATTATCATACGGTTTGTTTATTCGTCTGATAACGAGTCCGATGAATATAATATTATGTAATAGTCCTCTGACTATTGTTTGTATGTTTACTCATTGAGATTTCGACTACTTTATGTATCTAAAATATTCTACTACTACTAAAAATATTCGCCAGAACTTTACGTGCTCTCCAGAGCATGGGTGTGAAACACCACCAAATTTCGACCAAACTCGGGGATTTTAGTGACACTTACTAAACAGAAAGACTGCTGCGAGGCTGTTGAAAATAATAATATACATATGCTACTAATAATATACATATTATGTTACTTTAACAAGCCAACAATACTGACTTTTGAAAAATCACATTTTTCGTTATAATAACTAAACCGCGAAACCATATAAATCGGAAAAATATTTTTATATGTAAACTTATTGACGCTGAAACGAATGCTGTTTCATCATTTTAATGCAAAGGAAAAATATTTTGACTGAAGCAAACTTTTTGTAGATATGCCACCAAAATTCTTCGATAAATGTATTACGTATGTTAAACGGAGCTTACGGAGTATAAATAAATTCTGAATGCGCTTTTCAAATCTATATTATATAGAAGTAAATACCTTCACAAAAAAACATATATATGTACCTACTTGATGTACGCGTACAATGTTATAAATATATGTATAATGTATATAGGTATATCTAATGTCTAATATATAAAAATCAAATGTTTATTATTGAACTACTCCGAAACGGCTTGACCGATTCTTATGACTTTTTTGCCTGGTAGTTCTGAGAGTAGTAGGCAATTTTTTATTCCCCTGGGTGATATAGGGATCATTGATATGGAGGCAATTTAGTTACTGGCCTTTTTTTCAAACTTACAGTGAGCCGTGAAAGTTGTATACGTGTAATTTAGTAGTAGTAATAGAGTAGTTTAGTGTATAGTTAAAGCCGCGGGAATTACTATTGTAAATATAATACAAATATTTTATATCAGCTCTTCTATAAAATATTATAGTTCGAAGTTTCTACGCTTACAATTTTTATTTGTTTGAAGGGCAAGGTGATTTTATGCAGATCATATTTATATACGAATTCTAGTTCATTTCCGACCAATTTTTAATCCAGTACCTACTTAATTCCAGTGTCTTAGAAACAACTAATTTTTATATTCTATGTACGAAAAAGTCAATCGAGCCTTTTTGGAATCGATTAAAAAGCACCATTCCTATAATATACTTATTAATATATAAAGGTTATTTGACAACAATCAACACCAAAACCTTTAAAACATTCACAGTACTAATTATTTCAGCCAATTGGAAAAACAAATGCTAAGAGTTGCGTCCAGTCACTAATAGGTCGTTATTGAACACGACAGAACGTGGAAAGGAGATTAATATTATGTAAATGTGTTGAAACCCACAATATTATATACTTGATATACATACATTATTATATTACATTTTTTTATTTTTATGTATATAGCTATACTAGCATTGTTCCTCGAAATGGTCCTATAC
Organism: Boloria selene; assembly: GCA_905231865.2. Taxonomy (NCBI): domain Eukaryota; kingdom Metazoa; phylum Arthropoda; class Insecta; order Lepidoptera; family Nymphalidae; genus Boloria; species Boloria selene. Next base: position 11,471,192 of record HG993140.1, on the reverse strand, counting down.
TATAGTTTTCAAGAAAATTTGTAAAAATGTATTATTCGTCTTTGAGAAATCGGTGAAATTACATTAAAAAAGTTACGTAAGTGGGTTAAATATAAACGGTCTTAATTATTATGTTTGATCGACACTTTGTTGTTTATAGTTTCAATCGTATAGGCCTTTCTTTTGTTTTCAAAATAAAAGCTATTCTAAATTTGGACCTTAATATACAGGAATAATTATGCTACGACTAGGTTACGTCGAAATCCATCAAGTCGCTTCTACATAGTAAAGGCTTTTAGCTTAAAACAGACTGGTTGTTTCAGATTTTAATGCTTATCCTGCCTATACATAACATATCCTTTTTTGGGAAAAATATGTCATAAATAGATTCAGTTATGAAAAATATCAAACGTATTTTTATTTCACGACGTTAGAATTTCTAAAGAATGTATGCAGTTTAGATGAATGAAATAAGGAATGAATGAATCAATCAATCAATCAATCAATTAATGACTGACTGACTAAATGTATTAGTGAATTATCAAGTGTGTCAATTATCAAATTATCAAAGTGATCGAAGGTTCTACCAATAATGGGATTCTAAAATATGACTACATGTTTGTACATATCTATGTTAGTCATTTTATAAACTCTAACGAAGTAGTGTATTCGTGGCTGAGGAGCTTGTTAGCGTCCGTAAGCCGGCTGTATAGCTCAAAGACACACCGGGTGGCCCGCTTTGAAGAGCAATGTAATCGGCGTGATCTTCCCGTAGGAGCAACGTCTTGGTAGGCGTGGTCTACTTCGACAGAGCTATCGTCCTCGCTGAATAAGTACTGAATTTTCTAGCAGACGTAATTAATATCTTGAATGTAAGCAGTTTATTAAATAAAGTCGCAAGTGTCATGTAATTAAAACATTGTCATGACGAAAGGTATATTAAAAAGCCCAACTGCGGTGATGTATTGACATGCCTTAGTTGACTAATCTATACGTATCGAGGTAGCCGCGAGCACAGGCTTCAAAACGAACTCATGTACACAACACCACATGTTTTATAAAACAACACTGTTTGCGAATAGTCTGAGTGCTTATTGCGAATCGTTCAATATTTTAACTCCGATATATACTTTACTTACACTGTTGAAGCAATTGATTTCAGTTTAACCCAATTTCCCTTCAATTAGCTTGTTCTATTCTAGATATTTTTTATTATATCAGAAAATTTTAAGAGTAAATATAATGGGAAAAGTACTTATCCAATTCTAATCATGTGTGTTTTTTGAACCAAAAAGATAGGACAGCTTTCATCCTATTTCTTTTTTAATGAAAAAATGAACGATTTTCAAATCTTGACTAAGACTCCGGAGAGAAAACCCGATAAAATGTATGTAATAAATGTAGGTATCTACAAATTAGTTTTGTTCGAGAGAATATTACCAACTTCGAATACTTTTAATATTGCTAAAAGAATAATTTTCGCATATTTAGTTTAAATTAGGGGATATCCCCTTAAGTATAAGTTTTTTACAAACTTTTAATTTTTATTTGTGCCTTAAAGAACATTTGCCGAATTGGTCAAACCATTCTCGAGTTTTGCGCTTTGCAACATTCAACATCACGGAATACTTAATAGATGTAAATTTGTGGTATTAATGTCTGTTTGTGTCTCGTAGGATAAATAGATAAATATTGTAATGCAATATTGTTACCAAATATTTTTTTGAAAAGAGCAACTGTTAAGTTTCTCGCCGGTTGTTCTCAGCAGAACAGCTTTCCGAGCCGGCGATAGCTGACTCACAGACTTACAGACTGACATTTAATTTTAATAATGTAAAAATGACGATTCAAAAGAGCTTGTAAAAGTCTATTTGAATAAAGAATATTTTGATTTGATTGATAACTTAATCGTGTTTACTCTTAAGTAAAAAGGTATTTTATGACCTTTATCGTGTTATTGGTTCCGTTTCTTGATTACAATATTATTGTTAGTTATATCAACCATATTATATCAACCACTATGGATTTTATCACTATATTATATGAACTGCTATCTTTTGTTGTTTTAGCACTCGATGTAACATCATAACATTATTTTTCTATAGGATTTCGTCTAAATTGTGACGATATATGGCGCGAATATAAAAATATGCGTTATATTTTTAGGTTCAATTCAAAAATATTTATGTAAATGTAACAATATTTGTAATAAGAAGTAAATCAATCAATTTTAATTACACAACCAAATTGCGATAAGATTATTTTGTTAATCGAATGACGTATTAATAGATAATATAATTATGAAATTATTTCTAAATGAATTTTAAGGACACGAGGAAAATCAACTTGTAGTTATAAAAATGTAAATGAAACTGATTAAAATATTATACTGCTAAAAGCTAAATCGGCAAAGTTGTTCTGTCATATAAAAGGGGGGTAGAACGGTGAAAAATACTTTGGTCTATTCTAATAGTTATTAAATGGACAAAAAAACACCATTAAAATCTGCCAGTCCGTTTCGAAGGAGTGCGACCTATAAACACAGTGGCTCCCTGCCAAATTTAAAGTTTGTAGCACAAAAAATGACAGACTTAAATACAAACTTCCGAGTGCTTAGTCCTCCTTAATTCGTTCCTGTCACAAAATCTGTTCTTAGCGGACGTCTGTTAACTATAAGCAAATCTCATCTTTATAAGTTAAGCGGTTTTCGATGTTTCGTTATGAGTGAGTGAGTGAGTGACCGTTAACTTGTATATAGATAACACGTATTAAACATTACAGATGTAGCAGAGCAGGGTCCCGGACTAGCGTTTGTCGCATATCCAGAAGCTATTCTCCAAATGCCGATACCTCAACTTTGGTCTATACTGTTCTTCTTCATGCTGTTCATACTGGGGTTGGGCAGTCAGTTTGCAGGGATAGAGGCTATTAATACAGCTATTGTGGATCAGTGGCCACATTTACGAAAGAGATATTGGATGGTAAGTTACGCATAAACTTTTACATGTTTTATAAGACTCTCGAACTTAGGAATCATATTATGTACCGAGCGATTGTACTAAATATGAAATCAAACAATAATGTTTTAAAATAGTAATACAAATGGCAATTTGTAAGAAAGTAAACAATCTGTATACTTAAATCTGTATACAAACGGAAAATTACACTACAATTAAACATTAATTTTGGTGGACTTCGTCTATGCAATTCCTTAGTCTGAGAGAGTCATTTCAACCACTGTATGTAGTCTTTGATTTCAACGCTACATTGTTGACTACTATGCTGTCAAAATCGGCTTACTCTAGCGTACGGACTTCACATTCCTTTTGAAATCTGGGCAGGTTTTCTTAAATATGCAGGTTTCCTCACGATGTTTTCTTTCACCGTAAGACAAGTAGTAATAATATTAGAACTGGTAATAGTAACACACATAAAACTATCAAAGGTTTTGAACCCGTCTTACTCGTTTTCACAAGCGATCCTTACCATTGGGCTACCACTGTCCTTCTTACTTTTCCATCAATTTATTACCAACACATATTTCTAAGACGTATTTTATGAAACATTTAACATAGAAAGTCCAACGTTACCGTTTTATTATATAAAAATTCCAATAAAAATTATCTTGAAAGGCTTTATAACAGTTGGCGCGAGAAAATCTTTCTTTGACACTAACATCTGACCTTATCAAGCTGAGAATCCCTTTTTGCTCATAAATCCTTACTGATTTCAGATAGATATAAACCTGACGCATCAAATAAAACTTCCTTAAAGGTTTTCAGTTGTAAAGATTTAAGACGATTTTATATTACACGATTATATATTTAGAAGATTCTTATATTATCGATTATATTAATTCAAGATTAAGTTGACTTGATTCATAACTCTTTTCGTAGGGTAAAAAAAACGTTATTATTTTAATAATAGGAGTATTTCAAATTAACATGAACTCTTTCATCATGAAGCCGAGAAGTCGAAGTAGCCTAAGTTACTCCTTATGACATTAACTGTCTGCGAGTGAAAGTCTCGCCAAAATCAGTCCAGCTATTTCAGAGAGCAGAGAGAAAAAATTAAAAATAGATTTCTTTATGTTAGTACCGTATACTTTTATATGCATTTAGTGAAGAGCAGTAAATTTAAAATTACAAAAAGACACTTCAATTTTAGTTATATGTAAAGACGTGTAGATTATTATATTGCCTAAACTAAATACGTAATTTAAAGTTACATATCGTATGTTCAATCTTCATGAAATTAAAACTAGTGTCATTATGTTCTATATCGCTGATGATTAATATCACGTATATTCTTTATCGTGATCAGCCGAACCGATTTCCTTGATTAAACTAGACCAATTATTGACGAAATTATTTTATTATCATAGAAATATTTCGTATTAAATTTTCAAAGTATCTTTAAATAATATTGTATTTATTATTCATCACTTTCACGCTATGACGGAACGAAACTGAATGCAAATTAAGAAATACTATATAATCTATACTAATATTATAAAGCAGAAAAGTTTGTTTGTTTGTTTGGTTGAACGCGCTAATCTCAGTAACTACTGGTTCGATTAGAAAATTTCTTTTTGTGTTGGAGAGGAAGGCTATAGACTATATTATATCACGCTTCGACTAATAGGAGCGGAGCATGAATGAAAAATGTTGCTAAAACGGGAAGGGCATGTGTTAGTTCTGCGAGGTATCATATCGCGCGAATCAGAAAGAATTTGGCTTCCGGTCTTTAGAACGCGTGCGAAGCCGCGGGATATGCTTGTTAATAATAAGCGCAGCCAGGAGTAGTAGTAGACAGTTAATAAAAGAAAATATATGTCCTTATTCGGTCCTTATACTATACCATGATACATATGTTGTTTGTATCCCACCTCACCAGCCACTTTAAGTTCGACATCTGCTATATTTGCATTTAATTTTAAATGCGAAAGGTCTTACTAAACAAAGTTATACCAAATGTTATTAAAAATTTGATTGCAATATATTCGCATTTAGTCAAGCATTTGTGTTTCGATGTAAACACAAATGTAACACGTTGACTAGCTTTACTAGATAAGCGTAAGCCTGTAATCCCCTTTGCAGGTGACCGGTCTCACGTGCCACACTCCTTTCATTTTCAGTCCAACTGAAATAATACATGACGAACGTTGAAATCCCAAAAAATGATTTTTGTCTGATGGAATTTTCAGTGTAAAAAATAATTAATATGTAAATCCTATTACTTGTTTTATAGATATGAATTTTTTGGTTTGTTTCAATGATTGTTCTCAATCTCGCAAGTAGTTAACTGTTTTGTATCAACTTGTTACAGGGATAGATCGTAATCTAGATTACTTTTAATGTAAGTAGTGTATTTTGTGTCTTACGGTGACGAAAAATATCATATGTCCAATGAAGTTATCGAAAGATATGTGATATATAAATCCACCAAGCCGCACTTGGCAATCGTGGACTATGGTCTGAACCCACGTTTATGAGGAGGATTTAAAAAAGGGCTGAAAACAATGTGTTTCTATTTTCTACTTAATAAAAGTCTAACACTTATTCATCCCTTAAAAGGATCAAACAGGGGATGAAAGTCAGAATTTTTACTGTTGCAATAATGGAAATAGGTGTTTATGTTCCTGTTTTCCTGAGTTCATTGCTTGTCAGATAATAAATTTTGACCATTTTTCTATACAAGCTTATTTTTTGTGTGTAAATATAATACTTCAAACCAAAAAAATCAAAATAAAATCAGAAAATCCTGTTCTATGTAAAGCCATAAATTTTACCAAAAACTACACTAACACAGTATTTACCTTAAGAGGAGGTTATATAATATATTCGGTCGGAATTCATATCCACTATAATATAACTGTATCAAACAGCGTTCCGCTAGTCATACATATAAACCTTCCTCTTGAATCACTCTATCTATTAAAAAAACCGCATCAAAATCCGATGCGTAGTTTTAAAGATCTAAGCATACATAGGAACAGACAGACAGCGACTTTGTTTTATACTATGTAGTGATTATCTTTACAGGTGACTGCGTTTACCTGCTTTTCTTGCTTCATCCTCGGGCTACCGATGTGTTTTAGCGGTGGCGTCTATCTATTTACGTTGCTGGACTGGAATACTGCGTCATGGGCTATACTACTTATCGGTATTGCTGAGGTAAGTTCCATTTTAATATTGCAAATTTATATGTGTA